>JASWHV010000019.1:31385943-32635943 GCA_030760725.1 Neostapfia colusana | reverse complement strand
TCGCTTGACACGCGGCACAACCGGAGCTCATCTCTGCGGAAAAGGAGAGACCAGACCCCGGTGGACACGTGGAGCTTCCGGAGCTCATCACCGCGGAGGTTACGAGTTCTGGAGCTGTTTTTGGATTCTGTACGCGTAGAAATATTGGTACGGAGAAGAAACCGACCTGAATTCCACAATGTTACCGCACCAAATCAACTAAAGATAAGTCGTAATGATTCAACGACAATCTGAATAGAACTCTTATTCAAAGTCCAATCGGATTAGGACTCTTCTTCTCCCGATTATAAATAGAACCCAAAACCTCTGGCCAAAACCACGAACTTCTTTTCCAACTCCTAAGCCAACGACTTAGAGCCCTAGCCCCAACTCGTCGAGTAAGCCCATCACCGGAGTTAAGTCGAGAAAGATCGCCGGAAGGGAGCCCAACGATCTGTCTGATCAGAGAAGGACCCCGAGACTAAGAAGAACGTAAGGTAGGTCTCCAATATCACCTTGCGACATCGTCGTGTTTTCTTTGCATCCGTTCTTCGATTCCTTTCGAACAGAAGCTTTCTCGTGGACAGATCACTTGATGATCGGGTTGATCTAAATACAAGATTATCGCCATGTCCACATTTGATCCGAACACCTCTGTTCATCATAAAATCCATGCAAGCCATGCAAGAACACGTACAAACCGATCTAATAAAAACTGATCATAGGATAGCATGCATATGCATCATCGCATCTAGTTAAAGTTTGTGCATGATATTGATTGCTGTGGATCTTGTATGTGCACCATCTTGTATAGCAGGACAAGCTCAGGGAGCTGTCTATGACGAGCTGCAACAACAAGGTTTCGAGATCCAAGAGCAACCGGAACCGCAAGAACAAGGCAAGTGCTCCGTGACCATATTGATCCTATGTTTTGGGAAAAACTGTTTTGTTTTGCGAAAAAGGTGTGTGTGCTGAGTCAAACATGATGGGAAACCCTTTTATAGGAGTTTACTAGTTTTTGTTAAACCACCCTTGTCACCAGGGAAGTTTATGAGTCGGGTATGGTTTTTGCTTTATGCTTCGCTGAGTCCATGGGACTGGAAAGCGAGATAGATGTGTCTAGCTAACTGCACTCATAATGATAATGAGAAACTGATGTTGTTAATGAACATGGATCAGAGGGAGATCTAGGCAAGACTGGGTTTGTGAATGAGGTAGCATGAGATGGTGGTTTACTTGCCGTAGATCTAAGGACCGGTTCATGCGAGCACATGCAAGGATAACAGTGCCACCACAAGGCCAAGTATGGGTGCGGCTTAGCTGAGTAATTAGGTAAGTTGCTAGATTGTTATGGACCGTGGAAGGCGCGGGGAATGGGAGTCAAGTGAGGACTGCCCTGGGAACTGCATGGCACAAGAGGGGGCCCGTGGGTGGGAGAATTGGAGATTCTAGCCTGCCGGTGAAACCTTAGTGAGTCCATATATCTAGTAGCCCCTTTATAATGGCTATTTTGTGATCTCTTGGCCATACACCGATGGTTGTGTACTGGTATAATGGAGGTTCTGCAGTCGCTGACGGGTGACGAAATCACAAACTTGTGGGTAAAGAGGTGCAAACTCTGCAGAGTTCTAAAACTATCATGATAGCCGAGCTTACGGTCACGAGCGCCTGGCCAACTTCCATGATTAGTAGGGATGGTTATTGGATATGGTAATTGGTTATGGTTTGACTTTGGTTTGGTTTTTGGGACTGATGAGTTCGGGTGATAAGGTGGGTTGCATGATTGTTGAGTCATGGCAACAAGGTTGGTCTCGGTGGGAGACAAAGTTATGAAGATTAAAATGGTAGCGAATACGAGATGGTATTCGTGAGATGGTAGCGAATACGAGGAGGTATTCGTGAGCAAGAATGAGATTGATTGATGTCTGGTTGTGACATGGAAGGTAATGAACATAATGGAGGTATGATTGGTATTTTCATACATGTTGGAATTACATTCACATAAAGATGAGTTGCTGTTTTATCATGTTTTTGATAAATAACTTTGCTTTCTGCAATGAGCCTTTTTATACCTACCATGTTGTGAGCTACATATCATATTTTCCCGCACTTGCTGAGTACATCATTGTACTCAAACTTGCATTATTATTTCATCATCAGCAACAGGAGAAGATTACTATGAAGACCAAGTGGAGCATTAGGCGCGTAATCTGTCCTCAACCTTGCCTGTGGGGGATGAAGTAGAGATGGAGCTGCTGTTGCTTAGATTGCTTCCGCATTAGTTAGAATACTTCCGCTGCATAGAAATAAGACTTCCGCTGTGGGCATGAGTCCAAGACTCATGAAACATTGTAATAACTCTGTTATTCGTGGTTATATATATTCTGAATTCAGTTTGTGGAACATATGTGTATGTGTGATGAACATCCTGGGCACACATATGCATTAGTTCTCGGTTCCGTGGTTTTTCACAGAATTGAGGGCGTCACAATATTTTTTCTCTAAACTTATCAAAACATTTAAATCTTTTCGATGGGTCAGCTGAACCAGAATCTGGACAATGAACCCGTGCTTGAAGTTTTTAACTCGAATCATTTGGGTTTCCCATTCTTTGTGTCACTTCTGAGGTTCAGCGATGGTTTTTCAACACCGTGGTTTGGGATCGAGTATTCGATACACTCGACATATTATTTCGAGCGAGGACATGTTTGGGTCTTGTACAATAGCGAGGATATACGCATGCTAATGCACTTAACATCCCGTGGTAACCAATGATGGTCGAAATGAACTTTCAATCCATGATGTTCATAACTTTGGAACTTGATTGTGGTAACATTGTACGGAGATGTATATGTTGTATAAAGTGTATACTTTATCCATATGTGTGAATGTTATGCGCATTATCTGTTCAATTCTCGCACTACTATTGTAATAGACTGGATGAAGCAAACAAACATGTGCTGATATTTTAACTCGTGAGGATGCAGAATGGTGCGTACAAGCTCTACGCACGAGGATGGAGGCCCCAGTCAGGGTTGTGGTGATGAGTCTCCACCCTTGAGGAAATCACGATGCAGCAGAAACCCCCTCCTCCACCACCAGAACTTCCAAGAACTCTCAAGTAGGTTCTCGCTGCAGTACTCGGCTCGCGTGACGAGAAAACCGAGTTGCTGTGGATGGTTGTGCAGCAAAATTCATCCCGTCAGGGGGGGACGCCAAGATAATGGGCAACGCCAGCCCCAACAGAGTCTGTATTCGTACATCTTGGCGATACATCCACAAGTCTTTACGGAGGCCGAGGAGCCTCTGGAAGCGGACAGCTTTATCCACACCCTCGAGGCAAAGTTCGGTCTGCTCCAATGCACCGAACATCAGAAGGCGCTGTTTGCAGCGCAGCAGCTTCAGGGAGCCACCAGTGCATGGTGGGTGAACTACATCGCCTCAATACCGGCTGGCCACGGTGTCACAATTGGTGGAGTTCCGGGAGGCATTTCGCGCCTATCATATACCTCCAGGTATGATGTAGAGGAAGCTTCAGGAGTTCCTGGAGGTTAAACAAGGCGAGAGGAGTGCTCACGAGTACTCTAGGACATTTAATCAGCTGGCGCAATATGCGCCAAAGTATGTGGGAACGGAAGATCAGAAGCGTAATATGTTCTTCCGGGGCCTAAATCCTAAAATGAAGGCCCAACTCGCACAACGCAACCGTGGCACATTCAATGGCATAGTCAATACCACGATTGTACAAGAAGATGCTCAGCCCGAGCCCGTTTCTGACAAGAGGAAAATCAGCGCGCCTTCGAGCAGCAGTGGTGGGGCTCCAGAGAAGTACCGTGTGGTGTACCGCTCACCATCCGGTCAGAGGTGGCAGCCACTGGCACGACCGCCGCAGTTTCGCGGTCGTCAATTCAATGCGCCCTATTTCCGACAGCCATTTCCACCACAGCAAAAGCAGAAGCAAAGGATGGTTCAGCGTGTGTCTCTATTTCCACCTTGTGCACCGGGATTCCGTCCATAATTCGGAGGGAACCCAACTCCATACACGTGCTTTACGTGTGGCCGTGTCGGGCATTTTGCAAAGGACTGCCTCGAGCAGCGACAAGGCAGGGGTCGAGCACCATATCAGGGTGCAAATAAGCCCTGCAACCAACCCAGGAAACCAGCACCAAAACCCGGCAACGTCCACCATCTGGCTATTGAGGACGTGCCGAAAGGCGAACCCGCCCTCGCGGGTATGTTTTCTTTACTATATCATCCCGTAGTCATACTCTTTGACTCCGGTGCCACCCATAATTTCATAAGTCAATCTTATCTCATTAAATACTAAATACATATCATGCCCACCAAATGTTCATATTTGATTTGCTCTCCGGGTGGGGAAATAACAGTTGATAGGATGGTCTATAGAGCACCATTGCAAATGTGTGAGAATCTATATCCGACTTCTCTAATCGTATTAGAAAGTCAAAAACTCGATGTCATTTTTGAAATGTCATGGCTACACTGCCATGGTGCTGTTCTTGACATCGTTCCCCGAGTGGTTCGTTTAAACTCTCCACTTCATGAACCACATACTCTCATTCTTGACCGCCTTATCCAAGAAATTCCAGCTACCTATAACACGGAAGCCACAAAGCTGGAAAGTATTCGTGTGGTCCGTAAATATCCGGACGTGTTCCCGGATGATCTCCCGGGCATGCCACCCAAACGGGATATTGAGTTCAATATTGAACTTGCACCCGGTACAACACCAATATCACGGAGACCGTACAAGATGCCTCCGAATGAGTTGGCCGAATTGAAGGAGCAGATCAATGATTTGTTGAGTAAGGGTTTCATTCGACTGAGTTCCTCACCTTCGGGATGCTCGGTGCTGTTCATGAAGAAGAAAGATGAAACCTTGAGGTTGTGTGGATTACCGACCGCTCAATACCGTCACCATCAAGAACAAATATCCACTACCCCACATTGATATCTTGTTTGATCAACTTGTGGGTGCAAGTGTATTTTTGAAGATGGATCTTCGCTCCGGATATCACCAAATAAAGATCCGAGCGGAAGATATTCCAAAGACGGCCTTCTCGATGAGATGTGGATTATATGAATATCTCATCATGTCTTTTGGTCTCACCAATGTACCGGCACATTTCATGTATCTTATGAACTTAGTGTTCATGTCGGAGTTGGATAAGTTCGTGGTAGTGTTCATAGATGACATCCTTGTTTATTCTAAGTCTGAAGAAGAACACGCTCAACACTTGCATATCGTGCTTCAACGATTGCGAGACCATATGCTTTATGCCAAGTTCAGCAGATGCGAGTTTTGAATCAGCCAAGTGCCCTTTTGGGACACATTATCTCAGCGGAAGGCATTGCGGTTGATCCAAGCAAGATTGAGCAGGTGCTAAAATGGAAATCCCCCACATCTGTCCATGAGGTCAGAAGTTTCTTCGGTTTAGCGGGATATTATCGGAGGTTCATTTCGAGCTTCTCCAATCTTGCTAAACCGATGACTAAATTGTTGAAGAAGGGGGTTAAATATGTTTGGAGCTCAGCATGTGAAGGAGCATTCCAAGCACTGGTGAATCATCTCACAACAGCCCCGGTCTTAACTCAACTAGATATGACCAAGCCCTTCGACGTGTATTGTGATGCGCCCGGTATCGGGCTTGGATGTGTGTTGATGCAGGAAGGACGAGTGGTCACCTATTGATTGTGACACCCTCATTTTCCGGAGCTGCATATATTCATATTTTATATGTAGAAAACATTTACAGTAATAAGAAATAGAGAAAAACATTAAAAAGTTAGCCAAAAAGGGCAAATCCCAGTGTACAGAGAGCACCGAAGACAACTTCCGCGGCTCGCTAGCCACGTGGCATGTTCGGAGCTCATCTCCGCAAATGGGGAGGGGTCCACCGCTAAACTGGCTACGTGGCAAGCTCGGGGCTCATCTCCGCAAAAGGGGGGAGGTCCGACCCTGTGGGACACGTGTTGCCCCCGGAGCTAGCCTCTGCGGAGAAGCGAGGCCAGTCCCGCAGGACACGCGTCGCCTTAGGAGCTATTCACCACGGAAAAGAGAGGACCAGCCACGCGGGACACGTGTCGCTCTCGGAGCTCACCTCCGAGAAGTCCGACACTACCGGATACGTGTCACCTTTGTAACTTATCCCTGGGAGGTCCGTCACTGTAGGACACGTGTCAACCTCGGAGCTCATCTCTGAGAAGAGAGGAAGTCTGGTGCTGTTAAGACACGTGGCACGCCCGGAGCCACCTCCGAATAAAGAGGAGGTCCCGACCGCCAGGATACGTGGCGCACGTGAAGATCACTTCCGAAGAAGAGGGAGGTCTCGCCCGCTTGACACACGGCACAACCGGAGCTCGTCTCTGCGGAAAGGGGGAGACCAGGCCCCAATGGACACGTGGAGCTTCCGGAGCCCATCACCGCGGAGGCAACGAGTTCTGGAGCTGTTTTTGCTTCTGTACGCATGGAAATACCGGTATGGGAGGAAACCGACACGAAATCCACAATGTTACCGCACCAAATCAACTAAAGATAAGTTGTTAAGATTCAACGACAATCTGAATAAGACTCTTATTCGAAATACAATCAGATTAGGACTCTTTTTCTCCTGATTATAAATAGAACCCAGAACCTTTGGCCAAAATCACGAACTTCTTTTCCAACTCCTGAGCCGACGACTTAGATCCCTAGCCCCAACTCGCCGAATAAACCCTTTGCCGGCGTTCAGTCCAGGAAGATCGCCGGAAGAGAGCCCCAACGATCTGTCTTGCTAAGAGAAGGACCCCGAGACCAAGAAGAACGTAAGGTAGGTCTCCAATACTACCTTACGACATCATCGCGTTTTCTTTGCATCTGTTCTTCGATTCCTTTTGAACAGAAGCTTTTTCATGGACAAATCACTTGTTGATCGATTTAATCTAAATTCAAGATCATCGCTACGTCCACAATTGATCTCTACAACTCTGTTCATCATAAAACTCATGCAAGCCATGCAAGAACACGTACAAACTAAACTGCATCATAGGATTAACATGCATAAGCATCATCGCATCTAGTTAAAGTTTGTGCATAATATTGATTGTTGTAAATCTTGTATGTGCGTATAGAAGGACAAGCTCAGGGAGCTACCTACGACGGACTACAACAACAAGATTTTGAGCAACCGGAACTGCCAGAACAAGGCAAGTGCCCCTTGACCATATTGATCCTATGTTTTGGAAACTATTTTGTTTTTGCGAAAAGGTGTGTGTGTTGAGTCAAGCATGATGGGAAACCCTTTTATAGGTGTTTACTAGTTTTGGTTAAACCACCCTTGTTGTCAGGGAAGTTTATGAGTCGGGTATGGTTTTTGCTTTTATGCTTCGCTGAGTCCATAGGATTGGGAAGCGAGATAGATGTGTCTAGCTAACTGCACTCGTAATGATAGTGAGAAACTGGTGTTGTTAATGAACATGGATCGAAGGGAGATCTAGGCAAGCCAGGTTTGTGAATGAGGTAGCCTGAGATGGTGGTTACTTGCCATAGATCTAAGGACCGGTTCATGCGAGCACATGCCAGGATAACAGTGCCACCACAAGGTCAAGTATGGGTGAGACTTAGCTGACTAATTAGGTAAGTTGCTAGATTGTTATGGACTGTGGAAGGCGCGGGGAACGGGAGTCGAGTGAGGATTTCCCTGGGAAGTGCATGGCACAAGAGAGGGCCCGTGGGTGGGAGAATTGGAGATTCTAGCCTGCCGGTGAAACCTTAGTGAGTCCATACATCTAGTAGCCCCTTTGTAAAGGCTATTTTGTGATCTTTTGTCCATGCACCGACGGTTGTGTACTGATATAATGGAGGTTCTGCAGTCGTCAACGGGTGAAGAAATCACAAACTTGTGGGTAAAGAGGTGCAAACTCTGCAGAGTCTAAAACTATCATGATAGCCGAGCTTACGGTCACGAGCGTCTGGCCAACTTCCATGATTAGTTGGATGGTTATTTTGGGATGGTTTTGGATGGTTATTTTGGGATGGTTTTTGTAACACCCCAAAACCTGCTAAAGAGGGGAATTTAAAAATTTTTCGACGTATTGAATGTGGTGCAGAAATTCAAATTCAAACTGGAATTCAAATTCAAATCAAAACAGAAAAGAAAAGGAAAAAGAAAAAGAAAAAGAAAACCCCAACTGCCCAGTGGGCCGAAACCCACCAGCCGGCCCACTACCTCCCCGCGCCAGCCCAAACCCGCGCCCCTCTCTTCCACTCACTGACACGCGGGGCCTGCGTGTCATCCCTCACCTCCCGCGCGCCCCACCCGACCCCGGACGCTTCTCTCGCGCCAGATCAAAACACCTCCCGGAACCCATGCTCCCAGCCCCGATTTCCGGTCCCGGATGCCCCCAACTCGATCTCAACAGACCGCCGCCTTCCCTCGCCTATTTAAATGCCGACAATCGCCCTGTTTTCCCCCCGATCGGCCGTTCTTCTCTCCGGTAAGAACCGAAGTTTCTACAGCCAATTCCCGTCGATCCTTGCTCAATTTTCCTGATCTAACGTGCTGATCACGTTCCACCGCCGCCGGGGAGCCCTGCAGGTGAACGAAACGACGTGTCTTGCACCCCAACAGCCAACCCGACGTGCACCAAAGATCATCGCCGTTGAAGCTCACCGCCGACCGACTTCCAGGGCCTCCGAGTGCCAGAAAACCTCTCGGTGAGCATCCCCTACCCCTCCGCAGCCAATCCATGCAAAAAGATGCGAGTTCTAACGTGTAGCGGCAAAAGCCGAGGCTGCGCCGGCGAGATCGCCAACCCCGCCGCCGCGCGCCGCCGCGCGCGTGGGCTGGCTCCGGCCAGGGCGACGTGGCCCCTTGGGGGCCGTCTATTTTAAATCGCACGGTAGAAATAAAATCGATGCGTGCCGGTTCGGCGATCTAATCTGAGCCGTCTGTTTTAAATCGGACGGTCCACGTTAGCCCCGCATTATAAAGGCCGTGATTCTTACGCGCTACCCCCTGGGGATCTCGGAAAACATGAGCTAGCCCCAGAAACTTCTGATCTAGCCCCTGGAACTTCAGAAATTCGTGTAAATTCATTTAAAAATCAGTTTTAGCCCCTGGACTTAATAAAAATTAGGAAAACCCCTCTGTTATGTGTAGTTAGACCCCTGGAAATTTATGAAATAGTAAATCAGACCCTGCAGTAGGGCGGATTTACTTTTTTGACCCTATATGATATTAAATTCAGAAATTTGAATATGTGACTAGGATTTAAATTTAAAAGGTAAGGCAAACACATGTGCAAATTCAAATTTAAACTCTCCTAGCACTTGGAAAAATTTAGAACGAGTTAAAAATAGATTTTAGGCTGAAATGAAATCTGCCTAAGTGTTGTTCATATTTATTAGCTCAAGAAAAACATTTTTTGGCTAGGAAATAATTCTGAAAACTGATAAAATAAATTTAAATTGGTTCACATCAGAGGAGAAGTTCAAAAATATATTATTTAATATTTTAGATCAGAACCTATTCTGTTTAGATGATATGTCCTACTATTTAATATTAAAACTCACTTTTAGGCATAGAAAATAAATCTGAAGAATATAGGAAAATAGGTATGCATAATTAGAAAATGATAAATGAAGTCTCCAAATCCAAAAACTTCAGTTTTGGATTTGGTAGAAGATCTGAAAACCTATTTGGAGTAGGAAATTACCTTTCATGCAAACTTGGTAGCTAAGAAGTGTATTACTTAAATATAAAGAAATTGTTCAAATTGGAAATTCATATATAGTGTGCAAACAGAAATCTGAATATAAATGTTAGAAATCATATACATATGTTTAAAAGTGAATGTAGGCCAAAAATCAACACATGTAGAGTAACCACAACACTTAGAAATGTGAATGACTTTCATAGGTATGTATGTGTGGTTTGCATGAAGTGAAAGTGTGAACTATGTCTTATGGATTGTTGTTTTCTTTTGCTATGTGTATTGGCATGAGTAGAACCTGCCCCAGAGCAAGTTCTCCCCTTTCAAGACCAAGACTTTCCATTTTCCCAGAGCAGCAGGAAGAAGGCAAGTGTCCTTGACCACTTTGATCCTATACTAGGATGTGTAGATAGAATTATTTGCATTGTCAATTGAAATATGAAACCCATGCTAGGAAGTTTCCCTAGAATTGCATTACCTTGTTTCCTTGTAGCTTGGGTTGGGATTTATTTTATCATATCTTTTATTTATATGCTTATGCTTAGCCATGCTTAGAATGGGATAATTGGGATATGAGATCATCAATTTATTTACCTTACTCTTGAATGAGATATTATGAGTTTTGTAGAGATAGGGATCGAGGCAAGTTGGATGATTTGGTTGGTGCTGGGTGCACGAGACTCGGGTTTGTGTTTAGTACTTGCCTGGATCCTAAGGGCCGGTTCATGGAGCATGTAACCTGGCTTTATCGTGCCAACCACATGCTGACATGGGGCAGCTTGGCCAATAAATTAGGTGTATCCCCGGCGTAGTATGGGTGTGTTGGATGGTGCGGGGAATATGTGTCAGCTGGACTACCATATGAACCGCAAGGCTCAAGAGGGGGCCACTGTAGCGGGGTTGGAGCTTCTTGTATGCTGTTAGGGGTGAAACCTCAGTGGGCCCATGCTTGTCGGGAATCCCTTTGTAAAGGCCTCGTAGTGATGTCCTGGCTACACACCTGGGAAGTGTGAATGTGGTTCGTGGCCACTGGCATAATGGAGGTTCTTTTAGTCCAACCGGCAATAGGGGATGAAATCACTACATGTGGGTACAGTGGTGCAAACTCTGCAGGGTCAAAACTGTCATGACAGCCGTGCTCACGGTCAAGAGCGGCTTGGACTTATTCATGATTAGAGGATGATGAATTTGGAAGTTGAGGATGTTAAGCGGGGAGCTTGACATTGGATATGATGTTATGGTTACTTGATGATGGGTTGGGAGATTGGGACCTTTTCACCTGTGTAGTAATGTAGGTGCTTAATAAGCTAAGGTGATAGGTATTAATTGCGTAGTGCTTTAACCATGAGTCAACCTCTCCTTGCTCTAGCCATGCATGACATAACTTTCCCACACTTGCTGAGTACCAATGGTACTCAAACTTGCTTTTCTGTTGGTTTATATTTCTGCTTAGGTCAAGGGGATGATGTGGTGTTCAATGACCAAGACTTTGGTCCCAAAGAAGGATTCTAGGTTCACGGAGTCCTCCGGGCAACGCCTGTGATGGAGCCCACAAGATTTATATTCCGCTGCTGTTTTATTTACATGTTATGAACTTATTATCGTCCATCAAGACGTATGCTATGCAAGACTTATTTATATTCAAACACCTGGCTTGTAATATGATGATGCTTCACTATTTGTCGTCACATGTATGAGACAATGATCCTGGCATACATGTGATATTCACTCGGTTGTTCTTCGGAGAAACCGGGTGTGACAGAAGTGGTATCAGAGCCAATGTTGCCCATAGGAACGTGGACCTAGGTAGAAATGGACGTATTTAAGGATCCTATTTTCTTAAAAACTATTTTACAAAGGTGTGGGTTGAAAGTGTTATTTAATGGGGTCACTTTATTCATCTTGCCCCAACTTTTATTCAAAATACAATTTTTATTTAACTCTTATCTAACTTAATTTTAAATGCTTTATGTTTTAGATGGTTCGCATGATCCGCACCGCCCGCAAGTCCACCAGAGGGAGAGTTCCTGTAGTTGCCCTTGCCCTAAGAGAGGAGAACCGTCCGGTGACATACCACTCCTACGGATTGGCAGTAGGAGGCTTGTTGCGCCGTCTTCGGCGTATGCTCCACGCCGCCGGCAATGTGGGCAAGCTGATCATACACTACAGCTCCACCAGGACTATCCATGAGAAGCGGGAAGAATGGAGCTCAGAGATGAGGATTATCCATGAAAATAAGCTGCTCAAGATCCACCGCTCTCCGGCTTGTCGGGCGACTCAGGCCGATGCTGAGAAGGATGTCACCTGGGAGGCCATCACCTGCCAGAGTTACATCAACCGTCACCACCTGGACAGGACGGAGTACATGTATGTCCTCCAGCGTGAGAGTGGCACCGCGGAGTACAAGTACCCGCCCGTGCAGTAGGGGACTTCCCCTGAGCACATGGACCTGTGCTTGGAGGATGCTGCTATGCTCAGCACTCGACTGCAGAAGTGCCAGCAGGAGCTTCAGGATGTTCGGGACACCCTGAAGGAGACTGAGGCCTTGCTTCGTGCCAACTTGAGGGCGAGAGAAAAGGAGATGGGAATGAACTGTGTGTCACCGTGAAAGACACGTGGACTCCTGACTCCCCAGACCGCCGGGCGAGCAGGTGTCGCCGCACTTCTCCACCAGCAGCTTCCCCACCCAATGCGGAATCAGAGGGCAGTCGCAACAATGAGGAAGACCCCGAAGAGCCAGCTCAGTGATATGAGTCGTTTAGAGTTCTTTCCCTTATTTCAGCAGGATATCGAGTAGTCGAGTCAATACCTTAGTTATTTGTGTGTTAATGTTTGGTGTGTGACGTGAGTTGTGGAAGCCATGGGCATTTGTCCAAAACCTTGCCTTTAGGTTGCTTTGCTTTGATATGTGAACCCCTATGAATTAATAGTGCATTTATTTTTGCATGAGACGTGACTCCCAAAAATCTACGTGAAATCCTCAGAAAATGTTTAATATATTAAGGCCTCAAAAGTTTAAGTTTAAACAAGCAATTTTGGAAGTTAATACGTAATGCTTTAAGTTAACATTTGGTTGACCAAACATTAAGGAATCATCCATTGTTCGACAAGAACGGTGGAACTAACTCACCCTAGCGGCACAAAAGTGAAGTTCATAGCCGTACCTGAACCTAGGAGGGACCTTAAACTCAATCAAGTTGAGGTGGAAGTGGAAGAGATCAGGATTATCCAGGAGTATCCAGATGTTTTCCCGGAGAAGTTGCCAGGTATGCCTCCCGATCGTGAAGTGGAATTCGCGATTGAACTAGTGCCTGGGACAGCCCCAATATACAAGAGGCCTTATCGGATGGACTCCAAACAGCTAGAAGAGCTCAAGGAGCATATAAGAGAATTGACAGCGAAGGGGTATATTCATCCTAGTTCCTCACCATGGGGAGCTCCAGTGATATTTGTACCCAAGAAGGACGGAACCCAAAGGTCGTGTGTAGACTACCGTGCTTTAAATGAAGTAACCATCAAGAACAAGTACCCATTACCCCGCATTGAAGACTTATTTGATCAGGTGAGGGGAGCTTGTGTGTTCTTAAAAATTGATCTCAGGTCGGGATACCACCAACTTAAGATAAGACAAACCGATATTCCAAAGACAGCTTTCGTATCTCGGTACGGGCTGTATGAATACCCCGTCATGCCGTTCGGGCTAATAATGCCCCGGCATACTTCATGTATCTCATGGACAAGGTATTCATGGAATATCTGGACAAATTTGTGGTGGTTTTCATTGATGACATTCTCGTCTTCTCCAAAGATGAAGAAGAACATGAGGGACATTTAAGGTTGGTGTTGCAAAAGCTGAGGGAACGCCAACTATATGCCAAGTTGAGCAAGTGTGAGTTTTGGCTGAAGAGAGTTCCCTTCTTAGGACATATAATCTCGGAGGGAGGAATCTCCGTAGATCCCGCCAAGATCGAGGATGTACAGAAGTGGAAGACCCCTGAGAATGTCGGGGAAGTTCGAAGCTTCTTAGGATTGGCTGGGTATTATCGACGGTTTATCGAGGGTTTCTCCAAGATTTCGAGACCCCTCACCAAATTGTTAGAGAAAGGAATCACATTCACATGGACACCGCAGTGCGAGACGAGTTTTCAAGAATTGAAGAAAAGATTGACGACAGCCCCAGTGCTAGTTATGCCGGATATGCAGAAGAATTTTTCGGTGTACTGCGATGCATCTGGACACGGGTTGGGATGTGTTCTCATGCAAGAGGGGCATGTCGTGGCTTATGTGTCCCGGCAGCTCAGGAAACACGAGAAGAACTATCCTACACATGACCTAGAGCTAGCCGCAGTGGTACACCCATTGAAGATATGGCGGCATTACTTGATGGGGAAGAGGACAGAGATATATACGGATCATAAGAGCTTAAAGTATATTTTCACACAGCCAGATCTCAACCTCAGACAAAGGAGATAGTTAGAGCTAATCAACGACTTTGATGTGGGCATCAACTATCATCCTGGGAAAGCGAACGTCGTGGCGGATGCTTTAAGCCGAAAGGTGCAAGTCAATAGGTTGAGCTTAAAGGACATGCCTACAGAATTGAAGGAAGAGGTTGTAAAACTCAATCTATGCCTGGTGAATCGTGGTGAGACCGTCGCCATGGAAGTGGACTCCACATTAGAGCAAGACATACGCAACCGACAGAAGAATGACGAGAAGATACAAGAGATTAGAGAACCCATTAAAGAAAATAAAGCCCCTGGGTTTCGAGAGGATGAACAAGGTACGGTGTGGCATGGGAAGAGAATCTGTGTGCCTGAGGTAAAGGAGATCCGTGAATTGATTTTGACGGAGGCTCATGATTCCGACTATTCCATTCATCCTGGAAGTACGAAGATGTATCATGACCTCAAGAGCAGATATTGGTGGTATGGCATGAAGCGAGATGTCGCGGAACATGTTGCCCTATGTGACACATGTCAGTTGGTGAAAGCAGAACATCAACGACCCGCGGGACTATTGCAACCACTCAAAGTGCCTGAATGGAAATGGGAAGAAATAGGTATGGACTTCATAGTGGGACTACCTAGGACCCAATCGGGATATGATTCGATATGGGTCATCATCGACAAGCTAACCAAGGTAGCTCATTTCATCCCCGTGAAAGAAAGCTAAAACAGATCCAAGTTGGCAGAATTGTACATGTCAAGAATCGTATGTTTTCATGGAGTGCCAAAGAAGATAGTGTCAGATCGAGGGACACAGTTCACCTCAAGGTTCTGGCAGAAGTTACATGAAACCATGGGAACTCATCTAAATTTTAGCTCTGCCTATCACCCCCAGACTGGCGGGCAGACGGAAAGAACCAATCAGATCCTTGAGGATATGCTGAGAGCGTGTGCGCTCAAGAACAATAGGAGTTGGGATAAGAACTTACCATATGCGGGGTTCTCCTATAACAACAGTTATCAGGCTAGTATGAAGATGTCACCATTTGAGGCTTTGTATGGGAGGAAGTGCAGAACTCCACTATTTTGGAACCAAACAGGGGAAAGTAAAGTTTTTGGGCCCGATGTACTACAAGAAGTCGAGGCGAAGGTAAGGAAAATCCGCAACAACTTGAGGATAGCACAGACCTGACAAAAGAGCTATGCCGATGTACGGAGAAGAGAGCTCGTTTTCAACGTGGGGACTATGTCTATCTCAAGGTGTCCCCTATCCGAGGACTTCGTCGGTTCAAGGTGAAAGGGAAATTATCATCTCGATACATCGGACCCTTTCAGATTCTGGAGAGGAAAGGCGAAGTGGCATATCAACTAGAACTACTTGCTCGCCTATCAGATGTGCACGATGTATTCCATGTGTCTCAGCTCAAGAAATGTCTAAGGACGCCTGAAGAGATGTTACCCATGAATGAGGTTGACGTACGAGAGGATTTGTCTTATGCCGAGCGACCGGTCAAGGTTTTGGAGACAATGGAACGCCTCACAAGAAACAAAAGAATCTGGATGTGCAAGGTGCAGTGGGAAACATCACTCGGAAGGGGAAACCACATGGGAGCGAGAAGACGAGCTTAAGGCACATTTTCTGGAATTGTTTTCCTAGAACCACCAATCTCGAGGACGAGATTTCTTTTAAGGGGGGTAGAGCTGTAACACCCCAAAACCTGCTAAAGAGGGGAATTTAAAAAAATTTGGACGTATTGCATGTGGTGCAAAATTCAAATTCAAACTGGAATTCAAATTCAAATCAAAACAGAAAAGAAAAGGAAAAAGAAAAAGAAAAAGAAAACCCCAACCGGCCAGTGGGCCGAAACCCGCCAGCCGGCCCACTACCTCCCCGTGCCAGCCCAAACCCACGCCCCTCTCTTCCTCTCACTGACACACGGGGCCCGCGTGTCATCCCTCACCTCCCGCGCGCCCCACCCGACCCCGGACACTTCTCTCGCGCCCGATCAAAACAACCCCCAGAACCCACGCTCCCAGCCCAGGTTTCCGGTCCCGGACGCCCCCAACTCGATCTCAACAGACCGCCGCCCTCCCTCGCCTATTTAAACGCCGACAATCGCCCTTTTTTCCCCCCGATCGGCCGTTATTCTCTCCGGTGAGAACCGAAGTTTCTATAACCAATTCCCGTCGATCCTTGCTCAAATTTCCTGATCTAACGTGCTGATCACGTTCCACCGCCGCCGGGGAGCCCTGCAGATGAATGAAAACGACGTGTCTTGCACCCCAACGGCCACCTCGACGTGCACCGAAGATCATCGCCGTTGAAGCTCGCCGCCGACTGACTTCCAGGGCCTCCGAGTGCTGGAAAACCCCTCGGTGAACATCCCCTACCCCTCCGCAGCCAATCCATGCAAAAAGATGCGAGTTCTAACGTGTAGCGGCAAAAGCCCAGGCTGCGCCGGCGAGATCGCTACCCCCGCCGCCGTGAGCCGCCGCGCGCGCGGGCTGGCTCCGGCCAGGGCGACGTGGCCCCTTGGGGGCCGTCTATTTTAAATCGCACGCTAGAAATAAAACCGACCCGTACTAGTTCGGCGATCTAATCTGAGCCGTCTGTTTTAAATCGGACGGTCCACGTCAGCCCCGCATTATAACGGATGGGATTCTTACGTGATACCCCCAGGGGATCTCGGAAAACACGAGCTAGCCCCGGAAACTTCTGATCTAGCCCCTGGAACTTCAGAAATTCGTGTAAATTTATTTAAAAATCAGTTTTAGCCCCTGGACTTAATAAAAATTAGGAAAACCCTCTGTTATGTGTAGTTAGACCCCTGGAAATTTATGAAATAGTAAATCAGACCCTGCAGTAGGGTGGATTTACCTTTTTGACCCTATATGATATTAAATTCAGAAATTTGAATATGTGACTAGGATTTAAATTTAAAAGGTAAGGCAAACACATGCGCAAATTCAAATTTAAACTCTCCTAGCACTTGGAAAACTTTAGAATGAGTTAAAAATAGATTTTAGGCTGAAATGAAATCTGCCTAAGTGTTGTTCATATTTATTAGCTCTAGAAACACATTTTAGGCTAGGAAATAATTCTGAAAACTGATAAAATAAATTTAAATTGATTCACATTAGAGGAGAAGTTCAAAAATATATTATTTAATATTTTAGATCAGAACCTATTCTGTTTAGATGATATGTCCTACTATTTAATATTAAAACTCACTTTTAGGCATAGAAAATAAATCTGAAGAATATAGGAAAAAAGGTATGCATAATTAGAAAATGATAAATGAAGTCTCCAAATCCAAAAACTTTAGTTTAGCATTTGGTAGAAGATCTGAAAACCTATTTGGAGTAGGAAATTACCTTTCATGCAAACTTGGTAGCTAAGAAGTGTATTACTTAAATATAAAGAAATAGTTCAAATTGGAAATTCATATATAGTGTGCAAACAGAAATCTGAATACAAAAGTTAGAAATCATATACATATGTTTAAAAGTGAATGTGGGCCAAAAATCAACACATGTAGAGTAACCACAACACTTAGAAATGTGAATGACTTTCATAGGTATGTATGTGTGGTTTGCATGAAGTGAAAGTGTAAACTATGTCTTATGGATTGTTGTTTTCTTTTGCTATGTGTATTGGCATGAGTAGAACCTGCCCCAAAGCAAGTTCTCCCCTTTCAAGACCAAGACTTTCCATTCCCAGAGCAGCAGGAAGAAGGCAAGTGTCCTTGACCACTTTGATCCTATACTAGGATGTGTAGATAGAATTATTTGCATTGTCAATTGAAATATGAAACTCATGCTAGGAAGTTTCCCTAGAATTGCATTACCTTGTTTCCTTGTAGCTTGGGTTGGGATTTATTTTATCATATCATTTATTTATATGCTTATGCTTAGCCATGCTTTGAATGGGATAATTGGGATATGAGATCATCAATTTATTTACCTTACTCTTGAATGAGATATTATGAGTTATGTAGAGGTAGGGATCGAGGCAAGTTGGATGATTTGGTTGGTGCTGGGTGCACGAGACTCGGGTTTGTATTTAGTACTTGCCTGGATCCTAAGGACCGGTTCATGGAGCATGTAACCTGGCTTTACCGTGTCAACCACATGCTGAGATGGGGCAGCTTGGCCAATTAATTAGGTGTATCCCCGGTGTAGTATGGGTGTGTTGGATGGTGCGGGGAATAGGTGTCAGCTGGACTACCATATGAACCGCAAGGCTCAAGGGGGGGCCACTGCAGCGGGGTTGGAGCCTCTTGTATGCTGTTAGGGGTGAAACCTCAGTGGGCCCATGCTCGTCGGGAATCCCTTTGTAAAGGCCTCGTAGTGATCTCCTAGCTACACACCTGGAAAGTGTGAATGTGGTTCGCGGCCACTGGCATAATGGAGGTTCTTTTAGTCCAACCGGCAACGGGGGATGGAATCACTACATGTGGGTACAGTGGTGCAAACTCTGCAGAGTCAAAAATGTCATGACAGTCGTGCTCACGGTCAAGAGCGGCTTGGAGTTATTCATGATTAGAGGATGATGAATTTGGAAGTTGAGGATGTTAAGCGGGGAGCTTGACATTGGATATGATGTTATGGTTACTTGATGATGGGTTGGGAGATTGGGACCATTTCACCTGTGTAGTAATGTAGGTGCTTAATAAGCTAAGGTGATAGGTATTAATTGCGTAGTGCTTTAACCATGAGTCAACCTCTCCTTGCTCTAGCCATGCATGACATAACTTTCGCACACTTGCTGAGTACCCATGGTACTCAAACATGCTTTTCTGTTGGTTTATATTGCTGGTCAGGTCGAGGGGATGATGTGGTGTTCAATGACCAAGACATTGGTCCCGAAGAAGGATTCTAGGTTCACGGAGTCCCCCGGGCAACGCCTGTGACGGAGCCCACAAGATTTACATTCCGCTGCTGTTTTATTTACATGTTATGAACTTATTATCGTCCATCAAGACGTATGCTATGTAAGACTTATTTATATTCGAACACCTGGCTTGTAATATGATGATGCTTCACTATTTGTCGTCACATGTATGAGACAATGATCCTGGCATACATGTGATATTCACTCGGTTGTTCTTCGGAGAAACCGGGTGTGACAGTTTTGGATGGTTATTTTGGGATGGTTTTTGGATGGTTATTTTGGGATAGTTTTGGTTAGTGTTTGATTTTGGTTTGGTTTTCAGGACTTATAAGTCCGGGTAATAAGATTGGGTTGCATGACTGTTGAGTCATGGCAACGTGATTGGTCTCCTTGTGAGACGGAATTGTTTATGAGATGAGATGGTAGCGAATACGAGAAGGTATTCGTGAGCAAGAATGAGGTTGATTAATGTCTGGTTGGGACATGGAAGGTAATGAACATAATGGAGGTATGGTTGGTATTTTAATACATGTTGGGATTACATTCACTTAAAGATAAGTTGTTGTTTTATCATGGTTTTGATAAATAACTTTGCTTGCTGCAATGAGCCTTTTTTTATACCTACCTTGTTGTGAGCTACATATCATATTTTCCTGCACTTGCTGAGTACATCATTGTACTCAAACTTGCATTATTATTTCTTCATCAGCAACAGGAGAAGAATACTATGAAGACCAGGTGGAGCATTAGGCGTGTAATCTGTCCTTAACCTTGCCTGTGGAGAATGGAGTAGAGATGGGGCCGCTGCTACTGCTTAGATTGCTTCCGCATTAGTTACAAGACTTCCGGTGCTAGAATAAAGACTTCCGCTGTTAGATTAAGACTTCCGCTGTGAGCGTGAGTCCAAGACTCATGAGACATTGTAATAATCTCTGTTATTCGTGGTCATATATATTCTGAAATTCAGTTTGTGGATGATGTGTATATGTGTGACGAACATCCTGGGGACACATATGCATCACTTCTTTGTTCCGTGGTTTTCCATAGAATTGAGGGCGTCACATATTGGTATCAGAGCCATGGGTTGATGGTAGGTTATACGCTTAGATAGAGGTCACAAGTTGGTATCAGGCACAGATTGGTATCAACCTGCCACGTGTTGATCGTACATCACACAACCTAGAATGATCATAGATTAGTAGCTGAGCCACGCTGACCATAGGATGCAAACCTACGGTGCATAGGTTGGCATTGGAACTACCTTGATATAGGATACAAACCCAGGAGAAGCCGTAGTTGAATCGCAGATTGGCATCACCCTAAATCCATATAGGACCCCCATTGAATAAAGCTTTGAATAGGTGTTGTGTGAGCCCTTGTGATGATTGTTGTGATTGAATGTTGAGTGTGGGTTGTGGGACGTCTCAAGCGTTGTCCATACCCACGCATAAGTAGAAAGGAGGTGTGAGATGCCTCGGCACTTGTTCACATCCTCATATGCGCTAATACATATAGTCCAATCCACCTTGATGCATATAGTTAGGGGGATCCATCTAATCTTCTAACCCCTATTCTATTTCATTCTCTCTCTCACAGATGGTGAGAGGAAATGCCGGCCGCCAAGGAAGGAATGTCCGTGGCAACCAAGAGGATGGCCACGACGAAGTTCCTGTTAACCCCGGAGCTGGTGAGAACAACCTAGAATGGTTGATGGCCATGCAGAATCAACTTATGCAAACCATGATCCAATCTTTGAGTCAGTTGCAGGCCAACAACAACCACCCAGTTCCGGCACCACCGCCACCACCACCGCCGGCTCAAAACAGACTGGGAGAGTTCATGTGGACTCGACCACCCACCTTTGCTCAAGCTAACAACCCCATGGAGGCCGACGACTGGTTGAAATCCATGGAGAAGAAGCTTGCCATAGTGCAGTGCAATGACCGAGAGAAGGTTCTTTTTACGTCGCACCAACTCATGGGAGCTGCTGCTGGCTGGTGGGATGCCCTATGCAACGCTCATGTCGACCCGGAGACGATCACTTGGACTGAGTTTAAGGAGAGTTTCCGCTCTCATTACATCCCTGCTGGTGTAATGATGCTCAAGAGACAGGAGTTCGAAGGTCTCCGCCAAGGACAGAGAAGCGTGAATGAGTATCTCAACAAGTTCACGCAACTGTCCCGGTACACCCCCGAAGATGTTAACTCGGACCAAAGGAAGCAGTATATGTTCATGAGAGGGTTGAATAATGAGATACAGGTTCATCTCCTCAACAATGACTATGCGAGCTTCCAGAAGCTGGTTGACAAGGCTATAGTGGTGGAAAGCAAGATCCGAGAGATCGAGCAAGAGTGCAAGAGGAAGATGCCATACCAGCCCCAAGGAAGCAACGTACGACCTCGGTACATGCCCCCAGCCACACCGCAGTATGGATCGACCGCTCTTGCATACCGCCCTAGTCAGCCACCACAGCAATGCTCCGTTGCACAATCACCTCGTATGCCTTTGCCTCCTGTGCCCCGACCCAACATGGGCGCTCCTGTTCACAACCCCCGCCCCAACGTACCTGCTGCCGTGGGCAACAGGGCATGCTTTGCATGCGGGGAAATAGGGCACTTCGCGAGCCAGTGCCCTAGAAGAGGCCCTGGACAGCAAGGGAACGTGCCCAAGCAGAACCCGCGACCGAACGGAGGGGACAATCAAGGAAACCGTGGACAGCAGTACTTTGCTCGCGGCAACGTGAACCATGTCTCTGCTGAGGAAGCACAACAGGCTGAGGACGTCGTAATTGGTATGTTCCTTGCCAATTCCAACCCAGCCACCATTTTATTTGATTCTAGAGCTTCGCATTCCTTCATATCATCCAAGTATGTTGCCAAGCATAATCTACCCATATCACACTTAAAATGTGCTATGTTAGTTAATTTTCCCGGTGGAGAGATGAGGACTAATATAGTATGTCCGAAAGTAAGCCTTAAAATAAGGGGGGTAGACTTCCTTGCCAACCTCATTGTCTTGGATTCCCAAGGGCTTGACATAATACTCGGGATGGATTGGTTAAGCAAGCACAACGGAGTAATCCAATGTGCTGAAAGGAGCGTGCAGTTGACAAACGAGCACGGTATTCGTGTCGAGTTTAAGTCGGCCCAACAAACAACCAAAAAGGCAATTTTGAACCACGTCGAAGGAGCAACATTGGACAGAATTCCAGTGGTTCAGGAATTCTCGGATGTATTTCCAGAAGAGCTTCCAGGTATGCCACCTGATCGGGACACTGAGTTTGCCATTGATTTGGTATCCGGAACTGCACCCATAGCAAAGAGACCCTATAGGATGTCCACCAATGAACTAGTGGAACTCAAGAAGCAAATTCAGGAGCAGATGGAGAAGGGTTTTATACGTCCCAGCTCGTCACCATGGGGAGCCCCCGTGCTCTTCGTAGACAAGAAGGATGGGACCCAAAGGATGTGCGTGGACTACAGGTCTCTCAACGAGGTGGCAATCAAGAACAAATACCCTCTGCCCCGTATAGAAGACCTATTCGACCAAATGAAAGGAGCCCTAGTGTTCTCCAATATTGATCTTCGGTCAGGATACTTCCAGCTGAAGATTAAGCCCTCTGATATACCCAAGACTGCCTTTCGAACACGCTATGGTTCATATGAATATACCCTCATGTCTTTTGGTTTAACAAATGCACCCGCATACTTCATGTACCTTATGAACAAGGTTTTCATGGAGTACTTGGATAAGTTCGTCGTGGTTTTCATCAACGAAATTATGGTGTATTCAAAAAGTGAGGAGGAGCATGAAGAACATTTGAAATTGACCTTGCAGAAAATGCGTGAGCATCAATTGTATGCCAAGCTTAACAAGTGTCAATTTTAGCTAAAGGAGATATCGTTCCTAGGCCACATTATCTCCGAGGAAGGAGTATCGGTTGATCCCGGGAAAGTGGGAGATGTTCTGAAATGGAACCAACCGCAAAACGTGAGGGATATTCGAAGTTTTCTTGGGATGGCTGGGTGCTACCGAGGGTTCATCAAGGACTTCTCTAAGATAGCAAATCCTATGACGGAGTTGCTAACGAAGGGAAAAGCCTTCCAATAGACACCAGCATGCCAAGAAAGTTTTGAGGAGCTCAAGGAAAGGCTAACCACAGCATCGGTTTTGGTATTGCCAGACGTGAGCAAGAGCTTCGACATATATTGTGACGCATCCCGACAAGGGCTCGGATGTGTGCTCATGCAAGAAGGACAAGTGGTAGCCTATGCCTCACGACAATTGAAGAAGCACGAGCTTAATTATCCTACACATGACTTGGAGCTAGCAGCAGTAGTGCATGCATTGAAGATTTGGAGACATTATATCCTTGGTCATCGATGTGGGATCTATACGGATCATAAAATCCTCAAGTACATATTCACACAAACGGACATGAATTTGAGGCAACGTCGATGGTTGGAACTCATCAAGGATTACGATGTTGGAATCAACTACCACCCTGGAAGGGCCAATGTAGTAGCTGATGCATTGAGCCGGAAGGGAGCATGTCACCTACTCACGGTTCGGGAGATACCGCCCGAACTACGCAAGGAGTTCGAACGGTTACACCTCGGATTCTTGAACAATATGGAAGTGATGGAACTCCACTCTTCATTGGAGCAAGAGATAAGAGATGGCCAAGCAACGGATGACGAGATTAAGGAGATCAAGGAAAGGATCCGACAAGGAATAGAGATGGATTTCAAAGAAGATGAGAAGGGTACGCTTTGGCTAGGAAAAAGGATTTGTGTGCCTAACGTGAAGCACATCCGCGACATGATATTAAAAGAGGCACATGATTCACCCTATTCCATACATCCCGGAAGTACCAAAATGTACAAGGACTTGAAGACTTGTTATTGGTGGGATGGTATGAAAAGGGACATAGCCGAATACTTTGCCCTATGCGACACATGCCAACGGGTGAAGGCCGAACATCAAAGACCCGCTGAATTGTTGCAGCCCATGAAGGTACCCGAGTGGATGTGGGAGGACATCAGTATGGATTTCATTGTCGGATTGCCACGTACTCAGTCGGGTTATGACTCTGTCTGGGTTATCGTGGACCGATTGACGAAAACAGCCCATTTTCTCCCTGTAAGGGCCAAGTACAACGTTGCACAATTAGCCGAGTTGTACATGGAGCAGATCGTGTGCCGCCATGGAGTCCCGAGGAGGATATTCTCAGATCGAGGTTCTAAGTTTACCTCTAGATTTTGGAGGAAGATGCAGAAAGCTATTGGTACACGACTGGATTTTAGCTCTGCCTATCACCCACAAACCTATGGACAAACCGAAGGACAAATCAAATTTTGGAGGACATGTTGAGAGCTTGCGCCTTGAAACATGGGCGTAGTTGGGATAGGAGTTTACCATACGCCGAATTCTCCTATAACAACAGCTATCAAGCTAGCTTGAAAATGTCGCCTTTCGAAGCATTGTACGGTAGACGGTGTAGAACACCGCTGTTTTGGAACGAAACCGAAGAGAACCAGGTGCTTGGACCCGAAGTACTACAAGAATCTGAAAAGCAAGTCCAAACGATACGGGAGAACTTAAAGGCTGCTCAGTCACGACAGAAAGGCTATGCGGACAAGAGGCGAAGGAAGTTAACTTTCAAAGTAGGAGACTTCGTATACCTTAAGGTATCGCCTATCCGAGGCCAACAACATTTCAACGTCAATGGCAAGCTAGCACCTCGCTACATCGGACCATTTAAGATTTTAGATAAGCGAGGAGAAGTAGCCTATCAACTAGAGCTTCCAACTCACCTCTCCGACGTACATGACGTGTTTCACGTATCTCAGCTCAAGAAGTGCTTGAGAGTACCTGAGGAGCAAGTACCGATGGAAGAGCTTGAACTTCAAGAGGATCTGACCTATGCAGAGCACCCCGTCCGAATATTGGACGTGAAGGAGAGGGTCACGAGGAACGAAGTGATCCGATGGTGCAAGGTACAATGGAGCCATCATACCGAAGCTGAAGCCAAATGGGAGCGTGAAGAAGACATCAAGGCAAAACTCCCTCATCTATTCTCTACTAATGAATCTCGAGGGCGAGATTCAATTTAAGGGGGGTAGATTTGTGACACCCTCATTTTCGGGTCCTGCATATATGCATATTTTATATGTAGAAAACATTTTCAATAAGAAGAAATAGAGAAAAAACATTAAAAAGTTAGCCAAAAGGGCAAATCCCAGTGTACAGAGAGCACCGAAGACAACTTCCGTGGCTTGCAGGCCACGTGGCATGTTCGGAGCTCATCTCCACAAATGGGGAAGGGTCCGCCGCTAAACTGGCTACGTGGCAAGATCGGGGCTCATCTCCGCAAAAGGGGGAGAGGTCAAACCCTGTGGGACACGTGTTGCCCCAGGAACTAGCCTTTGCGGAGAAGCGAGGCTAGTCCCGCAGGACACGCGTCACCTTAGGAGCTCTTCACCGGGCAAAAGAAAGGATCAACCACACGGGACACGTGTCGCTCTCGGAGCTCACCTCCGAGAAGTCTGACACTACCGGATACGTGTCACCTCCGGAACTTATCCCTGGGAGGTCCGTCACTGTTGGACACGTGTCAACCTCGGAGCTCGTCTCTGAGAAGAGAGGAAGTCTGGCGCTGTTAAGACACGTGGCACGCCCGGAGCCACCTTTGAATAAAGAGGAGGTCCCAACCGCCACGATACATGGTCCACGCGGAGCTCACTTTCGAAGAAGAGGGAGGTCTCGCCCGCTTGACACGCGGCACAACCGGAGCTCGTCTCTGCGGAAAGGGGGAGACCAGGCCCCGATGGACACGTGGAGCTTCCGGAGCCCATCACCGCGGAGGAAACGAGTTCTGGAGCGGTTTTTGCTTCTGTACGCGTGGAAATACCGGTACGGGAGGAAACCGACACGAAATCCACAATGTTACTGCACCAAATCAACTAAAGATAAGTTGTTAAGATTCGACGACAATCTGAATAGGACTCTTGTTCGAAATACAATCAGATTAGGACTCTTTTGCTCCCGATTATAAATAGAACCCAGAACCTTTGGCCGAAACCACGAACTTCTTTTCCATCTCCTGAGCCGACGACTTAGAGCCCTAGCCCCAACTCACCAAATAAACCCTTCGCCGGCGTTCAATCAAGGAAGATTGCCGGAAGAGAGCCCCAACAATCTGTCTTGCTCAGAGAAGGACCCCGAGACCAAGAAGAACGTAAGGTAGGTCTCCAATACTACCTTATGACATCATCACGTTTTCTTTGCATCTGTTCTTCGATTCCTTTCAAACAGAAGCTTTTTTGTGGACAGGTCACTTGTTGATCGATTTAATCTAAAGTCAAGATCATCGCTACGTCCACAATTGATCTCTACAACTCTGTTCATCATAAAACCCATGCAAGCCATGCAAGAACACGTACGAACTAAACTGCATCATAGGATTAACATGCATAAGCATCATCACATCTAGTTAAAGTTTGTGCATAATATTGATTGTTGTAAATCTTGTATGTGCATGATCGTGTATAGAAGGACAAGCTCAGGGAGGTACCTATGACGGACTACAACAAGATTTTGAGCAACCGGAACAGCCAGAACAAGGCAAGTGCCCCTTGACCATATTGATCCTATGTTTTGGAAACTATTTTGTTTTTGCGAAAAGGTGTGTGTGCTGAGTCAAACATGATGGGAAACCCTTTTATAGGAGTTTACTAGTTTTGGTTAAACCACCCTTTGTCGGCAGGGAAGTTTATGAGTCGGGTATAGTTTTTGCTTTTATGCTTCACTGAGTCCATAGGATTGGGAAGAGAGATAGATGTGTCTAGCTAACTGCACTCGTAATGATAATGAGAAACTGATGTTGTTAATGAACATGGATCAGAGGGAGATCTAGGCAAGTCGGGTTTGTGAATGAGGTAGTCTAAGATGGTGGTTACTTGTCGTAGATCTAAGGACTGGTTCATTCGAGCACATGCCAGGATAACAGTGCCACCACAAGGCCAAGTATGGGTGCGGCTTAGCTGACTAATTAGGTAAGTTGCTAGATTGTTATGGACCGTGGAAGGCGCGGGGAATGGGAGTCGAGTGAGGACTGCTCTGGGAACTGCATGGCACAAGAGGGGGCCCGTGGGTGGGAGAACTGGAGATTCTAGCCTACCGGTGAAACCTTAGTGAGTCCATACATCTAGTAGCCCCTTTGTAAAGGCTATTTTGTGACCTCTTGGCCATACACCGACGGTTTTGTACTGGTATAATGGAGGTTCTGCAGTCGCCGACGGGTGACGAAATCACAAACTTGTGGGTAAAGAGGTGCAAACTCTGCAGAGTCTAAAACTATCATGATAGCCGAGCTTACGGTCATGAGCGTCTGGCCAACTTCCATGATTAGTTGGATGGATATTTTGGGATGGTTTTTGGATGGTTATTTTGGGATAGTTTTAATTATGGTTTGATTTTGGTTTGGTTTTTGGGACTGATGAGTCCGGGTAATAAGATTGGGTTGCATGACTGTTGAGTCATGGCAATGAGATTGGTCTCGTTGTGAGACGGAATTGTTTATGAGATGAGATGGTAGAGAATATGAGAAGGTATTCGTGAGCAAGAATGAGGTTGATTAATGTCTGGTTGGGACATGGAAGGTAATGAACATAATGGAGGTATGATTGGTATTTTAATACATGTTGGGATTACATTCACTTAAAGATAAGTTGCTGTTTTATCATGGTTTTGATAAATAACTTTGCTTTCTGCAGTAAGCCTTTTTTATACCTACCTTGTTGTGAGCTACATATCATATTTTCCCGCACTTGCTGAGTACATCATTGTACTCAAACTTGCATTATTATTTCTTCATCAGCAACAGGAGAAGATTACTATGAAGACCAGGTAGAGCATTAGGCGTGTAATCTGTCCTGAACCTTGCCTGTGGAGAATGGAGTAGATATGGAGCCGCTGCTACTGCTTAGATTGCTTCCGCATTAGTTAGAAGACTTCCGCTGCTAGAATAAATACTTCCGCTGTTAGATTAAGACTTCCGCTGTGAGCGTGAGTCTAAGACTCATGAGACATTGTAATAAACTCTGTTATTCTTGGTCATATATATTCTGAAATTCAGTTTGTGGATGATGTGTATATGTGTGACGAACATCCTGGGCACACATATGCATCAGTTCTCGGTTCCGTGGTTTTCCACAGAATTAAGGGCGTCACATGGATCACGTCAACTTCGTAACCACGAGCAGCACTATCCGACTCATGATCTTGAGCTCGCTGCTATGGTATTGGTGTTGAAAATGTGGAGACACTATCTACTTGGAAACTTAGTGCATCTTCACACCGACCACAAGAGCTTGAAATACATACTCACTCAAAAAGAGTTGAATATGCAGCAATTAGAGCTGATTAAAGATTATGAGATTGAGATCCACTACCATCACAGCAAGGTGAACGTGGTTGCCGATGCGCTAAGCCGCAAATCTCACGTCAAAAATTTGTCCATCACTTCGATGGAAGAGGAGGAGCCAAGTTTATACTTGGTTCCATATGGAGCACTATATAATCTTGCTCTCGTTCCGACCATACGGGAGGAGATTATGGAAGCTCATATGAAAGACTTGGGAATGTCGTGCGTTCAGAGGAGAATAAAGAATGGAGAAATGAAATGCTTCCGAAGGGATGAACACGGTACTCTATGGTTTAAATACCGTATAGTGTACCCCGTGATATGGGACTTCCGAAGAAAATCTTGGACAAAGCTGACTTGTCCAAGTATTCTATTCATCCCGGCAGCAACAAGATGTATCAAGATCTAAAAACCAGATTTTGGTGGACACGGATGAAAAGAGATATTGCAAAGTACGTATCGGAGTGTGATACGTGTCGGCGGGTGAAAGACGAGCATATGCGCAAATCCGGACAGCTGCAACCATTGATCATTCTGGCGTGGAAATGGGAGGATATCAATATCGATTTCATAGTTGGATTACCTCTCACGTCCCACAAGCATGATTCGATTTGGGTGATAGTCAATCGACTAACCAAATCGGCTCATTTTATTCCAATACATACAAAGTACATTGCCAAGCAATATGCGGAGTTGTATATTGCAAGAATCATGTGCTTGCACGGTGTTCCCCGCACAATTATTTCAGATCGCAGTGCGTTGTTCATTGCTCGGTTTTGGGAGCAGCTGCACGCGTCATTGGGGACCAAACTGATCTGCAGTTTTGCATATCACCCGCAAACGGATGGTCAAACTGAGCGGGTGAATCAAGTTCTTGAAGATATGCTACATGCTTGTGCCTTCCACCACGGTAAAAACTGGGACGATCATTTACCGTTGGCAGAGTTCTCATATAATAATGAATATCAAGCTAGCATCAAGATGGCACCGTATGAAGCTCTCTACAGCCGGAAATGTCACACACCACTCAATTGGTGTGAATCTGGCGAGCGAGTCATATACGGTATTGACCTTGTGAATGAGGCCGAGGAACGATGCGAGTGATACAAGCCAATCTCAAGGTTGCTCAATCTCGTCAGAAGAGCTATGCGTATAAGCGATGTCGTCCTCTCCACTAGACATTGGAGACCATGTTTATGTTCGTGTCTCTCTGATGAAAGGTGTTTATCACTTCGGAGTGAAGAGAAAACTTGCTCCGTGATTCATTGGTCCATTCGCCGTCATTGAAAAATGCGGACCCGTGGCTTATCGCTTGGAGATACCGACATCACTCTCAGGAGTTCATAATGTGCTTCACATTTCTCAGCTGCGGAAATGCCTAAAATCCCCAGCTAAAATCTGCACCGAAGACATCAAAGCTCTCCAACCAGACCTCATGTATTCGTAGTATCCGATCCGAATAATCAATGAAAAGACTCGTACCACAAGAAACCGTACTTTATGGTTTTATAAAGTCTTATGGAGTAACCATACCGCTGATGAGGTGACATGGGAAAGCGAGGCCTATCTATAAGCAAATTATCCGGACTAGCTATCATCTTTATCCGGTAAGCTTTTACTTCCGTCTCTTCTTCTGTAATCTCGGGATGAGATTCTGTTAAGGGAAGAGGGATGTGAAATCCCCAAAAATTCTAGCAAGTAAATCAGACAAACCACACTTAAGAAAATGAGGGGGAATTAAAACTTTTTAATATAAAAGGTGTGAGTTCGAAGCTCTGACTTATACATGCAAAAAACATCCAAACATGGCGAGCTAAATCCACAATTCGATTCCCCATAAATCAAATAGAAACCCTTCCAAATTTCAGTTCATTTGGAGAGGGTTTACCATTTGTTTGGAATTAAGTAATGAAGCAATTAAAATTTGAATTCAAACTTCAGTTTCAAATTTAAACTTCATTAAATTGCAAATTGGTTTTCACAAATGTGTTCACCACATTTGAAATAGCATCCCGGCCAAAATTCAGTTAATTTGGGCAGGGTTTGCTATGTATTTGAAGCAATGGAAGAGGGAGGATTCAAATCCAGATTCAAATTTGAATATCCGAAAGCAATTCAAACTCTACACCTAAAACTTAATTCAGTTGAATTTAAATTCAAACCCATGACTTTGAGAGGAAGCAAAGCTTTTAATTTGGAGACAAAGAGGGAAATATCAGCAGCTATTAGGGGGTGGGACCCACATGGCAGCCACACTAAAAAACAACCGACTCTGTTTTCCTTCTTCAGTCGAGCATGCGCCAGCTCCCGGTGCAACCCCGCCCCGATGATTTCCACCGCTCCACCACTTGTTCGGTTGATCAGTGTGCCGAAGGATATGATCACAGCCCTCCTACCCACGTGAACCAGCTCTTTCCTCGCCGTTCACCCCCCTCTTGCTCAGCTTTGACCCTTTTGCTGCCGCTCGGACGCCCATGCTGATCCTCAGCGCCCCGGCGCTATGGACCACCTCTCAGGAAACCTTCCATAGAAAAGATAAGCACCATCATCTACTCGACAATCCGATGAAAGCCGCATACCATTTTGTGCACCATCAAGTGAGAATTTCCCGTTTTATCGAGGGCTAGTTCATAGGAACCCGGGATCAATTCTTGCAAATTCGTGCTACTCAATCCATACTGGCTAGTTCTGATTTAACCATGCATCCTAGAAACCCTTGCGAGCCTACTGGATCAACAAGAGTGGGAAACCATCAAGTATCTGAGCTACTCTTTGAGTTTTTCGTTTTGCCGCCGATTTTTGCCCTAGGCCGATGGTGAGATCATATATCCAACCATTTTCATGGCAAGCTTGATCCATATTCGTTCCTAGCATGTCAACACGGAGCTGTAGGATGAAACCGTGCTCAAAATAAGGCTTCGTAGAAGCCGGGCAAGCTCGCCGGAGTTCTTCCACTGCCGCCTCCCATTGCATGGTGGTTTCCGGCCACCGATGGTCCTAGCCGACCCAACAACTGAGTTCCCTGATGTCTAAAACCTAGGGGCGGAAAGTTTGATCACTGGAGACGGCTGGGAACACCACTGGCTCGAGGAATAAGTAGGCCGGGTGGGGCCCACTGTCAGGGATTTAAACATTTCTTCTCTTCAGTTTCTAGTTAAACTTCAACCCTTCATAACTTTTAGTAGGATTAATCAAAATTTGTGAAACAAATTTTGTTGGATTCCTCTCGACCAGTACTTTGCAGTAATGCAAAGAAATTTGTATGAAAATCAATGGAATTTTCTCCAAAATTCTTCAAATTTAAATATTTGGAAATTAATTCCAAGAGATCCCTGTTATGGAAATTGCTCAATTTTGGCCAGAAGGTCCTTCATAAATCTATTGATCTTCTGTAAAAAATTGAGCATCACTGGACTCCATTTACTGGGCCAAACTGTGTTCCAATTTTCACTGTTCTTTGAAAATTCAGAAATAAACAGAATCCTATTTCTGAATATCCCACAAACTTGTAAAATCAATTTCTCCCGGTCGACAACTCAAAAAATTATGAAACAAATTTTGATAGAACCAGGAGACCTCCTCTATTCAGATTTTCCACTGTTAGCTATATCAAAGCTACAGAATTAGGATCAAAATTCAGAGGAGCCATGTATTTGTTGGAGCTTTAGAACCAACAAGCTTCCATGAAACTTTCTCCATTTTGGCTCAGATCATCCTTATGACCTCTAGTCTCCACTGGAAAAATCCCAAAGCCAATTAAGAATAATTAGTAGCAGTAACTATCAGTAGAAGCTTTCTTCTTATAAATAATTATCACTAATCCATATATTTTGTTGCATCTCATATGGTGACCGAGATCGAGGAAGCTCCGGAGGCCTTGGACACCATTCCTCCAGAAGCTAACTTCCCTTTTGACTTGCAACCAGGCAAGCCCCGATTTGCATTTAATTACTTTCGCAAAGTTTTGATTTGTTTAACTTATGTCTAGGATGAGATGTTTGCATTAAAGTTAAGGTGATTGAAACTCCACTTGCATGACCCGCAAATCCTATATAATACTGGGTACCTACAGCTCAATAAGTAGAAAAATGCTATGCTAATGTTCTTAGGGTTCTGGTAGAAGTCGAGTAGTTGGAATCTACTTGCGTGATAGGATTTTATCACACGGGATCGAGTGGATCAAAGAATGATTGATGAGTAAGAAATCGAGAGTCGGCAGGAGGATAGGATGCAGCGAGACGAGGTCTCACGTGCGTAGCGCTGCTGGTGTCGGTTGAGAACCGATCCTTGTGCAGCCCTGCTGGATAAGTTTGAACAGTACTGGATGCATACTGGCTATATGGGAAACTGAAAACCGATGTAACTGGTTAACCTGGGTGCCGATGCTTACCCTACAATTTTATAGGAGTGGGTTGAGGGTAGCAAGATGTAAATTTGCCGGTGGGCACAGACACGCTCCGCGCGGGGACCTCCTGTCCGTTTCGGAATGACCGGTTCGACATTTGGGTTTCCTTTGAAAGGTCGCTGCATACAACAGCGTAGGGAAGTGCAATTCGCTACACTTCCAAAATGGGTGTATATGACGTGTTATCCAGGTGTCTATTGATTGCAATCACCGTCCTTCACGGTTATTTGAGCACCGCTTGTTCACTGCGCTGTGACATACTAATTACTGAAAGAGGCTAGAAGAAAATGATGCATTGAATTATTGTTGTGTAGCAACCATGAGTGTTATAGATTGTGCTCACTAAAGTTACTGGTTATGAACTCTTAACCTGCTGCTAATAATCATGAAAGTAAGGATTTAAGTGTAGGCGAGTTCTTTTTTGCAATATTATTTCCTATGTTAGTATCTCTGCTTGTAGAGTTTCATATTTGGGATGTTAGATAAGTCTTGCTGAGCCATCGTGCTCACAGTTGCTAGATTAAGTTATTGCAGGTGAAACCTATGAAGAAGGGTCCGAGAACGAGGCGATGCCCCCGTCGGGGTACACGGCCAAGTTGGAGCCCTGCACGCCGCCGTGATCTTCGTCTCTGTGCTGCTAGTGTGTAGCGTCCCCGGGCTAGACGACTACAGTTTTGCATAGCTAGACTGAGAATTTAGCTATGAATATAACTTCCGCTGTACATTAAGTTCGTAAAAGACTGCCGCTGTTTTATATCAATAAAATTTTGTATGTTTCTTGTATTCTTTTTGTGTGTGTTGTTGGGTGCCGCATCGCATGACACCACCCTCTGCGATCCTGTAATGTGTGGACCTGGTCCCCACAGTTGCCGCCACATATGAGGAGAAAGGGGAGAAAGCAAATGGCGCTAGGGTTTCAGTGACCGCTTAATTGCCGCCTATTAATTGCGGCTGAGAAGGAGCTCCAGCAGTCGGATCTCGGTCGGATGGTCTCTAGTTGGTGGCTGCACCGACGGGCAAGGCATGCAAGTTTCTCGGCCCAAGACCAAGGTTACGGACTCGCGGCTGAGGTAGGCGCACGCGGTGGATCAATAGTCTGAAAATAATGTGAGCCAAAATCAATTTATTTAATTAGGTTATTTTGAAACGATATTAAAAAACAGGTACGAAATAAAAAACTATAAACATAGGGTCCTAAGCCGGAGGGGCGATTTATCTACTGTAGTAAAAACCGCCCTCTCAACAGGACGATTTTTATTATTCCATGCTACTAGTGACTGTTTTGAATTCTTATTTCTTCTCGTGAATTTTGAAATGTACTCCTGCTAAAAACAACTGTCCTACCAGACAATTTTTGAGGTATACCTCCATGGTCCCATATACGTCTTCCTCTCTCAAATATACCAAAAAATCGCCTTATTTCAGCACAAAAAAAAAGGAAAAATAAGAGGAGGTGGGAGGAAGGAAAGCAGCTGAAGATCTGTTCATAGGTAAGTAGAAAATTTTGGTCTTTAGATTAGAATTTTATAATTAAATAAGTAGATTAAGTTTGTAATAAATCAGTCCATAGGCGTACAACAAATATATTAGATAAAACTCTCCCTCAAAAAGAATTTAAATTTCCCTCAGTATATTAAAGAACTCTTTCTCTCCCCATGACGTTGGGTTCTACCACTTCTTTTTTATCAGTTAAAATTAAAAACCATTAATAAAAATATACTTTGTAAAATAATTTTCATAGATCAATCAGACAATATATTTCGTATAGTCTATCTGATATAGTTTAACATTTTAATGGTCAATACTTACAAAAGATGCCATAACAGATTTTAAATAGGACATCAAATAAGAAGTAGCATGCTTCAAGTTAAAACTACAGAATTGTATGTTACAACTCCACTATATAATAATTGTTAGCAAGTAGGAGGCTAGGATTAAACTCTGCAACTTGTTGACTGTTTATGTAGTGTATCCGAGGGAGAACAGAGAAGAGTGAGACATGTGTAAATGATGTGGTGTAGGTATAGTCTATAGAAGTGTGAACATGCACAAGTTGATGAAGAAGAATATTATTTATTCCAAAGTTGTTATTGGAAACCCCTAAGTTCTCATAGTTATAGAGTCCTGATTGTTTTATTCTTAGCAAATGCATGTAATTATTGGGCTAGAAATTTATCTAGTAAATGGAGAGGTGTTTTATCATTATCCTCCATTGCATATATAGTTGCTGACCTTTCTACCCACACTTTTGTTTATTTGAATTTAGGTACCACTTATTATGGCATTACTCGAATGTCTACTTGAGAACTCATTACTTTTATTATTTTTACCTATTTTCTTTTTAACGTTCATATAGAACGATATCTCATGATCAGCTTAGTTAATTAGTACTTTAGAAATGGGAGGTTTTCATTAACCGTCATAATGATGTAGCGTCTGATAAGCAACCATGACAATGAAGCGCCAAGATAAAGATGCGGTGGCCAAGTTAAGAAGAGTCAAGACCACGAAAAGACAAGCTTATAAAGCCAACAACCAAGCTCCAACGATTAAAAGAGTTAGGTTAGAGGCCCATCCCCAGACCTGGCCCAGTAGAGTAAGCCACCTAGGTCAGGAGCGGCATTCCACGGGCACGCTTGCCACCCCTAGCCTGGTCAGCTCGGGACCTGTTCCATCTGGCTCCTGCCCCAGCTTTGATCGATCGTAACACTCAGTCTTGAGGAAAACACTAATGGAGGGCAGGTGCTGGCAGGTGGTGCTGCATACTCTCGAACAGACGCCATAAGTGACCTTTGTGCAGAGGTCAGACAAGACAGGCGATGGGACACCATGCTTCAACTCTCTCCCGTACGTGGGTAACCAGTGAATAGTGCCTACTGCGGCATTGCTAGAATCATAGCGTCAAGTTGAATGCGGATTTGACGGGTCTTCCCTTGTGCACTCATCATGCGCATGGGCGAAATCCATCCCGTATGGAGTAACGTGCGACAAGGCAGCGCCAGGGCTTTGAAGACAACTCATCAGCAAAGTGACGGGCCAACTAATCTTAGCCACAATAACTGATACCTGCTTGGGCCATTGCTATGAGAGCCCCCTTGAACTATAAAAGGAGGAGGCCTCAGACCAGAGTAAAGAGAACTCTTTTTTTTTTCGATCGGACTAGAGAAGATCGATTCTTCAGCAAGAGAATCCAACATTATAACATCCTTCACTCAATACAACCCGTGTATGTAGGGCTACTATCCTCCGGGCGACCCAAACCTTGGTAAAACCCTCGAATGCCCATCATTGAATCTCTTTCCCTCAAATGCAAATATGCTAGACGTCCTTCAGCTAAACTCCAAGGGTGATCGTACATATGCTCCAAATATCACCAGCACCGGTCGACAACATCGTACTGGTTTCTTTACTATCTTGTGATGGTAATTTAGTATGTTTTATCATGGATGCTCATCTTGGGATGGTTATTTTTAGTGTTGTATGATAGCATCTACATGTAGATATACATGGATATCAGGAATAGAGGTTCATGGATGAGATGGTGTACAAGTCTTGTTGTTTAATCTACTCAACTGTTTTCATGTTATAGAGTTGGAGGACCAGAAATTTTGTTGTACATTTGGTGTCCTGGAAGTATAGAGGGGGTGAAGTTGTTCAGGGTGTCAAGTACCCGACTATTGTCGCTGTCAAGAAGACAATAAAGCGTTGGTCAATAGTCATAATGAGAGAGTTTAAGGTAGTGACATGCAAGAAGTCTGTGTACAAAATGAGGTGTGTGAATGATGGCTGCCCATGGTGGGTGCATGCGTTTCATGGGAAATGGAGGACTAGTGGGAATGCTCCATTGTCACAGAGCACACTTGTCACTTGTAGAGCATGGAGAAGCATCATCGTAACCTGACTTCTGCATTCATTGAAAACAAAATATATGGTATGATAATTGACAACCTATCCAATGAACCAAGTTAAATAATTAGAGGAAAAAGTCTATTTTAGTACCCTCAATTATTTGCATTGTTCATTTAACCCTCTAAAGGAAATTTTGTTCCAATTTACCCTCTAAACTATTTAGATTGATTTAATTCACCCCCTAGTGAAGTTTTTCTTTGTTTCTCTTTGTAAACATTGGTCTGAGCATAGTTTTTTTTTTTGAGATTACATGTCATAACATACTGTGTATTAGAAAAAATATTTTAGGATTTTTTGTATTTGTTTGTACTTTTAAAGCATGTAAACAAATATACCATCCTATAAAATTTGAACTTCAAACATAACCAATACAAAAAAACAGAAAATAAAAAATCAGAAAGTGGTGAATTGAACGAATCTAAATAGTTTTTGGGGGGTAAATTCTACCAAATTTTTATTTAAGGGGTTCAATGAACAACATGGAGACTTGAGGGTATAAAGTAGACTTTTTCCATAATTAGACATACACAAGAAAGTTTCAAATATAGTATCACCTATGCGAAGGCATGGAGAGCCAAACAAAATGTGTTGGAGATGAGGTTTGGCACATGTGAGACATCATATGACAATCCTCCATGGCTACAATCCACCATTAGTAACAAAAATCTAGAAAGTTATTATGACATCACAACTATCCAGAGCGATTTAGTTTCTGCTTCCATGCTCCAGCGTGCTTTTTTTCCTTGATTGCATGCATCAGAGCGTTCCAGCACTGTCAGCCTATCCTTTGCCTTGATGAAACATCCTTAACAGGAAAAAATTTAGAGATAAGATGTTGACAGTAATTAGGATGGATGGCAACAATCAAGTGCTTCTAGTTGTTTTTGCTTTTTTCGAGAGAGAGAACACAGGTAGCTGGTATTGGTTCCTCAAACGTGTAAAACATGCCGTGGTGTGAAACAAACCAGATGTTTGTCTTATACATGATCATCACGTCAAACTGCAATTTTAGATTTACAGAACGGGTACTGTAACTGCGGAGAGACAACAAAGTGGATTGATACCCGGAGCAGATTGTGTGCATGGGACAAATGGCTGCTAACTTCTACAAAAAATTTAAGAAAAACAGTAATTAATATGTTTAAGAGGCTATGTGGTCAAAACAAGCAGCCGAAATTTAATTCCTTATGGAGGAGACTTGATGAAACTGATTGCAAAGCAAACCAAATAACATGATAAAAAGCTCTAAAGTACTGAAGATGAAGGTCCAAAGGCCCTTGGTCCACTGTTGATGGATGCTGCACGCACGTGAAGGATGTCTGTATCAACAATAAGAACTTTTTTCTCATTGGATTGAATGTGAGCTGAAGGAGAAGTTGCCACTGCTTTATTATAGATATGAATGGCGTTACAGGATAAATAATCTTAAACATAGCTGAGATTTACAACTCGGTCAGGCGTGGTGTACAAGGATTCCACTTGTGGTAATAGTGGAATTCATTATATATGGGACTACCAGGTATTTTGGAGGGCATTTCAATACATCTCAGGTTTTCATGAATGATAATCAACCGTTACTTGACTGCATGCTCACGAGTATAAGGAAGAGAAGTTGAAGAAGGTGAAACATCGTCGGGCACTCCCCTGTGGTACAGAAGAGCAAAGAGTTAAGGTATTGTGCAAAAATATAGCAACACGTTGCGCAAGAAGCGAGAGGGTTGTACAGGAGTGTGTCTTGAAGAATGATTGTACCTGTGTCTGCACATGACAAGCCAAGGTTACTACATAAGCCATGCTCCCATGTAATAGTTTAGCTGGCAAATTTGTCTTTGGTCATAATTTTCAAATGAATCAATTACACATACATGAAAATGTAAGGTATATGTATTCGGCATAGTTGGCACATTCACCGAGACATCCTGGCAAGTGTTCTACATTACTGACAGCTTGTTGTCTTCAGTTGATGTTTCCAATATCCCTGCTCTGTTAGGTTAGGTGGTACAGCAGGAGATTCATGTGTTTCAGATGTTCTTGCGTGGTGGCAGCAGCCGATATGCATACAGTATGCTCCAGCTCTTTTTGGCACCGAACATGAAGAAGCGTGTGCAGTGTATGATCAATACTTATCATAATAGTAAATAAATGTGTTTTATTAATAATGAAGGTTCTAAGTTCTAATAATACACAAAAGCGTGGTAGTGATATGTTTGGCTGCTGAAATGGGACACAACATTTATTCTGTATTTTCTTTGAATATTCTATAAAAGAAGTCATCTAGTGTAAAGTGGGTTTACGATGCTAAAATGCTAATACATATTTGTAGGCATCCAATTTATCGAAAGAGTTAAAGAGGTGGAGGTGCAAGAAAGACATAAATACAAAATTTTTTCAATTAATGCACCTTCACCTTCCCTAATCTTAACTGATGATGATAGATCGGATGACCACAAGTGTGTATTAACATGTTACCACCGTAAGCCCCTTTTGCACTAAATACTAACAATACTTACAAAAGATGCTGGAACGTCATCTAAATAGGACATCAAGTAAAAAGTACCATGGGGGTCGTAACAATACATAATCAAAGGCATGCAACAAAAAACAAATTTATTCTGAAACTCTGATACAATTTCCGTAAATTACATGTTAAACCATTGTTTAGGAGAGAAACATCATAATTTGAATTTCTCTATGGCGAATTCAAATCTTGGTTCTTCAAAATTTTTACCATTTTAGGAGGCCTCTAAGCATTTTTTTGAATTTGAAAGGAGGATGCAAATTTAATATTTTAACAAAATAAAAAGGATCAGTGGACCCCACAGCCAGTGTCTTCGTCCTCTCTACCTCGCTTCCTCGATGTCCCGTGAGCCGTGCATGGCTGCCACGGCACGCCGGCCTCCTGATCGTGCCAGCCGGCGTTAAGGCCACCCGCTGCACAGCTCCTCTCCTCTCCTTCACCAATCGCTCCGTTTGCTTGCCTGTTCCGAGTTTACCTAAGTTCACCGCTGCCAAAACGCCGCCGAGCTCTAGCTACTGTCGCGCAACGCCACAGCAAGCTTCCGGCCAATACTGAAAGTACCGCCACATGCGCTCACTTTCCCTACACCCTCCTAGCCACCTCACTCATCCCATTCCCACCCAGGCGAGCAGAATTTGTCATTCTTCCCTGGAGCCGACCATAGGACCTTCATTGCTTTCCGACGAAATTTGTCACACACGGTGAATAAAACTCGAATTCCTTCCATGCACAAGCTACTTACTGATCCACCTACATTCCTAAGTCCGTTCTTTGGCAGGAGAAGTGGAGAACTCGCCGATTTTCCCATCTTCATCGCCTCCGGCAGCCAACCGTCCACACCTCGTAGCCGCGACCCCTACTGCAGCCATTCCTGCTCATTTTGAGATACTTGCCGGCCTTCCCCATGTTGAGGTGAAGCTTCCCGCGTGTTTTTTCCCCATTCTCTATATTTTTTTTCAGGCATACGACGTCGCCGGAGTTGAGCGCTGGAGTGGCCTCATCATCGGCCTGATGCCACCCTCCTTGGCGCCGCTGCTACCCTGTGGCGAGGTCTCCTGGGTGCGGCAGCCCTCTGCGGCTTAACCGCCTCCGGTGAAGCCACAGCGAGGAGTGCCGCCAGTCATGGTGCTGTGGCCGTGTGTGCCCTGGGCTGGGATCCCGTGCGTCGCAGGATCCAGTGCAGCCTGTTGCATGGTCCGCTATGTGGCCTCGATTCCATTGGCCCATAGTTTTCCAACAATTTTCTATTTAAAAATAATTCCAAAAATGTTGAAAACCTTGTATAAATTGTAGAAAATTCTAGAAAAGCATGACACTAATTTTGTTGGGCTCCTTAGTACCATATTTACACTGTGAGAAAGTATGAAAGCTCTCTGTGTTTATTAACAAATACATTAAGTAATAATATGGTTACTTCATTAGAGGGAGATCCATCTATAGTAAAAATCTGAGAAATTACAGAACATATAATCACAAGCTATCTCATAGTAAAAGTTCCAGCTTATTTGGCCTGGTAGATCTCTACAAAATAATTATTGAATGTTTACTGCTAATTAAATTCCAGGAATTAAATTATGGCTAGATCAATCCTCAAATTCAGGCTACATTTGCTCAACATGTGCCTAACATTCATTAAATCACCATGTTAAGAATGTACCTGTGTGTTAGTAACTTATTTAATCCCATGTAGATAATATATATAAAAAAGTATAATTAAACATAAATGAAATGCTGCATTTGATCTTAATTGACATAAAGGTCACCTTTGATCATAAAACTATTATCACATATTCAAATAATTGCTTTCATACTAGTTTGATGTTCATACAATATAAAGTTACCTTATAATTAATTTAATTGTATTTGTGTGCATGTCGGTAGAGTCCGCGATCGATGAGCCGAGTCCGGAGGAGTGGAATAACTTAAACCCCACTGACAGCAAGGTCTTCCCTGAGCCAAACCAAGTCAAGCCTCAATTTACATTAACCTTTTTAAAAATATTTCCTTTTTTACATCAATATTTACTTAGTGTTATGTAATTGTGCATTGAGTTCTTGGATTTGGGTGATACTCCACTGGCATGGCTTATAAATCTTTGTTAGGTCAGTAGGTACACCAGCTACATGATTATTTCTCGCTATACTAACTAGACATATCGAACGGTAGAAGTCTGGTAGTTAGAAACTACTCGCGAGTTGTAAGATTTTTTAATAAAATATGGGTATGACAATTAGTTCTTGGATCATAATTAACAAATGGAGACCGGGAAGGTGGTATGAAGCAACAGAACATGGTCCGTGTGCTTAGTCCTGCCTGCATCGTTTAAGGATTGTGTCGTAGTCGGCTCTGTTGAACAAGTATCGAATGTACCAACAACATGCTAGTGATAAGAGCGCTAGTAAACCGAAGTAACTTTATCATCCTAGGTGCCGGTGACCATTCCTCCTACCTTGGTCAGGCGTTGAGAGAACAACAGATAATCCGCTCATGGAGATCGTCCTGGTTGGACATCTCGTGCAGAGAACCTTCTGTTTGGGCTGGCAGACTTTTTGGGAATTTAGGGTGTCTTGAGAAATGTTGCCACGTACAATAGTTGCAAAGTGCGTCATATACGACTCAGGGAAGTGCATATATGTTGTGTTTTCGGGTTTGTCCTGCAGAAATAAAATTGGTTCAAATCGTTGTCACTCGCGGATAATTAGCACCACTTGTTCATTGCGTCGTCGCGTAGTAACAAGTGAAATATTTAGTAATGTGGTTAGATCTTAAATTGGATTAATTATTGCTTTGAAGACTTGTATGCTACAGGTTAGTTGCCAACTAAACTTTATTATTTTGTGCCACCACTACAGGAAAATCAATATTTTACGACGGCTGAATTTATTTACGTTGGTCAGCCATCGTAAATTAACGTACTTACGACGGCGCGTGGTAGCCGTCGTAAGTTTACTAACTTACGATGGTCCCTGGCTCTCGGCCGTCGTAAATAAAAGGACCGACGGAATTAAGTACCATTTACGACAGCTAAAACCTAAACCGTCGTAAGTAAAGAAGCCGTCGTAAATAAAGAACATAACCCTACATCTCACGGGCCGCGCGCGCAGACCACTCACGCGCGCGACCTGCCGACTGCCGCCGTACCGCTCCACCTTGCCCTCGCCGAGCCGCGCCGCCTCCGCCGCCACGCCCCGCCCTGCCGCCGTGCACCACCGTCCCGCACCCCACCGTGCACCGCCGTCCCGCGCCCTGCCCCGCCCCGCCCTGCCGCAGCCACCGCCGTCCCGCCCCAAGCCCCGCCCGGCCGCCCCTGCTCGAGCTGAGCCCCGGCCGCGCCTCAGCCGTCGCCGCTCGCGGCGCCCCGCCCCGAGCTCCGCTCTGCTGCGCCGCCCAGCCCCGCCCCAAGCTCCGCCCCGCCGCGCCCGGCCCCTGCTCGTGTCGCCCGGAGCCCCTGCTCGCCTGGCCCCTGCTCGCCACGCTCCGAGCTCCTGCTCGCCGCGCCGCCCGACCCCTGCTCGCCGTGCCGCCTCCCGACGCCGTGGGCGCCGTGACCTGACACCGTGGGCGCCGCCTTCCCACGTGTTAAATTGATGTTCCTCCTGTTAAATTAATTGTTATGTTCATGCCATGCATGTGTATTGTTGAATTATATGGTAATTAGTTTTTTTTACGTGTGTATGTGTGTATGTGGAGAAAGAGTCAGAGAGAAAGAATCATTAGTTGAATTAGCTAGTAATTAGTTGTTTTCTTGTTGAATTATGGTAGCTTTCCCTTTGTTGAGTAATTAGTTGTTTTATTGCTGATTAGTTGTTAATTTATTTGTTGAATTGTTGGTTATTTGATTAATAGAATAATTAGTTGATTACATGTTTAATTTGATCTTAGTTGATTAATTGTTTAGTTAGTATTGTAATTGACTATTGTTTAATTAATACTTTGATTGATTGTGTGATCAGTTACTATATGTAAATAAATGGATTTCGGCCCGGTCCGGCCTGACACGACCCATTTGGGGTCTGTCACGGCCCATTTAGTGGTAATGTATTAGTCGAGACATGCACGGAGGACGGCATGCTCCCACGCGTGGACGGCGGGCCCCGACGGGGCGGTTTCATCTTTGACCCACTTACGACGGGGCATAACGTACGACGGCTAACTCTAAAGGCGTCGTAAGATAATGGCAGGCCCCAGCGGGGCATAACTTAGGACGGCTAGCCCACTTCTTTGTCTCTCTCTCGTTCTTTCCTTCTCTCTTTCTTTCCTCTCTCTCTCTCTTATGTGTTCATAACATATTTATTGTAAGGGCCTCAGTTTTTGACACATATTTGAAGTGTTCATCACCATACACACACACTTCATTTGAGGAAAGATGATGAACACAAATGAAGAGCAAGTAACCACCATCAACATGCTCATTAGAGAACAAACTCACATATTGCAAAAGTGGTATTTCCCACATGTGATATAGAAGGGCTGGACATATGAAAACTCCTACACATTGCTAAGGATGTCCATGCCAAGTTTCACCCAAATTCCAAACCTGTTTGAGGTCATTTTGGGTATAGTTAGAAAGAGAGCAGTTTGAAACCATATTCAAATTCAAACTGTTTTTATCCCATGAATTTAAAAGTGGGAGGCATATTCTTATTCAGCACATTTTTGTGAGCTCACACACCAATTTTCACTCCATTTGTAGTTTATCTTGACATGAGCTAAGTGGGACAAATTCAAACTTTATTTGAATTCCAAATGGAACTTGTGCTGAAATTCATTCAAATCAAACCCAATTTGAATTCTAATCAATTCAAATGCCTCATGGGTGAATAATTTGAATCACCAAGGGTACTTTGGGGCTCACTGTTTACAACAGTGATTAGGAGTAAATTTCAGAGGTTAAAACCCCGGGTGGGACCCACATGTCGTAGAGAGAAGAGGGGAGACTTGCACCCAAAGTCAGAGTCTCGGTAAGAACTTCCACCGAGCAGCTGCCGACTCCACGCTCGGGAGCAGCTGCGCTCGCCACCGAGGAGCAGCAGTGCCACCAGCTGCTTCCCGCGCTCACACACGAGCCCAAGGGCTGTTCCAGGGCCCTCTTAAGGCGCTCCACGGAGGCAGGCACCGATCATTTCCTCCTCTCCCGTGATCACCGAGCCACCGACCTGCCGCCTCTGCTCGATTGGAGATCCGCGAAACCAACTCGCCTTCTCCCTCCCCGAGCTGCTAGACGGTCACCTGAGATCGCACTCCACCTCCCCAACGCCAAAAACCCCGAGCTCCGACCTCCTTTGCCCGAGAGCGATCGCCACAACGGCGACTCAACCTCAGCCGAAGGTCAGGCGCCCGTGGACAGTGTTCCACAGGCGTTTTCACGGTCCAGCAAGAGAGGCAACAGGAGTGCGCGACCACCGTGCTGCTCTACTCCAAGTTTGGAAGCAAACCGTGAAGAATCCACGGAGAATTTCCAGTTTTGCTCCGGCGACCGTAAACCGAGCTTCCGGTACGGATTCTTCAAATTCTCGCTCTATGATCTTTCTTTGGTTAGCAAATCTTGCACATAGACGCTGGACTAGCCGGCAATCAAGTTCTTTTCTGTATCCGTGGCATGAAACTGTCTAGGAGGGATGAATTTCAAGCTCGATCAAGGGCGGTCATGGCGGGCACGATCGGTCACACGGTGCCGACCGACTTGCCGCCATCTTTGAACCCTTTTTACATCTTGTCGAGCTTCCTAGAGGTACACTGATGCTGTAGGACCGTTTGTTCGAGGTGTTGGCGGGTTAGAACCCGCGGTCGACGGTGCCGAACCTCAACCGAGGCCGCGGCACGTCGCCGGGCTATTTCCGGTCACCGCCAGCCCGAAATGACACCACCGACGTGTTCCTCGACGTCGACAACCCCCTGGCGGTGAGTTTCAGACCATGGGAGGTCCGGCAGCGGCGAGCCGGCGAGCTCCGGGTCTGCTCCGGCGAGGGCAGCGGCGCGGGCGCGAGAGAGCGTCAGGAGGAAGACGAAGTCGGCTGGCCCACGCGTCAGCGGCTGAAAAATTTAAATCAGGATCGGGTGTGGCCGGGATTGGCTGTGCTGGCGCGCAGAAACTCCACAGATCACGGTGTGCCGTCGCCTCGGCGTGCGACGCGTGTCCCCGGGGCCCACCCACGAGTTTAAACTTTTCCCCGATTTTCAGATTTCCTTCAAACTTCAAATCCTCATAACTTTGGCTAGAAAGATCCAAATCAAGTGAACCAAATTTTGTTGGATTTAGCTCTCTGAGCACTTTCCAGCAAATCAAGTTTCACTTCATGAAAACAATTATTTCTCCAGAATTAATTCCTCAAAATTTAAACTGTTTGGAATTTTAACTGGAGAATCCTTTGGAGGAAAATCTTGAACTTTTGCTGGGATGTTCACCAAAATATCCCTGATCTACCATAAAAATTTCAGATCCATTTCACCTCATTTAATCCACCTAATGGTGTGATTAGTGAAACTGTTCCAGAGAAAATAGAAAATGTTCAGAAACATTTTCAGAAATTTCTCTGAAATTGTTTAGCTCATATCTTTAGCTAGGAACCTTCAAATTAAGTAAGACCAACTCCATTAACACCCTCTGAAAATCTAGTTTTCAGAAAGTCATAGTTTGTTTCATGAAAATCCTAAGAACACCCTCAAAGCCTTCAATTAAGGTCCAGTACATAATTAATTGTGGAGGGCTCAAATGAGCTTTGCTGCAACTAAAACTTGACCAAGTCTCTCTTTAGGTTGTAACCAAGCCACAGAAAAAGTTTCATAGTCATTGAGTCTGTCTAGTTGGACTTATAAGCTTCACAAGCACAAACTTAATACAAATGCATTTAAGTTGATACATGTACTTCTTCTATCATGTAGTCGCTAAGGTCGAGGAGGAACCCGAAGTCCTAGACTTCGTTACTCCGGAGGAGCAGCTAGCCTACGACCAAGAGCAGCAAGGCAAGCTCCGATTTGCATTAACCTTTTTACAAATTGTTATTGTTTTGAGCACATACTTGAATACTATTGTTCCTTGCATTAGAGTCTTGTTTGGAAACCCAAGTGCATACCAAGAAAACCAGGGGTTGGGTTTAGGATTGCAAACACCATTAGCTACCGCAAAGCTAAGTTAGAGTAGGATTCAGTACAAGTCGAGTAGTTGGAACTACTCGCGAGCATAGGCTAGAGGCACTCGACTCGGGTAGAGATAGCACATGATACACATGGCAAGAAAAATGAGACCGAGCGGAGAGTAAGGGCAGCAGGACTTTGGGGCCTGTGTGCTGTAGCTCCGCTTGTGTCGATTGAGGACCAAGCCGTTTGCGGGCCTGTTGAACAAGCTAGAACAGTACCGAAGACCTACCGGCTATATGGGAACCGGGAAACCGATGTAACTCGGGTAGCTGGGTATTGAGGCATTGCCCGTCGTTCAGAGGGTAGGTTGAGAGCTTGAGGTGTAAATCGGCTGGAGGCACTGAGATGCGCGTGCAGAGACCTCTTGCTCCAGACGATGGGACCGGTTCAATATTTGGCTGACGGGCGAAAGGTGTTTGCGTACGGCGTCCGTGATGGTTGTTGTAGGCAACATCGAGTACGGACGTACGTGACGGGTTATTCAGGTAACCCTGCAGGTGTAAATCGATTATAATCACCGTCCCTCGCGGTCAGTGAGTACCACTTGTTCACTGTACCATGACGTAGAAAGAACAAGCTAGTTACATGTTAAAATGTTGCTGATTGAAATATGGACTTGATTGTTAATGATTTGCTGTAGTTTAGAGCTAATTAAAGTTCCTTTCAACTTTGGGCAAAGTACATGAGAGAAATGCGTTTCTTGTTTGATTGCGGCTTTCTCAGGTGCCTTAGCGTAAGGTTCTCCACAATCTGCTGCTAAAACTTGAAAGTAAGGTTCCAATAATTAGGCGAGTCCTTTGCAAATGGTTTTTCCTCATGTACCCATCATCCCTCATGTAGAAGTTTCATGTTTAGGTGAGACGGGTCAGACTTGCTGAGCCTTCGTGCTCACTGCTTGTGTTTGAAGCTTTTGCAGGGTTCTATGAGGAAGGGACTCCCGAAGATGAGACGGAACCCCAGGAGGGGAACCCCGTCGAGTGGGAGTCGTGCACGCCGCAGAGTTAGTGTGCGTGTGTGCTAGGAAGGACACGTTCAAGGGCTGAACGTGGACTTGATGCGTAGTCTATGCCCGTGAGTATAGACTGGACTTATTTTGATGTAAACATGTTCATGAACCCAGTTTATGTAATATAAACTTCACTTCCGCGTTGTGCCTTTGACGTGTGTTATCCGGTGCTGTGCAACGCAGCACCCCTCAGAGTGATCCTGGCTCGACAAGACCGTGGGGTCGTGTCAGCGCTGGTATCAGAGCTCGCGTGAGGTTTAACGCACTACAAAGGTCATCTTTTTCAAAATACAGTGAGGTACGAGTTAGTAGCCCGTATAAGGATGTTATTAGCATATAGAAAGTGGCATACTAACCTATTTGTCTATATCGGAAAATTGTGCATCTCGGGACGTTTATGTCTTGGGGGTGCACGTAAGCGCTGTCCACCAGTGCGCACAAGCTGAAGGGTGGAGCCCCACGGGTGACAGGTAACCCGACTCGCTTTGATATCCTCTGCGACTCTTCATATCGTTTGGGGTATTCGAGCAACGTCTGTCCCTGGCGTGCGTGGTGCAATTTGGGAGACCCCGTCACGTGGTCTGAAACGTGAACACGTAACTCAAGGCGTGTTTGGCTTGAGAACATCCGGGCGAGTGATGACGGCCGGGTGTACGAACTGTATGGATTCCGGGCTCGGTGTGCAGCCAAGTCTGACAATTGCTTGAGTTTCTGCAGGTAGCCTGACCACGAAACGGTAGACGTGTAGCATCCGTGTGTGAGTGACTTTTAGTGCCACTGAATTAACGAAGCCGGCTAAGTCCGGTATAGGTTTTTCTTTGTCAGGACGTAGTACCGACATGATCTGGTGACGCCTCGACGCCACACCCCACTAAATGGACAACTTCATTTAAAACTTGAAGGTTTTGATCCAAAGAAGTAAAAACTTGATGTAACTCCTTCCTTTAATCAGAATATTCAAAGTTACCAAGTTTTCAACTTATAGGTTGTTAAGGACTGAGCACTCTGTTTCAGCTGAATCAAGGCTGAAGTTAATCAGAGGTTAGAGGTTGAGTTCTTTGGAGGTTGGGGTCATATGATACATTTCTGGAAATATTTGGAAGAGCTTTACAACTCTTCTGTTGAGGTCCAGAGGTGTTTCATCCCTTAACCAATCGAAAAATGCAGTAGAGTTGAAACTGTCCAGAAAACAGGGCAGAGCAAACACTCTCTGTAAACTCTCTGTAAATTGAGCATAACTTCCTGCATAAAATTCTAAAAATAGAAATCTTATGAGATGGATTACAACTTTGTAACAGAAAGTTTTGTCAGATTGGGAGCATAATTAACTGGAATTCTTGGATCAAATCAGTGCCTAAAGCAGGGAGGTGCTGTCCAATTTCCTCCAGAAATTCTGTTAACTTTGACATGTCATAACTTTTGAACCAAAACATATCTTAGGCCAAGCAGGTACTTTATGGAAAGCTATTGAAGTTAGCTTTAACTTTGATGTTGAGCTCCTAAATTAATTTTGCCTTTAACATGGCCTAAATCAGGTTGAGATGGAAACTGATCAGGGCTGTCATGTGAACAGCAGATCAGCAGTCAAATTTGTTTAAAAAATTTGAACTATGTTTCCAAGTTTTATGAGTTCAATGACATGTCTTATGTTATAACTCAATGGTTTACTGTTTAATTAAATATTTGACATTTTTCAAATAAATTTTTACAGATGACAGCAGAAAAGCAGTTGGAGAACGGGTGGGTGGTGTCCCACTGTTCTCACCGCAGCGGCTATCCGGAAACATTGAGGCAGATGCTTCAATATTTCGGATATAACCAGATGCCGCAGTACTTCGCCAAGGAAGAAGGCGAAGAAGGGAACAAGACGTGGACAATCCATGTCGAAGTCCCTGCAGGACCTACGCCACCCGGTTGGGTGCCGTTCATCGTCACGGTGAGAGGAAGACAACCGGAAGGGATTTGGCAAGTGGCAGCCCGTGACACTATGTAACGTTTCTGCCAACTACACGTGCAGGATAGCGAGGGCACTCCATACGCGCTCGTTCCGGTGGAGGGACGGGCTCAGCATGTGTGGGAAGAGAGGTACCTGGAGGCAACGGACCCGAGTTGCCCAAGGTACAACCCCGCGGAGGCAAATCTCAGCCTCCAGATGAGGGCGGGAAACGCCGTGATGGACAGCCAAGCTGTTCATACGGAGCATCTTGCCACAAAGCTCCAGGAGAGCACGAGCCGTGGAGACCATTTCGAGAGTGCTCACAGCGCACTCCGCAATGTGCTCCTTTCGACGATCAAGCGACTGAATGAACAACATAATCAGTTGCATCGTCTGAAGAAGGCGAAGAGGAAAAGCCATGTCGACATCGCGGCGTTGCAAGAACTGGTACAGAATCTGACCCAGCAGAACAAAGAACTTACTCAAGAGCGGAACGACGCTATTGAGGAAGGGCAAGGCTGGGAATAAGATTACAACCAAGCCATGGACGAGGTGCATGCATTGCAGGACCTCGTACCTCCGGTGTTAGGCGTACCGGTGGTCTTGGGCCTTCCAGCAATGGGAGAACCCGAGATGGGAGAAGAGGTGGTAGATCCGGAGCCACCAGCAAATGTACCGGAGGAGGACGACCCACAGGAGGTCGAGTTCTACTCCGAATAGGGGGTTACAGTTGCCATGTAGGGCAGCTAGGGTAGTGTAGCCCAAGTTTTGTAATCGGTGACATGTCGTGTAGACAGTAGCGTATGTATAGGTAGTGACGACATGAGCAAGACTTCTCGGAGAACCGAGAATAATGTATCTTGTATAAAGTTTATGCTTTATCAATATATGCAAATGTTGTGCAAATCACTCATGTGTCACTTCAATACCTACTGTTACATATGGAATATTAAGTATGACATGTCCTAATCGCTGCTGTTTTAAATTTCAGAATGACGCGTACTCGTGCCAACCCGGACGTTGGGGTACCAGTCAAGGGGGAGAACCTCCCAACCTCCTCCCGAGGACTCCTCGGGACAGCAGCAGCAACCGCAGCAACGCCGACAGCAAACACCGCCACTGCCAACGGTTACATTGGCCGACATCGTCGCGGCAATGGCGGGTTCACATCAGCAGCACACAGAGTTGCTGCAAACGCTTATCGCCAATACGTCTCGCCCAGAGAGACGTCAAGACTGTGAGGAGCGTCAACAGAGCTCCTACTCCGACTTCCTGGCGACTCATCCCCGAGTATTCTCAAGGGCGGATGAACCTCTTGACGCGGACAACTGGCTCCGCGCGATAGAGATGAAGTTCGGGCTGCTCTAGATAAGCGAGCAGCGCAAGACTCAGTTCGCGGTCCAGCAGCTCCAAGGATCTGCGAGCGCGTGGTGGGCCAACTTCTGTGCTTCACAGCCCACCGACTGAGTTATGACCTGGACGGAGTTCCGGACGTCCTTCAGGGCCTATCATATACCGCCAGGTTTGATGAAGAGGAAGACGCAGGAGTTCTTACACCTGCAACAAAGGAGCCGGAACGCGCTGGAATACTCCAGGGCGTTCAACGATCTCGCGCTCTACGCATCGTATCACGCAGATACTGACGAGAAGCGGCGGGACCACTTTTACCAGGGGCTTAACCTGCTCCTGAAGGACAAGTTGGCGATGTTCAATCGCGGCAGCCTCAACGACATCATTGATGCTGCGATTGTTCAGGAGGACTCCGGCAAGGAGTTAGCGGCGGCGGAGAGAAAGCGAAGCGCGCCGTGGAGCAGCAGAGAAGGAGGAGGTCCTTCTCAGAAGTTTCGGATGGTGATTTGCCCACCATCAGGTCCACGCTGGCAGCCACCACAGCGGTCGATGCCGTTCCGCAGTCGGCCATACTCTTCACCAGCATTCAGGCCGGCACTGCCAGTACCACCTCCGCAACAACAGCAGCAGCGGGCGATGCCGCGTGCGTATGCACCTCAGCAGCGCATGCCGGGCTTTCGTCCCCCGAGCACTACACCAGCAGCGGCCACATGTTACAAGTGTGGTCGTCCAGGACACTTCGCGAGCAGTTGCCCGGAGAGGCAAGGCGGCGGAGTGGCACCGCAGTTTCCGGGGAGGAATCAACCCCGGAACCCTACTAATGGGCGGCGGGCAAACCCTTGGCCCGGCACCGTCCACCAGCTTGTCATAGAGGACGTGCCGGAGGGCGAGCCAATCCTTGCGAGTATGTTCCAACTCCACTAGCATCCCGCTATAGTACTGTTTGATTCAGGCGCCACACATAATTTTATTAGCCAAGCTTTCATGGCTAGACACCGTTTGCCAATACTACCCACCGATAGTCCATATTTAATTTGTTCACCGGGTGGGAAGATTTCAGCAAGCGTAATGGTTTCCAAAGCACCATTATGCTTAGCGGGTAGAGTGTACCCCACGTCTCTCATTATCTTAGAGGGACAGAAGGTTGATGTCATCCTAGGGATGTCATGGTTAACCCGCCACGGCGCTGTTTTAGACACTGTCCTTCGAGTCGTGCACTTAAACTCAGAGGTGCACGGTTCTCACTCATTATTTCTGGACAGTCCAGAAATAAAACTTCCAAGTGTCTATCAAGCCATAACCATCAGATTGGAAGATATTCCAGTGGTCCGAGAGTTCCCTGATGTGTTCCCGGATGATTTACCGGGAATGCCGCCCGATAGAGAGGTGGAGTTCAAGATTGAACTTGCACCGGGAACCATGCCAATATCTCGAAGGCTGTACAAGATGGCGCCCAAGGAGTTGGCTGAACTTAAGACTCAGCTCACAGACCTCCTGGAAAAGGGTTTTATTAGGCCGAGCTCCTCGCCATGGGGCTGTTCGGCATTATTTGTGAAGAAGAAGGATGAGACGTTGCCGCTTTGCGTGGACTATCGTCCATTAAATGCCGTAACCATCAAGAACAAGTACCCGTTGCCACGGATCGACATGTTGTTTGATTATTTGGTCGAAGCAAAGATCTTTTCCAAGATGGACTTAAGATCCGGGTACCATCAGATTAAGGTAAGAGCGGAGGACATTCCAAAGACAGCTTCCTAGACGAGGTACGGACTTTATGAGTACCTGGTCATGTCCTTCGGCCTCACCAATGCTCCAGCTCACTTCATGTATTTGATGAACTCGGTGTTCATGCCGGAGCTGGACAAGTTTGTCATGGTCTTCATCGACGACATCCTGGTATATTCCAAGTCAGAGGAAGATCACAAGAAACATCTGCGTATAGTCTTGCAACGGCTGCGGGATCACAAGTTATACGCGAAATTCAGCAAATGCGAGTTTTGGATATCGCAAGTGCCTTTTCTCGGGCATATCATCTCAGCGGAGGGTATCGCTGTAGACCCGAGCAAGATCACTCAAGTGCTGAATTGGAAATCCCCGAGGACTGTTCACGAGGTACGGAGTTTCCTCGGACTCGCGGGATATTATGGGAGGTTCATTCCGAACTTCTCGAAGATTGCCAAGCCTATGACGGAGCTGCTGAAGAAGGCTACCAAATATGTTTGGAGTCCAGCATGTGAAGAAGCATTCAAGGCTTTAGTCAAGCACCTGACATCAGCACCGGTTTTGGTGCAGCCAGACACAACAAAACCGTTCGATGTGTACTGCGATGCATACGGCATTGGGCTCGGATGTGTGCTGATGCAAGACCGAAGAGTGGTTGCATATGGATCACGGCAGCTTAGAAACCATGAGCAGAATTATCCAACTCACAATTTGGAGCTCGCTGCCGTGGTACTTGCACTAAAAATGTGGAGGCACTACCTACTCGGTAACCTCGTACAGTTATATACCGACCACAAAAGCCTCAAGTACATATTCACTCAGAAGGAGTTGAACATGAGGCAGCGAAGATGGTTAGAATTGTTAAAGGATTACGAAATAGAGATCCATTATCATCCGGGCAAGGCAAACGTAGTGGCTGATGCGCTGAGCCGCAAGTCACACGTCAACAATCTGACCATTACACCGTTGGAAGAGAGCGAACCACCACTACATGTAATTCCACATGGAGCTCTCTACAACCTAGCTTTGATCCCCACAATCCGTGAAGAGATAGCGGCAGCTCAGAAACATGACAACGGCATGTCGCATTTGCGGAGACGTGTAGACAGTGGGGAGCTGAAATGTTTCCGGAAGGACGGAGACGGCGTCCTATGGTTCAAGGACCGGATCGTCGTACCCCGTAAGCCGGAATTATGGAAGAAGATCTTTGATGAGGCTCACTTGTCAAAGTTTTCTATTCACCCCGGCAGCAACGAAATGTATCAAGAACTCAGAAGCAAGTTTTGGTGGACACGGATGAAGCGAGAGACTGCAAAATACGTGTCCGAGTGTGATACATGTCGAAGGGTGAAGGCGGACCATATGCGGAAACCGGGACTGCTGCAACCACTGTGCATTCCTACCTAGAAGTGGGAGGATGTGAGCATGGACTTCATCGTCGGCTTACCCACCACTCTTCAAAAGCATGATTCTGTGTAGGTAATCGTCGATCGGCTCACCAAAGTTGCCCATTTTATCCCGGTCAACACCAACTACAACGCCAAGAAGTACGCTGAACTGTACATCTCACGGATCCTATGCTTGTATGGCGTACCCCATACCATCATATCGGATCGGGGCACTTTATTTGTGTCCCGTTTTTGGGAGCAGCTGCACACTGCCTTGGGGATGAAGCTGATCCGTAGTTCAGCATACCACCCGCAGACGGATGGGCAAACCGAGCGGGTAAATCAGATTCTAGAAGATAGGCTACGAGCTTGCTCTATCAACCACGGCAAGAATTGGGATGATCACTTGCCGTTAGCCGAGTTCTCGTACAACAATGGGTACCAAACCAGCATCAAGATGGCGCCATACGAGGCGCTATACGGAAGAAAATGCCGCACACCATTGAACTGGTGTGAGTCTGGTGAAAGGGTTACCTTCGGGATTGACCTTGTCAACAAAGCGGAAGAAAAGGTTCGACTGATTCAAGCGAACCTAAAAGCCGCCCAATCCTGTCAGAAACAGTATGCGGACCGGAGAAGGCGCCCATTACAATTCGAAGTTGGAGATCACGCATATCTACGGGTGTCTCCAATGAAGGGCGTAAACAGATTCCGGGTGAGGGGAAAGTTGGCACCCCGATTCATCGGTCCATTCTAGATTACCGAAAGATGTGGATCAGTGACATACCGGATGAAATTACCAGAAGCACTTTCCGGTGTGCACGACGTCTTTCACATTTCCCAGCTGAGGAAGTGTCTCAAGCTATCAACTACCATTCAGCTGGAAGACATTGAAGAACTGCAACCGGATCTCGCCTATCGAGAGGAACCGGTGCAGATTATTGACGAAAAGGCCCGAACCACACGCCACCGTATGTTGTGGTTCTACAAGGTTCTATGGAGTAATCACTCCGTGGACGAAGTGACATGGGAGAGCGAAGAATTTCTTCGCGCCAACTACCCCGACTTTTTCACGTCGCATATCCGGTAATTTTTCACCGTCCTCTCTCTCATTTTCACCTTATAATCTCGGGACGAGATTCTTTTAAGGGGGGAGGAATGTAAGGGCCTCAGTTTTTGACACATATTTGAAGTGTTCATCACCATACACACACACCTCATTTGAGGAAAGATGATGAACACAAATGAAGAGCAAGTAACCACCATCAACATGCTCATTAGAGAACAAACTCACATATTGCAAAAGTGGTATTTCCCACACGTTATATAGAGGGGCTGGACATATGAAAACTCCTACACATTGCTAAGGATGTCCATGCCAAGTTTCACCCAAATTCCAAACCTGTTTGAGGTCATTTTGGGTATAGTTAGAAAGAGAGCAGTTTGAAACCATATTCAAATTCAAACTGTTTTTATCTCATGAATTTAAAAGTGGGAGGCATATTCTTATTCAGCACATTTCTGTGAGCTCACACACCAATTTTCACTCCATTTGGAGTTGATCTTGACATGAGCTAAGTGGGACAAATTCAAACTTTATTTGAATTCCAAACGGAACTTGTGCTGAAATTCATTCAAACCAAACCCAATTTGAATTCTAATCAATTCAAATGCCTCATGGATGAATAATTTGAATCACCAAGGGTATTTTGGGGCTCACTGTTTACAACAGTGATTAGGAGTAAATTTAAGAGGTTAAAATCCTAGGTGGGACCCACATGTCATAGAGAGAAGAGGGGAGACTTGCACCCAAAGTCAGAGTCTCGGTGGGAACTTCCACCGAGCAGCTGCCGACTCCACGCTCGGGAGCAGCTGCGCTCGCCACCGAGGAGCAGCAGCGCCACCAGCTGCTTCCCGCGCCCACACACGAGCCCAAGGGCGGTTCCAGGGTCCTCTTAAGGCGCTCCACGGAGGCAGGCACCGATCATTTCCTCCTCTCCCGTGATCACCGAGCCACCGACCTGCCGCCTCTGCTCGATCGGAGAACCACGAAACCAGCTCGCCTTCTCCCTCCCCGAGCTGCTAGACGGTCACCTGAGATCGCACTCCACCTTCCCAACGCCAAACACCCCAAGCTCCGACCTCCTTTGCCCGAGAGCGATCGCCACAGCGGCGACTCAACCTCAGCCGAAGGTCAGGCGCCCGTGGACAGCGTTCCACAGGCGTTTTCATGGTCCAGCAAGAGAGGCAACAGGAGTGTGCGGCCACCATGCTGCTCTCCTCCAAGTTTGGAAGCAAACCGTGAAGAATCCACGGAGAATTTCCAGTTTTTGCTCCGGCGACCGTAAGCCGAGCTTCCGGTACGGATTCTTCAAATTCTCGCTCTATGATCTTTCTTTGGTTAGCAAATCTTGCACATAGACGCTGGACTAGACGGTGATCGAGTTCTTTTCTGCATCCGTGGCATGAAACTGTCTAGGAGGGATGAATTTCGAGCTCGATCAAGGGCGGTCATGGCGGGCACGATCGGTCACACGGTGCCGATCGACTTGCCGCCATCTTTGAACCCTTTTTAAACCTTGTCGAGCTTCCTAGAGGTACACTGATTCTGTAGGACCGTTTGTTCGAGGTGTTGGCGGGTTAGAACCTGCGGTCGACGGCGCCGAACCTCAACCGAGGCCACGGCACGTCGCCGGGCTATTTCCGGTCACCGCCAGCCCGAACTGACACCACCGACGTGTTCCTCGACGTCGACAACCCCCTAGCGGCGAGTTTCAGACCATGGGAGGTCCGGCAGCGGCGAGCCGGCGAGCTCCGGTTCTGCTCCGGCGAGGGCGGCGGCGCGGGCGCGAGAGAACATCGGGAAGAAGACGAAGCCGGCTGGCCCATGCGTCAGCGGCTGAAAAATTTAAATCGGGATCGGGTGTGGCCGGGATCGGCTGTGCTGGCGCGCAGAAACCCCGCAGACCACAGTGTGCCGTCGCCTCGGCGTGCGACCCGTGTCCCCGGGGCCCACCCGCGAGTTTAAACTTTTCCCCGATTTTCAGATTCCCTTCAAACTTCAAATCCTCATAACTTTGGCTAGAAAGCTCCAAATCAAGTGAACCAAATTTTTTTGGATTCAGCTCTCTGAGCACTTTCCAGAAAATCAAGTTAGTGTGCACGCCGCAGAGTTAGTGTGCGTGTGTGCTAGCTAGGACACGTTCAAGGGCTGAACGTGGACTTGAAGCGTAGTCTACGCCCGTTAGTGTAGACTGGACTTATTTTGATGTAAACATGTTCATAAACCCAGTTTATGTAATATAAACTTCACTTCCGCTTTGTGCCTTTGACGTGTGTTATCCGGTGCTGTGCAACGCAGCACCCCTCAGCGTGATCCTGGCTCGACAAGACCGTGGGGTCGTGTCATTTATCCTACTAACACACATCTACAGGAGCGAGAGACCGTCCAGGACCCTAGCACGACCAAGGTTTGGAAGAGAGGTCACAGTGGAAGTGACCCGTCGCACCCGGGGCAGTGCAGTCAGGTCGCGACTGATCGATCTGTAAGTTTTCAGAATTATTCAATTTAATTATAACTAATATTATTATTGACACACTAACACCATTTCTATGTTTTTTAGGAAAAGTACGGGCAGGAAGTCGTCAAAATACACGGTGAAGGGTACGATTGGGAAAACGCGCCAGTTGACCCTCAAGCCGTGTATGCAAGAGGCGGCGGGAAGGCCCATGGCCGGTGAGTTGGTTTCTTTGATTTAGGTTTTTCACTCTTCCTTCTTTTACTTATTAATTTTCTTTCTTTTGTAGTTTGCTATTTTCGATGGAGTTGTCGACTCGAGGTCGGCGCGACCTGCGAGAGGCACTTCATCGACGCAGACTTCGTCGGTTGGGCCGTCGAGTGGCCGTCTCTCGCAGAGGGACATGGAGTTCCGTGCCATGCCGGATAGGCTGACGCGGACCCAGGAGGAGCTCGACAGGACGAGGGTCATTCAGGAGTACCAAGCTAACTACATGGCCCAGATGCAGGCAGAGATGAAGGTAAGTAATTTCAATTACTGTAGTTTACTTTCATAACATTTCAGTAATACATATGTTCTAATATTTTCCAATTATAGGCCTTAGCTCGACAGAACGGGCAACAAATCACGATCCCTGCGGGCAACCGCCACAGGTGACCCCGTCACAGGAGCCCACAGCCTAGGTGCCTCCGGTACAGGTAATAAACTCTTTAATATTGTATTTTTTATCTAAAATAAGGAGAGAGGGAGATGTAGAGTGGTTCAGAAGGGAGAGAGGGAGTGCGAGAGAGACAGAGAGAGTGAGAGTGAGATGGAGAGATAGAGTGTTGCAATAGAGGGAGAGAGAGAGTGCGAGAGAGGGTGTGAGTGAGACTGACATAAAGAGGGGATGAATAGTACAGAGATAGAGGAATAGAGTGAGAGAGGTGATGAAAAGTATAGAGAGGGGAAGAGAGTGAGAAGAAAGAGAAAGACATTGATATCTGAATCCAAACCGTCGTAACGACTCATGTGTTTTGTAGGGTTCGGCGACGGAGGCCTCTACTCCATCGCCACATCTACCGGTTCCAAGAGAGATGCGTGGAGATGATTTATTCGGCTCGGGAGGTAGTCGAGGGAGTAGTGTGTAGCCCGTTTGTCGTTTCTGTTGTGTGTGATGCATATGAACTGTTGTATGAACTGTTTTATGATTGTTTACTCTGTTTTGTAACTGTTTGTTCTGTGTGCTGGCCATCGAGCTAGGTTAGTGCGTTTCTGTTTTTTTTTAAAATACAAACATAACTTACGACGGCTACTGCCCAGAAGCCGTCGTAAGTTAGCTTCTGCTACTTACGACGGTCAGTAAAATCATCGTAAGTTAGCCTCTGTTACTTACGACGGTCACCAGAACCGTCGTAAGTAACGTGCCTTGGGCCACCACGTGGCCTGGGCCGTTACTTACGACGGCCGTCGTAAGTTAGCTTATTTACGACATAATAATTACCTCGGCTTTATACCGTCGTAAGTAACAAAATACCGTCGTAAGTAGCTAACTTACGACGGTTTTTATGACTTAATTACGACGGCCTTAGCCGTCGTAAGTCAGTCGTATCCCTGTAGTGCACTAAAAGTGCTGCTATAATTTGCTTATTAAGGATGCACAATTAGGGATTCTTTTATGTAAAACATCTCCCTACTACCGACGTTTACGTTGCATATTAGTAGAGGTCTTAGGGACTCATTTGATGAGTAAGTCTTGTTGAGTATTAGTTGCTCAGGGTTTCTTGAATTATGTTTTTCAGGTAATTATGAATTTACTTCTGATGATATTATTGAAGGGCCCCCGAATGAAGTGTCACTCGCTGAGGGCTGGACAGCTCAATGGGAACCTAGCTCGCTGCAGTAGTAATTTATGTGCTGCTAGAGCGATGTATTATTGGACTTAATACGTCACTACTGCTTTAGCTTATGTATCTGTCAACTTATAATATTTAGTTGTGTTTCTGTTGTTTTCGAACTCTATTTCCAAACTCTTGTTCTGATGTAATATGACTAAGTGAACCCCTTTGCCGTATATTTTCGTATTTTCGTGTGTGACACCATCCAACTTGATCGTGGTCACTACAGGAAAAAGCACTATTTACGATGGCTCACATAATTTACGGCCGCTTTAAGGCTAGCCATCGTAAACAACGGTATTTACGACGGTCTGGTTAGAGCCGTCATAAGTTAGTCTCAACTTACGACGGCCTACCCTAGGGCCGTCGTAAGTAACATGTTATTTACGACGTCTAAGGCCCCTAGCCCGCCGCCGCCGGACCCCGCCCAAAGCTCCACGCCGCCCCACCCGCCGCTGGACCCTGCCGCCGCCCGGCCGCCGCCGCCCCGCCCTCCACCCCGGCCGCCGCCGCCCCGGCCACAGCCGACCCGGCCGCCGCCGACCCAGCCGCAGCCGCAGCTACCCCGGCCTCCGTCGCCCTGGCCGCCGCCGCACCAAATTCCACTGACCCGGCCGCCGCACCGGATTCCGCCGACCCCGCTGCAGCCACCACGCCGCATCCTACTTGGATAAGATGAACATGGTCCAAAATTGATTGATTAGTTGTTCAATTTAGTTAATTTAGTAATTGATTGGTTTTAGTTTTTTTAGTTAATTTAGAAATTGGTTCTGATTTTAGTTATTTAAGTTGTTTAATTGATTCATTAGTTGTTTAATTGATTGATTACTTGTTTAATTATGTTAATTAGTAATTGATTGATTTCAGTTATTTTAGAAATTATTTCTGATTTTAGTTATTTAATTTAGTTAATTGATTCATTAGTTGTTTAATTAAGTTAATTTAGTAATTGATTGATTTTAGTTATTTTAGATATTTAATTTTCGCTTTATTCCCCAGCCTCGCCGCCCCAGCTCCTAGGTGATTTAGCTTTTTAGTTAATCTAGTGTTTTCAATGCTACGCCTAGGCGTCCAGCCCCTCGCGCCGCCACCGCCGATGCCTCACGCCCCCGAGCCTGAACTCGCCTATCAGCCCTTCCCCCAATCTGTCCTCTGCCGCCGCCGCTTCCACCTCCGGCCGCCGGCCCCGGCCCCCTCCGTCACTACTGCCCACGGCCGCCGCCGTGCCCCGCCCTTGCTCGACTCCAAGCCGCTGCGCCGTTCCCGGCCCCCGCTGCCCCTCGGTTCCTCCATCGGGCATACAAGTCGTCGTCCCTCACAGAGCCAGATAGAGGAGCTCCTTAAGGAGAGAGAAGAGATCCAGAGAGAGATAGGGAGGAGCTCTAGAGGGAGAGGGATCTAGGCTGGGCAGCACAGGAGCAGCAGGCCGCCTACATGGCGAACTACATGGCTCAGATAAAGGCGGCGATGGAGGTAAGTATTTGAATACAAATTAATTTAAATTCCTAACATTGCATTAGTTTATTTGTTTTAATATTTTGCAATTACAGGCCTTAGCTCGATAGAGTGGGCAGCAGATCCCGATCCTGACGTGGCAGCCGTCAGATTTGGCCCCGCCACAAGTGCCCCCACCACATGTACATTCAGATGTCCAAGTAATGTGTTTTTTATTTGCAATTTTCTAATCTAAGAAAAACTTAATGTAGTTGAGGGGAGAGAGTAAGAGTGAGAGTGAGGGGGGAGAGGGAGAGAGTGAGAGTAAGAGATAGTGGTAGAGAGGGGGAGGGAAAGATAGTGAGAGTGAAAAGGGAAAGAGGGAGGGAGAGGGAGACAGAGTGGTAGAGATAGGGGGTGAGAGAGAGAGGTAGTCGTAGAGAGAGGGGAAGGGAGAGCGCTGAGGGGGTTCATTTGTGTTTTTGCTAGGTCATACTTTTTAACAAACCCTTGAGCAATAAACGAGTGGGTAGCACCAGAATGAAACAGCAGGGTTGCAAGGTGTAAATTGGCAGGAAACTTACCAACTACCACGTCGGGTGCATCTTGTGCTTCCTCCATAGTGACGTGGTTCACCCGTCCCCTCATTACATTATGCTGTTGTGGCTGCGCGGGCTTCTTCTTTGGGCATTTATGGGCGTAGTTCCCCACTTCTCTGCAGCTAAAACATTGCACCCCAACCTTAGGTGCCTGGCCTTTGCTGTCTTGGGGTTGGTTTGGGGGTCCTTGTACTGCTGGTCGAGGTGGATATGCAGGGCGAGGCTGTTGTGCAAACTGACGTTGTGGCTGTGCTGATGCTGCCGGAGGCCTGTAGTTCGGGTTGTACCCTCTTGGTGCTGAGTAGGGTACCGCAGCACGGTTCGTCTGCCCTGCTAGTTGCTGCATCAGATGGGGGCGGGTGTTGCTACCCGAGGCTTGATGTGACCAACCGGCCTTCCTCTTATTCTCATTTTCCAAGGTTTCATACTCTGTCCACCATCTTTTGGAAGCTTTCATACTCATTTGAGGACATTGCACACTGCATCTCCGCGGTAAGTCCTTCCACGAAACAATCTTGTTTCTGCTCATCAGTCTCTATGTCCCGTGGGGCATAACGGGATAGTTGAGTAAATTTAGTGAGGTATTCCCTCACCGTCATGTTTCCCTGCTGCAGTCCCAAAAACTCCTTCCTCTTGTTTTTGAGTTCACCTCTTGGGATGTAATGGTTGCGGAAGCTACGCTTGAACTATTCCCAAGTGATGTTCTCAGGGTCATGATGGGCGGCCACGTAGGCGGTCCACCAATCAGCAGCAGGTCCTTGCAATTGATGAGAGGCAAACAGCACCCTCTCATACCCTTGGCACTGTATGATCCTCATCTTGCTTTCAATGGTCTTCAGCCAATCATCTGCCTCCAGAGGTTCAGCAGCACTTGCAAACTTTGGAGGTTGAGTTCCTAGAAACTCACTCAACCTTGGTTGGCGTGGTGCAGCTTGTGGAGGTGGAACTTGATGCAAGTTGGCCACCACTTGAGTCAAGTTCTGGATGAGCTGATTCTGATTCTCCAGCATTTGGTGGAGGGGATCAACTCCTTCACGGCGACCACCCCGGTCCTGGCCTCCAGAAAGATGAGGGTTGCATGCCTCATCGTTGTTGTTGGCGGGGTTGGCAGCACGTCCTTTTCCTCTTCCGGCCATCTGGCAGAATCAACCAATGTTAATTTGAAAGCATTTAGTATCATCTTACTACTTTCATTTGTTTGTACTTTGAAGTGTTGAGGCTTTGTTATACTTTTACGAGGGTTCATATCTCACACCAAATACATGCACTATTATTTCATGTGGGTTCACACACCAAAGCAAAACAATCTGAAGACGAGGCTGTGGACAATTTCTCATGGCTTCCACAACTCACGTCACACACCAAGCATTAACACACCATTAACTTAACGTAACGACTCGACTATTCGACATCTTGCTAACTAAGGGAAGGACTCTACACTACTCGTTTTCTTGAGCTGGCTCCTCGGGATCTTCCTCATCATTTCAGCTGCCTTCTGACTCTGCTTTGGGTGGGGAGGCCGCTGGTGGAGAAGTGCGACGACGCCTGATCGCTCGGCGATCTGGGGAGTCAGGAGTCCATGTATCATTCACGGTGACACACAGTTCATTCCCATCTCCTCTTTCTCTCGCCCTTAAGCAGGCTCGCAGCAACGCCTCCGTTTCCTTCAGGGTGTCTCGGACATCCTGAAGCTCCTGTTGACACTCCTGCAGTCGAGTGCTGAGCATAGAAGCATCCTCCAAGCACAAGTCCATGTGCTCATGGGAAGTCCCCTGCTGCACCGGCGGGTACTTGTATTCCACGATACCACTCTCACGTTGGAGGACGTACATGTACTCCGTCTTGTCCAGGTGGCGACGATAGATGTGACCCTGGCAGGTGATGGCCTCCCAAGTGACATCCTTCTCCGCATCGACCTGTGTCGCTCTACAAGCTGGAGAGTGGTGGATCTTAAGCAGCTGATTTTCGTGTATAATCCTCATCTCTGAACTCCATTCTTCCCTCTTCTCACGGATGGTCCTGGTGGAGTTATAGTGGATGATTAGCTTGCCCGTATTGCCGGCGGCTTCGAGCATACGCCGAAGACGGCGCAATAAGCCTCCTACTGCCAATCCGTAGGAAAGGTACGTCACCGGACGACTCTCCTCTCTCTCGGCAAGGGCAACTACGGGAACTCTCCCTCCTGTGGACTTGCGAGCGGTGCGAATAATGTGAACCATCTAAAACAAAAAGAATTTAAAATTAGGTTAGATAAACTCTCAAACAAAAATCCTATTTTGAATGAAAATTGGGGTAAGATGAAGAAAGTGACTCATTAAAATAACACTTTTCAATCCACACCTTTGTAAAATAGTTTTTAAGAAAATAGGGCCCTTAAATACGTCCATTTCTACCTAGGTCCACGTTCCTACGGGCAACCTTGGCTCTGATACCACCTCTGCCACACCCGGTTTTTCCGAAGAACAACCGAGTGAATATCACATGTATGCCAGGATCATTTTCTCATACATGTGATGACAATTAGTGAAGCATCATTTATTACAAGCCAGGTGTCGAATATAAATAAGTCTTACATAGCAAATGTCTCGATGGACAAATAAGAAGTTCATCACAAGTAAATAAACTAGCAGCGGAATATTATTCTTGAGGGCTCCTTCACAGGTGTTGCCCGGGGGTCTCCATGAACCTAGAAACCATCTTCGGGTCCAAAGTCTTGGTCATTATACACCACCTCATTATCTTGACCTGAGCAGCAATATAAACCAACAAAATATGCAAGGTTGAGTACCAATGGTACTCAGCAAGTGTGGGAAAGTTATATCATGCATGGCTAGAACAAGGAGAGGTTGAACTCATGGTTAAAGCACTACGCAATTAATCCCTATCACCTTAGCTTATTAAGCACCTATATTACTACACAAGTGGAATGGTCCCAATCTCCCATCCCATCATCATAACCAAATAACCATAACATCATTTCTAGTGTTAAGCTCCCCGCTTAACATCCACAACTTCCAAAACCATCAATCCTCTAATCATGAATAAGTCCAAGCCGCTCTTGACCGTGAGCACGGCTGTCATGACAGTTTTGACTCTACAGAGTTTGTACCACTGTACCCACATGTAGTGATTTCAACCCCCGTTGCCGGGTGGACTAAAAGAACCTCCATTATGCCAGTGGCTACGATCCACATTCACACTTCCCAGGTGTGTAGCCAGGAGATCACTACGAAGCCTTTACAAAGGGATTCCCGACGAGCGTGGGCCCACTGAGGTTTCACCCCTAACAGCATACAAGAGGCTCCAACCCCGCTGCAGTGGCCCCCTCTTGAGCCTTGCGGTTCATATGGTAGTCCAGCTGACACCTATTCCCCGCACCATCCAACACACCCATACTACGCCGGGGATACACCTAATTAATTGGCCAAGCTGCCCCATCTCAGCATGTGGTTTGCACTGTAAAGCCAGGTTACATGCTCCATGAACCGGTCCTTAGGATCCAGGCAAGTACTAAACACAAACCCGAGTCTCGTGCACCCAGCACACAACCAAAACATCCAACTTGCCTTGATCCCTACCTCTACATAACTCACAATATCTCATTCAATAGTATGGTAAAGTAAACTGATGATCTCATATCCCAAATATCCCCTTCTAGGCATGGCTAAGCATATGCATAAGAATAAATGACATGATAAAATAAATCCCAACCCAAGCTACAAGGAAACAAGGTAATGCAATTCTAGGGAAACTTCCTAGCATGGGTTTCATATTTCAATTGACAATGCAAATAATTCTAGCTACACATCCTAGCATAGGATCAAAGTGGTCAAGGACACTTGCCTCCTTCTTGCTGCTCTTGAAATGGGTAGTCCTGGTCTTGGAAAGGAATAACTTGCTCTTGAGCAGATTATACATCACACCATCACACATAGCAAAAGAAAAACAACAATCCATAAGACATAGTTCACACTTCCACTTCATACAAACCACACATTCATATTTATGAAAGTCATTCACAATTATATGTGTTGTGGTTACTCTATGTGTGTTGATTTGTGGCTTGCATGCACTTTTAATCATGTGTATATGATTCTTACTTTTGTGTTCACATTTATACTTACATACCATATATATGAGTTTCCAATTTAAATAAATTCCTTATATTCAATTACTACACCTTTTAGCTACCAAGTATGCATGAAATGTATTTTCCTTCTCCATATGTGCCTTCAGAATTTCTACCAACCCTAAACTGAATTCTTTGGATTTTAGAAACTCTATTTATTATTTACTAGTTGCTATATTTTCAGATTTATTTCCTATGCCAAATTGTGAACTTTATTATGAAAATAACAAGACACATCATCTAAACAGAATAGGTTCTGATCTAAAATATTTACTAATATATTTCAGACCTTTTCCTCTGATGTAAACTATTTTACAATTATTTTCCCTATTTTCCAGAACTATTCTTTACTTAAAAATGTGTCCCTAAATGTGAATAATAAATTAAACAGATTCAATTCAGCCCAAAATATGTTTTTATCTCACTCCAAAGTTTCCTAAATACTGAGAAAGTTTTTAATTTAATATGACAATATGTTTGTCCCACTTTTTAATTTTTAAACACTAGCCACATATTCAATTTCCTAATTTAAATACTAAACAGGGCTAAAAAGGTAAACTCACCCCACTACAGGGTCTATAATATTATTTTCAGAATTTCTAGGGGTCTAGCTACACTTATCAGAGGTGTTTTTCCTAATTTTTATTAAGTCCAAGGGCTAAAACTGATTTTTAAATGAATTTACATGATTTTCTAGAGTTCCAGGGGCTAGATCAGAAGTTTCCGGGGCTAGCTCTTATTTCCCGAGAACTCCAGGGGTAGCATGTAAGATTTTCAGTCTTTATAACGTGGGGCTGACGTGGACCGTCCGATTTTAAACCGACGGCCGAGATTATAAATCGAACCGGTACGCGGGGGTTTAAACCCTACCATGCTATTTAAAATAAACGGCGCACAAGCGGGTACGTCGCTCTGATCGAGCGCGGGCGATGCTGCCGGCGGCGCACGGCGGCGGGAAGCGGCGATCTCGCCGGAGACTTTCGGATTTTCGAGAATTCTTCCTAGAACTGTGATTTTATGGCATAGATCGGTGGAGGAGAGGTCGGGGATCTCACCTCGGGGGTTTTCTTGAGCTCGGAGGTCCTGGAAAGTGATCGGCGACGAGGTCTGAGGCAAAACCACGGCGAAGCTCGTCGGCGCTGTGTTTACACCGCAAGTCACCGAGTTTTCTGCGCCTGCAAGGTTCCCCGGAGGCGGTGGATCAAGACCAGCGAGTTAGATCAGAATTTCCGAGCTTAGATCGGCCAGAATTCACCGGAGAAGTCTCGGTTCTCACCGGAGTAAAAATCGGCGATCGCGTGGGAAAAACAGAACGAGGCCGGGGTTTTTATAGACGGGGAAAGGCGACGGGGTGGTTTAGATCGAGTTTGCGTCGCCCCCGAACGGAATTCGGCTGGGATACGCGAGAATTCCCGATCGGTTTCGATTCGGGTGAGAGAGAGTCCGGCGCGGCGCGAGGTAGAAGACGATCTGGTGGGTCCCGCCTGTCAGTGGGGGAAAGCGGCGCGCGCGGCTGCGGGCTGGCGCGGGCGCTGGCTGGGCCGGCTGGTGGGTTTCGGCCCACTGGCCGGTTTTTTTTCTGTTTTCTCTTTTTCTTTTTCTATTTCTTTTCTGATTTGAGTTTAATTTGAATTCCAGTTTGAATTTGAATTTTTGCAAAACATGCAACACGTCCAAAAAATTTTAAATCCCCCTCTTAACATGATTTAGAGTTTTGAATCAAAATTTTGGGGTGTTACAGACACCCAACAGCACACATATAAGGAAACATGTATTACATAAATCAAAAGCAGAAGTTTACAAATGTTCTTTGTAAACAATTTACATCTAATAACTACAGCAAAAGACTATAATCATCTCACACCGAATAACTACTAAGCACTCGAGATGATGTCCAGCCCACGGACTCTTCTCGGTAGCAACACGAAGACAACTGCAGCAGATGGGTTCTCCATGTGTTAAACGACTCGGAAGTCTCCGAGTCTCACGGACAACCTCATTATAGCATCGATGTTAACCTGCAAAACCACTCATATAGCAAGCATGAGCATATAGGCTCAGTAAGGCTGATCCGTCTCCCCTAAACAAGAAACTCTACATGCACGACAAATTAAAAAGGGTATCTGAATTTGCATAACGGACTCGCCTACAGTTGATCCTAAACTTTCAGGTTTTAAGCCTCATTTTAAAGACCTTGATCCGAACAGCATTGCAACTCCACAATCAAACAAGAAATGCTTTGTTGCGATGCTTCTTGTATAAAGTGAAGTAAAGTTTAATTAGCACTATCTCTAAGTCAAGCATGGTTGCAATACAACTTAAATCACAAGCCTTATCAAGTTCAAAGGAAATCACTTCAGTTCTTACTACGTCAAGACGCAGTGGGCAAGTATGCTCATATGACCGCGAGAAACGGTGATTCGAATCAGTACACGCCCGAACTATACGACACGTACACCCATACTCCGAGTTGCCGGCAGCAACCTCGACTGATGTTGTACGCAGCCACCATTCCCATGTTCTTCTACACAGGATGCAGTCCAATCGCCCCGAACAACAAGCTCCCTCAAGGTACATACCCGCAGTGATATGTTCTTGAGCGAGTGACCTCCTGCTGTACTGACGCCGAAAGCCTAAGCCGATTAGAAAAGTTCCATCGAGAAACCCTCAGACCATCGGTTTCCCAGCCCTAGAGCACCGATGGTTGCTAGAGAAGGTCGACATGCTATCAAAACAGCTTGGTAATGGCTCTAACCCTGATCTCACCGTGTGCCCGAAGCTCCCCGATATGGTCACCGTCGAGAAACTTCAAAATGGTCCGGCTACATACATTTTCAAGCTAGGGTTGCAAAGCAAAGATGTTCGCCATCAAGTCTAGCTCGTGTGAGTGCAATTTTGTGGGCTCTAAACAAGAATTGATCGGGAATTTGATGATTTCATACCCGAGGGTGGTTTTGCATCGGCCGGAAGAAAATTGGGAAGTACTCCGGCGACGATCAACCACCCGGCTTGAGTTTCGGAGGTGAGCAGAGTAAATGTCATGCACGCCCAAGAGTGTTCTTGCTTGGCCATGAGAGTCTATAGTTGAGGCTGTCCACGAGAGCACCTCATCACTCTTTCTTTCGGTCGCCGCAAGAAAACTTGTTCCCGTATGAGGAAAGCCACGAACCGCTCGGCTATGGTCCGAGGAAGCCATGGGGGTTACCGTGATGCCGTTTTGCCACTCTCCGAGGCTTTGCACGCGAGGAGAAGCCGGCTCACGATCAACCGAAGAGTGGCGGCGGATTCTCTATTCTTTAGCGTGAGAGAGAAGTAAAGCAGAGCCAAGCTTCGGTGTTGTGGCGAAGTTGAGCACGGCTAGAGGTGAAAAGATCGCGAGGAGAGTGCCAGCGCGAGGGAAAACCGAGTGGAGATGGTTCTCTGTACCGCTTGGTGTCATCCGGTGCTTTGTCTCGGCCTTGGAGTGGAGAACAGAGAGAAAAACTTAGTTTGCAAGTCTACTGCCCTTCTCTCAATGACATGTAGGTCCCACCCTTCACTCCCCCTTATCCTCTCAATTCCTCCAAAATTTGGCAAATGATGAGATTTAATTGTGGGAAGTTCAAAACTGAGGTGCATTTGAATAATTGGGCAAACATCATCCAAATTCAAATGTGTATTTGAATTCATTGTAAATTTAAGTCCATTTGGAAAAATGGATAGAAAATATATTCAAAAATTTATGAGACTTTGCATCCCCACTAATTTGGATCTAAGGAATGCAAATATGAAATCTGATTTTTGGTTTGGCTGGCAAATGAGCTTTTTAACACAACAGTTTGCAATCCATTGTGTTGCCCTCATTTAAAATTCGCATTGAACAAATGGTGTTCAAAAATATGATTTTAAAACTTTCATTGCACATGAGTCGACTTCAAATATGTGGATTTAATGCACCTTGGGTCCATGCATGTAAGTAACCATAAGCTTGTTTAGAGAGAGCTCTCATGTGTATTATCACATGTGAAAGTTTTAACAAGTCCCATTTTTCATACATATGAAACCAACTTTCATTCAAACTTTGTTCATTTGTATTCACATTTTTGGGACCTTTACAAGGGCGAGGAAGAAAGTAAGAGTGAGAGGGGGGAGAGGGAGGGAGTGAGAGTAAGAGATTATGGTAGAGAGGGGGAGGGAGAGGGAGAGAGAGTGAGAGTGAAAAGAAAAAGAGGGAGGGAGAGAGATACGGAGTGGTAGAGATAGGGGGGTGAGAGAGAGAGGGAGTCATAGAGAGAGGGGGAGGAAGAGGGCGAGGAAGAAAGTGAGAGTGCAGGGGAGGGAAAGAGAGGGAGTGAGAGTAGTGGGGAGAGAGCCGTACAAGCTCAAACTCACTTATCTATTTATTTGAATTGCAGAGATCAAAACGGAGGCTCAAACTCTACCACCACAGCTACCGGCACAGGGAGGAGGGCGCGGAGACAGATTCTTTGGCTCCGGAGCAAGTGGAGGAGGGAGTGGAGGAGCGAGTGGAGGAGCCTGTGGAAGGGGTAGTGTTTAGCCCCTTGTTGTATATGTTGGATGATTATAATGGAATCTGTCTTGTTGTGTATATGGAGTTGTTCTGTGAGCTGGCCATCGTGCAAGGGTAGCTGTTTTCTATTTTTTATTAAAAAAAATAAAACCTTATTTACGACGGCCAGCTGTACAGGGCCGTCGTAAGTTACCCTAATTAACTTACGACTGCCAGGGTCCCGACCATCGTAAGTAAGGCGCCCAGCCCGCCACGTGGCGCGGCAATGGACGACGCCCATTTACATACGACGGCTGTTCCCAGCTGCCGTAAGTTAGTTATTTACGATGGTAACCTTCATAAATAATATTATTTATGACAAAAACTTGAAACGGCCAGAAAACTGTCGTATATAACTGTTGACGGTTTTCTGTTATTTATGATGGTTTCTGACCGTCGTGTATCGCATTCCTGTAGTGGGTTGTCAGGGCCCCGGTCCTCACAGGGTACCATGTTTCAAACTCGAACTATAGAATTTTATGATACAACTCCACTATGTAATAGTGGTTAGCAAGTTGGAGATTAAGATTAAGCTCGTGCAACTTGTTGACCATTCATGTATTAGACCATCCGAGGGAAAAATACAATAGAGAGACACGTGTAAATAATGTCGTGTAGGTACGTATAGTCTATTTAAGTAAGAACATGCACAAGTTGGTAAAGAAGAATATTGTTTATTCCAAAGTTGATATTGAAAACCACTATGTTCTCACAGTTATAGAGTCCTAATTGTTGGTGATATGCCCAAGAGGCAATCATAACAATTCGGATAAAGGCCTGATGGATATTTGATCCATAAGAAATTAGGGTACTAATGGGCCTGTGACCTAAAAGCCCATTAGCGCGCCTATAAATATGAGGGGTAGGGTTACGGACAGATGTCTCCACCAGATAGCAGTCCCAGCCGCCGCCCCTCACAGGTCAGCCGCCGAAACCCCTGCCGCGCGCACGGTGCTAGCACACCGACGCACGGCGTTCCTCCCTGTACGTGTGGACTCCGTGGAGGCGCTGCTGTTACTGCTGCGCTGATCGGCTACGGCGCGCATCTACGATCCGCTGCGCTGCGCGTCTAGTGGTAACGATCCATGACCTTCTCACTTGCATGTTTCCTGGGTGATACGGTCGAATTGCTAGAGTAGTGCATCGCCTATTTCCCAACAGTGGTATCAGAGCCGACTTGCGTAGTTTTTGGTCTGGATCTTAGATGCGATCTAATGCAGACAAGTTCATATGATGAATTTTTATAGTTCGGCTTCTGGGGTTTGGAATTGGTTAGAGTAGATTGCCATCATATGACTAAAGGATTAGTTCGTGCTCCTTCTCTGCTCTGTGCGCAACCTGTCCCTACCGGCTGGAATCACCATCAGGACTAATAGTGTACATAGCTAGCAGATTGAGCCAACAGATCACGGTCATGTGTCGCGATCTTCTCGTGGATAACCAGTCACAATGAAAATTGCCGTTGCTGTCTGCTATAGTGACATCATTAAGTTGTTTCGCGATAGACATCGTTCTACGCTTAACTTGTTTTTGCAGGGAATGATGTGAATGGTATGGCCTAAATATGATGTGATAATCTGTGTGTAAAATTCGTGCAGCCTGCGTGTTGCAAATTTAACACAACCGGGTTGAGGTTGTCACATATTTGTATAACGACCTGCGTGTCACCCTGTGATGCCTGATCTCTCATGTAATTTATTTGATAGCTATTAGATGTATTAGCTTCTTTTATATTCATTGAGAAACCTCAAGCATGATGGCGATGGTGATCACCATAAGAAGGGAGACATGGCGGTATAGATCATGATGGAACCATGGTGATGGAGATCACTATGATCCTAAAGGCCATACTATTCACATATATGATATGATCGTATGCCTGTGATGTTTTACTATTCTTTTCATGCTTTTCATATGGTGGATGTTTTGTCATGATAGAATAGCTTCCCTCGGAAAAGTTGAGTATTTGATGCCATTTACCTATAGCTGCACCTATGTTGTTTTGATCGTTGTATGGTAGGTTTGCCAAAGCAAAATACCGTCATCTATCATAATGAATAGGGTGAATGTTGGACATTCACATGCATAGTATTGGTTTACTCAACAAAGCTATCAAAACGGTTTTGGGCTTTATGGCATAGTGTTGGGAGCCGGGGCATTGGATGTCACCCAACAAACAAGAATCATATAGAGATATGATTAACAATGGTTGTTTACCTATGTTACTAATTTTCTAGCAGTGAAGCCAAAGCTCACTAGGAATTAGTGAATATGGATCTTGGACCACTATATGTCGTTAGAGGGAGGACGATGCTCATATAGTGGTGGTGTCTTTTATTAAACTGTTAATAAAAGATTGGTACATAACATAGTGCTAAAACCTTGCATATTTATTTTCTATTGTAGATCATGTCTGCTAGTAACAATTCCGGTTTCAATTTGCGATCTGTGCTTGAGAAAGAAAAGCTCAATGGAGCTAACTTTATTGATTGGTACCGCAACCTGAGAATTGTTCTCAGGCAAGAGAAAATTGAGTATGTTCTTGAGCAACCATACCCCAATGACCTCCCGGATGATGCAAATGCCGCAACTCGCAGGACTTATGAGAAGCACTGCGATGATGCGCTTAATGCAAGCTGCCTCATGCTCGCCACAATGTCCCCTGATCTACAGAAACAATATGAGCATGCAGATGCTTATTCTATGATTCAGGGACTACGTGGAATGTTTGAGAACCAAGCAAGGGCTGAGAGGTACAACATCTCAAAGTCCTTGTTCTCATGCAAGCTGGCAGAAGATAGCCCGGTCAGTCCTCATGTAATCAAGATGATTGGTTACATTGAGACTTTGGACAAACTTGGTTCTGAACTCAAGGATGACCTGGCTATTGACGTTATTCTCCAGTCACTCCCACCGAGCTATGAGCCATTTATATTGAATTATCAAATGAATGGCATGGAGAAAACGTTGGCTGAATTGCATGGGATGCTTAAAATAGCCGAGGAAAGCATTAAGAAAAACACCACTCATGTGATGATGGTTCAAAAGGAGAATAAAAAGAGGAAGCGTGTGATGCATCCTAAAGGCAAGGGAAAGGTTCCCAATGAGTCTTCAAGCTCAAAGCCAAAGGGAAAATCAGGCCCTTCTCCTAATGATGAATGCTTCCACTGTCATGCTAAGGGGCATTGGTCTAGGAATTGCAAGAAGTACTTGGAGGATAAGAAGAAGAAAGGGAGTGAGACTTCCACTTCAGGTATAAATGTTATAGAAATCAATATTGCTACATCTTCTAGTGAATCATGGGTATTTGATACCGGATCAATGATTCACACTTGCAAATCGTTGCAGGGTCTAAGTGAGACTAGAAGATTTGCAAGAGGCGAGTTGGATGTTCGGGTCGGCAATGGAGCAAAGGTTGCTGTCATAGCTGTCGGAACTTATCACTTGTCATTACCCTCAGGATTAGTTTTCGAATTAAATAATTGTTATTGCATTCCTTCTTTGAGCAAGAACATTATATCTTCTTCATGTTTGGAAGAAGTTAATGGTTATGAGATTATAATAAAGAACAAATGTTGTTCTATTTATTATAATAATATTTTCTATGCTCAATGTCCATTAGTGAATGGATTATATGTTCTTGATCTTGAGGATAAAACAGTCTATAACATTAGTACAAAAAGGGCTCGACGAAATGATCTAAATCCCACTTTTATTTGGCATTGTCGCTTAGGTCATATAAATGAGAAACGCATTGAGAAACTCCATAAAGATGGTTTGTTAAGTTCATTTGATTTTGAATCACTTGACACATGCGAGTCTTGTTTGCTTGGGAAGATGACCAAAGCATCCTTCACTGGTCAAAGTGAGAGGGCAACTGACTTGTTGGGACTTATACATACTGATGTATGTGGACCAATGAGTTCGGTAGCTAGAGGTGGTTTTCAGTATTTCATTACTTTTACCGATGACTTTAGTAGATATGGATATGTCTATCTAATGAGGCACAAGTCTGAATCTTTTGAAAAGTTCAAAGAATTTCAGAATGAAGTACAAAATCAGTTGGGCAAGACAATTAAACTTCTACGATCTGATCGTGGGGGTGAATATTTGAGCCATGAATTTTATGATCATTTAAAACAATGTGGAATTGTTCCACAGTTGACTCCACCAGGAACGCCCCAATGGAATGGGGTGTCCGAGCGGAGGAACCGAACCTTGTTAGACATGGTTAGGTCGATGATGAGTCAGACTGATCTTCCACTATCCTTTTGGGGTTATGCTCTTGAAACTGCTGCGTTTACACTAAACAGAGTCCCAACTAAGTCTGTTGAGAAGACACCATATGAGATGTGGACCGGGAAACGTCCCGGATTGTCTTTCCTCAAAGTTTGGGGATGTGATGCTTATGTCAAACGTTTGACGTCAGACAAACTTACTCCCAAATCAGACAAATGCTTCTTTGTGGGATATCCTAGGGAAACCAAAGGATATTATTTTTATAATAAAACGGAGGGTAAAGTGTTTACTGCTCGCAATGGTGTCTTCTTGGAGAAAGAGTTTCTCTCAAAAGGAGTTAGTGGGAGCAAGGTGCATCTTGAAGAAATCCAAGAAATATCTGAAAATGTTTCGGCACCCTCTAATCCTATACAGGATGTACAAGATGTTGTACAACCACTTGATGAAACACCAGCTCCACGAAGGTCTACAAGAGTACGTCGTGCAACTGAAAAGTTGACACTCCTAACCACGGAACCACAGGACATGGTATTGTTGTACAATAATGAGCCTGTGACCTACACTGAAGCAACAATGGGACCCGACTCTGAGAAATGGCTTGGAGCCATGGAATCTGAAATAGAATCCATGCATGAGAATCAAGTTTGGAACTTGGTTGATCCAATCGATGGTGTGAGACCGATCGATTGCAAATGGATTTTCAAGAAAAAGACTGATATGGATGGAAAAGTTCACATCTATAAAGCACGATTGGTGGCGAAAGGTTTCAGACAAATTCAAGGTGTTGATTATGATGAAACATTTTCGCCCGTCGCTATGCTAAAGTCTGTTCGGATTCTCCTAGCAATTGCTGCATATTTTGATTATGAAATATGGCAGATGGATGTCAAAACAGCCTTTCTTAATGGGAGTCTGACTGAGGATGTGTACATGACACAACCTGAGGGTTTTGTCGATCCTAAAAATGCTAGAAAAATATGCAAACTTCAAAAGTCCATCTATGGATTGAAGCAAGCATCTCGGAGTTGGAATCTACGTTTTGATGAAGTGGTCAAAGGGTTTGGTTTCATCAAGAACGTAGAAGAACCTTGTATTTACAAGAAGGTTAGTGGGAGCGCACTTATATTTCTGGTCCTATATGTAGATGACATATTGTTGATCGGAAATGACATTCCAGTACTAGATGCTGTTAAATCCTCATTAAGGAAAAGTTTCTCAATGAAGGATTTAGGAGAGGCAGCATACATTTTGGGCATAAAGATCTATAGAGATAGATCTAAAAGGTTAATTGGATTAAGCCAAGACACATATATTGACAAGATATTGAATCGATTCAATATGCAAGATTCTAAGAAAGGTTTCTTGCCAATGTCACATGGCATCACTCTAAGCAAAAGTCAGTGTCCTTCGACACCTGATGAGCAAAAGAGGATGAGAGCGATTCCTTATGCTTCGGCTATTGGATCTATCATGTATGCCATGTTGTGTACACGCCCAGATGTATCCTATGCTCTAAGTGTTACGAGCAGGTATCAATCAGATTATGGTGAGGCTCATTGGACAGTTGTCAAAAACATTCTTAAGTACTTGAGAAGAACTAAGGATGTATTCCTAGTGTTTGGAGGTGAAGAAGAGCTCGTTGTAAGAGGTTACACCGATGCTAGCTTCCAAACAGACAAGGATGACTCTAGATCGCAATCCGGTTTTGTGTTCTGCCTCAATGGAGGGGCAGTGAGCTGGAAAAGTTCCAAGCAAGACACAGTAGCAGATTCAACGACGGAGGCGGAGTATATTGCAGCTTCTGAAGCTGCAAAGGAAGCTGTTTGGATCAGAAAATTTGTTTCTGAGTTGGGTGTTGCTCCTAGTGCGTCCGGACCTGTGGATCTCTATTGCGACAATAATGGAGCCATTGCACAGGCAAAGGAGCCTAGATCACACAAAAGATCCAAACATATACTACGACGCTATCATCTGATTCGAGAGATTATCGACCGAGGTGATGTGAATATATGCAAGGTGCATACGGATTTGAATATGGCAGATCCGTTGACAAAGCCTCTTCCACAATCAAAGCATGAGACGCACACGAGATCTATGGGTATTAGATACTTACATCAATGATCCTAGTGTGTAGTGGGAGACTTTTGTCATAGCTATGTTTATGTACTATTTGAGTAACTATTATTCACACTGATCATCAAGTATGTGACTTGTTCGTGAGACTCTTTGTTAATTATAATGTTACTCAAAATGATCCCTAGTCTACATCGTTATATGAGACAATGATAGTACGCAGACTAGCACATGTATTAATTGATGATCACGTTTCACGGATCATAGATATGGAGATATCAAATTAATAATGTGAACACATGTTAGTGAACATGGTGTTGGATAGACCCATTCCGAGACACTGTTGGGATTGTTATTTACATATGTGCCATCAGTTGGTCTTGAGTGATACACCTGCTAGATTCTTTGACCTGAGATCGCCATTGTTTCTCACTATGTGTAGTTGTGCACTTTGAAACTATCAAACGCTACTCCGTAACTGGGTGGTCATAAAAATAGTCTTCAGGTGCATGATGAAGCATGGAATGAGATGTGTGCGGATCAAGATGGGATTTGCCCCTCCTAAATAACAGGAGAGATATCTCTGGGCCCCTCGAGATAGTTGGATTGAAAGTGCATGGCCATGCCAAAATGATTAAAGAGTTAATCATTATGACTAAAAGTTAGTCATCGATTGAATCCACTATTTGATCGAGTGAATGGTCGAGCTATCACAAGGATGGCACGTATCTCGCCTTGAGCTTGACTGGTATCGTGTGGCAAAGGAATTAGCATGTGAATGTATCTAGGTTCAGCCGATATGATCTTTATGTACATTCGGGAGTCAGTATGTCCTGCTAGGTACCTCTACTGACTTGTGTTTGAAAACGGTTTTCATTCATAACCGACTGTACATGAACCTAACGGGTCACACACTTAAGGGGATGGAATATTGAAAAACTTGGCTATATGATTGTCTCTAGTGCAAGTGGGAGATTGTTGGTGATATGCCCAAGAGGCAATCATAACAATTCGGATAAAGGCCTGATGGATATTTGATCCATAAGAAATTAGGGTACTAATGGGCCTGTGACCTAAAAGCCCATTAGCGCGCCTATAAATATGAGGGGTAGGGTTACGGACAGATGTCTCCACCAGATAGCAGTCCCAGCCGCCGCCCCTCACAGGTCAGCCGCCGAAACCCCTGCCGCGCGCACGGTGCTAGCACACCGACGCACGGCGTTCCTCCCTGTACGTGTGGACTCCGTGGAGGCGCTGCTGTTACTGCTGCGCTGATCGGCTACGGCGCGCATCTACGATCCGCTGCGCTGCGCGTCTAGTGGTAACGATCCATGACCTTCTCACTCGCATGTTTCCTGGGTGATACGGTCAAATTGCTAGAGTAGTGCATCGCCTATTTCCCAACACTAATTAGCTTATTCTTAGCAACTGCATGTAGTTATTGGCCCACAGATTTAGCTAGTAAAAGGAAATGTCCTTTTATCCTTATTCCCTATTGCATATAAAGTTGCTGACCTTTGCACCCACACTATTGTTGATTATGGCATTACTCGAATTGTCTACTTGAGAACTCAACACTTCTATTATTTTTACCTAGTACTTTTTTAACGGTTTCATAGAACCGTATCCCATGCTCAGCTTAATTAATTAGTTGAGTATGATGGGTATTCGTAGTGGTCTCTTTGTTTTGTCTTGTGATGGTAATTTAGTATGTTTTACACTTCCACTGCTAAGCAATGAACGTTATATCAAGGATGTTAGTTTTGTGATGGTTATTTTTAGTGTTGTATATATTGTAGCATCTACATCTAGATATACGTGGATACCAGCAGGAATAGAGGCTCATGGACGAGATGGTGTACAAGTCATGGTGCTTACCCAGCTTAACCAGTTCTATGTTATAACGTTGGAGGACCAGAAATTTTGATGAACATTTGGTCAGCAGGGCATTGATTTAACCATGCACTAAGCGTAACATTTGCTAGTAAGATAGCAGAATTGAAGGAGTCAAACTTGAAACTTAAATAAATGCCCTAGCCCAAGGAAAACCTTCTGCAAGCTAAGTACTTGATTGAGATGAGAGTGTTAAATTTGTCGTCAGGTACACTAGGTATAGCTATTTCAAATACCTTCACAACTTGAAGGCGTGCGTGATTGAACATTTCAACAAGCACGTTGCAGTGGTCTTTTTCCAGGTAGACTCTTTCGGAATTCATACGTGCATGCACCAGCACATGTTCAAAGCAGAGTGGAAGCCGTCACAGATGATTAGCACATGGTATACGACCCGACAGGCCACGTTATTTACAGCAGGAGACTGATAGGCTACGAGGCAACTGCATAATCTATTGGCAACAAGCGCCGTTCTGGTGCTATAAAAGGGACTTCGCGGTGCAAATAAGCAATATCTTCATACAAGCAGTCACTCGACCTGATCATCATACACATCCAATTAACATGCATAGCACATCCACCATGAAGCTCCTCATCGCCCTACCCTGTCTCTTATTTGCGTTCACCGCAAGCAGTGCCTTGGCCGCTGAGTGCAGGTTCGAGATCCTGGTCAAGACCGGGAACAGAAACGACGCCGGCACCGATTCACGCATCTCGCTGCAGGTCACCGCCAGCAGCGGCCCGGTGCTGACGATCCCAAACCTGGACTCATGGGGCCAGATGTCCGCTGGCCACGACTATTTCGAGAAGGGCAACCTCGACAGGTTTGGAGGTACGGGCCCGTGCATGCCGTCAGAGCCGTGCAATATGGTGATCAGGTCTGATGGCTCAGGAAACAAGCCCGGCTGGTACGTCGACTATGTGATGGTCACCCAGCTGGGACAGGGCACTGTGTCATCCATGACGCACAAATGGAATGTGGATCAGTGGTTCGCCATCGACGAAGCGCCGCGCATGCTATCTGCCCAACGGAATGGTTGTGGTTTCGCCGCGGCAGAGCCATGATGTTCCAACTCTGATCTATCAATGGCCTTGTGTACAAGGGTTTGCACTACTCAGGCGTCGACAAGTTGTATGTGTATGCATGGTAATGTCTAAATAAATAAGTATAAATAAGCCCGAGATTACACAGAATTGCATGATTGAACCACCGTATTGTTCGCTAATGTAATCGTAGAACAAACCAATATAATAGAAGTCAACATTATCTTATGTTTATGTTATGTGCTTATAGTGGACATCCTCTGCATGTTTAATTTGAGTCTTGGAGTTCTCAAGTCTCAAGTGTCGTAGTAGTTGTTCCTTAGCCTATATCCTCGGACCAGACTTATTTTCTACGCACTAGGTGTCTATAATATATACCTTGGCTGAGAGAGGATGTATCATCCCTCCCACTACAAACTTTCACATATAAAGCCCTAAGAATAGCCTAACATTGCAAGTCTAGAGTGGGTCCCACTAAATTAAGTAGTTAGAATGTAAATGAGCTAGTAACTCTGGATTATCTTTTACACGAAGTGGGGATGAAAACACATAAGCAAGTTACTGCGTATATAAGGTTCACTCAGTGTGTGGGGACAATGAGCCGTATTTGGGCATGACATGTTACAATTAGTGAGATGGCTGATATGTCGTTAGGATTTGGTACATGATGCATTTCAATATGGAATTGATACAAGAAGGATGGAACTACCAAACGACTCTGGCAAAGTATTATTCATGTGTCATCAATATTTTTTCGTGTGTCATGGATTCTTGGACGTCAATCTCATCAGCTCTTAGACTAACACTAGTTATTTCTAGACTTTTACGGTGTAACTCTAAAAGATTCTCGCCTTTGCAGATCAATTATCTGCACTCACCTAACCTCTATATCAACTACCTCCTATTTTATATTATATCATACAACTACCTCTTATTTGTTATAATATTATATAACTATTTTCTCTCTTTTTTCTTTTTCCTATCTACCTTTTTCTTTCCTTTTTCTTTACTTCTTCCACTCTCTGCTTCCTTCTTTCTTTCGACGTGTTGTGTGTGTGCATTTATGGTAATGTCTAAATAATTAGATATATCACAACAGGAAATCGACATATTTTCGTGGGCCGAAAACCCACGAAAATACAATAAAAACCCACGAAAATATATAATTTTGTCGGTTTTGAACTTATTTTCGTCGGCCTCTGGCTCACGAAAATAATCTGTCGAAAATAACTTTAACTTCGTCGGCGGCTCACGAAAATAGGTATATTTTCGTCGGCCGAAGGTGGCCCACGAAAACAATTATTTCGTGGGCCAAACAGGGGCACACGAAAATAAAGAAAGTTGTTTTCGTGGGCCACAACTTGGCCCACGAAAATAACGTGCACCTTATTTTCGTGGGCCAATGAAAAGCACACGAAAATACAGTGGGTTATTTTCGTGGGCCGTTTCACGGCCCATGAAAATAACTTGCACTTTATTTTCGTGGGCTAAACAGCAGCCCACGAAAATAGTCACATGGTATTTTCATGGGCCAGTTTACAGCCCACGAAAATAATATGGCACTATTTTCGTGGGCTGCAGAGTGGCCCACGAAAATAATATGACACTATTTTCATGGGCCACATTTGGCCCACGAAAATATATGAAATAACAGTACAAAAATATTTATTTTCCGTTCCAAACAGATATCATAAATTCATAAACAGATATCATAAAACACATTATTATTCACAACAAACACAACGAACTCAAATTAACATATAACATTCATACATAGTCTCAAAATATCATTTCCAACACACATGCAAATATCCATACAACTACATAGAAGACAATCATTGTCAATTCAAACACATAGCCACATCGAGCTTTCTCCACAACCTAACAAATTGCTCCGACAAGCTAATCTTTCGCTCGCCATTTTCCTGTTTCAAGCCAAATATGATGCAAGTAGTGAGCTCCATTTGAAAATACGATACGTAATATATGATGCAAATGAAAACTTAAAACTTTGGAGGATTCTTTTATAAATTATGATCACTTACCTAATTGCTACCACCGGGAGCAAAGAATTGATCGATAAAGTCGTCCCCTCCACCCTGTCCTGCTGAAGAAGTTCCTTGCAAATTTGTAACAATAGGACTTTGAAAGTTTTGCGCCCTTGATGATGATCCCTAGATAAACAATAATACATGTTACAAGTATACTAACAGTTTATAAAACTAAAATAGAACATAACGATAACATATACCTGTGTTCCAACGGGAAGAGGCTGCGGAGGCACCGGTAGCGGTGAAGATATAGGTAGCTGCGGAGGTTGCGGTAGCGGTGGCATAGCGGCAGGCAGTCCAAGCTGAGAAAAATACCCCTAAAATCATTTTTAAATGTTTAGTTTCATTCTACTATAAATAGAATTACATCTCTTGGTTAACATAAATAATTAAACTCTTATATTATTATACCTGCATCGCTTGCTGCCACGTCGCCAGATTCGAGAAGTAGTCATTTTGTGCTTTTATAAACTCGTCCTATCGTTTCATTCGATCTTCTTGTAACCTCAAGTGGTCTCTTAATGCAGTTTGCTCTTCTTCCATTTGTTTTAACCTTGACTCATTGACTGTATGAGTACGCCGAGAAGAACTCTGACCGCTTTGTGTTGACCGTGACTGCGAGAGAACCATATCGGTGTTCATCACACCATTGAACATCGAATACCTGAAATAGTGATACGTCATAATTATAAGATAACACTTCAAAAAATGACATATGTGGATATATGAATATAAGAGGAGTAAGTTCACCTCCCGTGACGCTTTCCTCCACCAGATTCATACAAAGCTACCACGTCGACGTCTTCCTTTCTCCAATTGTAATCATCCCCATGACGTCGAACCATCTCTTCACCATATTTCTCCTAAAAAAACTAATTATAAACTACAATACAACAATTATATTGTTTAATAATTAGTTTTAGTTATATAACATACCAAATTCTGAGTGGCCGCTGGAGTGCACAATTGACTGTCATCTGTGCCTCTATGCCCTCTTATATAAGCATCAATGAAAGAGGGCTCCTCACCACTTTCAGCAGCCTATATAGACATGTTACAAATATAGTTATGCAAAAGCTAATATAATAAAATTAAATTATAAATATACTAAACTCATCATCCGTTTTGATAGACGAATATGACCATCACCACCGTAACGATGGAGAACTTCTCCACCGGACTCACGGTTGATTCTCTTCGAGTTAGATTTCTCTCGATACTCACTCGATGCCCAATAAGTACATAATGAATAATAAGCATCAGCACACTTAACCATCCAAAGAATCATTACCTGACGGTATTGATCGTCCTCTAGGTAAATTTTTGAAGCTCCCATTTTCTTGTTCATCATCTGTCCAAGCTTCTCCTTGTAGTATAGGCACACAGCTGTGATCCTTGCATTGGACATCATATCATTCACAACTTTACGTGCAACTTTGTGGAATACTTTGTGTGCTCTAGACTCGAGAGCGGCGTCATGATCATCGGGCAAGCGATATCGTTCCTTCAAAAAATATATAATTTGTATTACAAAAAATATAATAGATATAATTATAATTAAGTATAGTGAACACATACCCAAAAATCATGCCAGACGGCACCTGCCACATTCTCATGCACAGCATGTGGAGCAATCCTATAGTGCTCCCAATTTATTGCAGGTTTCTCTTCACCTTTAATATTCACAAGACCTGGATAATGATGACGACATATAGCACCCAACACCGCATTAGGCTGCCTACGATGTTGTCGTCCATTCCAATCCAGGTCATCCCATTGCCTACAAGCCAATTTAACAACATATAATATTTATAAAAACATTATATCTACAATTCAATACTGAAATTTATATTTACTTACCAGTCACCGACTGGAGTGATCCGTAATCTCTGTTGTGGAGGCACAGCCAGCGGGAGAGTGTTTGAAGACCGATACCTGAATGATTGCGGCAACTCTCCCGTATCGGTGTCATCCCCCTCGTCCTCCTCAGCCTCGACTTCCCCCTCAGCTTCCTCATCAATATAGTCTCTTACCCTTTCTTGTTCCTGCCCCGCAGAAAGTCCTCTCCCTTGATCTTCTCGACAATCCTCCTGACTCTCCTCCTGGATCTCCTGCTCCACCTGACATTTGAAAAATTATGTTTCGCAATATAATATATGAATAATATAATAAAATTAAAAAGACATAAACCTGTTCATTAGCTTGTTCCATGCATCTTCTAAATGCCTCTCGTCTACTATTATTTGAGGCACTCCCTTGAAAAAGTGAGTTTTGACTATGTGAAGAGCTAGCAGACCGACTTCCACTCTTACTTGAGGAGCCAAAAGCCCCTTAGCTATATTCTTAAGACCACGCGGCATCCTGTTCAGAAAACTTGGTAAGAATTAAATACTTAATAATACAAACAGAAGTAATAAAAATAAATTCAAATGTAATATAAATTAATTACATGATTAGAATTCAGCATGATCTGATATTCCTTCGGTAACATGTTGACCAACTTTTTTCTTCTGTCCCACCTTAACTTTTTTAGTGCTACGTCTTTTTCTTTTAACCACTACGACATTTTCGCATTCGTTGTCTTCAACATCACCAACTAATGTATCAAGACCTAAACCATCATCTATATTAAAAGATGGTGGAATATCATCCTCTTGGTACACTTCATCTTCTTCTTCTTGATAACCAGCATCACCGGGGGCATATAACCGTTCTCTTGGATTAACTTTATATACGACCCACCAAGCACTCAACTTCGTACAAGGATATGGTAGGTAGTAAACCAACTCAACTTGATGAGCAAGAACATAATTCCATTCTTCTTCTGAAACCACATGTCTACTGCTGCCACCAACAGTTTTTCCCTTCCACAAAAAAATACTTAGATCTCCTGCAGGAGTTTCTTCATCTATGTGGTACCTTATTGTTGGAGCGTACACATTATGTTCTTCTACAAAGAATATGCTTGAAAAGTATGCTACCTCTTTTAGAGCAAATGCTTCTGCAATACACCCTTCTACCCTTGCTTTATTCAAAACCATTGCTCTAAATTTTTTTAAGGTCCTTTCAATGTGATACATCCATCGATATTGTACGGGACCACAAACTTTAGCTTCGTAAGGCAAATGCACAAGTAGATGTTGCATTACATTCATAAATCCTGGCGGAAATACCTTTTCCATTTTGCAAATGAGTGAAGGTATTTCTTTCTCTAATTTTTCCATCATCTGAACTGTAATTTCTTTTGCACATAGTTGTCTATAAAAAAAACTTAGTTCCGCAAGTACTCTCCACACATCCTGATGCACATATCCTCGGAACATTACTGAAAGAAGTCTTTCCATTATTATATGATAATCGTGACTTTTAAGATTATTTAATACCCAATTTTCAAGATTTGTCGTGCGCCTTAACCCAGCACAGTAACCGTCCGGAAACTTCAGTTGTTGCAACCACTTTAGAACCTCTTTCCTTTCACTAACTTTAAGGCAAAATGGAGCACGTGGCAATCTCTGTTTTCCACTACCATCCTGTTTGACTTCTAGAGTCGGACGGTTACAAATCTCTGCTAAATCTTTTCGAGCTTTTAAATTATCTTTTGTCTTTTTTAAATTAAAACATGTGCTAATAATGCTTTCTGCTACATTACGTTCTTGGTGCATTACATCAATATTGTGTAGCAGTAACAATGACTTAACATAAGGAAGATCCCATAAGCCACATATATGAGTCCAGTTGTGCTCGTGACCAAATCCAACAAACCCATCATCTGTAGGGACAAGTTGACTAAGCCATTCAGCAACCTCAACACTAGTCAAACGTTTTGGCGGACCCTTTGTTACAATAGTATCCTTTCGAAATGTATTAACTTGCCTTCGAAATGGATGATTTGCTGGTAAAAATCGTCGGTGGCAATAAAAAAAACACACCTTACCCCCGTGAGTAAGTCTGAAACAATCAGAGTCTGACCCACATATTGGAAAACAAAGTTTGCCGTGTGTACTCCATCCTGAAAAAACCCCGTATGCAGGAAAATCATGAATTGACCACAAGTATGCTGCTCGCAAGTTGAATTTCTCTTTTTTGTAGCTATCATACGCTTCTACTCCGGTCCACAATTCTTTTAACTCCTCAATCAATGGTTGAAGAAAAACGCCTAAACGTTTTCCTGGATGTTTACGACCGGGAATGATTAGAGACAAGAACATATATTCATATTTCATGCACATAGCTGGTGGAAGGTTGTATGGTATAGCAAAAACCGGCCAACATGAGTATGAGGCAGAGGATGTGTTGAATGGTGTGAAACCATCGGTGGCCAAACCAATACGAACATTTCTAGCATCTTTTGCAAAATACTCATCAAAAGAGTCCAACGTCTTCCATGCCTGGGCATCAGATGGGTGTGTCATAACTCCCTTTACTTCACGCACACCTTCCTTATGCCACCGCATGTGTCTTGCAGTTGATTTAGATAAAAACAACCGTTTCAGCCTAGGTGCAAGAGTCATGTAACGAAGTTGTTTCACTACCAATTTTGTCTTCACTAATTCACCGTCCTCATTTGTGGCCTCAATGTATCGAGATTCTTTACAAACCGAACATTGTGTCAGATTTGCATTCTCCTTCCAGAATAGCATACAGTTGTTACGACAACAATCAATCTTTTCGTACTTCATACCAAGGCCTGCCAACAATTTCTTTGACTGATACATGTCTCTCGGCAACTTATGATTCAGCGGAAGAATGTCTGATATCAAATCTATAAGATCATCGTAACACTTATTCGATAAATTGTACTTTGATTTTATAGACATGAGACGAGTAACGGTCGAAAGGAGAGATACTTTAGTGTGCTCATGCAACTGTTCATGTGATGCTGAAAGAATTCTATAGAATTCTTCAACTTCCGGTCCAGGAACTTCTTTAGATGTATCTACAACACGACCATGATCTAGTGCTTCAACCATATCTTCCATTCTATCCTCGTTATCACCATCTATGTCATCAACATCAACATTACTCTGGTATAACTCGCCATGCTCATACCATGTTTCATAACCTGGCATAAAACCAAATCGACAAAGATCTCGTTCCATTTCAAACTTCTCCTTGCATAAAAAGTTACGACACTTGTTGCACGGGCATTTCACATAACGGTTGTTTGATAGAGAGAAAGCCCGAGTAATAAATGCCTTAGTATTGATGGCCCATTTATCCGAAGGCGCAGCATTCTTCTGCCAACCATCATACATCCATCGTCTATTATCACCCATGTTCTAAGATATATAATATAAGAAATTAGAGCTCATAAATATATATGTTGCAACTAAGAATATAGCAAGAATAAATGATTATTTAATTACGTTCACTATAAATTTATTGGAAGGGATAGGTCCTAAACCCACCCAAGAGTGACCGAGAGGAGCGTGCTTATAACGAGACGTGGGGTCCGGATCCAGACAAAATTTCGGCAGCATAACCCCGCTGTTCTCCAACTGCACGCCCGATAATGGTGCAGCGGAGAACATTAGGGTTACGCCGTCGAAATTTCGTCCGAATCCAGACCCCTCGTCTCGTTATAAGCACACTCCCTCGGTCACTCCGAGGCTGTCCAAAAAGGGACAATTCCGAACCTACATGTCTCACATGCGTAACGCATGTGAGACGGGTCGGTCCGAAACAGGTGACGCATATTATATAAGTTACGTGAATCTTATTTTTTGAAGTGAATTTTGAGAGAGGTAAGAACGCGAGACCAGAGGAAAGAATGAGAGAGAGACAGTGAAGTGGACCACTTGACCTCATTTCTGAAGTAAATGGAGTGGCGGCGGGCGACAAGCCCGCCCTAGTTCGCCCCGAGGCCGTGGACTCGGCAACAGTCGAGTCGTCCAAGGACGGCGCTATGGTTTGCGGTCATGTGCTTCTGGTCCCGGCGAATGGCGCCCCGCGGCCTTGTCACGAGCAGCGCGGTTGCTACGGCGTGGCTCGGACAGGTGGCGGCGGCGTAATGAAGTTGAGAGCTCGCGGCCCAACCTAAATCGAGTTTATTTTCGTGTGCCATGCAAACCCACGAAAGTAACGGCTCTCATTTCGTGAGCCGGAGCCGACATCCACGAAAATCTTCTTTTATTTTCGTGAGCCATGGAAACCCACGAAACTAATGCGTCTATTTTCATGTGCCGCCGTGGTAACCCACGAAATTAAGAGTGGGTCACCGATAACTGCTGCAGTAAACACCTATAATTTAATGTGCCGGCGCAGTAAAACGCCTATAATGAAACTACAATGACCTAGGGTCATAAGTTTAGCTTGAGCTTAATAGTAATTTATAGAAACTAAAATAATTCAAGAATTTAGTTTGAGTTTATGAGTAATTCATTAAAGCAAAAAAGTCTACTTTATCTTCTTAATTTTCTACAATGGACAAATTTTTCTTTAACTAACTTGTCCTATGGATACAAACCAAATAGCTACAAAAATTCCCTTTCTTTACTAGCTGCACTAATCTTGGGTCACTTTGATTATGATATAAAAACTGCACTACAAATGTTAGTGAATAATTAAAGATTACCTTAAGATAAACTCGGCGAATTGAGCCGAGCAGCGCGACGAAGTGCCGAAGCGTCGGACGAGCTGCGGTCAGCACAACAACACGAAATGCTGCAGTGGCGAGTCGATCGGCACATCTCGAAGCTGCACGGTGGAGTCGGGCCGAGAAGTGAACAAAATGGGACAGCAAGACGAGAAGCACACGCGCGACCGGCGAGTGTCCGGCAGGGAGCTAGAGCTGCAGCTGTCGCGGTGGCCGGCGTGACCGAGAGCTGCGGAGCAGCTGCCTGGGTGTGCAGCGCTGCTAGCGTGGGCTGCCAGGCGCTGGTACTGCACGGGCAGGAGGCGCGGCGCAGCACTGCCGAGGGCTGGAGGCGGCCGCCGGGCGCAGCGCAGCACTGCCGAGAGCTGGAAGCGGCCGCCGGGCGCAGCGCAGTGCACTGCCGAGAGGTGGAGCCAGCCGGTGAAGCGGACGGCGACCAGCAGCAGACGAGCAGCGGTGAAAGAGCACGGCGCGGTGTGTTGGCACTGGTAGCTGTGCTTGGGAACGAAGGACCTTTATGTCATGTATTTTCGTGAGCCGGACAACAACCCACGAAAATAACTCCTACAATTTCGTGTGCCAGCGGTAGAACCCACGAAAATATTGTTACTTTCGTGAGCCGGTGCTAGGCCGACGAAAAAAGTCTGACATACGGCTCGGAAATCCACAACCCTGTCAGCACTTTCGTGAGCTCGGGAAGAAAGCTCATGAAAATAAAACGTATCTCGCACGGAAAACAAGGATGCACATAATTTCGTGAGCCACCGGGTTGGCCGACGACAATAACCATGATAATTTCGTGTGCCGTCAACGAAGCCCACGAAAATAAATACAAATTTCGTGAGCTCCTGGTTGGCCGACGAAAGTACGGTACAATTTCGTGCGCCTATCGGTGGCCGATGAAAATAAACCTGCCATGGTCGGCTCCGAGACCCACAAAACTGTCTGCAATTTCGTGAGCATCGGGACGAAGCCGATGAAAATACACCTGAAAACAAGGGTGCATGCAATTTCGTGAGCTAGTCCAAGCAGATGACAATACACCGTATAATATATTTCGTGCGCCCTGTGCAGGCCGACGACAATAGGTCCTGTAATTTCGTGTGCCCGCTCTGAAACCCACGAATCTAATTACTTTCGTGCGCTGTTTGGAGGCCGACGACAATACCTTCAGATATTACAGGTAATTTCGTGAGCTAGTCGCAGGACCGACGAAAATAACATATGTTTTCGTGTGCTAGCTTCTGAACCCACGAAAGTAAACCTAATTTCGTGAGCCTCTTCGTAGACCCACGAAAATAAGCACATGTTTTCGTGAGCTGTCTCATGGCTCACGAAAATAAAATTATTTTCGTGAGGGCCCACGAAATTACAGCCGGCTCACGAAAATATATCGTTTTCTTGTAGTGTATATAAACTCGAGACTACCCAAAGATGTACGATTGAACAAGTTTACTGTTTGCTAATGCAATAATAGAGCAAACTAATATAATACAATTGTTAGGAAATAAACCTGCTGACCTTCCGATCAGGAGTATTTACGTTCCGTTTGGTTATGAGTTTGTTTGAGGAGCTGGTGACTTGAAGTACGCATGCATATCCTGAACCGCTTGTATGCGGCGAGCGTACGTGCGGTGCGTACAGTCGTACACGGCTCACGCTCAGGCTGGGCTGCATGCCATCTCCAGTTAGTCGCATGTCTGTCCGTTGGTTGGATCTATTATTTAGTGCGTGCATGGAGGCCGAGTGCAGGTGGGCGGCTGCATACTCGTTCCTGACTTCTGACCGGTTTGTACACCGCATTCTGCATTGAAGCAATCGCTGTATGCATGTGTTTTCGTGTACATGCCCTAGAAGGTCATGCATGCAGATCGTGAGCGCGACCTCCGAAAATAGTTTCTGGCTTACGGCGAGTAGATGGTGGTGTAAATACACACTGTACTGCTCCAGTTCAGTTTGAGGCAAGCCATAACATATAAAAACACAGCATAGGTCATTGTGGGTGTTGATCGCGAATGATGAGAGTTTGAGCTTTATCGAGTTTCGTTTTGGCTTGAGTGTTAGACCTGGTTCTAACAAAAACGCCAATATTATTTTATGTTAATATTGTGTGCCTATAGTGGACCTCCTCTATCAGCTTAATTGTAACATCCTTTTTTTCACGAGTTTACCAAGCTTTATACCAATAATTTTTAAGCATATATATATATGTGTGTATATATATATATATATATATATATGCATTTGCATATCTGCTTAAGAAAAACCAAAAGTTCGAAAAAAAGAAATATAAAAAGAAAAGAAATATAATTAAGATCAATCAAATAATTCTTAATACACCAATAAATATAATCATGTCTCACTCGTCTCCCTTTGTTCCACCTCTCGCTGTTGCGCACGCCTACCTGCTGCCTGACTCATTTCCTTACTTAGGCACGACAATTTGCTGTTCCGCCCGCCTCTGCTATATATCCCATCATCCTAATCGCAAGACGATCTATCGGATGCACATCTCTAGAGACCTTCTCACTGCTCATGCGTTAATAATGCTTAGTGCCATTAGTACCCACTGCCCGAGCTTCGCCTCGCCCCCATGTCTCGTTGAGCCGCCATCTGTGTAGTCCCACCGATTTAGCCACACCACGCACTAGGACTCATCAAGTAGTTTGCTTAAAGCGAATTAGCATGCAACATTCCTTCACATCACCATTACCGTCGTCTGCAATGAGTGTTGGTCATTCCTCTCCCTTTGGCTTTAGAGGGCGCATGTGAGCTTGCTTCAATCCGACTAGCTGAGCACTAGCGTTTGCGTCGTCCTCCCGCAGGCATTACATCGATCTTCAAAGTGAGACGCCCTGCCCACTCGAGCCGTAGCCTAGGTGAGCACCCCCAACGTCGACTCTGCTTCCTCGACTAGTCCGCAAGCCATCTCCGTCGCAGCTTGATCCTAGCAGCGACCACCCCCATCCATGGCCGCCCTTCTCTGAAGCTGTCTTAGTTCCTCTGTCCTCTACCCAAATCGACAACATCTAAGTGAGCCATGGCGTCGTCTTATGTTCAGGGGGAGTTTCTTAAATTTTTGACACTTCAAAAGTCTATGTGTGGACCTGAATTTGAAACATTATATGACCATAGTGCTTTCATACATATTTTTCTTTGTGATTCCTTTTATATGCTGAAAGTTTTTACTATATTTGCTAATTCATATTCTTTTTGATTCCTTGTGTCATCATTGTAACACGTTTGGACGATGAAAATTGAAGGTTAAACGTATTTGCACTACAGGAAAAAGCACCATTTACGACGGCTAAAATAATTTACGACGGCCATAGGGTTAGTCGTCACAAACAATAGTATTTACGACGGCCAATACTAGGGCCGTCGTAAGTAACTTGTTATTTACGGTGACTAAGGCTCTAGCCATCGTAAATAACGGGTTTATATCCGCCCGGGCCGCAGTCAGCACGGGCATTCACCCCCGCGCCGACTCCGACCCGTCGCGGCCGCCGCACCTGCACCAAAAACCGTTGCCGCCCACCGCCCGAGCGCCGCCGTCGCCGCTGCCCAAGAGCCACCGCCTGAGAGCCGCCGCCGTCGCCCGCCGCCCACGCGCCCGCCACCGTCGGGCCTCCCCCGCCGCCTCCGCCCGTGCGCCACCCCCGGGCACCGTCTCTCAGCCTCCCCCGGCCCGCGCCGAGCCACCCCGGCACGCCACCACCGCCGCTCGGCCCCGTGCCCGCCCTGCGCTTGCCGCCACTTCGAGGTAAGTGTAATATAATTTTGTATTAGTTGTATAATTAGTTAATTAGTTCATTTGTTAATTAATCTAGTTCCTTTACTAATTACTTTAGTTAATAAGTTAATTTTGCTTAATTTAGTTACTTAATTATAGTTTAGGTTACAAGTAAGTTAGTTTAGTATTAAGTTAGTCCATTATTTAGTTTAGTTGAATAATCGTGGTGATTGTTTATTTGTTTAATTAGTTAGTTGTACGGTTAATTAGTTAGTTAAATTACTTAATTAATTAGTTTATTTATTTGATTATGCAGTTGTAAATTGTCTTTGTTTATTATTTAGTGTATTCATTTGTTAGTTATTTGGTTAATATTATTATTTAGTTGAAAATTGTTATGAAATTGAGTGTAATTATTTGCTTCATGACGGTTAATTAGCTACATACAACGTTATTGGAGCACACATAATATGTTATTTAGGACAGTAATTAGTATAACAACCGTCAAGGCGGGCACGGAGGTGAACAAGACCGGTGAGGACGCCAAACACTTGTTGGTGCGGCCGCTACACGCGCCCCCGTTCGAATGCTAAGCCGCGCTCCTCTCGGCCCGCGCTGGGACGCTAAGTTGCGATTAGTCATTCATATCGGTCGCTAACAGTCGTTGACTACCATGATATCAATGATGTTGATGAGGTTTATCAAGAACTAGAGTTGCGAGACTTGTTTTCCGTCGAGCCTAGTGTCGAACTCGATCACTTGGTTGGCGACGCTAACGATGAAGAGACTTCTAATATGCGCAAATGAAAACCGAAACAAATTACGAAACAAGATCAATGGTCTTGTTTAAGGAGTAGGGTTCGTGATGTCGATGAATTCTGAAATTGACTCCAAGTAACTTTTTTCATTAAATTATCATAACTTCGTATATTGTTCTAGCATATTTATCAATTACTCCTTACAACACGATGTTGTTAGAGAAAGAAAAAGGGAAGGTGGCTAGGGGCTTCCTAAGGGAGGCACGGGACACTATTTTTAGGGGTAGTTCCTTAGGTGAGAGCAGACGCTCTCAGCTGTTGAGACACGTCCCAGACCTAGCGGGCGTACCTGTGGCCTTACAGCGCATGGAGGTACATTTTTATTAGAAATTACGTTATCTTATATATCACATATCAATTAACTACTCTTATCAATCCTTCTATTTTGCAGTCCGACTCGAAGTCATCTAAGTCAGAGTCAGAGGCTAGGGTGCCGCCACAGCCTTCGAGGTCACCTGTGGCTACTACGGAGGCGCCTAGCGTGGAGCCTTCGAGCTCCAGTGGTGAGCAGTCTTCCGGGTCACTAGACGCGGTCCCAAAGTAGAGGCGGTGGACGAGGAGGACGCACTTTGTGTCTCCTTGTCTAGTTCCTACAAAGAGGGTCACTATTCGTCCGGACGGAGACACGTAAACAAACTATCACACAATATTCAACTTTTAGATTCTTTTGTTTTTGGGTATATTAATAAGTTCACTAAATCCTTGCATCTCCTGATACGAGAACTCGTTCACGGGTCAGGGGCACCACAGACAGGTGTCCGGTATCATCGGGTCTTTAGTGCGTCTGCACTATCCCGATGTGATCGACGGGGTCTCTGCGACGTCATGAGACGACTTCGATCGTGTATCTCACGAGGCGCACAACAACTTTCAGGGGGCTGTGTTGGCGGATTTTATGGTAACTCTGCTTAATAAAATTTTATAAATTATTATTCTTCAACTTGATTCAATCGTTAATGCCTATCTCTTTAATATTTGTTTTCTTATAGCTAAGGTACCGTTTAGAGGGCACGAGCCAGAGCATGTTGGACCATGCTAGAGCCATGTTCAACAGGAATGCATGGAAGCTTGTAACACAAGCGTTATCGTACGCTCATATTCAAGCCGTGAACGAGTACCTCAAGCGGCACCAGGAGTATCAGTCGGGGCCGTTTAGGAGGACCTCAGACACTTACTCGAAAGAGGAGCAGTACGTGGAGGTAAGTTGTTTGTGTTCAATTATTTCAATACTTAGTTATGTAAATGGTATTTGAACGACATAATAAATACGTGCAGGTTAGTATTTCCTAGCTAGAGGGTGGGCCCTTGAAGCATACCGAGCTCTCTGCCAGATGTGGGCTAGCGATGTTTTCTTCGCTAAGTCCAGAAGGACTCGTCGATGCAGAGGTTCAGACTCAAAGCACTCCTATAGCCCCGATGGCCATGTGCATTTGGCTAAACGCATGGTAAGAATAATAACCCTTCTTTGTACGTCTTTATAATATAATTAGCATACTAACACATATCTACAGGAGTGCGAGAGCGGTCAGGTACTGACCGACACTGCCGTCTGGAAGCGGGGTCATAAGGACCCATCCCCGCCTGGGGAGTGAGTCAGGTCATGGCCAGTCGACTGGTAAGTAATTAAAACTTATCAATTCAATTGTTAATAATTCGTTGTTACTAATACGCAATTTTACTCCTTTTAGGAAAAGTATTGGCGAGAGGTCGTGAGGATACACGACGAAGGGTACGATTGGGAAAACGCGTCAATCGACCCTCAAGTCGTTTACGCTAGCGGAGGCGGGAAGGCACATGGATGGTAAGTTGTTCATTTTCTTTATTTCTGTAAAAATTTGCTTCTTATAATTATTATTCTTTTATTCCTTTGTTGGTTTGCCATTTTCGATGGAGTTGTCGACTCGAGGGTCGCGCGATCTCTGATCGTCACTCCATCGACCGAGGGTTCCTCCATCGGGCATACAAGTTGTCGTCCCTCACAGAGCCAAATAGAGGAGCTCCTTAGGAAGAGAGATAAGATCCGGAGAGAGAGAGAGAAGAGCTCTAGAGGGAGAGGGATCTAGCCCGGGCCACACCGGAGCAGCAGGCCGCCTACATGGCTCAGATGCAGGCGACGATGGAGGTAAATATTTGAATACAAAATAATTTAAATTCATAACATTTCATTAGTTTATTTGTTTTAATATTTTGCAATTACATGCCTTAGCTCGACAGAGTGGGCAGCAGATCCCGATCCCGACGTGGCAGCCGTCAAAGTTGGCCCCACCACAAGTGCCCGCACCACATTCACATTTAGATGTTCAGATAATGTGTTTTTTATTTGCTATTTTCTAATCTAAGAAAAACTTAGTGTAGGTCAGGGGAGAGAGTGAGAGTGAGAGTGAGGGGGGAGAGGCAGAGAGTGAGAGTAAGAGATAGTGGTAGAGAGGGGGAGGGAGAGGGAGAGAGAGTGAGAGTGAAAAGGGAAAGAGGGAGGGAGAGAGAGACAGAGTGGTAGAGATAGGGAGTGAGAGAGAGAGGTAGTCGTAGAGAGAGGGGGAGGGAGAGGGCGAGGAAGAAAGTGAGAGTGAGAGGGGGAGAGGGAGGGAGTGACAGTAAGAGATAGTGGTAGAGAGGGGGAGGGAGAGGGAGAGAGAGTGAGAGTGAAAAGGGAAAAAGGGAGGGAGAGAGAGACGGAGTGGTAGAGATAGGGGTGAGAGAGATAGGGAGTCGTAGAGAGAGGGGGAGGGAGAGGGCGAGCGAGAAAGTGAGAGTGCGGGGGAGGGAGAGAGAGGGAGTGATGGTAATGGGGAGAGAGTCGTACAAGATCAAATTCACTTTATCTATTTATTTGAATTGTAGAGATCAGCAACGGAGTCCCAAACTCCATGGCCACAACTACCGGCACCTAGAGAAGGTCGCGGAGACGGATTCTTCGGCTCCGGAGAGAGTGGTGGAGCGAGTGAACCACGAGTGGAACGGGTAGTGTTTATCGACCGGATCTCTTTTTTGTTTAATGTGTTGGATGTTTTATGTATTAGATGTGGATATAAGTTATTCTTTGAGCTGACCATTGTGTCAGGTTATCCTAATTCTGTTTTCTTTTTAAAAATAAAAACCTTATTACCGACGGCCAGCTATACAACCCCGTCGTAAGTTAACCGAATTAACATACGACGGCTATGGCTAGGCCGTCGTAAGTAAGGCGCCCAGCCCGCCACGTGGCACGGCAATGGGCGATGCCCCTTTATTTATGACGGCTAGGAACGGTCGTTGTAAATTAGTTATTTACAACGGTAACCATCGTAAATAATATTATTTACGACCAAAAACTTGAATCGGCTAGAAACCGTCATAAATAACCGAAAACCATCGTAAGTTAGTTATTTATGATGGTTTTCGGTTATTTACAATGGATTTTGGCTGTCATAAGTTTCCTGCAGTCCTGTAGTGTTGAAAGGTGTACTAGTGTGCAAGTAGTGCATGGACCTGACAACATAGTTACAAGACATGGTGAAGGTTTTTGAATGTGTGTGTAGGTTGACAAAAGTTTATGGTGTGATTCTAGCATGTTCAGACATGAAAAGGTTTGTTTAATATAGGTTCAAACGTGAATCCAAATTGGAGTCTGAATTGGCTGGATTCGGACGTGCGTTTTGGTATGAAATCAGACTATTTTCAGCAGAAAAGAGCTGAGTTCTTCGATACTATAATTTTGCAGTCTATCTGATATAATTTAACATATTAATGTTCAATACCTAAAAATATCCTGGAACGGGTTCTTAATAGGACATCAAATAAAAAGTACCATGTTTAAAGTTAAAACTATAGAATTATTTGTTACATTTCCGCTATGTAATAATAGTAAGTAGGAGATTAAGACTAAGCTCGTGCATCTTGCTGACTGTTTATGTAGACCATCTGAGAGAGAATACAAGAGAGAATATTAAAGTTTGAGCATGCACTAGTTGTTGAATATTGTTTATTCGAAGGTTGCTGTTGAAAATCGATACATATGTTCTCACAGTTATGGAGTCTTGGTTGGTTTATTCTTAGCAGCCATATATAGATATCAGCAATTTCATCGATGGAAATTTATCTAGTAAAAAAAGGTCCTTTTATTCTTATCCTTCATTGCATATATAGCTGGCTAACCTTTTCCTACCCACACTTTTGTTTATTTGAATTTTAGGTACAATTTTATTGTGGCATTATCTGCATTGTCTACTTGAGAACTCACTACTTTCATTATTCTTATCTAGTATTTTTTATCCGTTACTTAGAACTGTGCATCATGCTCAGCTTAGTTAATTAGTTGAGTATGATGGGTATACCCTGCTCAACTGTATATATATATATATATGTGCGCGCATGCACGCCTATGTGTGTGTGTTATTGCGTTGGATGGCCAGAAATTTTGCTGAACATTTTGCTAGGGTCTTGATTTAATCATGCACTAATAAGTGCAAACATTTGCTAGCAACGTTGAAGGAGTCAAACTTGAAACATAAATAAATGCCCTAGCCCAAGGAAAACCTTTTGCAAGCTAAGTAGTTGATTGAGATGAGAGTCTGAGATTTCCCGTCAGGTACACTAGGTAGCAATTTCAATTTCAAATACCTTCATAACTTGAAGGCGTGTGTGATTGAATATTTCAACAAGCAAGTTGCATTTGGTCGTCTATTCCAGGCAGACTTTTTCGTAATTTGATACTTGCATGCACCAACACATGTTCCACGCAGAGTGGAAGCTGTTACGGATGGTCAGCACATGGTATGCGACCGGATAGGCCAGGCTATTCACAACAGGAGACTGATAGCAAGGCTACGAGGCAAGTGAACAATCAATTGGCAACAAGCGCCGTTCTGGTGCTATAAAAGGGACTTCATGGTGCAAATAAGCAATATCTTCACACAAGCAGTCACTCGACCTGATCATCATACACATCCAATTAACATGCATAGCACATCTCTACCATGAAGCTCCTCATCGCCCTGACCTGTCTCTTATTTGCGTTCACCGCAAGCAGTGCCTTGGCCGCTGAGTGCAGGTTCGAGATCCTGGTCAAGACCGGGAACAGAAACGACGCCGGCATCGATTCACGCATCTCGCTGCAGGTCACCGCCAGCAGCGGCCCGGTGCTGACCATCCCAAACCTGGACTCATGGGGCCAGATGTCCGCTGGCCACGACTATTTCGAGAAGGGCAACATCGACAGGTTCGGAGGTACGGGCGCGTGCATGCCGTCGGAGCCGTGCAATATGGTGATCAGGTCCGATGGCTGAGGCAACAAGCCCGGCTGGTACGTTGACTATGTGATGGTCACCCAGCTGGGACATGGCACTGTGTCATCCATGACGCACAAATGGAATGTGGATCAGTGGTTCGCCATCGACGAAGCGCCGCGCATGCTATCTGCCCAACGAAATGGTTGTGGTTTTGCCGCGGCAGAGCCATGATGTTCAAACTCTGATCTATCAATGGCCTTGTGTACAAGGGTTTGCACCACTCAGGCGTCGACAAGTTGTATGTGTATGCATGGTAATGTCTAAATAAATAAGTATAAATAAGCCCGAGATTACACAGAAATGCATGATTGAACCACTGTATTGTTCGCTAATGTAATCGTACAACAAACCAATATAATAGAAGTCACCATTATCTTATGTTTATGTGATGTGCTTATAGTGGACATCCTCTGCATGTTTAATTTGAGTCTTGGAGTTCTCAAGTCTCAAGTGCCGTAGTAGTTGTTCCTTAGCATATATCTTCATACCAGACTTATTTTCCACGCACTAGATGTCTATAATATATACCAAGGCTAAGAGAGGATGTCTCATCCCTCCCACGATAAACTTTCACATATAAAGCCCAAAGAATAGTCTCACATTGCAAGTCTAGAGTGGGTCCCACTAAATTAAGTAGTTAAAATGTAAATGAGCTAGTAGTAACTCTGGATTAATTCTTTTACACGAAGTGGGGATGAAAACACATAAGCAAGTTACTGCGTATGTAAGGTTCACTCAGTGTGTGGGTCTAATGAGCCGTGTTTGGGCATGACATGTTACAATTAGTGAGATGGCTGATATGCCGTTAGGATTTGGTACAGGATGCATTTCAATATGGAATTGATACGAGAAGGATGGAACTGTCAAACGACTCTGGCAAAGTATTATTCATGTGTCATCAATATTTCTTCGTGTGTCATGGATTCTTGGACGTCAATCTCATCGGCTCTTAGACTAACACTAGTTATTTCTAGACTTTTACGGTGTAACTCTAATAGATTCTCGCCTTTGCAGATCAATTATCTGCACTCATTGACCTAACCTCTATATCCACTACCTCCGATTTTATATTATATCATACAACTACCTATTATTTGTTATAATATTGTAACTATTTTCTCTCTTTTTTCTTTTTCCTATCTAGCTTTTTTCTTTCCTTTTTCTTTACTTCTTCCACTCTCTGCTTCCTTTTCTCTTTCGACGTGTTGTGTGTGTGCATTTATGGTAATGTATAAATAAGTAGATACATATAAACTCGAGACTACCCAAAGATGTATGATGGAACAAGTTTACTGTTCGCTAATGCAATAATAGAGCAAACTAATATAATACAATTGTTAGGAAATAAACCTGCTGACCTTCCGATCAGGAGTATTTACGTTCCGTTTGGTTATTAGTTTGTTTGAGGAGCTGGTGATATGAAGTACGCATGCATATCCTTAACCGCTTGTATGCGGCGAGCGTACGTGCGGTGCGTACAGCCGTACACAACTCACGCTCAGGCTGGGCTGCATGCCATCTCCAGTTAATTGCATGTCTGTCCGTTGGTTGGATCTATTATTTAGTGCGTGCATGGAAGCCGAGTGCAGGTGGGCGGCTGCATGCTCGTTCCTGACTTCTGACCGGTTTGTACACCGCATTCTGCATAGAAGCAATCGCTGTATGCGTGTGTTTTCGTGTACATGCCCTAGCAAGTCATGTATGCAGATCGTGAGCGCGACCTCCGAAAATAGTTTCTGGCTCACGGCGAGTAGATGGTGGTGTAAATACACACTGTACTGCTCCAGTTCAGTTTGAGGCAAGCCAATTAACATATAAAAACACAGCATAGGTCGTTGTGGGTGTTCGTCGCGAATGATGAGAGTTTGAGCTTTATCGAGTTTCGTTTTGGCGTGAGTGTTAGACCTGGTTCTAACAAAAACGCCAATATTATTTTATGTTAATATTGTGTGCTTATAGTGGACCTCCTCTATCAGCTTAATTGTAACATCCTTTTTTCAGGAGTTTACCAAGCTTTATACCAATAATTTTTAAGCATATATATATATATATGCATTTGCATATCTGCTTAAGAAAATCAAAAGTTAGAAAAAAAAGAAATATAATTAAGATCAATCAAATAATTCATAATACACCGATAAATATAATCATGTCTCATTCGTCTCCCTTTCTTCCACCTCTCGCTGTTGCGCATGCCAGCCTACTGTCTGACTCATTTTCTTACTTAGGCACGACAATTTGCTGTTCCGCCCGCCTCTGCTATATATCCCATCATCCTAATCGCAAGACGATCTATCGGATGCACATCTCTAGAGACCTCCTCACTGCTCATGCGTTAATAATGCTTAGTGCCATTAGTACCCACTGCCCGAGCTTCGCCTCACACCCATGTCTCGTTGAGCCGCCACCTGTGTAGTCCCACCGATTTAGCCACACCACGCACTAGGACTCATCACGTAGTTTGCTTAAAGCACATTAGCATGCAACATTCCTTCACATCACCATTACCGTCGTCTGCAATGAGTGTTGGCCATTCCTCTCCCTTTGGCTTTAGAGGGCGCCTGTGAGCTCGCCTCAATCCGACCAGCTGAGCACTAGCGTTTGCGTCGTCCTCCCGCAGGCATTACATCGATCTTCAAAGTGAGACGCCCTCCCCACACAAGCCGTAGCCTAGGTGAGCACCCCCAACATCGAGTATATGAGGTGTGACTTTAGTGGTGTTGGTCGTGAAGAGGGAAATGTTAGTCTACAAGGATAAATAGTACCTAGAAGGGACTCTTTCCGATACTTAGGACCAATGTTACAAAGCAACGGCGATATTGATGAGGATGTTTGCCACAGGATCAAGGTAGGGTGGATGAAATGGCGACAAGCCTCTAGAATCCTATGTGATAGGAAAGTCCCACAAAAGCTAAAAGGGAAGTTCTATAGGACGGTGATCAGACCCGCGATGCTCTATGGGGCGGAATGTTGGCCAACTAAACGGCAACATGTCCAACAAATGAGTGTCGCAGAGATGCGCATGCTACGGTGGATGTGCAGGCACATGAGAAGAGACCGAATAAGGAATGAGGCGATTCGTGATAAGGTAGGGGTGGCGCCGATTGAAGAGAAGTTAGTCCAACATCGACTTAGGTGGTTTGGACATATCCAACGGAGACCTCCAGAAGAACCGGTTAACAGTGGGATTTTAAGAGGTAGAGAAAATATTAGGAGGGGTAGAGGACGACCAAGGTTGACCTGGGAGGAGGCGGTAAAACGAGATTTGAGAGATTGGAATGTATCCAGAGACTTAGCACATAATAGGACCCCATGGAAAGTAGCAATTCATGTGCCAGAATCGTAGTCTTGTTTTTTTCCTTTTCTTTTTTCTTTTTCCTTTTTCTTTTTTTTTTCTTTTCTCTTTTTCTCTTTTTCTTTTTTTTTCTTTTTTTTTCTTTTTTTTTCTTTTTTCCTTGTTCTTATATCTCTTCCTCTCTTTTACTTCATTGATATTGGGTTTTATGTCTAGCAGACCCCAACAGGCTTGGGATAAAGGCTTGGTTGTTGTTGTTGTTGTTGTTGGCCTTAGGGTTAGCCGTCACAAACAATAGTATTTACGATGGCCAATACTAGGGTCGTCGTAAGTAACTTGTTATTTACGGTGACTAAGGCTCTAGCCGTTGTAAATAACGGGTTTATATCTGCCTGGGCCGAAGTCAGCATGGGCATTCACGCCCGCGCCGACTCCGACCCATCGCGGCCGCCTGACCTGCGCCAAACACCGTTGCCGCCCGCCGCCCGAGCGCCGCTGTCGCCGCTGCCAAAGAGCCGCCGCCCGAGAGCCGTCGCCGCCGCCCACATGCCCGCCACCACCGGGCCTCCCCCGCCGCCTCCGCCCGCGTGCCACCCCCGGGCGCCGTCTCTCGGCCTCCCCCGGCCCACGCAGAGCCACCACGGAGCGCCACCACTGCCGCTCGGCCCCGTGCCCGCCCCGCGCTTGCCGCCACTTCGAGGTAAGTGTAATATAAATTTGTATTAGTTGTATAATTAGTTCATTTGTTAATTAATCTAGTTACTTTACTAATTAGTTTAGTTAATAAGTTAATTTTTGCTTAATTTAGTTACTTAATTATAGTTTAGGTTACAAGTAAGTTAGTTTAGTATTTATTTAGTTTATTATTAAGTTAGTTTAGTATTTATTTAGTTTATAATTAAGTTAGTTCATTATTTAATTTAGTTGAATAATCATGGTGATTGTTTATTTGTTTAATTAGTTAGTTGTACGGTTAATTGGTTAGTTAAATTACTTAATTAATTAGTTTATTTATTTGATTATGTAGTTGTAAATTATCTTTGTTTATTATTTAGTGTGTTCATTTATTAGTTATTTGGTTAATATTATTATTTAGTTGAAATTTTTTATGAAATTAGTGTAATTATTTGCTTCATGACGGTTAATTAGCTACATACAGAGTTATGAGAGCACACATAATATGTTATTTAGGACAGTAATTAGTATAACAACCATCGAGGCGGGCACGGAGGTGAACAAGACCGGTGAGGACGCTAACCACTTGTTGGCGCCACCGCTACACGCGCCCCCCGTTCGAATGCTAGGCCGCGCTCCTCTCGGCCCGCGCTGGGACGCTAAGTTGCGATTAGTCATTCATATCGATCGCGAACGGTCGTTGACTACCATGATATTGAAGCGTCCCGACCCATAAGATCAGAACTAAACATGTAATATTATGCCAGAAACAGAGTTCGGTAAATAATATTACAACACAAGTGGAACCACAACTATACAGAGCTTTATTACAACGGCATATACTTTAGTACAACAATAATAAGGATTAACATAAGGATGATTAATGATATAAAAAATGAACGACTAGCTCCTCCTCGTACATGGTTCCACGATAACACCTTGGGTGTGGATGCGACCCTACTCGAAGCCCTCCGGGTTGAAGTCAGGACCCTCTAAAGATACCAACAACAGTTGAATTATGGTAGCTTTCCCTTTGTTGAGTAATTAGTTGTTTTATTACTGATTAGTTGTTAATTTATTTGTTGAATTGTTGGTTATTTGATTAATAGAATAATTAGTTGTTTAATTAGTTGATTACATATTTAATTTGATCTTAGTTGATTAATTTTTTAATTAGTATTGTAATTGATTATTGTTTAATTAATACTTTGATTGATTGCGTGAATAGTTACTATATGTAAATAAATGGGTTTCGACCCAGTCCGACCTGACAGGACCCATTTAGGGTCTGTCACGGCCCATTTAGTGGTAATGTATTAGTCGAGACATGCACGGAGGACGGCAAGCTCCCGCGCGTGGACGGCGGGCCCCGACGGGGCGGTTTCATCTTTGACCCACTTACGACGGGGCATAACGTACGACGGCTAACCCTAAAGGCGTCGTAAGATAATGGCAGGCCCCAGCGGGGCATAACTTAGGACGGCTAGCCCACTTCTTTGTCTCTATCTCGTTCTTTCCTTCTCTCTCGTTCTTTCCTCTCTCTCTCTCTCTTTTATGTGTTCATAACATATTTATCCTACTAACACGCATCTACAGGAGCGAGAGACCGGCCTGGAGCCTAGCACGACCCAGATTTGGAAGAGAGGTCACAGGGGAAGTGACCCATTGCACCCGAGGCAGTGCAGTGAGGTTGCGACCGAACGATTGGTAAGTTTTCAGAATTATTCAATTTAATTATAACTAATATTATTATTGACACACTAACACCATTTCTATGTTTTTTAGGAAAAGTACAGGCAGGAAGTCGTCAAAATACACGGTGAAGGGTACGATTGGGAAAACGCGCCAATCGACCCTCAAGCCGTGTATGCAAGCGGCGGCGGGAAGGCCCATGGCTGGTGAGTTGGTTTCTTTGATTTAGGTTTTTCACTCTTCCTTCTTTTACTTATTATTTTTCTTTCTTTTGTAGGTTTGCCATTTTCGATGGAGTTGTCGACTCGAGGTCGGCGCGACCTGCGAGAGGCACTTCATCGATGCAGACTTCGTCGATTGGGCCGTCGAGTGGCCGTCTCTCGCAGAGGGACATGGAGTTCTGTGCCATGCAGGAGAGGCTGACGCGCACCCAGGAGGAGCTCGACAGGACGAGGGCCATCCAAGAGTACCAAGCTAACTACATGGCCCAAATGCAGGCAACGATGAAGGTAAGTAATTTCAATTACTGTAGTTTACTTTCATAACATTTCAGTAATACATATGTTCTAATATTTTCCAATTATAGGCCTCAGCTCGACAGAACTGTGGCGGACAGGAATCCGCTCATCCAGGATCGCAGAGGGTGGTGCCGCGCGATGCGACACCCGACAACACACCTCATAAGAACACATTATATTACATGGAAAAAACAAACTGAATGTACAAAGTAGTACACTTCTCAGTTACAAACTAGGATCTTTATTACACAGCGGAAGTTTCTTTTATACAACTCACGCCTTCCTATCTAGCAAAAGTGGTTGCCCAGCCCTAGGGCAACCCACACTAGCTGCACTCCTCAGCTCAGCGCGGCGTGTACGGCTCCCACTCAGCTGTGGTCCCCAACGGAGGGTAACCCTTGCCGGTGGACTCGTACTCCGAGTCCGTGGGTGGCTCCTCACCTGAAAAACACTTAAGCAGGAACCGTGAGCACGAAGGCTCAGCAAGGCTTAACCGACTCACCTAAGCATGAAACTCTACATGAGGGATACAAGGACATAGGATAGTAATGTTGCAGCAAATGGACACACCTATAAGTTCATCCTTAGTTCATCTTCTAGCAACATGTTAATGGTTCATAAAGATGAAATTTAGTGAGCAATATTTGGTGGCACACATGTAGCAATACAATTATATCATAACAGCAATATTGAATCATAACATTTCATTCATTAGTCTACGTTACGACGCAGTGAACAAGCGGTACTCGTCACCGCGAGGGACGGTGAATCGACTCGATATACACCTGCAGGGAAACCCAAAGAGCACGTCACGTACGCCCACCCGTGGAGCTGCACAGCACGCTCACTCGATGTCGTACGGGAAAACCTTTCACCCAACAGCCCAAACGTCAAACCGGTCGCACCGAAATGAGCAGGAGGTTCCCCACACGGAGCATCTCTCTATGCCCGTTGGCAGATTTCCACCTTGCTGTCCTCAACCTACACCTATAAATCGGTGTGCTATGCCTCGACGCCCGGAGGTTTAGGCTACATCGGCTTATCGGGGCCCATATATCCGATATGCCTTCGGTACGTTCAATACTTGTTCAGCAGGGCCGCACACGGATTGGTCCTCAATCGACACGGACAGAGCCACACACACAAGACTCCCTCTTGCTGCGCCATAGCCCCTGCCTAGTCTCATTTTCATTACTAAAGTGATCTCACAACACTCCACCGAACCCGTGTGTTCCCAAGCCTAAACTCACGAGTAGATTCCAACTACTCGACTTGTATCGAAGTCCTATGAAACATTAAGCATAGCCTGTCTACTCGAGGTCTTAGACACTACCCTCACTCTTTTAGGAACCTTTGGTTATGCAAGTGGGGTTCCATTCATCCTACACCTAATGCACAATCATACTTCACATGACTCATGTAGCAAAGTGAAACTTATAAAAGGGTTAATGCAAACCGGGGCTTGCCTTGTTGCTGCTGGTCAGTAGTTAGTTCTTCGTCCGGGAGAAGGAATTCCAGAACCTCCGGAGCTTCCTCGCCTTCAGCGACTACACGTTATTGAAATACTACATGTTAATGAATATGCAAACAAGTTTATTGTAATACTACTGCTATTAGTTCTAATAACCAGTCTCTAACACCTGTAACTCTGTTTAATAATTTAAAGATGAACTGGGTGTTGGTGGTTTGGCTTAGACTTAATCCCCCTGGTTAAATGCTATGTGGTTTTCCCCCTTTTCCATATTAATCCCTCAAGTGGTTAAACAGGACAGGGGTGATCCAGAGCTCCAATGGATCTGAGAATTTTTGTGTGAGTTCCTTGTCACAAGAAAACTCTCTGGACCAAACACTAGCACTTTTCATGGAGTGGTTTGCTCAGAATAATTCTCTTAGCAAATAAGCAAAGAAGAATTAATTCTGAGGTAATACCCCTGCTCATGCCCAACTTAGTGAACTATAATTTCAATTATAGCTCATATAGTTTTCATGAATTTTCGTAATATTTTTGGAGCTAAGATTTGCCCAGAACTGAATTTCCAAGTTTTGGAAATTCTCTGAAAATGTTTCTGTATTCAAATGAACACAGCACCTTCAAATTTGAATTGCTCTGACCAAATCAACTCCAAATGGTCTGAAACTTTTACAGGAGTTCACTAATATCCTAAAGAACATTCTGGAAAAATTTGGGGATTTTTGGTTGAACCAAACTCCCTCTAAAATTCTTTTGCTGAAAAGATTTAAAGAATTTTCCAGAATTAATTAATGGGTTTCATACAAATTGGGTTTCAGATTTGGATTGTAATCAGTTATAGGAATCCAACAAAATTTGTTTCATAATTTTTGGATTTTCCTACCCCGAGTTGTGGTCCTCCAAAGTTTGAACTACAAACTGGACATTTCAAAATGTTTAAATGTCTGCTAGTGGGTCCCACCCGGCAGTCTTCTCCTTCCTCGCGCCAAACAGGGGTCCGCGGCGGCGCACTCTGGCGAGCGTCGCCGGAACTGCTTTCCCAGCCGTTTCCCGACCCCAAACTTGCCGCCCTGCCCTAACTCACGACGCTGAACTCGTCGGTGGTGTCGCCGGCGGCCGTAGCTCACCGGAACAGGGCTCCCGACGGTGACAGCGGCGGTTAGGGTTCCGGTGTGGTCGGGAATGCGTTACAATGCATCAAAATGATCGGCAAAGGGTCGGAGAGCACCGCGGGAGATCGAGGGTGATGGAAATGGCCGCCAAACCCCATGAAAAGGTCAGCAACCTAGAGCTCCACGGTGAACCGAGCTATTATTCTATGGCGGCCCGAAAAACAACCCAAACCCGGCCATTTCTGGGTCATTTCCCTTGATTCTTGGTCGAGGAGGGCCGCTAGGGAGTGAGGAAGGTGTGTGTAGTCTCACCCGAGCTGGGTTGGCCGGTGCAGCTAGAATTTTGGGTTAGACCGACCCCTACCCGGTTGCACTAGTTCTCGGGATTCTTAGGAATTCTCAGTGCACGGTGTATCAATGGCTAGGAGGGTTGCATCTACACGATCTGGAGACTAAGGCGCACCTTTTCCGTGTAGAAGTCCGGCGGTGAAACTGACCGTGGTGTGCTGTCCACGGGGAGCAATCCTCAGCTTTCCGCCGGTGCTCTGTTCCTCGGCGCCCGTTGCCGAATTGCACGCGCCACAGGCTAGGAGTTCCGGGTTGTGGGGCTGACGTGGTAGAGCATGCACGGGCGCTGCTTTTCGGTGCTGCTGGCACGAGCAACCGAGGCTCGGTTGGTGCCGGCGATCGGGAAAAGAGAGCGCGGGTGAGCTCCGGTTCTGTGCGGGGGTGAGGGAAACAGCGAGCGTGCGATCAATGAAGAAGGCGACGTGCTGCTGTTTGCTCCCGGGGTAAAGATCGGGCCGAGGCGGCGGAGCCGGCAAGCTGGTTGCCAGCGCGCGAGGAGGGGGCGAGGTGGCTGCTCGGTTGGCTCGGTGTCGAGCGCTGCCGAGGCCCGGTAAACCGAGTTCGCTCGGTGTTGACTTAGGCCCGAAGGCTAGCTGACTGGTGGGCCCTCTTCTCCCCCCTAATCTTCTCTGTTGTGCAAATATCCCATCTACTCAGACTTGAAAAGGGAACTTAGCCACCAATTCATCGGAAGAATTTGAATTCATCAACTTCAAACTGGTTTGGCCACATTCCCTTCATATTTGAATTTGAAACTTCAAATTCAGTTTGAATTGCTACAAATTTGGCTCCCGACAAGATGAAGTCCAATGGGACTAAAAATTGGTGGGGTCACTCAGGAAAATATGCTGAGTTTGAATATGAAGCTAACTTTTGAATTTGAGTGATGAAAGTTGCTACAATTTGAATTTACATTCAAATTGGCCTCTTTTTCAAATACCTCCAAAAGTGCCTCAAAAAGTGTTGGATTTCTAGGAAACTTGGACTGAACCTTCCCAAGACTTTTTAAGTTCTAGGGGTGAGCTCAACCTCTCATGTTCACGTGTCCAAATCCCACTTTGTGAAAATGAAGGCTTTCCCCTCTAATCACTGTTTTGATGGAGGTTACTTGCTCTTCACAATATTTCCTAAGATATCCACAATAAAAACTGTTGTGTTGTGAGGTGAAGAAAAGTTTTTGCAAGTCCCTTTTCTTGGGCTTTTACATCCCTCCCCCCTTAAAAGAATCTCGTTCCGAGATTACAAAAGAAGAGATAGCGATGTAATAGGGTCTTACCCGTGTTGAGATGCCATGAACTCCGGGTAATTTGAGCGAAGGAACTCCTCGCTCTCCCACGTCGCTTCATCAGCGGTGTGGTTACTCCAGAGGATCTTGTAGAACCACAACGTTCTGTTACGCGTGGTTCGGGCTTTCTCATCAAGGATTTCCACCGGATACTCATCATATGTTAAATCCGGTTTCAACTCGCCGATGTCTTTAATAGGAACAGCAGCCGTATGCTTCAAACATTTTCGCAGTTGCGAAACATGGAAAACATCATGGACACCAGCAAGGGATGCCGGTTGTTCCAAGCGATACGCTGCTGGTCCACACTTCTCGGTGATAGCGTAGGGTCCAATAAAACGGGGAGCGAGCTTCCCCTTCACACCGAACCGGTGCATGCCCTTCATCGGAGACACGCGGAGGTACACGTGTTCCCCAACGTCAAAGTGCAACGGTCTACGCCTCTTATCAGCATAGCTCTTCTGTCGGGATTGAGCAGCTTTCAGATTAGCTTGAATTGTCCGAACGCGCTCTTCGGCGTCGTTCACCACATCAACCCCGAATGTGACCCTTTCACCGGACTCGCACCAATTTAATGGGGTGCGGCATTTGCGACCGTAGAGAGCTTCGTAGGGTGCCATCTTGATACTCGCCTGATAGCCGTTGTTGTACGAGAATTCCGCCAATGGTAGGTGATCATCCCAGTTCCTACCATGGTGGATGGCACATGCTCTCAACATGTCTTCTAATACTTGGTTCACCCTCTCTGTTTGCCCATCTGTCTGAGGGTGATAAGCGGAGCTCCTGATCAACTTAGTACCCAATGCAGCGTGTAGCTGCTCCCAAAAGCGAGATACAAATAATGCACCTCGATCTGAAACGATGGTCTTGGGTACCCCGTATAGGCATAGAATCTTCGCTATGTACAGCTCCGCATATTTGCCGGCATTGTAACGTGTATTCACCGGGATGAAGTGAGCCGTCTTAGTTAACCGATCAATGATTACCCAAATGGAATCATGTTTGTTGGCAGTTAGGGGTAATCCCACAATGAAATCCATGCTCACATCTTCCCATTTCCATGCCGGGATCTTCAGGGGTTGCAACAGCCCTGATTTCTTCATGTGATCAGCTTTCACTCGTCTACACGTATCGCACTCGGATACGTACTTCGCTACCTCCCGCTTCATCCGTGTCCACCAAAATTTCTTTTTCAAATATTGGTACATCTTGTTGCTGCCCGGATGAATGAAGTACTTGGACAAGTGAGCTTCATCGAGGATCTTCTTTCTCAACTCCATATCCCGGGGTACGACTATGCGGTCATTGAACCACAGCGTCCCCTCACCATCCTTCCGGAAACATTTAATCTCTCCGTTGTCTATCCGTCTCCGGAGATGTGCCATGCCTTTATCCGTCTTCTGAGCTGCAATGATGTCCTCCCTAATAGTAGGGATGAGGGCAAGGTTGTACAGCGATTCATAAGGAACCAAGTATAAACTTGGCTCTTCCTCCTCCACCAGTGTAATGGTGAGGTGATGGACATGTGATTTCCGACTCAGCGCGTCGGCAACCACATTCGCCTTGCCGGGGTGGTAGTGAATCTCAATCTCATAGTCCTTGATTAATTCTAACCACCTCCGTTGCCTCATGTTCAGCTCCTTCTGGGTGAAAATGTATTTCAAGCTCTTGTGGTCGGTGTAGAGATGCACCAAGTTCCCCAGGAGATAGTGCCTCCACATTTTTAGTGCCAACACCACGGCAGCAAGCTCAAGATCATGAGTCGGATAATGCTGCTCATGGTTCCGAAGTTGGCGTGAGCCATATGCGACCACACGTCCTTCCTGCATCAACACGCAGCCAAGCCCAATACCGGACGCGTCACAATACACGTCGAAGGGCTTTGTTGTATCCGGCTGAGCTAAGACCGGTGCTGTGGTGAGATGCTTCACCAATGTTTGGAATGCTCCTTCACACGCCGTGTTCCAAACATATTTCGTTCCCTTCTTCAGCAATTCTGTCATCGGCTTAGCGAGCTTGGAGAAACTTGGAATAAATCTCCGATAGTATCCCGCTAACCCGAGGAAGCTTCTGACTTCATGGACTGAAGTGGGAGCTTTCCATTTCAGCACCTGCTCTATTTTGCTTGGGTCAACCGCAATGCCTTCTGCTGAGATGATATGCCCCAAGAATGGCACTTGGCTGATCCAAAACTCGCATTTGCTGAACTTGGCGTAGAGCTTGTGGTCTCGCAATCGTTGAAGAACGATCCGCAAGTATTCGGCATGTTCGGCTTCTGTCTTGGAGTAAACCAAGATATCGTCGATGAAAACTACCACGAACTTGTCCAGCTCCGGCATGAACACTGAGTTCATGAGATACATGAAATGGGCTGGAGCATTTGTGAGACCAAAGGACATGACGAGATATTCATATAGTCCATATCTCGTCGAGAAGGCCATCTTTGGAATATCCTCCGCCCGAATTTTAATCTGGTGATATCCCGAGCGAAGGTCCATCTTGGAGAATACACTTGCACCCACAAGTTGATCAAATAATATGTCGATGCGGGGCAGTGGATACTTATTCTTGATGGTGACGGCGTTGAGCGGCCGGTATTCCACACACAACCTCAGGGTTTCATCCTTCTTCTTTACAAACAGCGCCGAGCATCCCCAAGGCGAGGAACTCGGCCTAATAAAACCCTTGCTCAACAGATCATTGAGCTGTTCTTTTAGTTCAGCCAGCTCATTGGGAGCCATTTTGTATGGTCTCCGTGATATGGGCGTAGTCCCGGGTGCGAGCTCGATCTTGAACTCGACATCCCGCTCCGGTGGCATGCCCGGAAGATCATCCGGGAACACGTCGGGGTACTCCCGGACTACGGGGATGTCTTCTAACTTGAGAGCTTCAGCATTATTAATTGCTGCAACCTCCCGGACTGGAGTGTCTAACACCATGGAATGCGGACGGTGGAAGGGAGAGTTTAAATGAACCGTCCGTGTCCGAGTCTTCAGGACAGCGCCATGGTATTTTAGCCACGACATCCCTAAGATTGCATCAATCTTTTGTCCCATAAGGATTATCAAAGTGGTGGGATACAGTTTCCCACCTAAGCACAGAGGTGCCTTTGGAATCATCATATTAGCTGAAATCTTCCCTCCCGGTGAACAGATCATATAAGTGCAGTCGGTTGGGAAGACTTGCATTTGATACTTAGCCACATAGGATGCACTTATAAAGCTGTGGGTTGCACCAGAATCAAACAATATGACGATGGCTTGATGGTTGAGAGTAAACGTACCTGCCAGCACGTTGTCTCCCTCCGGGGCGTCCTCATTGTCGAGGTTGCGGACGCCTCCAGTCCGCTGACCAACCTTCTTCACCGGAGGTCAGCCTCGAGCACCGCCCTGGAACTGGGCTTGCCCGCTGCTTTGCTGCCCCTGGGGACAATCCTTCACGAAGTGGCCCGCCTGGCCACACGTGAAGCAGGTGAAACGGGGCGGTCCCCCGCTGATCGGTGGACGGAATCCCGGGGCGCGTTGTGGCAGTGGAAACGCCCGAGGTGCCGTCTGCTGCTGCTGCTGTCTTGGTGGTGGCATCGGCGGTCGGAACGGGGGTGCTTGGAACGAACATCCCCCAAACTGTTGAGGCCGCGCTGGTGGTCGCCACTGCTGCTCGGATGGTGTCCTGTACACCATACGGTACTTCTGGGGAGCGCCACTCCCACCGCTGGGTGGAGCGCTGCGCTTCCGCTGCTCAGCTGCCAACTCCCGCTGAGCATCCTCTTGCATGATCGCGGCATTAACTAAGTCGTTGAATGTGCCGCAATTCCACTGAATGAGATGTGTCTTCATCTCGGGGTGTAACCCCCGATAGAAGTGCTCCCGCTTCTTCTCCTCCGTGGAGATATAGTCTGACGCGTATTGCGCCAGATGGTTGAAGGCACGGGAGTAGTCATGGGCACTCCTCCCGCCCTGCTTCAGCTCCAAGAATTCTTGGAACTTCCTCTTCATGATTCCGGGAGGAATGTGGTAGGCGCGGAACGCCTCCCAGAACTCTTGCCATTCCACGGCATGGCCAGCCGGACGTGAGGCGACATAGTTCGCCCACCACGCACCAGCGGCACCGTGGAGTTGCTGCGCTGCGAACAGAGTCTTCTGCCGCTCCGTACATTGGAGCAGCCCGAACTTGGACTCGATGGTCCGCAGCCAGTTGTCCGCCTCCAGTGGTTCTTCGGCTTCGGTGAACACTGGAGGGTGTGTACTCATGAAATCCGAGTACGACACTTCACGGGGCTCACGAGGCCCTCGCTCTTGACGCCCCCCCCCCCCCCCCCCCCCGCCTGGGACGTATTCTGCACGATCGTGCGGAGCAGGTCGGTCTGCTCCTCACGACCACCCACCAGTGCCGCTATCACATCCGCTAGAGTAAGCGGAGGCGGCGGTGGTGGCTGCTGCTGCGGGGTGCTGTCGTAGGCCGGTGGCTGGGAGTCATCACCTCCCTGTTGGCTAGAGCCACCAACCTCGTGCGTGGTCCTAGTGCGAACCATCTGCAACCATACGACAATAATCATCAGTCCCGCAACATTTTGCATGCAGTCCAATAAAAATAGGTGTAAAAACATAATGACAATAAAACATGCGATATATCTCGTAAGTAGATAATGTAATAACTTTGCACAAGCTACAACATTACCAGACCAAACACAAGCTAGTTTAATCCAAATTGATGAACCTCCACATTGGAAGCTCACCATAGCTAGTTTTGGTCACTACGAGATATTACTATCGCTTTGTCATCACGTATACCACCCTTAGGGTATCACACCCTCTCCAATGAGTTCAACTGTCATTCTTCTGTCAGAATGACCAGTTTCTACCTAATCCAAGTTTTGATCTGGTTCTGGGCATTTTCATGACTCAAGCTGAATACCAAAGTTAAAGTTAACTTCAGTATCTTTCTAACGGGTACTCATTTGTCCACAGATCAGCTCTGATTAAAAAGTTATGATAATTCAAAGTCAGCAGAATTTCTGGAAGAATTTTAACAGCACCTCCCTTGGAAAGTTGCTGTTTTCAACTTTGATTTCTACTGAATTCTGTGCTAAAATTTCAGAAACTCTGAATTTCAAAGATGTCACACATCTTCTACCCTTTCTAAGAATGTATCATATGAAAATTTTTGATTTTTCTACTGGGAGTTATGTTTGAAAAACAGAACAGTCCAGAGAATGTTTTACTCTGTCCTGGTTCTGGACAGTTTACGTTCCTCTGGGATTTCAGCCATCTTAAGTTGTGTTTCAGCTCTGGAAGTCTACAACAAAGTTGTAGAGTACTTAAATACCTTTCCAGAACTATATAGCACACTCTCTGGGCTAAAAGACCTGTGAGTTATGCCCTGTTGAAGATCAGCGAACTTGCTGTCCAAAACAGAGCACTCTGTTTTTCATCCCTTTAGCTATCCTGGTCCACTATCCCATTCTTATACCCAACCACGGTCCTAAATGTTAAACCTATAGATTTTAATTCCTTGTTATCATTATTTTGCATGCATATGCCTATGATATCTCGGTACTACGTTCCTCACAAAAGAAAATCCTAACCGGATCATACCGGTATATACGTCTCAAGTGTGGCACTAAACGGTCTCTCACACATGTTTACTACATGGATACAACGTGGTTAGTACCTGCAGAAGACCACACAATAGTGATGCCCTCAAAGGTTTTGTTTCCATTTCAGGCAGTACTATATTTGAAAGTAAATACACACGCCCGTATCATTTCCATACGGCCGTCCTTGAGTTAAGTCACGTCTCAAGGTACGTGATCGTGTTTCAACACCACACGACGGGGAACCCGAGTAGGTCATGAACGGGTCGTCACGGTTGGGAATGTTATCAACCCAACAGATACCACCTACTGCCCTGCAGGGCACGCCGATGGCAAGCGCTGCGTATGTCCTCCTGGGCTACTTCCAGACGAACACACTCTCGCGTTACTGACCACGCGATGGGCTCTCCACTTACTTGCCTAATGCATGCTAGGGATCAGCGTTTCATATGAACTCAGGAACATGGAGAGTCCAAGAGTTTCATATTGACGTCTCACACCAAGCTGTGAGACCAATCCCTGAACCACGTTCCTCGTCAGGGGAGCTAACCGAAATTGAACTGCTTTCGGTGACGTTCCTTACCATACTTACCAGAGCGTAGGTGTGTCATTACATAATTAAAATTCAGAATTATAACAAATAGGTTAGTCTTTGCCACTTTAAGTAACTATGCTAGTATAGTCCTTACATGGGCTACTACCGACCTCACCGTAAACCTAAGTTTTCCCATAATACAGTCCTTAAGTATTGTGCTATCCCCAAAGCAGCTCTGATACCAGGCTGTGGCGGACCGGAATCCGCTCATCCAGGATCGCAGAGGGTGGTGCCGCGCGATGCGACACCCGACAGCACACCTCATAAGAACACATTATATTACATGGGAAAAACAAACTGAATGTACAAAGTAGTACACTTCTCAGTTACAAACTAGGGTCTTTATTACACAGCGGAAGTTTCTTTTATACAACTCATGCCTGCCTATCTAGCAAAAGTGGTTGCCCTGCCTTAGGGCAACCCACACTAGCTGCACTCCTCAGCTCAGCGCGGCGTGTACGGCTCCCACTCAGCCGTGGTCCCCGACGGAGGGTAACCCTCGCCGGTGGACTCGTACTCCGAGTCCGTGGGTGGCTCCTCACCTGAAAAACACTTAAGCAGCAACCGTGAGCACGAAGGCTCAGCAAGGCTTAACCGACTCACCTAAGCATGAAACTCTACATGAGGGGTACAAGGACATAGGATAGCAATGTTGCAGCAAATGGACACGCCTATAAGTTCGTCCTTAGTTCATCTTTTAGCAACAAGTTAACGGTTCATAAAGATGAAATTTAGTGAGCAATATTTGGTGGCACACATGTAGCAATACAATTATATCATAACAGCAATATTGAATCATAACATTTCATTCATTAGTCTACGTTACGATGCAGTGAACAAGCGGTACTCGTCACCGCGAGGGACGGCGAATCGACTCGATATACACCTGCAGGGAAACCCAAAGAGCACGTCACGTACGCCCACCCGTGAAGCTGCACAGCACGCTCACTCGATGTCGTACAGGACAACCTTTCACCCAACAGCCCAAACGTCGAACCGGTCGCACCGAAATGAGCAGGAGGTTCCCCACACGGAGCTTCTCTCTATGCCCGTTGGCAGATTTCCACCTTGCTGCCCTCAACCTACACCTATAAATCGGTGTGCTATGCCTCGACGCCCGGAGGTTTAGGCTACATCGGTTTATCGGGGCTCATATATCCGATATGCCTTCGGTACGTTCAATACTTGTTCAGCAGGGCCGCACACGGATCAGTCCTCAATCGACACGGACAGGGCCGCGCACACAAGACTCCCTCTTGCTGCGCCCTAGCCCCTGCCTAGTCTCATTTTCATTACTAAAGTGATCTCACATCACTCCACCGAACCCGTGTGTTCTCAAGCCTAAACTCGCGAGTAGATTCCATCTACTCGACTTATACCGAAGTCCTATGAAACATTAAGCATAGCCTGTCTACTCGAGGTCTTAGACACTACCCTCACTCTTTTAGGAACCTTTGGTTATGCAAGTGGGGTTCCATTCATTCTACACCTAATGCACAATCATACTTCACATGACTCATGTAACAAAGTAAAACTTATAAAAGGGTTAATGCAAACCGGGGCTTGCCTTGTTGCTGCTGGTCAGTAGTTAGTTCTTCGTCCGGAGAAGGAAGTCCAGAACCTCCGGAGCTTCCTTGCCTTCAGAGACTACACGTTATTGAAATACTACATGTTAATGAATATGCAAACAAGTTTATTGTAATACTACTGCTATTAGTTCTAATAACCAGTATCTAACACCTGGAACTCTGTTTAAGAATTTAAAGATGAACTGGGTGTTGGTGGTTTGGCTTAGACTTAATCCCCCTGGTTAAGTGCTAAGTGGTTTTCCCCCTTTTCCATATTAATCCCTCAAGTGGTTAAACAGGACAGGGGTGATCCAGAGCTCCAATGGAGCTGAGAATTTTTGTGTGAGTTCCTTGTCACAAGAAAACTCTCTGGACCAAACACTAGCACTTTTCATGGAGTGGTTTGCTCAGAATAAGTCTCTTAGCAAATAAGCAAAGAAGAATTAATTCTGAGGTAATACCCCTGTTCATGCCCAACTTAGTGAACTACAATTTCAATTATAGCTCATAGAGTTTGCATGAAGTTTCCTAATATTTTTGGAGCTAAGATTTGCCCACAACTGAATTTCCATGATTTGGAAATTCTCTGAAAATGTTTCTGTATTCAAATGAACACAGCACCTTCAAATTTGAATTGCTCTGAACAAATCAAATCCAAATGGTCTGAAACTTTTATAGGGGTTCAACAATATCCTAAAGAACATTCTGGCAAAATTTGGGGATTTTTGGATGCACCAAACTCCCTCTAAAATTCTTTTGCTGAAAAGCTTTAAAGAATTTTCCAGAATTAATTAATGGGTTTCATACAAATTGGGTTTCAGATTTGGAATTTACTCAGTTATAGGAATCCAACAAAATCTGTTTCATAATTTTTGGATTTTCCTACCCCGAGTTGTGGTCCTCCAAAGTTTGAACTACAAACTGGACATTTCAAAATGTTTAAATGTCTGCCAGTGGGTCCCACCTGGCAGTCTTCTCCTTCCTCACGCCAAACAGGGGTCCGCGGCGGTGCACTCCGGCGAGCGTCGCCAGAACTGCTTTCCCGGCCGTTTCCTGACCCCAAACTTGCCGCCCTGCCCTAACTCACGACGCTGAACTCGTCGGTGGTGTCGCCGGCGGCCGTAGCTCACCGGAACAGGGCTCCTGACGGTGACAGCGGCGGTTAGGGTTCTGGCATGGTCGGGAATGCGTTACAACGCATCAAAATGATCGGCAAAGGGTCGGAGAGTACCGCGGGAGCTCGAGGGTGATGGAAATGGCCGCCAAACCCCATGAAAAGGTCGGCAACCTAGAGCTCCACGGTGAACCGAGCTATTATTCTATGGCGGCCCGAAAAACAACCCAAACCCGGCCATTTCTGGGTCATTTCCCTTGATTCTTTGTCGAGGAGGGCCGCTAGGGAGTGAGGAAGGTGTGTGTAGTCTCACCCGAGCTGGGTTGGCCGGTGCAGCTAGAATTTTGGGTTAGACCGACCCCTACCCGGTTGCACTAGTTCTCGGGATTCTTAGGAATTCTCAGTGCACGGTCTATCAATGGCTAGGAGGGTTGCAGCTACACAATCTGGAGACTAAGGCACACCTTTTCCGTGTAGAAGTCCGGCGGTGAAACTGACCGTGGCGTGCTGTCCACGGGGTGCAATCCTCAGCTTTCCGCCGGTGCTCTGTTCCTCGGCGCCCGTTGCCGAATTGCACGCGCCACAGGCTAGGAGTTTCGGGGTTGTGGGGCTGACGTGGTAGAGCATGCACGGGCGCTGCTTTTCGGTGCTGCTGGCACAAGCAACCGAGGCTCGGTTGGTGCCGGCGATCGGGAAAAGAGAGCGCGGGTGAGCTCCGGTTCTGTGCGGGGGTGAGGGAAACAGCGAGCGTGCGATCAATGAAGAAGGCGACGTGCTGCTGTTTGCTCCCGTGGTAAAGATCGGGCCGAGGCGGCGGAGCCGGCAAGCTGGTCGCCAGCGCGTGAGGAGGGGGCGAGGTGGCTGCTCGGTTGGCTCGGTGTTGAGCGCTGCCGAGGCCCGGTAAACCGAGTTTGCTCGGTGTTGACTTAGGCCCGAAGGCTAGCTGACTGGTGGGCCCTCTTCTCCCCCCTAATCTTCTCTGTTGTGCAAATATCCCATCTACTCAGACTTGAAAAGGGAACTTAGCCACCAATTCAGAGGAAGAATTTGAATTCATCAACTTCAAACTGGTTTGGCCACATTCCCTTCATATTTGAATTTGAAACTTCAAATTCAGTTTGAATTGCTACAAATTTGGCTCCCGACAAGATGAAGTCCAATGGGACTAAAAATTGGTGGGGTCACTCAGGAAAATATGCTGAGTTTGAATATGAAGCTAACTTTTGAATTTGAGTGATGGAAGTTGCTACAATTTGAATTTACATTCAAATTGGCCTCTTTTTCAAATACCTCCAAAAGTGCCTCAAAAAGTGTTGGATTTCTATGAAACTTGGACTGAACCTTCCCAAGACTTTTTAAGTTCTAGGGGTGAGCTCAACCTCTCATGTTCATGTGTCCAAATCCCACTTTGTGAAAATGAAGTCTTTCCCCTCTAATCACTCTTTTGATGGAGGTTACTTGCTCTTCACAATATTTCCTAAGATATCCACAATAAAAACTGTGGTGTTGTGAGGTGAAGAAAAGTTTTTGCAAGTCTCTTTTCTTGGGCTTTTACATAGAACGGCCAACAAATCACGATCCCTGCATGGCAGCCGCCACAGGTCACCCCGTCATAGGAACCCACAGCCCAGGTGCCTCCGGTACAGGTAATAAACTCTTTAATATTGTATTTTTCATCTAACATAAGGAGAGAGGGAGATGTAGAGTGGTACAGAAGGGAGAGAGGGAGTGCGAGAGAGAGAGTGAGAGTGAGATGGAGAGATAGAGTGTTGCAATAGAGGGAGAGAGAGAGTGCGAGAGAGGGTGTGAGTGAGACTGCCATAAAGAGAGGATGAATAGTACAGAGATAGAGGAACAGAGTGAGAGAGATGATGAAAAGTATAGAGAGAGGAAGAGAGTGAGAAAAAAGAGAAAGACATTGATATCTGAATCCAAACCGTCGTAACGACTCATGTGTTTTGTAGGGTTCAGCGACGGGGGCCTCTACTCCATCGCCACAGCTACCGGTTCCAAGAGAGACGCGTGGAGATGATTTCTTCGGCTCCGGAGGTAGTCGAGGGGGTAGTGTGTAGCCCGTTTGTTGTTTCTGTTGTGTGTGATGCACATGAACTGTTGTATGAACTGTTTTATGACTGTTTACTCTGTTTTGTAACCGTTTGTTCTGTGTGCTGGCCATCGAGCTAGGTTAGTGCGTTTCTGTTTTTTTAAAAAAATTACAAACATAACTTACGACGGCTACTGCCCAGAAGCCGTCGTAAGTTAGCTTCTGCTACTTACGACGGTCAATAAAATTGTCGTAAGTTAGCCGCTGTTACTTACGATGGTAACCAGAACCGTCGTAAGTAACGTGCCTTGGGCCACCACGTGGCCTGGGCCGTTACTTACGACGGATGCGCGACGACGTCATAAGTTACTTTATTTACAACTATAGCTGTCGTAAGTTAGCTTATTTACGACATAATAATTACCTCGGCTTTATACCATCGTAAGTAACGAAATAGTGTCGTAAGTAGCTAACTTACGATGGTTTATGACTTAATTACGATGGCCTTAGCCGTCGTAAGTCCATCGTATCCCTGTAGTGCACTAAAAGTGCTGCTATAATTTGCTTATTAAGGATGCATAATTAGGGATTCTTTTATGTAAAACATCTCCCTACTACCTACGTTTACGTTGCATATTAGTAGAGGTCTTAGGGACTCATTTGATGAGTAAGTCTTGCTGAGTATTAGTTGCTCAGGGTTTGTTGAATTATGTTTTTCAGGTAATTATGAATTCACTTCTGATGATATTATTGAAGGGCCCCCGAATGAAGTGTCACTCGCTGAGGGCTGGATGGCTCAATGGGAACCTAGCTCGCTGCAGTAGTGATTTATGTGCTGCTAGAGCGATGTATTATTGGACTCAATACATCACTACTGCTTTAGCCTATGTATCTGTCAACTTATAATATTTAGTTGCGTTTCTGTTGTTTTCGAACTCTATTTCCAAACTCTTGTTCTGATGTAATATGACTAAGTGAACCCCTTTGTCGTATATTTTTGTATTTTTGTGTGTGACACCATCCAACTTGATCGTGGTCACTACAGGAAAAAGCACTATTTACGGCGGCTCACATAATTTACGACGGCTTTAAGGCTAGCCATAGTAAACAACGGTATTTACGACGGCCAAATCCGGCCGTCGTAAGTTGAGACTAACTTACGACGGTCTGGTTAGAGCCGTCGTAAGTTAGTCTCAACTTACGATGGCCTACCCTAGGGATGTCATAAGTAACATGTTATTTACGACGTCTAAGGCCCCCTAGCCTGCCGCCGCCGGACCCCGCCCGAAGCTCCACACCGCCCTACCAGCCGCTGGACCCCGCCGCCGCGCGGCCGCCGCCGCCCTGCCCTCCACCCCGGCCGCCGCCGCCCCGGCCACAGCCGACCCGACCGCCGCCGCCCAGCCGCAGCTGCCCCGGCCTCTGTCGCCCCGGCCACCGCCGCACCAGATTCCGCTGACCCGGCCGCCGCACCGGATTCCGCCGACCCCGCCGCAGTCACCGCGCCGCATCCTACTTGGATAAGATGAACATGGTACAAAATTGATTAATTAGTTGTTCAATTTAGTTAATTTAGTAATTGATTGGTTTTAGTTATTTTAGTTAATTTAGAAATTGGTTCTGATTTTAGTTATTTAAGTTGTTTAATTGATTCATTAGTTGTTTAATTGACTGATTACTTGTTTAATTAAGTTAATTAGTAATTGATTGATTTCAGTTATTTTAGAAATTGTTTCTGATTTTAGTTATTTAATTTAGTTAATTGATTCATTAGTTGTTTAATTAAGTTAATTTAGTAATTGATTGATTTTAGTTATTTTAGATATTTAATTTTCACTTTATTTCCCAGCCTCGCCGCCCCAGCCCCTAGGCGATTTAGCGTTTTAGTTAATCTAGTGTTTTCAATGCTACGCCTAGGCGTCCAGCCCCTCGCGCCGCCACCGCCGATGCCTCACGCCCCCGAGCCTAAACTCGCCTCTCAGCCCTTCCCCCAATCTGTCCTCTGCCGCCGCCGCTTCCACCGCCGGCCGCCGCCCCCCGGCCCCCGCCGTCGCTACTGCCCACGGCCGCCGCAGTGCCCCGCCCTTGCTCGACTCCAAGCCGCCGCGCCGTTCCCGGCCCCCGCTGCCCCTCGGTTCCTCCATCGGGCATACAATTTGTCGTCCCTCACAGATCCAGATAGAGGAGCTCCTTAGGGAGAGAGAAGAGATCCAGAGAGGGATAGGGAGGAGCTCTAGAGGGAGAGGGATCTAGCCCGGGCGACACAGGAGCAGCAGGCCGCCTACATGGCGAACTACATGGCTCAGATAAAGGCGGCGATGGAGGTAAGTATTTGAATACAAATTAATTTAAATTCCTAACATTGCATTAGTTTATTTGCTTTAATATTTTGCAATTACAGGCCTTAGCTCGATAGAGTGGGCAGCAGATCCCGATCCCGACTTGGCAGCCGTCAGATTTGGCCCCGCCACAAGTGCCCCCACCACATGCACATTCAGATGTCCAAGTAATGTGTTTTTTATTTGAAATTTCTAATATAAGAAAAACTTAATGTAGTTGAGGGGAGAGAGTGAGAGTGAGAGTGGGGGGGAGAGGGAGAGAGTGAGAGTAAGAGATAGTGGTAGAGAGGGGGAGGGAAAGATAGTGAGAGTGAAAAGGGAAAGAGGGAGGGAGAGAGAGACATAGTGGTAGAGATAGGGGGTGAGAGAGAGAGGTAGTCGTAGAGAGAGGGGGAGGGAGAGCGCTGAGGGGGCCCGACACCCGTTCACGGGGCCATGCAGCTCGCCCGGGAATCGCATTGGGTGGTGCCGTGATATGCGACACCCAACAGCGCACATATAAGGAAACATGTATTACATAAATCAAAAGCAGAAGTTTACAAATGTTCTTTGTAAACAATTTACATCTAATAACTACAGCGAAAGACTATAATCATCTCACACTGAATAACTACTAAGCACTCGAGAAGATGTCCAGCCCACGGACTCTTCTTGGTAGCAGCACGAAGACAACTGCAGCGGATGGGTTCTCCATGTGTTAAACGACTCGGAAGTCTCCGAGTCTCACCGGACAACCTCATTATAGCATCGATGTTTACCTGCAAAACCACTCATATAGCAAGCATGAGCATATAGGCTCAGCAAGGCTGATCCGTCTCCCCTAAACAAGAAACTCTACATGCACGACGAATTAAAAAGGGTATCTGAATTTGCATAAAGGACTCGCCTACAGTTGATCCTAAACTTTGAGGTTTTAAGCCTCATTTTAAAGACCTTGATCCGAACAGCATTGCAACTCCACAATCAAACAAGAAACGCTTTGTTGCGATGCTTCTTGTATAAAGTGAAGTAAAGTTTAATTAGCGCTATCTCTAAGTCAAGCATGGTTGCAATACAACTTAAATCACAAGCCTTATCAAGTTCAAAGGAAATCACTTCAGTTCTTACTACGTCAAGACGCAGTGGGCAAGTATGCTCATATGACCGCGAGCAACGGTGATTCGAATCAGTACACGCCCGGACTACACGACACGTACACCCATACCCCGAGTTGCTGGCAGCAACCTCGACTGATGTTGTACGCAGCCACCTTTCCCAAGTTCTTCTACATAGGACGCAGTCCAATCGCCCCGAACAACAAGCTCCCTCAAGGTACATACCCGCAGTGATATGTTCTTGAGCGAGTGACCTCCTGCTGTACTTAAACCGAAAGCCTAAGCCGATTAGAAAAGTTGCAATGTGGATCTCACAAGGTACATTGGTTTCCTGGGTCCCATATAGCCAGTATGCGCCCGGTACACAACTCAAACTTGTCCAACAGGGCCAAGTACGGACGGGCCTTAACCGACACAGGCAGGGGTATGCATGCACGGTCCGCAGCTTGCTGCATCTATATCTCCCTGCCCGGTCTCCATTTCTTACTTGTGAACTTTCCTCGATGATTCTATTCTTAACCCGTTCCGATGAAACTAAGCCCTAAACTCACGAGTAGATTCTAACTACTTGACTTCTACCGGTCTTTCCAAACTAACATTTAGAGTAGCTCAAAACCACTCGAGGAGGTGCTAATCTACCGGTCATGCAATTGTGTTTTCAATATCATCTAGACCTAATGCAATCAATAAATCAAAGCTATGATCTCTAGAAATGAAAAGACTTTATAAAATTGCTTGAATGCAAACCGGAGCTTGCCTGTTTTGTAGGTGACTAAGAATGTAAACTCAGTTAGGGTTGCTGATCACTTGAGGCGTGATCACCTTGCTCCTTTATCTAACTCTCTTTTGCTTCACAATCTTCCACGTCGATAACTATACGTTATGAAATGCGTATGTAATTAATTGTAAAGCTTTTGCTATCAAGCCTAACGGTAAGTTTAAAACCAGAACTCTGTTTAAGAATTTAAAATGACACTGGTGCTAGTGGTTGGGTTTGGGTTAAGAAAAGGATCAAGTGCTAAGTGCTTTTCCATCACTTGTGTTTTAATCACCTAAAGAGGTTAAACAGGACAGTGATGATCCAAAGCTCCAATGAAGCTGAAAAATTTCATGTGAGTTCCTTGTCACAAGAGAGTGTTCTGGACCAAAAATTAGCACTTTTCATAGAGTGGTTTATTCAGAACAATTCTCTAAACAATTAGGCAAAAAGGAATTAATTCTGAAGTAACTCACATTTTCATGTAAAACTTAGTGACTACAACTTCAATTATAGTTCATAGAGCCTGCATGAATTTTCCTAGGATTTTTGGAGCTAAGTATTGCCCAGAACTTAATTTTCAAGTTTGGGGCTTTTCTGAAAATGTTTCTGTATACATTTGAACACAGCAACTTGAAATCTGAATTATCCTAATCAAATAAACTCCAAATTAGCTGAGAATTTTACAGTTGTTCAATAATATACTAGAGAATATTCTGGAAAATTTTAAGAATTTTTGGATGAACTAAACTCCCTCTAAAATTCTTTTATTGAAAAGTTTTAAATACTTTTACAGAATTATTTATTGACTTTCGTACAAATTGGGTTGCATAATTGGATAGAGTTTTTCAACCTGAATTCAAACCTATTTAAATCAATAAATTTGGAGTTTCCTAGCAAAAGTTATGCTTTTCCTAAGTTTGATCAAAATCTGTAATTCAAATTAAACCGGGAAAAATTTAAATCCCTGACAGAGGGCCCGGGGCTACGTGTCACTTCCTGAGACGAAGACACACGGGACCACAGAGTTATCCCCACACAGTTACAGGTTGATCTGGCGCCACAGAAGATCCAGCCCCTTCTCACCGAGTGACTGACACCCGGGCCCGGCCCCTTCTTCAACCTCGCGCTTCTCCCGCGCGCCCGCGCCGCTGAGCTCGCCGGAGCTCCTCGGAAACCACCTCCCCGGCCTTCTCCCGAGCTTCAACTCGCTGCTAGCCCCTTATTCCACGTGCTGAACACGTTGGTGAGCTTTCCCCACACCGGCGTCGGCTCTAACCTAGCTCGCGACGGTGCAGCGGCTCGGTGTAGCTTCGGCGATGTCTACCCACTAGCTTAAACCCTCAGACCATCGGTTTCCCAGCCCTAGAGCACCGATGGTTGCTAGAGAAGGTCGACATGCTATCAAAACAGCTTGGTAACGGCTCTAACCCTGATCTCACCGTGTGCCCGAAGCTCCCCGATATGGTCGCCGTCGAAAAACTTCAAAATGGTCCGGCTACATACGTTTGCAAGCTAGGGTTGCAAAGCAAAGTTGTTCGCCATCGTGTCTAGCTTGTGTGAGTGCAATTTTGTGGGCTCTAAACAAGAATTGATCGGGAATTTGATGATTTCATACCCGAGGGTGGTTTTGCATCGGCCGGAAGAAAATTGGGAAGTACTCCGGTGACGATCAACCACTCGGCTTGAGTTTCGGAGGTGACAGAGTATAGGTCATGCACGCCCAATAGTGTTCTTGCTTGGCCATGAGAGGCTACGGTTGAGGCTGTCCATGAGAGCACCTCATCGCTCTTTCTTTCGGTCGCAACAAGAAAACTTGTTCCCGCATGAGGAAAGCCACGAACCGCTCGGCTATGGTCCGAGGAAGACATGGGGGTTACCGTGATGCTGTTTTGCCACTCTCCGAGGCTTTGCACGCGAGGAGAAGCCGGCTCACGATCAACCGAAGAGTGGCAGCGGCTTCTCTATTCTTTAGCGCGAGAGAGAAGTAAAGCAGAGCCAAGCTCCGGTGTTGTGGCGAAGTTGAGCACGGCTAGAGGTGAAAAGATCGCGAGGAGAGTGCCAGCGCGAGGGAAAACCGAGTGGTGGTGGTTCTCGGCACCGCTTGGTGTCATCCGGTGCTTTGTCTCGGTGGCCTTGGAGTGGAGAACAGAGAGCAAAACTTAGTTTGCAAGTCTACTGCCCTTCTCTCAATGACATGTAGGTCCCATCCTTCACTCCCCCTTATCCTCTCAATTCCTCCAAAATTTGGCAAATGATGAGATTTAATTGTGGGAAGTTCAAAACTGAGGTGCATTTGAATAATTGGGCAAACATCATCCAAATTCAAATGTGTATTTGAATTCATTGTAAATTTAAGTCCATTTGGAAAAATGGATAGAAAATATATTAAAAAATTTATGAGACTTTGCATCCCCAATAATTTGGACCTAAGGAATTAAAATATGAAATCTGATTTTTGGTTTGGCTGCTGCAAATGAGCTTTTTAACACAACAGTTTGCAATCCATTGTGTTGCCCTCATTTAAAATTCGCATTGAACAAATGGTGTTCAAAAATATGATTTTAAAACCTTCCATTTCACATGAGTCGACTTCAAATATGTGGTTTTAATCCACCTTGGGTCTATGCATGTAAGTAACCATAAGCTTGTTTAGAGAGAGCTCTCATGTGTATTATCACATGTGAAAGTTTTAACAAGTCCCATTTTTCATACATATGAAACAAACTTTCATTCAAACTTTGTTCATTTGTATTCACATTTTTGGGACCTTTACAAGGGCAAGGGAGAAAGTAAGAGTGAGAGGGGAGAGAGGGAGGGAGTGAGAGTAAGAGATTATGGTAGAGAGGGGGAGGGAGAGGGAGAGAGTGAAAGTGAAAAGAAAAAGAGGGAGGGAGAGAGATACGGAGTGGTATAGATAGGGGGGTGAGAGAGAGAGGGAGTCGTAGAGAGAGGGGGAGGAAGAGGGTGAGGAAGAAAGTGAGAGTGCGGGGGAGGGAAAGAGAGGGAGTGAGAGTAGTGGGGAGAGAGCCGTACAAGCTCAAACTCACTTATCTATTTATTTGAATTGCAGAGATAAAAAACGGAGGCTCAAACTCTAGCACCACAGCTACCGGCACAGGGAGGAGGGCGCGGAGACAGATTCCTTGGCTCCGGAGCAAGTGGAGGAGTGGAGGAGCGAGTGGAGGAGCCAGTGGAAGGGGTAGTGTTTAGCCCCTTGTTGTTGTATATGTTGGATGATTATAATGGAATCTGTCTTGTTGTGTATATGAAGTTGTTCTGTGAGCTGGCCATCGTGCAAGGGTAGCTGTTTTCTATTTTTTATTTTAAAAAATAAAACCTTATTTACGACGGCCAGCTGTATAGGGCCGTCGTAAGTTACCCTAATTAACTTACGACTGCCAGGGTCCCGGCCATCGTAAGTAAGGCGCCCAGCCCGCCACGTCGCGTGGCAATGGGCGACGTCCATTTACTTACGACGGCTGTTCCCAGCTGTCGTAAGTTAGTTATTTACGATGGTAACCGTCGTAAATAATATTATTTATGACAAAAACTTGAAATGACCAGAAACCGTCGTAAATAAAAGAAAACTGTTGTATATAACTTATGACGGTTTTCTGTTATTTACGATGGTTTCAGACCGTCGTGTGTCGCATTCCTGTAGTGGGTTGTCAGGGCCCCGGTCCTCACAGGGTACCATGTTTCAAACTCAAACAATAGAATTATATGATACAACTCCACTATGTAATAGTGGTTAACAAGTTGGAGATTAAGATTAAGCTCGTGCAACTTGTTGACCATTCATGTATTAGACCATCCGAGGGAAAAATACAAGAGAGAGACACGTGTAAATAATGTCGTGTAGGTACGTATAGTCTATTTAAGTAAGAACATGCACAAGTTGGTAAAGAAGAATATTGTTTATTCCAATGTTGATATTGAAAACCACTATGTTCTCACAGTTATCGAGTCCTAATTGGTTTATTCTTAGCAACTGCATGTAGTTATTGGCCCACAGATTTAGCTAGTAAAAGGAAATGTCCTTTTATCCTTATTCCCTATTGCATATAAAGTTGCACTACAGGAAACAGGGCAACATACGACAGCCTGTATAACATATGACGGCTAGCTGTCGTATATAAACTTACATACGACGGTCAGCAGAGGCTGTCGTATATAAGTTTATATACGACAGTGCAGCCGTCGTTTAGTATATGGCTGTCGTATATAGTTGTTATATACGACGGCCAACCCTAGGATGTCGTATATAGCAGTTATATACGACAGCCAAACCAAGGCTGTCGTAAATAAGCTTATGTACGACGGCCACACCATGGGCCGTTGTAAATAAGGCTTATATGCCCACGGGCTCGGGTCGGCGCGGGCATTTACGCCCGTGCCGATCCGAGCCCGCGCAGCCCTAAACGCCGCCGCCGCCCGCCCATCGCCGCCAGCCGCCGCCCGCCCGCCGCCACCAGCCCCGCCACGGCCGCCCCCGCCAGCCGGCGCCCCGGTCGCCACCCGCCCGCCCGCCACCGCCTCCAGCCGCCGCCGCCAGCCAGCCGCCGCCGCTCGCCCGCCACCGCCGCCAGCCGCCGCCGCCCCGGAGGTCCCCGCCCCGGCCGCCACCCAACAGCCGCCACCCCGCCCCGGCCGCCGCAGCGGCCCCGGCCGCCGCAGGCTCTCCACAGCGCCGCCCCACCACGCTGCCACGTCGCTGCACCACCCAGACCTGCGCCCGTCGCACTGTGCGCCGCCGCACTGTGCTGGTCCGCCTCCACGCCGTCCGCCGCCCGCCTCGCCGTGTGCCGCTCACCGCGCCGCTTCCACCGTGAGGTAAGTCGCCCGCCTCCCTCCCCATCTAGATAGTTTGGTTTTTCATTTACCAATTGTTTAGATTATGCTTGTTTGTTTTTGATTGTTTAGTGGCTAATTCTTTAGATTTAGATGAATTGATATGCTTAGGTTTAATTATTGCCCAGGTTTATTTGAATTACTAGCTAGGTGTTTTTTAATTGCTTAGAATTGATAAGCTTGTTAACTACGGTAATTATGCTTGTTTAGATGAGTTATTAATTGCTTAGATGATTAATGCATATGAGTTAATAGTTTAATTGATTATTGTTTCGATTGTTTGAGTGTTTAAAAGTACTATATGTACATAAATAGGCTTAGGGCCCGATATGACCCATTTAGTGGTAACGTATACGTCTACAAAAGCACGATGTGAACAACCTAGGCCGCCTCGCCCTACCCCCACCCCCTCCCCCCCCCCCCCCCCCCCGCGGCGTTCGGTCTCCGATCCCCCATCCCCCTCCCCCCCTCGCGGCTTAGCCAGCGCTCGGCCTCCGACACTCTGCCGCGGAACTACCAATCCTTCGGCGCTCGGCCTCCTCCGCCGCGGGACTGCCGATCTGCCGGCACTCGTCGGCCTCCATTGACCGGCTGCCGCGGATCTGCCGACGCTCAACCTCCCACGAACGCAGGTCAGTCTGCTCCCCCTATCCCCCCCACATTGGTTTCCTCTGTCGATGGCGCCACCCCCGCCCCTTCCTTTCCCGAAAGATGTATCACCTCCTGTGCGCGGCGGCCGCCGCCGCATCCCCTGTGTGCAAGCGCCGCCGGCGTATTCACCTGCCTTATGTCGGGATCTAAGGCGATGGGACGCCTTACGATCCCCAGGCGCCTTACCGCTTAAGCGACGCCTTAACAACTATGGTTCTTTCCTTCTCTCTATTGTTCTTTCCTCTCTCTCTTTGAAATGACTCCATAATGAAAGATTGACGTAAACCTTTACAATATGTGTCACCCATTTTGAACCGGCCCGTCTCACATGTGTTACGCATGTGAGGCGTGTAGGTTCGGAGTTGTCCCTTTTTGGACAGACTAGGAGTGACCGAGAGGGCGTGCTTATGATGAGACGTGGGGTCTAGATTTAGACGTAGTTTCTACAGCGTAACCCTAATGTTCTCCACTGCTCCATTTTTGGACGTGCAGTTGGAGAACAACAGGGTTATGCTGCCGAAATTTCATCTGAATCTAGACCTCGTGTCTTGTCATAAGCACGTTCGTCTCGGTCACTCTTGGGTGGGTTTAGGACCTATCCTTTCCAATAGATATAGGTCCGTGACATAAATAAATAATAAACTAACTATAGATTCTTTGACTTAAAACTGCAGAGTTAAACATGAGGGAAGACCGTAGTTGGATGTATACCGGTTGGAACAAGGCAACTGGTCACTCAGATGAGTGGTATGCCGGGACGTACGACTTTATTGATCGAGTGTTCTCGTTGTCTACGACTGATAAAGTTTGTTGTCCATGTGCGAAATGCCGGAATACTAAGTTTCTGGACAAAACGACATTGTCATTACACTTGTGCAGAAACGGTTACATGCCATATTATGAGGTCTGGAGTTTCCACGGCGAGTCTTCTCCACGAGCCGTTCATGTAGTGGAAGATGATGATGATGATGATTGTCCGGGTGTTGACAGGATTGATGAGATGTTACAAGATATACAAACGGAGGATCCGCCTACAAATGAGGCAGACGCATTCTTTAATCTCTTGAAAGCTTCTGAAGAGGTGTTGCATGATCATACTGAAATGACTTTTCTTACTTTCATGACCAGATTTATGGCAATCAAATCTAAGTATTTCTTCTCTAATAATTGCTACAATGATATAATGAAACTTATCAGCGATGCTCTTCAACAACCTCATAAACTGCCCAAAAATATGTATCACTCAAAGAAATTACTATCTGGACTAGGTACGAAATATGAAAAAATTGACGTGTGTCCAGATAACTGCATGCTATTCTGGAAAGAGCATGACAAAGAGAAGAATTGTTTAAAGTGTGGAAAATCAAGGTTTGTCGAAGTTGTCAATGATGATGGTGATAAAGTAATGACAGAAGTTGCACATAAGCAATTGCATTACTTGCCTGTGACACCTCGGTTGAAGCGGCTGTTTCTTTCTAAAAGATCTGCCAGACACATGAGATGGCACAAAGAAGTGTGCGTGAGAACAAAGATGTGTTGACTCATCTGTCGGACGGTAATGCATGGAAGTCTTTGGACTCTTTTGATCCTGCTTTTGCTAGTGATGCGAGAAATGTTCGCATCGGGTTAGCGACGGATGGTTTTTCACCTTTCAGTACAAATGCCACACCATACTCCTGTTGGCCCGTCTTTGTTATTCCATACAACCTACCACCTTCTCTTTGTATGAAGTACAAGTTTATGTTTCTTAGCCTCATTATACCAGGACCAGATCATCCGGGATCACATATCAATGTGATGTTGAAACCATTGATTGAACAATTGAAAACGTTGTGGATTGGAGTTGAAGCGTATGACTGTTACAAGAAGCAGAAATTCAACATTCGAGTTGCTTATTTGTGGTCTGTCCATGATTTCCCTGCGTACGACATGTTTTCTGGATGCAGCACACATGGTCGTTTGTCGTGTCCCATATGTGCGTCTGATACAGAGTGTTTTCGACTTACATACGGTGGCAAGATAAGCTACTTTGATTGTCATAGGCGTTGGCTTCCTCGAAACCACCCATTCAGGCAACAAAGGAATGTCTTCAGAAAAGATACTGTTGTCACTAAGGAACCACCTAAACGACTAAGCGGGTGTGAAGTATCCGATGTGTTGGACTCACTAGTTCCTCATGAAGCTCGCCCTGGATTCTTTGTAGGTTACGGAAATGTTCACAACTGGACCCATGTATGTGGAGTTTGGGAGCTACCATATGTGAAGTCATTGATACTGATGCATAATATTGATGTAATGCATCAGGAGCGTAACATGTCTGAATGTATCATAAGCACGTGCATGGATATCACGGGCAAAACGAAAGACAACTTAAAGCCTCGAAAGGATTTCGCCGAGATTTGTAATCGACCTACTCTTGAGCTCTCTGAAAGAGGTGGTAAGCCACATGCTTCTTTCGTGCTTCGACCTAATGAAAAGAAACAAGTTACGGAATGGTTGAAAACTTTGAAATTCCCAGATGGTTATGCTGCTAGTCTGAGACGAGCCGTGAATGTTAAAACTGGAAAGCTCACTGGGTTGAAGAGTCATGACTATCATATAATAATGGAAAGACTCTTACCTGTTATGTTTCGGGGATATCTGGATGATGCGGTGTGGAAGGTGTTAGCTGAGCTCTCATTATTCTATAGGCAGTTATGTGCCAAAGAAATAACGAAAGACATGATGGAGAAGTTAGAGAAGGAGATATTTGTACTTTTATGTAAGATGGAAAAAATATTTCCTCCTGGTTTCTTCAATCCAATACAGCATCTTCTTATACATCTTCCATTCGAAGCAAAAGTTGGTGGTCCTGTGCAATATAGATGGATGTACCATATTGAAAGAGCATTGAGATATTTGAAAACTATGGTTGGCAACAGAGCAAGGGTTGAAGGGTGCATTGCCGAAGCATTTACTCTAAAGGAAGTAGGTTACTTTTCTAGTTTCTACTTTGCAGAGGAAAACAATGTCAATACTTCAGCAATGCGATACAATGTAGATGACGAACCACCTGTTAGTGATCTCTCTATTTTTGAATCGAGGGGAACTACTGTTGGCAGCAGCACGACATACGATTTTACTGAAGGATAAAGGACTGCTGCTTTACTCTACATGTATGCTAATATGATGGCATGGAGAAATATTTCGAGTAAGTGTTTCTTTTACATTTATGATGATTATTGTATTTACCAATACATGTATGCTAATGTCGATCACATATGTTTTGTGTGTACAGTGAGTTCCACAACCAAAACTGGAAACATAAGCATCAACCAACGAGAAAGCAAGTAGAAACGATGCAACAGGCTGGAATTAATGGAGGGCCTAATTTCTTATCCTGGTTTCGAGCTTATGTATTAGCGAACACGACATCCATCAAGATTTACGACAACTATCTTATGGATTAGTGAAAGTTAGAAGCTATGGCCGATATGACGTAAATGGCTTCCGATTCCGTACAACTCAATTCGAAACTCTTCGTCCTCTCACAGCAACATCAAATTGCGGAGTTGTGACGAGAGCAATCGACTCACAAGGGAAAGAAACCAATTACTATGGAATCATTAACAAAATTCTGGAATTTACTTTCGCTGGCAATAAAGAACTTCGAGTGGTGTTCTTTGATTGTGATTGGTTCGATAACAATCATAGAACTCAAGAAAATCAATTTGGCATGGTGGAAGTGAATCACAACGAATGCTTACGAGGTTTAGATGGATACGTTCTTGCACATCAAGTGGAACAAGTGTATTATCTACCTTATCCATGTAAGAAGCTTAGCACTTGGTGGGTGGTATATAAAGTAAATCCTCGTGAGTGCTTGTATACTCCTGGAGATGATGGTTATCATGATAGTGGAGACACTGAAGAAGTTTACCAAGACGAAGAGTTGCTAGACTCTTTTATCGTCGAGCCTGGTGCAAGACTCGATAACTTAGTAGGAGACGTTGCAGATGTAGAGACATCTACAATGCGAAAGCGGAAACGTAAATAACTCACGACGACAAATCGGGTTGTTGATGATCGTGATGTTGATGATCATGATGTTGATGAATTTTGAAACTGATTACGAGTAATGTTCTTTTAAATGAAAGTGACATTAATTATCGCTTACATTAATTTTGAAACTGATTATGAGTAATATTTTTTTAAACTGATTAGGATGTCATCAAGCAAGGGTTCAAAGGGTTCGAAGGGGAAGAAGGCGCCGAGTGTGAGGGGTTTCCTCCCCTCGCAGGAGAGAGACGACTACTTCTACGGTTGCACTTACAGCGGGAGCAGACGCACTCAGCTGTTAAGTGCGTGTCCGGAGTTGCGGGACAAGGTTGTCAGTTTGCAGCGTACAGAGGTAAATTTTTCTACAATGCACAAAATTATTAAAATCACTTTTCAATCTAACTTACTTACTTTACCATTGTAGTCTGATCCGGACTATGAGTCCGAGGCCAGAGCGGCACCTCAGGAGATGGGTACGCAGCGCAGCGTGCCCTCAGGGAGAGAGCCCTCTGGTAGCCAGTCCTCTGGCAGCCAGCCCTCCGGCAGCCACCCCCAGGGTAGTCTGCCCAGCGAGCCCGAGGGCACCCAGCCCGAGGACACGTCCGGTGACAAGCCTTCTGGGTCACCAGACGTGGTGCCGCAGTGGAGGAGACGTACGAGGAGGAGTAACTTTGTTGGTCCTCCACCGATTCCTAGAGAGCCGGTAATTATTCGTCCGGTTGGAGACAGGTAACACATTAATAAAGTATTTATTTCTATTTGTTCTCAAATACTATGATCTTACTTAATGACTTGACAAACGTCTTTTTAGTTCTTGGGAGGACCTCTCGTACGGCGGGCAGAAATACCACAGGACGGTGAACGGTTGCATCGGGAACTTAGTGCGTCTGCACTACCCCGGTGCGATCGATGGACGTGCAGCTACGTCGTGGGAAGACTACGCGCGCGTTCCTCACCCGGAGAACGACAACCTACAGGGAGTCGTGTGGGCAGATTTTTGGGTTAGTAACTTTCATAAATATTTGAAGTTTCAATTCTTCATGTTCCTACAAATATTAATGTGCGTATATGTCGAACTGTGTTGGCTTCCTACAGCTCAGGTACCGCCTTGAGGACCCGGCTGAGCAGATGGATCATGCCTGCTCCGTGTTCGAAGTGAACGCTTGGAAGCTTGTTATGCAAATGCTTTCAAACGCTCGGATTCAAGTAGTTAACGACTACTTAAAGCTCCACGACCACGAGGTTGGGTCGTTCAGAGACGCCTCCGACACGTACTTGACGGAGGAGCAATACGCAGAGGTAAGTTGCATAATCTTTAAATTGTTCACATTAATTTTGCTAAGTAACATCTAATGAACTACGCATGTGTGCAGGTTAGTGTCCCTTGGTTACAGGGACGAACTAAAGATTATCGAGCTCTTTGCAGGTATTGGGCTAGCGATGAGTTCATCGCTAAGTCCAAGAAGGCTCGAGATGCGAGAGGGAGCTCAGGGAAGCACGGTATGGGCATCCAAGGTTTTGTGCGAATGGCTAAATGGATGGTAAGTTTCTTGGTAGTTTTATTATATTCATAATGTAGTATTGTTTGTACTAACACATGTTCACAGGAAAAGGAGACCGGCGTGCGACCGAGTGCTACTGCGGTCTATAGGAGAGGTCACGCTGACCCTTCTCAGCCGAAGCAGTGTAGTCAGTACGCAGCGGAGCGCCTGGTAAGTTTCATGACCTCTCAAATTATTTGACACTATATATGTTGTTGAACTTACACAATTTCATTGTTTTTCAGACTAGGTATGGGCAAGAGGCTGTGAGGATACACGGCGAAGGGTTCGATTGGGAAAACTCGCCCAACATCGACCCTCAAGCCGCGTATGCAAGCGGAGATGGAAAAGCACACGGAAGGTGAATTCATTTACTTTCATTGTTTTCAATTCAAGATTATTTAATTTTACCTTGAATTGATTCGTTTTTTTAGGCTTGCCATATTCTCTAGAGTCGTCAAGTCTAGGGAGGCACGACCTGCGAGAGGCAGCTCCTCGTAGTCTTCGGCTGCTGACGCAGGCTCCTCCAGCCGCCGTGTCACCGAGAGAGATCTCGAAGTCATGGCGCTTCGAGAGAGCTTGGCTCGCCAGGAGGAGGCCTTGGCGAGAGAGCGAGAGAACAACATCCATGGCGTACCATGCGTTCTATATGGCACAGATGCAAGCGGCAATGGAAGTAAGAAACATACAATTATACTTTAATTACATTGCATTTCAATTGGTTTTGTAAATTGTAATGTTTGAAATGACAGACGCTAGCTCGACAGCAAGGGCAGCAAATCCAGATACCATTATGGCAGCCACCTCCGTTCGTGCTGGAGCCGTCGCCACCACACGAGCAGTTTCCTGGAGTGCAGGTATAAAAAGGAAGTTACATTAAGTGGAAGCCCCAACCTCTAAGAATCCTAATGAATCTAGAAAAAGAATTGTAAACTTGTACATATGTCACTGTGTTTCGCAGGGATCAGGGCTCAGACTCCATTGCCACAGCTAAGGGCGCCAGGTTCGCCGCGACAGGATGACTGCTTCGCTCCCGGAGGTAGTGGAGGGGCTAGTAACCAATAGATTTGTGATTTTGTTTTTTATTGTGTGGATGTCAGACTTCGTGATTGTCGATGTGTACTATTGCACTTTGTTGTGATTTTATATATCAAACTGTTTTGTTGTTGTCTATTGATTTGGATGTGTAGCTGACCATCGAGCCAGGTTAGCCATTTTCTGTTTTTTTTTTAAAATGGAAAAGCTTATATACAACGGCCTGTATAGTTTATATACAACGGTCGCCATACAGGGCCATTGTAAATAAGCCTAAATTATATACGACGGCTGGACCCAAGCTGTCGTATATAAGCGCTTATATACGACAGCCAAGGCTCAGCCGCTGTCGTACATAAGCGCTTATATACGACAGCCATGGCCCAACCGTCGTATATAACGGCCCCGGCCCACTGGGCCAAGTCTACGAAACAGGTCGTTGTATATAAGTGACCGTCGTATATGTACTGTTATATACGACGGCGCCGTCGTATATAACTATATATACGACAAAATATATACGACGGCCACAAACCGTCGTATATAAACAACTGCCGTCGTATATAGGTTATATACGACGGCTTCTACTTTATATACGACGGTTTTAGCCGTCGTATGCTGACGGGAATCCTGTAGTGTTGCTGACCTTTGCACCCACACTATTGTTGATTATGGCATTACTCGAATTGTCTACTTGAGAACTCAACACTTCTATTATTTTTACCTAGTACTTTTTTAACGGTTCCATAGAACCGTATCCCATGCTCAGCTTAATTAATTAGTTGAGTATGATGGGTATTCGTAGTGGTCTCTTTGTTTTGTCTTGTGATGGTAATTTAGTATGTTTTACACTTCCACTGCTAAGCAATGAACGTCATATCAAGGATGTTAGTTTTGTGATGGTTATTTTTAGTGTTGTATATATTGTAGCATCTACATCTAGATATACGTGGATACCAGCAGGAATAGAGGCTCATGGACGAGATGGTGTACAAGTCATGGTGCTTACCCTGCTTAACCATTTCTATGTTATAACGTTAGAGGACCAGAAATTTTGATGAACATTTGGTCAGCAGGGCATTGATTTAACCATGCACTAAGCGTAACATTTGCTAGTAAGATAGCAGAATTAAAGGAGTCAAACTTGAAACTTAAATAAATGCCCTAGCCCAAGGAAAACCTTCTGCAAGCTAAGTAGTTGATTGAGATGAGAGTGTTAAATTTGTCGTCAGGTACACTAGGTATAGCTATTTCAAATACCTTCACAACTTGAAGGCGTGCGTGATTGAACATTTCAACAAGCACGTTGCAGTGGTCTTTTTCCAGGTAGACTCTTTCGGAATTCATACGTGCATGCACCAGCACATGTTCAAAGCAGAGTGGAAGCCGTCACAGATGATTAGCACATGGTATACGACCCGACAGGCCACGTTATTTACAGCAGGAGACTGATAGGCTACGAGGCAACTGCATAATCTATTGGCAACAAGCGCCGTTCTGGTGCTATAAAAGGGACTTCGCGGTGCAAATAAGCAATATCTTCACACAAGCAGTCACTCGACCTGATCATCATACACATCCAATTAACATGCATAGCACATCCACCATGAAGCTCCTCATCGCCCTGAGCTGTCTCTTATTTGCGTTCACCGCAAGCAGTGCCTTGGCCGCTGAGTGCAGGTTCGAGATCCTGGTCAAGACCGGGAACAGAAACGACGCCGGCACCGATTCACGCATCTCGCTGCAGGTCACCGCCAGCAGCGGCCCGGTGCTGACGATCCCAAACCTTGACTCATTGGGCCAGATGTCCGCTGGCCACGACTATTTCGAGAAGGGCAACCTCGACAGGTTTGGAGGTACGGGCCCGTGCATGCCGTCAGAGCCGTGCAATATGGTGATCAGGTCCGATGGCTCAGGCAACAAGCCCGGCTGGTACGTCGACTATGTGATGGTCACCCAGCTGGGACAGGGCACTGTGTCATCCATGACGCACAAATGGAATGTAGATCAGTGGTTCGCCATCGACGAAGCGCCACGCATGCTATCTGCCCAACGGAATGGTTGTGGTTTCGCCGCGGCAGAGCCATGATGTTCCAACTCTGATCTATCAATGGCCTTGTGTACAAGGGTTTGCACTACTCAGGCGTCGACAAGTTGTATGTGTATGCATGGTAATGTCTAAATAAATAAGTACAAATAAGCCCGAGATTACACAGAAATGCATGATTGAACCACTGTATTGTTCGCTAATATAATCGTAGAATAAACCAATATAATAGAAGTCAACATTATCTTATGTTTATGTTATGTGCTTATAGTGGACATCCTCTGCATGTTTAATTTGAGTCTTGGAGTTCTCAAGTCTCAAGTGTAGTAGTAGTTGTTCCTTAGCCTATATCCTCAGTAGTAGTAGTTGTTCCTTAGCCTATATCCTCAGACCAGACTTATTTTCTACGCACTGGGTGTCTATAATATATATCTAGGCTGAGAGAGGATGTATCATCCCTCCCACGACAAACTTTCACATATAAAGCCCTAAGAATAGCCTCACATTGCAAGTCTAGAGTGGGTCCCACTAAATTAAGTAGTTAGAATGTAAATGAGCTAGTAGTAACTCTGGATTAAATCTTTTACACGAAGTGGGGATGAAAACACATAAGCAAGTTACTGCGTATATAAGGTTCACTCAGTGTGTGGGTCCAATGAGCCGTATTTGGGCATGACATGTTACAATTAGTGAGATGGCTGATATGCCGTTAGGATTTGGTACATGACGCATTTCAATATGGAATTGATACAAGAAGGATGGAACTGCCAAACGACTCTGGCAAAGTATTATTCATATGTCATCAATATTTTTTCGTGTGTCATGGATTCTTGGACGTCAATCTCATCGGCTCTTAGACTAACACTAGTTATTTCTAGACTTTTACGGTGTAACTCTAAAAGATTCTCGTCTTTGCAGATCAATTATCTGCACTCATTGACCTAACCTCTATATCAACTACCTCCTATTTTATATTATATCATACAACTACCTCTTATTTGTTATAATATTATATAACTATTTTCTCTCTTTTTTCTTTTTCCTATCTAGCTTTTTTCTTTCCTTTTTCTTTACTTCTTCCACTCTCTGCTTCCTTTTTTCATTCGACATGTTGTGTGTGTGCATTTATGGTAATGTCTAAATAAGTAGATATATAAAAACTCGAGACTACCACTATAGGAATCCGGACAATAGACGACGGCCAAAAACCGTCGTCAATAAGCACATAACCGTCGTCAATAACTTATTGACGACGGTAAAACTTTATAGACGACGCTATACGGTTGTCGTCAATTATTAGTCGTCAATAAGCTTATTGATAATGGTTACCGTCATCAATAATCTTATTCACGACAGCTAACGTTGGCTGTCGTCAATAAGCTACAACAGCTTGTTGACGAAGACCAGGGTTTGGCTCTTGTCAATAAGCTTATTGACGACGGTCAGGGTTTGTACCGTCGTCAATAACGGTGGCTTATTGACGACGGTGCTAGGTACCAGAAACCGTCGTCAATACTAATGACTTATTAACGACGGCTGGGTACCTGGCCATCGTCAATAACAGAGGCTTATTGACGACGGTTTCTGGTACCTGGCCATCGTCAATACTAATGGCTTATTGACGACGGCCAGGTACCAGAAACCGTCGTCAATAAGTTTTACAATTTTTTTAAAAAACAGAAAATACTGCCCTAGCTTCGAGGCCAACCCTGGCTCGATGGCCAGATCACAGGCAATCAAAAATACATCACAGGCAGTCACAAAAACACTATACGCACGCCACATTACCCTACGCTACCCCGACCACTGCCACCGGAGTCCAGGAAGTCATCACGCACTCGTCCAAACGCCGGTTGCTTAAGGGATGGAGTTTCCTGAGCCCGCGTCACCGATCCCTGTGATGTACATGTATAGTTAGACAAATTAGAAATTCACAAATGTGTATATGATTAAATAAACTCATTACAAGTTAGAATTGAGCAAGTTGGCTAGATTTGGCTATGTTTGAGTATGTTTGCTCATATTTTACTAAGTTTGAGAAGTATGGACTAGTAGTGTTTGTGTTTGAGCTAGTTCAACTAGTTTTGGCTATGTTTGAGTAAGTTTGCTCATATTTGACTATGGTTGAGTAAGTTATACCATATTTTACTCAGTTTGAGGATGTTTAACTAGGTTTCCCTAAGTTTGAGTAAGTTTGATCCAACTCAACTAAATTTGAGCAAGTTTAACTAGTTGGAGCTATTATGAGAAATTTTGTACCTGTGCTCCTGACGTCGGCCTCTGTGGTAGCTGTATCGGTGGCGGCGCCCACTGAGGAAAGACAGCAGGCTGTCCTGTGGCCATAGCCTGCAAATATGAAGTAAATTATTATGCATGTCATTCATATATTAGAAACATTGAGTACAACGATCTGAACTTACCTGCATGGCAGCTTGCAGCTGTAGCATGTACGAGTGTTGATACTCGTCCCTAGCCCGGAGCTCGGCTGCCTGTCTCTCGTCCCTAGCTCTGAGCTCGGCTGCCTGCCTCTCGTTCGCAAGCCTCAGCGCTTCCTGCGTCCTCTGGAGCTCCTCCTAGACACTCTGGAGCTCCAGATCTCGGCTGCCACACCTGCTGGATCCACCCTGCGATGAAGAGGCCCTCGAGGAAGACCGCGCCTCCCTCGAGTCGACTAATCCATCGAATATGGCCAACCTACACAACGAAGTAAGAGTATTGAAATTTCGTGTCTCAAATTTAATGAAAGTAAATGAAAAACAACAGAACTCACCGGCCGTGAGGTTTACCACCACCGCTTGCATAGGAGGCTTCAGGTACGATCGGCGAGTTCTGCCAATCGTAATCGTCGCCTCGAAGTCTCCACACCTTCTCCCCATACTTTTCCTAAAAATATAGAAAATTAAAGTCATCAGAAGTTTTAAAGAGAATACAATTAAGTAAACTAAAGTACTCACCAACGTGTTTGTCGTCGTCTTAGAAGACAGCTGATCAGGCTGCGAGGGGTCACTTCCCATGTGACCCCTCCTCCACACCAGGATAGCGGTCGGCTCCTGACCGATTTCACACTCCTATTGATATGTGTTAGCACAATGATAGCGATAGAAATTAACTAGAATAAAATTCGAGTATCACTTACCATCCGTTTAGCAAGGCGTACGTAGCCGTCCCCGCCAAGACGGTGTTTCCCGTACGTCCCTCGACTCTGTCGGCGGGTCATCGACACGCCCAACGAGCACACATGGAACTGTAGGCGTCCGGATAGGACTCAAGCCACGGTACGCTGACCTGCACACATTTGTTATTGGATGAAAATATTGATGAAAATTGGATAATAAAGCAAAGTAAAATAAAGATTTTACCTCTACGTACTGTGCCTCCATCATGTACTTGTCCGCCACATCCCTAAACTGCCCCGGCTCACCCTCGTCCGGATGCAACTTATAGTACGCCTTTGTAGCCTGAATGCGAGCCGTTGATATCGACTGCGTTAGGAGCTTCCTAGCGTTGTTGTTGAAGACCAGGCGAGCGTGATCCAGCTGGGCCTCGTCCTCCAAACGTTAATATTTCTACAAGAAGAAATATACAAGTTAATGAATTTAACATATAATAGGTTCGCATTTAACGAATAGACGATTTACTTACCATGAATTCATGCCATTCATGCTCCTGGTGGTTGCCGTAGGTGATGTCTTAGGCCGTAGCGTAATCGTCCCAAGACGTAGCAACCCGTCCGTTAACTAGATCGGGGTAGTGACAACGGATGAGCTGGCCCAGGACAGCGTTGACCTGGCGGTGGCGTCCTTGACTCGTGAATGAGTCATCGGCCCAAGACCTAATACACGATTCTCAATCTCGTGACCCCTGGCCTCTGTCGAGGCCCAACAGCTGAGACAGTCTACCATTGCTAGACTGACAGCCTTGGAAAACGGAGTCTGCTCTCGGGGGCAGAAAGCCCCGCGTCCCCCGTCGTCTACTGCTCGACGACATCCTGATGAAAGGAAATTTGATAATGAATTTAAAGAAAAATATAGAAGACAAAAGAAGATATGAAGGAAACGTTACTTGTACTCAATTTCAAAATTCATCAGTATCACGATCATGTACTCTACTTCGTAAACCAGACCATCGATCTTTTGTCGTGGTTGTTCGCCGTTTTCGTTTTTTCACATTATGAGTCTGTACATCTTGTGCATCTCCAACTAATTCATCGAGTCGTAGACCAGACTCAGCGACAAAAGAATCCGGCAACTCTTCTTCTTGGTAAACAACATCAGCCTCATCAAGGTAACCAGTATTGTCCGGTGTATATAACCGCTCACGAGGATTCACCTTTTGTACAACCCACCATGCACTAAGCTTTTCGCATGGATATTGTAGATAGTACACTTGCTCGACTTGGTGTGCAAGGACAAAGGTGTCGTAGCCTCGTAGTTGCTCCTTGTGTTTGACTTCTACCATGCCAAATTGGTTTTGTCGAGTTCCAATGTTATTATCAAACCAATCGCAGTCAAAGAAGACAACTTTAAGATCTTTACTCCCGGCAAAACTGAATTCTAGGATTTTGTTTATGATCTCATAGAAATTAGTTTCACGTCCTTCGGCATCGGCGGCCCTCGTCACAACTCCGGTGTTTGATGTTGACCTTAGACGACGTTGAGCTTCAAATTGAGTTGAACGAAATCGGAACTCATTGACATCATATCGACCAAAGAGTTTAACTTTAATGGATCCGTTGGACAGTTGTCGCAAATCTTCATGAACACCGGCTTGTGTCTTGCACTGTCCAACATATGAAGTAAGAAGACTATTTTATGCTATGAACACAATTACTAAGAGGAACAAGACAAGGAAAACGTTACATGATTTTGAAACCAGGTTTGGAAGTTAGGTCCTCCATTTACTCCATAATGTTGCATTGTTTGTATTTACTTGCTAGTAGGTTGCTGCTTAGACTTCCAATTTTGTCGATCGAACTCACTAAAGAAGGACAAAACAGAACTATTAGCATAGATGTATAACACACCACGCAAATTATTATAGATGTTGAACAACCACTTACTGAAAAAATTGTCCATCCCATCTATATTAGCGTACATGTATAACAAAGCAGCTGTCTTTTCATCTGTTGAAGCATCATAGCTCGTGCCATTACCAACAGTGGTGCCTCTCGTTTGAAAAAGTGAGAGTTTGCTACATGATGTTGCTTCAGCCATATTGTACCGTAACACCGATGCATTAACATTGTGTTCTTCTGCAAAGTAGACACTTGAAAAGTATCCTATCTCCCGAAGTGTAAATGCTTCGACGATGCATCCTTCAACCTTTGCCCTATTACGAACCATCGGTTTCAGACATCTGAGTGCTCTTTCAATGTGGTACATCCACCTATATTGAACAGGGCCGTCTACTTTAGCTTCATATGTAAGATGAATTAGAAGGTGTTGCATTGGATTGAAGAACCCTGGAGGAAATACTTTTTCCATCTTACATAAAAGCACGGGTATCTCTTTTTCCAACTTCTCCATCATCTCCCTTTTGATTTCTTTAGCACAAAGCTGTCTATAAAAATAGCTAAGCTCAGCTAACACCTTCCACACCTCATCGTCAAGATAGCCTCGAAACATAACCGGCAGAAGTCTTTCCATGATTATGTGATAATCATGACTCTTCAAACCAGTGAGATTTCCAGTCTTAACATTAACGGGTCTTCGCAGGCTAGCAGCATAACCATCTGGGGACTTTAACTATTTCAACCACTTGAAGACTTCTTTCTTTTCTTTTGGTCGATGGCAGAAAGAAGCTCGTTGTTTGCAACCAGCTTCGGAGAGCTCAAGACTTGGTCGGTTACAAACCTCTACCAAATCCTTCCGAGCTTTTATATTGTCCTTTGTTTTGCCCGTCATATCCAAGCACGTGCTTATGATGCATTCGCCCATGTTATATTCCTAGTGCATGACATCAATGTTATGCATTAGAATTAAAGACTTCATATACGGTAACTCCCATAGTGCACATATATGAGTCCAATTGTGATCCTCTCTGTAACCAACAAAATATCTAGGACGACCTTCATCTGGCACTAGATTGTTGAGCTGTTTAACAATTTCCGACCCGTTCAGATGTTGTGGTGGTCCCTTTTTTACAATGGTACCCATCCTGAAGGCATTTCTCTGTTGCCTAAACACGTGATTTGGCGGTAACCAACGTCTATGACAATCAAAGTAGCATATCTTGCCACCATGACTTAGACGAAAACAATCCGTGTCAGATGCACATATTGGACATGTCAATCGACCATGAGTGCTCCAGCCAGAAAACATGCCGTAAGCTGGAAAATCATGAACAGACCACAAGTACGCAGCTCGAAGGTTGAATTTCTGTTTTCTATAACAGTCGTACGCTTCGACTCCTATCCATAACATTTTCAACTCTTCAATCAATGGCTGCATCATCACGTTCAGTCATGAACCAGGATGATCCGGTCCAGGTACAATAAGGCATAGGAACATGAACTCATACTTTATACAAAGAGATGGTGGTAAGTTGTACGGAATAGCGAACACGGGCCAACAAGAGTATGGTGTGGCGTTTGTACTAAACGGTGAGAAGCCATCTGTCGCCAACCCAAAGCGAATATTTCTCGCGTCATTGGTGAAATCTGGATCGAAGCGGTCAAGCGCCTTCCATGCCTCACCGTCTGACGGGTGCACCATCATGCCGTTGTTCTCACGTACACCTTCTTTATGCCACCTCATGTGTCTAGCTGTTTTTTTAGATAGAAACAAACGCTTGAACCTAGGTGTGATAGGCAAGTAGCGAAGCTGCTTCTGTGCGACTTGAGTCATTACTTTTGAACCGTCGTCATTAACAACTTCGACAAATCTCGCTTTACCATATTTTAAGCACTTGTTCTCGTTGGCATGCTCTCTCCAAAAAAGCATGCAATCGTCTAGACACATATCAATCTTCTCATATTTCATACCCAGACCAGAAATCAACTTCTTAGACTGATACATATCTTTAGGCACTTTATGTGGCTGTGGAAGGATATCGCTGATCAATATGATGAGATAGTTGTAGCAGTTATTGGAGAATAAATACTTAGACTTAATGGCCATAAATCTAGTCATGAAAGTAAGGAGCGTCATTTCGGTGTGTTCATGCAACGGCTCTTCTGAAGCTTTGAGAAGCGTGAAAAACGCTTCAACCTCCGTTGTAGGAGGATCCTCCATCAATTCAGGATTTATGGCATCAAGCATCTCGTCCATCCTATCGACCCCCGTGTTGTCATCCTCATCTGAAACTTGTAAGGGTTGAGAAGATGTCTCACCGTGAAAGGTCCACACCTCATAATCTTGCATCAAACCGTATCGACACAAGTGAAACGCCAAATTCACTTTGTCCCAACACTTTGCACCTTGACATTCGTACATGGGCACCGCACCATATCGATCATTGACAATGAAAAAGCTCGTTCTACAAAAGCATCTGTCTTGGCGAACCACTCATCTGAGTGACCACCAGAACTGTTCTTCCAACCGGTATACATCCAACTATGATCCTCACCCATGTTTAAATCTGCAATTTAATGTCAAGGAAATTATAGTTACTTTATAATTTATTTATGTCACAGCCCTACATCTATTAGAAAGGATAGGTCCTAAACCCACCCAAGAGTGACCGAGTGGAGCGTGCTCATGACGAGACGCGTGGTCTTGATCGGAACGAAATTTCGGCAGTATAACCCTGCTGTTCTCCACTGGACGCCCGAAAATGGTGCAGCAGAGAACAACAGGGTTATGTCGTCGAAATCTCATCTAGATCTAAACCCGTGTCTCATCACAAGTCATGCCCCCTCGGCCACTCCTAGGCTATCCAAAAAGGGACAATTCCGAACGTACACGCCTCACATGCATAACACATGTGAGACGGGCCCGTTCGAAACGGGTGACACATGTTGTATAGGTTTACGTCAATCTTTCATTTTTGAGTCATTTAAAAGAGAGAGAGAGAGGAAAGAACGAGAGAGAAGGAAAGAACGAGAGACAAAGAAGTGGGTCAGCCGTCCTAAGTTATGCCCCGCTGGGGCCTGCCATTATCTTACGACGCCTTTAGGGTTAGCCGTCGTACGCTATGCCCCGTCGTAAGTGGGTCAAAGATGAAACCGCACCGTCGGGGCCCGCCGTCCATGCGCGGGAGCTTGCCGTCCTCGGTGCCTGTCTCGACTAATACATTACCAATAAATGGGCAGTGATAGACCCTAAATGGGTCGTGTCAGGCCGGACCGGGCCAAAACCTATTTACTTACATATAGTAACTAATCATGCAGTCAATAAAAGTATTATTTAAACAATAATCAATTACAATACTAATTAAACAATTAATCAACTAATGTCGGGCGGCGCGGCAGGGCGGGGCTTGGGGCGGGGCCGGGCGGCACAGCAGGGCGGGGCTCGAAGCGGGGCGCGGCGAGCGGCGGCGGCCGAGGCGCGGCCGGGGCTCGGCGCGAGCAGGGGCGGCCGGGCGGGGCTTGGGGCGGGACGGCAGCGGCTTCGGCGAGGCGGGGCGCGGGATGGCGGTGCGCAGTGGGGCGGGGCGCGGGACGGTGGTGCGCAGCGGCAGGGCGGGGCGTGGCGGCGCAAGGAATCGCTAGCGTGAGGCATCGACGGTGGCAGCGCGAGGGGCCAGCGGCGCCTTGCAGCGACGGTGGCGGGCGGAGGCGGCGCCGACATCGGCGAGGCGAGCCGCCCTGGCATATATGGGAGGTTTCTTGCCATGCACAAGTTGCCAAAAGGCGTTAGGCGCTAGGCGGGCGGTGACCCCTCGCTTAAAACCTAGGCGTGCCTAGGTGGCACCTTTGTGGGGACTGGGGACCGGGGGAGGGGGGTCGCCCTAGAAGAGGCAGGCCAGTAAGCTGGGGTGAGGCCACAGAAGAGGCAGGCCAGTGGGTGAGCGGCCCGTGGGCTGGGCTGAGGCCACAGAAGAGGCCAGGAAACAATATTATGTTGCTATTTGTTGAACTATTTGTATTGCTAATTGAAATTATATATTGCTACATTCTCTTATATTAAGGTGTCGCCTCGCCTTACGCTTTATCGCTTAAAAGGTAAAAAGGGGGTCGGTCGCCTTATGTCGCCTTACCGCCTTAATAACTACAATGAGGTATGGTTTTTCTTATACTAATCCTCTTATATTTATATTGCTACATTCTCTTATACTAATTCTCTGTACTATCTTTTAATCCTCTTAACCCTCACGTTTTGGAAAACCAGAGCTTTGCTCACCTTTAATAGCCTCACTAACCCCGGTTTTGCTGACTATGACTCCGGTTTAGTGCGTTTAGGAATATATGATGACACGGTGGACGGGCAAGAGTGTGGTGGGTGGGTGGCCAGCTGCACTGTGGCAAGGGGGGTGGCATAGTGGGTGGCATGCTACCAACTTGAGGCAGAGAGAAAGAACAAGGAATGGGGCGCAGGTGAGAGCCGGGTCGGGGAAGGGGGCTATGTGGGTCGGGTCCAACCTTTCCACGCTCTGGTTTTCTAAAATGTGGGGGTTAAGCAGACTAAAAAATAGTACAGGGGACTAAACACTGATCATAGCACAAGGGAGTAAAGTAGTTTTTTTCAATATAAAACAGCATCCTTTTCATAAATATTTGTGACATTTGCACATGATCAATTGAGATATGATGGGGGTTAAGCAGACTAAAAAATAGTACAGGGGACTAAACACTGATCATAGCACGAGGGAGTAAAGTAGTTTTTTCCAATATAAAACAAGGGTGCATATGGGTATGGCTAAGTAGGTCAGCAATACTTTCATTTTCAAGGGGCTCCTTTGACATGGATGTTATGACCTTGAATTTCATGGATTCCTATATCTCTGATCTACAGTGCATCCTTTTTGTGTGTCACTACTGAAACTGCATGTTGTTTTCCTAACTTGCAACTGTTCAAACTATGGTCTTACTGTATATCAATTGTTATTTAATCTTAGGTGGACTCCATATGGAAATACCAAATGCATAATCTGCAAGCAACAGGTGCACCAAGACGCCAAATACTGTCACACCTGTGCTTGTTCCAAAGGTAAGGAACTCACTCCTTTGAGAACACGACCTTGGGTAAAATGATCCTTTTTACTGTTTCTAGTCTCGATATAAGTCCATTCGACACTTAAAAGTCTTTAATATCTTTGATACGATATGTAAATTATTTATATTGCCTGATTAGTATCCACTTGTTTCAGGAGTGTGTGCAATGTGCGGGAAGCAAGTGTTGGACATATTTGTGACATTTGCAAATGATCAATTAATAATTTCTGCAGTGTAATTTGTGAGTTCACTGATCCATCAATCATCAACAGCTTAGCACAGGGGCCGGGCCGGAGGGGATGGTGCCGGGGCCGGTCCGGCCGGTGGCCGGCGGCGCGGCCCCGACAAAAGCTGGGGAGAGGCCGGAGGGGAGGGGGAGGGGACTTACCTCGGCCGGAGATGGGCGGCGGCGGCGGCGACCGGGACGGCGGCGGCGACCGACGCGAGTCGGGAGGCGGCACTGGCCGCCTCCCGCCTCACGCACGGGTTATATACCTCGTTATTGACGACGGTGCTAGGAAACTATCGTCAATAAGGACTTGTTGACGACGGTATTAGGTCACCGTCGTCAATAACTCTTCGGGTGGGCCTGAATTTAGTTAAAGACGACGACCACCGTCGTCAATAATTTATTGACGACGGTTCTCGTCTACCCGTCGTCAATAACTAAGTTATTGACGACGGCTAGACAAAGCCGTCGTCAATAACATTAAAGACGACGGCCCAGTCATCAATAAATTTGGCCGTCGTCAATGATCGTTTTTCCTGTAGTGTACCCAAAGATGTACAATTGAACAAGTTTACTGTTTGCTAATGCAATAATAGAGCAAACTAATATAATACAATTGTTAGGAAATAAACCTGCTGACCTTCTGATCAGGAGTATTTACGTTCCGTTTGGTTATGACTTTGTTTGAGGAGCTGGTGACTTGAAGTACGCATGCATATCCTGAACCGTTTGTATGCGGCGAGCGTACGTGCGGTTTGTACAGTCGTACACGGCTCACGCTCAGGCTGGGCTGCATGCCATCTCCAGTTAGTCGCATGTCTGTCCGTTGGTTGGATCTATTATTTAGTGCGTGCATGGAGGCCGAGTGCAGGTGGGCGGCTGCATACTCGTTCCTGACTTCTGACCGGTTTGTACACCGCATTCTGCATAGAAGCAATTGCTGTATGCGCGTGTTTTCGTGTACATGCCCTAGCAAGTTATGCATGCAGATCGTGAGCGCAACTTCTGAAAATAGTTTCTGGCTCACGGCGAGTAGATGGTGGTGTAAATACACACTGTACTGCTCCAGTTCAGTTTGAGGCAAGCCAATTAACATATAAAAACACAGCATAGGTCGTTGTGGGTGTTCGTCGCGAATGATGAGAGTTTGAGCTTTATCGAGTTTCGTTTTGGCGTGAGTGTTAGACCTGGTTCTAACAAAAACACCAATATTATTTTATGTTAATATTGTGTGCCTATAGTGGGACCTCCTCTATCAGCTTAATCGTAACATCCTTTTTTTCACGAGCTTACCAAGCTTTATACCAATAATTTTTAAGCATATATATATATATATATATGCATTTGCATATCTGCTTAAGAAAACCAAAAGTTAGAAAAAAAAATATAAAAAGAAAAGAAATATAATTAAGATCAATCAAATAATTCTTAATACACCGATAAATATAATCATGTCTCACTCGTCTCCCTTTCTTCCACCTCTCGCTGTTGCGCACGCCTGCCTGCTGCCTGACTCATTTTCTTACTTAGGCACGACAATTTGCTGTTCCACCCGCCTCTGCTATATATCCCATCATCCTAATCGCAAGACGATCTATCGGATGCACATCTCTAGAGACCTCCTCACTGCTCATGCGTTAATAATGCTTAGTGCCATTAGTACCCACTGCCCGAGCTTCGCCTCACCCCCATGTCTCGTTGAGCCGCCATCTGTGTAGTCCCACCGATTTAGCCACACCACGCACTAGGACTCATCAAGTAGTTTGCTTAAAGCGCATTAGCATGCAACATTCCTTCACATCACCATTACCGTCGTCTGCAATGAGTGTTGGCCATTCCTCTCCCTTTGGCTTTAGAGGGCGCCTGTGAGCTCGCTTCAATCCGACCAGCTGAGCACTAGCATTTGCGTCATCCTCCCGCAGGCATTACATCGATCTTCAAAGTGAGACGCCCTCCCCACACGAGCCGTAGCCTAGGTGAGCACCCCCAACATCGACTCTGCTTCCTCGACTAGTCCGCAAGCCATCTCCGTCGCTGCTCGGGCCTAGCAGCCCACCCCCATCCATGGCCGCCATTCTCTGAAGCTGTCTTAGTTCCTCTGTCCTCTACCCGAATCGACGACATCTGAGTGAGCCATGGCGTCGACTTATGTTCAGGGGGAGTTTCTTAAATTTTTGACACTTCAAAAGCCTTTGTGTGGACCTGAATTTGAAACATTATATGACCATAGTGCTTTCATGCATATTTTTCTTTGTGATTCCTTTTATATGCTGAAAGTTTTTACTATATTCGCTAATGCATATTCTTTGTGATTCCTTGTGTCGTGATTGTAACACGTTTGGACGATGAAAATTGAAGGTTAAACGTATTTGCACTACAGGAAAAAGCACCATTTACGACGGCTAAAATATTTTACGACGGCCTTAAGGTTAGCCGTCACAAACAATAGTATTTACGATGGCCAATACTAGGGCCGTCGTAAGTAACTTGTTATTTACGGTGACTAAGGCTCTAGCCGTTGTAAATAACAGGTTTATATCCGCCTAGGCCACAGTCAGCATGGGCATTCACGCCCGCGCCGACTCCGACCCGTCGCGGCCGCCGCACTTGTGTCAAAAACCGTTGCCGCCCGCCGCCCGAGCGCCGCCGCCGTCGCCCCCCGCCGATGCGCCCGCCACCGCCGGGCCTCCCCCGCCGCGCTCGCCCATGCGCCACCCCCGGGCACCGTCTCTCGGCCTCCCCCGGCCCGCGCCGAGCCACCCCGGCGCGCCACCACGCCGCTCGGCCCGTGCCCGCCCCGCGCTTGCCGCCACTTAGAGGTAAGTGTAATATAATTTTGTATTAGTTGTATAATTAGTTCATTTGTTAATTAATCTAGTTACTTTACTAATTAGTTTTGTAATAAGTTAATTTTTGCTTAATTTAGTTACTTAATTATAGTTTAGGTTACAAGTAAGTTAGTTTAGTATTTATTTAGTTTATAATTAATTTAGTTCATTATTTAGTTTAGTTGAATAATCTTGGTGATTGTTTATTTGTTTAATTAGTTAGTTGTACGGTTAATTGGTTAGTTAAATTACTTAATTAATTAGTTTATTTATTTGATTATTTAGTTGTAAATTGTCTTTGTTTATTATTTAGTGTGTTCATTTATTAGTTATTTGGTTAATATTATTATTTAGTTGAAATTTTTTATGAAATTAGTGTAATTATTTGCTTCATGATGGTTAATTAGCTACATACAGCGTTATGAGAGCATACATAATATGTTATTTAGGATAGTAATTAGTATAACAACCATCCAGGCTGGCACGGAGGTGAACAAGACCGGTGAGGACGCCAACCACATGTTGGCGCCGCCGCTACACGCGCCCCGTTCGAATGCTAAGCCGCGCTTCTCTCGGCCCGCGCTGGGACGCTAAGTTGTGATTAGTCGTTCATATCGGTCGCTAACGGTCGTTGACTACCATGATATTGAAGCATTCCGACCCATAAGATCAGAACTAAACATGTAATATTATGCCAGAAACAGAGTTCGGTACATAATATTACAACACAAGTGGAACCACAACCATAAAGAGCTTTATTACAACGGCATATACTTTAGTACAACAATAATAAGGACTAACATAAGGATGATTAACGACATAAAAACATGGAGGACTAGCTCCTCCTCGTACATGGGTCCACGATAACACCTTGGGTGTGGATGCGACCCTACTCGAAGCCCTCCAGGTTGAAGTCAGGACCCTCTGAAGATATCAACAACAGTTGAATTATGGTAGCTTTCCCTTTGTTGAGTAATTAGTTGTTTTATTGCTGATTAGTTGTTAATTTATTTGTAGATTATTTGTTGAATTGTTGGTTATTTGATTAATAGAATAATTAGTCATTTAATTAGTTGATTACATGTTTAATTTCATCTTAGTTGATTAATTGTTTAATAAGTATTGTAATTGATTATTATTGAATTAATACTTTGATTGATTGCGTGATTAGTTACTATATGTAAATAAATGGGTTTTGGCCCGGTCCGGCCTGACACGACCTATTTAGGGTCTGTCACAGTCCATTTAGTGGTAATGTATTAGTCGAGACATGCACGGAGGACGGCAAGCTCCCACGCATGGACTGCGGGCCCCGATGGGGCGGTATCATCTTTGACCCACTTACGACGGGGCATAACGTACGACGGCTAACCCTAAAGGCGTCGTAAGATAATGGCAGGCACTAGCGGGGCATAACTTAGGACGGCTAGCCCACTTCTTTGTCTCTCTCTCTCGTTCTTTTCTTCTCTCTCGTTCTTTCCTCTCTCTCTCTCTCTCTCTCTTTTATGTGTTCATAACATATTTATCCTACTAGCACGCATCTACAGGAGCGAGAGACCGGCCAGGAGCCTAGCACGACCCAGATTTGGAAGAGAGGTCACAGGGGAAGTGACCCGTCGCACCCGGGGCAGTGCAGTCAGGTCACGACCGAACGATTGGTAAGTTTTCAGAATTATCCAATTTAATTATAACTAATATTATTATTGACACACTAACACCATTTCTATGTTTTTTAGGAAAAGTACGGGCAGGAAGTCGTCAAAATACACGGTGAAGGGTACGATTGGGAAAACGCGCCAATCGACCCTTAAGCCGTGTATGCAAGCGGCAGCGGGAAGGCCCATGGCCGGTGAGTTGGTTTCTTTTATTTAGGTTTTTCACTCTTCCTTCTTTTACTTATTATTTTTCTTTCTTTTGTAGGTTTGCCATTTTCGATGGAGTTGTCGACTCGAGGTCGGCGCGACCTGTGAGAGGCACTTCATTGACGCAGACTTTGTCGGTTGGGCCGTCGAGTGGCCGTCTCTCGTAGAGGGACATGGAGTTCCGTGCCATGTAGGAGAGGCTGACGCGGACCCAGGAGGAGCTCGACAGGACGAGGGCCATCTAGGAGTACCAAGCTAACTACATGGCCCAGATGCAGACAGCGATGAAAGTAAGTAATTTCAATTACTGTAGTTTACTTTCATAACATTTCAGTAATACATATGTTCTAATATTTTCCAATTATGGGTCTTAGCTCGACAGAACGGCCAACAAATCGCGATCCCTGCGTGGCAGCCACCACAGGTGACCCCGTCACAGGAGCCCGCAGCCCAGGTGCCTCCGGTACAGGTAATAAACTTTTTAATATTGTATTTTTCATCTAACATAAGGAGAGAGGGAGATGTAGAGTGGTACAGAAGGGAGAGAGAGAGTGCGAGAGAGAGAGAGAGTGATATGGAGAGATAGAGTGTTGCAATAGAGGGAGAGAGAGAGTGCGAGAGAGGGTGTGAGTGAGACTGACATAAAGAGGGGATGAATAGTACAGAGATAGAGGAACAGAGTGAGAGAGATGATAAAATGTATAGAGAGAGGAAGAGAGTGAGAAAAAAGAGAAAGACATTGATACCTGAATCCAAACCGTCGTAACGACTCATGTGTTTTGTAGGGTTCGGCGACGGAGGCCTCTACTCCATCGCCACAGCTACCGGTTCCAAAAGAGACGCGTGGAGATGATTTCTTCGGCTCCGGAGGTAGTCGAGGGGGTAGTGTGTAGCCCGTTTGTCGTTTCTATTGTGTGTGATGCATATGAACTGTTGTATGAACTGTTTTATGACTGTTTACTCTGTTTTATAACTGTTTGTTCTATGTGCTGGCCATCGAGCTAGGTTAGTGCGTTTCTGTTTTTTTTTTAAAAAAAATTACAAACATAACTTACGACGGCTACTGCCAATAAGCCGTCGTAAGTTAGCTTCTGCTACTTACGAGGGTCAGTAAAATCGTTGTAAGTTAGTCTCTGTTACTTACGACGGTCACCAGAACCGTCGTAAGTAACGTGCCTTGGGCCACCACATGGCCTGGGCCGTTACTTACGACGGATGTGCGACGCCGTCGTAAGTTACTTTATTTACAACGGTAGCCGTCGTAAGTTAGCTTATTTATGACATAATAATTACCTCGGCTTTATACCGTCGTAAGTAACAAAATACCGTCGTAAGTAGCTAACTTACGATGGTTTATGACTTAATTACGACGGCCTTAGCCGTCGTAAGTCCGTCGTATCCCTGTAGTGCACTAAAAGTGCTGCTATAATTTGCTTATTAAGGATGCACAATTAGGGATTCTTTTATGTAAAACATCTCCCTACTACCGACGTTTACGTTGCATATTAGTAGATGTCTTAGGGACTCATTTGATGAGTAAGTTTTGCTGAGTATTAGTTGCTCAGGGTTTGTTGAATTATGTTTTTCAGGTAATTATGAATTCACTTCTGATGATATTATTGAAGGGCCCCCGAATGAAGTGTCACTCACTGAGGGCTGGACGGCTCAATGGGAACCTAGCTCGCTGCAGTAGTGATTTATGTGCTGCTAGAGCGATGTATTATTGGACTCAATACGTCACTACTGCTTTAGACTATGTATCTGTCAACTTATAATATTTAGTTGCATTTCTGTTGTTTTCGAACTCTATTTCCAAACTCTTGTTCTGATGTAATATGACTAAGTGAACCCCTTTGTCGTATATTTTCGTATTTTCGTGTGTGACACCATCCAACTTGATCGTGGTCACTACAGGAAAAAGCACTATTTATGACGGCTCACATAATTTACGACGGCTTTAAGGCTAGCCATCGTAAACAACGGTATTTACGACGGCCAAATCCGGCCGTCGTAAGTTGAGACTAACTTACGACGGTCTGGTTAGAGCCGTCGTAAGTTAGTCTTAACTTACGACGGCCTACCCTAGGGCCATCGTAAGTAACATGTTATTTACGACATCTAAGGCCCCCTAGCCCACTGCCGCCGGACCCTCCCCGAAGCTCCACGCCGCCCCCCTGCCGCTGGACCCCGCCGTCGCCCCGCCCTCCACCCCGGCCGCCGCCGCCCCAGCCGGAGCTGCCCCGGCCTCCGTCGCCCCGGCCGCCGCCGCACCAGATTCCGCTGACCCGGCCGCCGCACCGGATTCCGCCAGCCCCGCCGCAGCCACCGCACCATATCCTACTTGGATAAGATGAACATTGTCCAAAATTGATTGATTAGTTGTTCAATTTAGTTAATTTAGTAATTGATTGGTTTTAGTTATTTTAGTTAATTTAGAAATTGGTTCTGATTTTAGTTATTTAATTGATTCATTAGTTGTTTAATTGATTCATTAGTTGTTTAATTGATTGATTACTTGTTTAATTAAGTTAATTAGTAATTGATTGATTTCAGATATTTTAGAAATTGTTTCTGATTTTAGTTATTTAATTTAGTTAATTGTTTCATTAGTTGTTTAATTAAGTTAATTTAGTAATTGATTGATTTTAGTTATTTTAGATATTTAATTTTTGCTTTATTCCCCGGCCTCGCCGCCCCAGCCCCTAGGCGATTTAGCTTTTAGTTAATCTAGTGTTTTCAATGCTACGCCTAGGCGTCCAGCCCCTCGCGCCGCCACCGCCGATGCCTCACGCCCCCGAGCCTGAACTCGCCTCTCAGCCCTTCCCCCAATCTGTCCTCTGCCGCCGCCGCTTCCACCGCCGGCCGCGCCCCCGGCCCCCGCCGTCGCTACTTCCCACGGCTGCCGCCGTGCCCCACCCTTGCTCCACTCCAAGCCGCCGCGCCATTCCCGGCCCCCGCTGCCCCTCCGTTCCTCCATTGGGCATACAAGTCGTCGTCCCTCACAGAGCCAGATAGAGGAGCTCCTTAGGGAGAGAGAAGAGATCCAGAGAGAGATAGGGAGGAGCTCTAGAGGGAGAGGGATCTAGCCCGGGCCGCACAGGAGCAGCAGGCCACCTACATGGCGAACTACATGGCTCAGATAAAGGCGGCGATGGAGGTAAGTATTTGAATACAAATTAATTTAAATTCCTAACATTGTATTAGTTTATTTGTTTTAATATTTTGCAATTACAGGCCTTATCTATATAGAGTGGGCAGCAGATCCCGATCCCGACGTGGCAGCCGTCAGATTTGGCCCCGCCACAAGTGCCCCCACCACATGCACATTCAGATGTCCAAGTAATGTGTTTTTTATTTGCAATTTTCTAATCTAAGAAAAATTTAATGTAGTTGAGGGGAGAGTGAGAGTGAGGGGAGAGAGGGAGAGAGTGAGAGTAAGAGATAGTGGTAAAGAGGGGGAGGGAAAGATAGTGAGAGTGAAAAGGGAAAGAGGGAGGGAGAGAGAGACAGAGTGGTAGAGATAGGGGGTGAGAGAGAGAGGTAGTCGCAGAGAGAGGGGGAGGGAGAGCGCTGAGGGGGCCCGACACCCGTTCACGGGGCCATGCAGCTTGCCCGGAAATCGCATTGGGTGGTGCTGTGATATGCGACACCCAACAGCACACATATAAGGAAACATGTATTACATAAATCAAAAGCAGAAGTTTACAAATGTTCTTTGTAAACAATTTACATCTAATAACTACAGTGAAATACTATAATCATCTCACACCGAATAACTACTAAGCACTCGAGAAGATGTCCAGCCCGCAGACTCTTCTCGGTAGCAACACGAAGACAACTGCAGCGGATGGGTTCTCCATTTGTTAAATGACTCGGAAGTCTCCGAGTCTCACCGGACAACCTCATTATAGCATCGATGTTAACCTGCAAAACCACTCATATAACAAGCATGAGCATATAGGCTCAGCAAGGCTGATCCGTCTCCCCTAAACAAGAAACTCTACATGCACGACGAATTAAAAAGGGTATCTGAATTTGCATAAAGGACTCGCCTACAGTTGATCCTAAACTTTCGGGTTTTAAGCCTCATTTTAAAGACCTTGATCCGAACAGCATTGCAACTCCACAATCAAACAAGAAATGCTTTGTTGTGATGCTTCTTGCATAAAGTGAAGTAAAGTTTAATTAGCACTATCTCTAAGTCAAGCATGGTTGCAATACAACTTAAATCACAAGCCTTATCAAGTTCAAAGGAAATCACTTCAGTTCTTACTATGTCAAGACGCAGTCGGCAAGTATGCTCATATGACCGCGAGCAACGGTGATTCGACTCAGCACACGCCCGGACTACACGACACGTACACCCATACTCCGAGTTGCCGGCAGCAACCTCGACTGATGTTGTACGCAGCCACCTTTCCCAAGTACTTCTACACAGGACGCAGTCCAATCGCCGCGAACAACAAGCTCCCTCAAGGTACATACCTGCAGTGATATGTTTTTGAGCAAGTGACCTCCTGCTGTACTGACGCCGAAAGCCTAAGACGATTAGAAAAGTTCCAATGTGGATCTCACAAGGTACATCGGTTTCCTGGATCCCATATAGCTAGTATGCGCCCGGTACACAACTCAAACTTGTCCAACAGGGCCAAGTACGGACGGGCCTTAACCGACACAGGTAGGGGTATGCACGCACGGTCCGTATCTTGCTGCATCTAAATCTCCCTGCCCGGTCTCCATTTCTTACTTGTGAACTTTCCTCAATGATTCTATTCTTGACCCGTTCCGATGAAACCAAGCCCTAAACTCACGAGTAGATTCCAACTACTCAACTTCTACCTGTCTTTCCAAACTAACATTTAGCGTAGCTCAAAACCACTCGAGGAGGTGCTAATCTACCGGTCATGCAATTGTGTTTTCAATATCATCTAGACCTAATGCAATCAACAAATCAAAGCTATGATCTCTAGAAATGAAAAGACTTTATAAAATTGCTTGAATGCAAACCGGAGCTTGCCTTTTTTGTAGGTGACTAAGAATGTAAACTCAGTTAGGGTTGCTGATCACTTGAGGCGTGATCACCTTGCTCCTTTATCAAACTCTCTTTTGCTTCACAATCTTCCACGTCGATGACTATACGATATGAAATGCGTATGTAATTAATTGCAAAGCTTTTGCTATCAAGCCTAATGGTAAGTTTAAAACCAGAACTCTATTTAAGAATTAAAAATGACACTGGTGCTAGTGGTTGGGTTTGGGTTAAGAAAAGGGATCAAGTGCTAAGTGCTTTTCCATCACTTGTGTTTTAATCACCTAAAGAGGTTAAACAGGACAGTGATGATCCAAAACTCCAATGGAGCTGAAAATTTTCATGTGAGTTCCTTGTCACAAGAGAGTGTTCTGAACCAAAAATTAGCACTTTTCATTGAGTGGTTTATTCAGAACAATTCTCTAAACAATTAGGCAAAAATGAATTAATTCTGAAGTAACTCACATTTTCATGTCAAACTTAGTGACTACAACTTCAATTATAGTTCATAGAGCCTGCATGAATTTTCCTAGGATTTTTGGAGCTAAGTATTGCCCAGAACTTAATTTCCAAGTATGGGGCTTTTTCTGAAAATGTTTCTGTATACATTTGAACACAGCAACTTGAAATCTGAATTATCCTAATCAAATAAACTTCAAATTAGCTGAGAATTTTACAGGAGTTCAATAATATACTAGAGAATATTCTGGAAAATTTTGGGAATTTTTGGATGAACTAAACTCCCTCTAAAATTCTTTTGCTGAAAAGTTTTAAATAATTTTACAGAATTATTTATTGTCTTTCGTACAAATTGGGTTGCATAATTGGATAGAGTTTTTCAACCTGAATTTAAACCAATTTGAATCAATAAATTTGGAGTTTCCTAGCAAAAGTTATGCTCTTCCAAAGTTTGATCAAAATCTTTAATTCAAATTAAACCGGGAAAAATTTTAATTCCTGACAGCGGGCCCGGGGCTACGTGTCACTTCCTGAGACGAAGACACACGAGACCACAGAGTTATCCCCACACGGTTACATGTTGATCCGGCGCCACAGAAGATCCAGCCCCTTCTCACCGAGTGACTGACACGCGGGTCCTGCCCCTTCTTCAACCTCGCGCTTCTCCCGCGCGCCCGCGCCGCCAAGCTCTCCGGAGCTCCTCGGAAACCACCTCCCGGCCTTCTCCCGAGCTCCAACACGCCGCTAGCCCCTTATTCCACGTGCTGAACACGTTGGTGAGCTTTCCCCACACCGGCGTCGGCTCTAACCTAGCTCGCGACGGTGCGGCGGCTCGGTGTAGCTTCGGCGATGTCTACCCGCTAGCTTAAACCCTCAGACCATCGGTTTCCCAGCCCTAGAGCACCGATGGTTGCTAGAGAAGGTCGACATGCTATCAAAACAGCTTGGTAATGGCTCTAACCCTGATCTCACCGTGTGCCCGAAGCTCCCCGATATGGTCGCCGTCGAGAAACTTCAAAATGGTCCGGCTACATACGTTTTCAAGCTAGGGTTGCAAAGCAAAGTTGTTCGCCATCAATTCTAGCTCGTGTGAGTGCAATTTTGTGGGCTCTAAACAAGAATTGATCAGGAATTTGATGATTTCATACCCGAGGGTGGTTTTGCATCGGCCAGAAGAAAATTGGGAAGTACTCCGGCGACGATCAACCACTCGGCTTGAGTTTCGGAGGTGAGCAGAGTAGAGGTCGTGCACACCCAAGAGTGTTCTTGTTTGGTAATGAGAGGCTACGGTTGAGGCTGTCCACAAGAGCACCTCATCGCTCTTTCTTTCGGTCGTCGCAAGAAAACTTGTTCCCGCATGAGGAAAGCCACGAACCGCCCGGCTATGGTACGAGGAAGCCATGGGGGTTACCGTGATGCCGTTTTGCCACTCTCCGAGGCTTTGCACGCGAGGAGAAGCCGGCTCACGATCAACCGAAGAGTGGCGGCGGCTTCTCTATTCTTTAGCGCGAGAGAGAAGTAAAGCAGAGCCAAGCTTCGGTGTTGTGGCGAAGTTGAGCACGGCTAAAGGTGAAAAGATCGCGAGGAGAGTGCCAGAGCGAGGGAAAACCGAGTGGAGGTGGTTCTCGGCACCGCTTGGTGTCATCCGGTGCTTTGTCTCGGTGGCCTTGGAGTGGAGAACAGAGGGCAAAACTTAGTTTGCAAGTCTACTACCCTTCTCTCAATGACATGTAGGTCCCACCCTTCACTCCCCCTTATCCTCTCAATTTCTCCAAAATTTGGCAAATGATGAGATTTAATTGTGGGAAGTTCAAAACTAAGGTGCATTTGAATAATTGGGCAAACATCATCCAAATTCAAATGTGTATTTGAATTCATTGTAAATTTAAGTCCATTTGGAAAAATGGATAAAAAATATATTCAAAAATTTATGAGACTTTGCATCCCCACTAATTTGGACCTAAGGAATTCAAATATGAAATCTGATTTTTGGTTTGGCTGCTGCAAATGAGCTTTTTAACACAACAGTTTGCAATCCATTGTGTTGGCCTCATTTAAAATTCGCATTGAACAAATGGTGTTCAAAAATATGATTTTAAAACTTTCCATTGCACATGAGTCGACTTCAAATATGTGGTTTTAATCCACCATGGGTCCATGCATGTAAGTAACCATAAGCTTGTTTAGAGAGAGCTCTCATGTGTATTATCACATGTGAAAGTTTTAACAAGTCCCATTTTTCATACATATGAAACCAACTTTCATTCAAACTTTGTTCATTTGTATTCACATTTTTGGGACCTTTACAAGGGCGAGGGAGAAAGTAAGAGTGAGAGGGGGGAGAGGGAGGGAGTGAGAGTAAGAGATTATGGTAGAGAGGGGGAGGGAGAGGGAGAGAGAGTGAGAGTGAAAAGAAAAAGAGGGAGGGAGAGAGATACGGAGTGGTAGAGATAGGGGGGTGAGAGAGAGAGGGGGAGTCGTAGAGAGAGGGGGAGGAAGAGGGCGAGGAAGAAAGTGAGAGTGCGGGGGAGGGAAAGAGAGGGAGTGAGAGTAGTGGGGAGAGAGCCGTACAAGCTCAAACTCACTTATCTATTTATTTGAATTGCAGAGATCAAAACGGAGGCTCAAACTCTACCACCACAGCTACCGGCACAGGGAGGAGGGCGCGGAGACAGATTCTTTGGTTATTTTTAGTGTTGTATATATTGTAGCATCTACATCTAGATATACGTGGATACCAGCAGGAATAGAGGATCATGGACGAGATGGTGTACAAGTCATGGTGCTTACCCTGCATAACCGTTTCTATGTTATAACGTTGGAGGACCAGAAATTTTGATGAACATTTGGTCAGCAGGGCATTGATTTAACAATGCACTAAGCGTAACATTTGCTAGTAAGATAGCAGAATTGAAGGAGTCAAACTTGAAACTTAAATAAATGCCCTAGCCCAAGGAAAACCTTCTGCAAGCTAAGTAGTTGATTGAGATGAGAGTGTTAAATTTGTCGTCAGGTACACTAGGTATAGCTATTTCAAATACCTTCACAACTTGAAGGCGTGCGTGATTGAACATTTCAACAAGCACGTTGCAGTGGTCTTTTTCCAGGTAGACTCTTTCGGAATTCATACGTGCATGCACCAGCACATGTTCAAAGCAGAGTGGAAGCCGTCACAGATGATTAGCACATGGTATACGACCCGACAGGCCACGTTATTTACAGCAGGAGACTGATAGGCTACGAGGCAACTGCATAATCTATTGGGAACAAGCGCCGGTCTGGTGCTATAAAAGGGACTTCGCGGTGCAAATAAGCAATATCTTCACACAAGCAGTCACTCGACCTAATCATCATACACATCCAATTAACATGCATAGCACATCCACCATGAAGCTCCTCATCGCCCTGACCTGTCTCTTATTTGCGTTCACCGCAAGCAGTGCCTTGGCCGCTGAGTGCAGGTTCGAGATCCTGGTCAAGACCGGGAACAGAAACGACGCCGGCACCGATTCACGCATCTCGCTGCAGGTCACCGCCAGCAGCGGCCCGGTGCTGACGATCCCAAACCTGGACTCATGGGGCCAGATGTCCGCTGGCCACGACTATTTCGAGAAGGGCAACCTCGACAGGTTTGGAGGTACGGGCCCGTGCATGCCGTCGGAGCCGTGCAATATGGTGATCAGGTCCGATGGCTCAGGCAACAAGCCCGGCTGGTACGTCGACTATGTGATGGTCACCCAGCTGGGACAGGGCACTGTGTCATCTATGACGCACAAATGGAATGTGGATCAGTGGTTCGCCATCGACGAAGCGCCGCGCATGCTATCTGCCCAATGGAATGGTTGTGGTTTTGCCGCGGCAGAGCCATGATGTTCCAACTCTGATCTATCAATGACCTTGTGTACAAGGGTTTGCACCACTCAGGCGTCGACAAGTTGTATGTGTATGCATGGTAATGTCTAAGTAAATAAGTATAAATAAGCCCGAGATTACATAGAAATGCATGATTGAACCACTGTATTGTTCGCTAATGTAATCGTAGAACAAACCAATATAATAGAAGTCAAAATTATCTTATGTTTATGTTATGTGCTTATAGTGGACATCCTCTGCATGTTTAATTTGAGTCTTGGAGTTCTCAAGTCTCAAGTGTCGTAGTAGTTGTTCCTTAGCCTATATCCTCAGACCAGACTTATTTTCTGCGCACTGGGTGTCTATAATATATACCTAGGCTGAGAGAGGATGTATCATCCCTCCCACGACAAACTTTCACATATAAAGCCCTAAGAATAGCCTCACATTGCAAGTCTAGAGTGGGTCCCACTAAATTAAGTAGTTAGAATGTAAATGAGCTAGTAGTAACTCTGGATTAAATCTTTTACACGAAGTGGGGATGAAAACACATAAGCAAGTTACTGCGTATATAAGGTTCACTCAGTGTGTGGGTCCAATGAGCCGTATTTGGGCATGACATGTTCCAATTAGTGAGATGGCTGATATGCCGTTAGGATTTGGTACATGATGCATTTCAATATGAAATTGATACAAGAAGGATGGAACTGCCAAATGACTCTGGCAAAGTATTATTCATGTGTCATCAATATTTTTTCGTGTGTCATGGATTCTTGGACGTCAATCTCATCGGCTCTTAGACTAACACTAGTTATTTCTAGACTTTTACGGTGTAACTCTAAAAGATTCTCGCCTTTGCAGATCAATTATCTGCACTCATTGACCTAACCTCTATATCAACTACCTCCTATTTTATATTATATCATACAGCTACCTCTTATTTGTTATAATATTATATAACTATTTTCTCTCTTTTTTCTTTTTCCTATCTAGCTTTTTTCTTTCCTTTTTCTTTACTTCTGCCACTCTCTGCTTCCTTTTTTCTTTCGACGTGTTGTGTGTGTGCATTTATGGTAATGTCTAAATAAGTAGATATATATAAACTCGAGACTACCCAAAGATGTACGATTGAACAAGTTTACTGTTCTCTAATGCAATAATAGAGCAAACTAATATAATACAATTGTTAGGAAATAAACCTGCTGACCCTCCGATCAGGAGTATTTACGTTCCGTTTGGTTATGAGTTTGTTTGAGGAGCTGGTGACTTGAAGTACGCATGCATATCCTGAACCGCTTGTATGCGGCGAGCGTACGTGCGGTGCGTACAGTCGTACACGGCTCACGCTCAGGCTGGGCTGCATGCCATCTCCAGTTAGTTGCATGTCTGTCCGTTGGTTGGATCTATTATTTAGTGCGTGCATGGAGGCCGAGTGCAGGTGGGCGGCTGCATACTCGTTTCTGACTTCTGACCGGTTTGTACACCGCATTCTGCATAGAAGCAATCGCTGTATGCGTGTGTTTTCGTGTACATGCCCTAGAAAGTCATGCATGCAGATCGTGAGCGCGACCTCCGAAAATAGTTTCTGGCTCACGGCGAGTAGATGGTAATGTAAACACACACTGTATACTGCTCCAGTTCAGTTTGAGGTAAGTCAATTAACATATAAAAACACAGCATAGGTGGTTGTGGGTGTTCGTCACGAATGATGAGAGTTTGAGCTTTATCGAGTTTCGTTTTGGCTTGAGTGTTAGACCTGGTTCTAACAAAAACGCCAATATTATTTTATGTTAATGTTGTGTGCCTATAGTGGACCTCCTCTATCAGCTTAATTGTAACATCCTTTTTTTCACGAGTTTACCAAGCTTTATACCAATAATTTTAAGCATATATATATGTATATATATAAATATATATATGCATTTGCATATCTGCTTAAGAAAAAACAAAAGTTCAAAAAAAAAGAAATATAAAAGAAAAGAAATATAATTAATATCAATCAAATAATTCTTAATACACCGATAAATATAATCATGTCTCACTCATCTCCCTGTGTTCCACCTCTCGCTGCTGCGCAAGCCTGCGTGCTGCCTGACTCATTTTCTTACTTAGGCACAACAATTTGCTGTTCCGTCCGCCTCTGCTATATATCCCATCATCCTAATCGCAAGACGATCTATCGGATGCACATCTCTAGAGACCTCCTCACTGCTCATGCATTAATAATGCTTAGTGCCATTAGTACCCACTGCCCGAGCATCGCCTCGCCCCCATGTCTCGTTGAGCCGCCACCTGTGTAGTCCCACCGATTTAGCCACACCACGCACTAGGACTCATCAAGTAGTTTGCTTAAAGCGCATTAGCATGCAACATTCCTTCACATCACCATTACCGTCGTCTGCAATGAGTGTTGGCCATTCCTCTCCCTTTGGCTTTATAGGGCACCTGTGAGCTCGCTTCAATCCGACCAGCTGAGCACTAGCGTTTGCGTCGTCCTCCCGCAGGCATTACATCGATCTTCAAAGTGAGACGCCCTGCCCACTCGAGCCGTAGCCTAGATGAGCACCCCCAACATCGACTCTGCTTCCTCGACAAGTCCGCAAGCCATCTCCGTCGCAGCTTGATCCTAGCAGCGACCACCCCCATCCATGGCCGCCCTTCTCTGAAGCTGTCTTAGTTCCTCTGTCCTCTACCCAAATAGACGACATCTGAGTGAGCCATGGCGTCGACTTATGTTCAGGGGTAGTTTCTTAAATTTTTGACACTTCAAAAGTCTATGTGTGGACCTGAATTTGAAACATTATATGACCATAGTGCTTTCATACATATTTTTCTTTGTGATTCCTTTTATATGCTGAAAGTTTTTACTATATTCGCTAATGCATATTTTTTGTGATTCCTTGTGTTGTGATTGCAACACGTTTGGACGATGAAAATTGAAGGTTAAACGTATTTGCACTACAGGAAAAAGCACCATTTACGACGGCCTTAGGGTTAGCCGTCACAAACAATAGTATTTACGATGGCCAATACTAGGGCCGTCGTATGTAACTTGTTATTTACGGTGACTAAGGCTCTAGCCGTCGTAAATAATGGGTTTATATCCGCCTGGGCCACAGTCAGCACGGGCATTCACGCCCGCGTCGACTCCGACCCATCACGGCCGCTGGACCTGCGCCAAACTCCGTTGCCGCCCGCCGCCCGAGCGCCGCTGTCGCCGCTGCCCAAGATCTGCCGCCCGAGAGCCGTCGCCGCCGCCCGCCGCCCACACGCCCGCCACCGCCGGGCCTCCCCCGGGCGCCGTCTCTCGGTCTCCCCCGGCCCACCCCGAGCCACCCCGGCGCGCCACCACCGCCGCTCGGCCCCGTGCCCGCCCCGCGCTTGCCGTCACTTCGAGGTAAGTGTAATATAATTTTGTATTAGTTGTATAATTAGTTAATTAGTTCATTTGTTAATTAATCTAGTTACTTTACTAATTAATTTAGTTAATAAGTTAATTTTTGCTTAATTTAGTTACTTAATTATAGTTTAGGTTACAAGTAAGTTACCCTCATCCATACCACATTCAGTGGTTCAACAACAGCGGTAAGGTTAGGGTAACACAAACAGCGAGAATACATTTTTCGATTGGTTCTTACTATGATCTTGCCGATTTTGATGTCGTACCTATGGATGCTTGTTCTCTTTTGTTGGGACGTTCTTGGGAATTTGATACGGATGCTATTCATCATGGTAGAACTAAACAATATACTCTGATGCATCAAGGAAAGAAAATCACTTTGCTTCCTATGACTCCTGCTGAAATTGTACATTTGGAGAAAAGTAAAACACGTGATGATAAGGCCACAAAATCACTAGACTTTAAAAAACAGCAAGTAAAGTTAAAATCACCTTCGCTGCTCACAACTAAATCTGACCTTGCTGATTTATTTAATACCAAGGGGGTGTACTATTAGGGATGAAAACGGTCGGAAATGGTCGGAAAATTAGTTAAATCGTTTTCATTTTCATATATAATTTTCGGAAACGGAGTCGGAATCGGTACCATCGGAAACGGATATGATATCGGAAATTTCGGAAATATCGGAAACGGATATATCGGACCGGAAACATATCGATATCGGAACGGTTACGATTTGTTCTTCCGGAAACAACACCCTAACTTCACTCTAGTAACCATAACAAAATAATAATAAGTAATGCAAGTAAAATATAATCATTAATGGCATGCACCCTAATCCATATGTAGCACATACAATAAAGTTCACTAAAAATAAAATATTATGTCATACATCCGTATCACGACCACAAATATAATTAAAAATAATATTAACCACCTAGCTCCTCACTTTCATCCATCACATCTGGATCACTTTCGGACTCGTGGGAGGCGGGCGGGGGCTCTATTGCAGCCGCGCAGATGGACTCGCGGGCGGGGGCGGCGGTGACTGGAGCGGGAATGCGGGAGGCGGGCAGGCGGCTGGCAGGTCGACCGACTGGACTGGAGGCTGGAGCGGCTAGGGCTGGCGCAGGGCGAGATGGGTGACCTAGGCGCGCTGGCCGCTGGGTTGGGCTGTAAATGGGCCAAGCTAATTGGGCAGAGTCGGAAATTAATCGGAAATTGTTCGGAAATTTCCGAACAAATTCGGAATTCCGACAATTCGGTCGGAAATCTGGCCAAATCATTTCAGTTCCGATTTCCGAATTTCAATTTCCGATTTCCGTCCCATTTCCAAAAATTACCGACTAAAACGGAAAACGGTTCAGAAATTTTCGGAAACGGTTTCGGATGATTCGGACAATTATCATCCGTTTTTCACCCCTATGTACTATGCTTTAGTATGCAAAGAAGCCATGTTTTCGCTTCATGAAGTGTCCATTGCATTGCCCCCTGCTGTTGCTAACCTTTTGCAGGATTTTGCGGATGTTTTCCCCCCGGGATACTCCCTGGATTACCACTTATGAGGGGCATTGAACATAAGATCGACTTGATTCCAGGGGCAAGTTTGCCAAATTGTGCGGCGTACAGGGCGAATCCGGAAGAGACAAGGGAAATTCAGCGACAAGTTCAAGATCTTTTGAACCGCAGGTATATTCGTGAAAGCCTTAGCACTTGTTCTGTTCCTGTTCTTTTGGTTCCTAAGAAAGATGGTAGCTGGTGCATGCATGTTGATTGTAGAGCGATTAATAACATCACCATTCGATATCATTATCCTATTCCTCGCTTAGATGACATGCTTGATGAATTGAGTGGTGCTATTATTTTCACAAAATTTGTCTTGCGTAGTGGTTACCACCAAATTAGAATGGCACTAGGAGATGAATGGAAAACTGCATTTAAAACCAAGTTTGGACTTTATGAGTGGTTAGTCATGCCTTTTGGTTTAACTAATGCACCTAGCACTTTTATGCGATTAATGAATGAGGTTTTACGTGCTTTTATTGGAAAATTTGTGGTGGTTTACTTCAATAATATCCTCATTTACAGTAAGTCATGTGATGAACATCTTAATCATTTATGTGCTGTTTTCAGTGTCTTGAGAGATGCACGTTTGTTTGGTAACCTCGAAAAGTACATCTTTTGCACCAATCGAGTCTCGTTTCTTGGATATGTCGTTTCATCGCAGGGAATTGAGATGGATGAGGCAAAAATTGTGGCGATCGCTAGCTGGCCAACTCCATCGACCGTCACGCAGGTGCATAGTTTTCTTGGTCTTGCAGGTTTTTATCGACGCTTTGTGCGGGATTTCAGGACCATTGCAGCACCTCTCCATGAACTGACGAAGAAGGGAGTACAGTTTCGATGGGGCGAACAGCAGCAACAAGCTTTTGATATTCTCAAATCAAAGCTTACACAAGCACCATTGCTACAACTTCCTGATTTTGACATGACATTTGAGCTAGAATGTGATGCAAGCGGCATTGGTATTGGAGGTGTTCTCATACAAGGAGGTAAACCCGTTGCATTCTTTAGTGAAAAATTGCATGGTCCTTCTCTGAATTATTCCACTTATGATAAGGAATTGTATGTCTTAGTGCGAGTTCTACAAACTTGGCAACATTAACTGTGCTCTAAGGAGTTCGTTATACATTCCGATCATGAATCTTTGAAGTATCTTAAGTGTCAAACCAATTTGAATAAATGACATGCTAAATGGATTGAGTTCGTAGAATCATTTCCATACATCATTAAACATAAGAGAAGGAAGGTGAATGTTATTGCAGATGCATTATCTAGAGGTTACAACATGCTCTCCCAACTTGATCATAAAATATTTGGTTTGGAAACAATAAAAGGATTATATCCTACTGATTTGGACTTCAAAGATGCCTTTGAAAATTGTAGAGAAGGAAGAACTTGGAATAAATATGTACTACGGGAGGGCCTCCTCTATCGTGCTAACAAGATATGTGTTCCTGCTAGTTCCGTTCGCCTATTACTTTTGCAGGAAGCTCATGGAGGAGGTTTGATGGCACATTTTGGAGTGAAGAAAACTGAGGACGTGCTGGCCACACACTTCTTTTGGCCAAATATGAGACGTGATGTCGAGCGCTACGTGTCACGATGCACTACTTGCAGTAAAGCTAAGTCTCGACTTAACCCACATGGTCTTTATATGCCTCTTCCTGTCCCTAGTGTACCTTAGCAGGATATTTCCATGGACTTTGTTTTGGGATTGCCTAGGACTAAGAGAGGAAGGGATAGTATTTTTGTGGTTGTTGATCGTTTCTCCAAAATGGGACATTTTATAAATTGTCATAAGAATGATAATGCCTCACACATTGCTGATTTGTTTATGACGGAAATTATTCGTTTACATAGTGTACCAAATACCATTGTTTCTGATCGTGATGCAAAATTTTGAAGTCATTTTTGGAGAACTTTATGGTATAAATGGGGAACCAAGCTGCTGTTTTCAACCACATGTCACCCACATACCGATGGACAAACTGAGGTAGTAAATCGTACTCTATCCAATATGTTGCGGGCTGTTTTAAAAACAAATTTAAAGGGTTGGGAAGATTATTTACCACATTAAGAATTTGCTTACAACAGGTCAGTTCACTCTACTACAAAGGTAAGCCCATTCCAGGTAGTGTATGGTTTCAATCCTCGTGCTCCTATTAATTTATTACCTTTGCCTCCTTCTGAAACTATAAATTTGGATGCTACACAACGATCTGAATTCATTCTTAAGATGCATGAAACTACAAAGAAAAATATTGAAAGGATGAATGAGAAGTATAGAATTTCTGGTAGTAAAGGTAGAAAAGAAGTAAAACTTGAACCAGGGGACTTGGTATGGTTACATTTGAGAAAAGAACGATTCCTTCACTTGAGAAAATCTAAACTTATGCCACGAGCTGCTGGTCCTTTTAAGATTGTTGAAAAGATCAATGACAATGCATATAAGCTTGAGTTGCCTCCCGATTTTGGGGTTAGTCCCACATTTAACATTTCAGATTTACAACCATACTTGAGGGAAGAAGATGATCTTGAGTCGAGGACGACTCCGATTCAAGAGGGGGAGGATGATGAGGACATCACAACAGTGGATACTCACATTGATATACAAGGACCAATTACAAGAGCACGAGCATGGTTACTAAATCAGCAGGTGAACTCATTCCTAACTTCCTACCCATGTGATTTTGAGAATGTATTGCTATTGAATGATTTAATTGTTATTAGGAACCATGAACATGATCAACAAGTAAAGGGAGGAGGATTTGGGGACGTGGAGAACAAGATGGGACGTCCACAAGTTGATGGAAACAGCCACCAACTCGGACTTGAGTTCAACTCGGAGTCCAGGAGCAGTCCATCGTAAAATGGACGCCCAGGATGCATACGGACTCCGTTTTTGACATTCTACATATGCATGGAAAGATGAGAAGATAAACTTTCCAATAGTTATGGTCCCACAAAATTCGCCAGGATTCATTGGGAGTTTTTGAAACAAGTCGAATTCAGAGTTCTGTCCGGTGCTGCACCACCGTATTAGGCTTTTGGGCTTTGTATCCCGTATGAGTCCATTAGGGACGTGTCCAAGGGTCTTATGGCCGACCCCTAGCCTTTAAATACTGTAGCCGCCAGCCAAATTCATGGGTTTTGCTTAGATAAACAGCCGCCGTTCTACGGTTTTTGTGAAACCCCAACTTCGTGATTTTCAGATCACGTCTTCTACGTTCTTGCTCGTGTTCTCGGTTGCACCTGCAGGGATTATCCTTCTTGGCGAGGTCAAGCGTGTGCTGCAAGGTTGATAACCAATGGAGCAGTGGTGTAGTGATTGCAGGGATGTTCGAACTGCTTGAGTGCCACGTATCATCAACGTCGAGTTCTCCACCTCAATCGACCTACCTTTCGGAAGGTCGGGCCTAAACCACTCATCAATCCCTCTGAGTTTCGGGGTCGGCGGGCTCTGGCATGCCATGTAGTATGGCAGCGGCAGCTTCCACGTTTTGGCTGGCCCTTTGGAAGTGCGGGGCCGAACTATCGCTGATGATGTCAGTTTGGGCCTATCGAGCGTGGAGGCGCACCGCATTAGATCCTGAGCTAGGACCGGGTTGCGCTCGGTGGGCTCTTGAGGTGGCACGCTGTGCGGCGATCTAGTCGGCTAACTTGCGGTGTCGTGCCTTCGATGGCTCAGGGTCGCCCCGGGGGCTCACGCTGGTCGGTGTTGCCAGCTGCAAGGTGTTGGCCATTTTGGCGATGTGGCACTCGCGGGAGAAGTTCTCGCCACCTTTGGAGTCATCGCTGGAGGGTGGGTCGAACTGCAGGATGTGGTGGAGGGATGTCGTGGTGTGCCCAATCATCCCCACAAATACCGACGCCCAGTGCATCGTACGCGGCACCCGAGGTGGCAGAGAGTCGGAGGGTGCCGAAGCTGTTGGTGAAGAAATCCAGGCTCCCAAAATGGAGGGCCTGGTGGGTGAGGGTGAAGTTGTCCGCTTCCTCACCGCCTGCGGTTGTGGTAAACTCAAAGTTGCCGAAGGACATCGTCGCACTGGGTGCGAGAGTTGGTCGTGGGGAAGCCATCAATGTGGTGGAAAAGGAAAACGCGGTAGTCCCGCTACCTGGCACGCCAACTTTTGGTGTTTCAGATTTCTGACTAGTAATCGAATATACAACACGTTCTACCTCGAGGTAGCCTAGCTAAGAACACACGAAGGATTATCCTGGTTCGGGCAAGAATGCACCATGTCCAGACAGGGTGTCTCTCTTGTTCTTACTCAAGAATGGGGGTTGTTCTTACAAGTGCGAGAGCCTTCCCTCTCGAACTGGTAGACCTCTCCTATTTCTATTCTCTTTCTCTCCCTCTCTCCGTATCGTGGCGGGGAGGCGAGTTGTGGGTGCAGGAATGGCTTATCCTGTCATACGTTCGATGGGGTACTCGATGAAGTCGCCGTATCCATAGCCTGCCGCTGCACCTGCTCCTGTCTTATCCGGGGTAGTCCATACCAAGGCGCACGCGTGCCCCGTGTTCCACTCCTCTTCGGTCCCGTCGGAGGTAACAAGCATTCAATACCGCAGCCAGGGGGGGGGGGTCCTCGATTACCCCTCCACTCGACTGAAGTGACACCTGCTTCGCATTGAAGGCCACCTGCTTTGCTCCTACCCGAGGTCGGGCTAAGGTCCTTCCTTCGGGGCTTGGACTCCCTTCGGGACCGCCTTAAAGGCGGGTCTTGCATCCTGCCCAGGGGTCGACCCCGGGCTTCTCGTGCCGCCTTCTCCCAAGACCGGGCTCGATCCTGCGGTGTCGTCCTTCGTGGGATGCCTCATGCTTTCTCCCCGGGGGTCTGAGTACAGAACCCCGTCAATCTTCTTTCTTCAACTATCAAAAAGAAGCATAAGGACTTGGAGAGAGGCATAGGATCACCTACCCTGTTCCACCAGATAAATTGCTGGATTTTAACAGGGTGTAACTTTTGATAGGTTTTGCCAATGGAGGTGTGTGATAGATGTATAGAATGGTTTTGAAGTGCCCTACAACGTTTCTGTAGAGTTACAGAGCAGAATCACAAAGTAAACAGATGTAAATCCCAGATGAGTGCAAACTGTCCAGAAACAGGGCAGAGCAAAAATCTCTCTGGAATTTTCTGTTTCACCATCATAACTTTTAGGATAAAATTTTCTAATGGTCCTTTGATATAGAATTTTAAATATTATGAGATAGGTTACATACTTGTAACTCAATGTTTCCCAATTGGAGCAGTAGGGTGTGGAAAATGAAGATCAAATCAGCCTCTTGAAAAAGAAGCGCTGCTGAAATTTTTCCATATTTCTGTTAACATTGAAATGTCATAACTTTTGATCCTGAATTGATATTGATGCAAATAAGTTTATTGAAAATATATTGAAGTTAACTTTAAATTTGATGTTCAACTTGAGTTATGAAAATGCTGTTGACTAAATAAAAAACTGGAGTAAGTGCAGACGGTTCGATTCTGACCAGAACTGGTCAGACGGAATTGCATGAGCATGAATTTAAGTTCTGCTTCACCTGTTTTATTTAACCAGTCCAATGTTTGTGTTACTATCATCTTTCTGTAGAATTGACTATTTGATTTAATCAAATCTCTTCTTCCACAGATGACAGATATTAGAACTACACTGGCCAACGGATGGGTTCATTCGTTTGGACAGAATTTTCCCGGTTTCCCAGCATTGTTGCAGCGAATGTTGAAGTACTTTGGGTATACCGAGGCCCCACACTATTGGGGAAAAGAGACTATGGAGAATGGGGAGACGTCTTGTATCATGCACTTGGACATCCCCGCAAATCCTGAACCACCAGGTTGGGCACCATTCACCGTCACAGTGAAGGGGCATCACATGGAGGATTTGTGGGATATGGCATCCCGCGAAGCCATCACACGTTTTTGCCAGCTTCATGTTGAGCAAGTGGAGTCTACACCAATCGCGCTCCTACCTGTTACTGGGTAATCTCAGCAGGAGTGGGACGGGGACAAGGTGAGCTAATGGATTTATTCAACCCCAATTTCATCTTGAGGTTGTCTACCACAAGTTTTTATGCCGCCGTCAGCAAGTTAGTGATCTATGGTCAAGCCAGGACAATCAAAGAACTTATTTGTGAGCTCAACCAAGCTAACACTTGCAAGAATCAGCTCTAACATGAGAAGAATTCACTGCATGCGTATCTGGCCCCAGCAATCCATCAGCTCATGGTGGCTGAAAATGAGCTGCAACGCACTCAGGAAGAGTTGCAGCAAGTCTGGGATGAGCTGAACGTGAGTCAGCAGATGGTGGGTGCCCAATTGCACCACATTAATGTACTCACTGAAGAGAGGAATGAAGCCATAGAGGCAGCGCAGAATTGGGAGCAAGACTGGATGTTTGCTCAGGACGAGTTGGATGCTGTACAACCTATTTTGCAGCTGGTCCTCGTCCAACAAGTTGAGATGGTAGCTCCGGGGGAACCTGAACTCAAACCCAAAGCTATGGTAATCGATGCTGAGCCTGAGCTTTTCGCTCCAGTTTCAGACTGATAAGAAGGTTAGGTCCGATCTTTCAAAAGGTAGGTCGATTGAGGTGGAGAACTCGACGTTTATGATCTGCGGCACTCGAGCAGTTCGAACACACCTGCAATCACTACACCACTGCTCCGTTGGTTATCAACCATGCAGCTGTAAGGGCCTAAGTTTTTGCACATGTTCAAAGTGTTCATCACACCACACACACCTCATTTGAGAAAAACTTATGAACACCATTGAAGAGCAAGTAAACACCATCAACATGGTCATTATAGGATAAACTCACAAAAATGCAAAAGTGGTATTTCCCACATGCATCATATAGGGGCTGAGCATATGAAAAACTCCTACACCTTGCTAGGAATGCTCATGCCAAGTTTCACCCAAATTCAAAACCTTTTGAGTTATTTTTGGGTATAATTAGAAAGAGGTTAGTTTGAACTTAAATTCAAATTCAAACCCCTTTCATCCCATGAATTCAAAAGTGGGATTCATATTCACACTCTGCACATTTTTGTTAGCTCACACACCAATTTTCACTCCATTTGGAGTTGATCTTGACATGAGCCAATTTGGTTAAATTCAAACCAAATTTTAATTTCAGTTACTCTTTGCTGAAATTTGATCAAATCAAACCATACTTTGAATTATTCAAAGTCAAGTGGCCATTTTGAAATTTGATCAAATCACAAAGGATATTATGGACTCTACTGTTTTGAGCAGTGGAGAAATTGAATTTAGGAGGTTAAAATGGGGGTGGGGCCCCCTTGTCAGCCACTCCTAACAGAGGAACCGCCTCAGCTTGGGTCTCCTTCGCATGGGCGAGCGCCAGTGCGCCGGCCGACCCGTTCACGATGGGAAATCGGCGCCAGCTCCTTCTTTTCGACGTGCGACCCGCTCTTATCACTCCACGAGCTTCCAAAGTCGATCTTCCTCACTTCTATCTCGCATTTCCTCGCTCTCTGCTCCGCTCCCGTGAAGAACACCGCCACTGCCCGTACTCTCGATGTTTTTCTCGCCACAGTCGGGTGATCATCGATTGATCGAGTTTCACACTGCAAGCTTAAGCATCCAAGCGTGCTCTAGCTACTCCCCTCGCTGTACCAAAGTTTGGTTGCTTCGGGTGATCACAGTTCGACGAACACCGACGAGTTACCGAAGGTTGCGGCGGCGATTGTTTTGGTTCACCGTGGACAGGATTCCACGGTCACTTTCGCCTATGTTTTCCTACACAAGAAAGGTGGGTTAACTTCCCTTGGTCGTGTAGCTCTTCTCCGTTTAGCAAATGATCCACCGTATAGCTAGAATTTTTTAATTTCCTGAACCCTAGTACAAAACACCCGAGCTCGGTTGTGAGCCAAATTCGGTGCACATGTACCACCACAAGCCGAGTTCGTTTGCAAGTAGCTTGTACATCCCCTAGACCCTCTCCTCGAAGAAAAACCAAGGAAAATCATGGAGAATTGGCTCGGAGAGGGCAGTTCTTCGGGCCGCCATGGAAAACGGTCTCGGTTCACCGTGGACCTTGGTGTTGCCGGCCGTTTCACCAAGTTTGGCTACCATTTCTAGCTTCCTAATGGTACCCTGGTGCTATAGAGCCAAAAACCCAATGTTTTGGTGAAGGACAGATCTTAACCGACCTCGCCGAAACCCTACCAGGTGCCGTCGCTGGTGCGCACAGGTTTCCGGCCATCGCCGGCGGCCGGCGAGCCCACAGCCGAGTTCAGGTGGTCAGAAAATGGGGAGGCAGCGAGTTTTATCCCGAGGGGTGGCCAGGAACTCGATTCCGGCGAGTCTCGCCAGAGACCACTGCCGTCGGGTGTTTGGCACGAGTAAGAAGAAGAAGAAGTAGAGCACGTGGGGTCCACCGGCAGAAGTTTAAACTTTGCCCAAATTTTAAGATTTAGTTCAAGCTTCAAATCCACATAACTTTGGCTAGGAAACTCCAAATTGAGTGAACCAAATTTTGTTGGATTCAGCTCTCTGAATAATTTACAACAAATCAAGTTTCACTTTATGAAAGTCTTTATTTATCCAGAATTAATTCTTCAAAATTTAAACTGTTCAGAATTTTAACTGGAGATACCTTTGGGGAAAAATTCTGAAATTTGGCCAGGATGTTCATCATAATATCCCTGAGCTACCATAGAAATTTTTTTAGATCCTTTTGATCTCATTTGGTCCACCTAATAGTGTCATTAATAAAACTGTTTCAGAGAAAATAGAAAATGTCCAGAAACATTTTCAGATTTTCCCTGAAATTGTTTAGCTCATATCTTTGGCTAGGAATCTTCGAATTAAGTGAAATCAACTCCATTAGAACCCTCTGAAAATATAGTTTTCATAAAGTCATGGCTTGCTCCATGAAAAATCCCTAGAACACCCTAAGAGCTCCAATTTAGGCCAAATACACAATTATTTGTGGAGGGCTCAAATGAGCTTTCCTGCAAATGAAACTTGGCCAAGTCTCTGTTTAGTTTGTAAACCACAGTAAAAATTTCAGAGTCATTGGGACTTTCTAGTAATACTTATAGTCTTAACAAATTCAACTTCAAATTCAAATGCATTCAAATTGATACATACATGTATTTATCTCCTGTAGTCGCTAAGGTTGAGGAGGAGCCCGAAGTCTTAGACTTCATTACTCAGAGGAACAGCTAGCCTACGACCAACAGCAGCAAGGTAAGCTTTGGTTTGCATTAGCCTTTTTATAAATTTTACTGTTTTGAGAACTTACTTTGAGCACCCACTTCAATTATGCATTAGAGTCTTGTTTGAAAACCCAAATGCATAGCCAAGAAAACTCTGGTTTGTGCTTAGGTTTTTAAACCTCGAGTACCTACTGCAATGCTAAGATAGTGTAGGATTCGGTACAAGTCGAGTAGTTGGAACTGCTCGCGAGAATAGGCTAGAGGCACACTACTCGGGTAAACATAGCAAATGGAACGCATGGCAATAAAAATGAGACCGAGCGGAGAGTAAGGACAGCAGGATGTTGGGGCCTGGGTGCCATAGCTCCGTTTTTGTCGATTGAGGACTGAGCCGTGTGCGGGCCTGTTGAACAAGCTAGAACAGTACCGAAGACCTACCGGTTATATGGGAATGGGGAAACCGATGTAATTCGGGTAGCTGGGTGTTGAGGCATTGCTTGTCGTTCAGAGGGTAGGTTGAGAGCTTGAGGTGTAAATCGGCTGGCGGCACTGCAGGTGCACGTGCAGAGACCTCTTGCTCGGGACGCGGTTCAACATTTGGCTGATGGATGAAAGGTGGTTGCGCACGACGTCCGTGATGGCTGCAGTAGGCAACATCGAGTACGGCTGTACGTGATGGGTTATTCAGGTAACCCTGCAGGTATAAATCGATTATAATCACTGTCCCTCACGGTCAATGAGTATCACTTGTTCATGTACTGTGACGTAGAAAGAACAGGCTAGATTCATGTTAAAAGTTTGCTGATCTGAAGGATGTACCTTGATTGTAAATGGAGTGCTATAGTTTAGAGCTAAATAAAGTTGTTTTCAACCTTGGGCAAAGCACATGAGAGAAATGCGTTTCTTGTTTGATTGCGGCTCTCTCATGTGCCTTAGCGTGAGGTTCTCCACAGCTTGAAAGTAAGGTCCAACTACTTAGGCGAGTCCTTTGCAACTTATTTTCCCATTTACCCTTTAATCCATCATGTAGAAGTTTCATGTATAGGGAAGGCAGGTCAGACTTGCTGAGCCATCGTGCTCACTGCTTGTGTTTGAAGCTTTTGCAAGGTGTTATGAGGAAGGGACTCCCGAGGAGGAGACGGAACCCAAAGAGAGAAACCCCGTTAAGTGGGAGTCGTGCATTGCCGCCGTGTTAGTGTGCGTGTGTGCTAACGGGGACACGTTCATAGGCTGAACGTGAACTCGGTGTGTAGTCTACGCCCGTGAGTGTAGACTGAACATATTTTTTTTGTAAAATTGTTCATAAACTCGTTTATGTGATAAACTTTGCTTCCGCTTTGTACATTTTATGTTTGTTATCTGGTGCTGTGCAACGCAGCACCCCTCAGCTTGATCCTAGATCGATGAGGCCGTGAGGCTGTGTCAGCATGGTATCAGAGCTCGCTTGAGGTTTAACGCACTAAAAACATCAAGGAACGAGTTAATAGCCCATATAAGGATGTTATTAGTGTATAGAAAGTGGAAAATCTAACCTATGTTCTTATGTCAAAAAATCATGCATCTCGGGACGTCATATGTCTTGGGGGGTGCAAGTAAGCGCTGTCCACCAGTGCGCACAAGCTGAAGGGTGGAGCCTCACGGGTGGCAGGTAACCCGGCCCGCTTTAATATTCTCTATAACTCTTCATGTTGTTTGGGGTATTAGAGCAACGCCCTTCCCTGGCGTGCTACGGGTGAGTTTGGGAGACCCCATCACGTGGTTAGTAACGTGAACACGTAGCTCAAGGCGTGTTTGGCTTGGGAACACCCGTGCGCATGTTGACGGACGGGTGTATGAACTGTATTGGGACCGGGTTCGGTGTGCAGGCGAGCCTGACGATCGTGTGAGTTATTTGCAGGTAGTCTAAATATGAATCGGTAGACGAGTAGCATCCGTGTGCGAGAAACGTTTAGTGCCACTGAACTAACGAAGCCGGCTAAGTCCGGTATAGGTTTTTCTTTGTGAGGAACGTAGTACCGACATGAACTGGTGACGCTTCGACGTCACACCCCTATAAATGTTCTACATCATTGTAAAACTTGAAAGTTTTTATCCAGAGCACTAAAACTTTCATATAACTTTTTCCCTTAATCAGGATGTTCAAAGTTAACAAGTTTTCAACTTATAGGATACTAAGGACAGAGTCCCCTGTTTTCAGCTGAAATAAGGCTGAAGTTAATCAGAGGTTAGAGGTTCGGTTCTTTCGAGGTTGGGGTCATATGATACATTTATGAAAGGATTTGGAAGAGCTTTACATCGTTTGTGTCGATGTCCAGATGTGTTTCATCCCTTAACCAGTCGAAAATTGCAGTAGAGTTGAAACTGTCCAGAAAACCGGGCGGAGCAAACACTCTCTGTAACTATATGTAAATTGATAATAACTTCCTGCACAAAAATCTAAAAATAGAAAATAAGGTAGTCCTGAAAATTTTATGAGATGGGTTACAACTTTGTAACAGAAAGTTTTGTCAAATTTGGTGTATAATTAACTGGAATTCTTGTATCAAATCAGTACCTCAAGCAGGGAGGTGCTGTCCAATTTTTTTCAGAAATTCCGTCAACTTTGACATCTCATAACTTTTGAACCAGGACAGATGTTAGGTCAAGAAAATACTTTCTGGAAAGCTATTGAATTTAGCTTCAACTTTGATGTTTAGCGCTCCAGAATTGGTTTTTCATTTAGCATGGTCTAAATCAGGTTGAAATGGAAACTGGTCAGTGTTGTCAGTTTGGGCAGCAGACCAGCAATCAAATTTGTCCTAAGTTTGAATTGTGTTTCCAAAGTTTTATGAGTTCAATGACATGTTTTAATGTTATAACTCAATGATTTACTGTTGAAATGAATATTTTACCTTTTTCAAATATGTTTCTACAGATGACAGTGGATAGACAATTGGAGAACGGGTGGGTGGTATCTCACTGTCCTCAACGCAGCGGTTATCCGGAAGTGTTGAAGCAAATGCTTCACTATTTTGGGTACGTGGAGACGCTGCAGTACCTCTCCAAGGAAGAAGGCGAGGAGGGAAATAGGACATGGACCATCCATGACGATGTTCCAGCAGGACCTATGCCACCCGGTTGGGCACCGTTCACCGTCACGGTGAGAGGAAGACAACCGGAGGAGATGTAGGTGGCAGCCTGGGACAGCATGTTGCATTTCTGCCAGCCACACATGATAGCGATGGAGGGCACTCCATAGGCGCTGGTCCCGGTGGAGGGGCGAGCTAATCATGTGTGGAGGGAAAGGTATTTAGAGGCAACAGATCTGGGTTGCCCAAGGTACAACCCCGCAGAGGCGAAACTCAGCCTACAGTTGAGGGCAGGGAAGACTGTGATGGACAGCCAAGCTGTACATACGGATTGTCTTGCCATGAAGCTTAAGGAGAGTACCAGCCGTGGAGACCATTTCGAGAGTGCTCACAGCGCACTCCGCTATGTTCTCCTTCCGTCGATAAAGCAACTGAACGAACAACATAATCAGTTGCATCGTCTGAAGAAGGCGAAAAAGAAAAGCCACGTCGACATCATGGATTTACAACAGCAAGTGCAGGTCTTGACCCAGCAAAATGAGGTCCTCACTCAAGAGCGTGAACATGCTATTGAGGTGGGGCAAGTCTAGGAAGAGGACTCTAACCAGGCCATGGACGAGGTTCACGCGTTGCAAGACCTCATAATTCCGGCAGTAGGCCTACCGATGGTAGGTGCCGTACCCGTGGTTTTGGGTATCCCGGCGATGTGGGAACCTGAACCCGAAGAGGAGGTCATGGACCCGGAGCCTCCAGCAGAGGTAGAGGAGGAGGACGACCTGCAGGCGGTCGAGTTCTACTCCGAGTAGTGTGTTACCGTTGCCAAGTCGGGCAGCGAGGGTGATGTATAAAAACTTTTGTAATCAGTGACATGTAGTGTCGACAGTAGTATATGTATAGGTAGTGACGACATGAACACGACTTCTCGGAGACCCGAGAATATTAATGTATCTTGTATAATGTTTATGCTTTATCAATATATATGAATGTTGTGCAAGTTATTCATGTGTCACTTCAATACCTACTGTTTTTATATCGAATTTGAATAATGACATGTGCTGATCGCTGCTGTTTTGAATTTCAGAATGACTCGCACTCGTACCAACCCGGAAGTTGGGGGTTCTAGTCAGGGGGGATATGCCTCCCAACAACATCCCGAGGATTCCTCGGGACAGCAACAGCAGTAACAGCAAAACCGCCACCGCCAACAGTTACATTGGCCGACATCGTTGCGGCTATGGCGGGTTCTCATCAGCAGCACAGAGAGTTACTGCAGACTCTTATTGCAAATACGTCTCGACTAGAGAGGCATCAAGATCGCAAGGAGCGCCAACAAAGATCCTACTCCAACTTTCTGGCTACTCATCCCCCGGTATTCTCAAGGGCTGATGAACCCCTCGATGCGGACAACTGGCTCCGAACGATGGAGATGAAGTTTGGGCTGCTCCAAGTGAGTGAGCAGCGCAAGACCCAGTTCATGTTTCAACAGCTTCAAGGGTCTGCGAGCGCTTGGTGGGCAAACTTCTGTGCCTCGCAACCGACCGAGCGAGTTATGACCTGGATGGAGTTCCGGATGGCCTTCAGGGCCTATCACATACCGCCGGGTCTTATGAAAAGAAAGACACAGGAGTTCCTTCGCCTGCAGCAAGGAAGCAGGAACGCGCTGGAATACTCCAGGGCGTTCAATGAGCTCAGGCTCTATGTGTCATATCACGCCAATACTGACGAGAAGAGGCGGGACCATTTTTACCAGGGGCTTAATCCGCTTCTGAAGGACAAGCTGCCAATGTTCAATCGCGGCAGCCTCAACGACATTATTGATGCTGTGATTGTTCAGGAGGACTCCAGCAAGGAGTTGGCGGCGGTGGAGAAGAAGCGAAGCGCACCGCAGAGCAGCGGAGAGGGAGGTGGTCCTTCTCAAAAATACCGGATGGTGTATCTCTCACCATCGGGTCAATATGTCAGACACCACAGAGGCCGATGCCATTCCGCAGTCGGCCATATTCTCCACCGGCATTCAGGCCGGCATTACCAGCACCACCTCTGCAGCAACAACAGAAGAAGTGGGCGATGCCTCGTGCGTTTGCATCTCAGCAGCGCATGCCGGGCTTTCATCCCCCAAGCACGGGCCAGTTGTCAACCGCATGCTTCAAATGTGGTCGCCCAGGACACGCCTGTGGCGGACCGGAATCAGCTCATCCAGGATCGCAGAGGGTGGTGCCACACGATGCGACACCCGACAGCACACATCATAAGGATACATTGTATTACATAGAAAACAAACTGAAACTGTACAAACTAGTACAATACTCAGTTACAAATTATTGTTTATATTACACAGCGGAAGTCTAATTTGTACAACTCACTCCCGATTATCTAGAAAAAGTTGGTTGCCCAGCCCTAGTGCAACCCACACTAGCTGCACTCCTCAGCTCAGCGCAGCGTGTACGGCTCCCACTCAGCCGTGGTCCCCGACGGAGGGTAACCCTCGCCGGTGGACTCGTAACCCAAGTCCGTGGGTGGCTCCTCACCGGAAAAACACTTAAGCAGCAACCATGAGCACGATGGCTCAACAAGACTTAACTGACTCACCTAGGCATGAAACTCTACATGTAGTGTACATAAAACATGGGGTGGTACATTTTCAGCAAAGGGACATGCCTACCAGTTCATCCTTAATTCATCTTTTAGCCACAAGTTAACAATTGATGAATAAGAAATTTAGTAAGCAATATTTGGTGGCACACATGTAGCAATACAATTATACATATCAGCAGAATTGAGTTATTACATTCCACAATTTATCTATGTTACGACGCAGTGAACAAGCGGTACTCGTCACCGTGAGGGACGGCGAATCGACTCGATATACACCTGCAGGGAGACCCAAAGAGCACGTCACGTACGCCCACCTGTGGAGCCGCACAGAATACTCACTCGATGTCGTACGGGACAACCTTTCACCCAACAGCCCAAACGTCGAACCGGTCGCACCGAAACGAGCAGGAGATTCCCTACATGGAGCATCTCGCTGTGCCCATTAGCAGATTTCTACCTTGCTGCCCTCAGCCTACACCTATAAATCGGTGCGTTATGCCTCGACGTCCGGAGGTACAGGTCACATCGGTATATCGGGGCCCATATATTCGGTATACCTTCGGTACGTTCAATACATGTTCAGCAGGGCCTCACATGGATCGGTCCTCAATCGACATGGACAGGGCTGCACACACAAGACTTCCTCTTGCTGCGTCCTATCCCCTGCCTAGTCTCATTTTCCTTACTAAAGTGATCTCACATCACTCGAACCAATCCCGTGTGTCCCAAGCCTAAACTCGCGAGCAGATCCCAACTACTCGACTTGTAGCGAAGTCCTATGAATCAGTAAGCATAGCCTGTCTACTCAAGGTCTTAGACACTACCCTCACTCTTATAGGCAAATTCTGGTTATGAAAGTGGGGTTTCATCCATCCTACACCTAATGCACATTCATACTTCACACTAGACATGTAAATAAAGCAAAATTTTACAAAAGGGGTTAATGCAAAACGGGGCTTGCCTTGTTGCTGCTGGTCAGTGGTTAAAGCTTTGTCCGGAAGACGGAAGTCGAGCACTTCCGGAGTCTCCTCGCCTTCAGCGACTACACGTTAACGAGATACTACATATTAATTCAAATGCAATGTGTAAACTTAAATAAGTAATTACTATAACTCTAGCTAGCCCTCCCCTTTGGTTCTGAAATTTTTATGGCAGCTTGGTAGGGTCCTAACCAGAGTCTTGACCAAGTTTCATTTGAACCAAGGTTCATTTGAGCCTTGTACAAATAAAAACTTATTTGGTCAATATTAGAGCTTCTAAGGAATTCCAGGGGTTTTCATGGCTCCAACCATTACTTTCTGGAAACTAGAATTTGAGATAGTTCTAATGGAATTGGTTTCATGTCACTTGAAGAATTCTAGAGGAAGTTATGCCCCAAACAAGATTTGAGAAAATCTGAAAAATGTTTCTGTACATTTTCTATTTTCTCAGGGAAGTTCACTTAATCACACCATTAGGGGTAGTAAATGAACTTGGATGAGTCTGAAAATTTTACTGTGACTCAAGGATTTTCCAATAAACCTCCCAGCCAAATTTCAGAATTTTTCATAAAGTAATCCTCCAGATAAAATTCCTAACAGTTTGAAATTTAGGGATTTAATTGGGAAACCTATTAACTTTCATGAGCTGAAATTTGTATTGCCGGAAAGTACTCAAAATTCTGAGTTCAGTAAAATTTGGTTCACTGGATTTGGAGCTTCCTAGCAAAAGTTATGTGCATTTGAAGTTTGCACTCAAACTGGAAATTCCCAAAATGTTTAAACTCTGCGGGTGGGGCCCACTCTTTAAACCGGCCCACTGAGGACGCGGCCACACCGCAGCCCACGGGGTTTTACGCGCGCTGCCGCACTGAATCCCGTCCGCAAATGGATCCCCGCGAGAGAACAGAGGCTGACCGGTGGACCCGGCCCCCCCTTTGTCTACCTCGCGCCATCCCGCGACTCCCGCGGCGGTGCTTCACCGGAGTTCTCGCCGCCGGCCGTTTCACTGCACGAACTTCGACGGGTATCACTGCCTGGGCCTAAATTGGCTCGGAGAACACGCTGGTGCCCTCACCGAAGCTTGGCGATGGCCAGAACCACGCCCGCGACGGTGGCAGCGGCTCTCTCTACTCCGGCGATGTCATCCGAGCTACTCAGGGCCTTATTTTCCAAATGGTTTGCTCCTACAGCTCCGCGGTGGCATGCTGAGCATGAAACTGAGCTCGGTTGGCCATGGAAACGGCCGGAGCTAGGACCTTACCGTCGACCTAGGGCTAAAACGGCGGATGCTCGAAAAACTTGAATAGCAGGGCCAAGACTCGAGGGTTTTTTATGGTCTTTGATCATAGATGGCCATGGAAACGTGTAGAACATGTGCTTGGCTGGGTTTACACGGTGGTGGACCGATCACCACGAATTTCGGATTCTTTGCTAGCTCGGTTGTTTGAACACCGAGAACTACCCGTGAAAATACTCTCTCTACAGGGCACAAGAGGAGGTGCGGTTTTGACCGTGAGTTAGAGCAGTCTCCGGCGCGTCTCTTTGCTGTTGATCTTCGGTCGCGAGGATGCCTGGATCAGCAGCGCGACGAGGACCCGAGAAGAGAGGCCGGCGAAGTTTTTCGTTTCAGCTATGTGCGGGCAGAGCGGAAGGGATGAGGCCGGCTTTACTTGGGCGGGCGGTTTAACCGCGTGTTGCACCCGGCGCCTTCGGTCACCTAGCAGCAGGTGGCAGGGGTGAGGCGGTCGGGCGCCGACGTCTGCCGTGCGCTGGCGCGTTTTCTCGGCCGATGGAGGAAAAATCACTGAGGAAGCTTCTCTGTTAAGGCTGCTGACAAGTGGGGCCTCCCCTCTAATTCATTTTAAAAATTTTCATTTCTATTTGTACTAAAATATCCCCAACTACTCACAATTGAATGTGAGACTTAATCACCAAGTCACAGTTTGAATTTGGTTTCCCAAATTTGAAATTTGTCTGGCTAAATTTGCCTCATGTTTGAACTGAAATCCAAATTCAGTTTTGAATTATTACAAATTTAGTTCCCGACAAGATGAACTCCAATGGGGATGAAAATTGGTGGGCTAACTCAAAAAAATGTGCTGAGTTTGAATATGAAGCCAACTTTTGAATCCAAGTGATGAAAGTTGCTGCATTTTGAATTTACACTCAAATTGTCCTCTTTTTCAAATGCCTCCAAAAGTGCCTCAAAAAGTGTTGGGTTTGCATGAAATTTTGCCTGAACCTTCCCAAGACTCTTTATGTTCTAGGGGTGAGCTCAACCTCTCATGTTCATGTGTAGAAATCCTACTTTGTAAAAGTTAGGGCTTTCCCCTCTAATCACCCTTTTGATGGTGGTTACTTGCTCTTCACGAGTATTCACAAGATATCCACAACAAAATCTGTGGTGTGGTGAGGTGATGAAAAAATTTTGCAGGTCCCTTTTCTTGGGCTTTTACATCCCCCCCCCTTAAAAGAATCTCGTTCCGAGATTACAAAAGAAGAGACAGCGATGTAATAGGAACTCACCCATGCTGAGACGCCATGAACTCCGGGTATTTTGAGCGAAGGAATTCCTCGCTCTCCCACGTCGCTTCTTCGGCGGTGTGGTTACTCCAGAGTATCTTGTAGAACCACAACATTCGGCTACGCGTGGTCTGGGCTTTCTCATCAATAATTGCCACCGGATATTCATCATAAGTCAAATCCGGTTGCAGCTCGCCGATGTCTTCAGTAGGGACAGCAGCCGTATGTTTCAGACATTTTTGCAGTTGTGAAACATGGAAAACATCGTGAACACCACCAAGAGATGCCGGTAGCTCCAGTCTATACGCCGCTGGTCCACACTTCTCGGTGATAGCATAGGGCCCAATGGGGAGCGAGTTTCCCCTTCACGCCGAACCGGTGCACACCTTTCATCGGAGACACACGGAGCTACACGTGTTCCCCGACGTCAAATTGCAGAGGTCTACGCCTCTTATCAGCGTAGCTTTTCTGCCGGGATTAAGCGGCCTTCAAGTTGGCTTGAATCATCCGAACGCGCTCTTCGGCATCGTTCACCACACCAACCCCGAATGTGACCCTTTCACCGGACTCGCACCAGTTTAATGGGGTGCGGCATTTGTGACCGTAGAGAGATTCGTAGGGTGCCATCTTGATACTCGCCTGATAGCCGTTATTGTACGAGAATTCCGCCAACGGTAGGTGATCATCCCAGTTCCTACCATGGTGGATGGCACATGCTCTCAACATGTCTTCCAGCACTTGATTCACCATCTCTGTTTGCTATCTGTCTGAGGGTGATAGGCGGAGCTCCTAATAAGCTTAGTACCCAATGCAGCGTGCAACTGCTCCCAAAAGCGAGACACAAATAATGCACCTCGATCGGAGACTATGGTCTTGGGTACTCCATATAAACATAGAATCTTCGCTATGTACAGCTCCGCATATTTGCCGGCATTGTAACGTGTATGCACTGGGATGAAGTGAGCCGTCTTGGTTAACCGATCAACGATTACCCAAATGGAATCATGCTTGTTGGAAGTCAGGGGTAATACCACAATGAAATCCATGCTCACACCTTCCTATTTCCATGCCGGGATTTTAAGGGGTTGCAGCAGCCCTGATTTTCTCATGTGATCAGCTTTCACTCGTCTACACGTATCACACTCGGATGCGTACTTAGCCACTTCCCGCTTCATCCGTGTCCACCAAAATTTCTTTTTCAAATCTTGGTACATTTTGTTGCTGCACGGATGAATGGAGTATTTAGACAAGTGAGCTTCATCAAGGATCTTTTTCCTCAGCTCCATATCCCGGGGTACGACTATGCGGTCATTGACCCATAGCGTCCCCTCATCATCTTTCCGGAAACATTTAATCTCCCCGTTGTCTATCTGTCTCCTGAGATGTGCCATGCCCTTATCAACTTTCTGAGCTGCAATGATGTCCTCTCTAATAGTAGGGATGAGGGCAAGGTTGTAGAGCGACCCATAAGGAACCAAGTATAAACTCGGCTCTTCCTCCTCCATCGGTGTAATGGTGAGGTTATGGACATGTGTCTTCCGACTCAGTGCGTCGGCAACCACATTCACCTTGCCGGGGTGGTAGTGAATCTCAATCTCATAGTCTTTGATTAGTTCTAACCACCTCCTTTGCCTCATGTTCAGCTCCTTCTGGGTGAAAATATAATTCAACCTCTTGTGGTCGGTGTAGAGATGCACCCAATTCCCCAGGAGATAGTGCCTCCACATTTTTTTAACGCCAAAACACCAGCAGCAAGCTCAAGATCATGTGTCGGATAGTGCTGCTCATGGTTCTGAAGTTGGCGTGAGCCATATGCGACCACACGTCCTTCCTGCATCAACACGCAGCCGAGCCCAATACCGGACGCATCACAATACACGTCGAAGGGCTTAGTTGTATCCGGTTAAGCTAAGACCGGGACTGCTGTGAGATGCTTCACTAATGCTTGGAACGCTCCTTCACATGTCGTGTTCCAAACATATTTTGTCCCCTTCTTCAGCAACTCTGTCATCGGCTTAGCAAGCTTGGAGAAACTTGGAATGAATCTCTGATAGTATCCCGCTAAGCCGAGGAAGCTTCTGACTTCATGGACTGAAGTGGGAGCTTTCCATTTCAGCACTTGCTCTATTTTGCTTGGGTCAACCGCAATACCTTCCGCTGAGATGATATGTCCCAGAAATAGCACTTGGCTGATCCAAAACTCACATTTGCTGAACTTGGCGTAGAGTTTGTGGTCTCTTATGCATTGAAGAACAATCCTCAAGTGTTCGGCGTGTTCTGCTTCTGTCTTGGAGTAAACCAAGTATCATCAATGAACACCACCACGAACTTGTCCAGCTCCGGCATGAACACCGAGTTAATGAGGTACATGAAATGTGCCGGAGCATTAGTGAGACCAAAAGACATGACAAGATATTCATATAAGCCATATCTCGTCGAGAAGGCCGTCTTCGGGATATCCTCCGCCCGGATCTTTATCTGATGATATCCACAGCGAAGATCCATCTTGGAGAACACACTTGCACCCACAAGTTGATCAAACAAAATGTCAATGCGGGGCAGTGGGTACTTATTCTTGATGGTGACAGCGTTGAGCGGCCGGTAGTCCACACACAGCCTCAAGGTTTCATCCTTCTTCTTCACGAACAGCGCCGAGCATCCCCAAGGCGAGGAACTCGGCCTAATGAAACCTTTGCTCAACAGATCATTGAGCTGCTCTTTCAGTTCAGCCAGCTCGTTCGGAGCCATTTTGTATGGACTCCGGGAGATAGGAGTAGTCTCGGGTGCAAGCTCAATCTTGAACTCGACATCCCGCTCAGGTGGCATGCCCAGAAGATCATCCGGAAACACGTCGGGGTATTCCCGGACTATGGGGATGTCCTCTAACTTAAGAGCTTCAGTATTATTGATTGCTGAAACTTCTCGGACTGGATTGTCTAATATGAGGGACTGCGGACGGTGTAGTGGGGAGTTGAGGTGAACCGTCCGTGATAAAATTTCTAGGACAGCGCCATGGTAGCTCAGCCATGACATGCCTAAGATTGCATCAATCTTTTGTCCCTCAAGAATAATCATAGTGGTGGGATATATCTTCCCACCTAAGCACAATGGTGCTTTTGGAACCATCATAGTTTCTGAAATCTTTCCTCCCGGTGAGCAGATCATATAAGAGCACTCGGTGGGAAAGGCTTCCAGTTGATGCTTAACCACATATGATGTACTTATGAAGTTATGGGTTGCACCAGAATCAAATAATATGATGATTGCTTGATCGTTGAGAGTAAACGTACACGCCAGCACGTTGTCTCCCTCTGGGGCGTCCTCATTGTCGAGGTTGCGAACGCCCCCAGTCTGCTGATCAACCTTCTTGACTGGAGGTCGGCCTCGAGCACCGCCCTGGAACTGGGCTTGCCCACTGCTCTGCTGCTCCTGGGGACAGTCCTTCGCGAAATGGCCTGCCTGGCCACACGTGAAACAAGTGTAGCGTGGCGGTCCTCCGCTGGTCGGCGGACGAAAACCCGCGGCGCGTTGTGGCGGTGGAAACGCCCGGGGTGCCATATGCTGCTGCTGTTGCGGTCGCGTTGGTGGCATCGGCGGTCAGAACGGGGGTGGCTGGAATGAATGACCCCCGAACTGCTGAGGTCGCGCCGGTGGATGCCACTGCTGACCGGATGGTGTCCGATACACCATGCGGTATTTTTGGGGAGCTCCACCCCCACTGCTGGGTGGAGTGCTGAGCTTCCGCTGCTCAGCCGCCAACTCTCGCTGAGCGTCTTCTTGCATGATCGCGGCATTGACTAGATCATTGAACGTGCCGCGATTGCATTGGGCTCAGGGTGTAACCCCCGATAGAAGTGCTCCCGTTTCTTCTCCTCCGTGGAGACGTAATCCGACGCATATTGCACCAGATGGTTGAAGGCACGGGAGTAGTCATGGGCACTCCTCCCGCCCTGCTTCAGCTCCAAGAATTCCTGGAACTTCCTCTTCATTATCCCGGGAGGGATATGATAGGCGCGGAACGCCTCCCTGAATTCGTCCCACTCCACGGCATGGCCAACCGGACGTGAGGCGACATAATTCGCCCCCCCCCCATGCACCAGCGGCTCCGTGAAGCTGCTGCGCCGCGAACAGAGTCTTTTGCCGCTCCGTACATTGGAGCAGCCCGAACTTGGACTCGATTGTCCGCAGCCAGTTATCGGCCTGCAGTGGTTCTGCGGCTTCTGTGAACACCGGAGGGTGCGTACTCATGAAATCCGAGTACGTCACATCATGGGGCTCACGAGGCCCCCTCTCTTGATGCCCCCCACCTGGGAAGTATTCTGCACGATCGTGCGGAGCAGGTCGGTCTGCGCCTCATGACCACCCACCAGTGCCGCTATCACATCCGCTAGGGTAAGCGGAGGCGGCGGTGGTGGTTGTAGCTGCGGGGTGCTGTCGTAGGCAGGTGGCTGGGAGTCATCGCCTCCCTGCTGGATAGAGCCACCAATCTAATGCATGGTCCGAGTGCAAACCATCTGCAACCAAACGACAATAAATATCAGTCCCGCAACAAACTTCATGCAGTCCAATAAAATAGGCGTAAACATAATGACATTAAAACATGCGATGCATCTTGTATGTAGATAATGTAATAACTTTGCCCAAGCTACCCCATTACCTGACCAAATACAAGCTAGTTAAATCCAACTTGATGAACATCCTCTTTTTAAGCTCACCACAACTAGGTTTGGTCACCACGAGACGTTACTATCGCTTTGTCATCACGTATACCACCCTTTTATCTTCAGTACGACACAAACATGGTCTCTAGCAAAAGAAACTTGAGTAAAACATATACTCAAATCTTTAACTAGTTGAAGATAACCACTCATTAGTATGTTCTACCCCCTTGGAAGTACTTAAACCCCCTAGGGTACAATAATCTCTCAAATGAGTTCAACTGTCATTCCTCTGTCAGTGTCAGAATGACCAGTTTCTACATATCCAAGATTTTGATCTAGTTCTGGGCATTTTCATGACTCAAGTTTAATAACAAAGTTAAAGTTAACTTCCTTATCTTTACAACGAGTATTTATTTGCCCTCAGATCATCTCTGGTTAAAAGGTTATGGTAATTCAAAGTAACCAGAATTTCTGGAAGAATTTCAACAGCACATCCTTTGGGAAGTTGCTGTTTCCAACTCGGTTTTCCACTGAATTCCATGCTGCAAATACAGAAACTTTGAATTACAAAGATGTAACACATCTCCTACCCTTTCTAAAGACGTGTGATATGTCAATTTTTGATTTTTTGCTATAGTAAGTTATGCTTTAAAAACAGACCAGTCCAGAGAGTGTTTTGAATCTGTCCTGGTTCTGGACAGTTTACATCCCTCTGGAATTTAAGCCCTCTCAAGGTGTAATTCAGCTCTGGAAGTCTACAACAAAGTTGTGGAGTTCTTAAACACCTTTCCAGAACTATATCCCACACCTCCATTGGCTAAATAATCTGTGATTTATGCCCTGTCGAAGTTCAGCAAACTTGCTGCCCAAAACAGAGCACTCTGTTTGTCCATCCCTTTGACTACACGGATCAACTATTAAATTTTTCTACCAACCCAGGGTCCTAAATGTTGAAACTTAGTGATTTTTGTTCCTTGTTATCATTATCTTTCATGCATATGCCTATGATATGTCGGTACTACGTTCCTCACAAAAAGAAAACCCTAACCGGATTATACCGGCATATACGTCTCAATTGTGGCACTAAACAGGCTCTCGCACACGTATACTACACGGGATACATACGTGGTCAGTACCTGCAGAAGACCACACAATAATGATGCACTCCAGGGTTGTTTCCATTTCAGGCAGGTCCATATTTGAAAGTAAATACAAACGCCCGTATCATTGCCATACGACCGTCCTTGAGTTAAGCCACGTCTCAAGGTACGTGATCGTGTTTTAACACCACACGACGGGGAACCCGAGTAGATCATGAACGGGTCGTCACAGTTGGGAATGTTATCAACCCAACAGATACCACCTAGTGCTCTGCAGGGCACGCTGATGGCAATCGCTGCGTATGTCCCCCTGTGCTATTTCCAGACAAACACACTTTCGCGTTACTGACCACGCGATGGGGTCTCCACTTACTTGACTAATGCATGCTAGGTATCAGCGTTTCATATGAACTCAGGAACATGAAGGGTCCAAGAGCTTCATATTGACGTCTCACACTAATCCGTGAGACCTATTCCTAAACCACGTTCCTCGTCAGGGGAGCTAACCAAAATTGAACCGCTTTCGGTGGCGTTCCTTACCATTCTTACCAGAGCGTAGGTGCGTCGTTACATAATTAAGATTCAGAATTATGACATATATGTTAGTATTGTCACTTTAAGTAACTATGCTAATATAGTCCTTACTTGGGCAAACTAGCAAATCCTCACCGTAATCCTAAGTTTTGCCGTAATACAGTCCTTTATTAATGTGCTATCCCCAATGCCGCTCTGATACCAGCCTGTGGCGGACCGGAATCCGCTCATCCAGGATCGCAGAGGGTGGTTCCACACGATGTGACAACCGACAGCACACATCATAAGGATACATTGTATTACATAGAGAACAAACTGAAACTGTACAAACTAGTACAATACTCAGTTACAAATTATTGTTTATATTACACAACAGAAGTCTAATTTGTACAACTCACGCCCGCTTATCTAGCAAAAGTTGGTTGCCCAGCCCTAGGGCAACCCACACTAGCTGCACTCCTCAGCTCAGCGCGGCGTGTACAGCTCCCACTCAGCCGTGGTCCCTGACGGAGGGTAACCCTCGCCGGTGGACTTGTAACCCGAGTCCGTGGGTGGCTCCTCACCTGAAAAACACTTAAGCAGCAACCGTGAGCACGATGGCTCAACAAGACTTAACTGACTCACCTAGGCATGAAACTCTACATGTAGTGTACAACAAACATGGGGTGGTGCATTTTCAGCAAAGGGACACGCCTACCAATTCATCCTTAATTCATCTTTTAGCCACAAGTTAACAGTTCATGAATAAGAAATTTAGTAAGCAATATTTGGTGGCACACATGTAGCAATACAATTATACATATCTGCAGGATTGATTCATTCCATTCCACAATTTATCTACGTTACGACGCAGTGAACAAACGGTACTCGTCACCACGAGGGACGGCGAATCGACTCGATATACACCTGCAGGGAGACCCAAAGAGCACGTCACATACGCCCACCCATGGAGCTGCACAGCACGCTCACTCGTTGTCGTACGGGACAACCTTTCATCCAACAGCCCAAACGTCGAACCGGTCGCACCGAAACGAGCAGGAGGTTCCCTACACGGAGCATCTAGCTATGCCCGTTAGCAGATTTCCACCTTGTTGCCCTCAGCCTACACCTATAAATCAGTGCGTTAGGCCTCGAAGTCCGGAGGTACAGGTTACATCAGTTTATCGAAGCCCATATATCCGATATGCCTCCGGGACGTTTAATACTTGTTCAGCAGGGCCGCACATGGATCGGTCCTCAATCGACGCGGACAGGGCTGCGAACACAAGACTTCCTCTTGCTGCGCCCTAGCCCCTGCCTAATCTCATTTTCCTTACTAAAGTGATCTCACATCACTCGAACCAATCCCGTGTGTCCCAAGCCTAAACTCGCGAGTAGATCCCAACTACTCGACTTGTACCGAAGTACTATGAATCATTAAGCATAGCCTATCTACTCGAGGTCTTAGACACTACCCTTACTCTTGTAGGCAAATTATGGTTATGCAAGTGGGGTTCCATCCATCCTACACCTAATGCACATTCATACTTCACACTAGACATGTAGACAAAGCAAAACTTTACAAAATGGGTTAATGAAAACCGGGACTTGCCTTGTTGCTGCTGGTCAGTAGTTAAAGCTTCGTCCGGAAGAAGGAAGTCGAGCACTTCCGGAGTCTCCTCGCCTTCAGCGACTACATGTTAACGAGATACTACATGTTAATTCAAATGCAATGTGTAAACTTGAATAAGTAATTACTATAACTCTAGCTAGCCCTCCCCTTTGGTTCTGAAATTTTTATGGTGGCTTGGTAGGGTCCTAACCAGAGTCTTGACCAAGTTTCATTTGAACCAAGGTTCATTTGAGCCTTGTACAAATAAAAACCTATTTGGTCAATATTAGAGCTTCTAAGGAATTCCAGGGGTTTTCATGGCTCCAACCATTACTTTATGGAAACTAGAACTTGAGATAGTTCTAATGGAATTGGTATCATGTCATTTGAGGAATTCTAGAGGAAGTTATGCCCTAAACAAAATTTGAGAAAATCTGAAAAATGTTTCTGTACATTTTTCTATTTTCTCCGGGCAGTTCATTTAATCACACAATTAGAGGGACTAAATGAACTTGGATGAGTCTGAAAATTTTACTGTGACTGAAGGATTTTGCAATGAACCTCCCAGCCAAATTTCAGAATTTTTCATAGAGTAACCCTCCAGATAAAATTCCTAACAGTTTGAATTTAGGGATTTAATTATGGAAAACTATTAACTTTCATGAGCTGAAATTTGTATTGCTGGAAAGTACTCCAAATTCTGAGTTCAGCAAAATTTGGTTCACTGGATTTGGAGCTTCCTAGCAAAAGTTATGTTCATTTGAAGTTTGCACCAAAACTGGAAACTCCCAAAATGTTTAAACTCTGCAGGTGGGGCCCACTCTTTAAACCGGCCCACTGAGGACGCGGCCACACCACAGCCCACGGGGTTTTACCTGCACTGCCACACTGAATCCTGGCCGGAAATGGATCCCCGCGCGAGAAAAGAGGCTGACCGGTGGACCCGCCCCCCCTTCGTCTACCTCGCGCCATCCGGAGTTCTCGCCGCCGGCCATTTCACTGCACGACCTTCGACAGGTCTCACCGCCTGGGCCTAACATGGATCGGAGAACACGCTGGTGCCCTCACCGAAGCTTGGCGATGGCCGGAACCACGCCCGCGACGGTGACAGCGGCTCTCTCTACTGCGGCGATGTCGTTCGAGCTACTCAAGGCCTTATTTTCCGAACGGTTTGCTCCTACAGCTCCGAGGTGCCATTCTGAGCATGAAACTGAGCTCGGTTAGCCATGGAAACAGCCGGAGCTAGGACCTCACCGTCGACCTAGGGCTAAAACGGCGGATGCTCGAAAAACTTGAATAGCAGCGCCAAGACTCGATGGTTTTCGATGGTCTTTGATCCTAGGTGGCCGTGGGAACGTGTAGAACATGTGCTTGGCTGGGTTTACACAGTGGTGGACCGATCACCACGAATTTCAGATTCTTTGCTAGCTCGGTTCTTTGAACACCGACAACTACCCGTGGAAATACTCTCTTTACAGGGTACGAGAGGAGATAGGGTTTTCACTGTGAGTTAGAGCAGTCTCCGGCGCGTCTCTTTGCTGTTGATCTTTGGTCGCAAGGATGCCTGGATCAGCGGCGCGACGAGGACCCGAGAAGAGCGTCCGGCGAAGTTTTTCATTTCGGCTATGTGCGGGCAGAGCGGACGGGATGAGGCCGACTTTACTTGGGCGGGTGGTTTAACCGCGTGTTGCACCCGGCGCCTTCGGTCAGCGAGCAGGAGGTGGCAGGGGTGAGGCGGTCGGGCGCCGACGTCTGCCGTGCGCTGGCGCGTTTTCTCGGCCGAGGGAGAAAAAATCACTGAGGAAGCTTCTCTGTTAAGGCTGCTGACAAGTGGGGCCTCCCCTCTAATTCCTTTTCAAATTATTCATTTCTGTCTGTACTAAAATATCCCCAACTACTCACAATTGAATGTGAGACTTAATAACCAAGTCACAGTTTGAATTTGGTTTCCCAAATTTGAAATTTGTTTGGCTAAATTTGCCTCATATTTGAACTGAAATTCAAATTCAGTTTTGAATTATTGCAAATTTAGCTCCTGACAAGATGAACTCCAATGGAGATGAAAATTGGTGGGCTAACTCAGAAAAAATGTGCTGAGTTTAAATATGAAGCCAACTTTTGAATCCAAGTGATGAAAGTTGCTGCAATTTGAATTTACACTCAAATTGTCCTCTTTTTCAAATGCCTCCAGAAGTGCCTCAAAAAGTGTTGGGTTTGCATGAAATTTGGCCTGAACCTTCCCAAGACTCTTTACGTTCTAGGGGTGAGCTCAACCTCTCATGTTCATGTGTAGAAATCCTACTTTGTAAAAGTTAGGGCTTTCCCCTCTAATCACCCTTTTGATGGTGGTTACTTGCTCTTCACAAGTATTCACAAGATATCCACAACAAAAGCTGTGGTTTTGTGAGGTGATGAAAAAATTTTGCAAGTCCCTTTTCTTGGGCTTTTACAACTTCGCAAACAACTGTCCTGAGAGGCAAGGCGGCGGGGTGGCACGACAGTTTCCGGGGAGGAATCAGCCCGGGAACCCCATTAGTGCGTGGCGGGCAAATCCTAAGCCCGGCACCGTCCACCAACTCACCATAGAGGACGTGCCGGAGGGGGAGCCAATCCTTGCGTGTATGTTCCAACTCCACCAGCATCCCGTCATAGTGTTATTTGATTCAGGCGCCACACATAATTTATTAGTCAAGCTTTTATTGCTAAACACAGCTTGCAAATACTACCCACCGAAAGTCCATATTTGATTTGTTCGCCAGGTGAGAAAATTTCAGCAAGCATGATGGTTTCCAAAGCACAATTATGCTTAGCGGGTAAGGTATACCCCACGTCTCTTATAGCATTAGAGGGACAAAAGGTCGATGCCATCTTAGGGATGTCGTGGTTAACCCGCCACGGTGCTGTTTTAGACACCGTCCTCCACATCGTGCATCTACACTCAGAAATGCACGAGTCACATTCATTATTTCTGGACAGTCTAGAAATAAAACTCCCAAGTGTATACCACTCCACCACCATCAGATTGGAAGACATTCCAGTAGTCCGTGAGTTCCCCGACGTGTTCCCGGATGATTTACCGGGGATGCCGCCCGACCGAGAGGTGGAGTTCAAGATTGAACTTGCACGGGGAACTATGCCAATATCCTGAAGGCCATATAAGATGGCGTCAAAAAAATTGGCAGAACTAAAGACACAGTTAATGGACCTGCTGGAGAAGGGTTTTATTAGACCGAGCTCCTCACCATGGGGCTGTTCGGCGTTATTTGTAAAGATGAAAGATGAGACGTTGCAGCTTTGCATGGACTATCGTCCACTAAATTTCGTAACCATCAGGAACAAGTACCCGTTGCCACGGATGGACATGTTGTTTGATCAGTTGGTCAAAGCAAAGATCTTTTCCAAGATGGACATAAGATCCGGGTACCATCAGATTAATATACGGGCTGAGGATATACCGAAGACGGCTGAGGTACGGGCTTTACGAGTACCTAGTCATGTCCTTCGGCCTCACCAACGCTCCAGCTCACTTCATGTACTTGATGAACTCAGTATTCATGCCGGAGCTGAACAAGTTTGTTGTGGTCTTCATCGATGACATATTGGTATATTCCAAGTCGGAAGAAGAACGCACGAAGCATCTGCGTATAGTCTTGCAACGACTGCGGGATTACAAACTATACGCGAAATTCGACAAGTGCGAGTTCTGGATATCGCAAGTGCCTTTTCTCGGGCATATTATATCAGCGGAGGGCATCACTGGAGACCCGAGTAAGATCACACAAGTGTTGAATTGGAAGTCCCCGAGAACTATTCACGAGGTACGGAGTTTCCTCGGACTCGCGGGATATTATCAGAGATTCATTCCGAACTTCTCAAAGATTGCCAAGCCTATGACCGAGCTGCTGAAGAAGGCTACCAAATATGTTTGGAGTCGAGCATGTGAAGCAGCATTCAAGACATTAGTGAAGCACTTAACATCAGCATTGGTTTTGGCGCAGCCAGACACAAAAAAAAACGTTTGATGTGTACTACGATGCATCCGGCATTGGGCTCGGGTGTGTGCTGATGCAAGACCGAAGGGTGGTCACGTACGGATCAAGGCATCTCAGGAACCATGAGCAAAATTATCCAACTCATGACTTAGAGCTTGCTTCCATGGTACTCGACCTCAAGATGTGGAGGCATTACCTACTCGGTAACCTCATGCATTTATATACCGACCACAAAAGACTCAAGTACATATTCACTCATAAGGAGCTGAACATGAGGCAACGAACATGGTTGGAATTGATAAAGGATTATGAAATATTGATCCATTATCATCCCGGCAAGGCAAACATAGTGGCGGATGCGCTGAGTCGCAAATCACACGTCAACAGTCTGACCATCACACCGTTGGAAGAGAGTGAGCCACCATTGCATGCGATTCCACATGGAGCTCTCTACAACATAGCTTTGATCCCCACCATCCATGAAGAGATAGCGGCAGCTCAGAAACATGACAAGGGATGTCGCATTTGCGGAGACATGTGTAAAATCCCCAAAAAGTGGTAGCAAGAAAAAAAATTCAGCTCATGTACACTTAGTAAAAATAAGGGGAAATAAAACTTTGAATTATAACGGTGTAAGTTCAAAGTGAGGATTTAGACTTCCCAAAAACTTCCAAACATGGAGATCTAAATGCGTAACTTGGATCTTCATAGTCCAAATATTCACCCTTCCAAATTTCAGCTCATTTGGAGGAGTTTCAATATTTGTTTGGGATCAAAAGGGGAAGCCCTCTAATCTGAATTTCAAATTCAGTTTCAAATTCCAATTTCTTCAATTTGCAAATTTGGATCCACAAATGTGTTCTCCACATTCGAATTATCAGCAATGCCAAAAATCAGAAACTTTGGAGTTGGTTTGCTATGTTTTGGAACAATGCAAAAGGAAGAAATTCAAATTCCATTTTCAAATCCAAATGACCATATTCAATTCAAACTCCACAACAGAATTCAAATCATATGAATTCAAATTTTCTAACCATGACTTGGGGTGGAAGTATGGACTTTAATTCTGAGTAGCTGGGGTAAAAATATCAGTGGAAATTGGATAAAAATTATAGGTGGTGGGACCCCTTTGTCAGCCACACAAATGTGTTACCGCCTCTGCTGAATTCGGTCGAACACCGAGCGGCCGCCAGCTCTCGGTTGAACCTGATCCCGAGAGAGCACCGCGCCACCTCCTGCTGCCTTAGTTTAGCTTGTCTGGATCACGGCAAGGATTGCACCGGAGCTACTTCGCCTTCCCTCAGCTCGTACTTGCACCTTAGCTGCTCCCTTCACGTAGAACACAGCCGCCGGTTCTTCTCTGATCACACCACAGCAACCGAGCTCGATTGCTCGAGCTCCCAACAGCAAAGAGATGCACCCACCAGTGCTGAAGCCGGCCAGCCCTTCTCCTCCCCTGTCCCGAGCTTGTTTGCACCGGGAAACAGCAAAGGTACTGCGGTTCTCGGGTAAACACTGAAAAACCGAGCGAGGTCACCGTGGACAGCTCACACCGAGCAAGATCACGCCAAAGCAATCCAGCCCCTCGGTGCACCCTCGACCCTAGCTGCTCAAGCCCAAAACTCAACCCTAACCGTTGATCACAGAAGGAGAATTTCGAGTTTTTCTCCCGGGCGGTACAAACCGACCCCGAGGTAGGAATTTGCCAAATTCTTCGTTAATTCGTGTTCTTGTTGATTAAAACTGGGCACAAAGCTTCCTAACTACTTGGCGTACTTCCTCCATCGGTTTTAGACATAGATATGGGGTGTAGAGGGAGAATTTCCATGTTTTGATCATGGCGCACCGCCGGACCCCATCGGGCGCACGGTGCCGATGGGTTCGCAGCGCACCCCGATCCGTTTAGACTCCATGTCGAGCTTCTACGCTGTCAACTGATTCTCTAGAGCCAAAAACCCAATCATTTTGTGAAGGCATGGGCCGCCGTGACCTCGCCGGAGACCTAGGTCTCACTGTTGCCGGTGCGCGGTGATTTCCGGTGAGCTACGGCCGCCGGCGACCCTCCCAGAGAGTTCAGCGGGTTGTAACAGGGGGGAGCGGCGACTAGGAGGCTGGGAGGTGGCCGGAAAATGGCTTCCAGTGACCGTCGCCAGAGCAAACCGCCGGATCCACTGTTTTGGCGCGAGGTAGAAGACAGGACTGGCACGTGGGACCCACTGTCCGTTTAAACATTTCCAGATTTTCCTAATTCAGTTCAAACTTTGGAGACCCATAACTTTGTGTAGAAAACTCCAAAAAGGGTAAGACTAATTTTGTTGGAATCCTCATGAGGAGTACTTCACAGAGAAACAAATTGCTTGCCATGAAAATGCCCAGGAATTTCTGTAGAATTGTTTTTAGTAAATCTTTGGAGATTTATTTCAGGAGCATTTTTTTATGAAACATTCCCAAATTTGGGCAGCTAATAATTTTCATAGTAACTGATCTCCAGTAAAAATTTGAGCTTCATTGGAGTTAATTTACTAGGCTAACTTGCCTTCAAAAGTTTAGCCCTTATTTGGAAATTCAAATTTAAATAGACACTTTTTCAGAACTTCTATCCAACTTCAAAAATTCATATCTCTCTGTTAGTAGCTCCAAAAATGGTGAAACAAATTTTGTTAGAACCACGGAAACCTACCCTAATCAGATCTTCCACTGTTAGCTATGTCAAAGCTCCTGATTTGGGCTCAAAATTCAGAGAAGCCTTGTACTTGTAGGAATTTTGGAGACTACATTGTGAAATGACATTTCTCCAAATTTTGCTCAGATCATCCTTAGAGGGTCTAATATCCACTGTAAAAATCCCAAAGCCAATTAAGGGACCTAAATAACAGTAGCTCTAAATAAAAGTGTACTTCTTATATAAAACTTGCACTTATGCATGTATTTTGCTACATTTAATAATAGTGACCGAAGTTGAGGACGAACCGGAGCCCTTGGGCATCCTGCCACCTGAAGCTTACTTCTCATTTAACTCGCAACCAGGCAAGCCCCAGTTTGTATTTAAGTACTTTTGCAAATTCTTTATTTGTATCACTTATATCTAGGGTGAATGCTTGCATTAGAGTTAGGGTGATTGAAACCGCACTTGCATAACCTTTTAAATCCTATGGAGGGTTGGGTAGTTTACAGACTCGACGAGTAGAGAATGCCGTGGCAATATGATTAGGATCTCGGTAGAAGTCGAATAGTTGGAATCTCTTCGCGAGGTAAGGCTTTATCACACAGTTTGGTCAGCATAGAAAATGGATTAAGAGTGGAGAAAATGAGACCCAGCAGGGGGATAGGAAGCAGTGAGCGGAGGTCTCACGTGCGTAGCCCTGTTGGTGTCGATTGAGGACCAAGTCGTGTGCGGGCCTGCTGAACAAGTATCGAACAGTACCGGATGGCATACTGACATAAGCAGGAAACCGATGTAATTGGTTAACCTGGGTGTCGAGGCTTACCCAACCGTAAATAGGAGTGGGTTGAGGGTAGCAAGGTGTAAATCTGCTGGTGGGCACAGTCACGCTCCACACGGGGACCTCTTGCCTGTTACGGATGGACCGGTTCGACATTTGGGTTGCCTTTGAAAGGTTGTTGCATACAACAGAATAAGAAGGGGTGTGGAATCACGCTTCTGAAAGTGGGTGTATGCAACGTGTTGTCTGGGTGTCTCCTGATTGCAATCACCGTCCCTCGCGGTTATTTGAGTGCCGCTTGTTCACTGTTCTGTGACGTAGTAAGAAGAAGAGCAATAAGCCAGATGAATGATAATATGCTATGATGAATTATTAATGTTTTGAAACCATGTCTGCTGTAGATGTAGAGCTAATTAAGTTTATTTTCTGCTTTGGACATCACCACATCGGAGGAAAGCATTTCTTGTTTGATTGTGGACTTCCAATGCGAGGTCTTCCTAAGGCACATGAATCTGTTGCTATAAAACTGAAAGTAAGGATCCACTTATAGGCGTGTCTTTGTTGCAAAGTCCTTTTTCCTATCTTACCCATCCCGGCATGTAGAGTTCCATGCCTAGGATAGTCGGTTAAGCCTTGCTGAGCCATCGTGCTCATGGTTGCAATATTTGAGCTGTATGCAGGTGAGAGCTATGAGGAGGGGTCCGAGGACGAGGCGATGCCCCCGTCCGGGTACACGGCCGAGCTGGAGCCCTGCACGCCGCCGTGATCTCCGGTTACATGTTGCTAGAGTGTAGTGTCCCCGGGCTGGACGGCTGCAGTTTTCCTTGGTTAGGATTAGAGAGTAGTTATGTACATTACTTCCGCTGTATAATTAAGTTTTGTAAAAAGACTTCCGCTGTTTTATATCAAATAAAAGTTTGTATGTTGTTCTTAATTCCTTTCCTGTGTGCTGTTGGGTGCCGCACCGCACGGTACCACCCTCTGTGATCCTGGAGTGGGTGAACCACGGGGTGGTCCCCACAACATGTAGACAGTTGGAAGCTGAAATGTTTACTGAAAGAAGGAGACGGCGTCCTATGGTTCAAGGACCGGATCGTCGTACCCCGTAACCCGGAGTTACGGAAGAAAATCTTTGATGAGGCTCACTTGTCAAAGTTTTCTATTCACCCAGGCAACAACAATATGTATCAAGAACTCGGAAACATGTTTTCATGGACACGGATGAAGCGAGATATCGCAAAGTACGTGTCCGAGTGTGATACATGTCGAAGGGTGAAGGCAGACCACATGAGAAAACCGGGACTGCTACAACCACTGGGCGTTCCTGCCTGGAAGTGAGAAGATGTGAGCATGGACTTCATCGTCGGTTTACCCAACACGTTTCAGAAACATGATTCTGTGTGGGTGATCGTCGACCGGCTCACCAAAGTTCCCCATTTTATCCCGGTTAACACCAACTACAACGCCAAGAAGTATGCTGAATTGTACATCTCACGGATCCTATGCTTGTACAACGTACCCCGCACCATCATATTGGATTGGGACACTTTATTTGTGTCTTGTTTTTGGTAGCAGCTACATGCTTCTTTGGGGACGAAACTGATCCATAGTTCAGCATACCACCCGCAGACAGATGGGCAAACCGAGCGGGTCATTAAGATTTTAGAAGATATGTTACGAGCTTGTGCTATAACCACGGTAAGAATTGGGATGATCACTTACTGTTAGCCGAGTTCTCATACAACAATGGGTACCAAGCCAACATGAAGATGGCGCCTTACGAGGTGCTATACGGGAGAAAATGCCACACACTGTGTAACAGCCCTAACTTTTGTAAAGTTTTATGTCTGCTCATAAAACAAAGTTAAGGCAACAAAATACTATAATTGTGTCACATGAAATGATGAACACATAAATGGACATGTGAGGGAGTTAAAAATTTTCTCTAGCCCATGCTCAACACATGTTAACCTAGGGGAAATAATTACACTCCTAAAACTCTAACTCATGTGCACCTCCTCTATGAGTAGAGTGGAGGGAATTTAAATGCAATTTGAATCTTTTGAAAGGATTTCTATTCAGATTGTCCAAAGGCCTATATGTGAGAGCATAGATGCATTTCTCATGTATTCAAGAGCCTAAGTTTCAAATTTGGAGAATTTTAGGTTTCATATACTATTTATTCCAAGGATTAAATGAGGGCACGTTCAAATTCAAACTTAAAATTTGAATTTTGAACCAAACATACTCAATTTCAAAATCTGATTTCAGATTTGAGTTCCTCATAATTCTTTTAACCTATCCTCCAAGTTTGATCAAATTCGGAGCTCGTTTGCTATTTTAAATCGAAATGGGGGAAAAGAGGGAGAATTGTGGCTGTGGACCCCACCAGTCAGTCTCACAAAAATTGCAACGACTCCATCGGCTGTTGTACGTGCGCCACCTCCTGCTCACCGGCGTCAACCGACGTACCCCAGAGGCCAACTCCTGCTTGTGCTCGTCCTCATCACCTCCCTCAAGTGCAGCAAGCCGTTTTGCTTCCTACCAACCGAGCTCCCACTCTCTGTTCGTTCTCCCGAGCAGAACCCCGCTGCTCTGTTGTCTCCCGAGAACCACAGCCACCGTAGCTCATTTGGTCGAGCTCCCCACAGAGAAAAGCTTCGCCCATGGGTGCTCTGTCCGGCTAGCACCCTTCCCCCGCTGTTCCATGCTTGCTGGCGCCTAGAAACAGCGAGGTTTCCTCTGCTCCCGAGCTCAAACTGGAGGAACCGAAACTGGACGCCGTGGACAGCCCAAACCAGAAGGGATCACGCCCAAGCAAGCCACCCCATCTGTGCACCAACAAGTCTAGTTTCTCACCTCCAAAGCTCAGCCCCAGCCATTGATCACAGAGGGAGAATTTCAAGTTTTTCTCCCGGGCGGCAGAAACGGACCTTGAGGTAAAGAATTGTAAAATTCGTCCTCAATTCATGTTTGTTGGGTCTCAAACTTCATACACAGGTTGTTAACTGCCTAGCACACCTCCTCCATCGATTTTAGACCAAGAAATTGAGTGTAGAGTGAGCAATCCGAGCTCTTTTAGAGGGTATGCCGCTGGACCCTATCGGGTGCACGGTGCCGATAGGTTTAGAGCCATCTCCAGCTGGTTTAGACCTCATGCCGGTCTTCTACATGATCCCCTGGTGCTGTAGAGCCCAAGAACCGACCATTTGGTGGAGAATTCACCGTGCAAGACCTCGCCGGAGCTCTAGGGTTTGCTGTGGCCGGTGCGCCCTATTTTCTGGCGAGTTTCAGCCGCCGGGGACCTCACCAACGTGTTCAGCGTGGGGAAATATGGGGGGGGGGGGGGGGGCGGCCAGCAGGGGGTCTGGAGGCGGCTGGGAACTGGTTTTCCGGCGACCTCACCGGAGGGGGCCGCCCCTGGTGTGTTTGGCGCGAGTCTGGAGGTTAGGGATGACAGGTGGGACCCACTGTCAGCATTTAAACAATTCCCATATTTTCCCACTCTAGTTCAAACTTTGGAGAGCCATAACTTTGTGTAGGAGTGTCCAAAAACTGTGAAACTAATTTTGTTGGATTCCTCTCAAAGTGTACTATCCAGGGGTGCAGACCAATATTTATGAAAATCACTGAATTTGGCTCATTAATTCATGTAATTGAAACCTTGTATGAATTTTTACAGGAGTTCTGTTTATTGGAAAATTCCCAAATTTGGACAGGATATTCTTAAAAATTCCTTGAACTCCAGTAAAAATTTCAGATGCATTTGACCTCATTTGCTTGGTCAAATGATGTGTTCATTCCTTATGTCTCTGAAAAATAGGAAAATGAACAGAGACAATCTCAGCTTTTCCCCATTCTTTAAAAAAATCCATATCTCCATGTAGGAAACTCCAGAAATGATAAAACCAATTCCTATGGACTCAGGACATTTTGTGCTTCACAAAAAGTCTACTTTTCAGCATAGGAAAGCTTAATACCTAGGGGGTAAAGGTAGGTTAGTGAAAATCACATAAGGAATTATTGTGATCACCTTGAGCCATTTCATGAGCTCAATTTTTGCACACTTCCTAAATACCTTCCGTAGAGGCTGTGGTTAAATTCTCAGCTTCATTTGACCTCTGGAACTTGAGCTACCATGTTTTAGGTTTAAGTGTTCCTATAATGGACTTAATCACATGGTGATTATTAGTATCTCTTTTCACCCTAGCTTTCATCATCTCTAAGGTTGTAGATCCAACAACAGAAAACTTGCTGTTTTTTTATCTCTCTTATGTGTGAGTTAACTTGTACAACAACAGTTTTGGATCATTTTCTAAATTGCTTTTGAATACATGTGCATAAATCATCTTAATAGCACGTGACGTCGAGGTTCGACGAGGATTCGACTCTACAGCGAGGATCTCCATCTCGTGACAAGTTTGGCGGATTCTCCGGAGGAATACTAACTCCTAGCTTCTAACAAAACCGTTGAGCAAGGCAAGCCCCGGTTTGCATATTGTTACCGTTTTAAATTTTGCTTTACTTCACATCATGTTTATTAGACTTGAGTGCATTATGTCTAGGATGATGAAACCCACTTGCATGCCTATTACATCCCTCATTAGAAGGTTTAGTGTAGGCTTTGCCTCGTTGTAGACGCTAGGCTAATGTTGTAGCTAGCTCGGTAGAAGTCGAGTAGTAAAAAGCTACTCGCGAGAAAGTTCGAGTAATGGAGTTACTCGCGAGAGATAAATGATAAGAGCACCCTCATGAATATGAGATGGGGACGGGGATGTTCCTGTAGGATGGAGTGCTCAAGGTTGGTCTCAACCTGCGATGGGTGTGACAATGCTTGAGACCACATTTGGCCTGGACCGGGATGGTAAGGCAAATGTGGAGGTTGGTTGTAGCCCCGTCCGTGTCGGTTAAGGACCGTATGTATGCGGCCCTGCTGGACAAGATTGAGCTGTACCGGATATATAGTGGGGTATGGGACCCATGAAACCGATGTAACTCGATGGACCGTGATATAGAAACTCATCCTTCACGTGGGAATGGCGTTGAGAAGGCGGGAGGTGTAAATCCTTTAGCGGGCAACTTCGACGTGTCCGCGTAGAGGACCATCCTGCTCGGCGCGAATCATTTTTCTATGTCGGGGTGTCGTGTGAAACGTTGCTGCATACAACATAAGAAATAGCTCTTGAGAGAGTCTTTCGAGGCGGGTGTATGTGTCGTGTATTCCGGGTTGTTATTGATTCGAATCACCGTCGCTCACGGAAGAGGATTGAGCATACTTGCCCACTGCGCCGTGACTTAGTAAGAAGATGAACTAAGTCTCTTAACTTGTTGTTTGTGGATTAACGAATGTAGTGAAACCTTGACTGAAGTAGATATAGAGCCAACTAAATTTCATTTCCGCCTTAGGCTAGCAACATCGGGATAAGCGTTTCTTGTTTGATTGTGGATTTCCGATGTCGTGAGGCGTGAGGACCACTAAAATGAAGGCTATAAGAATCTGAATATAAGGATCAAGTTTAGTCAAGCTGCATTTTGCAAATTCCTGTTCCTACTATCTTACTACCCTGCATTTAGAGTTGCATGTTTAGGAGGGACGGTTAAGTCTTGCTGAGCCTTAGTGCTCACGGTTGCTTCCGAGTTGTTTTTGCAGGTAGCAGGATGCCTGCTATGAATAGGGTTGGTAGGTGACACGACGAACCTCACGGTTCGTTCAACTCATCGGAAAACTAGCCGCTGCCTTTCTTTGGTGAAGCTAGTAGGAAGCGTTCACGGGCTGAACGACTTCTCTTCGGCGTAGTTAGGGTCGAGAGTGAGTAGTTTGTCCAGCAAATTTAAATTTCCGCTGCGTGTGTATATTATGTTGTAAAAGAAATTATCTTGAGTAACAAAATGGTGTCGTTATGTTCTTACGTCTCTTTTTGTGCATGCTGTTGGGTGCCGCATCGCACGGCACCACCCACTGCGATTCCCGGGCGCCACAGACGTGGTATCAGAGCCGCATTGGGAATAGCACGCATGAAAAGAGCATATTTTTGAAAACTTAGGAGTATACGAGTGAGGAACGTATAGTATGCCCACATAAGGATTATTATTGGCATAGTACTTAAGGTGGCAAGCTAACAGTGTGTTATCATTCAGTATTTCAATTCTGTAACGACGCACCTACGTGAAGGTAAGAATTGTAAGGAACGCCACTGAAAGCGGATCAATTTCGGTTAGCTCACCCATACGAGGAAAGTAGTGTGGGATGTCCCGTTCAGCAATGGACGGGAAGTGAATTTGTTTTCTAAGACTATTCATGTCTTAGAGACATATGAATGGCACTAGCCTCCAGTGCGCAAACCCAGGGGCAAGAGGAGGAGACCCCATCGTGTGGTTTGTAACACGAAGTATGTTCTCTAGGACTCTTCAATTCCTATGAGGCTTACGAAAGCGCTGTTCCACCGGTGTGCTTTATTGCAAAGGTGTGGAGCCCCCGTCGGGTGGTGAATAAACCGATCATGTACCTTGAGACGTGGCTTGACTCAAGGACCTCCCGTATGGCAATGATACGGGGCGTATGTTTTTACTTTGATATGGACCTGCCTGAAATGATAAACCAATGTGTGCATCATTATTGAGTGATTTTCTGCAGGTACCTTAACGACGTTAGAACATGTCGTGTAGAAAACGTTTGTGAGTGATCGTTTTAGTGCCACCACTTGAGACGTATAAGCCGGTATAAAGCCGGTTAGGATTTTAATTTGGTGAGGCAACATAGTACCGTGATGTGTTTTGAACTGCATGAAAATGAAGGTTTGAAAAGAAAAAGAGTAAATTTGGAGTCTAGGATTCTATTAGTGGGTGATGAACTCCTATATTGAACTAAGAGTCAATTGGGAGTATAAATTTCTTCACAAAGACTTGGGAATAAACCTCCCCTGTTTCCGGCAGAATCTTTGCTGAAGTTGAACAGGGCATAATTTTTGTTTGGTTGAACCAATGGAGGTGAGTGATACATTTCTGGAAAGCTATTGAAGTCTTCCACAACTCTTCAGTAGAACTCCAGATCAGAATCACCCTCCAAATTGATGAAATTCTCAGAGGAGTGTGAACTGCCCAAAAACAGGGCAGTCACAAATTGCTCTCTAGAAATTTCTGTACTTCGACCATAACATTCTGTAGAAAAATTTCTAAGGGTCAAGTAAGACACCGTGGGAAAGCTTTTGATATATGCTATGACTTTGTAGTACAAAGTTTCTCCAGATTTGGAGTTTAAAGTGATGAAATCTTGCGGACAAAACAGCCACTTTCAAAGGTGGTGCTGTCAAAATTGTTCCAGATTTCTGTTAACTTTGAAATATCACAACTTTTGATCCAGAACTTATATGAAGGCAAATGAATACTCGTTGGAAAGATATTGAAGTTAACTATAACTTTAATATTCAACTTGAGACATGAAGTTGCCATCTTCATATTCAAATTCTGGGATTAAGACCAATTGGTCATTCTGAATAGAGTAGTGCTTATTGCCATTTAGCTTGGGACTTGTTGTGGACAGGGATGTTTTACACTTATCTAAGCTCCATAACATATTCTTGAGTTATTTTTCAGTTTGTCCTACTGTTGGAATTAAGGGTTTGGACAAACTTGCTCACATTTGATAGATTTCAGTATTGTCGAACCCTAGTTAGCTTGTGCAATGCTGCAATATTGATGTGATGCTTTTACGGTTATGTTTTCAATTCAAGTTGAGTTTAAACTTTGAATTTTAACCGTAAATTGCTCACTCTTGCAGCATGGATCATGCTCATTCCAGGAGTGAGGTTGGTGAGTCGAGTCACGGCGAAAGTAATTCGCCACGACAAGAAGTGCCGACATCATCAACCGGATTGGCGGAAACTTGGCAAAGATGGCTGAGTCTCTGGATCTGTTGGTGCGACAAAGCATACGACAGGAGACACTACAGCAAAATCCTCCGCCAAGCACTTATCTGGATTTTCTAGCAAGACAACCACCGGTTTTCTCGGAAGCGAAAGAACCGTTGGAGTCGGCTCATTGGCTTCAATGTATTGAAGCCAAGTTCGATACGCTTGAGTGCGATGAATATCAGAAGACTCTTTTTGCCGCTCAACAACTCCACGGAGCCGCTGGAGCCTGGTGGGCGGAGTACATCGCTACTCTTCCTGAAGGTCATCGAGTGACGTGGGATGAATTCCGGTATGTTTTCCGGGCACGTCACATTTGTTCGGGAATTCTTCGAACAAAGTATCAAGATTTTCTGGAGCTAAAGCAAGGAGAAAGGAGTGCGTACGAGTACTTCAAGGAGTTTGAAGACTTGATGCAATACGCAACTCATATGGTTGACTCGGAAGCGTTGAAGTGCGAGTATTTCTTCCGAGGTTTGAATGTCGAACTTAAGGAACAAGTGACCTTGTTCAATAACAGTATTTACAATGAGTTGGTAAATGCCGCTATCATTAAGGAAGACATGCATCTTCGTTGTGAAGCGGAACTGAAAAGAAGTATACCGCCGGATAGTGATATCGAGATTCGTCCGAACTATCGAGTGCGGTATTACTCGCCAGTTAGGCAACAAATTCAGCCTGTGGTGCAACTCTCACGACCACGGCTGGAGTTGATCACTTATGAGCCTCCACCTCAACAGCAGCGGTCAGAAATTATTCGTGCAACCCTACCGCAACCAGCTACGCATGAATTATCTCCACCTCGTGTTAGTAGAGAGGAGAGGATTTCTACAGCACGAAACCGTCGTGGAGCTGAGCAGAGCCACACTTATGTGTTGTCTCGTCAATGCTCAGATCAGCATCATAAACCTTCAAAGAAGAATCTTTCAAAAGCTGGCAGGGTTAATTATACTGCTAGTGAGGACATTGCTAAAGGTGAACCAGTTTTGGCGGGCATGTTCACTTTACATGAACAGCCCACTTTCATTTTGTTTGATTCCGGAGCCACCCACAATTTTATTAGCAGAGACTATGTGCTGAAGAATAATCTTCCATTTAGCACCATTAAGCATCCGTTTCATATCAGCTCACCCGGAGGCAAGATATCAACTGATGAAATGGTCTCTCGGGCACCTTTATGTTTGGGTGGAAACATCTATCCTGCGAGCCTTATCATACTCAAAGGCCAAAGGATTGATATTATCTTGGGGATGTCATGGTTGACACATTATGGAGCTATCTTTGATATCAGCTCTCGGACTGTCCAACTGAATTCCCCAATACATGGTTGCAACATATTGAATCTTGTGGATCCAGCACAACGTGTTGCAGCAGTGCATCAGATTGAAGCTCCTAAACTTGAGGATATTCCAGTGGTATGTGAATATCCAGATGTGTTTCCCGAAGACTTGCCGGGCATGCCGCCCGAACGTGATGCAGAGTTCAAGATTGAACTAGCACCGGGAACAACACCTATTTCTCGGCGACCATATAAAATGGCACCGAAGGAGCTAGCAGAATTGAAGGAGCAGCTTAATGACCTCATGGACAAAGGTTTTATACGCCCAAGTTCATCACCTTGGGGCTGTTCCGCACTCTTCGTGAAGGAGAAGGACGAGACTTTGAGACTATGCGTAGATTATCGTCCACTGAATGCTGTCACTATCAAGAATAAGTATCCACTACCGCACATTGACATTTTGTTCGATCAACTAGTGGGTGCTAAGTTATTTTCCAAGATGGATCTTTGGTCCGGGTATCACCAGATAAAAATCCGGGCAGAAGATGTACCTAAGACGGCGTTCTCAACAAGATATGGTCTTTATGAATATCTTGTCATGTCCTTTGGATTGACCAATGCTCCGGCTCACTTTATGTATCTCATGAACTCTGTGTTCATGCCGGAGTTAGACAAGTTCGTCGTGGTTTTCATCGACGACATTTTGGTCTATTCAAAGTCAGAAGAAGAACATGCTGAACATTTGCGTATTGTACTTCAACGCTTGAGATATCACAAGTTATATGCAAAGTTCAGTAAATGTGAGTTTTGGATCAGCAAAGTGTCGTTTCTTGGGCATATTATTTCAGCGGAAGGCATCGCTGTGGACCCAAGTAAAATCGAGCAAGTGCTGAATTGGAAATCTCCAACATCTGTTCATGAAGTGAGGAGTTTCCTAGGTTTAGCGGGCTATTACCGGAGATTCATTCCAAACTTCTCCAAAGTCGCTAAACCTATGACGGAGCTGTTGAAGAAAAGCACCAAGTATAATTGGAGCAATTCATGCGAACAAGCTTTTCAAACTTTAGTGAAGTATCTCACTACAGCTCCAGTATTTTGGCCCAGCCGGACACTACGAAGCCGTTTGATGTTTAATGTGATGCATCCGGCATTGGTTTGGGTTGTGTGTTGATGCAAGAAGGACGTGTGGTCGCGTATGGATCCCTACAACTCAGGGGTCATGAGCAGAATTACCCGACGCACGACCTTGAACTAGCTGCGGTGGTTTTAGCATTAAAAATGTGGAGACATTATCTACTAGGCAATCTAGTACATCTCTACACTGACCACAAAAGCTTGAAGTACATCTTCACACAGAAAGAACTGAATATGAGGCAGCGAAGATGGCTAGAATTGATCAAGGACTATGAACTTGAAATTCATTACCATCCGGGCAAAGCGAATGTTGTTGCCGACGCACTTAGTCGGAAAGCCCACGTTCACCATTTAGCCATGGCTGCACATGAAGAAGGAGAACCAAGCCTGCGCTTAGTTCCCTACGGATCGCTGTTCAACCTCGCTCTTATTCCTACAATCCGAGATGAGATTGTAGAGGCTCAGAAGAGAGACAGAGGTATGTCTCACATCCGAAGGAGAGTGGACAGTGGTGAATTGAAGATGTTCCGCAAAGATGAAGAGGGTACTATATGGTTTAACAACCGCATAGTGGTACCCCGAAACATGAAATTGCGGAGGAAGATATTGGATGAAGCACATTTATCCAAGTACTCCATTCATCCGGGAAGCAATAAGATGTACCAGGACTTGAAATCTAAGTTCTGGTGGACACGGATGAAAAGAGAGATTGCGAAGTACGTATCCGAGTGTGATACGTGTCGGCGGGTTAAAGCCGACCATATGCGGAAAGCCGGACCACTTCAACCGCTGAAGGTTCCAGCATGGAAGTGGGAAGACATAAGTATGGACTTCATCGTCGGTTTACCCATGACCAGCAACAAGCATGATTCTATTTGGGTAATCGTCGATCGTTTGACCAAGACAGCTCATTTTATTCCAGTCCATACTAAATATGTGGCAAACAAGTACGCGGAGCTGTTCATCTCGAGAATCGTGTGTTTACACGGGGTTCTCCGCACCATCGTGTCTGACCGAGGTGCGTTGTTCGTATCCAGATTTTGGGAGCAACTGCATGCTTCCTTGGGAACCAAGTTAATTCGGAGTTCAGCGTATCATCCGCAAACTGATGGTCAAACGGAGAGGATAAATCAGATTCTGGAGGATATGCTACGGGCAGGTGTCATCAATCATGGAAAGAATTGGGATGACAATCTACCGTTAGCAGAATTCTCATATAATAACGGTTATCAATCTAGCATCAAGATGGCCCCGTATGAAGCTCTTTATGGCCGGAAGTGCCGCACACCACTGAATTGGTGTGAGTCCGGCGAGAGAGTGGTCTACGGGATTGATCTTGTGAATGAAGCCGAGGAACGAGTGCGAGTGATTCAAGCCAATTTAAAGGCTGCTCAATCTCGGCAGAAAAGCTATGCAGACAAAAGACGTTGACCTCTTCACTTTGACATCGGGGACCATGTGTATCTTCGTGTCTCTCCGATGAAAGGAGTTCATCGTTTCGGAGTGAAGGGAAAGCTTGCTCCGCGATTCATCGGGCCGTTTGCTGTCACTGAGATATGCGGACCCGTAGCCTATCGTCTGGAGTTACCGACGTCACTTTCAGGTATTCACAATGTTTTCCATGTCTCTCAACTGCGGAAATGTCTTAAGTACCCAACCACGGTTCATATGGAGAACATTGAGGATCTTCAACCGGATCTCACTTATTCTGAGTACCCGATACAAATTATTGACGAGAAGACTCGCGCCACAAAAAATCGGACATTGCGATTTTACAAAGTCTTGTGGAGCAACCACACCGCTGATGAAGCTACGTGGGAAAGCGAGGAATTTCTACGTTTAAATTTTCCAGACTTGTTTGTACCATATGTCCAGTAGTCATTCTCCCTTCTTCTTTCTTTTTGTAATCTCGGGACGAGATTCTTTTAAGAGGGGAGGAATGTAAAAGCCCTAACTTTTGTAAAGTTTTATGTCTGCTCATAAAACAAAGTTAAGGCAACAAAATACTATAATTGTGTCACATGAAATGATGAACACATAAATGGACATGTGAGGGAGTTAAAAAAATTCTCTAGCCCATGCTCAACACATGTTAACCTAGGGGAAATAATTACACTCCTAAAACTCTAACTCATGTGCACCTCCTCTATGAGTAGAGTGGAGGGAATTTAAATGCAATTTGAATCTTTTGAAAGGATTTCTATTCAGATTGTCCAAAGGCCTATATGTGAGAGCATAGATGCATTTCTCATGTATTCAAGAGCCTAAGTTTCATATTTGGAGAATTTTAGGTTTCATATACTATTTATTCCGAGGATTAAATGAGGGCACGTTCAAATTCAAACTTAAAATTTGAATTTTGAACCAAACATACTCAATTTCAAAATCTGATTTCAGATTTGAGTTCCTCATAATTCTTTTAACCTATCCTCCAAGTTTGATCAAATTCGGAGCTCGTTTGTTATTTTAAATCAAAATGGGGGAAAAGAGGGAGAATTGTGGCTGTGGACCCCACCAGTCAGTCTCACAAAAATTGCAACCGACTTCATCGGCTGTTGTACGTGCGCCACCTCCTGCTCACCGGCATCAACCGACGTACCCCAGAGGCCAGCTCCTGCTTGTGCTCGTCCTCATCACCTCCCTCAAGTGCAGCAAGCCGTTTTGCTTCCTCCCAACCGAGCTCCCACTCTCTGTTCGTTCTCCTGAGCAGAACCCCGCTGCTCTGTTGTCTCCCGAGAACCACAGCCACCGTAGCTCATTTGCTCAAGCTCCCGACAGAGAAAAGCTTCGCCCATGGGTGCTCTGGCCGGCTAGCACCCTTCCCCCGCTGTTCCATGCTTGCTGGCGCCTAGAAACAGCGAGGTTTCCTCTGCTCCCGAGCTCAAACTGGAGTAACCGAAACTGGACGCCGTGGACAGACCAAACCATAAGGGGCACGCCCAAGCAAGCCACCCCATCTGTGCACCAACAAGTCTAGTTTCTCACCTCCAAAGCTCAGCCCCAGCCATTGATCACAGAGGGAGAATTTCATGTTTTTCTCCCGGGCGGCAGAAACGGACCTTGAGGTAAAGAATTGTAAAATTCGTCCTCAATTCATGTTTGTTGGGTCTCAAACTTCATACACAGGTTTTTAACTGCCTAGCACACCTCCTCCATCGATTTTAGACCAAGAAATTGAGTGTAGAGTGAGCAATCCGAGCTCTTTTAGAGGGTATGCCGCTGGACCCTATCGGGTGCACGGTGCCGATAGGTTTAGAGCCATCTCCAGCTGGTTTAGACCTCATGCCGGTCTTCTACATGATCCCCTGGTGCTGTAGAGCCCAAGAACCGACCATTTGGTGGAGAATTCACCGTGCAAGACCTCGCCGGAGCTCTAGGGTTTGCTGTGGCCGGTGCGCCCTATTTTCCGGCGAGTTTCAGCCACCGGGGACCTCACCAATGTGTTCAGCGTGGGGAAATATGGGGGGGCGGCCAGCAGGGGGTCTGGAGGAGGCTGGGAACTGGTTTTCCGGCGACCTCACCGGAGGGGGCCGCCACTGGTGTGTTTGGCGCGAGTCTGGAGGTTAGGGATGACAGGTGGGACCCACTGTCAGCATTTAAACAATTTCCAGATTTTCCCACTCTAGTTCAAACTTTGGAGAGCCATAACTTTGTGTAGGAGTGTCCAGAAATTGTGAAACAAATTTTGTTGGATTCCTCTCAAAGAGTTCTATCCAGGGGTGCAGACCAATGTTTATGAAAATCACTGAATTTGGCTCATTAATTCATGTAAGTAAAACTTTGTATGAATTTTTACAGAAGTTCTGTTTATTGGAAAATTCCCAAATTTGGACAGGACATTCTTCCAAAATTCCTTGAACTCCAGTAAAAATTTCAGATGCATTGGACCTCATTTGCTTGGTCAAATGATGTGTTCATTCCTTATGTCTCTGAAAAATAGGAAAATGAACAGAGACAATTTCAGCTTTTCCCCATTCTTTAAAAAAATCCATATCTCCATGTAGGAAACTCCAAAAATGATAAAACCAATTCCTATGAACTCAGGACATTTGTGCTTCACAAAAAGTCTACTTTTCAGCATAGGAAAGCTTAATACCTAGGGGGTAAAGGTAGGTTAGTGAAAATCACATAAGGAATTATTGTGATCACCTTGAGCCATTTCATGAGCTCAATTTTTGCACACTTCCTAAATACCTTCCGTAGAGGCTGTGGTTAAATTCTCAGCTTCATTTGACCTCTGGAACTTGAGCTACCATGTTTTAGGTTTAAGTGTTCCTATAATGGACTTAATCACATGGTGATTATTAGTATCTCTTTTCACCCTAGCTTTCATCATCTCTAAGGTTGTAGATCCAACAACAGAAACCTTGCTGTTTTTTATCTCTCTTATGTGTGAGCTAACTTGTACAACAACAGTTTTGGATCATTTTCTAAATTGCTTTTGAATACATGTGCATAAATCATCTTAATAGCACGTGACGTGTCCTTTAGCGGGCAACTTCGACGTGTCCGCGTAGAGGACCATCCTGCTCGGCGCGAAGCGTTTTTCTATGTCGGGGTGTCGTGTGAAACGTTGCTGCATACAACGTAAGAAATAGCTCTTGAGAGAGTCTTTCGAGGCGGGTGTATGTGTCGTGTATTCCGGGTTGTTATTGATTCGAATCACCGTCGCTCGCGGAAGAGGATTGAGCATACTTGCCCACTACGCCGTGACTTAGTAAGAAGATGAACTAAGTCTCTTAACTTGTTGTTTGTGGATTAACGAATGTAGTGAAACCTTGACTGAAGTAGATATAGAGCCAACTAAATTTCATTTCCGCCTTAGGCTAGCAACATCGGGATAAGCGTTTCTTGTTTGATTGTGGACTTCCGATGTCGTGAGGCGTGAGGACCACTAAAATGAAGGCTATAAGAATCTGAATATAAGGATCAAGTTTAGTCAAGCTGCATTTTGCAAATTCCTGTTCCTACTATCTTACTACCCTGCATTTAGAGTCGCATGTTTAGGAGGGACTGTTAAGTCTTTCTGAGCCTTAGTGCTCACGGTTGCTTCCGAGTTGTTTTTGCAGGTAGCAGGATGCCTGCTATGAAGAGGGTTGGTCGGTGACACGACGAACCTCACGGTTCGTTCAACTCATCGGAAAACTAGCCGCTGCCTTTCTTTGGTGAAGCTAGTAGGAAGCGTTCACGGGCTGAACGACTTCTCTTCGGCGTAGTTAGGGTCGAGAGTGAGTAGTTTGTCCAGCAAATTTAAATTTCCGCTGCGTGTGTACATTATGTTGTAAAAGAAATTATCTTGAGTAACAAAATGGTGTCGTTATGTTCTTACGTCTCTTTTCGTGCATGCTGTTGGGTGCCGCATCGCACGGCACCACCCACTGCGATTCCTGGGCACCACACACTGCTGAATTGGTGTTAGTCTAATGAAAGGGTCACCTTCGGTATTGATCTTGTCAACAATGTGTAGAAAAAGGTTCAGCTGATTGAAGCGAACTTAAAAGCCGCCCAATCTCGACAAAAACAGTATGCGGACCGGAGAAGACGCCCATTACAATTCAAAGTCGGGGATCACGTATAACTACATGTGTCTCCAATGAAGTGCGTAAACAGCCTAGCTCGCGGGGAGAACTACTGAAACAAGAAAAGGTGGATTTGGGATGAGAGGAAAGTTGGAACCCCGATTCATCAGTCTATTCCAGATTGTGGAAAGATGTGGGTCAGTTGCATACCGGCAGGAATTACCAGAAACAATTTCCAGTGTCCACGACGTCTTTCACATATCTCAACTGAGGAAGTGTCTTAAGCTATCAACTACCATTCAGCTGGGGGATATTGAAGAACTGAAACCGGATCTCACTTATCGGGAGGAACCGATTCAGATAATTGATGAAAAGGCCCGAACCACACGCAACCGTACATTTTGGTTCTACAAAGTTCTATGGAGTAATCATTCTGTAGATGAGGCGACATGGGAGAGCGAAGGTTTTCTTCGCGCTAACTGTCCCGACTTTTTCACGTCACACACACGGTAATTTTCCACCGTCCTCTCTTTCATTTTCACCTTATAATCTCTGGACGAGATTTTTTTAAGTGGGGAGGAATGTAAGGGCCTAAGTTTTTGCACACATCCAAAGTGTTCATCACACCACACACACCTCATTTGAAGAAAACTTATGAACACCTTTGAAGGGCAAGTAAACACCATCAACATGGTCATTAGAGGATAAACTCACAAAAATGCAAAAGTGGTATTTCCCACATGCATCATATAGGGGCTGAGCATATGAAAAACTCCTACACCTTGCTAGGAATGCTCATGCCAAGTTTCACCAAAATCTAAAACCTTTTGAGGTATTTTTGTGTATAATTAGAAAGAGGTTAGTTTATACTTAAATTCGAATTCAAACCCCTTTCATCCCACGAATTCAAAAGTGGGATTCATATTCAAACTCTGCACATTTTTGTGAGCTCACACACCAATTTTCACTCAATTTGGAGTTGATCTTGACATGAGCCAATTTGGTTAAATTCAAACCAAATTTTAATTTCAGTTACTCTTTGCTGAAATTTGATCAAATCATACCACACTTTGAATTATTCAAAGTCAAGTGGCCATTTTGAAATTTGATCAAATCACAAAGGATATTATGGACTCTACTGTTTTGAGCAGTGGAGAAATTGAATTTATGAGGTTAAAATGGGGGTGGGCCCTCCTTGTCAGCCACTCCTAACAGAGGAATCGCCTCAGCTTGGGTCTCCTTCGCATGGGTGAGCGCCAGCGCGCCGGCCGACCCGTTCCCGATGGAAAATCGATGCCAGATCTTGCTGTTCGACGTGTGACCCGCTCTTATCACTCCACGAGCTGCAAAAGTCAATCTTCCTCACTTCTATCTTGCATTTCCTCGCTCTCTGCTCCGCTCCTGCAAAGAACACCACCACCACCCGCGCTCTCGGTGTTTTGCTCGCCAGTCGGGTGATCATCGATTGCTCAAGTTTCGCACAGCAAGATTAAGCGTCCAAGCATGCTCTAGCTACTCCCCTCGATGTACCAAAGTTTGGTAGCTCCGGGTGATCACAGTTCGGCGAACACTGATGAGTTACCGAGGGTTGCGGCGGCGATCGTTTCGGTTCACCGTGGACAGGATGCCACGGTTACTTTCGCCTCTGTTTTCCTACACAAGAAATGTGTATTAGCTTCCCTAGGTCGTGTAGCTCCTCTCCATTTAGCAAATGATCCACCGTATATCTGGTATTTTCCAATTTCCCAAACCCTAGTACAAAACACCCGAGCTCGGTTTTGAGCCAAATTCGGTTCACATGTACTACCACAAGCCGAGTTCATTTGCAAGTAGCTTGTACATCCCCTAGCGCCTCTCCTCCAAGAAAAACCAAGGAAAAATCATGGAGAATTGGCTCGGAGGGGGCAGTTCTTCAGTCCACCATGGAGCTCGGTGTTGCCGGCTGTTTCACCAAGGTTGGCTACCATTTCCAGCTTCCTTATGGTCCCTTGGTGCTATAGAGCCAAAAACCCGACGTTTTGCTGAAGGATAGAGATTAACTGTCGCGGACCGGAGTCCGCTCATCCAGGATCGCAGAGGGTGGTGCCGCACGATGCGACACCCTACAGCACACATCACAAGAACAACATTGTATTACATAGAAAACCAACTGAATTGTACAAAGTAGTACAAGACTTCAGTTACAAACTAAGTATGGAAATTACAACAGCGGAAGCTAAGTATATACAACTCACACCCATCTATCTAGCAAAAGTTGGTTGCCCAGCCCTATGGGCAACCCACACTAGCTGCACTCCTCAGCTCAGCGCGGCGTGTGCGGCTCCCAATCAGCCGTGGTCCCCGATGGAGGGTAGCCCTCCCCGGTGGACTCGTAACCCGAGTCCGTGGGATACTCTTCACCTGAAAAACACTTCAGCAGCAACCATGAGCACGATGGCAAAACAAGACTTAACCAACTCACCTAGGCATGAAACTCTACATGTAGTGTACAACGGACATAGGATGGTAAATTGCAGCAAAAGGACACGCCTACAAGTTCATCCTTATTTCCTCTTTTATCCACAAGTTAACAGTTCATGAGTTTGAAATTTAGTAAGCAATATTTGGTGGCACACTTGTAGCAATACAATTATACATATCAGCAGAATTGAATAATAACATTCCATAATTTATCTACGTCATGACGCAGTGAACAAGCGGTACTCATCACCGTGAGGGACAGCAAATCGACTCGATATACACCTGCAGGGATACCCGAATAGCACGTCATGTACGCCCACACGCGGAGCTGCACACAGCACGCTCACCCCGTGTCGTACGGGACAACCTTTCACCCAACAGCCAAAACTTTGAACCGGTCGCACCGAAACGAGCAGGAGGTTCCCTACGCGGAGCATATCTCTATGCCCTTTAGCAGATTTCCACCTTGCTTCCCTCAACCTACACCTATAAATCGGTTGTTCTATGCCTCGACGCCCAGAGGTTTAGGTTACATCGGTTTATCGGGGCCCATATATCCGATATGCCTTCGGTACGTTCAATACTTGTTCAGCAGGGCCGCACATGGATCGGTCCTCAATCGACACGGACAGGGCTGTGCACACAAGACTTTCTCTTGCTGCGCCCTAGGCCCTGCCTAGTCTGATTTTTTTTTACTAAAATGATCTCACATCACTCGAACCGATCCTGTGGGTCCCGACTCCTAAACTCACGAGTAGATTCCAACTACTCGACTTGTACTGAAGTTCTATGAACATTAAGAACAGCGTATACTACTCGAGGACTTATAAACTACCCTCACTCCTGTGGAAATAATCTGGCTATGCACTTGGGTTTCAATCATCCTACACCTAATGCAAATATAGACCACATACTAAGTATACATAAAGCAAACTTTGTAAAAATTGGTTAATGCAAACCGGGCCTTGCCTTGTTGCTGCTGGTCAGATGTTAAGGCTTCGTCTGGAAGAAGAAAGTCCAGCACTTCCGGAGTTTTTTCGCCTTCAGCGACTACACGTAAACAATATACTACATGTCAACTTAAATGCAATGTTTAGAAATGATTATGTAACTCCCATAACTCTAGCTAGCTCTTCCCTTTGGCTCTAAAATTTTTATGGTGCCTTGGTAGGGTCCTATCCAGGGACTTGACCAAGTTTCGTTTGAAGCAAAGTTCATTTGAGCTTTGTACAAATAAAAACCTATTTGGTCATTAGTAGAGCCTTTAAGGATTTCCAGAGATTTTCATGGCTCCAACCATTACTTTCTGGAAACTAGAGTTTGAAATTAATGTAATGGAATTGGTTTAATGTCATTTGAATCATTCTAGATAAATTTATGCCCTAAACAAGATTTGAGAAAATCTGAAAAATATTTCTGTACGTTTTTTCTATTTTCTCAGGGCAGCTCACTTAATCACACCATTAGGGGGACTAAATGAACTTGGATGGATCTGAAATTTTTACTGTGACTCAAGGATCTTCAAATAAATATCCTAGCAAAACTTCAGAATTTTCTATAAAAGGATTCTCCAGATAAAATTCCCAACAATTTAAATTTTAGGGAATTAATTCTGGAGAAGGCATAAGTTTCATAAGCTGAAACTTATTTTGCTGTTTAGTATTAAAAAAGATGAATCCAACAAAATTTGGTTCATTGAATTTGGAGCTTTGTAGCAGAAGTTATACGCATTTGAAGTTTGAACTAAAACTGGAAAATCCCAGAAATGTTTAAACTTTGTGTGCGGGCCCCACCACCCGCCTTCTTCCTCCTCGCGCGCTTATTCGGCGGCGGCGCACTCCTGCAAGGTTCGCCGGAAGTGACTTCCCGACCTCCCCCAGCACTAGAACTGGCCGCCTAGCCCTATCTCGTCACGTGGAACTTGCCTCGGGGGTCGGAGCTCACCGGCGGTGACCGAAAATGGCCGTACGACGTCAATCGCAGCGGCTAGGGCTCCGGCAAGGTCGTTCTCTCTCTCTGAGGTATAAAAACGGTCATGGTTTGCTCGTGGAGCACCAGTGGATCACGAGGAACCTGACATGAGAAGCCTTGGAAGCTAAAAGTGCTTGCAAATCCACTCTCGACGGTGACCCCAGCCATGTTTGCACAAGCGGCTATGGAAACGGCTATAACTCGGCCATTTCTGGACGGTTGTACTTAGTTCTTCCTCGAGTAGGGATGCTAGGAGGTGTAGAAGCTACTTGCGAGCTAGCTTGACCATTGATTCAACGTGCAAGCCGAATTTTTAGTTTTTGCCGAACTCGGTCCGTTGAACTAGGGTTCAGTACTTTCTAAAATTCTTGCTACCCGATGGATTATTTGCCGAATGGTTTGCGGCTACACCATCTAGGGATCCCCACGCACCTTTCTTGTGTAGCATGTGGACGGATAAAATAGCCGGAGTGGGCTGTCGACGGTGACCCGGAGCACAGCTCCGCCGGTACCTTCTTGGTTCTTGACTTCGACGGCTTAAACAGCACGTAACCGAGCCCAACTCGCTGGTGTAGCACGGGGAACAGCTAGAGCACATCTTCACGCTCCTTTTTTCTGTAAAGACCATAAGTATTTGATGATCGGTACTTGTGTGCGCCGAGGGATCAAAAGTGTGATCGCCGCTGCGGTTTTCGCGCGTGTGGGAGCTGAGCATGAAACATGGGACTTACAAAAACTTTCTTACATGGGATGGTATACATGAGGTGCAACCACATGGGTTCAAGAATGCCTTTGAAGGTGTTGGACCAAGGTGGAGTTAGACTCATGTGCAATCATACATGTACATGAGAAAGAACAAAAATAAGGTCTTTAGTCTCAAGGGCTCAGCTCAAATTGCCGCCAAACTTTTGTATACACGTGGAGCCTCATACATTTGAATTGAGGAGATTATGGTGGCAACTTCCTAATTTGAGGGTGAGCTAAAGAAAAAAAAGGAATGGATCATGATCATGTTGGGTTCATGCTGAATTCAAACCTGTTGAGGCAAGGGAATGATTTGAGTTATGTCACATGAAATGATAAACTCAAACATGGACATGTGGGGAGAGCTAAAATGTTCTTTAGCTCATACTGAACACATGTTAACCTAGGGAAAGGATTTCACTCCCAAAAAGCTAACTCATATGCACATTCGCTATGAGTAGAGGGGAGGGAAGTTTAAACCCCATTTTTGAACCCTTGCAAAGCATTCATGGTCAGATGGTCCAAAAGCATATATATGAGATGACCATTGCAGTCCTCAGGTATAAAAGAGTTTATGTTCTAAAATTGGAGAATGTTTGAGCTCATATACCATTTGTTCAAAGCATTGTTTGAGATCACCTTCAAATTCAAATTTGAGGGGCATGGTCAAACTGAACTTGTGCGGTTCAGCTTGGGACCAAGATTGATCAAGCATGGGCTAGGAGCAAACCAAAGTGTTTCACCCAAATTCAGATGGGTCATCACCAAAGAGGACTTAAATTTCAGTTTGAACTAAATGGTCTACTTCAAGGCAAAGAAGACCCTTTCCAAAAAGGAAATTCAAACTGTTGTTTGAAAATTTGTATTTGCAGTGGCCAACTCAAAGATCAGACGGCATATTCAAACTCTCCAGGTTCAAATTATGAAGAAGGCAAATTTTGAGCAAATTTGGAGGTGCTTTGATATGTGTATCAAACCTACTTGTGAATTGTCATTGAAATTTGAATTCGAATTTGAAACTGAAGTAAAAATTTCCAAATTTCCAATTGGCCTTTGAATTTGAGCTCTTCATAGCTGAATTTGCCATGTGCCAAGATTTGGAGATATTTGTGAAAGTTTTGGGGATAAGAATAGGGGTGGGCCCCACATGTCATAGTAATCTTTAAACTTACCCTCGAAGAAAACTTCCTGTTTCTATCGAGCGGCCGAGGCTTTCCCCCGAACGACACCGGGGCGCCACCGAGGCCACCGCCTCACCCTCCCCTCGCGCTGGCGACCTCCTTGAGTCGGTCATCACGTCTCGACGTGATCTTTTGCCCCAGCCGACTCCCCCACTCGGGCCTATTAGTCCCGCGCCGAACACCAAGAGCCACCGCTCGACCAAACCTCAGCGCCGATCCTCGCTCGGCGCTGCTCATCCTTCGCACGGCCATCTGAGCTCATGGAGACATGCGCAAGAACCCACTGATCGTCCTCGAGCTACCCAACCCATCCCACCAGCCCTTGTGCGTGGTACACAACAAGAACTTGCCGTGAAGCTTCGGTTCAAGCTGCCGCCGCACCTCCTCGACGCCCCGGCGGTACAGGCCGTGTCACACCACGGGTTGAACAGCGAAAAGGTGCGCCACTCTCTTCTCTCCACGCTGCCAAAAACCCTAAGCAATCCATCCACGGTAGCCCGGGAATTTCTAGAAAAACCGATGAGGTGTCCGTAAGCCGTGGTTGGGGATTTCCCAAAATTCGTGATCAACATCCATTCTTGGTTCATGCTGATCATGGGATGGGCTAGAGACCACCTTGTGAGTCACTGACATCAAAAATACGGAAGAATAATAGAGCTTCGACGGTGTTCTTCGAGTTTTAGCGTCGGACACCCATTTTTAAGCTAGGGCGCACGTTGACTTGGTAGTTGGGGGCATTTCCGAGCTCGGTTGCTTGCATGACGACCTCGGCCATGAGTCACTGGTGCTCTGGAGCAAGAAATCTGCAGATTTGGGTCAGTAGGGAGGCCGGCCGACATCGCCGGACAATGGCCGAGGCCGCTGCCCGTCGCCCGACCCCTTGCGGTCCTCTACAGCCCACGCAGACCCCGGGAATGGCTTTCCCGCCCTCAAAAACCCCCAGGCGGCAGACTTCGGGCCGGGAGACGACCGGGGAACAGGGGGACCGGGTGGGGGATGTTCCTGCCGGCGAGGGAGCGCGGGCGCGGGAAAGAGGGGGAGCGGGAGGTTGAAGAAGGTGGTGGTCCCACCTGTCAGCCGCCGAGAATTTAAACAGGATCCCCTGTGGCTGCTGATCGTTTGTGGCTACAGGCGGATAACTGTGTAGACCCGTGTGTCCTCAAATTCTATTGGCTGCCCTTTTAAACCGTGGGTCCAGTTAGATTGTCTGTAGGAAATTAATTCCAGATTTCAAACAAAGTTTAGAAATTCATAACTTTTGCTAGGAAGCTCCAAAATTAGTGATTCAAACTGGGTTGGATTCAGGAGGTAAAACTCTATCCAAATATTCCACCCAATTTGCATGAAAATCAATAGAAAATTCTGGAGAATTCTTTAAAGCTTTTAAGCGAAAGAATTGTTGAGGGAGTTTGGTTCATCCAAAAATCCCCAATTTTTGCCAGAATATTCTTTAGGATATTAGGAGACTCCTGTAGAAGTGTCAGCTCATTTGGAGTTGATTTATTTAGGGTAATTCTAATTCCAAGTTTCTGTATTCAAATAAATACAGAAACATTTTCAGAGAATTTCCAAAACTTGGAAATTCAGTTCTGTACATTCCTTAGCTCCAAAAATCCTAGGAAAATTCATGGATACTCCCTGAGCTATGTATGAGATTATAGTTCACTTTAATTTGCATGAAAGTGCAAGTTTAATCAGAGTTAATTCCTTTATGCCTAAATGCTTAAGGAATTGTTCTGGGTAATCTACTCAGTGAATTATTCTGAATTTTGGTCCAAAGGACTTTCTTGAGACAAGGAACTCACAAGAAATTTCCATCTCCATTGGAGCTCTGGACCAGTAGTGTTCTGTTCAACCCATTTAGGAAATCACCACCCAAGTGATGAACCTCACTCCTCACTTGATGCTAGTGCTTAGACACACATCCAAACCACCACCCCAGTGTCATTTTAAATTCTTAAACAGAGTTCCAGTTTCAAACTTGTCTTTAGCACTTGTTAGCAAAAAGTTTTATAACTAAACATGTATACATATTCATAACGTGTAGTGATTAGACGTGGAAAGTGAAGAAGGAGGAGTTGAGCTTGGAGCAAGAAGCAAGAAGGCAGTGATTCAGCTTCAAGGCAGCAACAACTAACTTCATAATTATCTGACTTTAGTCACCTGCAAAACCAAGGCAAGCCCCGGTTTGCACTTAAGTTGTTTTTAAAGTTTTCCCTTTGTTCACTACTATGGGTCAAATTTTGTATGTGCATTAGGTCAAGGATGTTTGATACTCCACTTGCATAACCAAACATGAACCCTGAGGTCAAGGGTAGAATTGTGTCGTCGGTGTAGAATAAGGCCATGCTAAATAGACTAGGGCATCCAGTAGAAGACGAGTAGTTGGAATCTACTCGCGAGTTATAGACGGGATTACCTGGGTGTAGATGGAAAAAGAGGGCAAACTAAAGTTTACAATTCGAAAGATGAGACTGGGCAGGATGGTTAGGCAGCGACAAGATGAGGTCTTGGTCGAGTAGCTCTGCCTGTGTCGGTTAAGGACCGATGCGTGTGCGGCACCCAGGAGCAAGTATTGAGTTGTGTACCGGATACTTACTGACATATGGGAATCAGGAAACTGATGTACCAGGTTCACTGAATTGTAGAGGCATACCACATCGTCTCGTTAGACCTATGAGCCCGAGACGGCGCGACCGGTTCTACAGTCTAGTGTCCTGCGAAAGGTGGCCACATACGACGTAATGAAGGACGCCAGAGTTGGGTCTTCAGAGGCGGGCGTATGTGTCGAGTTATCCGGGTTGTGTTTGATTCGAATCACCGTCCATCGCGGTTATTGATTACCGCTTGCTCCCTGTGTTGTGACGTAGTTAATCAACTTGTGTGGAAACAGTTTGCAAAAAGTATAATTGCTGTTATGATTATGTTAAGTTGCATGAAAACCTTGTTTGAAGTAGAGATAGAGCAAACTAAATTTATTTTTTTACCTTGGGACAAGTAACATTGGAATGAAGCGTTTCTTGTTTGATTGTGGAATTCCAATGTTGCTGGGCACAAGGTCACTACTATTATGGCTAAAATCTGAAAGTTAAGGATGAACTCGTAGGCGAGTCTTTTCGCAAACGACAGGCTTAAGTCTTAGGTTACGCTCATGTAGAGTTTCATGCCTTAGGAGAGACGGTTAAGTCTTGCTGAGCCTTTGTGCTCACTCTTGCTATATAAGTGGTTTTTCAGGTAAGCATCGACGCTACAAAGAAGGTTGTCCGGTGAGACTCGGAAACTTCCGAGTCATGTCACACTTGGAGAACCTAGCCGCTGCTGTGTCTTCGTGTTGCTAGGGAGAGGAGACCGCGGGCTGGATCTCTTCTCGAGTGCTTCTTAGATATTCATCGTGAGCTGTTTATAGACTTCCGCTGTAGCTATTTTATGTAAATTATTTACAAAGAATAATTATAAGCTTCCGCTTTTGTTATGTAATACTGTGTTCCTTATATGTGTGCTGTTGGGTGCCGCATAACACGGCACCACCCAATGCGATTCCTCGGGCGAGGCGGCACGGCCCCGTGATCGGGGTCGGGCCTCCAAAGCGTGGTATCAGAGCCGCATTGGTAATAGCGCACGAAATAAGGAGCGTATTACGACAAAAACTTAGGATACGGTGAGTAAACGATATTAGGCCCACATAAGGACTATAGTAGTATAGTTACTTAAAGTGGCAGACTAACATATGTGTTTTAATTCTGAATTTTCATTATGTAACGACGCACCTACGCTCAGGTAGGAATGGTAAGGAACGCCACCGAAAGCGGTTCAATTTCAGTTAGCTCCCCTGACGAGGAACGTGGTTCAGGGAAAGGTCTCACAGGTTGGTGTGAGACGTCAATATGAAACTCTTGGACTCTCCATGTTCCTGAGTTCATATGAAACGCTGATCCCTAGCGTCCATTAGGCAAGTAAGTGGAGACCCCATCGCGTGGTCAGTAACGAGATAGTGTATTCGTCTGGAAATAGCCCAGGAGGACATACGCAGCGCTTGCCATCGGCATGCCCTGCAGGGCAGTAGGTGGTATCCGTTGGGTTGATAACATTCCCAACCGTGACGACCCGTTCATGACATACTCGGGTTCCCCGTCGTGTGGTGTTGAAACACGATCACGTACCTTGAGACGTGACTTAACTCAAGGACGGCCGTATGGCAATGATACGGGCGTTTGTATTTACTTTCAATTATGGAACTGCCTGAAATGAAACCACCTTTGAGTGCACCACTATTGAGTGATCTTCTGCAGGTACTAACCACGTACATATCCCGTGTAGTACACGTGTGTGAGAGACCGTTTTAGTGCCACTGCTCATACGTATATGCCGGTATAATCCGGTTTAGGATTTTCTTTTGGTGAGGCAACGTAGTTCCGACATGATTCTTACGGTGCATCGACACCGTACTAAACATATAATCCTCTTCCCTATGAAGAAATGAGTCATGAACTAACTTTCAACTAAAAATGGAAGTTTGAAACAAGTAGTAGCTACTGAACTCTTATTTTGAGCTAAGATTCAAATGAGAGTATAACTAGGTATCAAAGTTTTAAAAAAACAGAGTGCTCTGTTTCTGGCAGGAATTCTTGCTGGGCTTTAACAGAGCATAACTCTGAGTAGATTTAACCAATTAAGGTTTATGATACAGTTCTGGAAATATTTTCAAGTGCTCTACAATTTCTTTGTAGACCTCCAGAGCAAAATCACATTTTAAGTTGGTGAAAAGTCCAGTTGAAGGCAAATTGCTCAGAACCAGGACAGTAGCAAAAACCTCTCTGGACCTTTCTGTTTTTAAGCCATAACTTCCTGTAGAAAAAATCCTTAAGGAGCCCATGATACACCGTTGGAAAGGTTATGAAATTTGCAACATTGTTGTAGTTCAGAGTTTGCTCAGATTCTTATTGTATTTCCTATACAACTGTGATAAAGTAGCCACATACAAAGGAGATGCTGGAAAGTTTTATCCAGGAATTCTGTCAACTTTGAGAAATCATAACTTTTGATACAGAGATGATCTGAAGGCGTATAAATACTCGTTGAAAAGATACTGAAGTTAACTCTAACTTTTGTATTCAACTTGAGTTATGAAAATGCTGTTCAACGGATGAAGCATCTGGATGAAGGCAGAAGAGTCCGTTCTACACAGCAAAGAGAACGGGTTAGGCCTATCCCACGGAAGTGATTAAATTCAAGGATTTTTCCAGTGGGACATGAATATCCAATATGTTTCCTATGAGTTACCGGGCAATGCAGGCTAACGGGACGTCAATTTAAAGATTGAACTGACGCTGGAAGCAACATCGATTTCACGAAGGCCGTGTAAGATGGCACCCAATGAATTAGCGGAGTTGAAGGAGCAACTAAGTGCACTTATGAGCAACGGTTTTACACAACCAAGCTCATCACCATGGGTTTGCTCTGCGCTGTTCGTTAAGAAGAATGATGAGACACTAAGATTAAGTGTTGATTTTCGTTCACTCAATGCCGTCACTATAAAGGCCAATGAGGGTACTCTATGGTTTAAAGACCATATAGTTATACCTCGTAAGATGAAGCTTTACAGCCGGAAACGTCGCACACCGCAGAAGTGGTGTGAGTACGGTGAAAGAGTACTGTTCGGGGTTGATTTGTCAACGAAGCCGATGGCCGAGTTCGACGGTAGAAGCGAACTTGGAGACTGTGCAATCCCGACAGAAAAGTTAAGATGGTCAAAGGCATAGACCGTTGCATTTCGATGGCGGAAATAACGTTTGTCTTTGCGTGTCTTCGATGAAAGGAATTCACCGGTCCAATATAAAGGGGAGATTTTGCTTCCCGAACCTTAGACCCACTTTCTATCACGGAGATGTGTGGAACCGTAGCTTACCAGCTGGAACTACCGGCAAGCCTTGCTGGTGTTCACGACATATTTCATATGTCACAGCCATGGAAGTGGCTTAAAGCTACCATTGCCGTCCACACCGAAGAACTTGACTAGTTGAAGCCGGATCGTACCTACACCGAGCGACCAGTTCAGACTATTGATGAGAAGAATCCGGAACACCTGGAATCGGATATTAAGATGTTACCAGGTGCTGTGGGGTAATCATACCATGGAAGAAACAACGTGGAGAGCAAAGATTACCTCCGCATGAACTATCCGGAGTTTTTATCGTCATACCACTTGGCATTACCTCTCCCGTCCCGTTCTCCTATTGGAATCTCGGGACAAGATTCTTTTTAAGGGGGGAGGAATGTAAAAGTCCCAAAAACGTGAATGCAAAGGAACGGATGATTGAACATCATTGTGTTTCTGTTCATGAAAAATGGGACTTACAAAAACTTTCTTACATGGGATGGTATACATGAGGTGCAACCACATGGGTTCAAGCATGCCTTTGAAGGTGTTGGACCAAGGTGGAGTTAAACTCATGTGCAATCATACATGTACATGAGAAAGAACAAAAATAAGGTCTTTAGTCTCAAGGGCTCAGCTCAAATTGCCGCCAAACTTTTGTATACACATGGAGCCTCATACATTTGAATTGAGGAGATTATTGTGGCAACTTCCTGATTTGAGGGTGAGCTAAAGAAAAAAAAGGAATGGATCATGATCATGTTGGGTTCATGCTGAATTCAAACCTGTTAAGGCAAGGGAATGATTTGAGTTATGTCACATGACATGATAAACTCAAACATGGACATGTGGGGAGAGCTAAAATGTTCTTTAGCTCATACTGAACACATGTTAACCTAGGGAAAGGATTTCACTCCCAAAAAGCTAACTCATATGCACATTCTCTATGAGTAGAGGGGAGGGAAGTTTAAACCCCATTTTTGAACCCTTGCAAAGCATTCATGGTCAGATGGTCCAAAAGCATATATATGAGATGACCATTGCAGTCCTCAGGTATTAAAGAGCTTAAGTTCCAAAATTGGAGAATGTTTGAGCTCATATACCATTTGTTCAAAGCATTGTTTGAGATCACCTTCAAATTCAAATTTGAGGGGCATGGTCAAACTGAACTTGTGCGGTTCAGCTTGGGACCAAGATTGATCAAGCATGGGGTAGGAGCAAACCAAAGTGTTTCACCCAAATTCAGATGGGTCATCACCAAAGAGGACTTAAATTTCAGTTTGAACTAAATGGTCTACTTCAAGGCAAAGAAGACCCTTTCCAAAAAGGAAATTCAAACTGTTGTTTGAAAATTTGTATTTGCAGTGGCCAACTCAAAGATCAGATGGCATATTCAAATTCTCCAGGTTCAAATTATGAAGAAGGCAAATTTTGAGCAAATTTGGAGGTGCTTTGATATGTGTATCAAAGCTACTTGTGAATTGTCATTGAAATTTGAATTCGAATTTGAAACTGAAGTAAAAATTTCCAAATTTCCAATTGGCCTTTGAATTTGAGCTCTTCATAGCTGAATTTGCCATGTGCCAAGATTTGGAGATATTTGTGAAATTTTTGGGGATAAGAATAGGGGTGGGCCCCACATGTCATAGTAATCTTTAAACTTACCCTCGAAGAAAACTTCCTGTTTCTATTGAGCGGCCGAGGCTTTCCCCCGAACGACACCGGGGCGCCACCGAGGCCACCGCCTCACCCTCCCCTCGCGCTGGCGACCTCCTTGAGTCGGTCATCACGTCTCGGCGTGATCTTTTGCCCCAGCCGACCCCCCCACTCGGGCCTATTAGTCCCGCGCCGAACACCGAGAGCCGCTGCTCGACCAAACCTCAGCGCCGATCCTCGCTCGGCGCTGCTCGTCCTTCGCACGGCCATCTGAGCTCGTGGAGACATGCGCAAGAACCCACTGATCGTCCTCGAGCTACCCAACCCATCCCACCAGCCCTTGTGCGCGGTACACAACAAGAACTTGCCGTGAAGCTTCGGTTCAAGCCGCCGCCGTGCCTCCTCGACGCCCCGGCGGTACAGGCCGTGTCACACCACGGGTTGAACAGCGAAAAGGTGTGCCACTCTCTTCTCTTCACGCTGCCAAAAACCCTAAGCAATCCATCCACGGTAGCCCAGGAATTTCTAGAAAAACCGACGAGGTGTCCGTAATCCATGGTTGGGGGATTTCCCAAAATTCATGATCAACAGCCATTCTTGGCTCATGCTGATCATGGGATGGGCTAGAGACCACCTTGTGAGTCACTGACATCAAAAATCCGGAAGAATAATAGAGCTTCGACGGTGTTCTTCGAGTTTTAGCGTCGGACACCCATTTTTAAGCTAGGGCGCACGATGACTTGGTAGTTGGGGGCGTTTCCGAGCTCGGTTGCTTGCATGACGACCTCGGCCATGAGTCACTGGTGCTCTGGAGCAAGAAATCCGCGGATTTGGGTCAGTAGGGAGGCCGGCCGACGTCGCCGGACAAGGGCCGAGGCCACTGCCTGTCGCCCGACCCCTTGCGGTCCTCTACAGCCCACGCAGACCCCGGGAATGGCTTTCCCGCCCTCAAAAACCCCCAGGCGGAAGACTTCGGGCCGGGAGACGACCGGGGAACAGGGGGACCGGGTGGGGGATGTTCCTGCCGACGAGGGAGCGTGGGCGCGGGAAAGAGGGGGAGCGGGAGGTTGAAGAAGGTGGTGGCCCGACCTGTCAGCCGCCGAGAATTTAAACAGGATCCCCTGTGGCTGCTGATTGTTTGTGGCAACGGGTGGATAACTGTGTAGACCCGTGTGTCCTCAAATTCTATTGGCTGCCCTTTTAAACCGTGGGTCCAGTTAGATTGTCTGTAGGAAATTAATTCCAGATTTCAAACAAAGTTTAGAAATTCATAACTTTTGCTAGGAAGCTACAAAATTAGTGATTCAAACTGGGTTGGATTCAGGAGGTAAAACTCTATCCAAATATGCCACCAAATTTGCATGAAAATCAATAGAAAATTCTGGAGAATTCTTTAAAACTTTTCAGCAACAGAATTGTTGAGGGAGTTTGGTTCATCCAAAAATCCCCAATTTTTGCCAGAATATTCTTTAGTATATTAGGAGACTCCTGTAGATGTTTCAGCTCATTTGGAGTTGATTTAGTTAGGGTAATTCTAATTCCAAGTTTCTGTATTCGAATAAATACAGAAACATTTTCAGAGAATTTCCAAAACTTGGAAATTCAGTTCTGGGCATTCCTTAGCTCCAAAAATCCTAGGAAAATTCATGCATACTCCCTGAGCTATGTATGAGATTATAGTTCACTTTAATTTTCATGAAAGTGCAAGTTTAATCAGAGTGAATTCCTTTATGCCTAAATGCTTAGGGAATTGTTCTGGGTAATCTACTCAGTGAATTATTCTGAATTTTGGTCCAACGGACATTCTTGAGACAAGGAACTCACAAGAAAATTTCCAGCTCCTTTGGAGCTCTGGACCAGTAGTGTTCTGTTCAACCCATTTAAGAAATCACCACCCAAGTGATGAACCTCACTCCTTACTTGATGATAGTGCTTAGACACACATCCAAACCACCACCCCAGTGTTATTCTAAATTCTTAAACAGAGTTCCAGTTTCAAACTTGTCTTTAGCACTTGTTAGCAAAAAGTTTTATAATTAAACATGTATACATATTCATAATGTGTAGTGATTAGACGTGGAAAGTGAAGAAGGAGGAGTTGAGCTTGGAGCAAGAAGCAAGAAGGCAGTGATTCAGCTTCAAGGCAGCAACAACTAACTTCATAATTATCTGACTTTAGTCACCTGCAAAACCAAGGCAAGCCCCGGTTTGCACTTAAGTTGTTTTTAAAGGTTTCCCTTTGTTCACTACTATGGGTCAAAGTTTGTATGTGCATTAGGTCAAGGATGTTTGATACTCCACTTGCATAACCAAACATGAACCCTGAGGTCAAGGGTAGAATTGTGTCATCGCTGTAGAATAAGGCCATGCTAAATAGACTAGCGCATCCGGTAGAAGACGAGTAGTTGGAATCTACTCGCGAGTTATAGATGGGATTACCTGGGTGTAGATGGAAAAAGAGGGCAAACTAAAGTTTACAATTCCAAAGATTAGACTGGGCAGGATGGTTAGGAAGCGACAAGACGAGGTCTTGGTCGAGTAGCTCTGCCTGTGTCGGTTAAGGACCGATGCGTGTGCGGCACCCAGGAGCAGGTATTGAGTTGTGTACCGGATGCTTACTGACATATGGGAATCAGGAAACCGATGTACCAGGTTCACTGAATTGTAGAGGCATACCACATCGTCTTGTTAGACCTATGAGCCCGAGACGGCGCGACCGGTTCTACAGTCTAGTGTCCTGCGAAAGGTGGCCACATACGACGTAATGAAGGACGCCAGAGTTGGGTCTTCAGAGGTGGGCGTATGTGTCGAGTTATCTGGGTAGTGTTTGATTCGAATCACCGTCCATCGCGGTTATTGATTACCGCTTGCTCCCTGTGTTGTGACGTAGTTAATCAACTTGTATAGAAACAGTTTGCAAAAAGTATAATTGCTGTTATGATTATGTTAAGTTGCATGAAAACCTTGTTTGAAGTAGAGAGAGCAAACTAAATTTATTTTTTTACCTTGGGACAAGTAACATTGGAATGAAGCGTTTCTTGTTTGATTGTGGAATTCCAATGTTGCTGGGCACAAGGTCACTACTATTATGGCTAAAATCTGAAAGTTAAGGATGAACTCGTAGGCGAGTCTTTTCGCAAACGACAGGCTTAAGTCTTAGGTTACTCTCATGTAGAGTTTCATGCCTTAGGAGAGACGGTTAAGTCTTGCTGAGCCTTTGTGCTCACTCTTGCTATATAAGTGGTTTTACAGGTAAGCATCAACGCTACAAGGAAGGTTGTCTGGTGAGACTCGGAAACTTCCGAGTCATGTCACACTTGGAGAACCTAGCCGCTGCCGTGTCTTCGTGTTGCTAGCGAGAGGAGACCGCGGGCTGGATCTCTTCTCGAGTGCTTCTTAGATATTCATCGTGAGCTGTTTATAGACTTCCGCTGTAGCTATTTTATGTAAATTATTTACAAAGAATAATTGTAAGCTTCCGCTTTTGGTTTCTGTAATACTGTGTTCCTTATATGTGTGCTGTTGGGTGCCGCATAACACGGCACCACCCAATGCGATTCCTCGGGCGAGGCGGCACGACCCCGTGATCGGGGTCGGGCCTCCAATGTCCCTCTCCCCTCTAATTCCTTTTTCTGTTTTTCATTTTTGTTTTCACTTAAAAGATCCCAGCTACTCAAAATTGAATGAAAGACTTAGCCATGAAGTTATGGTTTGATTTCCTCAACTAAAATTGGTTCGGCTAAATTTGCTGCCCATTTGAATTTGAAATTCAAATTCAGTTTCAATTATTGCAAATTTGGCTCCCAACAAGATGAACTCCAAAGATGATGAAAATTGGTGGACTAACTCAGAAAAATGTGCTGAATTTGAATATGAAGTCAAATTTTGAATTCAAGTGATGAAAGTGGTTGCAATTTGAATTTGCATTCAAATTGGCCCCTTTTTCATATGTCTCCAAAAGTGCCTCAAAAAGTATTGGATTTGCATGAAATTTGGCCTGAGCCTTCCCAAGACTATTTAAGGTCTAGGGGTGAGCTCAACCTTTCATGTTTGTGTGTATGACTCCTACTTTTTGAAATTGGGGCTTTCCCCTCTAATCACCCTCTTGATGGTGTTTACTTGCTCTTCACAAGTGTTCATATGATATCCACGACATGAGCTGTGATGTTGTGAGGTGATGAACAATTTGCAAGTCACTTTCTTGGCTTTTACATCCCTCCCCCCTTAAAAGAATCTCGTCCCGAGATTATAAAAGATGAGACGACAATGTAAGAGGAGATTACCCGTGATGAGACGCCATGAAATCCGGGTAGTGTGAGCGAAGGAATTCTTCGCTCTCCCACGTCGCTTCTTCAGCGGTGTGGTTGCTCCACAGTATCTTGTAGAACCACAGCGTTCAACTACGGGTGGTCCGAGCTTTCTCATAAATAATTGCCACCGGATATTCCGCATACGTCAAATCCGGTTGCAGCTTGCCAATATCTTCGGTGGGAACAGAAGCCGTATACTTCAGACATTTTCGCATTTGTGAAACATGGAAGACGTCGTGAACACCAGCGATAGATGCCAGTAGTTCCAGTCTATACGCCACTGGTCCACACTTCTCGGTGACAGCATAGGGTCTAATGAATCGGGGAGCGAGTTTACCCTTCACGCCGAACCGGTGCACACCATTCATCGGAGATACACGTGTTCCCCAACGTCAAAGTGCAGCGGCCTACGCCTCTTATCAGCGTAGCTTTTCTGCCGGGATTGAGCGGCCTTCAAGTTGGCTTGAATCATGCGAACACGCTCTTTGGTGTCATTCACCACATCAACCCCCAATGTGACCCTTTCACCGGACTCACACTAGTTCAATGGGGTGCGGCATTTTCGATCGTAGAGAGCCTCATATTGTGCCGTCTTGATACTCGCTTGGTAGCCATTGTCGTACGAGAATTCCGCCAACGGTAGATGATCATCCCAGTTTCTACCGTGGTGGACGGCACACGCTCTCAACATGTCTTCTAGTACTTGGTTCACCCTCTCAGTTTGCCCATCTTTCTAAGGGTGATAGGCGGAGCATCTAAACAGCTTAGTACCCAATGCAGCGAGCAACTGCTCCCAGAAACGAGATACAAATAGTGCAACTCGATCTGAGACTATGGTCTTGGGTACCCCATGTAAGCATAGAATCCTTGCAATGTACAGCTCCGCATATTTGCTGGCATTGTAACGTGTATGCACAAGAATGAAGTGAGCCGACTTGGTTAATCGGTCAATGATTACCCAAATGGAATCATGCCTGTTGGCAGACAGGGGTAATCCTACAATGAAATCCATGCTCACATCTTCCCATTTCCATGCCGGGATTTTCAGGGGTTGCAGCAGCCCTGATTTCCTCATATGATCTGCTTTCACTCGTCTACACGTATCACATTCGGATACGTACCTAGCCACTTCTTGCTTCATCCGTGTCCACCAAAATCTCGTTTTCAAATCTTGGTACATTTTGTTACTGCCCGGATGAATGGATAATTTAGACTAGTGAGCTTCATCAAGAATCATTTTCCTCAGCTCCATATTCCCGGGTACGACTATGCGGTTATTGAACCATAGCGTCCCCTCCTCATCTTTCCGGAAACATTTGATTTCACCATTGTCTATCCATCTCCGGAGATGTGCCATGCCCTTGTCCACTTTCTGAGCTGCAATTATCTCCTCCCTAATGGTAGGGATGAGGGAAAGGTTGTAGAGCGATCCATAAGGGACCAAGTATAAACTCGACTCTTCCTCCCCCACCGGTGTAATGGTGAGGTTATGGGCATGTGATTTCTGACCCAACACGTCGGCAACCACATTCGCCTTGCTGGGTTGGTAATGAATCTCAATCTCATAATCTTTGATGAGTTCTAACCACCTCCTTTGTCTCATATTCAGCTCCTTCTGGGTGAAGATGTACTTCAAGCTCTTGTGGTCGGTGTAGAGATGCACCAAATTCCCTAGGAGATAGTGCCTCCACATTTTCAGCGCCAAAACCACAGCAGCAAGCTCAAGATCATGAGCCGGATAGTGCTGCTCATTGTTTCAAAGTCGGCGTGAGCCATATGCGACCACACGTCCTTCTTGCATCTACACGCAGCCGGGACCGATACCGGACGCATCATAATACACGTCGAAGGGCTTGGTTGTATGCGGTTGAGCTAAGACGGGGCTGTTGTGAGATGCTTCACCAATGCTTGTTACGCCCCTTCACATGCTGTGTTCCAAACATATTTTGTCCCCTTCTTCAATAATTCTTTCATCGGCTTAGCAAGCTTGGAGAAACTTGGAATGAATCTACGGTAATATCCTGCTAAACCGAGAAAGCTTCTGACTTCATGGACAGAAGTGGGAGCCTTCCATTTCAGCACTTGGTCAATTTTGCTTGGATCCACTGCAATGCCTTCTGCTGAGATGATATGTCCCAAAAATGGCACTTTGCTGATCCAGAACTTACATTTGCTGAACTTGGTATAGAGCTTGTTTTCCTGCAATCGTTGAAGAACGATTTTTAAGTGTTCGGCGTGTTCTGCTTCTGACATGGAATAAACCAAGATATCATCAATGAACACTACAACGAACTTGTTCAGCTTCGGCATGAACACCGAGTTCATGAGATACATGAAATGTGCCGGAGCATTGGTGAGACCAAAAGACATGACGAGATATTCGTATAAGCCATATCTCGTCGAGAAGGCCGTCTTCGGGATATCCTCCGCTCGGATTTTTATTTGATGATACCCGGAGCGAAGGTCCATCTTGGAGAACACACTTGCACCCACCAGTTGATCAAACAGAATGTCAATGCAGGGCAGTGGGTATTTGTTCTTGATGGTGATGGCGTTGAGCAGCCGGTAATCCACACACAGCCTCAAGGTTTCATCCTTGTTCTTCACGAACAGCGCCGAGCATCCTCGAGGCGAGGAACTCGATCTAATGAAAACTTTGCTCAACAGATCATTGAGCTGTTCTTTTAATTCAGCCAGCTCGTTCGGAGCCATTTTGTATGGTCTCCGTGAGATAGGAATAGTCCCGGGTGCAAGATCAATCTTGAACTCGACATCCCACTCAGGTGGCATGCCCGGAAGATCATCCAGAAAGACGTCGGGGTACTCCCGGACTATGGGGATGTCCTCTAACTTGAGAGCTTCAGTATTATAAGTTGCTGAAACTTCCGGGACAGGGTTGTCCAATATCATTAAATGCGGACGGTAAAATGGAGAATTCAAATGAACCGTCCGTGACAGAGTGTCCAGGACAGCGCCATGGTAGAGTAACCATGACATCCCTAAGATTGAATCAATCTTCTGTCCCGTAAGAATTATTAAGGTGGTGGGATATATCTTCCCACCTAAGCACAGAGGTGCTTTTGGAATCATCATATTTGCTGAAATCTTCCCTCCTGGTGAGCAATTCATATATGAGCAGTCGGATGGGAAGACTTGCATTTTGATGCTTAGCCACATAGGATGCACTTATGAAACTGTGGGTTGCACCTGAATCGAATAAAATGATGATTGCTTGGTCATTGAGAGTGAACGTACCAGCCAGCACGTTTTCTCCCTCTGGGGCGTCCTCATTGTCGAGGTTGCGAACGCCCCCAGTTCGCTGACCAACCTTCTTGACCGGAGGTCGGCCTCTAGCCCCGCCCTGAAACTGTGCTTGCCCGCTGCTCTGCTGCCCCTGGGGACAGACCTTCGAGAAATGGCCCGCCTGGCCACACGTAAAACAAGTGTAGCAAGGCGGCCCTCCGCTGATCGGCGGACAGAAACCTGGGGAGCGTTGTGGCGGAGGAAACGCCTGGGGCACCATCTGCTGCTGCTGCTGCTGTTGCAGTCGCGATGATAGCATCGGTGGTCAGAACGGAGGTGGTTGGAAAGAACGACCCCTGAACTGCTGCGGTCGCGCCGGTGGATGCCACTGCTGACCAGATGGTGTTTGATACACCATGCGGTATTTCTGAGGAGCTCCACCCCCACTGCTGGGTGGAGTGTTGCGCTTTCGCTGCTCAGCTGCCAATTCACGCTGAGCGTCTTCTTGCACGATCGCGGCATTGACAAGATCGTTGAATGTGACGCGATTGCATTGGACGAGATGCGTCTTCATCTCAGGGTTTAATCCCCGATAGAAGTGCTCTCACTTCTTCTCCTCGGTGGAGACATAATCCGACGCATACTGCGCCATATGGTTGAAGGCACGGGAGTAGTCGTGGGCACTCCTCCCGCCCTGCTTCATCTCCAAGAAATCATGGAACTTCCGCTTCATTACCCCGGGAGGGATATGGTAGGCGCGGAATGCCTCCCGGAATTCTTCCCACTCCACGGCATGGCCAGCCGGCAGTGAGGCGACATAGTTCGCCCACCATGCACCAGCGGCACCGTGAAGCTGCTGCGCCGCGAACAGAATCTTCTGCCACTCTGTACATTGGAGCAGCCCGAACTTGGACTCAATTGTCGGCAGCCAATTGTCGGCCTCCCGGGGTTCTGCTGCTTCAGTGAACACCGGAGGGTGCGTACTCATGAAGTCCGGGTACATCACAACATGGAGCTCACGAGGCCCCCTCTCTTGACGCCCCCCTCCCGCTTGGACATATTTTGCACGATCGTGCGGAGCAGATCGGTCTGCTCCTCACGATTACCCACCAGGGCCGCGATCACATTCGCTAGTGTAAGCGGAGGCGGTGGTGGTGGTTGTTGCTGCGGCGTGCTGTCGTAGGCAGGTGGCTGGAAGTCATCACCCCCTGCTGGCTAGAGCCACCAACCTCATGTGTGGCCCGAGTGCGAACCATCTGCAACCATGCGACAATAAAAATCAGTCCCGCAACATACTTCATGCAGTCCAATAAAATAGGCGTAAAATATAATGACAGTAAAACATGCGATACATCTCGTATGCAGATAATGTAATAACTTTGTACAAGCTACACCATTACCATACCAAATACAAGCTAGTTGAATCCAACTTGATGGACTTCCTCTTTCGAAGTTCATCTCAACTAAGATTGGTCCCTACGAGACGTTAATATCGCTTTGTCATCACATATACCACCCTTTCTTCTTCAATACGACACAAACATGGTCTCTAGCAAAAGAAACTTGAGTAAGAACCTACTCAAATCTCTCACTAGTTGAAGATAACCACTCATGATTATGTTCTCTACCCCATTGGAAGTACTCAAACGCACTAGGGTACAACAATCTCTCAAATGAGCTCAACTGTCATCCCTCTGCCAGGATAACCAGTTTCTAAATATTCCAGATTTTGATCTGGTGCTGGGCATTTTCATGACTCAAGCTGAATACCAAAGTTAAAGTTAACTTCAGTATATTCCCAACAAGTATTTATTTGCCCTCAGATCAGCTCTGGTTAAAAATTTACGATAATTCAAAGTCAACAGAATTTCTGGAAGAATTTTAACAGCACCTCCGTTGGAAGTTGCTGTTTTCAACTCGAACATCCACTGAATTCTGTGCTGGAATTGCAGAAAGTTTGAATTACAAAGATGTAAAACATGTCCTACCCTTTCCAAAGATGTATCATATGATAATTTTTTATTTTTCAACAGGAAGTTATGCTTGAAAAACAGAACAGTCCAGAGAATGTTTTGAATCTGTCCTGGTTCTGGACAGTTTACAATCATCTGGAATTTCAGCCAGTTTAAGGTGTGATTGAGCTCTGGAAGTCTACAACAAAGTTGTAGAGCACTTAAACCTCCTTTCAGAACTATATCCCACACCTCCATTGGCTAAATGCTCTGCGAGTTATGCTCTGTTAAAGTTCAGCAGACTTGCTGCCAAAACAGAGCACTCTGTTTTTCAATCCCTTTGAGCTAAACTGATTAACTATTGAATTTTTCTACCCAACCAGGGTCCTACATGTTGAAACTTGGTGATTTTAGTTCCTGGTTATCATTATCTTTCATGCACATGCTGATGATATGTCGGTACTACGTTCCTCATAAAAAGAAAATCCTAACCAGATTATACCGGCATATACATCTCCATTGTGGCACTAAACGGTCTCACACACGTATACTACATGGGACACATACGTGGTTAGTACCTACAGAAGAACACACAATAATGATGCACTCAAGGGTTATTTTCATTTCAGGCAGGTCCATATTAAAAAGTAAATACAAACGCCCGTATCATTGCCATACGGCCATCCTTGAGTTAAGCCATGTCCCAAGATACGTGATCGTGTTTTAACACCACACGACAGGGAACCCGAGTAGAGCGCGAACGGGTTGTCACGGATGGGAATTTTATCACCCCAACAGATACCACCTACTGCCCTGCAGGGCATGCCGATGGCAAGTGCTGCGTATGTCCTCCTGGGCTATTTCCATACGAACACACTATCGCGTTACTACCCACACGATGGGGTCTCCACTTACTTGCCTAATGCACGCTAGGGATCAGCGTTTCATATGAACTCAGGAACATGAAGAGTCCAAGAGTTTCATATTGACGTCTCACACCAAGCTGTGAGACCTATCCCTGAACCACGTTCCTCGTCAGGGGAGCTAACCGAAATTGAACCGCTTTCGGTGGAGTTCCTTACCATTTTTACCTGAGCGTAGGTGCGTCATTACATAATCAAAATTTCAGAATTATAATACATATGTTAGTCTTGCCACTTTAAGTAACTATGCTAATATAGTCCTTACTTGGGCAAACTAGCGAATCCTCACTGTAAACCTAAGTTTTCCCGTAATACAGTCCTTAATTAGTGTGCTGTCCCCAATGCAGCTCTGATGCCAGCATGTGGTGGACCGGAGTCCGCTCATCCAGGATCGAAGAGGGTGGTGCCGCACGATGCGACACCCGACAGCACACATCATAAGAACAACATTGTATTACATAGAAAACCAACTGAATTGTACAAAGTAGTACAAGACTTCAGTTACAAACTAGTATGGAAATTACAACAGCAGAAGCTAAGTTTATACAACTCATGCCCATCTATCTAGCAAAAGTTGGTTGCCTAGCCCTATGGGCAACCCACACTAGCTGCACTCCTCAGCACAGCGCGGCGTGTACGGCTCCCACTCAGCCGTGGTCCCCGACGGTGGGTAGCCCTCGCCGGTGGACTCATAATCCGAGTCCGTGGGATACTCTTCACCTGAAAAACACTTAAAAGCAGCAACCATGAGCACGATGGCTCAACAAGACTTAACCGACTCACCTAGGCATGAAACTCTACATGTAGTTATAAAAGTCCCAAAAACGTGAATGCAAAGAAACGGGTGATTGGACATCATCGTGTTTCTGGTTCATGAAAAATGGGACTTACAAAAACTTTCTTACATGGGATGGTATACATGAGGTGCAACCACATGATTTCAAGCATGCCTTTGAAGGTGTTGGACCAAGGTGGAGCTAAACTCATGTGTAATCATACATGTACATGAGAAAGAACAAAAATAAGGTCTTTAGTCTCAAATGCTGACCTCAAAGTGTTGCCAAATTTTTGAACACACATGGAACCTCACACAGTTGAAGGTGAAGAGAATTATGGTGGCAACTTTCTGATTTGAGGGTAAGCTAAAAAGGGATGGACTATGATCATGTTGAGTTCATGCTGAATTCAAACATGTTAGGACAAGGGAATGACTTGAGTTATGTCACATAAAATGATAAACTCAAACATGGACATGTGGGAAGAGCTAAAATCTTCTTTAACTCCTGTTGAACACATGTTAACACGGGAAAGGATTTCACTCCCAAAAAGCTAACTCATATGCATTCTCTATGAGTAGAGGGGAGGGAAGTTTAAACCCCATTTTTGAACCCTTGCAAAGCATTCATGGTCAGATGGTCCAAAAGCATATATATGAGATGACCATTGCAGTCCTCAGGTATTAAAGAGCTTAAATTCCAAAATTTGAGAGATTTTGAGCTCATATACCATTTGTTCAAAGCATTGTTTGAGATCACCTTCAAATTCAAATTTGAGGGCCATGGTCAAACTGAACTTGTGCGGTTCAGCTTGGGACCAAGGTTGATCAAGCATGGGCTAGGAGCAAACCAAAGTGTTTAACCCAAATTCAAATGGGTCATCACAAAAGAGGATTTAAATATTCAGTTGGAATCAAAGGAGTTACTTCAAAGAGAAGAAGGCCCCTTTCCCAAAAAGGAGATTCAAACTGTTGTTTGAAAAATTGTAATTGCAATGGCCAACTCAAGAATCAGAGGGCATATTTGGATTCCTCAGGTCCAAATTATGAGGTAGGCAAATTTTGAGGAAATGTGGAGGTACTTTGATATGTATATCAAAAGGACTTGTAAATTTCACCAAAATTTGAATTCAAATTTGAAACTGAGGCAAAACTGGTCAAATTGCCAAATGACTTTTGAATTTGAGTACCTCATATCTGAATTTGCAAGGTGCCAAAATTTGGAGTTATTTGTGAGAGTTTTGGGGGATAAGAAGAGGGGTGGACCCCACATGTCATTGGGAGGAGACTTACACCCGAAGGAAGCCTCTTCCTCTGTTCAGACCTGAGCCCGAAGCAAGCCAGCGCGAGGCGCCACCGAGGGCTGTGGGCCGACGCCACCTCCTCTTGCAATTTCATCGTGCTGGAGACCGGCTAGCGTCCTTATCAGCGGGCGATTCGATCCCTTCGTGTACAAAACAGACCGAGGCGCTGCCCCTTCCTCGCACACGAGCAGAACAGAACCGCGAGCGGCTGCTCCAGTCGATCGATCGATCGGGAGCCAGGGAAATTGGGTGGCAGAGGCCGGCTGAGCTGCAAAACCACACCAGGAACGTCTCCTTCACCTCCTCAGCACGACAAACAGCAGCTTCCGGCGTCCTAGGGTTGGCCCACGAAGGTTTTTCCTTCTCCTCAGTCCATACAACGTTGCCTCATTGTTCTTCGTCTTCTGGTCGCTCCAGTGCTTCTCTGGCGTGCTCAAGAGGCCACAGAGGTGTGTCATGAGGTACTGATCCTCATCCCGTCGTCCCCCTGCTCTCCCCCGACGCCGGCTCGCCGGAATTCGGTCTTTGGCACCGGCGCATGTATAGAACAGACCGTGTTTAATTCTTGAAATTCTCCCAAACCGATTGATCATCCCTCCTACAACTCAAACCACAGCAACTAGATGCCCCAGCGCCCTCCTACGCCGAGAACCAAAGAAAACCGACCCTCCTATGCCCCGGGCGACGAGAAATCGTCGCCGGCAGCCAAAACTGCCACGGTCCACGGTGACGACTAGTTTGCAGCCATGTTCTGCACGATTTGATCTCCGTTCCATGTTCCTAGACCCATAGGGATGCTGTAGGAAATCGTAGATTGCCGGGATGCCTTGGACACGCTGGAACGCGTCCATGTCGAGCTCCCGAGCCGCCCCGCCGGTGCCAACCTACCGACAGCCGTTTTCATACGTGGAAACCTTGCCCGACAGCTGCGCCATGTTCCAAGGAGCATGTAGGGCAAAACCGGAGCTCATTTGGTGGAGAAATGAGAGAGAAATAGCCATGCCACGCTTTCTGCCGGTGTGCACCCGCGAGCTCTGGCGGGAGGTTGAAGAAGCACCTGACCCGTGGGCCCCACGTGTGACTGTGCTGTTTAAAATCAAACAGAGAGTTGTTCAAACTTGTAAAATGCATAACTTGGTGTAGGAAGCTCCAAAAATAGTGAGATAAATTTTGTTGGATTCCACTAAGAGAGTACTATCCAGGGGTACAGCCCAATATTTATGAAAATCCCTGGTTTTTGCTCATTAATTCATATAAGAAAATCTTGTAGGAATTTTTCCAGGAGCTCTGTGTATTGGAAAATTCCCAAATTTGGGCAGAAGATTCCCCCAAAAATGAATGAACTCCAGTAAAAGTTTCAGAAGCATTGGACCTCATTTGCTTGGCCAAATGTGTTGTTAATTCTTTAAGTCTCTGAAAATTAGAAAACAAACAGAGTTCAATTTCAGAATTTTCCCCCCAAACTTTAGAACCTTATAACTCTTGCTACGAAGCCTCAAGTTTATTGATTCAAATTGGGTTGGATTCATATTGAATAGCTCTGTCCAAATCTACAACCCAATTTGTATGAGACCCATTATTTAATTCTGGAAAATTCATTAAAGCTTTTCAGAAAAAGAATTTTAGAGGGAGTTTGGTTAATCCAAAAATCCTGGAATTTTTCCAGAATAGTCTTTAGGGTATTAGTGAACCCCTGTAAAAGTTTCAGCTCAATTGGAGTTGATTTGATCAGGGCAATTCAGATTTGAAGATGCTGTGTTCAATTGAATACAGAAACATTTTCAGAGAATTTCCAAAATTTGGAAATTCAGTTCTCGGCAGATCTTAGCTCCAAAAATGCTAGGAAAATTCATGCAAACTCTATGAACTATAATTGAAATTGTAGTTCACTAAGTATGGCATGAACATGGGTGTTAGCTCAGAATTAATTCTTCTTTGCTCAATTACTTAGAAAATTATTCTGAACAAACCACTCAATGAAAAGTGCTAATTTTTGGTCCAGAGGAATTTCTGGTGACAAGGAACTCACATGAAAATTCTCAGCTCCATTGGAGCTCTGGATCACCCCAGTGCTGTTTAACCTCTTAAGGTGATTAATATAGAAGAGGGGGAAACCACTTAGCACTAATCATGTGTTTAGATCCAAATCTAAACCACTAGCACCAGTGTCATTTTAAATTCTTAAACAGAGTTCCAGTGTTTGAAAACTTATTATTAGAACTTGTAGCAAAGTCTTTACAATTAAACAATTATGCATATTCATTACGTGTAGCATCTACGTGAAGGACTTGAAGGCATTGGAGTAGAGACCAAAGGGGGGAGGCAAGAGATCAAGCCAAGTGATCTTCACTAACTGAGATATATATATATATATATATATATATATATATATATATATATATATATATATATACATAGTCCCCTGCAAAACAAAGGCAAGCCCCGGTTTGCATTTAAGTTGTTTTAAAAGTTTTCCTTTTGTTCACTACTATTGGTCAAAGTTTGTATGTGCATTAGGTCAAGGATGTTTTATACCCCACTTGCATAACCAAAGATGAACCTGAGGTCAAGGGTAGAATTGTGTCATCGCTGTAGAATAAGACCATGCTAAGTAGACTTGGGCATCCGGTAGAAGACGAGTAGTTGGAATCTACTCACGAGCTATAGTTCGGAATATCATAAGTGTGGTTGGGAAAGGAAGCAAACTAAAGTTTACATTTTTAAAGATGAGACCGGGCAGAGGGGTTAGGCAGCGACAAGATGAGGTCTTGGTCGAGTAGCTCTGCCTGTGTCGGTTAAGGACCGATGCGTGTGCCACGTCCATGAGCAAGTATTGAGTTGTGTACCAGATGCTTACTAATATATGGGAACCAGGAAACCGATGTACCAGGTTCACTGGATTGTAGAGGCATACCACATCATCTCGTTAGACCTATGAGCCCGAGACGGTGTGACCGGTTCTACAGTTTAGTGTCTTGAGAAAGGTTGCCACATACGACGTAATGAAGGACGCCAGAGTTGGGTCTTCAGAGGCGGGCGTATGTGTCGAGTTATTCGGGTAGTGTTTGATTCGAATCACAGTCCCTCGCGGTTACTGAGTACCGCTTGCTCCCATGTTGTGACGTAGTTAATCAACTTGTGTGGAAACAGTTTGCAAAAGTATAATTGCTGCTATGATTATGTTAAGTTGAATGAAAACCATGTTTGAAGTAGAGATAGAGCTAACTAAAGTTATTTTCTACCTTGGGGCAAGTAACATTGGAATGAAGCGTTTCTTGTTTGATTGTGGAGTTCCAATGTTGCTGGGCACAAGGTCATTATTATTATGGCTAAAATTTGAAAGTTAAGGATGAACTCGTAGGCGAGTCTTTTCGCAAATGATAGGCTTAAGTCTTAGTTTACTTTCATCTAGAGTTTCATGTCTTAGGAGAGACGGTTAAGTCTTGCTGAGCCTTTGTGCTCACTCTTGCTATATAAGTGGTTTTGCAGGTAAACCTCAACGCTATAAAGAAGGTTGTCCGGTGAGACTCGGAAACTTCCGAGTCGTGTCACACTTAGAGAACCTAGCCGCTGCCATGTCTTCGTGTTGCTAGCGAGAGGAGTCCGCGGGCTGGATCTCTTCTCGAGTGCTTCTTAGATATTCATCGTGAGCTGTTTATAGACTTCCGCTGTAGCTATTTTATGTAAATTAGTTACAAAGAATAATTGTAAGCTTCCACTTTTGATTTATGTAATACTGTGTTCCTTATATGTGTGCTGTTGGGTGCCGCATAACAAGGCACCACCCAATGCGATTCCTCGGGCGAGGCGGCACGGCCCCGTGATGGAGGTCGGGCCCCCTCAGTAGTGTACAACGAACATAGGATGGTAAATTGCAGCAAATGGACACGCCTACAAGTTCATCCTTATTTCCTCTTTTAGCCACAAGTTAACAGTTCATGAGTTTGAAATTTAGTAAGCAATATTTGGTGGCACACATGTAGCAATACAATTATACATATCAGCAGAATTGAATCATAACATTCCATAATTTATCTACGTCACGACGCAGTGAACAAGCGGTACTCATCACCGTGAGGGACGGCAAATCGACTCGATATGCACCTGCAGGGATACCCGAATAGCACATCACGTAAACCCACATGCGGAGCTGCACACAGCACGCTCACCCCGTGTCGAACGGGAAAACCTTTCACCCAACAGCCCAAACGTCGAAACGGTCGCACCGAAACGAGCAGGAGGTTCCCTACACGGAGCATCTCTCTATGCCCGTTAGCATATTTCCACCTTGCTGCCCTCAACCTACACCTATAAATCGGTGTGCTAAGCCTCGACGCCCAGAGGTTTAGGTTACATCGGTTTATCGGGACCCATATATCCAATATGCCTTTGGTACATTCAATACCTTTTCAGCAGGGCCGCACACGGATCGGTCCTCAGTTGACACGGACAGGGCTGCACACACAAGACTTCCTCTTGCTGTGTCCTAGCCCCTGCCTAGTCTCATTTTCTTACTAAAATGATCTCACATCACTCGAACCAATCATGTGGTGTCCCGACTACTAAACTCGCGAGTAGATTCCAACTACTCGACTTGTACCAAAGTTCTATGAACATTAAGCACAGTGTATACTACTCTAGGACTTATACACTACCCTCACTCTGTGGGAATAATCTTGCTATGCACTTGGGTTTCGATCATCCTACACCTAATGCACATATAGACCACATACTAAGTATACATAAAGCAAAACATTGTAAAAAATAGTTAATGCAAACCGGGGCTTGCCTTTCCCTTTAGAAATAATTATGTAACTCCCATAACTCTAGCTAGCCTTTCCCTTTGGCTCTAAAATTTTTATGGTGGCTTGGTAGGGTCCCATCCAAGGACTTGACCAAGTTTCATTTGAAGCAAAGTTCATTTGAGCTTTGTACAAATAAAAACCTATTTGGTCATTAGTAGAGCCCCTAAGGATTTCCAGGGATTTTCATGGCTCCAACCATTACTTTCTGGAAACTAGAGTTTGAGATTAATCTAATGGAATTGGTTTCATGTCATTTGATGCATTCTATATGAAGTTATGCCCTAAACAAGATTTGAGAAAATCTGAAAAATGTTTATGTACATTTTTCTATTTTCTCAGTGCAGCTCACTTAATCACACCATTAGGGAGACTAAATGAGCTTGGATGGATCTGAAATTTTTACTGTGACTCATGAATCTTAAAATGAAAATTATAGCAAAATTTCAGAATTTTCTATAAAAGGATTCTCCAGATAAAATTATCAACAATTTAAATTTTAGGGAATTAATTCTGGAGAAGGCCTAAGTTTCATAAGCTGAAACTTGTTTTGCTGGTAAGTATTCAAAAAGATGAATCCAACAAAATTTGGTTCACTGAATTTGGAGCTTCCTAGCAGACGTTATATGCATTTGAAGTTTGAACTAAAACTGGAAAATCCTAGAAATGTTTAAACTCTACGTGCGGGCCCCACCACCCGCCTTCTTCCTCCTCGCGCGCGCCCGAGTGTTCGGCGGTGGCGCACTCCGGCGAGGTTCACCGGAAGTGACTTCCCGACCGCCCCCAGCGTTAGAACTGGCCGCCTAGCCCTATCTCGCCACGTGGAACTTGCCTCGGGGGTCAGAGCTTGCAGGCGGTGACCGGAAATGGCCGTGCGACGTCAACCACGGAGGCTAGGGCTCCGGCGAGGTCATTCTCGCTCTCCGGGGCATAAAAAAGGTCACGATTTGCTCGTGGAGCACCAGTGGATCACGAGAAACCTGACATGAGCAGCCTTGGAAGCTAAAAGTGCTTGCAAATCCACTCTCGAATGCGACCTGAGCCGTGTTTGCACCAGCGGCTATGGAAACGGCTATAACTCGGCCATTTCTGGACGGTTGTACTTAGTTCTTCCTCGAGGAGGGATGCTAGGAGGTCTAGAAGCTACTTGAGTGCTAGCTTGAGCCTTGATTCAACGTACAAGCCGAATTTTCGGTTTTTGCTGAACTCGGTCCGTTGAGCTAGGATTCAGGACTTTCTAAAATTCTTGCTACCCGATGGATTATTTGCCGAATGGTTTGCGGCTACACCATCTAGGGATCCCCACGCACCTTTCTTGTGTAGCACGTGGACGGAGAAAATGGCCAGACTGGGTTATCGACGGTGAGCCGAAGCACAGCTCCGCCGGTCCCTTCTTGGTTCTTGACTTCGACGGCTTAAACAGCCCGCAACCGAGCCCAACTCGCTGGTGTAGTACGGGGAACAGCTAGAGCACACCTTGGCACTACTTTTTGCTGTAAAGACCATGAGCAATCGATGATCGGCACTGGTGTGCGCCGAGGGATCGGAGGTGTGGTCGCCGCTGCTGTTTTTCGCGCGAGCGGGAGCTGAGCAGAGCGGCGCTGGCTGGGGAGGCAAGCGAAATCCGTTTGTGCCGTGTACGTGGTTATCGGGAAAGGACACGAGCTGATCAGAACGAGCTCGGGCATGCGTGCGATCCAGGCAATGAGGCGGAAACAGCCCCGGCGGCCGACCGACGGCAACAGAGTCGGTTTCCCTCTGAGTACAGTCACTGATCAGTGGGTCCCTCTCCCCTCTAATTCCTTTTTCTTTCTTTTCATTTTTGTTTTCACTGAATAGATCCCAGCTACTCACAATTAAATGAAAAATTTAGCCATGAAGTTATGGTTTGAATTTGAATTCCTCAACTGAAATTTGTTTGGCTAAATTTGCTGCCCATTTGAATTTGAAATTCAAATTCAGTTTGAATTATTGCAAATTTGGCTCCCAACAAGATGAACTCCAATGATGATGAAAATTGGTGGACTAACTCAGAAAAATGTTCTGAGTTTGGATATGAAGTCAACTTTTGAATTGAAGTGATAAAAGTGGTTGCAATTTGAATTTGCATTCAAATTGGCCCCTTTTTCAAATGTCTCCAAAAGTGCCTCAAAAAGCATTGGATTTGCATGAAATTTGGCCTGAGCCTTTCCAAGACTATTTAAGGTCTACTGGTGAGCTCAACCTTTCATGTTTGTGTGTATGACTCCTACTTTTTAAAATTAGGGATTTCCCCTCTAATCACCCTCTTGATGGTATTTACTTGCTCTTCACAAGTGTTCATAAGATATCCACCACATGAGCAGTGGTGTTGTGAGGTGATGAACATTTTTTTGCAAGTCACTTTATTGGGCTTTTACATTAACCGACCTCGCCGAAACCCTAGCGGGTGCTGTCGCCGGTGCGCACAGGTTTCCGGCCATCGCAGGCGGCCAGCGAGCCCACAGCCGAGTTCAGGAAGTCGGAAAATGGGGAGGCAGCGATTTTCAGCCCGAAGGGTGGCCGGAAACTCGATTCCGGCGAGTCTCACCGGAGACCGCCGCTGTCAGGTGCTTCGCACGAGGAAGAAGAAGAAGTAGAGCGTGTGGGGCCCACCGGTAGAAGTTTATACTTTTTCCTGATTTTCAGATTTAGTTCAAAATTCAAACCCACATAACTTTGGCTAGGAAACTTCAAATCGATTGAACCAAATTTTGTTGGATTCCGCTCTCTGAGTACTTTTCAACAAATCAAGTTTAACTTTATGGAAGTCTTTTTTTCACAAGAATTAATTCTTCAAAATTTAAACTGTATAGAATTTTAACTGGAGAACCCTTTGGAAGAAAATTCTGAAATTTGGCCAGGATGTTCATCATAATATCCCTGAGCTACCATAAAAATTCAGATCCATTTGATCTACTTTGATCCACCTAATGGTGTGATTAATGAAACTATTCCAGAGAAAATGGAAAATGTCCAGAAACATTTTCAGATTTTCCCTAAAATTGTTTAGCTCATATCTTTGGCTAGGAGTCTTCAAATTAAGAGAAATCAACTCCATTAGAACCCTCTGAAAATCTAGTTTTCAGAAAGTCATGGCTTGCTCCATGAAAATCCCTAGAACACCCTAAGAGATCCAATTTAGGACAAATACATAATTATTTGTGGAGGGCTCAAATGAGCTTTGCTGCAAGTGAAACTTGGCCAAGTCTCTGTTTAGGTTGTATACAAACCACAGTAAAAATTTCAGAGTCATTGTGCCTGTCTAGCAATCCTTATAGTCTTAACAAATTCAACTTCAAATTCAAATGCATTCAAATTGATACATACATGTATTTATCTCCTGTAGTCACTAAGGTTGAGGAGGAGCCCGAAGTGTTAGACTTCGTTACTCTGGAGGAACAGCTAGCCTTCAACCAAAAGCAGCAAGACAAGCTCCGGTTTCCATTAGCCTTTTTATAAATTTTACTGTTTTGAGAACTTACTTTGAGCACCCACTTCAATTATGCATTAGAGTCTTGTTTGAAAACCCAAATGTATAGCCAATAAAACCTTGGTTTGTGTTAGGATTTTAAACCTCAAGTAGCTACCACAATGCTAAGATAGTGTAGGATTCGGTACAAGTCGAGTAGTTGGAACTGCTCGCGAGAATAGGCTAGAGACACACTACTCGGGTAAAGATAGCAAATGGAACACATGGCAATAAAAATGAGACCGAGCGGAGAGTAAGGGCAGCAGGACGTTGGGGCCTGGGTGCCATAGCTCCGCTTGTGTCGATTGAGGACCGAGCCGTGTGCGGGCCTGTCGAACAAGCTAGAACAGTACAAAAGACCTACCGGATATATGGGAACCGGGAAACCGATGTAATTCGGGTAGCTGGGTGTTGAGGCATTCCTTATTGACCAGAGGGTAGGTTGAGAGCTTGAGGTGCAAATCGGCTGGCAGCACTACGGATGCGCACGCAGATACCTCTTGCTTGGGACGATAGGACAGGTTCAACATTTGTCTGACGGATGAAAGATGGTTGTGTACGACGTCTGTAATGGTTGCTGTAGGCAACATCGAGTACGGGCGTACGTGACGGGTTATTTGGGTAACCCTCTGGTGTAAATCGATTATAATCGCCATCCCTCACGGTCGGTGAGTACCACTTGTTCACTGTACCGTGATGTAGAAAGTACAGGCTAGATTCATGTTAAAAGTTTGCTGATTTGAAGGATGTACCTTGATTGTTAATGGAGTGCTATAGTTTAGAGCTAATTAAAGTTCTTTTCATCCTTGGGCAAAGGACATGAGAAAAATGCATTTCTTGTTTGATTGTGGCTCTCTCATGTGCCTTAGCGTGAGGTTCTCCACAACTTGCTACTAAAACTTGAAAGTAAGGTCCAACTACTTAGGCGAGTCCTTTGCAACTTATTTTCCCATTTACCCTGTAATCCATCATGTAGAAGTTTCATGTATAGGAAAGACGGGTCATACATGCTGAGCCATCGTGCTCACTGCTTATGTTTAAAGATTTTGCAGGGTGTTATGAGAAAGGGACTCCCAAGGAGGATACGGAACCCCACGAGGGAAACCCCGTCGAGTGGGAGTCGTGCACGCCGTCGTGTTAGTGTGTGTGTGTGCTAGCGGGGACACATTCACGAGCTGAACGTGAACTCGGTGCGTAGTCTGAAATTCTGAAATTTGGCCAGGATGTTCATCATAATATCCCTGAGCTACCATAAAAATTCAGATCCATTTGAGCTACTTTGATCCACCTAATGGTGTGATTAATGAAACTGTTCCAGAGAAAATGGAAAATGTCCAGAAACATTTTCAGATTTTCCCTGAAATTGTTTAGCTCATATCTTTGGCTAGGAGTCTTCAAATTAAGAGAAATCAACTCCATTAGAACCCTCTGAAAATCTAGTATTCAGAAAGTCATGGCTTGCTCCATGAAAATCCCTAGAACACCCTAAGAGATTCAATTTAGGACAATTACATAATTATTTGTGGAGGGCTCAAATGAGCTTTGCTGCAAGTGAAACTTTACCAAGTCTCTGTTTAGGATGTATACAAACCACAGTAAAAATTTCAGAGTCATTGTGCCTGTCTAGCAATTTTTATAGTCTTAACAAATTCAACTTCAAATTCAAATGCATTCAAATTGATACATACATGTATTTATCTCCTGTAGTCGCTAAGGTTGAGGAGGAGCCCGAAGTCTTAGACTTCATTACTCTGGAGGAACAGCTAACCTGCAACCAAAAGCAGCAAGGTAAGCTCCGGTTTCCATTAGCCTTTTTATAAATTTTACTGTTTTGAGAACCTACTTTGAGCACCCACTTCAATTATGCATTAGAGTCTTGTTTGAATACCCAAATGCATAGCCAAGAAAACCTTGGTTTTTGTTAGGTTTTTAAACCTCAAGTAGCTACCGCAATGCTAAGATAGTGTAGGATTCGGTACAAGTCGAGTAGTTGGAACTGCTCGCGAGAACAGGCTAGAGACACACTACTCGGGTAAAGATAGCAATTGGAACACATGGCAATAAAAATGAGACCGAGCGGAGAGTAAGGGCAGCAGGACGTTGGGACCAGGGTGCCATAGCTCCGCTTGTGTCGATTGAGGACCGAGCCGTGTGCGGGCCTGTTGAACAAGCTAGAACAGTACAAAAGACCTACCAGATATACGGGAACCAGGAAACCGATGTAATTCGGGAAGCTGGGTGTTGAGGCATTGCTTATTTTACAGAGGGTAGGTTGAGAGCTTGAGGTGCAAATCGGCTGCCGGCACTACGGATGCGCGTGCAGAGACCTCTTGCTTGGGACGATAGGACAGGTTCAACATTTGGCTGACGGATGAAAGATGGTTGTGTACGATGTCCTTAATGGTTGCTGTAGGCAACATTGAGTACGGGCGTACGTGACGGGTTATTTGGGTAACCCTCAGGTGTAAATCGATTATAATCGCCATTCCTCACGGTCAGTGAGTACCACTTGTTCACTGTACCGTGACGTAGAAAGAACAGGCTAGATTCAAGTTAAAAGTTTGCTGATTTGAAGGATGTACCTTGATTGTTAATGGAGTGCTATAGTTTAGAGCTAATTAAAGTTCTTTTCAACCTTGGGCAAAGGACATGAGAAAAATGCGTTTCTTGTTTGATTGCGGCTCTCTCATGTGCCTTAGCGTGAGGTTCTCCACAACTTGCTGCTAAAACTTGAAAGTAAGGTCCAACTACTTAGGCGAGTCCTTTGCAACTTATTTTCCCATTTACCCTGTAATCCATCATGTAGAAGTTTCATGTATAGGAAATACGGGTCAGACATGCTGAGCCATCGTGCTCACTGCTTGTGTTTGAAGATTTTGCAGGGTGTTATGAGAAAGGGACTCCCAAGGAGGATAAGGAACCCCACGAGGGAAACCCCGTCGAGTGGGAGTCATGCACGCCGTCGTGTTAGTGTGTGTGTGTGCTAGCGGGGACACATTCACGAGCTGAACGTGAACTCGGTGTGTAGTCTACGCCCGTGAGTATAGACCGAACATATTTTGTTGTAAAAATGTTCATAAACTCGTTTATGTAATAAAACTTTGCTTCCGCTTTGTACTTTTATGTGTGTTATCTGGTGCTGTGCAACGCAGCACCCCTCAGCGTGATCCTGGCTCGACGAGGCCGCGAGGCTGTGTCAGCAGCACAAGCTTGACCTCGCCAAGAAGGCTAATCGCTGCATGTGCAACCGAGAACACGAGCAAGAACGTAGAAGACGCGATCTGAAAATCACAAAGTCGGGATCTCACAAAAACCGTAGAATGGCGGCTGTTAATCTAAGCAGAACCCAGTTGTTTGTGATGGCTGGTAGGGGTTATAAAGGAGGTGGAGGACGACCAGAGGGGTGCTGGGGTCGTGACCTAACCCTAACACACGTACATAATGGATATGGACTCGATACAAGGCCCAATGGCCCAACTAGGTGATGCAACACCTCTAAACTTGATATTGTTTCGAAGATTCCTTCCGACTCCTAAGGAATTTTGATGTGGGGCTAGTGCCATTGAAAAGTGGAAGATAAACTTAATTAGCTCTGCAGATACAACATACATGGTTTCAAGACTTTAATAGTTCAATGCAGCATATTTATCTGGTTTCTTTCACTTCTTACTACATCACAGTGCAGTGAACAAGCGGTACTCAAATAACCGCGAGGGACGGTGATTGCAATCAATAGACACCCGGATAACATGTCACATACACCCACTTTCAGAAGTGTGATGCTTCACACCTTCCTACTCTATTGTATGCAACAACCTTTTAAAGGAAACCCAAATACCGAACCGGTCCATCCGTAACGGTCAGGAGGTCCCCACGTGGAGCGTGTCTGTGCCCACCAGCAGATTTACACCTTGCTACCTAGACCCACTCGTATAAAATTGTTGGGTAAGCCTCGCCACCCAGGTTAACCAATTGCATCGGTTTCCTGGTTCCCATATGCCAGTATGCACCCGGTACTCTTCAAACTTGTCCAGCAGGGCCGCACAGGGCTCGGTCCTCAATCGACACCAACAGGGCTACACACTTGAGACCTCCGCTCACTGCATCCTATCCCCCCTGCTGGGTCACAGTTTCACATTCTTAAGCCATTCTCTACCTCTTTCCATACCGTGCGAATAAATTCCTATCTCACGAGTAGATCCCAACCACTCGACTTCTACAGAGATCCTAAGAACATTAGCATGGCATTCTCTACTCGTCGAGTTTGTAAACTACACAACCCTCCATAGGATTTAAAAGTCATGCAAGTGGGGTTCCAATCACCTTAACTCTAATGCAACCATTTCAACCTAGATATAAGTGATACAAATAAAAACTTTGCAAAAGGTAATGAAATGCAAACCGGGGCTTGCCTGGTTGCGAGTCAAATGGAAAGCTAGAGTCTGGTGGGAGGACGTCCAACGTCTCTGGTGTGTACTCAACTTCGGTCACTATATGAAATGTAACAAAATATATGTATAAGTGCTAGTGAAGTATAAGAATTACACTTCTATTCATAGATACCGCTATTTAGGTTCCTTAATTGGCTTTGGGATTTTTCCAGTGAACACTAGATTCTATAAGGATGATCTGAACAAAATTTGAAGAATTTAATTTAACCTTGTGATCTCCAAAATTCCCACAAGTACAAGGCTTCTCTGAATTTTGATCCCAAATCTGAAGTTTTGACATGTCTAACAGTGGAAGATCTAATTAGAGGAGGTTGCCCTGGTTCTAAAAAAATTTGTTTCACAATTTTTCGAGTTGTCTACAGGGAGAAATGGAATCTTGAAGTTGGGCAAAATTTCTGAAAAGTTTCTGTTTAGAATTGGAAATTCCAAATGAAGGCTTTACATTAGATCAGAATTTGGCCTAGCAAATGTACTCCAATGAAGCTTAAATTTTTACAGGAGATCACTAATATCATGAGGAACCTTCTGGCCAAAAATTTGTTGAAATTCCATAACAGGGATCTTCTGTAATTAATTCCCCAAAAAATAATTTTGATGAATTTTGGAGAAAATTCCATAGATCTTCAGATCAAATTCTTTGCATTTCTGCAAAGTACAGACTGAGAGGAGTCCAAAAAAATTTCTTTCACAAATTTTGGATATTCCTACTAAAAGTTATGGTCATTTGAAGTTGGGACCATTTTCCTGGAAATTAATTCTATGATTTTTGCTAATTTATTTAACCCTGAGTTAACCTACTGATTAAGCCCTCTTAATCAGCTCCAAAAATCCTAAGATTTTTACTGGAGATCAGGAACTAGGAAAAGGATTTGCTGCCAAAAATTGTGAATTTTTCATAGAGAATCCTTCCTGTAATTAATCCCTAAAGGATTTAGTAAAATGAATTCCATAGAAAATACTGGGAATTTTCATGGCAAGCACGTTGTTCCTCTGTGAAGTACTCCTTATTAGGATTCCAGCAAAATTTGTCTCACCCTTTTGTAGTTTTCTATACAATGTTATGGGCTTGCAAAGATTGGCCATTTTCTGGATTTAATCTCTCGACGGAAAATTCAAACATGGGCCTGTAGCACACTCAATTTCATATCCATGCATTGCATATAGAGAAACATTATAAAAGAAGTAGAATGGGAGAAAGACAGCTGAAAGAGCCAACTCCAAACGGTCGAAGTGTGCTGCCGACACTCCCCCGGGGCGCGGGATACGTGGCAGCTTCGGAGCTCACTCCTGCACAAGGGATGAGGTCCCGCCCTGCCAGACACGTGGCGCACGTGGAGCTCACCCCTGCGGAAGGGATGAGGTCCGGCCCCGCTGGACAAGTGTTGCCTTCGGAGCTAGTCTCTGCGGAGAAGCGAGGCCCAGCCCCGCGGGACACGTGTCATCCTCGGAGCTCACCTCCGAGGAGAAGAGAGGTCCGGCACTGCGGGACACGTGTCATCCTCGGAGCTCACCTCCGAGGAGAAGGGAGGTCCGACACTGCTGGACACGTGTCGTCCTCAGAGCTCACCTCCGAGGAGAAGGGAGGTCTGACACTGTTGGACACGTGGCGCCTCCGGAGCTCATCACTGCGGAGGTGACGAGATCCTTAAGCGGTTTTTCTCCTGTGTGCGCGGGAATCCCGATACGGAGGGTACCGGCACAATCTTTCCACGCTGCTACCACACCCAAATCAATTGGAGATTAGTTGTTAAGATCCAAAAAAATTGAATAGGACTCTTATTTGAAATCCAATCAGAGTAGGATTCTTCTTTTTCTTTATAAATAGAACCTGAAAACCCCCTTGGCCGTAACACCTTTCCCAAGTCGACGACTTAGAAGCCCTAGCCCCCAACTCGCCGAGTTAACCCCCTTCACCGGAGTTCAGCCACCAGTGAGACCACCGTCGAGCCCCGTCACGCTCGCCGTCGCTGGAAGAGAGCCGGCGATCTGTCCTGCTGCCATTGCTAGGAGGAAGGCCCCGCCACCAAAGCGAAGTGAGGTAGGTCTTCGTTACCTATCTTACATCGTCGCGGTTTCTACGCATCTGTTTTCTTCGCTCCCTTCGAACAGAAGCTTTTTCATGTGGACAGATCACGTGTTGATCAGTTTTTGACGGTGGAATTGATCTAGATCTTGAGTCAAGATCATCACCACGTCCACACTTGATCCCTACACACTTGTTCATAGTAAAACCCCATGCAAAGCCATTAAAACATGCAAGAACACGTACAAACTGAAATAATGGAACTGCACCATAGGATTAGCATCCACCTACACCATTGCATCTTAAGTAAAGTTTATGCATGATGATTGATTGCTGTGAATCTTGTATGTGTGTGATCGTGAGTAGAAGGACAAGCTCAGGGAGCTATCTACGAAGAACTACAAAACCAAGACTTCGAGATGCCTGAGCAACAAAAGCCACAGGAGCAAGGCAAGTGCCCCTTGACCATATAGATCCCATGTTTTGAAAATGTTTTGTTTGCGAAAATGTGTGTGCTTGAGTCAACTGGCACCTTTTTATAGGACTTTACTAGCTTTGTTAACCATCCTTGTCGCCGGGGAAGTTGATGAGTCGGATATGGTCGTTTTTTCCTTTTCGCTTCGCTTAGCTTACGGGATACGGGAAGCGAAGTAGAACATGTCTAAGTACTGCACTCATGTGAATAGTGATAATGACAACTTGATGATGATAATGAGCATAGAATCAGGGGAGTTCTAGGCAAGATTGGTTCGTGGATGTGGTAGAATGAGATGGTGGTTTACTTGACGTAGATCTAAGGACCGGTTCACGCGAGCATATGCCAGGAAAACAGTGCCACCACAAGGCCAAGTATGGGTGTGGCTTAGCTGACTAATTAGGTAAGTTGCTAGATTGTTATGGACCGTGGAAGGCGCGGCAAATGGGAGTCGAGAGAGGACTCCCCTGGGAACTGCATGGCACAAGAGGGGGCCCGTGGGTGAAGGAATGGTGATCCGAGCCTTCTGGTAAAACCTTAGTGAGTCCATACATCTAGTAGCCACTTTGTAAAGGCTATTTTGTGATCTCTTGACCATACACCGACGGTTGTGTACTGGTATAATGGAGGTTCTGCAGTCGCCGACGGGTGACAAAATCACAAACTTGTGGGTAAAGTGGTGCCACCTCTGCAGAGTGTAAAACTATCATGATAGCCGTGCTTACGGTCACAAGCGCCTGGCCAACTCACATGATTAGAGGGAAAGGTTTGGGATGGAATTTTGGGATGGATGTTCGTTATGGTTATGGTATGGTCATTGGGATTGGTCTCGGGACTGGTTGAGTCTTGGCAATGAGTTTGGTTTTGGTTATATGAACATGAGATGGTTATGATCATGAGATAAACTTGGGAAAAATCAATGGCTGGTTGAGACTTGAGAAAAGGTGATTTATGATGAAAGAATGTTGAGACTTGATAAATGGTGAACTATGATGAAGGTATGTTGCTGTTATAACATGGATATGATGGGATTAAATTCATCTAGACTTGGTTGCTGTTTTTATCATGGTTGTGAAACAAAATTTGCTTTCTGCAATGAGCCTTTTATTTCCTACCTTGTTGTAAGCTACATGTCATAATCTTCCCGCACATGCTGAGTACGACATGTACTCACCCTTGCATTTTCATACAAACATCAGCAACAGGAGAAGAGTACTTCGAAGACCATGTGGAGTACTAGGCGTGCGAACTACCGTCAACTTGCCTATGGAGTTGAAGATGGAGCACCTGCTGTTTAGTTTGCTTCCGCTATTGTTTAGAGACTTCCGCTGCCAGAATAAGTTAGAGACTTCCGCTGCTATAATAAGTTAGAGACTTCCGCTGCAAGAATAAGTTAGAGATTGATGTAATAAAGTACTTAAACCCTATTATTCGTGGTTATATTCTGAATTCAGTTTGTGGATTACATGTGAATGTGTGATGAACATCCTGGACACACATATGCATTAGCTAGGTTCCGTTTTTTACGAGACCCGGCGTCACAGATTGGTATCAGAGCCACGATGACCGTTTGACGCAAGCTTTGGTAGAATGGACACTCTAGAACACATAGGAACACCCCTCTAAACTTCTATTTTCGAAAATTGCTTGCTGCTGCACTTCCTTGTCAATTCAGCCACTGCAAAGTGCTATTTTCAGCCCCTCTTTTCTCATCTTTTGGACAGCCACACCTTGCTTCCTTGCTCCATAACTTATGAGGTTTTGGAGTTATTTCTTCCTTCGCAAAGTTTTCTCATGTCCCATTTATAGATGGCGCTGGTGTTCCCGATCAACGCAATTTAACCCTACATGGACTGCCGACTCACCATGGCGTGCCCCCATGTATGGACCACCCCCGTCACACGGCGGGAACAGCACCAGTTCACATGATTAAGTTTAGGGGTCCCACTGAATAAGCCGTGATAGGAACGTTTAAACCGTAGTAGCATAAATAGGAGTGGTGTGTTGAACTTTTGTGATGATTGCTTGTGTTTGTGTGCTTAGTGTGAGTTGTGGCACGCTTCGGCGAAGGTCCACATCCACACATGGTAGAGAGATGTGAGATGCTTCGGCATGTGTTCACATCCTCATATAGGTTGAAATTAATAAAAGAAGATATTTAGTTCATACACCTTGATGCATATAGTTGGGGGTATCGATCTAAATTTCTCTTTTCTATTCCACCCAACTATCTCTCACATATGGTGAGGGAAAAAACGCCAGCCGTCAAAGGAGGAACGTCCGTGGTAACCATGAACCACAAGAGGATAACCACGTTGAAGTTCCTGAGAATGTTCACCCCGGGGCTGGTCGAAACAACCTTGAACGGTTGATGGCTATGCAGAACCAGCTCATGTAAACTATGATTCAAACTTTGGGACAGCTGCAAGCCAACAACCACAACAATCCTAACCCTGTTCCTGCACCACCACCACCACCACCGCCGGCTCACAACAGATTGGGAGTTTTCATGAGGACTCGACCACCTACTTTTGCACAAGCTAATGATCCCATGGAGGCTGATAATTGGTTGAAATCCATGGAGAAGAAGCTTGCCATTGTTCAGTGCAATGATCGGGAGAAAGTTCTCTTCGCATCGCACCAACTTATGGGAGCAGCCGCTGACTGGTGGGACGCTCTTTGCAATGCTCATGTCAACAAGGAGACTATCACTTGGACTGAGTTCAAGAAGATTTTCCACTCTCATTACGTCCCTGCTGGAGTCATGATGCTTAAAAGGCAAGAGTTCGAAGGTCTCCGCCAAGGAAAGAAGAGCGTGAATGAGTACCTCAACAAGTTCATGCAGCTTTGAAGGTATGCTCCAGAAGACGTCAACTCGGATCAAAGGAAGCAATACTTGTTCATGAGAGGGTTAACAATGAGATCCAAGTTCAGCTGCTCAACAACGACTACGCAAACATCCAGAAACTTGTTGACAAAGCTATAGTGGTTGAGAGCAAGATCCGTGAGATCGAGCAAGAGGGCAAGAGGAAGATGCCATACCAACCACAAGGGAGCAATGTATGTCCCCGTTTCATTCCTCCAGCTGCACCGCAGTATGGCTTGTCCGCTTCTACTTTCCGCCCTGCAAACCCACCTCGCCCTAATCAACCACCACAGCAACGTCCTGTTATGCAAGCACCTCAAGTGCCTTTGCTTTCTGCGCCCGTCCCAACACGGGTGCCTATGCTCAAAACCACCCTCGCCCCAACATTCCTGTTGTCTTGGGCAACAAGGCATGTTTTTCATGCAGAGAGACAGGACACTTTGCAAGTCAATGCCCGAAGAAAGGTCTTGGACAGCCGACCAACGCACCAAGACAGAACCCACGACCGAATGGAGGAGCTACGCAAGGTAACTGTGGGCAACAGAGCTATGCTCGTGGCAACGTGAATCATGTGTCCGCTGAGGAAGCGCAATAGGCTGGGGACGTCATGATTGGTATGTTCCTTGCCAACTCCAACCCAGCCACTGTTTTATTTGATTCCGGAGCATCGCATTCATTCATATCATCCAAGTATGTTGCCAAGTACAATCTGCCCACATCACACATGAAATATACTATGTTGGTTAATTCTCCCGGTGGAGAGATGACAACTAATATAGTATGTCCAAAAGTAAACCTTAAAATAAGGGTGGTAGACTTTCTTGCCAACCTCATTGTCTTGGATTCCCAAGGGATTGATATAATACTTGGAATGGATTAGTTAAGCAAGCACAATGGAGTAATTCAATGTGCTGAGAGGAGCGTGCAGTTGACAAATGAGCACGGTACTCGTATTGAGTTCGAGTCAGACCAACCAGCACCCGTGAAGGCAGCGTTGAACCACATCGAAGAATCAACATTGGAAAGCATTCCGGTGGTTCAAGAATTTTCCGATGTGTTCTAGGAAGAACTTCCAGGTATGCCACCTGACCGGGACATCGAGTTTGCCATTGATTTAGTGCCTGGAACTGCACCTATAGCAAAGAGGCCATTAAGGATGCCCGTTAATGAACTAGTGGAACTTAAGAAGCAAATTCTGGAACAGCTAGAGAAGGGTTTTATTTGCCCAAGCTCGTCACCGTGGGGAGCCCCCGTGCTCTTCGTAAATAAGATGGATGGGACCCAAAGGATGTGTGTGGATAACAGGTCTCTCAATGAGGTGACGATCAAGAATAAATACCCGCTGCCCCATATAGAGGACCTGTTTGACCAAATGAAAGGTGCCCGAGTTTTCTCCAAGATTGATCTTCGGTCGGGATACTTCCAGCTGAAGATTAAGCCCTCTGACATACCCAAGACTGCCTTTAGAACATGGTATGGTTCGTATGAATATACCGTTATGTCTTTTGGGTTAACGAATGCACCCGCATACTTCATGTACCTCATGAACAAGGTCTTCATGGAGTACTTGGACAAGTTCGTCGTGGTTTTCATAGACGATATCATGGTGTATTTAAAAAGAGAGGAAGAACATGAAGAACATTTGAGATTGACATTGTAGAAAATGCGAGAGCATCAATTGTATTCCAAGCTCAGCAAGTGTCAATTTTGGCTAAAGGAGATATCGTTCCTAGGCCACATCATCTCCGAGAAAGGAGTATCGGTTGATCCCGGAAAAGTGGGAGATGTTCTGAAGTGGAACCAACCTGTGACGCCCCTGTTCCGAGAAAACCTCGGAACCGCACTGATGCATATGTGTGCCCAGGATGTTCATCACACATACACATGTGATCCACAAACTGAATTCAGAATAATACCACAAATAATAGGGTTTTATTACAATGTCTCATGAGTCTCAAACTCATTCTAGCAGCGGAAGTCTTTTAGTCTAGCAGCGGAAGTCTTCTAAACTATTGCGGAAGCAAACTAAACACGGCAGCGGCTCCATCTCCTACTCCATCCATCCCCACAGGCAAGTTGATGGTAGATCACACGCCTAGTACTCCACATGCTCTTCGAAGTACTCCTCTCCTATTGCTGATGATGTATGATAATGCAAGGGTGAGTACATGGCGTACTCAGCAAGTGCGGGAAGTATGACATGTAGCTTATAACAAGGTAGACATAAAAAGGCTCATTGCATAAAAGCAAAGTTTATTTCACAAAACATGATAAAAACAGCAACTAGCTTTAAGTGAATTAAATCCCAACATATATCCAATTGAAACATCAACATACCTCCATCATATTTCACTTCTTTTCATGTCTCATCAGACATCCATCTTTCTCAACTTTTTCTCATGCTCATGAATACCATCTCGTATTTATTACCATCTCATCTCATATTCAATTCCATCTCATACCGAGACCAAAGCTCATTATCACAACTTAACAGTCCCATTCTCATCATCAAGACTCAACAATCCCAAAACCAAATCCAAAGACCAAACCAATATCCAAACCAAATACCATCCCAATAAGAATCCCATCTAATCATGTGAGTTGGCCATGCACTTGTGACCGGAAGTACGGCTATCATGATAGTTTTATACCCTGCAGAGGTTGCACCATACCCACAAGTTTGTGATTTTGTCACCTGTCGGCAACTGCAGAACCTCCATTATACCAGTACACAACCATTGCTGTATGGTCAAGAGATCACAAAATAGCCTTTACAAAGGGGCTACTAGATGTATGGAGTCACTAAGATTTCACCAGCAGGCTCGAATCACCATTCTGCCACCTACGGGCCCCCTCTTGTGCCATGCAGTTCCCACGGCAGTCCTCTCTCGACTCCCATTCCCCATGCCTTCCACGGTCCGTAACGATCTAGTAACTTACCTAATTAGTCAGCTAAGCTGCACCCATATTTGGCCTTGTGGTGGCACTGTTTTTCTGGCATGGCTGGCATGAACCGGTCCTTAGATCTACGGCAGGTAACCCACCATCTCATTCTACCACTTCCACGAACCAAGCTTGTCTAAATCTCCCCCAATTCATGTTCATTATCATCAAGTTCTTATCATTATTCACATGAGTGCAGTAGCTAGACACATTCTATTGCTTCCAATATCCCCTAGATTAGCGAAGCAAAAAAGCAAAAATGACCATACCCGACTCATAAACTTCCCTGGCTTTAAGGGTGGTTAACAAAACTAGTAAACTCCTATAAAAGGGTTTCCCATCAAGTTGACTCAAGCATACACAGTTTTCGCAAACAAAACAGCTTTCAAAACATGGGATCAATATGGTCAAGGGGCACTTGCCTTGTTCCTGTGGTTTCTGTTGTTCTGAGATCTCAAAGTCTTGGGGTTGCAGTCCTTCGTAGAGATGATCTTGACTCTGGATCAATTCCACCGTCAAAAACCGATCTGTCACACCCGGTTTATCCGAAGGACCACCGAGTGAATATCACATGTATGCCAGGATCATTTTCTCATACATGTGATGACAAATAGTGAAGCATCATTTATTACAAGCCAGGTGTCGAATATAAATAAGTCTTACATAGCAAATGTCTCGATGGACAACAATAAGTTCATCACAAGTAAATAAACTAGCAGCGGAATAATTATTCTCGTGGGCTCCGTCACAGGCGTTGCCCGGGGGAGTCCATGAACCTAGAATCCTTCTTCGGGTCCGAAGTCTTGATCATTAAACACCACATCACTTTCTTGACCTGAGCAGCAATATAAACCAACAAATATGCAAGGTTGAGTACCGAAGGTACTCAGCAAGTGTGGGAAAGTTATGTCATGCATGGCTAGAACAAGGAGAGGTTGAACTTATGGTTAAAGCACTACGCAATTAATACCTATCACCTTAGCTTATTAAGCACCTACATTACTACATAGATGAAATGGTCCCAATCTCCCAACCCATCATCATAATCAAATAACCATAACATCATTTCCAATGTTAAGCTCCCCGCTTAACATCCTCAACTTCCAAAGCCATCAATCCTCTAATCATGAATAAGTCCAAGCCGCTCTTGACCGTGAGCATGGCTGTCATGACAGTTTTGACTCTGCAGAGTTTGTACCACTGTACCCACATGTAGTGATTTCATCCCCCGTTGCCAAGTGCACTAAAAGAACCTCCATTATGCCAGTGGCTACGAACCACATTCACACTTCCCAGTTGTGTAGCCAGGAGATCACTACGAAGCCTTTACTAAGGGATTCCCGACGAGCGTGGGCCCACTGAGGTTTCACCCCTAACAACATACAAGAGGCTCCAACACAGCTGCAGTGGTCCGAGGTGAATTCCCGGCGAGGCTCATCGGCGCTGTGTTTGAACCGCAAACCATCGAGTTTTCTGCACCTGCGAGGTTCCCCGGAGGCGGTGGATCAAGACCATCGAGTTAGATCAGAATTCCCGAGCGAAGATCGAGCAGAATTCGCCGGAGAAGCTCGGATTCTCACCGGAAGGAAAATCGGCAAATTGTGGGGAAAAACGGGACGATGCCGAGGTTTTTATAGACGGGGGAGGGCGGCGTTCGGTTGTGATCGAGTTTGCGTCGTCCACGAACGAAATTCGGCCGGGATACGCGAGGATCCGGGGCGGTTTCGATTCGGGGTGAGAAGAGTCCGGTCGAGCACGGGCGCGAGCACGAGGAGGAAGAAGGGTTGGCGGGCCCCGCGTGTCAGTGGGAAAGAGGGGGGGCGCGCGGCTGCGGGCTGGCGCGGGAACAAATGGGCCGGCTGGTGGGTTTCGGCCCACTGGCCGGGGGGTTTATTTTTTTCCTTTTCTTTTTCTTTTTCATTTCTGTTTTGCGTTTAATTTGAATTCCAGTTTAAATTTGTATTTTTGCAACACATGCAATACGTCCAAAAATTTTTAAATTCCCCTCTTAACAGGATTTTGGGGTGTTACAATCAACATGTGCTCTGTCCACATGAAAAAGCTTCTGTTCGAAGAGATCGATGAAACAGATGCAAAGAAAACTGCGATGACGTCGTAAGGTGGTAATGGAGACCTACCTTACTTCCTTCGGGTCCTTCCTCCTAGCAAAACAGATCGTCGTCTCTCCTCCAGCGATGTCGATCGTGTCTGGGCTTGTCGGCGGTCTCTCCGGTGGTCAAACTCCGGTGAAGGGGGTCAGCTCAGCGAGATGGGGGCTAGGGCCTCTATGTTGTCGGCTTGGAAAAGATGTTACGATCAAGGGTGTGTTTCGGGTTCTATTTATAACTGGATAAGAAGAGTCCTACTCCGATTGGATTTCAAATAAGAGTCCTATTTAATTTTTTTTGGATCTTAACAACTTATCTCTAATCGATTTGATGCGGTATCAATCATGGAAGAAACCTTGTCGGTTTCCTTAGTATCGGGTACTCGTGCACAGAGAAAAACCACTTCAGAATCGCGTCCTTCCTCAGGGATAAGCTCCAGAGGCTCCACGTGTCCAGCAGGGGCCTGGGCTTCCCTTTTCCTCAGGGGCGAGCTCCATTGTGCCGCTTGTCAGGCGGGCAGGACCTCCTTCTTCCTCGGCGGTGAGCTCCGCGTGCGCCACGCGTTTGGCGGGCGGGACATCCCTCTCCCTCAGAGGTGAGTTCCGCGTGTGCCACGTGTTTGGTGGGTCGGGACCTCCCCTCTCTCCAGAGGCGAGTTCCACGTACGCCTCGTGTCAGTGTTGGACCTCCCCTCTCTTCGGAGGTAGCTCCAAATGTGCCACGTGTCAGTGCCGGACCTCCCCTCTCTTCGGAGGTGAGCTCCGAGAGTGCCACGTGTCCAACAGCGTTGTATCTCCTTTCTACTCAGAAATGAGCTCTGAGGTCGACACGTGTCCAATAGCGCCGGGCCTCCCTTCCTCTCGGAGATGAGCTCCAAGGTTGACACGTGTCCAACAGTGTCTTCTCCTCGGAGGTGAGCTTCGAGGATGACACGTGTCCAGTAAGACCAGACTTCCCAGAGGCGAGCTCCGAGGGTGACACGTGTCCAATAGTGTCGGACCTCTCGGAGGTGAGCTCCGAGGGTGACACGTGTCCAGTAGTGTCGGACCTCTCGGAGGTGAGCTCCGAGGGTGACATGTGTCCAACAGGGCCGGACCTCTCGGAGAAAAGTTCCGAGAGCGATATGTGTCCCGTGGGTTAGACCCCCCGCTTCTCCGCAGAGACTAGCTCCGGGGACGACATGTGTCCTGCAGGGCTGGCCTCGCTTCTCCGCAGAGACTAGCTCCGGGGGAAACACGTGTCCCACAGGGTCGGACCTCGCCTCTTCCGCAGAGGCAAGCTCCGAACCTGCCACGTAGCCAGTATGCGGCGAACCTCACCCCTTTTGCAGGGATGAGCTCCGAAGGCACCACGTGGCCAGCGGGCCGCTGGAAGTATCTTCAGCGCTCCTCGGTGAACTGGAATTGGCTATTTTTTGCTATCTTCTTTATTCTTTCTCTGTTTCCACTACTTTTAAAATGTTTTCTATACATGAATTCTGTATACGTGCATGATTACGAAATTGAGGGTGTTACAAACCTACCCCCCTTAAATTGAATCTCGCCCTCGAGATTCGATAGAGTGGAGAATAGATGAGGGAATTCTGCCTTGATGTCTTCCTCACGCTCCCATGTAGCTTCGGCTTCGATGTGATGGCTCCATTGTAACTTGCACCAACGGATCACTTTGTTCCTCATGACCCTTTCCTTTACGTCCATAATTCGGGCAGGGTGCTCTACATAGATCAAATCCTCTTGAAGCTCAAGTTCATCCATCGCTACTTGTTCTTCCGGTACTCTCAAGCACTTCTTGAGCTGGGATACGTGAAACACATCATGCACGTCGGAGAGGTGCATTGGGAGCTCTAGTTGATAGGCTACTTCTCCTCGCTTGCCCAAAATCTTGAAGGGTCTGATGTAGCCAGGTACTAGCTTTCCTTTGACATTGAAACGTCGTTGGCTTCGGATAGGCGATACCTTAAGGTACACGAAGTGTCCTACTTTGAAGGTCAACTTTTTTCGCCTATTGTCCACATATCCTTATTGTCGTGACTGAGAAGCCTTCAAGTTCTCTGGTATCGTTTGGACATCCTTCTCAGCTTCTTGCAGCACTTCGGGTCCAAACACTTGGTTCTCCCCGGTCTCATTCCAAAACAACGGCGTTCTACACTGTCTACCATACAATACTTCAAAAGGTGACATCTTCAAACTGGCCTGGTAGCTGTTGTTGTATGAGAACTCGGCATACGGCAAGCTCCTATCCCAACTATGTCCATGTTTCAAAGCACAGGCTATCAACATGTCCTCCAAAATTTGGTATGTCCTCTCGGTTTGTCCATCAGTCTGCGGGTGGTAAGTGGAGCTAAAGTCTAGCCGTGTACCCATGGCTTCATGCAATTTCCTCCAGAACCTAGAGGTAAACTGAGAACCCCGATCTGAAACTATCCTCTTCGGGACTCCATGACGGCACACGATTTGCTCCATGTACAGCTCGGCTAGATCTGTCACACGGTACGTGGTTCTAACAGAAAGAAAATGAGTTGTTTTTGTGAATCGGTCCACAATCACCCAGATGGAGTCGTAACCCGACCGAGTACGTGGTAATCCAACGTTTAAATCCATACTGATGTCTTCCCACTTCCACTCGGGTACTTTCAATGGTTGCAACAGTCCAGCGGGTCTTTGATGTTTTGCCTTCACCCGTTTGCATGTGTCGCCTAAGGCAACATACTCTGCTATGTCCCTTTTCATACCATCCCACCAATAACAAGTCTTCAAGTCCTTGTACATCTTTGTGCTGCCGGGATGTATGGAATAAGGTGAATCATGTGCCTCCTTTAGAATCGTGTCGTGGCTGTGCTTCACGTTAGGCACACAAATCCTTTTTCTTAACCAAAGCGTACCCTTCTCGTCTTCCTTGAAGTCCTTTTCTATGCCTTGTCGGATTATTTCCTTGATCTCCTTTATTTCTTCATCCGTTGCTTGGCCATCTCTTATTTCTTGTTCTAGCGAAGAGTGGAGTTCCATCACTTCCATCTCGTTCAAGAACCCGAGATGTAACCGTTCGAACTCCTTGCGTAGCTCGGGTGGTAGCTCCCGAACCGTGAGTTGTTGACATGCTCCCTTTTGGCTCAATGCATCAGCTACTACATTGGTCTTTCCGGGGTGATAGTTGATTCTAACATCATAATCCTTGATGAGTTCCAACCATCGACGTTGCCTCAAATTCAAATCCGTTTGGGTGAATATGTACTTGAGGCTTTTATGATCCGTATAGATCTCACATCGGTGGCCAAGAATATAATGTCTCCAAATCTTCAAGGCATGTACCACAGCTGCAAGTTCCAGGTCATGTGTGGGGTAATTCAACTCGTGCTTGTTGAGTTGTCTCGACGCGTAGGCTACCACTTGTCTTTCTTGCATGAGCACACATCCAAGCCCTTGTCTTGATGCGTCACAATATATGTCAAAGCTCTTGCTCACGTTCGGCAATACCAAAACCGGCGCTGTGGTTAGCCTTTTCTTGAGCTCCTCAAAGCTTTCTTGGCACGCTGGTGTCCATTTGAAGGCTTTTCCCTTCATTAGTAATTCCGTCACAGGTTTTGCTATCTTGGAGAAGTCCTTAATGATCCGTCGGTAGTATCCAGCCATCCCAAGAAAACTTCGAATGTCTCTCACACTTTGCAGTTGGTTCGACTTCAGAACATCTCCCACTTTTCCGGGATCAATCGATACTCCTTCCTCGGAGATGATGTGGCCTAGGAACTATATGTCCTTTAACCAAAATTGACACTTGCTGAACTTGACATATAATTGATGCTCTCGCAGTTTCTGCAATGTCAATCTCAAATGTTCTTCATGTGCTACCATTTTTTGAATACACCATGATATCGTCGATGAAAACCACGACGAACTTGTCCAAGTACTCCATGGATACCTTGTTCATGAGGTAAATGAAATACGCGGGTGCATTCGTTAACCCAAAAGAAATAACGGTATATTCATACGAACCATACCGTGTTCGAAAGGCAGTCTTGGGTATGTCGGAGGGCTTAATCTTCAGCTGGAAGTATCCCGACCGAAGATCAATCTTTGAGAATACTCTGGATCATTTCATTTGATCAAATAGGTCCTCTATACGTGGCAGCAGGTATTTATTCTTTATCGTCACCTCATTGAGAGACCTATAATCCACACACATCCTTTGGGTCCCATCCTTCTTATCCACGAAGAGCACGGGGGCTCCCCACGGTGACGAGCTTGGGCGTATAGAACCCTTCTCTAGCTGCTCCGTGATTTGGTTTTTGAGCTCCACTAGTTCATTAACGGGCATCCTATATGGCCTCTTTGCTATAGGTGCAGTTCCAGGTACCAATTCAATGGTGAACTCAATGTCCCAGCCAGGTGGCATACCTGTAAGTTCTTCCGGGAATACGTCCAAAAATTCATGAACCACCGGAATGCTTTCCAATGTTGCTCCTTCGTGTGGTTTGGTGTTGCCTTCTCGGTTGTTGGTTGGGCTGACTCGAACTCGATACGAGTACCGTGCTCGTTTGTTAACTGCACGCTCCTCTTAGCACATTGGATCACTCCATTGTGCTTACTTAACCAATCCATTTCATGTATTATGTCAAGCCCTTGGGAATCTAAGACAATGAGGTTGGCAAGAAAGTCTACCCCCCTTATTTTAAGGTTTACTTTTGGACATACTATATTAGTCCTCATCTCTCCACCGGGAGAGTTAACCAACATAGTATATTTCAAGTGTGGTATGGGTAGATTATGCTTGGCAAAATACTTGGATGATATGAATGAATGCGATGCTCCGGAATCAAATAAAATTGTGGCTGGGCTGGAGTTGGCAAGGAACATACCAATCACGACGTCCTCAGCTTGTTGTGCTTCCTCAGCAGAGACATGATTCACGTTGCCATGAGCATAGTTCTGCTTCCCACGGTTGCCTTGATTAGCTCCTCCGTTTGGCCGTGGGTTCTGCTTGGGCGTGTTGCTTGGCTGTCCAAGACCTATCTTCAGGCATTGAGTTGCGAAGTGTCCCGTCTCTCCGCATGCGAAGCATGCCTTGTTGCCCAAGACAGCAGGGACGTTGGGGCGAGGGTTTTGAGCATAAGCGCCCATGTTGGGTCAGGGTGCAGGAGGCAAAGGCACACGAGGTGCTTGCGTAACAGGACGTTGCTGTGGTGGTTGATTAGGGCGAAAAGTAGGAGCGGACGAGCCATACTATGGTGCAGCTGGTGTCATGTACCGGGGGCGTACATTGCTCCCTTGTGGCTGGTATGGCATCTTTCTTTTCCCCTCTTGCTCGATCTCTCGGATCTCGCTCTCAACCACTATAGCTTTGTCAACTAGCTTCTGGAAGTTTGCATAGTCATTGTTGAGAAGTTGAACTTGGATCTCATTGTTCAACCCTCTCATGAACAAGTATTGCTTCCATTGGTCCGAGTTGACGTCCTCGGTGGCATAACTTGACAGTTGCGTGAACTTGTTGATGTACTCATTCATGCTGTTCTTGCCTTGGCGGAGACCTTCAAACTTTTGCCTTTTTAGCATCATGACTCCAGCAGGGATGTAATGAGAGCGGAAGCTCTCCTTGAACTCAGCCCAAGTGATCATCTCCTGGTCGGCATGAGCGTTGTAAAGAGCGTCCCACCAGTCAGCGGCTGCTCCCATGAGTTGGTGCGATGCGAAGAGAACTTTCTCCCGGTCATTGCACTGAACTATGGCAAGCTTCTTCTCCATGGACTTCAACCAGTCATCAGACTCTATGGGATCATTAGCTTGTGCAAAAGTAGGCCGTTGAGTCCTCATGAACTCTCCCAGTCGGTTGTGAGCCGGCGGTGGTGGCGGTGGTGATCGCGGGGGTGCAGGAACGGGGTTGTTGTTGTTGTTGACTTGCAGCTGACCCAAAGTTTGGATCATGGTTTGCATGAGTTGATTTTGCATAGCCATCAAGCGTTCCAAGGTATTTGCACCAGCCTCAGGGTTGGCATTCTCAGGAACTTCGACGTGGTCATCCTCTTGGTTGCCACGGACGTTCCTCCTTTGATGGCCGGCGTTTTCCCTCACCGTCTGTGAGAGAGAGTTGGGTAGAATAGAAGTTAGAAGTTTAGATGGATCCCCCAACAATATGCATCAATGGTATGAGCTATATGTCAACCTATATGAGGATGTGAACAAGTGCCGAAACACCTCACATCTCTCTACTTATGTGTGGATGTGGACCTTTGCCGAAGCGTGCCACAACTCACACTAAGCACTCAAGCAGAAACAATCATCACAAAAGTTTGAACATACAACTCCTATTCAAGCTTATTCAATGGGGGTCCTATGTGGTTTGGGGTGATACCAATCTGTGATCAATCGGTGACTTCTACCTAGGCTTGCACACTACGGTCAAGGTAGTTTTAGTGCCAATCTATGCATTTTACCTAAGCTTGCATCCTTCGGTCAGCTTGGCTCTAATGCCATTCTGTGACTAGGCCTGCGTCCTATGGTCATCGTGGCAGCACCAATCTATTAATTCTATCTAGGCTTGCGACGTACGGTCAACCGTGGCTTTGATACCAATCTGTGACGCCCCTGTTCCGGGAAAACCTCGGAACCGGACTGATGCATATGTGTGCCCAGGATGTTCATCACACATACACATGTAATCCACAAACTGGATTCAGAATAATACCACAAATAATAGGGTTTTATTACAATGTCTCATGAGTCTCAAACTCATTATAGCAGCGGAAGTCTTATAATCTAGCAGCGGAAGTCTTCGAAACTATTGCGGAAGCAAACTAAACACGGCAGCAGCTCCATCTCCTACTCCATCCATCCCCACAGGCAAGTTGACGGTAGATCACACGCCTAGTACTCCATATGCTCTTTGAAGTACTCCTCTCCTGTTGCTGATGATTTATTATAATGCAAGGGTGAGTACATGTCGTACTCAGCAAGTGCGGGAAGTATGACATGTATCTTATAACAAGGTTTATAAAAAAGCTCATTGCATAAAAGCAAAGTTTTTTCACAAAACATGATAAAAACAGCAACTAGCTTTAAGTGAATCAAAATCCCAACATGTATCCAATTAAAACATCAACATACCTCCATCATATTTCACCTCTTTTCATGTCTCATCAGATATTCATCTTTCTCAACTTTTTCTCATGCTCATGAACACCATCTCGTATTCATTACCATCTCATCTCATATTCAATTCCATCTCATACCGAGACCAAAGCTCATTATCACAACTTAACAGTCCCATTCTCATCACCAAGACTCAACAGTCCCAAAACCAAATCCAAAGACCAAACCAATATCCAAACTAAACACCATCCGAATAACCATCCCATCTAATCATGTGAGTTGGCCAGGCGCTTGTGACCGGAAGCACGGCTATCATGATAGTTTTCTACCCTGTAGAGGTTGCACCACTTTACCCACAAGTTTGTGATTTCGTCACCCATCGGTGACTGCAGAACCTCCATTGTACTAGTACACAACAAACGGTGTATGGTCAAGAGATCACAAAATAGCCTTTACAAAGGGGCTACTAGATGTATGGACTCACTAAGGTTTCACCAGCAGGCTCGAATCACCATTCTCCCACCTATGGGCCCCCTCTTGTGCCATGCAGTTCCCAGGGCAGTCCTCTCTCGACTCCCATTCCCCGCGCCTTCCATGGTCCATAACAATCTAGTAACTTACCTTATTAGTCAGCTAAGCCGCACCCATATTTGGCCTTGTGGTGGCACTGTTTTCCTTGAATGGCTGGCATGAACCGGTCCTTATATCTACGACAAGTAACCCACCATCTAATTCCGCCACTTCCACGAACAAAGCTTGCCTAGATCTCCCCTGATTCATGCTCATTATCATCAAGTTCTTATTATCATTATTCACATGAGTGCAGTAGCTAGACACATTCTATCGCTTCCCATATCCCGTAGATTAGCGAAGCAAAAAGGAAAAACGACCATACCCGACTCATAAACTTCCCTGGCTTCAAGGGTGGTTAACAAAACTAGTAAACTCCCATAAAAGGGTTTCCCATCAAGTTGACTCAAGCATACACAGTTTTCGCAAACAAAACAGCTCTCAAAATTGGGATCAATATGGTCAAGGGGCACTTGCCTTGTTCCTGTGGTTTCTATTGTTCTGAGATCTCAAAGTCTTGGGGTTGCAGTCCTTTGTAGATAGCTCCCTGAGATTGTACTTCTATTTACGATCACGCATATGCAAAATTTACAGCAATCAACCATCATGCACAAACTTTAATCAAGATGCGATGGTGCATATGCATGCTAATCCTATGGTGCTGTTTTTATTAGATCAGTTTGTATGTGTTCTTGCATGTTTTAATGGCTTGTATGGGGTTTTATGATGAGCAAGGTGTAAGGATCAAGTGTGGACGTGGTGATGATCTTGACTCTTGATCAATTCCACCGTCAAAAACCGATCAACATGTGATTTGTCCACATGAAAAAGCTTCTATTCGAAGAGATCGATGAAACAAATGCAAAGAAAACCACGATGACGTCGTAAGGTGGTAATGGAGACCTACCTTACTTCCTTCGGGTCCTTCCTCCCAGCAAAACAGATCGTCGGCTCTCCTCTGGCGATGGCGATCGTGTCTGGGCTCGTCGGCGGTCTCTCCGGTGGTCAAACTCCGGCGAAGGGGGTCAGCTCGGCGAGATGGGGGCTAGGGCCTCTAAGTTGTCGGCTTCGAAAAGATGTTACGATCAAGGGTGTGTTTCGGGTTCTATTTATAACCGGATATAAAGACTCCTACTCTGATTGGATTTCAAATAAGAGTCCTATTTGATTTGTTTTTGGATCTTAACAACTTATCTCTAATCGATTTGGTGCGGTATCAATCGTGGAAGAAACCGTGTCGGTTTCATTAGTATCGGGTACTCGCGCACAGAGAAAAACCGCATCGTCCTTCCTCAGGGATAAGCTCCGGAGGCTCCACATGTCCAGCAGGGGCCTGAGCTTCCCTTTTTGTCAGGGCGAGCTCTGGTTGTGCCGCGTGTCAGGCGGGCGGGACCTCCATCTTCCTCGGAGGCGAGCTCCGCGTGCGTCACGCGTCTGGCGGGCGGGACCTCCCTCTCTCTCAGAGGTGAGCTCCGCGTGCGCCACGTGTCTGGTGGGTCGGGACCTCCCCTCTCTTCAGAGGCGAGTTCCGCGTACGCCACATGTCAGTGCCGGACCTCCCCTCTCTTCGGAGGTAGCTCCGAATGTGCCACGTGTCAGTGTTGGACCACCCCTCTCTTCGGAGGTGAGCTCCGAGAGTGCCACGTGTCCAACAGCGTCGTATCCCCTTTCATACTCAGAAATGAGCTCCGAGGTCGACACGTGTCCAATAGCGTCGGACCTCCCTTCCTCTTGCAGATGAGCTCAGAGGTTGACACGTGTCCAACAGTGTCTTCTCCTCGGAGGTGAGCTCCGAGGGCGACACGTGTCCAGTAGGACCGGACCTCCCGGAGGTGAGCTCCGAGGGTGACACGTGTCCAGTAGTGTCGGACCTCTTGGAGGTGAGCTCCGAGGGTGTCACGTGTCCAGTAGTGTCGGACCTCTCGGAGGTGAGCTCTGAGGGTGACACGTGTCCAACAGGGCAGGACCTCTCGGAGACAAGATCCGAGAGCGACACGTGTCCCGTGGGTTGGACCTCTCGCTTCTCCGCAGAGACTAGCTCCGGGGACGACATGTGTCCTGCGGGGCTGGCCTCGCTTCTCCGTAGAGACTAGCTCCGGGGGCAACACGTGTCCCACGGGGTCGGACCTTGCCCCTTATGCAGAGGCAAGCTCCGAGCCTGCCACGTAGCCAGTTTGCAGCGGACCTCACCCCTTTTGCAGGGATGAGCTCCGAAGGTGCCACGTGGCTAGCGGGCCGAGGGAAGTATCTTCAACACTCCTCGACGAACTAGAATTGGCTCTTTTTGGCTATCTTTTTTATTCTTTCTCAGTTTCCACTTCTTTTAAAATGTTTTCTATACATGAATTATGTATACAGGCATGATTACGAAATTGTGGGTGTTACACAACCGCAGAATGTGAGATATATTCGTAGTTTCCTTGGGATGGCTGGATACTACCGACGGTTCATCAAGGATTTCTCCAAAATTGAGAAGCCTATGCTGGAATTACTAATGAAGGGAAAAGCATTCTAGTGGACACCATCATGACAAGAAAGCTTTGAGGAGCTCAAGAAAAGGCTAACCACAGCGTCGGTTTTGATATTGCCGGACGTAAGCAAGTGTTTCGACATATATTGTGACGAATCAAGACAGGTGTAAAAGCCCAAGAAAAGGGACTTGCAAAATTTTCTCTTCACCTCACAACACCAAAGTTTTTATTGTGGATATCTTCGGAAAAAGTGTGAAGAGCAAGTAACCTCCATCAAAAGGGTAATTAGAGGGGAAAGCCTACACTTTCACAAAGTAGAATTTCTACACATGAACATGAGAGCTTGAGCTCACCCCTAGGACTTGAAAAGTCTTGGGAAGGTTCAAGCCAAATTTCATGTAAATCCAACACTTTTTGAGGCACTTTTGGAGGTGATTGAAAAAGAGGCCAATTTGAATGTGAATTCAAATTGCAGCAACTTTCACCACTCAAATTCAAAAGTTAGCTTCATATTCAAACTCAGCACATTTTTCTGAGTAAGCCCACCAATTTTCATCCTCATTGGAGTTCGTCTTGTCAAGAGCTAAATTTGCAAGAATTCAAAACTGAATTTGAATTTCAGTTTAAACATGCAGCAAATTTAGCCAAACACAGTTCAAATTTGAGAATTCAAATTTAAACCAAGACATGGTGACTAAGTCTCACATTAAATTGTGAGTAGCTGAGGATATTTTGGCACAACAGAATTCAGAAAATTGGAAAAACAAAAGAATTAGAGGGGAGGCCCACTGGTCAGTAGACATAGCACAGAAGTCTCCTCAGCCGACTTCCTCGACCGAGCGCGCTCGCCAGCTGCAGCCAGCGTCGGCGCCCGACCACCTCGGCTGGCTAGCTCCTGCTTCGGCAGAGGAGGTGGCACAGCAGGTGTCGCGCTCTCCACTGGCCTCAGGGGCCTATAAAAGGCCCGAGACCGCCGGCGAGTTGCTGATTTTCGCGAGTTCCGCAACCAGCAGCCTAGTCGCTCGAGCTCTGATCGTATGCCACCCCAGCTGTGATCATCTTCCGGCTTTGACCTCCATAGGAAAGTGAAGCGCTAGCTCGTCCTCAAGACCACCGCGCAAACCGTTCCAAGGTTCGACCTTTGTGCGCGGAGAATTTTCCAGTTTAGGACGGGTAGCTCCTTTCGGGACCCGATTAGGTTTAGGAGAAATTCGGGAAGCTTAGTGGGTGGGAGGTCGAACGGAGCTGTGAGAGACCATCTAGAGGTTCTGGCGACCCTTCTCGATCAAAAACCGGAAGGAAATCACCGCCGGAACCCTAAGTTCACCCTAGGACAGTATGGCGGAGGAGGGGGTCGCCGGTGAGGTCTGGGTTGCCGGCCGTTTAGGGCCCAACAAAGCTCATGCCAAGTTTCCCGAGGTTTCCCTGAGTGTGGCGACGCGATTAGCGCACGAAGGAGATGATCAGAAGGGCGGGAACACGTTGCCGAGGTAGCACAGAGGCATAGGGCTCATCGCCGGCGAGCTATGGAGGTTAGCCGGCGGCGACATGGTGTCCAGCGGGTTCAGCACCCGAGATTACATGGGGGCGGCGAGTCTCGTCGGCTCCGGTGAGCTAGATCGCCGGGAACGCTGACCTCGCCGGAGCTCCGGCGGCTCGGGGCGGCGACGTCGGGAGGTAGACGAAGGGTGCGGCCCCACCTGTCAGCCCCTGTGCTAATCGCGCGCGAGCGCGTGGTTAGTTCAATTTAAACGGGCGGGCCCTGCTGTCAGCCTCTGGTTTAGCGCGGGAGGGGATTTTCTGTAGGAAAATAATTCAGGTATTAGCTCAAGCTTTAGAAATTCATAATTTGGTGTAGGAAGCTCCAAATTCAATGAACCAAATTTTGCTGAACTCAGGATTCTGAGTACTTTCCAGCAATACTAAATTCAGATCATGAAAGTGAATAGTTTTCTAGAATTAAATCCATAAAGTTTAAACTGTTGGGAATTTTATCGGGAGAACTACTTTATGAAAAATTCTGAAATTTGGCTGAAAGTTTCATTGGAAAATCCCTGAATCCCAGTAAAATTTTCAGATTGATCCAAGTTCATTTAAATACCCTAATGGGGTGATTAAGAGAACTGCCCTGAGAAAATAGAAAAATATACAGAAACATTTTTCATATTTTCTCAAATCTTAATTAGGGCATAACTTTCTGTAGAATTCTTCAAATGACATGAAACCAACTCCATTAGAACCATCTTGAAGTCTAGTTTCCAGAAAGTAATGGTTGGATCCATGAAAACCCCTGGAATTATTCAGAGGCTCAAATATTGACCAAATGGGCTTTTATTTGTACAAGGTGCAAATGAACTCTGTTTCAAATGAAACTTGGTCAAGACTCTGGTTAGGACCCTGCCAAGCCACAATAAAAATTTCAGAAGCAAAGGGGAGGGCTAGCTAGAGTTAGTAGTAAATAAGTATTCAAGTTTACACATTGCATTAAAATTTACATGTAGTATTATATTCGACATGTAGCCATTGAAGAAGAGACTCCAGAAGTGCTGGACTTCCTTCTTCCGGACGAAGAACTAACCCCTGACCAGCAGCAACAAGGCAAGCCCTGGTTTGCATTAACCCTTTTTATAAGTCTTACTTTGTTTACATGTGTCATATGAAGTATGTATGTGCATTAGGTATAGGATGAATGAAACCCCACTTGCATAACCAAAGGTTCCTAAAAGAGTGAGGGTAGTGTCAAGGACCTCGAGTAGACAGGCTATGCTTAATGAGTCATAGGACTTCAGTACAAGTCAAGTAGTTGGAATCTACTCGCGAGATAGGCATTGGGACCCACGGGTTCGGTTGAGTGATGTGAGATTACTTTAGTAATGAAAATGAGACTAGGCAGGGGCTAGGGCGCAGCAAGAGGAAGTCTTGTGTGCGCAGCCCTGTCCGTGTCGATTGAGGACCGATACGTGTGCGGCCCTGCTGAACAAGTATTGAACGTACCGAAGGCATATCGGATATATGGGCCCCGATAAACCAATGTATCCTAAACCTCCGGGCGTCGAGGCATAACGCACCGATTTATAGGTGTAGGCTGAGGGCAGCAAGGTGGAAATCTGCCAACGGGCATAGAGAGATGCTCCGTGTGGGGAACCTCCTGCTCGTTTCGGTGCGAGCGGTTCGACGTTTGGGCTGTTGGGTGCAAGGTTGTCCCGTACGATATCGAGTGAGCGTGCTGTGCAGCTCCACGGGTGGGCGTATGTGACGTGCTCTTTGGGTTTTCCCTGCAGGTGTATATCGAGTCGATTCGCCGTCCCTCGCGGTGACGAGTACCGCTTGTTCACTGCGTCGTAACGTAGACTAATGAATGAACTGTTATGATTCCATATTGCTGTTATGATATAATTGTATTGCTACATGTGTGCCACCAAATATTGCTCACTAAATTTCAGCTTCATGAACAGTAACTTGTTGCTAAAAGCTGAACTAAGGATGAACTTGTAGGCGTGTCCATTTGCTGCAACATTGCTACCCTATGTCATAGTACACCTCATGTAGAGTTTCATGCTTAGGTGAGTCGGTTAAGCCTTGCTGAGCCTTCGTGCTCACGGTTGCTGCTTAAGTGTTTTACAGGTGAGGAGCCACCCACGGACTCGGAGTACGAGTCCACCGGCGAAGGTTACCCTCCGTCGGGGACCACGGCTGAGTGGGAGCCGTACACGCCGCGCTGAGCTGAGGAGTGCAGCTAGTGTGGGTAGCCCTAGGGCTGGGCAACCACTTTTGCTAGATAGGCGGGCGTGAGTTGTATAAAAGAAACTTCCGCTGTGTAATAAAAGACCCTAGTTTGTAACTGAGAAGTGTACTATTTTGTACATTCAGTTTGTCCTCCCATGTAATATAATGTGTTCTTATGACGTGTGCTGTCGGGTGTCGCATCGCGCGGCACCACCCTCTGCGATCCTGGATGAGTGGATCCCGGTCCGCCACAGCCTGGTATCAGAGCTGCAGTGGGGATAGCACAGTACTTAAGGACTGCATTATGGGAAAAACTTAGGTATACGGTGAGGAATCGGTAGTTGCCCAAGTAAGGACTATATTAGCATAGTTACTTAAAGTGGCAAAGACTAACTTATGTGTTATAATTCTAAATTCCAATTATGTAACGACGCACCTACGCTCTGGTAAGTATGGTAAGGAACGCCACCGAAAGCGGGTCAATTTCGGTTAGCTCCCCCTGACGAGGAAAGTGGTTCAGGGATTGGTCTCACAGCTTGGTGTGAGACGTCAATATGAACCTCTTGGACTCTTCATGTCCCTGAGTTCATATGCAACGCTGATCCCTAGCGTGCATTAGGCAAGTAAGTGGAGACCCCATCGCGTGGTCAGTAACGCGAGAGTGTGTTCGTCTGAAAATAGCCCAGGAGGACATACGCAGCGCTTGCCATCGGCGTGCCCTGTAGGGCAGTAGGTGGTATCTGTTGGGTTGATAACATTCCTAACCGTGACGACCCATTCATGACATACTCGGGTTCCCCGTCGTGTGGTGTTGAAACACGATCATGTGCCTTGAGACGTGACTTAGCTCAAGGACGGCCGTATGACAATGATACGGGCGTTTGTATTTACTTTCAAATATGGAACTGCCTGAAATGAATAACCATTGAGTGCACCATTATTGTGTGGTCTTCTGCAGGTACTAACCACATATTTATCCGTGTAGAAAACGTGTGCGAGAGACCGTTTAGTGCCACACTTGAGACGTATATACCGGTATGATCCAGTTAGGATTTTCTTTTGTGAGGAACATAGTACCGAGATATTGTAGGCATATGCATGAAAATATTTAGAACAAGGAACTAAAATCATTAGGTTCAACAATTTTGACCCTGGTTGGGTATAAAAATGGGATAGTGAAGCAGGATAGCCAAATGGATGAAAAACAGAGTGCTCTGTTTTGGACAGCAAGTTTGCTGATCTTCAACAGGGCATAACTCACGGGTCCTTTAGCCCAAATAGGTGTGCTATATAGTTCTGGAAAGGTATTGAACTACTCTACAACTTTGTTGTAGACTTCCAGAGCTGAAACTCCACCTTAAGATGGCTTAAATCCCAGAGGAATGTAAACTGTCCAGAACCAGGACAGAGTAAAACATTTTCTGAACTGTTCTGTTTTCAAACATAACTCCCAGTAGAAAAATCTAAAATTTTCATATAATACATCCTTAGAAATGAGAGAAGAAGTGTGACATCTTGGTAATTCAAAGTTTCTGAAGTTTCAGCACAGATTTCAGTGGAAACTCAAATTGAAAACAGCCACTTCCAAGGGAGGTGCTGTTAAAATTCTTCCAGAAATTCTGCTGACTTTGAATTAGCATAACTTTTTAACCAAGGCTGATATGGGGGCAATTGAATACTCGTTGGAAAGATACTGAAGTTAACTTTAACTTTAGTATTCAACGTGAGTCATGAAAATGCCCAGAACCAGATCAAGACTTGGAATAGGTGGAAACTGGTCGTTCTGACAGAAGAATGACAGTTGAACTCTTTGAAAAGGGTGTTGTACCCTAAGGGTGTGATACGTGATGACAACGCGATAATAATGTCTCGTAGAGACCAAACCCAGTTATGGTGAGCTTCCAAAGTGGAGGTTCATCAAGTTGGATTAAACTAGCTTGTGTTTGGTATGGTAATGGTGTAGCTTGTGCAAAGTTATTACATTATCTACTTACGAGATATATCGCATGTTTTTGTTGTCATAATATTTTACGCCCATTGTAATGGAACTGCATGCAAGTGTTGCGGGACTGATGTTATTGTCGTATGGTTGCAGATGGTTCGCACTAGGACCACGCACGAGGTAGGTGGCTCTAGCCAAGGGGGAGGCGATGACTCCCAGCCACCGGCCTACGACAGCACCCCGCAGCAGCAGCCACCACCGCCGCCTCCGCTTACTCTAGCGGATGTGATAGCGGCACTGGTGGGAGGTCGGGAGGAGCAGACCGACCTGCTCCGCACGATCGTGCAGAATACGTCCCAGGCGGGGGGACGTCAAGAGCGAGGGCCTCGTGAGCCCCGTGAAGTGTCGTACTCGGATTTCATGAGTACACACCCTCCAGTGTTCACTGAAGCCGAAGAACCACTGGAGGCGGACAACTGGCTGCGGACTATCGAGTCCAAGTTCGGGCTGCTCCAATGTACGGAGCGACAGAAGACCCTGTTCGCAGCACAGCAGCTCCACGGTGCCGCTGGTGCGTGGTGGGCGAACTATATCGCCTCACGTCCGGCTGGCCATGCCGTGGAATGGCAAGAGTTCCGGGAGGCGTTCCGCGCCTACCACATTCCTCCCGGAATAATGAAGAGGAAGTTCCAAGAATTCTTGGAGCTGAAGCAGGGCGGGAGGAGTGCCCACGACTACTCCCGTGCCTTCAACCATCTGGCGCAGTATGCGTCAGACTATATCTCCACGGAGGAGAAGAAGAGGGAGCATTTCTATCAGGGGTTACACCCCGAAATGAAGACGCACCTCGTTCAGTGGAATCGCGGCACATTCAACGACTTAGTCAATGCCGCGATCATGCAAGAGGACGCTCAGCGGGAGTTGGCAGCTGAGCAGAGGAAGCGCAGCGCTCCACCTAGCAGCGGTGGTGGCGCGCCTCAGAAGTACCGTATGGTGTATCGGACACCATCATGGCAGCAGTGGCGTCCACCGGCGCGACCTCAACAGTTCGGGGGACGTTCGTTCCAAGCACCTCCGTTCCGTCCGCCGATGCCACCACCAAGAAAACAGCAACAGCAGCAGCAGACGGTACCCCGGGCATTGCCACCGCCACAACGCGCCCCGGGATTCCGTCCACCGATTAGCGGGGGACCGCCCCGTTTCACCTGCTTCACGTGTGGCCAGGCGGGCCACTTCGCGAAGGACTGTCCCCAGGGGCAGCAGAGCAGCGGGCAATCCCAGCTCCAGGGCGGTGCTCGAGGCCGACCTCCGGAGAAGAAGGTTGGTCAGCGGACTGGAGGCGTCCGCAACCTCGACAATGAGGACGCCCTAGAGGGAGACAACGTGCTGGCGGGTACGTTCACTCTCAACCATCAAGCCATCATAATATTGTTCGATTCTGGTGCAACCCACAACTTCATTAGTGCATCATATGTGGCTCAGCATCAGCTGGAAGCCTTTCCAACCGAGTGTTCTTATATGATCCGCTCACCGGGAGGAAAGATTTCAGCAACAATGATGGTTCCAAAAGCACCACTGTGCTTAGGTGGGAAGATATATCCCACCACTATGATTATCCTAGGGGGACAGAAGATTGATGCAATCTTGGGAATGTCATGGCTAAGCTACCATGGCGCTGTCCTCGAAACTTTAACACGGACGGTTCACCTCAACTCCCCATTACACCGTCCGCAGTCCCACCTATTAGATAATCCAGTCAGAGAGGTTTCAGCGATCAATAGTGCTGAGGCTCTCAAGTTAGAAGACATCCCCGTAGTCCGGGAGTATCCCGACGTGTTTCCGGATGATCTACCGGGCATGCCACCTGAGCGGGATGTCGAGTTCAAGATCGAGCTCGCACCCGGGACTACACCCATATCACGGAGACCATACAAGATGGCTTCAAATGAGCTGGCGGAACTGAAAGAACAGCTCAATGATCTGTTGAGCAAGGGTTTCATTAGGCCGAGTTCCTCGCCTTGGGGATGCTCGGCGCTGTTCGTGAAGAAGAAGGATGAAACCCTGAGGCTGTGTGTAGACTACCGGCCGCTCAACGCCGTCACCATCAAAAATAAGTACCCACTGCCCCGCATCGACATATTGTTTGATCAACTTGTTGGTGCAAGTGTGTTCTCCAAGATGGACCTTCGCTTTGGATATCACCAGATAAAGATCCGGGCGGAGGATATCCCGAAGACGGCCTTCTCGACGAGATATGGGTTATATGAATATCTCGTCATGTCCTTTGGTCTCACAAATGCTCCAGCCCACTTCATGTATCTCATGAACTCGGTGTTCATGCCGGAGCTGGACAAGTTCGTGGTAGTGTTCATCGACGACATCTTGGTTTACTCCAAGACAGAAGCCGAACATGCCGAACACTTGCGGATCGTTCTTCAATGATTGCGAGACCACAAGCTCTACGCCAAGTTCAGTAAGTGCGAGTTTTGGATCAGCCAAGTGCCATTCTTGGGACATATCATCTCAGCAGAAGGCATCGCGGTTGACCCAAGTAAAATAGAGCAAGTGTTGAAATGGAAAGCTCCCACTTCAGTTCATGAAGTCAGAAGCTTCCTCGGGTTAGCGGGATACTACCGGAGATTCATTCCAAGCTTCTCCAAGCTCGCTAAGCCGATGACGGAGTTGCTGAAGAAAGGGACGAAATATGTTTGGAACACGGCGTGTGAAGGAGCGTTCCGAGCATTGGTGAAGCATCTCATCACAGCCCCGGTCTTAGCTCAGCCGGACACAACAAAGCCCTTCGACGTGTATCGTGACGCGTCCGGTATTGGGCTCGGCTGCGTGTTGATGCAGGAAGGACGTGTGGTCACTTATGGCTCACGCCAACTTCGGAACCATGAGCAGCATTATCCCACTCATGACCTTGAGCTTGCTGCAGTGGTTTTGGCGCTGAAAATGTGGAGGCACTATCTCCTGGGGAATTTGGTGCATCTCTACACCGACCACAAGAGCTTAAAATACATTTTCACCCAGAAGGAGCTGAACATGAGGCAACGGAGGTGGTTAGAATTAATCAAGGACTATGAAATTGAGATTCACTACCACCCCGGCAAGGCGAATGTGGTTGCCGACGCGCTGAGTCGGAAATCACATGTCCATCACCTCACCATTCTACCGGTGGAGAAGGAAGAGCCAAGTTTATACTTGGTTCCTTATGGATCGCTGTACAACCTTGCCCTCATCCCTATCATTAGGGAGGACATCATTGCAGCTCAGAAGACGGATAAAGGCATGGCACATCTCCGGAGACGTATGGACAACGGGGAAATCAAATGTTTCCGGAAGGATGATGAGGGGACGCTGTGGTTCAATGACCGCATAGTCGTACCCCGGGATATGGAGTTGAGAAAGAAGATCCTCGATGAAGCTCACTTGTCCAAGTACTCCATTCATCCAGGCAGCAACAAAATGTACCATGATTTGAAAAAGAAATTTTGGTGGACACGGATGAAGCGGGAGGTAGCTAAGTACGTATCCGAGTGCGATACGTGTAGACGAGTGAAAGCTGATCACATGAAGAAATCAGGGCTGTTGCAACCCCTGAAGATCCCGGCATGGAAATGGGAAGATGTGAGCATGGATTTCATTGTGGGATTACCCCTAACGTCCAACAAGCATGATTCCATATGGGTAATCGTTGATCGGTTAACCAATACGGCTCACTTCATCCCGGTGAATACATGTTACAATGCCGGCAAATATGCGGAGCTGTACATAGCAAAGATTCTATGCCTATACGGGGTACCCAAGACCATTGTCTCAGATCGAGGTGCATTATTTGTATCTCTCTTTTGGGAGCAGCTACACGCTGCATTGGGTACTAAGTTGATCAGGAGCTCCGCCTATCACCCTCAGACAGATGGCCAGACAGAGACGGTGAATCAAGTCCTGGAAGACATGTTGAGAGCATGTGCCATCCACCATGGTAGGAACTGGGATGATCACCTACCATTGGCTGAATTCTCGTACAACAACGGCTATCAGACGAGTATCAAAATGGCACCTTACGAAGCTCTCTACGGTCGTAAATGCCGCACCCCATTAAATTGGTGCGAGTCCGGTGAAAGGGTCACATTCGGGGTTGATGTGGTGAACGACGCCGAGGAGCGCATTCGGACAATTCAAGCCAATTTGAAGGCCGCTCAATCCCGACAAAAGAGCTACGCTGATAAGAGGCGTAGACCGTTGCACTTTGACGTTGGGGAACACGTGTATCTCCGCGTGTCTCCAATGAAGGGCGTGCACCGGTTCGGTGTGAAGGGGAAGCTCGCTCCCCGTTTTATTGGACCCTACGCTATCACCGAGAAGTGTGGACCAGCGGCGTATCGATTGGAACTACCGGCATCTCTCGCTGGTGTCCATGATGTTTTTCATGTTTCGCAACTGCGAAAATGTTTAAAGCATACGGCTGCTGTTCCTACCGAAGACATCGGCGAGCTGAAACCGGATTTAACCTATGAGGAGTATCCGGTGGAAATTCTTGATGAGAAAGCCAGAACCACGCGTAGCAGAACGTTGTGGTTCTACAAGATACTCTGGAGTAACCACACCGTGGAAGAAGAGACGTGGGAGAGCGAGGAGTTCCTTCGCTCAAATTACCCGGAGTTCATGGCATATCAACACGGGTAAGTCCCTATTACATCGCTATCTCTTCTTTTGTAATCTCGGGACGAGATTCTTTTAAGGGGGGAGGGATGTAAAAGCCCAAGAAAAGGGACTTGCAAAATTTTCTCTTCACCTCACAACACCACAGTTTTTATTGTGGATATCTTAGGAAAAAGTGTGAAGAGCAAGTAACCTCCATCAAAAGGGTAATTAGAGGGGAAAGCCTACACTTTCACAAAGTAGAATTTCTACACGTGAACATGAGAGCTTGAGCTCACCCCTAGGACTTGAAAAGTCTTGGGAAGGTTCAAGCCAAATTTCATGTAAATCCAACACTTTTTGAGGCACTTTTGGAGGTGATTGAAAAAGAGGCCAATTTGAATGTGAATTCAAATTGCAGCAACTTTCACCACTCAAATTCAAAAGTTAGCTTCATATTCAAACTCAGCACATTTTTCTGAGTAAGCCCACCAATTTTCATCCTCATTGGAGTTCGTCTTGTCAAGAGCTAAATTTGCAAGAATTCAAAACTGAATTTGAATTTCAGTTTAAACATGCAGCAAATTTAGCCAAACACAGTTCAAATTTGAGAATTCAAATTTAAACCAAGACATGGTGACTAAGTCTCACATTAAATTGTGAGTAGCTGAGGATATTTTGGCACAACAGAATTCAGAAAATTGGAAAAACAAAAGAATTAGAGGGGAGGCCCACTGGTCAGTAGACATAGCACAGAAGTCTCCTCAGCCGACTTCCTCGACCGAGCGCGCTCGCCAGCTGCAGCCAGCGTCGGCGCCCGACCACCTCGGCCGGCCAGCTCCTGCTTCGGCAGAGGAGGTGGCACAGAAGGTGTCGCACTCTCCACTGGCCTCAGGGGCCTATAAAAGGCCCGAGACCGCCGGCGAGTTGCTGATTTTCGCGAGTTCCGCAACCAGCAGCCTAGTCGCCCGAGCTCTGATCGTATGCCACCCCAGCTGTGATCATCTTCCGGCTTTGACCTCCATAGGAAAGTGAAGCGCTAGCTCGTCCTCAAGACCACCGCGCAAACCGTTCCAAGGTTCGACCTTTGTGCGCGGAGAATTTTCCAGTTTAGGACGGGTAGCTCCTTTAGGGACCCGATTAGGTTTAGGAGAAATTCGGGAAGCTTAGTGGGTGGGAGGTCGAACGGAGCTGTGAGAGAGCATCTAGAGGTTCTGGCGACCCTTCTCGATCAAAAACCGGAAGGAAATCACCGCCGGAACCCTAAGTTCACCCTAGGACAGTATGGCAGAGGAGGGGGTCGCCGGTGAGGTCTGGATTGCCGGCCGTTTAGGGCCCAACAGAGCTCATGCCAAGTTTCCCGAGGTTTCCCTGAGTGTGGCGACGCGATTAGCGCACGAAGGAGATGGTCAGAAGGGCGGGAACACGTTGCCGAGGTAGCACAGAGGCATAGGGCTCGTCGCCAGCGAGCTATGGCGGATAGCCGGCGGCGACATGGTGTCCAGCGGGTTCAGCACCCGAGATTACGTGGGGGCGGCGAGTCTCGTCGGCTCCGGTGAGCCAGATCGCCGGGAACGCTGACCTCGCCAGAGCTCCGGCGGCTCGGGGCGGCGACGTCGGGAGGTAGACGAAGGGCGCGGCCCCACCTGTCAGCCCCTGAGCTAATCGCGCGCGAGCGTGCGGTTAATTCAATTTAAACGGGCGGGCCCCGCTGTCAGCCTCTGGTTTAGCGCGGGAGGGGATTTTCTGTAGGAAAATAATTCAGGGATTAGCTCAAGCTTTAGAAATTCATAATTTGGTGTAGGAAGCTCCAAATTCAATGAACCAAATTTTTCTGAACTCAGGATTCTGAGTACTTTCCAGCAATACCAAATTCAGCTCATGAAAGTGAATAGTTTTCTAGAATTAAATCCCTAAAGTTTAAACTGTTGGGAATTTTATCGGGAGAACTACTTTATGAAAAATTCTGAAATTTGGCTGAAAGGTACATTGGAAAATCCCTGTATCCCAGTAAAATTTTCAGATTGATCCAAGTTCATTTAGTTACCCTAATGGGGTGATTAAGAGAACTGCCCTGAGAAAATAGAAAAATATACAGAAACATTTTTCATATTTTCTCAATTCTTAATTAGGGCATAACTTTCTGTAGAATTCTTCAAATGACATGAAACAACTCCATTAGAACCATCTTGAAGTCTAGTTTCCAGAAAGTAATGGTTGGAGCCATGAAAACCCCTGGAATTATTCAGAGGCTCAAATATTGACCAAATGGGCTTTTATTTGTACAAGGTGCAAATGAACTCTGTTTCAAATGAAACTTGGTCAAGACTCTGGTTAGGACCCTGCCAAGCCACAACAAAAATTTCAGAACCAAAGGGGAGGGCTAGCTAGAGTTAGTAGTAAATAAGTATTCAAGTTTACACATTGCATTAAAATTTACATGTAGTATTATATTCGACGTGTAGCCACTGAAGAAGAGACTCCGGAAGTGCTGGACTTCCTTCTTCCGGACGAAGAACTAACCCCTGACCAGCAGCAACAAGGCAAGCCCCGGTTTGCATTAACCCTTTTTATAAGTCTTACTTTGTTTACATGTGTCATATGAAGTATGTATGTGCATTAGGTATAGGATGAATGAAACCTCACTTGCATAACCAAAGGTTCCTAAAAGAGTGAGGGTAGTGTCAAGGACCTCGAGTAGACAGGCTATGCTTAATGAGTCATAGGACTTCGGTACAAGTCGAGTAGTTGGAATCTACTCGCGAGATAGGCATTGGAACACACGGGTTCGGTTGAGTGATGTGAGATTACTTTAGTGATGAAAATGAGACTAGGCAGGGGCTAGGGCGCAGCAAGAGGAAGTTTTGTTTGCGCAGCCATGTCCGTGTCGATTGAGGACCGATCCGTGTGTGGCCCTGCTGAACAAGTATTGAACGTACCGAAGGCATATCGGATATATGGACCCCGATAAACCGATGTAGCCTAAACCTCCGGGCGTCGAGGCATAACGCACCGATTTATAGGTGTAGGCTGAGGGCAGCAAGGTGGAAATCTGCCAACGGGCATAGAGAGATGCTCCGTGTGGGGAACCTCCTGCTCGTTTCGGTGTGACCGGTTCGACGTTTGGGCTGTTGGGTGAAAGGTTGTCCCGTACGATATCGAGTGAGCGTGCTGTGTAGCTCCACGGGTGGGCGTACGTGACATGCTCTTTGGGTTTTCCCTGCAGGTGTATATCGAGTCGATTCGCCGTCCCTCGCTGTGACGAGTACCACTTGTTCACTGCGTCGTAACGTAGACTAATGAATGAACTGTTATGATTCCATATTGCTGTTATGATATAATTGTATTGCTACATGTGTGCCACCAAATATTGCTCACTAAATTTCAGCTTCATGAACAGTAACTTGTTGCTAAAAGCTGAACTAAGGATGAACTTGTAGGCGTGTCCATTTGCTGCAACATTGCTACCCTATGTCATAGTACACCTCATGTAGAGTTTCATGCTTAGGTGAGTCGGTTAAGCCTTGCTGAGCCTTCGTGCTCACGGTTGCTGCTTAAGTGTTTTACAGGTGAGGAGCCACCCACGGACTCGGAGTACGAGTCCACCGGCGAAGGTTACCCTCCGTCGGGGACCACGGCTGAGTGGGAGCCGTACACACCGCGCTGAGCTGAGGAGTGCAGCTAGTGTGGGTTGCCCTAGGGCTGGGCAACCACTTTTGCTAGATAGGCGGGCGTGAGTTGTATAAAAGAAACTTCCGCTGTGTAATAAAAGACCCTAGTTTGTAACTGAGATGTGTACTATTTTGTACATTCAGTTTGTCCTCCCATGTAATATAATGTGTTCTTATGACGTGTGCTGTCGGGTGTCGCATCGCGCGGCACCACCCTCTGCGATCCTGGATGAGCGGATCCCGGTCCGCCACAACAGGGGCTTGGATGTGTGCTCATGCAAGAAGGATAAGTGGTAGCCTATGCGTCGAGACAACTAAAGAAACACGAGCTGAATTACCCCACACATTACTTGGAACTCGCAGCCGTGGTACATGCCTTGAAGATTTGGAGGCATTATATCCTAAGCCACCAATGTGAGATCTATACGGATCACAAAAGCCTCAAGTATATATTCACGCAAACGGATCTGAATTTGAGGCAACCTCGATGGTTGCAACTGATCAAGGATTATGATGTTGGAATCAATTATCACCCCGGAAAGGCCAATGTAGTAGCTGACGCGTTGAGCTGAAAGGGAGCATGTCACCAACTCACGGTTCGGGAGCTACTACCCGAGCTGCGCAAGGAGTTTCAACGGTTACATCTTGGGTTCTTGAACGAGATGGAAGTGATAGAACTCAACTCTTCGCTGGAACAAGAGATACGAGATGGCCAAGCAACAGATGAGGAAATCAAGGAGATCAAGGAAAGAATCCGACAAGGCATAGAAAAGGATTTCGAGGAAGATGATGTGAGACCTATGTGTGCGGAATACATTGGCTTTGATGATAAGAGTTTTTAATACTACCAAAACACCTTTTTAACAAGGTCTGACTCTAGGTCCGAGCTCCTGCAAGGTCCGACGATAGGTCCAACTTGTTTTGGGTAGCTCCGGCAAGGTCCGACGTAAGGTCCAACTTGCTTTGTCTAGGTCTGACTTATTTATGCTAGGTCCGACTTGTTTTTGCTAGCTCCGGTTCAAGGTCCGATTAGCTTTGGTAAGGTTCGAAGCTTGATTGCAATGGTTCTGCTTTTAACTTGCAATGTTTCGAACTTGCTTTACTCTTATGGAAAGTTTGCTTAGTATTATTTTACTAAGTTTTTGGTGTGTTTTGGTGGTTATGGCTGATATCATTTGCTATGGTTTACAACATGCTTATGTGAGGTGCTCACGTAAGATGTTGTAGTTTCGGAACTAACGAAAGTCAAGTCGAGGACTTGTGCTCGGAAGTATTGGTTGTTTATTCATGTGAAGGTGTTGCTTGAGTTCAAGACATGGCCGGCGACGGGATCCATTGAACTAGTCTTAGGGAGAAGATGAGGTTCAACAACCAAATTCGGGAGGAATTGTGGTTGAGTTGATCAGGAGGTTGCGCAGTATGTTTGAATCAAGAACAATGCATATGAAGGTATCATGGACGTCGTTGGAAGATGTTTGCACGTGTGCAAGGAGTGCATGGACGTGGCTGCATGGTTCCAAGGCGTGATGAAGAGATGTGGACGTAAAGAATTGGTCGGAAAGGTCCAACCGACTAGGTTATGGACTCAGGCTGCGGCTGAGTCGTGTTTGACTCAAATATGGAAAGTTTTGACTTGGTAATGATAGGATTTCGTGTGGGTCAAGAATTTGAGTTATTTTAGGAATGTGGGATACGTTCCTAAGGTGTTTAGAAGTCTTAAGATTGCTTCTATCTGCGTATAGAAGAGTCCTAAGCAGTATTGGAAAGTCACAGTTTGAATCCAAGTAGGAGTAGGAGTCCTAGTTTGAGTTGAGTTGGCCTTCGGGCTGGTTATATAAGCAAGTGAGGCCAGAGATCGTGGAGCACGACTTTGGGTCTGTTCGTCTTATATTTTGATAAATAAAATTCGTATTCTAAAGGAACTTTTGCGCCTTGTTCGTCCGACTTGTTTCAGACAAGTTTTTCTCGTCGAGTTTCTGTTCAGCACTACCTTGCTTCGGCGGTTTTATCATAACTCGAGTTTTACAGATCCAATTGATGTGATTCTTTTTGGGTTGTCTTTAAAACTTGATTATCTATCATCTGTTAAAAGTTCACGGTCATTGAATTTGTGGTTTCTGATCTACACGAGTTTAATTGCAGTATTCCAGAACTGTTTTTCTCGTGTAGGACAGATTGACATTTGTTCGATCTTTCGTTCGTAACTTGAGTTTCTCTCAACGTATTTTCATGATTCTTGTTGTGACGTCTTCATGACTTGATTCTCTACAATCTATACTAGTTTTGTCACAGTTGAACACGTTTAGATTAGTCGCACACATGGTTTCTTTAACAGATCGGTTTTCTGCTGAAGGGTGTTTTGTTGCTTCCGCTGAAAAGTTTTTATCTACCACTCACCCCCCTCTGGTAGCTTTACATGTGTACTTCGATCCTACAATTGGTATCAGAGCCAGGTTGCTCTAATCTTTGTGATTTGCACGTGTTTTGACTAATCATCATGGAAAAATACTCCGCCAAACCTTGTGTGTTTAGTGGTATTGTTTTTCAGGTTTGGAAGGCACGCATGGAAGCTTTCATCCAGGCGCAAGGCTTTGCAATATGGGAAAAGGTGTACATGCCTTACGATGTGCCTTCAAACGATCAAGTCACGGCTACAAACATGAGAGATGTCGACAACAAAAACAAGGCTCAGAACTTGATCATACAAGGACTAACTCAGAGCGACTTCGACCGTGTTGCACACCTCCGATCGGCGTACGATGTGTGAAGAGCACTTTGTGACTACCACAAAGGATCCAACATGATCAAGGAGGTAAGACATGATATGTTCAAGAAAGAATACATGCGCTTTGAGATGCAACCCGGTGAGTCCATTGATGACCTCTTTGCTCTCTGTAATAAAATTATCAGCAACTTGCGTAGCGTCAATGTTAACTTTTCAGATACTGAAAATGCTAGGCAATTACTAAGTGCATTAGACATGTCAATTTGGGAGATGAAAGTAACATCCATACGTGAATCCACTATCATGAGTACTCTTACATTAGATGTGATTTATTCTAAGCTAAAAACTCATGAAATTGATATTATATCACGTAAGAACCCAAATAAGACTATTGCATTTGTCTCACAACGTGATATGCCTAGCTCCGGCCAATCATCTAGCAATACACTTGCTTTGCTGTCTTCACTAACCCTGGAATAGATTGAGGAGTTTCCAGAGGAGGAGCTAGTACTTCTTTCTACTAGGTTCTCAAAAGCATTGCAAAATGTGAGAACTAGAAGGAGAGGAAGCTCCAGACCTCAACGATGCTTTGAATGTGGTAAGACAGGACACTTTCGTACAGATTGCCCTAACCTTTCAGGTCCTTCTAACCGTGATAAAAAGTAGAATAAAGTCAAGTCCTCTTTTGACAACACCAACAAGAAAAAGAAGGGTTTTACAGGACGCAAACTGATAAACAGTTTCATCACGTCACTTCAAGAACTTGGCTCGAGTGATGTAGACATTGGAAGTGATGAAGATAAAGATGATCTGGCAAACTTGTGCTTCATGGCGGGCAAGTCAAAATCAAGTATGGAGGATGTAGAACACAACAGTGACAACGAAGAGGTATGTCCTACTTGTGAAGAAATGTGTGATGCTATTTCTCGTGCCACTATTATTGTTAAGAAAAAGGACAAAAGCTTAAGGACAATGCTGTTAAAATTGAGTCACTAGAATCTGAAATTAATCGTTTAAAATCCTTGATTCCTAGTGATGATTCTTGTTCCTCATGTGATTTAATATATGAACAATTGTCCTCTATAAGAAGTGCACACACCTCCACACTTGATAAACTTGAACTTGAAATCGAAAAGAATAAAAAGCTTGCTGCACTAAATGATAAAAAACATGAAAGATGCTTGTTGTTCTACAATTGATTTGCATTGTTCTACTTGCGATGATCTTGATAAGAAACTACAATATGCTATGAAAGAAATTTCTATATTGAACAATGCTTTACGTTCTCATGAAGTTAAATATTGTTCCAATTGCAAACTAAAAGGAAAAACTTCATGTGAAAATTGTCTTGATCTATCAAATAAACTTGATAACATGCGTAGGACATTAGATCGGTTTTGTAATGGGAATAAGAAGCTAAACTTGCAGCTGAATTCTTCCAAGTCTTGCAATGATAAAACTGATTTAGGTTTTGATTCACATGCTCATGCTAAGAAACATCCACCTAAAATTGTAAAATCATTAGGAAGTGGTTTGATTCAAACAGTTCCTAAACAAAAAGAAGTGGTTTTCAAATCTGCAGGAGTGTTGTCACATTCGGGTTCAAATAAGTATACTGCATGCTCATGTAGACATGAACACAAAGTTAAATTTCATTGTACCTATTGTGGTAGAGATGGTCATGTCATAGGTTTTTGTTATAGACTAGCTAAACAACATAAAAAGGAAAGAATGCAAGCTAGATCTTATAACTCTCATGCAAAATTTGCTGTACATACTAAACCGAATGTCAGGAACATGCAACCTGCTGTTATGAGTCAGAAATATTCAAAATTTACCCCTGGAGCTTCAGTTTTTGCCTCCGGACCTTCTGTTTTTGCCTCCGGAGCTACTGATTTTTGTGCTACACTAGTAACACCTCATAGGTCAGTAGTTAAGAAAAAAATCTCAAACTTTGACTCATAAACCTGCTGTTTTATCTCAGCTTTCACATGTTATTCCTGCTGGATATCGTGTGACTCAGTACTGGATTCCTAAATGCCTTTTAACTAACCCCAGTATTGAGTCATCGACGTATTGTGCTTCTATGTAGGTTACACGCTTTAGGAAGGAGAACATTTGGATTGTGGATTCAGGTTGCTCACGCCACATGACCGGTAACAAAGAATGGTTCTCCTCTCTCTCTTTTGTGTCACGTGTAGAGAATGTTACTTTTACCGATAATTCTTCAACTCCTATATTTCATAGAGTTCAGTTAGAGTAAACGATCACTACACTTTGAAGGATGTGGCACTTGTCAAAAATTTGAAATACAACTTGCTTTCTGTTTGACAATTGCTAGATGAAAATCTGGAAATTATTTTCAATAAAAACTGCTGCAAAGTTGTAGGTTCAAATAGTGAGATTATTTTTAACATGTCTCAGTTTGGAAGAGTTTTTAAAGCTGATTTTGATATGTCTTCCTCTAAGCATAGATGTCTAATTTCAAATGATTCCCAAGTTTTATATTTTTGGCATCGTAGCCTTGGTCACGTAGGCTTTGATCATCTCACGCGTGTTAGTTCTCTTTATCGCATGCGTGGGCTGCCTAAGCTTAAAGGGGACAAAGAAATTGTGTGCTCTTCTTGTAGACATGCTAAGATGGTTGCAGGTTCACATGCTCCTGTCACAATGACCATGACAACTGAACCGGGTCAACTTTTACACCTTGACACCGTAGGACCTTCGCGTGTTCAATCCTTCAGAGGTAAATGGTATATTCTTGTGATTGTTGATGACTATTCTAGATACTCTTGGGTTTACTTTATGGCATCTAAGAATGAAGATTTTAGTCACTTTAGAACTTTATTGCTTAGATTATCAATTGATCACCCAGGACTTTAAGACCAATTAGAAGTGATAATGGAACCGAATTTAAAAATCAATCGTTTGATCACTTTTGTGCTGAAAATGCAATAGATCATCAATTTTCTTCACCATATGTACCTCAACAAAACGGTGTTGTAGAGAGAAAGAACAGAACCTTAGTTGAGATGGCTAGGACTATGCTTGATGATATCAAACTCCTAGGAAATTTTGGGCTGATGCAGTCGCAACTGCTTGTTATGTCTGAAATCATGTTTTCTTGCGTGCTAAGCTAGGTTAAACACCATATGATCTCAGGTTCGGACATAGGCCTAGTATCATACACTTTAGGGTCTTTGGTTGCAAATGCTTTGTTAAGAAACATGGTAATATTGATAAATTTGAAGCTAGATCTGTTGATGGCATGTTTCTTGGTTATCCATCTGATACTAGAGGCTACCGTGTGCTTTTACTTGATACTAACAGAATTGTGGAGTCATGTGAGGTTTCTTATGATGAAGCTAGCCCAGGTACTAGTTCAAATATTGCAGGTCCGGATCCATATCCGCAGGGGGAGAGTATTTTTGTTAATGAAGAGGAAGAAGTGGTGCTGCTGCCCGAAAATTCAGCAGCTAATGACATTGTTCCAGCTCCTGATCTTGATTCACAGCCAGCACCGATGACCACCATTGCTGGTCCAGATCCTCCTCACGTCACACGCTCATCTATTTGTGATGAACATGAAGAAGAAGAAGCTTGTGAAGTGTCCACTCCCCTCCGGATTTTCAAAAGTCATCCTCCACAACAAATTATTGGAAGCTTCCATGAACGAGTTACAAGATCCAGGTTTTTCGACCCCAATTCTAATGCTCATTCTGCTTTTGTTGCTTCTTTTGAACCCAAAGATATATCACACGCACTCACTAATGAATCTTGGATTATTGCCATGCAAGAAGAGTTAGAAAATTTTGAAAGAAATAATGTTTGGAAACTTGTACCTTCCCCTCAAGGTCACACTTTAATTGGAACTAAATGGGTGTTTAAAAATAAACAAAGTGACGATGGTGTTGTGGTTTGGAATAAGGCTAGGTTGGTTGCTCAAGGTTTCTCACAAGTTGAAGGTCTAGATTTTGATGAAACTTTTGCTCTTGTTGCTAGATTAGAAGCCATAAGAATTTTGTTAGCTTTTGCTGCATCTAAAGGTTTTAAGCTATATCAAATGAATGTTAAAAGTGCTTTTCTTAATGGCTACATAGATGAGGAGGTTTATGTCAAACAACCACCTGGTTTTGAAAATCCAAATTTTCCTAATCATGTTTATAAACTGTCCAAAGCCGTGTACGGTCTCAAACAAGCCCCTAGAGCATGGTATGATATGTTAAAAACATTCTTACTTGAAAAGGTGTTTACCATGGGCAAGGTTGATAAAACTCTTTTTGTGCTTAAGCATGGCAATGACTCATTATTCGTTCAAGTGTATGCGGATGATATTATCTTTGGTTGTGCGTCTCATGATCTTGTGTCCAAGTTTTCAGCTATGATGAGTTCAGAATTTGAGATGAGTATGATGGGGAACTCACGTACTTTTTGGGGCTGCAAATCAAGCAGACAAAGGAGGGTACCTTTGTGCATCAAACAAAGTATACAAAAGATCTCCTAAGGCGCTTCAACATGGACAAAAGCAAGCCTCTTAGGACACCAATGGGAACAGCAACAACACTTGAACTTGATGAAGATTGTGATCCTGTTGATCAAAAAGAATATAGAAGCATGATCGGATCACTTTTGTATCTCACGGCATCAAGACCGGACATACAATTCAGCGTATGTCTTTGTGCACGGTTTCAAGACTCCCCACGTGCTTCACATCGTCAAACCGTCAAAAGGATTCTTAGGTACTTACATGGAACTCAAGAATTTGGCATTTTTCTTCCTTCTTCCTCAACCGTTACTTTGAAAGCTTTTTCCGATGCTGATTTTGGGGGTTGTAGGATTGATAGGAAAAGTACTTCTGGTGCTTGTCATTTTCTTGGTAATTCACTTGTTGCCTTGTCCTCTAGAAAATAAAGTTCAGTTGCACAATCCACAGCCGAATCTGAATATGTGGCTGCTGCTAGTGCTTGCTCACAAATTCTTTGGATTGTTCAAACACTTAAGGACTATGGGGTTGATCTAGATAGTGTTCCACTGTTTTGTGATAACACTAGTGCCATTTGCATTTCTAAAAACCACATGCAACATTCAAGAACTAAGCACATTGACATTAGGTATCACTTTCTCCGTGATAATGTTGAAAAAGGGAACATTGTGCTTCACCATGTAGATACCGAAGAACAATTGGCTGACATTTTTACAAAACCTTTGGATTTCACTCGTTTTTGTTACATTCGTAGTGAAATAGGGGTTATGCATCCTCTTGGCTTAAATTGAGAGAGAATTTTGAAACTTGGGAAGTCTATGTGTGAATCTGAAATTAAAATAATATGAGCATAGTATTTCATGCATATATGACTTTGTGATTCCTTTTTCATGCTGAAAGTTCTTACTACATTACTCGTGTTATACATTTTGTAGTTTTTACCATGTCTAGTAACTGGAATAATTACTTACACTAAATCTGGTCATGGTCGAACTTTCTTGCTGTTTTGAACTTGTTGCATGCTCACAAGTGCTTTTAATCATAAAGAATTAATCAAGTAATCAACTCACATGTTGAGTTTTTATGTTCAAATAAAAAATGAGAAAAGATCAAGAGAATATGCATGCATCGCACTTCTTCTTTTGAGATGGCTTATCATTGCACTTAGATATGAACTTGAAAGGAGTTGTGTATGACTAAAACTATGTCCTTAAGCTTCTGACTGTCAAATGACATAGGCTTGGCTTGGTTGGTTAGAATAAGGCTGATGCTGCATATAATCTCTTGCAAATGTCATAAGATCAAAATTTGTGCTTTAAATGTTAAATTAAATGCAGCAACAAGTGTCATGCTTTCAGGTCTTGAAATAGTTAAGTTTGTGAGATCATGACTTGCTTAAATTGAAAATTACACTTGATCTCTACCATGGCTTACACTACTTTATGTATCTCATTGATGTGTTAGTGTAAGTTACTTGATAGTATGATTTGGATGAGCTTTTTTTATATGTATATGTTATAATGTGCTCATAACAAATTAAAATTTCTCTTTTGTACCGTGCTGAATACATTGTCAAAGGGTTAGAAACTGATCACACATTGCACACATTCACAAGTATTTTGGCACGATTCTTCTCAGGGGGAGAATTTTTGTTTTTCTTCTCATTTTATTTCTGATTTACAAAGGGGGAGAAATTTTTTTCAAAACTTTCCATGTGAATAAGCCAATGTTCAGATTTTAAGTGGTGTTGCCAATACATTCATCAAGGGGGAGATTATGAGACCTATGAGTGCTCAATACAGTGGCTTTGACGATAAGAGTTTTGAATACTAACAAAACACCTTTTTAACAAGGTCCGACTCTAGGTCCGAGCTCCTGCAAGGTCCGACGATAGGTCCGACTTTTTTTGTGTAGCTCTGTTAAGGTCCGACGTAAGGTCCGACTTGCTTTGTCTAGGTATGACTTATTTTGGCTAGGTCTGACTTGTTTTTGCTAGCTCCGGTTCAAGGTTCGATTAGCTTTGGTAAGGTCTCGGAGCTTGATTGCAATGGTTCTGCTTTTAACTTGCAATGTTTTGAACTTGCTTTACTCTTATGGAAATTTTGCTTAGTATTATTTTACTATGTTTTTGGTGTGTTTTGGTGCTTATGGCTGATATCATTTTGCTATGGTTTACAACATGCATATGTGAGGTGCTCACGTAAGGTGTTGTAGTTTCGGAACTAACGAGAGTCAAGTAAAGAACTTGTGCTCGGAAGTATTGGATGTTTATTCATGTGCAGGTGTTGCTTGAGTTCAAGACATGGCTGGTGACGGGATCCATTGAACTAGTCTTAGGGAGAAGATGAGGTTCAACAACCAAGTTGGGAGGAATTGTGGTTGAGTTGATCGGGAGGTTGCGCAGTATGTTTGAATCAAGAACAATGCATATGAAGGTATCTTGGACGTCGTTGGAAGATGTTTGCACATGTGCAAGGAGTGCATGGACGTGGCTGCGTGGTTCCAAGGCGTGATGAAGAGATGTGGACGTAAAGAATTGGTCGGAAAGGTCCAACCGACTAGGTTATGGACTCAGGCTGCGGCTGAGTCGTGTTTGACTCAAATATGGAAAGTTTTGAGTTGGTTATGATAGGATTTCGTGTGGGTGATGATTTTATGTTATTTTAGGAATATGGGATACGTTCCTAAGTTGTTTGGAAGTCTTAAGATTGCTTCTATCTGCGTATAGAAGAGTACTAAGCAGTATTAGAAAGTTACAGTTTGAATCTAAGTAGGAGTAGGAGTCCTAGTTTGAGTTGAGTTGGCCTTCGGGCTGGTTATATAAGCAAGGAAGGCCAGACCTCTTGGAGCATGACTTTGGGGATGTTCCTCTTGTGTTTTGATAAATAAAATTCGTATTCTAATGGAACTTTTGTGCCTTGTTCGTCTGACTTGTTTCAGACAAGTTTTTCTCATCGAGTTTCTGTTCAGCACTACCTTGCTTCGGTGATTTTATCATAACTCGAGTTTTACAGATCCAATTGATATGATTCTTTTTGGGCTGTCCTCCCAAGTTGATTATCTATCATCTGTGAAAATTTCACGGTCATTTAATTTGTGGTTTCTGATCTACACGAGTTCCTTTGCAGTATTCCAGAACTGTTTTTCTCGTGTAGGACAGATTGACATTTGTTCGATCTTTCGATCGTAACTTGAGTTTCTTTCAACGGATTTTCATGATTCTTGTTGTGACGTCTTCGTGACTTGATTCTGTACAATCTATACTAGTTTTGTCATAGATGAACACGTTTAGATTAGTCACACACACGGTTTCTTTAACAGATCGGTTTTCTGCTGAGGGGTGTTTTGTTGCTTCTGCTGAAAAGTTTTTATCTACCATTCACCCCCCCTCTGGTAGCTTTACACGTGTACTTCGATCCTACAGATGAGAAGGGTACGCTTTGGTTAGGGAAAAGGGTTTGTGTGCCTAATATGAAGAAAATCCGCGACACGATATTAAAGGAGGCACATGAGTCACCTTATTCCATACATCCCGGAAGTACAAAGATGTACAAGGACCTGAAAACTTGTTATTTGTGGGATGGTATGAAAAGGGACATAGCTGAGTATGTTGCCTTATGTGACACGTGCCAATGGGTGAAGGCTGAACATCAAAGACCCGCTGGACTGTTGCAACCATTGAAAGTACCCGAGTGGAAGTGGGAAGACATCAGCATGGATTTCATCGTCGGATTACCACGTACTCAGTCGGGTTAGGACTCCATCTGGGTTATTGTGGACCGACTGACGAAAACAGCCTATTTTCTTCCTGTTAGAACCACGTACCGCGTCACAGAACTAGCTGAGCTGTATATGGAGCAAATCGTGTGTCGCCATGGAGTTCCGAAGAGGATGGTTTCAGATCGGGGTTCTCAATTTACCTATAGATTCTGGAAGAAGCTGCATGAAGCCATGGGTACACGGCTAAATTTCAGCTCCTCTTATCACCTGCAAACTGATGGGCAAACTGAGAGAACAAATCAAATTTTGGAAGACATGTTGAGAGCTTGCGCCTTGAAACATGGGCGTAGTTGGGATAGGAGCTTGCCGTGTGCTGAATTCTACTACAACAACAGCTATCAAGCCAGCTTGAAGATGTCTCCATTCGAAGCATTGTATGGTAGATGGTGTAAAACGCCGCTGTTCTGGAATGAGACCAGAGAGAGCCAAGTGTTTGGACTCGAAGTGCTGCAAGAAGTTGAGAAGCAATTCCAAACGATACGAGAAAATTTGAAGGTTGCTCAGTCACGACAAAAAGGTTATGCGGACAATAGGTGAAGAAAGTTGACTTTCGAAGTAGGAGACTGCGTGTACCTTAAGGTATCACCTATCTGAGGCCAATGACGTTTCAACGTCAAAGGCAAGTTAGCACCTCGCTACATCGGGCCATTTAAGATTTTGGACAAGCGAGGAGAGGTAGCCTATCAACTAGAGCTACCAACACACCTCTCCGACGTACATGACGTGTTTCACGTAACCCAACTCAAGAAGTGCTTAAGAGTACCGGAAGAACAAGTACCAATGGATGAGCTCGAGCTTCAAGAGGATCTGACCTATGTAGAGCACCCTGTCCAAATTTTGGACGTGAAGGAAAGGGTCACAAGGAACAAAGTGATCCGTTGGTGCAAGGTATAGTGGAGCCATCACACGGAAGCCAAAGCTACATGGGAGCGTGAGGAAGACCTCAAGGCAGAATTCCCTCATCTATTCTCTACTCTAACGAATCTCAAGGGCGAGATTCAGTTTAAGGGGGGTAGGTTTGTAACACCCTCAATTTCATATCCATGCATTGCATATAGAGAACCATTATAAAAGAAGTAGAATGGGAGAAAGACAGCTGAAAGAGCCAACTCCAAACGGTCGAAGTGCGCTGCCGATACTCCCCCGGGGCGCGGGACACGTGGCGGCTTTGGAGCTCACCCCTGCGCAAGGGATGAGGTCCCGCCCCGCCAGACACGTGGCGCACGCGGAGCTCACCCCTGCGGAAGGGATGAGGTCCGGCCCCACTGAACACGTGTTGCCTTCGGAGCTAGTCTCTACGGAGAAGCGAGGCCCAGCCTCGCGGGACACGTGTCGTCCTCGGAGCTCACCTCCGAGGAGAAAAGAGGTCTGGCACTGTGGGACACGTGTTGTCCTCGGAGCTCACCTCCGAGGAGAAGGGAGGTCCGACACTGCTGGACACGTGTCGTTCTCGGAGCTCACCTCCGAGGAGAAGTGAGATCCGATGCTGTTGGACACATGGCGCCTCCGGAGCTCATCCCTACAGAGGTGATGAGATCCTTAAGCGGTTTTTCTCCTGTGCGCGGAAATACCCGATACCAAGGGTACTGGCACAATCTTTCTGCGCTGCTACCACACCCAAATCAATTGGAGATAAGTTGTTAAGATCCAAAACAAATTTAATAGGACTCTTATTTGAAATCCAATTGGAGTAGGACTCTTCTTTTTCCTTTATAAATAGAGTCCAAAAAACCCCTTGGCTGTAACACCTTTCCCAAGTCGACGACTTAGAAGCCCTAGCCCCAAACTCGCCGAGTTAACCCCCTTCATCGGAGTTCAGCCACCGGTGAGACCGCCGACGAGCCCCGTCACGCTCGCCGTCGCCGGAAGAGAGCCGACAATCTGTCCTGCTTCCATTGCTAGGAGAAAGGCCCCGCCACCAAAGAGAAGTGAGGTAGGTCTTCGTTACCTATCTTACGTCGTCGTGGTTTCTATGCATCTGTTTTCTTCGCTCCCTTCGAACATAAGCTTTTTCATGTCGACATATCACGTGTTGATCGGTTTTTGACGGTGGAATTGATCTAAATCTTGAGTAAAGATCATCACCACGTCCGCACTTGATCCCTACACCCTTGTTCATCGTAAAACCACACGCAAAGCCATTAAAACATGCAAGAACACGTACAAACTGAATTAATGAAACTGCACCATAGGATTAGCATGCACCTACACCATTGCATCTTAAGTAAAGTTTGTGCATGATGATTGATTGCTCTGAATCTTGTATGTGCGTGATCGTGAGTAGAAGGACAAGATCAGAAAGCTATCTACGAAGAACTACAGCACCAAGACTTTGAGACTCCTGAGCAACAAAAGCCACAGGAGCAAGGCAAGTGCCCCTTGACCATATTGATCCCATGTTTTGAAACTGTTTTGTTTGCGAAAATGTGTGTGCTTGAGTCAACTTTATGGGACACCCTTTTATAGGAGTTTACTAGCTTTGTTAACCATCCTTGTCGCCAGGGAAGTTGATGAGTCGGATATGGTCGTTTTTTCCTTTTTGCTTCGCTTAGCTTACGGGATACGGGAAGCGAAGCAGAACATGTCTAAGTACTGCACTCATGTGAATAATGATAATGAGAACTTGATGATGATAATGAGCATAGAATCGGGGGAGATCTAGGAAAGCTTGGTTCGTGGATGTGGTAGAATGAGATGGTGGTTTACTTGCCGTAGATCTAAGGACCGGTTCATGCGAGCACATGCCAGGAAAACAGTGCCACCACAAGGCCAAGTATGGGTGTGGCTTAGCTGACTAATTAGGTAAGTTGCTAGAATGTTATGGACCGTGGAAGGCATGCGGAATGGGAGTCGAGAGAGGACTTCCCTGGGAACTGCATGGCATAAGACGGGGCCCGTGGGTGGGAGAATGGTGATTCGAGCCTGCTGGTGAAACCTTAGTGAGTCCATACATCTAGTAGCCCCTTTTTAAAGGCTATTTTGTGATCTCTTGGCCATACACCGATGGTTGTGTATTGGTATAATGGAGGTTCTGCAGTCGCCGACGGGTGACGAAATCACAAACTTGTGGGTAAAGTGGTGCCACCTCTGCAGAGTGTAAAACTACCATGATAGTCGTGCTTACGGTCACAAGCGCCTGGCCAACTCACATGATTAGAGGGAATGTTTGGGATGGAAATTTGGGATGGATGTTTGGTATGGTATGGTATGGTATGGTATGGTATGGTATGGTCATTGAGATTGGTCCCGGGACTGGTTGAGTCTTGGCAATGAGTTTGGTTTTGGTTATATGAACATGAGATGGTTATGAGAATGAGATAAACTTGAGAAAGATCAATGGCTGGTTGAGACTTGAGGAAAAGGTGATTTATGATGAAAGAATGTTGAGACTTGATAAATGGTGAACTATGATGAAGTTATGTTGCTGTTATAACATGGATATGATGGTATTAAATTCATCTAGACTTGGTTGCTGTTTTTATCATGGTTGTGAAACAAAATTTGCTTTCTGCAATGAGCCTTTTATTTCCTACCTTGTTGTAAGCTACATGTCATACTTTTCCCGCCCGCACTTGATGAGTACGACATGTACTCACCCTTGCATTTTCATACAAACATCAGCAACAGGAGAAGTGTACCTCGAAGACCATGTGGAGTACTAGGCGTGCGAACTACCGTCAACTTGCCTGTGGAGTTGAAGATGGAGCCGCTGCTGTTTAGTTTGCTTCCACCATCGTTTAGAGACTTCCACTGCTAGAATAAGTTAGAGACTTCTGCTGCTAGAATAAGTTAGAGACTTCCGCTGCAAGAATAAGTTAGAGATTGATGTAATAAAGTACTTAAACCCTATTATTCGTGGTTATATTCTGAATTCAGTTTGTGGATTACATGTGTGTGTATGATGAACATCTTGGGCACACATATGCATTAGCTGGGTTCCGTGTTTTACGGGACCGGGCGTCACAGGGCCCCTCCTGTCGGGCTCTTTTCATCCTCTCAACAGGAACTCGTGCATGCACAAAGCTGGATCATGGCGCGCGCCGTTCTCTCTCGTTTCTCAACCAAATTGGCTCCGATTTCGCTCTACACCATCCTCTCATCGAGACCTAGCAGCCAGGCAAGGTCTTACGGCATGACAAGGGCCAGAAACGGGTCGGCATCGGCGGGGCGGCTCGGATGCAAGGCACCGGCGAGGTGCGGCACGTCTCGAGCTTCTCCCAGCGAGCTAAGGTGCCGTATGAGAGGTCCCGCCAGTCCCGTACCAAGGGGACGGGGCACCTCACCCGGGAATCGCATTGGGTGGTGCCGTGTTATGCGGCACCCAATAGCACACATATAAGGAACAATGTATTACATAAATCAAAGCCGAAGCTTACAACTGTTCTTTGTAAATAATTTACATAAAATAGCTACAGCGGAAGTCTATAAACAGCTCACGTTGAATATCTAAGAAGCACTCGAGAAGGGGTCCAGCCCGCGGACTCCTCTCGCTAGCAACACGAAGACATGGCAGCGGCTAGGTTCTCCAAGTGTGACATGACTCGGAAGTTCCCTAGTCTCACCGGATAACCTTCTTTATAGCGTCGAGGGTTACCTGCAAAACCACTTATATAGAAAGAGTGAGCACAAAGGCTCAGCAAGACTTAACCGTCTCTCCTAAAGCATGCAACTCTACATGAGGGTAACTTAAGACCTAATCCTGTAATTTGCGAAAAGACTCGCCTACAAGTTCATCCTTAACTTTCAGATTCTTAGCCACAAGTAGTGACCTTGCGCCCAGCAACTTTGGAACTCCACAATCAAACAAGAAACGCTTCATTCCAATGTTATTTGTCCCAAGGTGAAAAATAAATTTAGTTTGCTCTATCTCTACTTCAAATAGGGTTTTCATGCAACTTAATATAATCATAGCAGCAATTATACTTTTGCAAACTGTTTCCACACAAGTTGATTACTACGTCACAACATGGGAGCAAGCGGTACTCAATAACCGCGAGGGACGGTGATTCAAATCATACACTACCCGGATAACTCGACACATACGCCGGCCTCTGAAGACCCAACTCTGGTGTCCTTCATTACGTCATATGTGGCAACCTTTCTCAGGACACTAAAGTGTAGAACTGGTCGCGCCGTCTTGGGCTCATAGGTCTAACGAGACGATGTGGTATGCCTCTACAATCCAGTGAACCTGGTACATCTGTTTTCTGGTTCCCATATATCAGTAAGCATCCGGTACACAACTCAATACTTGCTCCTGGACGCAGCACACGCATCGGTCCTTAACCGACACAGGCAGAGCTACTCGACCAAGACCTCGTCTTGTCGTGGCCTAACCCCTCTGCCCGGTCTCATCTTTGGAAATGTAAACTTTAGTTTGCCTCTCTTCCAACTGTACTTATGAAATCCTAAACTATAGCTCGTGAGTATATTCCAACTACTCGACTTCTACCGGATGTCCTAAGCTAGTTAGCACAGCATTATTCTACAGCGATGACACATTTCTACCCCTGACCTCAGGATTCATCTTTGGTTATGCAAGTGGAGTATAAAACATCCTTGACCTAATGCACATACAAACTGACACCCATAGTAGTGAACAAAGTAAAAACTTTAGAAAACAACTTAAATGCAAATCGGGGCTTGCCTTGGTTTTGCAGGTGACTAAAGTCATATAATGTGATGTTAGTTGCTGATGACTTGAATCTCAATCCCTGCCTTCTTGCTCCTTGATCCAAGCTCAACTTCTCCTTCTTCACTTTCCACGTTTAATCACTACACGTTATGAATATGTATACATGTTTAATTATAAAATCTTTGCTAACAGGTGCTAAAGACAAGTTTAAAACTGGAACTCTGTTTAAGAATTTAAAATGACACTGGGGCTGGTGGTTTGGTTGTGTGTTTAAGCACTATGATCAAGTGATGAGTGGGGTTTCATCACTTGGGTGGTGATCACCTAATGGGTTGAATAGAACACTACTGATCCAGGGCTCCAATGGAGCTGGAAATTTTCTTGTGAGTTCCTTGTCACAAGAAGGTCCTCTGGACCAAAATTCAGAATGTTTCACTGATTAGATCACCCAGAACAATTCCCTAAGCATTTAGGCATAAAGGAATTAATTCTGATTAAACTTGCACTTTCATGCAAATCTATATGAACCATAATTTCACACATGGCTCAGGGAGTATTCCTGAATTTTTCTAGGATTTTTGGAGCTAAGGAATGCCCAGAACTGAATTTCAAAGTTTTGGAAATTCTCTGAAAATGTTTCTGTATTCATTTGAATACAGAAACATGAAATCAGAATTACCCTAACTAAATCAGCTCCAAATGAGCTGAAACTTTTACATGAGTCCCCTAACATCCTAAAGAATATTCTGGAAAAATTTGGGGAATTTTGGATGAACCAAACTCCCTCTAAAATTCTTTTGCTGAAAAGCTTTAAAGAATTCTCCAGAATTTTCTATTGGTTTTCGTGCAAATTGGATTGCATATTTGGATAGAGTTTTTCACCCTGAATCCAACCCAATTTGAATCACTAAATTTGGAGCTTCCTAGCAATAGTTATGAGGTTCTAAAGTTTAAACTAAGTCTGGAATTCAAATTAATTCGGGAAATGTTCAAACTCTGACTGTGGGTCCATCCTACACGTGTCAGCCGCTGGGACTGAGCCACACGGGGCCACAGAACTTTCCTGCACAGCCACACTGGATCCCAGGGCCGCAGCGGATCGATGATTTAAAATATCGTCACTGACAAGCGGGGCCCCCGGTCATCTTCAACCTCCGGCTGTTTCCTTTTTCCCACGCCGCCCCCTCACCGGAGCCTCGTCGGAGCTCGCCGGACCCGGCTTCCCTGCCGCCTCTCGGCTCGGTACTTGCCGCCTGGGGGTTTCCAGCTACGAGGAATTCAATGGTGCTGTGATCTCGGGCTGCCGGTGACCGGAAATCGGTCGGCGACGTGCGTACCCCTCGGTACAGCTTCGGCGCCGTGGCCCGAGCAACCTAGGCCGCCAAAAGTTCGGCGGATTTGCTCTAAAGCATCAGTGGAGGTCAGGCTAGCTCGGCAAGGCCTCAATATTGCTCGGTAACGGTGGCATGTGGGGGTTCACCGTGTGCCCGAGTGTCCCCGCCATGGCCGCCGATGGAAGAACTCAAAATTAGCAGCCCCTACTCACTGCTAAGCCAGGGTTGCGAAGGAAAAAGGATCTCTATCCTCTCTAGCTCCTGTGTGCGCAAAATGAGCAGCTCTAACCGAAAATTGAGATTCAATTTCAACAATTCTTACCCGCGGTGAAGCTTTTCCGGACGAAAGAAGAACTCGAAATTCTCGAGCTATGGTGCACGGATTGCCCTGAATTTTGGAGAGGAGCAGCGCAGAGAGTTGGCGCGCCTTGGGGTGCGCTCATTCGGTCGTGAAACTGCCCGGTGTGAGCTGCCCACGAGCGCCCGACGTCCGTTTCCACCGTCTGCACCTCAGCTTCGGCGCTGATTTTCAAAATACGGCCAAAAGCAGCCCCGAACGCCGGAGCTGAGCTGGGGAAACTCTTGTGCACACGCTGGCGCTCCTTTTTCGTGTCGATAGCTTGAGCAGTCGGGGAGCGACGCCGGCTTAGGATCGCCGAGAGCAGACACGGCGCCGGCGGCTCGTTTTTCTCGGGAGGAAGCAGAACTGGGGCTCGGTGTGGTGGTTTGTGACCGACAGAGTGCTGCGTGGGGGAGATAAGGGCGCGGTGAGACATCAAGCTGGTCTCCAGCGTGAGAGGGGGGGGGGTGAGGCGGTGGCTTCGGTGTAGCCGCAGTGTCGCCCGGTGAGATGATCTGAGTTCGTGTCTGACCCGAGAGTAAGACTTAGGCAGTAAGTTTTGCTCTCCCCTCTCAATGACAATTGGGGCCCACAGCTCCTCTCTGCCCCAAAAGATCTCCAAATTTTGACACATTGCAAATTCAGCTATGAGGGATCCAAATTCAAAAGCCATTTTGCCATTTGACAATTTGTGCCACAGTTTCAAATTTAAATTCAAATTTGGATGAAATTTACAAGTTCCTTTGATATTCATATCAAACCCTCTCCAAATTTGCTCAAAACTTGGCTCCCTCATAATTTGGACCTGAGGAATTCAAATATGTCCTCTGATCTTTGAGTTGGCTATTGCAAATACAACTTTTTTCAACAACAGTTTGAATCTCTACCTTTTGAGAATGGCCTTCATCTTTTTGAAGTGACCCTCTTAGTTCAAACTGAATTTAGAGTTTTATTGCACATGCCAACACTATCATGAGTAAACAAAAGTTTTTGTAAGTCCCATTTCCTGTATAAACTCAACTTTATTCATAGCTCAAATTTTCTATTAACAAGTTTTGGGAATTTTACATTCCTCCCCCCTTAAAAAGAATCTCGTCCCGAGATTCATGATAAAGGACAATGTGGAGAGGACAACTACTCAACATACACCTCTAACAACTCCGGACGATTGCGTTGCAAATACTCCTCGTTTTCTCATGTAGCTTCCTCGGACGTGTGATTTTCCCATAGCACTTTGAAAAATCGCAATGTCCGATTTCTTGTTTCTCGAGTCTTCTCATCAATTATCCGGGCTGGATGTGCAACATAAGTAAGGTCCGGCTTCAAATCTGCTAAGCCTTCCATGAGAACCTTCGTTGGAACTTTTAAGCACTTCCGCAACTGAGATATGTGGAAGACATTATGAACTCCGGCTAAGGCTGCCGGCAAATCCAAACGGTATGCCACGGGTCCACATCTTTCAATGATGGCGAAGGGACCAATAAAACATGGAGTCAATTTTCCTTTCACTCTAAATCGGTGAATGCCCTTCATAGGAGATACGTGGAGGTATACGTGGTCTCCAACTTGAAAGTTAATAGGACGACGTCTCTTATCCGCATAGCTCTTTTGCCTGGACTGAGCGGCTTTAAGATTTGCTTGAATAAGCCTTATCCGCTCTTCAGCTTCATTTACGAGATCAATCCCGTAAATCACTCTCTCGCCAGATTCACACCAGTTCAAGGGTGTGCGGCACTTCCAACCGTAGAGAGCTTCATAAGGTGCCATTTTTATGCTCGTTTGATAACCATTATTATACGAGAACTCCGCCAACGGTAAGTGATCATTCCAGCTCTTACCGTGGTGGATGGCACACGCCCTTAGCATATCTTCAAGGATTTGATTCACCTTCTCAGTTTGCCCATCGGTTTGAGGGTGATATGTGGAGCTTCGAATCAATTTAGTTCCCAAGGATGTGTGTAGCTGTTCCCAGAAGCGGGATATGAACAGCGATCCTCTGTCGGAGACAATGGTACGGGGAACTCCATGCAAGAATAAGATTCGTGCTATGTACAACTCCGCATATTGCTTGGCGCTGTAGTTGGTATGCACCGGAATGAAACGTGCTGATTTGGTTAATCGGTCCACGATTACCCAAATCAAATCATGGTGGTGGGAGGTCATCAGCAACCCAACGATGAAATCCATACTCAAGTCTTCCCACTTCCATGCCGGTATTTGTAGCGGTTGCAAGGTTCCCGCTTTCTTCATGTGGTCGGCGTTAACTCGTGGACACGTATCACATTCTGATACGTATTTAGCCACCTCTCTCTTCATCCGGGTCCACCAAAATTTAGTCCTCAATTCTTGGTACATCTTGTTGCTGCCCGGATGAATAGAAAATTTGGATAAGTGAGCCTCATCCAAAATTTTCTTCCGCAGCCTCATATCACGGGGTACGACTATCCGGTCCTTGAACCATAGGGTGTCTTCATCATCTAACCGGAAACATATCATTTCCCTGTTCTTCAATCTCCTGATATGAGCCATGCCCTTGTCTTTCTTTTGAGCTTCCATAACCTCTTCTCTTATTGTGGGTATGAGAGCTAGATTATGCAGAGCTCCATATGGAACCAAGTAGAGACTTGGTTCTTCCTCTTCTATCGGCACAATGGTCAGGTTATGAATATGAGACTTCCGGCTGAGTGCATCGGCAACCACATTTGCCTTGCCTGGATGATAATGAATTTCAATCTCATAGTCCTTGATCAGCTCCAACCATCGCCGTTGTCACATATTCAACTCTTTCTGAGTGAATATGTACTTCAAGCTTTTGTGGTCGGTGTAGAGATGAACCAGATTTCCCAATAGGTAATGTCTCCACATCTTCAAAGCTAGTACCACGGCAGCAAGCTCGAGATCATGAGTTGGATAATGTTGCTCATGATTCCGTAATTGCCGTGATCCATATGCGACCACACATCCTCCTTGCATGAGTACACAACCAAGCCCGACGCCGGATGCATCACAATAAACATCAAAAGGCTTGGTTGTCTCCGGTTGAGCTAGAACCGGAGCTGTTGTGAGGTGTTTCACCAACACTTGAAAAGCTTCCTCACACGGCTTGCTCCAATCATATTTGATGCCCTTTTTCAGTAGCTCTGTCATAGGTTTGGAGATCTTTGAGAAGCCCGGGATGAATCTCTGGTAATATCCCGCCAAACCCAAGAAGCTACGAACTTCATGGACTGATGTTGGAGACTTCCATTTCAGCACTTGTTCAATCTTGATTGGATCAACAGAAAAGCCTTCTGCTGAAATAATGTGCCCAAGAAATGGCACTTGGTTGATCCAGAATTCACATTTACTAAACTTTGCATAGAGCTTGTGATCTCTCAGTCGTTGGAGCACATTATGCAAATATTTAGCGTGTTCCTCTTCAGATTTGGAATAGACCAAGATGTCGTTGATGAATACCACGACGAACTGGTCCAGCTCCGGCATGAACACCAAGTTCATAGGATACATAAAGTGGGCCGGAGCATTGGTCAACCCAAATGACATGACAAGATACTCATAGAGTCCATATCTTGTCGAGAATGCTGTTTTTGGGATATTTTCTGCTCGAATCTTGATTTGATGATATCCCGACCTTAAGTCCATCTTGGAGAAGACTTTAGCACCCACTAGTTGAACGAAGAGAATATCAATTCTTGGTAGTGGATACTTGTTCTTTATTGTCACAGCATTCAAAGGACAATAATCGATGCATAGCCTCAGCGTCTCATCCTTCTTCACAAATAAAGCTGAGCAACCCCATGGTGATGAACTTGGACAAATAAACACCTTGTCCATCAGATCCTTGAGTTGCTCCTTCAGTTCTGCTAGTTCATTCGGAGCCATTTTGTATGGTCTCTGAGAGATTGGCGTGGTTCCCAGTATCAACTCTATTTTGAACTCCACCTCGCGCTCAGGTGGTAGGCCTGGAAGGTCTTCGGGAAACACGTCCGGATATTCACGGACTACCGGAATATCTTCTAACTTGCACGCCTCGGCATTACATACTTCTGGGTCTTTGGAAACCGCTTCGCCGAGATACAATGTTTGACGTCTGTGAAGTGGAGAGTCCAAGTGAACACTCCTGTTCTCGATGTCCAGAACAGCCTTACGGAAGGTCAACCATGGTATTCCCAATATGGCATTGATTCCCTGATCTTCGAGAATGATGAGGTGGTAGGATAAATTTTTCCACCCAAACAAAGTGGTGCTCGAGAAACGACTTCATTAGTTGAGATGTCTCCACCTGGCGAATGAAGTTATGTGTTGCACCAGAGTCGAATAAAATGACAACCGGCTTGTCATTTAAGGTGAACCTGCCGGCAAGAACAGGTCCTCCCTTTTGCAGATCATCGACTGACACATAATTAACTGTCCCCACTTTGGACATAGCTTTTCTTGGCTGTCCAAGATCACTCTTTGGCGCTGGACCTGCAGACACAATGTTGCTGCTCGGTTCAGTTGCTTCATTGACATTGAGTTCATTGTCAACGTGAAGTGGGACAGCACTTGGTTCAGCTGAGAAATCACCTTGTTCATCTTCAACCTCTTGAGGGAAATAATATTCTGATGCACCTTGTTGATACTGAGGTGCATGAGAAACAAGTCGCTGCTGCGGTGTAGGAGAATAAGACCTCTGTGGAGTAGAAGAGGCATCACACTCCCAGAATGATTGGACCTCTTGTGGAATCTCTCGACCGGAAGGTGAACGGATCACCAACCGATACTTCTGAGGTAGATGATTGCATTCCTCCTGTGATGAGTCCCTCTCCCTCTTTTCTTTGAGGTAGAGATTGGAATAATATTACTGAGTGATAGCACAGCTCACAAACTCATCAAAATTCTCTTGGCTAACTTGAGCCAATTCACATCGCAGCCTAGCGGTCAGCACTCGGTAAAAGTGATAACCCTTCATGGCTGGTGACTTCACATAGTCAGGGACATATTGAGCTAAGCGATTGAATTCTTCGCATACTCAATAACACTCATGTCTCCTTGCTTTAGGTTCCAGAATTCATCATGTCTTGTTTGCATTATGCCCGCAGGGATGAAATGAGCATGAAATGCAGCCTGGAACTCCGCCCATGTGACACGATGCCCTGCTGGTTGAACAGCAAGGTAGTCTGCCCACCATGCTCCACCAAAGCCGTGAAGATGCTGAGCGGCATATAGAGTCTTTGAGAATTCATCACATTGGATCAACCCAAACTTGGACTCAATGACACGTAACCAGTGATTTGCTTCACAATGGTTAGCCGCCTCAGAGAATACCGGCGGTTGTGTCGCCAAGAAATCCAGATACGTGCCCTGGGTTGGCATGTGATGTTGAGCTTCTCGATTTATGCCTTGCTGCACTAGAGTTTGGAGATTTTCATTCATCTTCGCCATAATTTCAGCCAATCCGGTTGACGATGGCTCTTGTGATGAAGTCGAGTCATTCCCACCTCGACTTGAACCTCCAATCTCCATTTGAGGATGTGTGCGTACCATACTGCACGAAATAAAATTTTGAGTCAATCAAAATTCTGTCTCAGTAGTAAGTAAAGATAAGTAAAACATGAACATGTCATGAACTTCATGAAAGCATAACTACATTCATGTTTAAACAAATCTTAAGTACGCTGAACTAATCAGCGGGACTACCCTGACCAGTTCACACAAACTCCAAATTTTACTCAAGTTATCAACAGATTCTTGACTTTAGTTCAATACCAAAGTTTTAGTAAACTTCAGTAGCTTTACAACAAGTACTCATAGGCTCCTTATAGATTTTTCTATAGGAAGTTATGGCTTAAAACAGAAAGGTCTAGAGAGGTTTTTGCTACTGTCCTGGTTTTGAACAGTTTGCCTTCAACTGGACTTTTCACCCACTTAACTTGTGATTCTGCTCTGGAGGCCTACAAGGAAGTCGTAGCGCACTTGAAAATCTTTCCAGAACTGTATCATACACCTTAATTGGTTAAATCTACTCAGAGTTATGCTCTGTTAAATCCCATCAGGAATTCCTGCCAGAAACAGAGCACTCTGTTTTTGAAAACTTTGACACCTAGACTTTCTCTCATTTGAATCTTAGCTCAAAATAAGAGTTCAGTAACTAATATTTGTTTCAAACTTCCATTTTTTTGTTAAAAGTTAGTTCATGAATCATTTCTTCATAGGGAAGAGGATTATATGTTTAGTACGGTGTCGATGCACCGTAAGAATCATGTCAGTACTACGTAGCCTCCCCAAAGAAAATCCTAAACCGGATTATACCGGCATATACGTATTATCAGTGGCACTAAGACGGTCTCTCGGACACGTGTACTACACGGGATACGTACGTGGTTAGTACCTGCAGGAAAAAACACTCAATAGTGGTGCACTCAAAGGTTGTTTCATTTCAGACAGTTCCATACTTGAAAGTAAATACAAACGCCCGTATCATTGTCATACGGCCGTCCTTGAGTTAAGCCACGTCTCAAGGTACGTGATCGTGTTTCAACACCACACGACGGGGAACCCGATTATGTCATGAACGGGTCGTCACGGTGTGGAATGTTATCAACCCAACGGATACCACCTACTGCCCCGCAGGGCACGCCGATGGCAAGCGCTGTGTATGTCCCCCTGGCTATTTCCAGACGAACACACTATCGCGTTACTGACCACACGATGGGGTCTCCATTTACTTGCCTAATGAACGCTAGGGATCAGCATTTCATATGAACTCAGGAACATTAAGAGTCCAAGAGTTTCATATTGACGTCTCACACCAAGCTGTGAGACCTTTCCCTGAACCACATTCCTCGTCAGGGGAGCTAACTGAAATTGAACCGCTTTCGGTGGCGTTCCTTACCATGCTTACCAGAGCGTAGGTGCGTCGTTACATAATCAAAATTCAGAATTATAACACGTAAGTTAGTTTTGCCACTTTAAGTAACTATACTACTATAGTCCTTATGTGGGCCTAATACCGTTTCCTCACCGTATCCTAAGTTTTTGACGTAATACGATCCTTATTCCGTGCGCTATTACCAATGCGGCTCTGATACCACGCTGAGAGGACCCGCCAGTCCCGTACCACGGGGACGGGGCACCTCGCCCGGGAATCGCATTGGGTGGTGCCGTGTTATGCGGCACCCAACAGCACACATATAAGGAACAATCTATTACATAAATCAAAGCGGAAGCTTACAACTGTTCTTTGTAAATAATTTACATAAAATAGCTACAGCGGAAGTCTATAAACAGCTCACGTTGAATATCTAAGAAGCACTCGAGAAGGGGTCCAGCCCGTGGACTCCTCTCGCTAGCAACACGAAGACATGGCAGCGGCTAGGTTCTCCAAGTGTGACATGACTCGGAAGTTCCCGAGTCTCACCGGACAACCTTCTTTATAGCGTCGAGGGTTACCTGCAAAAACACTTATATAGCAAGAGTGAGCACAAAGGCTCAGCAAGACTTAACCGTCTCTCCTAAAGCATGCAACTCTACAAGAGGGTAACTTAAGATCTAATCCTGTAATTTGCGAAAAGACTCGCCTACAAGTTCATCCTTAACTTTCAGATTCTTAGCCATAAGTAGTGACCTTGCGCCCAGCAACATTGGAACTCCACAATCAAACAAGAAACACTTCATTCCAATGTTACTTGTCCCAAGGTGAAAATAAATTTAGTTTACTCTATCTCTACTTCAAACAGGGTTTTCATGCAACTTAATATAATCATAGCAGCAATTATACTTTTGCAAACTGTTTCACACAAGTTAATTACTACGTCACAACATGGGAGCAAGCGGTACTCAATAACCACGAGGGACGGTGATTCGAATCAAACACTACCCGGATAACTCGACACATACACCCACCTCTGAAGACCCAACTCTGGCATCCTTCATTACGTCGTATGTGGCAACATTTCTCAGGACACTAAACTGTAGAACCGGTCGCGCCGTCTCGGGCTCATAGGTCTAACGAGACGATGTGGTATGCCTCTACAATCCAGTGAACCTGGTACATCGGTTTCCTGGTTCCCATATATCAGTAAGCATCCGGTACACAACTCAATACTTGCTCCTGGACGCGGCACACGCATCGGTCCTTAACCGACATAGGCAGAGCTACTCGACCATGACCCCGCCTTGTCGCGGCCTAACCCCTCTGCCCGGTCTCATCTTTAGAAATGTAAACTTTAGTTTGCCTCTCTCTTCCAACCATACTTATGAAATCCTAAACTATAGCTCGCGAGTAGATTCCAACCACTTGACTTCTACCGGATGTCCTAATAGTTAGCATGGCATTATTCTACAGCGATGACACATTTCTATCCCTGACCTCAGAGTTCATTTTTGGTTATGCAAGTGGAGTACAAAAACATCCTTGACCTAATGCACATACAAACTGAGACCCATAGTAGTGAACAAAGTAAAAACTTTAGAAAACAACTTAAATGCAAACCGGGGCTTGCCTTGGTTTTGCAGGTGACTAAAGTCAGATAATGTGATGTTAGTTGCTGATGACTTGAAGCTCAATCCCTGCCTTCTTGCTCCTTGATCCAAGCTCAACTTCTCCTTCTTCACTTTCCACGTTTAATCACTACACGTTATGAATATGTATACATGTTTAATTATAAAAATCTTTGCTAACAAGTGCTAAAGACAAGTTTAAAACTGGAAATCTGTTTAAAAATTTAAAATGACACTGGGGCTGGTGGTTTGGGTGTGTGTTTAAGCACTATGATCAAGTGATGAGTGGGGTTTCATCACTTGGGTCGTGATCACCTAATGGGTTGAATAGAACACTACTGATCCAGGGCTCCAATGGAGCTAGAAATTTTCTTGTGAGTTCCTTGTCACAAGAAGGTCCTCAGGACCAAAATTCAAAATGTTTCACTGATTAGATCACCCAGAACAATTCCCTAAGCATTTAGGCATAAAGGAATTAATTCTGATTAAACTTGCACTTTCATGCAAATATAAGTGAACCATAATTTCACACATGGCTCATGGAGTATGCCTGAATTTTTCTAGGAGTTTTGGAGCTAAGGAATGCCCAAAACTGAATTTCCAAGTTTTATAAATTCTCTGAAAATGTTTCTTTATTCATTTGAATACAGAAACATGAAATCAGAGTTACCCTATATAAATCAGCTCCAAATGAGCTGAAACTTTTACAGGAGTCCCCTAACACCCGAAAGAATATTCTGACAAAATTAGGCGAATTTTGGATGAATCAAACTCCCTCTAAAATTCTTTTTCTGAAACGTTTTAAAGAATTCTTCAGGCTTTTCTATTGGTTTTCATGCAAATTGGGTTGCATATTTGGATAGAGTTCTTCATCCTGAATCCAACCCAATTTGAATCACTAAATTTGGAGCTTCCTAGCAATAGTTATGAGGTTCTAAAGTTTGAACTAAGTCTGGAATTTAAATTAATTCGGGAAATGTTCAAACTCTGACTGTGGGTCCATCCTACACGTGTCAGCCGCTGGGACTGAGCCACACGGGGCCACAGACCCTTCCCGTGCAGCCACACTGGATCCCGGGGCCGCAGCGGATCGACGATTTAAAATATCATCACTGACAAGCGGGGCCCCTGGTCGTCTTCAACCTCCGGCTGTTTCCTTTTTCCCGCGCCGCCCCCTCGCCGGAGCCTCGTTGGAGCTCGCCGGACCCGGCTTCCCGGCCGCCTCTCGGCTCGGTACTTTCCGCCTGGGGGTTTCCAGCTACGAGGAATTCAATGGTGCGGTGATCTCGGGCTGCCGGTGACCGGAAATCGGTCGGCGACGTGCGCACCCCTCGGTACAGCTTTGGCGCCGCGGCCCGAGCACCCTAGCCCGCCAAAAGTTCGGCGGATTTGCTCTAAAGCATCAGTGGAGGTCAGGCTAGCTCGGCAAGGCCTCAATATTGCTTGGAAATGGCAGCAAGTGGGGGTTCACCGTGTGCCTGAGTGTCCCCGCCATGGCCGCCGACGGAAGAACTCGAAATTAGCTGCCCCTACTCACTGCTAAGCTAGGGTTGCGAAGGAAAATGGTTCCCTATCCTCTCTAGCTCCTGTGTGCACAAAATGAGCAGCTCTAACCGAAAATTGAGATTCAATTTCAACAATTCTTACCCGCGGTGAAGCTTTTCTGGCCGAAAGAAGAACATGAAATTCTCGAGCTATGGTGCACGGATTGCCCTGAATTTTGGAGAGGAGCAGCGCAGAGAGTTGGTGCGCCTTGGGGTGCGCTCGTTGGGTCGTGAAACTGTCCGGTGTGAGCTGCCCACGAGTGCCCGTCGTCGGTTTCCACCGTCTGCACCTCGGCTTCGGCGCTGATTTTCAAAATACGGCCAAAAGCAGCCCCGAACGCCGGAGCTGAGCTGGGGAAACTCTTGTGCACACGCTGGCACTCCTTTTTCATGTTGATAGCTTGAGCAGTCAGAGAGCGATGCTGTCTTAGGATCGCCGAGAGCAGACACGGCGCCGGCGGCTCGTTTTTCTCGGGAGGAAGCAGAACTGGGGCTCGGTGTGATGGTTTGTGACCGACAGAGTGCTGCGTGGGGGAGATAAGGGCGCGGTGAGACATCAAGCTGGTCTCCAGCATGAGAGGGGGGGTGAGGCGGTGGCTTCGGTATAGCCGCGGTGTCGCCCGGTGAGATGATCTGAGTTCGTGTCTGACCCGAGAGTAAGACTTAGGCAGTAAGTTTTGCTCTCCCCTCTCAATGACAATTGGGGCCCACAGCTCCTCTCCGCCCCAAAAGATCTCCAAATTTTGACACATTGCAAATTCAGCTATTAGGGATCCAAATTCAAAAGCCATTTTGCCATTTGACAATTTGTGCCACAGTTTCAAATTTAAATTCAAATTTGGATGAAATTTACAAGTTCCTATGATATTCATATCAAACCCTCTCCAAATTTGGTCAAAACTTGGCTCCCTTATAATTTGGACCTGAGGAATTCAAATATGTCCTCTAATCTTTGAGTTGGCTATTGAAAATACAACTTTTTTCAACAACAGTTTGAATCTCCACCTTTTGAGAATGGCCTTCATCTTTTTGAACTGACCCTCTTAGTTCAAACTGAATTTAGAGTTTTATTGCACATGCCAACACTATCATGAGTAAACAAAAGTTTTTGTAAGTCCCATTTCCTGTATAAACTCAACTTTATTCATAGCTCAAGTTTTCTATTAACAAGTTTTGGGACTTTTACACCGTACACCATCCCTAGCAGTAGTACAACATGGAACGGAGCTCAACTCTCGCAGCAAATGGCAGCAAAATAGTTGTCACCGTGGACCCTGGCATTTTTAGCCGTCAGCGGCAAATTTTTGTCGCCAGGGGCGGAGGAAGGCTGGTTGGCTTCGGTATTTGGCGTGGGAGGGCTCTAGGAACCCTAGTAGCTGAGGTTTGAATTGTAGAACGGATGATCAAGCGTGTGGAGAGAATTTGCTGAGTCGGCTTTGATTGGTTCTTCACGTGCACCGATGCCAAAACCCAAATTCCGGCGAGCCAGCGACGGGGAAGAGCAAGGGAGGTCTGGAAAGAGTAAGTACACATTGTGGCGCACCTTATTGTTGCTTTTCTTGAGCCGGAGTGGCACGGGAGTGGACGGGCAAGTGGAACCGAGAAGAGCGGCGTGCTCTGTTTTCTTCCGGTTAAGAATGGCTCAGGCACAACAGAGGAAGGTCTAGGACGAGCTGAGGAGTGGTGAAAATTGTCGAGGAGTTGCCGGTGCAGCTCCTAGGGGGATCAACCGGCGCTAGGGGAAACGGCGGCTGAACAACGGCAATCACAGAGGCGGTGCGCAGTGTAGACGGAGAGAAGAAGTTGAGTTGTGCTACTGCTTTATCTATCGATCACCCACGCACGATGGCTGCCTTTGGGAGCACGTTGTGACAAGATGCTCGGTGGAAGGAAGGGCACAGCTCGGTGGCAAGCTGAGGTGATCACTCGCACAGAAGCAAATTGCCACTGTTAACTTTGTTTCACTGACATGTGGGTCCCATCCCACCTAATAGCTCTGATATTTTCCTCCAAATTAAATCCTTTACTTCCTCCCAAAGTCATGTTTTGAACTGTTGAATTCAAATGAATTCATCTGAGGTCAAGAAATTGGAATGGCCATTGAGTTTTTGAATTTGAATTCATGTTTGAGGCTTTCCACTTTGTTTCCAAACAAATAGTAGAACCCCTCCAAATGAGCTGAAATATTGGAGGTTAAATATTTGAATTATGAATATCCAAGTTATGAATTTAGATCTCCATGTTTGGAAGTTTTTTGGAAGATTGAATCATCACTTTGAACTCACACCGTTATAATTCAATGTTTTAATTCCCCTCATTTTTCCTAAATGTAAATGTGCTGAATTTCTTGTTACCACTTTTAGGGATTTTACATCCCTCCCCCCTTAAAAAGAATCTCGTCCCCAGATTCCAAAATAAAAGTAAAGTGGGGAAACTTTACCGGGTATACGATGATAGCGAGTCCGGATAATTTGCTTGTAGATAGTCCTCGCTTTCCCATGTCGCCTCATCAGCGGTATGGTTACTCCACAAGACCTTGTAAAACCATAAGGTCCGGTTTCTTGTGGCCCGAGTCTTTTCATCGATAATCCGGATTGGATACTCTGCGTATGTGAGGTCCGGTTGAAGAACTTCTATGTCTTTGGTACGGATTTCCACCGAGGGTTTGAGGCATTTCCTCAGCTGAGATATATGGAATACGTTGTGAATTCCCGTGAGTGACGCTGATAACTCCAAGCGATAGGCCACGGGTCCACATTTTTCAATGACGGCGAACGGACAGATGAATCGCGGCGCAAGTTTACCCTTCACTCCGAAACGATGAACTCCCATCGTCATAGACACACGACATAAACATGGTCGCTGATGTCGAAGTGGAGAGGACAGCGTCTTTTATCCGCATAGCTCTTCTGACGAGATTGAGCAGCCTTGAGGTTAGCTTGTATTACTCACACTCGTTCTTCAGCCTCATTCACAAGTTTGATGCCGTAAATAACTCGCTCGCCGCACTCACACCAGTTGAGTGGGGTGCGACATTTCGGGCCATGGAGAGCTTCATACGTCGCCATCTTGATCCTAGCTTAGTAGCCATTGTTATAAGAAAACTCCGCCAACGGTGAACGATCGGCCCAGTTTTTACCGTGGTGGATGCACAAGCGCGTAGCATGTCTTCAAGCACTTGATTCACCCGTTCAGTTTGACCATCCGTCTGCGGGTGATACGTGGAGCTTCGGATCAGTTTGGTTCTCAATGACACGTGCAGCTGTTCCCAAAACTGAGTGATGAACAGCGCACCGCGATCTGAAATAATTGTGCGGGGAACACCGTGCAAGCACAAGATCCTTGCAATATACATCTCCGCATATTTCTTGGCCACGTATTTTGTATGTACGGGGATAAAATGAGCCGACTTGGTTAGTCGATCGACTATCACCCAAATCGAGTCATGCTTGTAGGAGGTGAGATGTAACCCGACTATGAAGTCCATGCTCATATCCTCCCACTTCCACGCTGGAATGTTCTTTAGTTGCAGCTGTCCGGCTTTACGCATATGGTCGGCTTTCACCCGCCGACACGTATCACATTTGGATAAGTACTTCGTGATTTCTCTTTTCATCCGCGTCCACCAAAACCTGGTTTTCAGATCTTGGTACATCTTGTTGCTGCCCGGATGAATAGAATACTTGGACAAATGAGCTCCGTCAAAGATTTACTTCCGAGGCTTCATGTCACGGGATACCACTATACGTTCTTTAAACCATAGAGTGTCATGTTCATCCCTTCGGAAGCATTTCATTTCACCATTATTCATCCTTTTCCAAATGTGCGATATTCCCACGTCTTCTGAGCTTCCATAACCTCCTCTCGTATTGTAGGGACGAGAGCAAGATTATATAATGCCCCATATGGAACCAAGTATAAACTCGGCTCCTTCTCTTCAAGGGGAGCGATGGACAGATGGTTGACATGAGATTTGCGACTTAAGGCATCAGCAACCACATTTGCCTTACCGGGATGGTAGTGAATCTCGATCTCATAGTCCTTGATCAGCTCTAGCCATCTCTGTTGCCACATATTACTCTCCTTTTGAGTGAATATATATTTCAGACTCTTGTGGTCGATGTAGAGGTGCACTAAGGAGTTCCCAAGTAAATAGTGCCTCAACATTTTCAATGCCAACACTACAGCAGCGAGCTCAAGATCATGAGCTGGATTGCTGCTCGTGGTTACGAAGTTCACGTGAGCCATAGGCAACCACTCTTCCTCCTTGCATCAATACACAGCCAAGCCCAATACCAGACGCATCACAATATATGTCGAATGGCTTGGTCGTATCCGGTTGAGCTAACACCGGGGCTGTTGTAAGATGCTTCACCAATGCTTGGAAAGATCCTTCACATGCTGAGACCCACACATATTTGATCCCCTTCTTCAACAATTCAGTCATTGGCTTAGCAAGCTTGGAGAAGCTTGGGATGAATCTCCTATAATATCCCGCTAAGCCGAGGAAACTTCTGACTTCATGTACAGATGTGGGGGACTTCTATTTCAGCACTTGTTCAATTTTGCTTGGATCAACTAAAATGCCTTCCGCAAAAATAATATGACCAACAAATGGCACTTGGCTGATCCAAAACTCACACTTGCTGAACTTGGCATAAAGCTTATGGTCTCGCAATCGTTGGAGCGCGATATGCAAGTGTTTGGCGTGTTCTTCTTCAGACTTGGAATAAATCAAGATGTCGTCGATAAACACCACCACGAACTTGTCCAACTCTGGCATGAATACTGAGTTCATGAGATACATGAAATGTGCCGGGGCGTTGGTTAGACCAAAAGAAATGACGAGGTATTCATACAGCCCATATCTCGTCGAGAAGGCCATCCTCAAAATATCCTCCGCTCGGATCTTGATTTGGTGATATCCGGAGCGAAGATCCATCTTCAAAAAATACACTCGCACCCACAAGTTGATGACGTGGCCCCACGGCCTTGTTGAGCCAGGATCACGCTGAGGGGTGCTGCGTTGCACAGCACCGGATACCGCACATGAAAGATACAAAGCGGAAGAAAAGTTTTATTACATAAACCAGTTTATGAACATTTTTGCAACAAAATAGTTCAGTCTACACTCACGGGCGTAGACTACGCATCAAGTTCACGTTCAGCCCGTGAACATGTCCCCGCTAGCACGCACACACACTAACATGGAAGCGTTCACGACTCCCACTCGATGGGGTTTCCCTCTTTGTGTTCTGTCTCTTCCTCGGGAGCCCCTTCCTCATAAACCCCTGCAAAAGATTCAAACACAAGCAGTGAGCATGATGGCTCAGCAAGTCTGACCCGTCTCTCCTATACATGAAACTTCTACATGAATGGTTTTAGGGTACATGTGGAAAAATAAGTTGCAAAGGACTCGCCTAATTATTGGGACCTTACCTTCAAGTTTTAGCAGCAGGTTGTGAAGAAACTTATGCTGAGGCACATGAGAGAGCCGCAATCAAACAAGAAACGAATTTCTCTCATGTACTTTGCCCAAAGTTGAAAAGAACTTTAATTAGCTCTAAACTACAACAAGACATTAACAAGCAAAGTATATCTTTCAAATCAGCAAATTTTTAACATGTATCTAGCTTGTTCTTTCTACGTCACGGTATAGTGAACAAGTGGTACTCACTGACCATGAGGGACGGCGAGTATAATCGATTTACACCTGCAGGGTTACCCGAATAAACCGTCAAGTACGCCCATACTCGATGTTGCCTACAGCAACCATCACAGGCGTCGTACGCAATTACCTTTCACCCGTTAGCCAAATGTTGAACCAGTCCTATCATCCCGAGCAAGAGGTCTCTGCACGCGCATCTGCAGTGCTGCCAGCTAATTTACACCTCGAGCTCTCAACCTACCCTCTGAATGACAGGCAATGCCTCAACACCCAGCTACCTGAATTCCATCGGTTTCCCGGTTCCCATATAGCCAGTAGGTCTTTGGTACTGTTCTAGCTTGTTCAACAGGCCTGCACACGGCTCGGTCCTCAATCAACACAAGTGGAGCTGTGGCACCCAGGCCCCAAAGTCCTGCTGCCCTTACTCTCCGCTTGGTTTCATTTTTATTACCATGTTTTTCATTTGCTATCTTTACCCGAGCAATGTGCCTCTAGCCTATTCTCGCGAGTCATTCCAACTACTCAACTTGTATCGAATCCTACACTATCTTGGCATTGCAGTAGCTAACGAGGTTTTTCAACCTAAATCCAACCCAGGGTTTTCTAGGCTACGCATTTTGGTTTCAAACAAGACTCTAATGCAAGAATTAAGTGGGTGCTCAAAGTAAGTTCTCAAGACAATAAAAATTTGGAAAAAGGGTTAATGCAAACCGGAGCTTGCCTTGCTGCTCTTGGTCGTGGGCTAGCTTTTTCTCTGGAGTGACGAAGTCTAAGACTTTGGGTTCCACCTCAACCTTGGCGACTACATGTGATAAATACAAATAGGTGTCAATTTAAATGCATTTGAATTGAAGTTAAACTTGTGAGAGTTATAAGTCTTGCTAGACAGACTCAATGACTCTGAAATTTTTACTGTGGTTTGGATACAACCTAAAAATAGACTTGGCCTTGTTTCATTTGCAGCAAATCTCATTTGAGCTCTCCATAAATAATTATGTACTTGGCCTTCATTGGAGCTCCTAGCGTGTTCTAGAGATTTTCATGGAGCAAGCCATGACTTTCGGAAAACTAGATTTTCAGAGGGTTCTAATAGAGTTGGTCTCACTTAATTTCAAGTTTCCTAGCTAAAGATATGAGCTAAACAATTTCAGAGAAATACTGAAAATGTTTCTGGACATTTTCTATTTTATCTCGAACAGTTTTATTAATCACACCATTAGATGGATCAAATGATATCAAATGGATCTGACATTTTTATAGTAGCTCAGGGATATTTTGGTGAACATCCTAGCAAAATTACAGAATTTTCCTCCAAAGGGTTCTCCAGTAAAAATTCTAAACAATTTAAATTTTGAAGAATTAATTCTGGAGATATAAGGATTTTCTTAAAGTGAAACTTGACTTGTTGGAAAGTAATCAGAGAGCTGAATCCAACAAAATTTGGTTCACTCGATTTGGAGTTTCCTAGCCAATGTTATGTGGGTTTGAACTTTGAACTAAATCTGAAAATCGGGGAAATGTTTAAATCTGCCGGTGGGTCCACAGGAAACACGTGTCGTGTGCTGAACCGACGACACACGGGGCTACAGGTTTAATTCCCGTGCTGCCACAGTCGATCCGCGCCCACAGACGATCCAATCGCCCGGTTTTCTCCCACTGACAGCAGGTCCAGCCTCGGTCGTCTTCTACCTCGCGCCTCCCGCGCGGTAGCGCCGTCGAGGTTGCCGGAGCACCGCCAAACCCGATCGTCCGGTCAGCTCCCGAGCTCTAACTCGCTGCCAGCCCCTAATTTATTGTGCTGAACATGTTGGGAGGGTTTCCCCTCGTCGTCGTTGGCTCTAACCGAGCTTGCGATGGTGCGGCAGCTCGGGAAGAGTTCGACGACGTCGCTCCGACGTGCTAGTCTGCCAAAAGCCTGGTGGAGTGGCTCTACAGCACTAGGGGTGGCTCGGGAAGCTCGGCAGGGTGGTGGAAAGGCCCGGGAATAGCTCCAAGGTGGGTCTCACCGTGCGCCCGATGCTTCCCGAATAACCCGCCGTTGGCAAACTTGGAAATACGCCATGCACAGGGGTTTTCATGCTTGGTGTTGTGAAGCCAACTTGTGCGCCACTGAGTCTAGTTCCTATGTGTGAAGTTTTGTGGAATCGAAATGAGAACCAAACGGGAATTTTAAAGTTTCTTACCCGAAGGTGACTTTGCACCGGCTGGCTGCAAACTGCAAAATTCCCCGCGGATGCTCAACCTCTCAGCTTAGGCTTCGGAGCTGAGCTGTAGGAGGTCCTTGCGTGTCCGGAAACAGCTTTGCTTGGCCGTGACAAGCCAGGAGTGAGGCTGCCTACGAGAGCACCTCCTCTCGGCTTTGTAGCGGCCGCTGCGGACAGGAGTGGTTCTCGGTGTATGAAGCACGAGCTCACTCGGTGACGGTTTGAGAGGGTTGTGGAGAATCCTACGGTGCCGTTTTGCTGCTCAGCCAAGGCTCACATGCGAGCTTGGCGGGTGGCCGAGGATCGGAGGAGCAGCGGCTGCTCTGATCAATTTGTTGTGTGAGGGAGCAACGAACTAATCGGTTCTGCCTTCGACCGGCTCGGCTGCGGAGATAAGAGGGAGGGCGAGGCGGTTCAGTAGCCAGGGGCGGCAACCAGCTGCTGTCCTTGCCGCTGCTCGCCATGGCGACTGCTGGATCAAGCGCAAGAAACCGAGCTCGGCTCTTCAGTCGGTTAAAATGTTTAGTGAGGCTGACATGTGGGTCCCACCCTCATTTTAGCCTCTGAAATTAACTTCCCTCTACTGCTCTAAACAGTAGTCCCCTTAATACCCTTAGTCATTTGAATTATCTACCACTTGGCCATTTGAATTTGATAGAATTCAAATTGTGGAGTATTTGAATATATTTTCAGCACATATGCAGTTTGAAATTCAATTTCAGTTCGAATTTGCTAAACTTAGCTCATGTCATGATTAACTCCAAATGGAGTGAAAATTGGGGTGTGAGCTCACAAAAATGTTTTGAGTAAGAATATGCCTCCCACTTTTGAATTTATGGGATGGAAGTAGTTTGAATTTGAATTTGGGTTCAAACTAACCCCTTTCTAGTTATACCCAAAAATACCTCCAAAAGGTTTTGGATTTGGGTGAAATTGGAATAAGCATTCCTAGCAAGGTGTATGAGTTTTTCATATGCTCAGCCCCTAATGATCCATGTGGGAAATGCCACTTTTGCATTTTGTGAGTTTATTCTCTAATGACCATGTTGATGGTATTTACTTGCTCTTAAAATGTGTTCATAAAGTTTCCTAAAATGAGGTGTGTGTGGTGTGATTAACAATTTGGATGTGTGCCAAAAACATAGGCCCTTACATTCCTGCCCCCTTAAAAGAATCTCGTCCCGAGATTATAAGGTGAAAATGAGAGAGAGGACGGTGGAAAATTACCGTATATGTGATGTGAAAAAGTCGGGGTAGGTTGCGCGAAGATGTAGGATCAAAGAGCACGTGAAAAGCTACCAGAGGGGGGTGAATGGTAGATTAAAACTTTTCGCAGCGGAAACAACAAAAACCCCTCAGCAAAAAATCAATCGGTTAAAGAAACCATGTGTGCAAGTGTTTTCAAACGTGTTCAACCATGAAAAATCAAGTAGAGAGGTAGAGAATCAAGTCACGGATCTAATGCAACAAGAATCACTTGAAAACACGAAGTAAAACTTGAGATACGATCAAAACATTAAACGAAGATCAATCTGTTCTACCCGATATAAAACAGATCTGCAACGCTGCAAAGAACCTCGTTTATCTCAAAAACTACAGATCTGAAGCTCGTGAAAACTTCACAAATGATAGATAATTGAGTTGTGAAGACAACCCAAAAAGAATCACGTCAATCGGATCTGTAAAACTCGAGTTATGAACGAAACACCGAAGCAACGTCGGTCTGTCCAGAAACACGGCGAGAAAGACTTGACGAAAAACAAATCGGACGAACAAGGCACAAAAGCTCCTCGAAACTATGAACATTATTCAATAGAAAGACAAGAGGAACAGCCCAAAGTTCTCTACCCATGAGAGCTCTGGCCTCCCTTGCTTTTATAGCCAGCCCTCAGGCTAATCAATCCAATCTAGGACTCCTACTCCTAATTGGACTCGTATCCTAACTTACCATAACTGCTCAGGACTCTCCTATTCGCAGATAGAAGCAATCGTGAGACTTCCAAACACCTTAGGAACGTCCTAAACATTCCTAAAACAACTCAACTTCGTGTCTAGCACGAAATCCTATCATAACCAACTCAAATCTTCCATATTTGAGCCATATCCGACTCAGGCTCAGCCTGAGTACGCAATCCAGCCGGTTGGACCTTTCCGACCAATTCTTTATGTCCACTTCTCTTCATCACGTCTTGGAACAATGTTGCCACGTCCATGCACTCCTTGCACACGTGCAAACACCTTCCAATGACGTACACGCAACCTTCATATGCACTGCCCTTGATCCAAACATGCTGCGCGACCTCCCGATCAACTCAACCACAACTCCTCCCGAACTTGGTTGTTGGAACCTCATCTCCTCCCTAAGACTAGTCCAAGGATCCTGTCACCAGCCATGTCTTGAACTCAAGCAACACCTGCACATGAATAAACAACCAATTCTTCCGAGCACGAGTCCTCGACTTGACTCATGTTAGTTCGAAAACCACAACACCTTACATGAGCACGTCACATAAGCATGTTACAAACCATATCAAATGATAACAGCCATAACCACCAAAACACACCAAAAACTTAGAAAATTAATACTAAGCAAACCTTCCCATAAAGCAACTTTGAAACATTGCGAGTTAAAAGTAAAAACAAGACGCTGCAGTTCTACGAGTTGAACTTCACGGGAGCTCCCTAAAAACAAGCTCCGGACCTCACAGAAGCTCTCCGGACCTTGCAGGAGGTCTCCGGACCTTGCGTCGGACCTTGCGAACACTTGGCAGACCTAACAAAGAACTTGTCGGATCTTGCCACAGAAGAATGTTTTGGCAATATTCAAAACTTTGAATGTTAATGCTAACTTTTATCCTAATTGCCAATGTATTCAGCACACATAGGTCTCACAATCGCCCCCTTGATCAATGTATTTAGCAAGGTTCAAAGGAGAAATTTTTAAATGTTATGAGCATATTATAACATATACATACAAAACAAAGCTCATCCAAGTCATACTATCAGGTTACTTACACTATCACATCAATGAGATACATAAAGTAGTGTGAGCCATGCTAGAGATCAAATATATTTTTCAGTTTAAGCAAGTCATGATCTCCCTTACTCAACTATTTCAAAACCTGAAAACATGACACACATTGCTGCATTTTTATTATTCATAATCATTTAAGGCACAAAGTTGATCATATGATATTTGCAAGAGATTATATGCCGCATCAGCCTTATTCTAACCAACCAAGCCAAGCCTATGTCATTTGACAATCAGAAGCTTAAGGACATGGTTTTAGTCATACACAATTCCTTCCAAGTTCATATCTTAGTGCAATGATAAACAATCTCAAGAGAAGAAGTGCGATGCATGCATATTCTCTTGATCTTTTCTCAATTTTTTATTTGAAAAATCAACATGTGAGCTGATCACTTGATGAATTTTTTTATGATTAAAAGCACTTGTGAGCACGCAACAAGTTCAAAACAGCAAGAAAGTTCGATCATGACCAGATTTAGTGTAAGTAATTATTCCAATTACTAGTCATGGCAAAAACTACAAAATGTATAACATGGGTAATGTAGTAAGAACTTTCAGCCTGTAAAAGGAATCACAAAGTCATATATGTATGAAATACTATGCTCATATTATTTTAGTTTCAGATTCACACATAGACTTTCAAAGTTTCAAAAACTCCCTCTCAATTTAAGCCATGAGGATGCATAACCCCTATTTCACTACGAATGAAACAAAAACGAGTGAAATCCAAAGGTTTTGTAAAAATATCAGCCAATTGTTGTTCGGTATCGACATGGTGAAGCACAATGTTTCCTTTTTCAACATTATCACGAAGAAAGTGACACCTAATGTCAATGTGCTTAGTTCTAGAGTGTTTCATGCGGTTTTTAGCAATACAAATTGCACTAGTGTTATCACAAAACAGTGGAACACTATCTAAATTAACCCCATAGTCCTTAAGTGTTTGAACAATCCAAAGAATTTGTGAGCAAGCGCTAGCCGCAGCTACATATTCAGATTCGGCCATGGATTGTGCAACTGAACTTTATTTTCTAGAGGACCAAGCAACAAGTGAATTACCAAGAAAATGACAAGCACCCGAAGTACTTTTCCTATCAATCCTACAACCCCCAAAATCAGCATCCGAAAAAGCTTTCAAAGAAACGGTTGTAACACCCCAAAAATCATGTTAAGATCCTAAATCATGTTAAGAGGGGAATTTAAAATTTTTTGGACGTGTTGCATGTTTTGCAACAATTTAAATTCAAACTGGAATTCAATTTAAACTCAAAATAGAAAAGAAATAGAAAAAGAAAAAGGAAAACAGAAAAAAACCGGCCAGTGGGCCGAAACCCACCAGCCGGCCCACCCAGCAACCGCGCCAGCCCGCAGCCGCACGCGCCCCCTTCCTCACACTGACAGGCGGGGCCCGCCAGGCCTTCTTCTACCTCGCGCCCGTGCCCGCGATTGGCCGGACTCTCTCTCACCCCGAATCCAAACCGACCCGGATTTCTGCGTATCCCAGCTGAATTTCGATCGGGGGCGACGCAAACTCGATCTAAACCACCCCGCCGCCCTCCCCCGTCTATATAAACCCCGGCCTCGTTCTGTTTTTCCACGCGATCCGCCGTTTTTACTCCGGTGAGAACCCGAGCCTTCTCCGGCGAATTCTGGCCGATCTACGCTCGGAAATTCCGATCTAACTCGCTGGTCTTGATCCACCGCCTCCGGGGATCCCTGCAGGTGCAGAAAACTCGGTGACTTGCGGTTCAAACACAGCGCCGATGAGCCTCGCCATGGTTTCACTTCGGACCTCGTCGCCGACCGCCTTCCAGGACCTCCGAGCTCAAGAAAACCCCGGAGGTGAGATCCCCGACCTCCCCTCCACCGATCTATGCCATAAAATCACAGTTTTAGGAAGAATTCTCGAAGATCCGAAAATCTCCGGCGAGATCGCCGCCTCCCGCTGCCGTGCGCCGCCGGGAAGCGCCGCTCGCGCTCGAACAGAGCGACGTGGCCGCTTGTGCGCCGTCTATTTTGAATCGCACGGTAGACTTTAAAACCCCGCGTACCGGTTCGGCGTTATAATCTCAGGCGTCTGTTTTAAATCGGACGGTCCACGTCATCCCCGCGTTATAAAGACTGGAATTCTTACGTGCTACCCCCTGGGGTTCTCGGGAAATAAGAGCTAGCCCCGGAAACTTCTGATCTAGCCCCTGGAACTTCAGAAAATCATGTAAATTCATTTAAAAATCAGTTTTAGCCCCTGGACTTAATAAAAATTAGGAAAAACTCCTCTGTTATGTATAGCTAGACCCCTGAAAATTGTTAAAATAATATTATAGACCCTGTAGTGGGGTGAGTTTACTTTTTTTAGCCCTGTTTAATATTTAAATTAGGAAATTGAATATGTGGCTAGTGTTTAAAATTTAAAAAGTGGGACAAACATATTGTCAAAATTAAATTAAAAACTTTCTCAGTATTTAGAAAACTTTGGAGTGAGATAAAAATATATTTTGGGCTGAAATGAATCTGTTTAATTTATTACTCACATTTAGGGACACATTTTTAAGTAAAGAATAGTTCTGGAAAATAGGGAAAATAATTGTAAAATAGTTTACATCAGAGGAAAAGGTCAAAAATATATTAGTAAATATTTTAGATCAGAACCTATTCTGTTTAGATGATGTGTCTTGTTATTTTCATAATAAAGTTCACATTTAGGCATAGGAAATAAGTCTGAAAATATAGCAACTAGTAAATGATAAATGGAGTTCTAAAATCCAAAGAATTCAGTTTAGGGTTGGTAGAAATTCTGAAGACACATATGAAGAAGGAAAATACCTTTCATGCATACTTGGTAGCTAAAAGGTGTAGCAATTGAATATAAGGAATTTATTTAAATTGGAAACTCATATATATAGTATGTAAGTATAAATGTGAACACAAAAGTAGGAATCATATACACATGATTAAAAGTGCATGCAAGCCACAAATCAACACACATAGAGTAACCACAACACATATAATGGTGAATGACTTTCATAAATATGAATGTGTGGTTTGTATGAAGTGGAAGTGTGAACTATGTCTTATGGATTGTTGTTTTTCTTTTGCTATGTGTGATGGTATGATGTAGAACCTGCTCAAGAGCAAGTTATTCCTTTCCAAGATCAGGACTACCCATTTCAAGAGCAGCAGGAAGGAGGCAAGTGTCCTTGACCACTTTGATCCTATGCTAGGATGTGTAGATAGAATTATTTGTATTGTCAAATGAAATATGAAACCCATGCTTGGAAGCTTCCCTGGAATTGCATTACCTTGTTTCCTTGTAGCTTGGGTTGAGATTTATTTTGTCATGTCATTTATTATTATGCATATGCTTAGCCATGCTTAGAATGGGATACTTCGGATATGAGATCATTAGTTTATTTTACCATACTCTTGAATGAGATATTGTGAGTTATGTAGAGGTAGGGATCAAGGCAAGTTGGATGTTTTGGTTGTGTGCTGGGTGCACGAGACTCGGGTTTGTGTTTAGTACTTGCCTGGATCCTAAGGACCGGTTCATGGAGCATGTAACCTGGCTTTACAGTGCCAACCACATGCTGAGATGGGGCAGCTTGGCCAATTAATTAGGTGTATCCCCGGCGTAGTATGGGTGTGTTGGATGGTGCGGGGAATAGGTGTCAGCTGGACTACCATATGAACCGCAAGGCTCAAGAGGGGGCCACTGCAGCGGGGTTGGAGCCTCTTGTATGCTGTTAGGGGTGAAACCTCAGTGGGCCCACGCTCGTCGGGAATCCCTTTGTAAAGGCTTCGTAGTGATCTCCTGGCTACACACCTGGGAAGTGTGAATGTGGTTCGTAGCCACTGGCATAATGGAGGTTCTTTTAGTCCACCCGGCAACGGGGGATGAAATCACTACATGCGGGTACAGTGGTGCAAACTCTGCAGAGTCAAAACTGTCATGACAGTCGTGCTCACGATCAAGAGCGGCTTGGACTTATTCATGATTAGAGGAGTGATGGTTTTGGAAGTTAAGGATGTTAAGTGGGGAGCTTAACATTGGAAATGATGTTATGGTTATTTAATTATGGTGATGGGATGGGGGATTGGGACCATTTCACCTGTAGTAATGTAGGTGCTTAATAAGCTAAGGTGATAGGTATTAATTGCGTAGTGTTTTAACCATGAGTTCAACCTCCCCTTGTTTTAGCCATGCATGACATAACTTTCCACACTTGCTGAGTACCATCGGTACTCAACCTTGCATATTTTGTTGGTTTATATTGCTGCTCAGGCCAAGATAATGAGGTGGCGTATAATGACCAAGACTTTGGACCCGAAGAAGGATTCTAGGTTCATGCAGACCCCCGGGCAACACCTGTGACGGAGCCCTCAAGAATAATATTCCGCTGCTAGTTTGTTTATTTGTGATGAACTTATTATTGTCCATCGAGACATTTGCTATGTAAGACTTATTTATATTCGACACCTGGCTTGTAATAAATGATGCTTCACTATTTGTCATCACATGTATGAGAAAAGATCCTGGCATGCATGTGATATTCACTTGGTTGTTCTTCGGGAAAAACCGGGTGTAACAGAAGTGGTATCAGAGGCAAGGTTGCCCGTAGGAACGTGGACCTAGGTAGAAATGGATGTATTTAAGGGCTTTATTTTCTTAAAAACTATTTTTACAAGGTGTGTGTTGAAAAGTGTTATTTAATGAGTCACTTTCTTCATCTTACCCCAATTTTCATTCAAAATAGGATTCTTGCTTAAAAGTTTATCTAACCTAAGTTTAAATGCTTTTTGTTTTAGATGGTTCGCATGATTCGCACTGCTCGCAAGTCTACAAGAGGGAGAGTTCCCGTAGTTGCCCTTGCCCAAAGAGAGGAGAGCCGTCCAGTGACGTACCTTTCCTACGGATTGGCAGTAGGAGGCTTGTTGCGCCGTCTCCGACGTATGCTCGAAGCCGCCGGCAATACGGACAAGCTAATCATCCACTATAACTCCACCAGGACCATCCGTGAGAAGAGGGAAGAATGGAGTTCAGAGATGAGGATTATACACGAAAACCAGCTGCTTAAGATCCACCACTCTCCAGCTTGTAGAGTGACACAGGTCGATGCGGAGAAGGATGTCACCTGGGAGGCCATCACCTGCCAGAGTCACATCTATCGTCGCCACCTGGACAGAACTGAGTACATGTATGTCCTCCAGCGTGAGAGTGGTACCACGGAGTACAAGTACCCACCAGTGCAGCAAGGGACTTCCCATGAGCACATGGACCTGTGCTTGGAGGATGCTGCTATGCTCAGCACTCGACTGCAGGAGTGTCAGCAAGAGCTTCAGGATGTTCGGGACACCCTGAAGGAAACGGAGGCGTTGCTGCGAGCCTGCCTGAGGGCGAGAGAAAGAGGAGATGGAAATGAACTGTGTGTCACCGTGAATAATACATGGACTCCTGACTCCCCAGATCGCCGAGCGATCAGGCGTCGTCGCACTTCTTCACCAGCAGCCTCCCCACCCAAGGCAGAGTCAGAAGGCAGCCGAAATGACGAGGAAGATCCCGAGGAGCCAGCTCAAGAAAACGAGTAGTGTAGAGTCTTTCCCTTAGTTAGCAAGGTGTCGAATAGTCGAGTCGTTGCGTTAAGTTAATAATGTGTTAATGCTTGGTGTGTGACGTGAGTTGTGGAAGCCATGAGCAATTGTCCACAGCCTCGTCTTTAGATTGTTTTGCTTGGGTGTGTGAACCCACATGAAAAATTATGACATTTATTTTTGTGTGAGAAATGAACCCTCAGAAAAGTATAACAAAGCCTCAACACTTCAAAGTACAAACAAATGAAAGTAGTAAGATGATACTAAATGCTTTCAAATTAACATTGGTTGATTCTGCCAGATGGCCGGAAGAGGAAAAGGACGTGCTGCCAACCCCGCCAACAACAACGATGAGGCATGCAACCCCCATCTTTCAAGAGGCCAGGACCGGGGTGGTCGCCGTGAAGGAGTTGATCCCCTCCACCAAATGCTGGAGAATCAGAATCAGCTCATCCAGAACTTGACTCAAGTGGTGGCTAACTTGCATCAAGTTCCACCTCCACAAGCTGCACCACGCCAACCAAGGTTGAGTGAGTTTCTAGGAACTCAACCTCCAAAGTTTGCAGGTGCTGCTGAACCTCTGGAGGCAGATGATTGGCTTAAGACCATTGAGAGCAAGATGAGGATCATACAGTGCCAAGGGTATGAGAGGGTGCTGTTTGCCTCTCATCAATTGCATGGACCTGCTGCTGATTGGTGGACCGCCTACGTGGCTGCCCATCATGACCCTGAGAACATCACTTGGGAAGAGTTCAAGCGTAGCTTCCGAAACCATTACATCCCAAGAGGCGAACTAAAAAACAAGAGGAAGGAGTTTACGGGACTGCAGCAGGGAAACATGACAGTGAGGGAATACCTCACTAAATTTACTCAACTATCCCGTTATGCCCCACAGGACATAGAGACTGATGAGCAGAAACAAGATTGTTTCGTGGAGGGACTTACCGCAGAAATGCAGTGTGCGATGTCCTCGAATGAGTATGAAAGCTTCCAAAAGATGGTGGACAGAGCATTTGTGGTGGAAAGGAAGCTGAAGGCCTTGGAAAATGAGAACAAGAGAAAGGCCGGGTGGTCACACCAAGCCTCAGGGAGCAACACCCGCCCACGTCTGATGCAGCAACGCGCAGGGCAGACGAACCGTGCTGCGGTACCCTATTCAGCACCAACAGGGTACAACCCGAACTACAGGCCTCCGGCAGCACCAGCACAGCCACAACGTCAGTTTGTACAGCAGCCTCGCCCCGCATATCCACCTCGACCAGCAGTACAGGGAGCTCCAAACCAACCCCAAGACAGCAAAGGCCAGGCACCTAAGGTTGGGGTGCAATGTTTTAGCTGCGGTGAAGTGGGGCACTACGCCCATAAATGCCCAAAGAAGAAGCCCGCACAGCCACAACAGCAGAATGTGATGCGAGGACGGGTGAACCACGTCACTATGGAGGAAGCGCAAGAGGCACCCGACGTGGTAGTTGGTAAGTTTCCTGCCAATTTACACCTTGCAACCCTGCTGTTTGATTCTGGTTCTACCCACTCGTTCATTGATCAAGGGTTTGTTAAGAAGCATGACCTAGCAACCACACAAATGAACCATATGCTAGCCGTAAACTCTCCAGGTGGAGAAATAAGGACAAGACAAGTGTGTCCCAAAGTGAATCTAGACATTAATGGGGTGGTATTTACTGCTAACCTCATAGTGATAGATTCACAAGGGATAGATATTATCTTGGGTATGGATTGGTTGACAAAACATAAAGGAATCATCCATTGTTCGACCAGAACGGTAGAACTAACTCAACCTAGTGGCACAAGAGTAAAGTTCATAACAATACACGAGCCTAGGAGGGACATTAAATTAAATCAAGTTGAGGTGAAAGTTGTGGAAATCAGGACCATCAGGGAATATCCAGATGTTTTTCCGAAGGAGTTGCCAGGTATGCCTCCTGATCGTGAAGTGGAATTTGCAATTGAGTTAGTGCCTGGAACATCCCCGATATACAAGAGACCTTATCGGATGGACTCCAAGCAGCTAGAAGAACTCAAGGATCATTTGAGAGAATTGACGGAGAAGGGGTATATTCGCCCTAGTTCCTCACCATGGGGAGCTCCGGTGATATTTGTGCCCAAGAAGGACGGAACCCAAAGGTTATGCGTGGATTACCATGCCTTGAATGAGGTAACCATCAAGAACAAGTACCCATTACCCCGCATTGAAGACTTGTTTGATTAGTTTAGGGGAGCTTGTGTGTTCTCGAAAATTGATCTCAGGTCGGGATACCACCAACTCAAGATAAGGCAATCTGATATTCCCAAGACAGCTTTCGTATCTCGGTACGGACTGTATGAATACACTGTCATGCCTTTCGGGCTAACTAATGCCCCGACATACTTCATGTATCTCATGAACAAGGTATTCATGGAATATCAGGACAAATTTGTGGTGGTTTTCATAGATGACATTCTCGTCTTCTCCAAAGATGAAGAAGAACATGAGAAACATCTAAGGGATATACACCAACTATATGCCAAGTTGAGCAAGTGTGAGTTTTGGCTGAAGAGAGTTCCCTTCTTAGGACATATAATCTCGGAGGGAGGAATCTCCGTGGATCGTGCCAAAATCGAGGATATACAGAAGTGGAAGACCCCTGACAATGTCGGGGAAGTTCGAAGCTTCTTGGGATTGGCTGGATACTATCGACGGTTTATTGAGGGATTCTCTAAGATCTCGAGACCCCTCACCAAACTGTTGGAGAAGGGAATCACATTCACATGGACGCCACAATGCGAGACGAGTTTTCAGGAGCTAAAGAAAAGATTGACCACAGCCCCAGTGTTGGTTATGCCAGATATGCAGAAGAATTTCACAGTGTACTGCGATGCCTCTAGAAACGGGTTGGGATGTGTTCTCATGCAAGAAGGGCATGTCGTGGCTTATGCATCCCGACAGCTTCGGATGCACGAGAAGAACTATCCTACACATGACCTAGAACTAGCCGCAGTGGTACACGCGTTGAAAATTTGGCGGCACTATTTGATGGGGAAGAGGACCGAGATATATACGGATCATAAAAGTTTGAATTACATATTCACACAGCCACACCTCAACCTCAGACAAAGGAGATGGTTAGAGCTAATCAATGACTTTGATGTGGGCATCAACTATCATCCTGGGAAAGCAAACGTCATGGCAGATGTTTCAAGTCGGAAAGTGCAGGTCAATAAGTTGATATTGAAGGACATGCCTGCAGAATTGAAGGACGAGGTCATAAGGCTAAATCTATGCCTTGTAAATAGTGGTGAAGCCATCACCATGGAAGTGGACTCCACACTAGAGCAAGACATACGCGAGGGTCAAAAGGATGACGAGAAGATACAAGAAATCAGGCTACTCATCAAGGAAAATAAAGCCCCTGGTTTCATAGAGGATGAACAAGGAACGGTGTGGCACGGGAAAAGAATCTGTGTGCCAGAAGTAAAGAAGATCCGCGAATTGATTTTGAAGGAGGCTCACGATTCTGACTATTCCATTCATCCTGGGAGTACGAAGATGTACCAGGACCTCAAGAGCAGGTATTGGTGGTATGGCATGAAACGAGATGTCGTGGAACATGTTGCCCTATGTGACACATGTCAGTTGGTGAAAGCAGAACATCAACGACCCGCGGGATTATTGCAACCACTCAAAGTGCCTGAATGGAAATGGGAAGAAATCGGGATGGATTTCATCGTGGGATTGCCTAAGACTCAATCAGGATATGATTCGATATGGGTCATCATTGACAGGCTAACCAAGGTAGCTCACTTCATCCCCGTAAAGGAAAGCTATAGCGGATCCAAACTGGCGGAATTGTACATGTCAAGGATCGTGTGTTTCCATGGAGTGCCAAAGAAGATTGTGTCGGATCGAGGGACACAGTTCATCTCAAGGTTCTGGCAGAAGTTGCACGAAACCATGGGAACTCATCTGAATTTCAGCTCTGCCTATCATCCCCAAACTGACGGGCAGACGGAAAGAACCAATCAGATTCTTGAGGATATGCTGATGGCATGTGCACTCAAAAACAATCGGAGTTGAGACAAGAACATACCGTATGCGGAATTCTCCTATAACAACAGTTATCAGGCTAGTATGAAGATGTCACCGTTCGAAGCTTTGTATGGGAGGAAGTGTAGAACTCCCCTATTTTGGAACCAAACAGGGGAAAGTAAAGTGTTTGGTCCCAAGGTACTACAAGAAGCCGAGGCGAAGGTGAGGGAAATCCGCAACAAGTTGAGGATAGCACAGACACGCCAAAAGAGCTATGCCGATGTACGAAGAAGAGAGATTGTTTTCAACATGGGAGACTATGTCTATCTCAATGTGTCTCCTATCAGAGGACTTCGTCGGTTCAAGTTGAAAGGGAAGTTGTCACCTCGATATATCAGACCCTTTCAAGTTCTGGAAAGGAAAGGCGAAGTGGCGTATCAACTAGAGTTACCGGCTCGTCTATCGGATGTGCATGATGTATTCCATGTGTCACAACTCAAGAAATGCCTGAGGACGCCTGAGGAGGTGTTACCCATGAATGAAGTGGACGTAGCTGAGGATTTGTCTTATGCCGAGCGACCATACAAGATTTTGGAGACAATGGAACGCCTCACCAGAAATAAAAGAATCCGGATGTGCAAGGTGCAGTGGAAGCATCACTCAGAAGAGGAAGCCACCTGGGAACGGGAAGATGAGCTCAAGGCACAATTTCCGGAATTGTTTTCTTAGAACCACCAATCTCGAGGACGAGATTTCTTTTAAGGGGGGTAGAGCTGTAACACCCCAAAAATTTTGTTAAGATCCTAAATCATGTTAAGAGGGGAATTTAAAATTTTTTGGACGTGTTGCATGTTTTGCAACAATTTAAATTCATACTGGAATTCAATTTAAACTCAAAACAGAAAAGAAATAGAAAAAGAAAAAGGAAAACAGAAAAAAACCGGCCAGTGGGCCGAAACCCACCAGCCGGCCCACCCAGCAACCGCGCCAGCCCGCAGCCGCGCGCGCCCCCTTCCTCACACTGACAGGCGGGGCCCGCCAGCCCTTCTTCTACCTCGCGCCTGCGCCCGCGATCGGCCGGACTCTCTCTCACCCCGAATCCAAACCGACCCGGATTTTTGCGTATCCCAGCCGAATTTCAATCGGGGGCGACGCAAACTCGATCTAAAACACCCCGCCGCCCTCCCCCGTCTATAAAAACCCCGGCCTCATTCTGTTTTTCCCACGCGATCCGCCGTTTTTACTCCGGTGAGAACCCGAGCCTTCTCCGGCGAATTCTGGCCGATCTACGCTCGGAAATTCCGATCTAACTCGCTGGTCTTGATCCACCACCTCCGGGGAACCCTGCAGGTGCAGAAAACTCGGTGACTTGCGGTTCAAACACAGCGCCGACGAGCCTCGCCGTGGTTTGACTTCGGACCTCGTCGCCGACTACCTTCCAGGACCTCCGAGCTCAAGAAAACCCCCGAGGTGAGATCCCCGACCTCCCCTCCACCGATCTATGCCATAAAATCACAGTTTTAGGAAGAATTCTCGAAGATCCGACGTCTCCCGCCGCCGTGCGCCGCCGGGCAGCACCGCTCGCGCTCAAACAGAGCGACGTGGCCGCTTGTGCGCCTTCTATTTAAAATCGCACGGTAGACTTTAAAACCCCGCGTACCGGTTCGGCGTTATAATCTCAGCCGTCTGTTTTAAATCGGACGGTCCACGTCAGCCCCGCGTTATAAAGACTGGAATTCTTACGTGCTACCCCCTGGGGTTCTCGGGAAATAAGAGCTAGCCCCAGAAACTTCTGATCTAGCCCCTGGAACATAAGAAAATAATGTAAATTCATTTAAAAATCAGTTTTAGCCCCTGGACTTAATAAAAATTAGGAAAAACTCCTCTGTTATGTATAGCTAGACCCCTGAAAATTGTTAAAATAATATTATAGACCCTATAGTGGGGTGAGTTTACTTTTTTTAGCCCTGTTTAATATTTAAATTAGGAAATTGAATATGTGGCTAGTGTTTAAAATTTAAAAAGTGGGACAAACATTGTCGGTACCTGAGATATGGGGTACCCCCACGCACAGGGTAAAATGCCTAAGGAACTCGCCCTTCTCCGCAGGGAGAGCTCCGAAGGCGCCACGCGTCCGGCGGGGCCGGACCTCCCTCTCCTCAGAGGAGAGCTCCGGGCCCGCCACGTGGCATACAGAAGCCGGACCTCCCCCTCCGCGGGAGAGAGGTCCGAAGGCGCCGCGTGTCCAGCGGGGCCGGACCTCCCTCTCCTCGGAGGAGAGCTCCGGGCCCGCCACGTGGCCAACAGAAGCCGAGCCTCCCCCTCCGCGGGGAGAGGTCCGGAGGCTCCACGTGCCCCGCAGGACTGACCCTCCTCTCCTCTGAGAAGGGCTCCGGGCCCGCCACGTGGCAGCAGAACGATGCTGCCGGCCCCGAGCGGTAGGCAGCGGGCGTAAATATGCCCCATACCTTGCCCGTATAAGGTATTCAAGGCCCGCGTCTTCCCAAGACGCGGAGACGCGGAGCACGCTTCTGTCAGGTGCCGTTGCGCCCAGTCGCATCACAGACTGGCGCGCGGTGTCAGAACCTGTCAGCCAATAAACACAGCGACAAGACATCCCATGCCGCCTGCGCCATCATCAACCACTACGACTAGCATGCGGCATGGGCAGGGCGGCAAGATGAAGACTCAGAAGCCTTCGGCTAGAGACAACTACCGGCATAACTGCAGATACGGTAGATAATAGACAATCTTCCCGGGACCACCTGTCGGGTCCCGGCTCCCCTTGTAAGCCGCCCGAGTCTTGGACTATAAAAGGCTCGGGTAGGCGTCGATAGCAAGGGTTCGCACTTTGCAACTCATACACTAGCCATACACTCCCAAGCTGTAACTCACCCCCAAGCTCAGGACTCCGGTCCTGAGCAGCAAGCAATACAGCGAGCTCCATAGCTCGCCGTGGATGTAGGGTTTTACGCTCCGGCGGCCTGAACCACGTAAAACTCGCCGTGTCAAGCTCTCACTAACTCGTCCATCTGCGCAAGCTCTCCGCTAGGGACTAGCACCACCGAAAAAAGAACCTCCGCGGGCTGCCCAGAGCAGGCCCGGGGGAAGTGTCGACCGAACACTTCGACATTTGGCGCGCCAGGTAGGGGGCTTTTCTCCTAGCGCGACGAGTTTCCGCCAACGAAGATGACCAAGCTTCCTTCAGCGGCAAACTCTCCCCCTCCGCGTTCACGGCGAACCGTGACCACTGGGGAATACATGTCGACACACTCAGGACGGAGTGTGTCGGCACAAGCTGGTAGCCAGCAGCCGACTCCGGCAACGCCGACTCCGGCTATGCAGGCCCCGACCAGTGTGAGATCTTCTACAGCGCTAAGCGTACACCATGGAGGTGCGCTAGCTGCAGCAAGAGCGCTGCCGCGCAACCCAACTGCGGGGGATGCGCCCCATTCAGCGACCCAGCAATGGGTCCACGAGGTGGACCGCCTCGTTGTCGCCGCCGCGAACCCTCGGTTTCGGCGAGGACGGCGCCCAGGACAACCGGCTGTGTCGCTGACGCGCACACCCACGGTTGAGGGGCTAACGGCGGATTCCAGCTCCTCCAGGCTCCTGTCGACGGACCTGCGAAGGGAACTGGAACGGTGCCACTTGGGACAGGACACCCGGGTGTATCTCGAGCGACGCAGAGAAAGGCGTCGCAACCATGGGGCTGGCGACAGCATGTCGTCGGCCTCGACACAACCAGAAGGGAAGGCCTTCGCCACGCGAGCCCTGCCTCAGGCATATGCTGCGCAGCATATGCCACAACTATATGCGCCGCAAGCAGCGGCCCCGGTCTATGGTGCAGCCTTGCCCATGCCGGGATACGCGGTGCCAAGTGCGAACCAAGCATTCGCAGCGCCAGTACCTGCAGCAGCAGGTGCAGGATGTGCGGCCCTTGCACCCCACCTTCGTTTCGCAAGGTGGCCACGCAAGTTTCGCCCGCACCTGCCCGAGAAGTACGACGGCAGCGTCAACCCAGCGAAGTTCCTCCAGATCTACTCCACCGCCGTACTATGGCCAACTACTTCCCCGTCGCCTTGACCGGCCCAGCTCGGTCTTGGCTCATGAATCTACCTCAGGGGTCCATAACCTCCTGGGGTGAGCTCTGCCGGCAGTTCGTCGCCAACTTCGGCAGCTCCTACACCCGCCCCGGCACGGAGCTTGACCTCCATGCCGTCAAGCAACAACCTGGGGAGTCGCTGCGCTCTTTCATCCAGCGGTTCTCTCAGGTACGCAACACCATCCCGCATATCCAAAGTGCCTCTGTGGTGGTGGCGTTCCGGCAGGGTGTCCGGGACGAGAAAATGCTTGAGAAGCTCGCGACCAGAGAGGTCCGCGACGTATCGGAGCTCTTCAGCCTGGCGGACAAGTGCGCCAGAGCAGCTGAAGGGCGGAACTGGCACGCTCTGCCGACCTCCGAATCAGGAGGACAGCCCGGGTCCGGTGCTGCTGCCTATGGGGGTGGCAAGAAGACCAAGAACCGAGGGAGTGGAAAGATGAAGTCACCATTCACGGCCCCCGTCGCCGCAGCTGCGACGACCAGTGGAGCTCGGGGGCCACGCCCCGACAAAAGGCAGCGGCAATCACCGGCCCCAGACAGTGACCAAGGCGGGCTATGCCCCGTGCATGGCACCTGCAACCATACTGCTGCCGAGTGCTGGGAGATCCAGAGGCTCGCATAGCGTTTCCGCAAAGGAAGACAGCAGAGGGCTGAAGCACCGCCCTACCCTCAGAGGGATGGCAAACAGAAGGTCGATGCCCCAGTCACCGCTGCCCACCAGGTGGGGTTCCAGGAGCCTCAGCGTGTCATAAAGACAGTGCATGACGGTGAGGACTCCAGTTCCGACGGTGACAGGCCAGGGCGTTAGCCAACTGCGGCGCGCCTCCGTGCCTCGAACATACCTCTCGGGGGCCGCCTAAGGTCTGTCAACCCCTTGAAGGCCTTGCTAGAAGGGGAAGACGCCTTAGGTCATCCGAGACGAGCCCGGGCCTACCTACCCCCTGAAGGCCTTAGCCAGAAGGGTAGAACTCCCAGGGGCCCCCAGGAGAAGCCGCGCAGGACCTGATCGAGCGCGAAGATAACAACCTCGTCGACAAGACTCGGCTGCAGGGAACACCCCACAACGCACGGTCTCGGCTAATGCTCTAAGCACTACCGCCCAAGAACCAAACGCGTCGGGGGCCCGCAGGAGGGCAACTTGGTGAAGCGGCACGCTCTATTCCAAGAAGGACCCATAAGCTCTCCCCCAGCAGGGAAGGTCCCTTCCGAATCATGAAAGCTGCCGCCCCAAGTACACATGCCTTCCAACCGAGAGTGGGATCCGTTCCCAAAAATCCTTGCCATGGAGCAACACTGTAAGTCCTACTTCCTGAGCATCAGTAGAACAGGGTTATTCCCTTCTGTAATAGATCCCGTAGAATTTAGGAACAGCGCTTGGGGCAGCTAAGTCTCAAGGGACGGTACAGGACTACGTCCAGTTTAGCCTGGTTCCGACCCTAAGCGCGTAGAGTCTTGCTTCCCTTGAAGACAAGGCGGATCATTGCCTCCCTGTACAGCCAGAATTCCACCTATGGGTACGAATACAGAGACCTGTTCTACTTAGCTATCTTTCATGCGCTCATTTAAATTATGCATTAATTTTTATGATCGCACTATCTCTGTATGTTCATCGTACATCTAGCTCCCCCTGTCCTGCGCTCATCCATAGTCGGCATTCGCTATCTTACCGAAGGCGGCCGCGCTTGAGGCACCTGCCGATGGCCGAGTGAGTCTCTCGGGCCTCCCCCAGTCAGGTGTTGCGGTGCCAGTTGGTTACCTCCAGGAAAGGCATGCGTTGTGCATGGGGGGTCCAGGGTGCGTATCCAGCTTAGCCGGCCCAGAGCCCAAAGCATGCGCATCCTGCCCTCCGGAGGTCCAGGGGAGTACAACCGCTTTGCCTGGTCATGAACCCAAAGCGCGTGCACTCTGCTTCCCCAGCGCATGGCCCGGTACTAGGGATCGGACGGCCGTACCCGGACCTCGGAGGGAGCCGGAGCTCCGGCGCCTCGTGCACAGAATTGTCCAAGCCCCGTATAGCGAATTAGGATCGTAAGACGGATAAGACTAGGAGACGGGAGGGGAGGACCCCCCGAGGAGAATTACGTTTCCTCTGCCTGTGTGCAGGACCTCCAGGTTACGGCAGCAGGGACTGCATGAAGCAGGGGGAAAGGAGCTACCAGCTACTCCGGCCTAGGACTGGAAGGACCGTGACCTGCCCCTCCAGCAGGGGCGGGACCTGGGGGCCCCACGTGTCCAGCGGGCTCGGAACTCTCTCCTACCTTGAGGAGGGCTACGGGCTCGCCACGTGACAGGCGGAAACCGGACCTCCCCCCTTCGGTGGGAGGGCTCCGAAAGCCCTACGTGTCCAACATGGCTGGAGCTCCTGCCTCTTAAGGAGGGGCTCCGGACCCGCCACGTGGCAGGCAGATCTGGAGCTCCTCACAGGGCGAGATCCGGAGACCTCCGGGGGCCCCTAACACGGTTAGGACCCGGGGAGGGTGTCTGTGCAAAGCTCCGAGATTGGAAATGGCCTCTGAGTACCTTGCGGAGCTAAGGGCTCAGCCAGGCAAAGCCAAGAAGGAGAGAAAAAGCATCACAGACACAAGTATCCAAAAGAGTCAAATTAAGCGAGGCTCCATGAGCTGGACTACAGACTCGATAAAAAGGGAGAAGCAAGTCCTAAGGACCTCCCGGCTCCCGCCGTAACCTTGCGGCTATAAGGGCGGCCACATCCTCGACTTCTGCCCTGGCAGCTTGCTCCCGCTCTACGGCTGGGCCCTCTCTCGCTGGTTCTAGCGAAAAAGAGGGGTCGCGGCTCTTAAAGCATGTCAGCACATGTGAAGCGACCTCTAAGGCTAGGCCACGCCCCTCGGCCTCAAGCTCGCTGGCGACCACGGAGTCTAGCCTGTCCAGCTTGGCGCCGATTGACTCCAGCGCGGGGATCACCTCCAACGCAGGGGCCGCGGTCCTCACCGGAGTGAAGCCAAGAGGGATCAGGGCGGACCCCGCTCGATCCACGAAGCTCGAGACTGCAAGAGCCTCGGAGGACCGCAAGGCCGAAAGCTCATCCACCTCACGGTGGGCCGCCTGCAGAGCCTCCAGGTTCCTCTCGGAGAATTCCTTCTCCTTGGCCGCCAGGGAGCTCTCCCGAAGGTGGAGAGCCTTGGCGAGCCGCTCCAACTCAGCGGCCTTGAAGTCGGCGGTCAACTCCCGGTCCAAGACCGCCCGGCGATCACGGGAGACCTGTTCCTCCCTCAAGTCGAGGTCTGCCTTCAGGATCTCCAGCTCCTCCATCCGAGCCCGAAGGTCATCCTCGCCCGCAGCCAGCTACGCGGCGACCCTCTCCGCCTCAGCTGCCACGCAACGCTCCCGTTCCTCAACGGCGAGTTCACGGCGCTCCAACCGCTGCCGTATCTCCACAACAGCAGAGAGGCTCTCCTCGTCCCGGGCGTGTGCCTCCAGGGTCTCCCTGTTGATCTGCCGCGATTGGGTGTCCATGCGGTCGACAGCCCGCCTCATCCGGTCGAGGAGCGCTTCCCTGAAGTCGAGCAACTCCTGCCTGGAGTTGAGCTCACTCTTAACCTTCGCGGTTCTCTCCCGCAAAAGGTTCCCCCAGGTGAGGAGGCGGTCCCGTTCAACCATATACTCCTCCCGCTCGCGCCCTAGTGCAGCCAAGACCTGCCGGACGCTCGTCTCGGCAAGCGCGAAGGCATCCGCCAGAGGCAATGGAGCAACAGAGGCCGAGGCAGTCCCCCCGACCTCCTCCATTACCTCGTCCTCAGGAAGAGCCGATGCACCAGAAACCGAGATGAGACGCCGATCAGGAGAAGCTGGCTCCGAGGCTCTGGCAGCCTGGCCAGCCGGGCTTTCTTCAGCTTCTGGCTCCTTGACCTGAGGAGAGGGGAGAGCCGGGGAAGGCGGTGCTGAAGAAGAGGCCGGGCCGTCTAGTGCAGGGTCAACCTGCGCTGGCTTGGGGGCCGCGGTGGCCGTCTCGGCAGGAAGAGACGCCGCCGCCGCGGAGTCCAGGCACACCGGAACAGGAGAAGTTCGCGCTGGCCTGGGGGCCGCGGCAGTTGCCCCTGGCTCCGAGCGCAGCGGCACAGATTCCCCGCAAGTCGGATAAGGCCGGGAAGCGCGGACACTCCAGCGGGCTCTGAACCCCGACTTCCGAGCCGGGGTAGGACTTCCAGTGCCCGCTACCGTCACTGACGGCCGCTCCGCAGTCGCTTGGACTGGCGGAACAGGGGATGCCCCAGAAGCTTCCCCCAGCGCATCAACCCGGGGCCTCTTCGAGTCGCCACCGGAGGGAGTGTCAGGCACCCCAGAATCCCGACTTGGCACAGACGCCGCTGCTGGAGGAGATCGAGCGTGCTTCTTCTCTGGCGGCGGGTTGGATGCCATGGCAAGGGAGAACTCAAAGGCAAGAGAGCAAAAGCACAAGAATCCGAGGAGAAACGCAGAGAAGTGCGAAGGGAAGCTGCAATGTGGGCAAGACCCCCTCTAAACAACTTCCCGGGTACAATTCCAAGCGATTCGGAACACTTCGAGTACCCCGCACCGGCAACCGCTTCGGTTCCTAGACCGAGTGCCGATGACGGGTGGGCCCAAGCCGCCTAACTGAAGCGGTGGGGTCAAGGAGTCAGTCTCCTGAGAAGATGGGCCGGCAAGGCACTTCGGCGGTTCCCGAAGAAAGCGCCGCAACGTGCAGAAGTGGCAGTCTTGGGAACCGCCGCAGTAAAAGCAACCATCAAGTGAGCGCACGCTCCCACGATCCCGTGGCCGTTCGAGCTCCGGCAGCGGTCAATTCGGGACTTAGAGGAAGTGCGCGGATCGGAAGAGACGGAGGTCCCACCTCGGGCTCACTATCTCCCCCGAGATGGGCCCGGGGGCCACTGTCGGTACCTGAGATATGGGGTACCCCCGCGCACAGGGTAAAATGATTAAGGAACTCGCCCTTCTCCGCAGGGAGAGCTCCGAAGGCGCCACGCGTCCGGTGGGGCCGGACCTCCCTCTCCTCAGAGGAGAGCTCCGGGCCCGCCACGTGGCATACAAAAGCCGGACCTCCCCCTCCGCGGGAGAGAGGTCCGAAGGCGCCGCGTGTCCAGCAGGGCCGGACCTCCCTCTCCTCAGAGGAGAGCTCCGAGCCCGCCACGTGGCCAACAGAAGCCGAGCCTCCCCCTCCGTGGGGAGAGGTCCGGAGGCTCCACGTGCCCCGCGGGACTGACCCTCCTCTCCTCTGAGAAGGGCTCCGGGCCCGCCACGTGGCAGCAGAACGACGCTGCCGGCCCCGAGCGGTAGGCAGCGGGCGTAAATACGCCCCATACCTTGCCCGTACAAGGTATTCAAGGCCCGCGTCTTCCCAAGACGCGGAGACGCGGAGCACGCTTCTGTCAGGTGCCGTTGCGCCCAGTCGCATCACAGACTGGCGCGCGGTGTCAGAACCTGTCAGCCAATAAACACCGCGATAAGACATCCCATGCCGCCTGCGCCGTCATCAACCACTACGACTAGCATGCGGCATGGGCAGGGCGGCAAGATGAAGACTCAGAAGCCTTCGGCCAGAGACAACTACCGGCATAACTGCAGATACGGTAGATAATAGACAATCTTCCCGGGACCACCTGTCGGGTCCCGGCTCCCCTTGTAAGCCGCCCGAGTCTTGGACTATAAAAGGCTCGGGTAGGCGTCGATAGCAAGGGTTCGCACTTTGCAACTCATATGCTAGCCATACACTCCCAAGCTGTAACTCACCCCCAAGCTCAGGCCTCCGGTCCTGAGCAGCAAGCAATACAGCGAGCTCCATAGCTCGTCGTGGACGTAGGGTTTTACGCTCCGGCGGCCTGAACCACGTAAAACTCGCCGTGTCAAGCTCTCACTAACTCGTCCATCTGCGCAAGCTCTCCGCTAGGGACTAGCCCCACCGAAAAAAGAACCTCCGCGGGCTGCCCAGTGCAGGCCCGGGGGAAGTGTCGACCGAACACTTCGACAAACATATTGTCAAAATTAAATTAAAAACATTCTCAGTATTTAGAAAACTTTGGAGTGAGATAAAAATATATTTTGGGCTGAAATGAATCTGTTTAATTTATTACTCACATTTAGGGACACATTTTTAAGTAAAGAATAGTTCTGGAAAATAGGGAAAATAATTGTAAAATAGTTTACATCAGAGGAAAAGGTCAAAAATATATTAGTAAATATTTTAGATCAGAACCTATTCTGTTTAGATGATGTGTCTTGTTATTTTCATAATAAAGTTCACATTTAGGCATAGGAAATAAATCTGAAAATATAGCAACTAGTAAATGATAAATGGAGTTCTAAAATCCAAAGAATTCAGTTCAGGGTTGGTAGAAATTCTGAAGACACATATGAAGAAGGAAAATACCTTTCATGCATACTTGGTAGCTAAAAGGTGTAGTAATTGAATATAAGGAATTTATTTAAATTGGAAACTCATATATATAGTATGTAAGTATAAATGTCAACACAAAAGTAGGAATCATATACACATGATTAAAAGTGCATGCAAGCCACAAATCAACACACATAGAGTAACCACAACACATATAATGGTGAATGACTTTCATAAATATGAATGTCTGGTTTGTATGAAGTGGAAGTGTGAACTATGTCTTATGGATTGTTGTTTTTCTTTTGCTATGTGTGATGGTATGATGTAGAACCTGCTCAAGAGCAAGTTATTCCTTCCCAAGATCAGGACTACCCATTTCAAGAGCAGCAGGAAGGAGGCAAGCGTCCTTGACCACTTTGATCCTATGCTAGGATGTGTAGATAGAATTATTTGCATTGTCAAATGAAATATGAAACCCATGCTAGGAAGTTTCCCTAGAATTGCATTACCTTGTTTCCTTGTAGCTTGGGTTGGGATTTATTTTGTCATGTCATTTATTATTATGCATATGCTTAGCCATGCTTAGAATGGGATACTTGGGATATGAGATCATAAGTTTATTTTAACATACTCTTGAATGAGATATTGTGAGTTATGTAGAGGTAGGGATCAAGGAAAGTTGGATGTTTTGGTTGTGTGCTGGGTGCACGAGACTCGGGTTTGTGTTTAGTACTTGCCTGGATCCTAAGGACCGGTTCATGGAGCATGTAACCTGGCTTTACAGTGCCAACCACATGCTGAGATGGGGCAGCTTGGCCAATTAATTAGGTGTATCCCCGGCGTAGTATGGGTGTGTTGGATGGTGCGGGGAATAGGTGTCAGCTGGACTACCATATGAACTGCAAGGCTCAAGAGGGGGCCACTGCAGCGGGGTTGGAGCCTCTTGTATGCTGTTAGGGGTGAAACCTCATTGGGCCCATGCTCGTCGGGAATCCCTTTGTAAAGGCTTCGTAGTGATCTCCTGGCTACACACGTGAGAAGTGTGAATGTGGTTCGTAGCCACTGGCATAATGGAGGTTCTTTTAGTCCACCCGGCAACGGGGGATGAAATCACTACACGTGGGTACAGTGGTGCAAACTCTGCAGAGTCAAAACTGTCATGACAGCCGTGCTCACGGTTAAGAGCGGCTTGGACTTATTCATGATTAGAGGAGTGATGGTTTTGGAAGTTAAGGATGTTAAGTGGGGAGCTTAACATTAGAAATGATGTTATGGTTATTTGATTATGGTGATGGGATGGGGGATTGGGACCAGTTCACCTGTAGTAATGTAGGTGCTTAATAAGCTAAGGTGATAGGTATTAATTGCGTAGTGCTTTAACCATGAGTTCAACCTCCCCTTGTTCTAGCCATGCATGACATAACTTTCCCACACTTGCTGAGTACCATCGGTACTCAACCTTGCATATTTTGTTGGTTTATGTTGCTGCTCAGGCCAAGATAATGAGGTGGTGTATAATGACCAAGACTTTGGACCCGAAGAAGGTTTCTAGGTTCATGGAGACCCCCGGGCAACACCTGTGACGAAGCCCTCAAGAATAATATTCCGCTGCTAGTTTGTTTATTTGTGATGAGCTTATTATTGTCCATCGAGACATTTGCTATGTAAGACTTATTTATATTCGACACCTGCCTTATAATAAATGATGCTTCACTATTTGTCATCACATGTATGAGAAAATGATCCTGGCATACATGTGATATTCACTTGGTTGTTCTTCGGGAAAAACCGGGTGTGACAACGGTTGAGGAAGAAGGAAGAAAAATGCCAAATTCTTGAGTTCCATGTAGGTACCTGAGAATCCTTTTGATGGCTTGGCGATGTGAAGCACGTGGAGAAGCTTGAAAACGTGCACAAAGACATACGCTGAATTGTATGTCCGGTTTTGACGCCGTGAGATACAAAAGTGATCCAATCATACTTCTGTATTCTTTTTTATTGACCGGGTCACCATCTTCATCAAGTTCAAGTGTTGTTGCTGTTCCCATTGGTGTCCGAAGAGGCTTGCATTTGTCCATGTTGAAGCGCTTAAGAAGGTCCTTTGTATACTTAGTTTGATGCACAAAAGTTCCTTCTTTTGTTTGCTTGATTTGCAGCCCCAAAAAGTATGTGAGTTCTCCCATCATACTCATCTCAAATTCTGAACTCATCATAGCTGAAAACTTGGACACGAGATCATGAGAAGCACAACCAAAGATAATATCATCCACATACACTTGAACGAATAATGAGTCGTTGCCATGCTTAAGTACAAAAAGAGTTTTATCAACCTTGCCCATGGTAAACCCCTTTTCAAGTAAGAATATTTTTAACCTATCATACCATGCTCTAGGGGCTTGTTTTAGACCGTACAAGGCTTTGGACAGTTTGTAAACATGATTAGGAAAATTTGGATTTTCAAAACCCGGTGGCTGCTTAACATAAACCTCCTCCTCTATGTAGCCATTAAGAAAAGCACTTTTAACATCTATTTGATATAACTTGAAACCTTTAGATGCAGCAAATGCTAATAAAATTCTTATAGCTTCTAATCTAGCAACAGGAGCAAATGTTTCATCAAAATCTAGACCTTCAATTTGAGTGAAACCTTGAGCAACCAACCTAGCTTTATTCCTAACCACAACCCCATCCTCACTTTGCTTATTTTTAAATACCCATTTAGTTCCAATTAATGTGTGACCTTGAGGTGGAGGTACAAGTTTCCAAACATTATTTCTTTCAAAATTTTCTAACTCTTCTTGCATGGCATTAATCCAAGATTCATTAGTGAATGCGTATGATATATCCTTGGGTTCAAAAGAAGCAGCAAAAGCAGAATGAGCATGAGAGTTTGGATCGCAAAACCTGGACCGAGTGACTCGTTCATGCAAGCTTCCAATGATTTGTTGTGGAGGATGACTTTTGAGTACTCGGAGGGGAGTAGACACTTCACAAGCACCTTCTTATTCATGTTCGGACCTTTGATTAGGAGAGCTTGTTTATTGAGGAAGGTCCGAACCAGCAGTAGTGACTGTTGGTGCTGGTTGTGGTGCAAAATCAGCAGCTTGATCGTTATTTACTTCCGAGTTTTCAGGCAGCAGCACCACTTCTTCGTCTTCTTCAATAAAAATACTCTCCCCCTGCGGATATGGATCCGGACCTGCAATATCAGAGCTAGTACTTGGGCTAGCTTCATCAAAAGAAACCTCGCAAGTCTCCACAATTTTGTTAGTGTCAAGTAAAAGCACCCGGTAGCCTCTAGTATGAGATAGATAACCAAGAAACATGCCATCAACAGATCTAGCTTCAAATTTATCAAGATTACCATGTTTCTTAACAAAGCATTTGCAACCAAAAACCCTAAAGTGTGTAACACTAGGCCTATGTCCAAACCGGAGCTCATATGGGGTTTTTCCAAGCTTAGCACGCAAGAAAACACGATTTGAGACATAACAAGCGGTTGCAATTGCATCAGCCCAAAATTTCCTAGGAGTTTGATATTCATCAAGCATAGTCCTAGCCATCTCAACTAAGGTCCTGTTCTTTCTTTCTACGACACCATTTTGTTGTGGTACATAGGGTGAAGAGTATTGATGATCTATTCCATTTTCAGCACAAAAGTGATCAAAGGATTGATTTTTAAATTCAGTTCCGTTATCACTTCTAATTGCTTTTAATGATCCTGGGTGATCAATAGATAATATAAGAAATAAAGTTCTAAAATGACTAAAAGCTTCATTCTTAGATGCCATAAAATAAACCCAAGAATATCTGGAATAATCATCAACAATCACAAGCACATACCATTTACCTCTGAAGGATTGAACACGTGCCGGACCTACTGTGTCAAGATGTAAAAGTTGTCCCAGTTCAGCTGTCATGGTCATTGTGAGAGGAGCATGTGAACCTGCAACAAACTTAGCATGTCTACAAGAAGAGCACACAATATCATTGTCCTTTTTAAGCTTCGGCAGCCCACGTGTGCGATCGAGAGCACTAACACGAGTGAGATGATCAAAGCCTATGTGATAGCAACTAGACACTGATGCTTAGAAGTTGACAAATCAAAATCAGCTTTAAAAACTCTTCCAAACCTAGACATGTTAAACAAAAGCTCACCTTTTGAATCTACAACCTTGCAGCAATTTTTAGCAAAGCTAACCTCTAGATTTTCATCTAGCAATTGTGAAACCGAAAGCAAGTTGTATTTCAAATTTTTAACAAGTGCCACATCTTTCAAAGTGTAGAAATTGTTTACTCTAACCGAACCTTTAGCAATTATGGGAGTAGAAGAGTTATCGGCGAAAGTAACATTTTCTACACGTGACACAAAGAGAGAGAGAGGAGAACCATTCTTTGTTACCGGTCATGTGGCGTGAGCAACCTGAATCCACAATCCAAATGTTCTCCTTCCTCAAACGTGAAACCTACACAGCAGCACAATACGTCGATGACTCAATACTGGGGTTAGTTAAAAGAGTTTTAGGAATCCAGTACTGAGTCACACGACGTCCAGCAGGAATAACACGCGAAAGCTGAGAAGGTACAGCAGGTTTATGAGCCAAACATCGAAAATTTTTGTTCCCAACTACTGACTTAGAAGATGTGTTATATGTAGCACAAAAAACAGTAGGTCCGGGAGCAAGTTTTTGACTCATTACAGCAGGTTGCAAGCTCCGAACATTCGGTCTAGCAGATTTTGCTTGGTTGTTATGTGATCTAGCAAGTATTCTTTGTTTCTTATCGTGTTTAGCTAGTAGGTACAATGAAAAATAACCTTATTATCATGTCTAGATGAGCAAGCAACACGTTTATTAGAACCCGAATGGGACAGTACTCCTGCAGATTTGGAAATCACCTCTTTTTGTCTAGGAGCTGTTTGAATCAAACCGCTTCCTAATGACTTTACATCTTTAGGTGGGTGTGCCTTAGCATGAGCATGAGAATTAAAACCTAAACCAGTTTTATCATTACAAGACTTGGAAGAATTCAGCAGCAAGTTTAGGTTCTTATTTGCATTAGAAAACCGATCTAGTGTCCTAAGCATGTCATCAAGTTTATTGGACAGATCAAAGCAGTTTTCACATGAAGTTTTTCCTTTTAGTTTGCAATTTGAACAATATTTAACTTCATGCACACGTAAAGCATTGTTCAAAATAGAAATCTCATTCATAGCATCATTTAGTTTCTTATTCAGATCATCACATGAAGAACAATGCAAATCAATTGTAGAACAACAAGCATCTTTCAAATTTTTATCATTAAGTGCAGCAAGCTCTTTGTTCTTTTCAATTTCAAGTTCAAGTTTATCAAGTGTAGATACGTGTGCACTTCTTAAAGAGGATAATTGTTCATAAATCAAATCACATGAGGAACAAGAATCATCACTAGGAATCAAAGTTTTTAAACGATTAATTTCAGATTCTAGTGATTCAATTTTAACAGCATTGTTCCTAAGTTTTTTATCCTTTTTCTTTAATATAACAGTGGCACGAGAAATAGCATCACACATTTCTTCGCAAGCGGGACATACCTCTTCATCGTCGCTGTTGTGTTCTGCCTCCTCGGAGCTTGAACTTGACTTGCTCGCCATGCAGCACATATTTGCCATAGCTTCTTCATCTTCATCACTACCGGTGTCCACATCACTTGAGCCGAAATCTTGAAGTGCAGAGATCATACTATGCACTATGTTGCGCATTGATAAATCTTTCTTCTTCTTATTCTTTGCAAACGATTTCTTCGACCTTGTTTGCTTTTCTTTACGTGAAGTCAGACCTGAAAGGTTAGGGCACTCCATACGAAAATGTCCTGTCTTACCACATTCAAAACATTGTTGAGGTCAGGAGCTTCCTCTCCTTCTAGTTCTCACATTTTGCAATGCTTTTGAGAACCAAGTAGAGATGAGTGCAAGCTCCTCCTCTGGAAACTCTTCAATCTGTTCAAGGGTTAGAGAGGACAGCAAAGAGAGTGCACCACTAGATGATGATTGACTAGAACTAGACATGTCACGTTGCGAAACAAATGCAATAGACTTGTTGGGGTTTTTACGTGAGATGATGTCAATTTCATGAGTTTTCAATTTAGAATAAAGCACGTCTAAAGTAAATGAACTCATGACAGTAGATTCGCGAATAGATGTAACTTTCATCTCCCAAATTGACATATCTAATGCTCCTAACAATTGTCTAGCATTTTCAGCATCTGAAAAGTTAACATTGACACTACGCAAGTTGCTGAGAATTTTATTAAAGCGAGCAAAAAGGTCGTCAATTGACTCACCGGGTTGCATCTCAAAACGCATGTATTCTTTATTGAACATATCTTGCCTTACCTCCTTGATCGTATTGGATCCTTCATGGTAGTCACAAAGAGCTTTCCAAACATCATATGCAGATCGGAGGTGTGCAACACGGTCGAAGTCGCTTTGAGTCAATCCTTGGATGATCAAGTTGCGAGCCTTGTTGTTGTTGTCAACATCTCTCATGTTCGCAGCCGTAACTTGATCGTTGGGTGGTACATCGAAGTTCCGGTAGACCTTTTCCCATATGGCGAAGCCTTGCGCCTGTATGTAGGCCTCCATCCGCGCCTTCCAAACCTGAAAATCGATGCCATTGAACACACAAGGTTTTGCGGAGTACTTCTCCATGATGGTTTGTTAAAACACGTACAAATCACAAAGATTAGAGCACCTTGGCTCTGATACAAATTGTAGTATCGAAGAGCACGTGAAAAGCTACCAGAGGGGGGTGAATGGTAGATTAAAACTTTTCGCAGCGGAAACAACAAAAACCCCTCAGCAAAAAATCAATCAGTTAAAGAAACCGTGTGTGCAAGTGTTTTCAAACGTGTTCAACCGTGAAAAATCAAGTAGAGAGGTAGAGAATCAAGTCACGGATCTAATGCAACAAGAATCACTTGAAAACACGAAGTAAAACTTGAGATACGATCAAAACATTAAATGAACATCAATCTGTTCTACCCGATATAAAACAGATCTGCAACTCTGCAAAGAAACTCGTGTATCTCGAAAACTAAAGATCTGAAGCTCGTGAAAATTTCCAGATGATATATAATTGAGTTGCGAAGACAACCCAAAAAGAATCACGTCAATCGGATCTGAAAACTCAAGTTATGAATGAAACACCGAAGCAACGTCGGTCTGTCCAGAAACTCGGCGAGAAAGACTTGACGAAAAACAAATCAGACGAACAAGGCACAAAAGCTCCTCGAAACTATGAACATTATTCAATAGAAACACAAGAGGAACAGCCCAAAGTTCTCTACCCACGAGAGCTCTGGCCTCCCTTGCTTTTATAGCCAGCCCTCAGGCTAATCAATCCAATCTAGGACTCCTACTCCTAATTGGACTCATATCCTAACTTACCGTAACTGCTCAGGACTCTCCTATTCGCAGATAGAAGCAATCGTGAGACTTCCAAACACCTTAGGAACGTCCTAAACATTCCTAAAACAACTCAACTTCGTGCCTAGCACGAAATCCTATCATAACCAACTCAAATCTTCCATATTTGAGCCATATCTGACTCAGCCTCAGCCTGAGTACGCAATCCAGCTGGTTGGACCTTTCCGACCAATTCTTTACGTCCACTTCTCTTCATCACGCCTTGGAACAATGTTGCCATGTCCATGCACTCCTTGCACACGTGCAAACACCTTCCAACGACGTACACGCAACCTTCATATGCACTGCCCTTGATCCAAACATGCTGCGCGACCTCCCGATCAACTCAACCACAGCTCCTCCCGAACTTGGTTGTTGGAACCTCATCTCCTCACTGAGACTAGTCCAAGGATCCCGTCACCAGCCATGTCTTGAACTCAAGAAACACCTGCACATGAATAAACAACCAATTCTTCCGAGCACAAGTCCTCGACTTGACTCACGTTAGTTCGAAAACCACAACACCTTACATGAGCATGTCACATAAGCATGTTGCAAACCATATCAAATATAACAGCCATAACCACCAAAACACACCAAAAACTTAGCAAATTAATACTAAGCAAACCTTCCCATAAAGCAAGTTTGAAACATTGCGAGTTAAAAGCAAAAACAAGACGCTGCAGTTCTATGAGTTGAACTTCACGGGAGCTCCCTAAAAACAAGCTCCGGACCTCACAGAAGCTCTCCGGACCTTGCAGGAGCTCTCCGGACGTTGCGTCGGACCTTGCCAACACTTGGCGGACCTAACAAAGAACTTGTCGGACCTTGCCACAGAAGAATGTTTTGGCAATATTCAAAACTTTGAATGTTAATGCAAACTTTTATCCTAATTGCCAATGTATTCAGCACACATAGGTCTCACAGAAGAAAACCTTCACTCTCCCATGTCGCTTCGTCTACGGAGTGATTACTCCATAGAACTTTGTACAACCACAACGTACGGTGGCGTGTGGTTCGGGCCTTTTCATCAATGATCTGAACCGTTTCCTCTCGATACGTGAGGTCCGGTTTCAGTTCTTCTATATCCTCCAGCTGAATGGTAGTTGATAGCTTAAGATACTTCCTCAGCTGGGAAACGTGAAAGACGTCGTGCACACTGGAAAGTGCTTCTGGTAATTTCAGCCGGTATGCTACTGATCCACATCTTTCTGTAATCTGAAATGGACCGATGAATCGGGGTGCTAACTTTCCTCTCACCCCGAATCTGTTCATGCCCTTCATTGGAGACACACGTAGATACACGTGATCCCCCACTTCGAATTGTAATGGGCGTCTTCTCCGGTCCGCATACTGTTTTTGTTCATATTGGGCGGCCTTTAGGTCCCCTTGAATCAGCCGAACCTTTTCCTCCGCGTTGTTGACAAGATCAATCCCGAAGGTAACCCTTTCGCCAGGCTCACACCAATTCAGTGGTGTGCGGCATTTTCTCCCGTATAGCGCCTCGTAATGCGCCATCTTGATGCTGGCTTGGTACCCATTGTTGTACGAGAACTCGGCCAACGGTAAGTGATCATCCCAATTCTTACCGTGGTTGATAGCGCAAGCTCGTAGCATATCTTCTAGAATCTGATTTACCCAGTCGGTTTGTCCATCCGACTGCGGGTAGTACGCTGAACTACGGATCAACTTCGTCCCCAACGCATCATGTAGCTGCTCCCAAAAACGGGACACAAATAAAGTGCCCTGATCCGATATGATGGTACAGGGTACGCCGTACAAGCATAGGATCCGTGAGATGTACAATTCAGCATACTTCTTGGCGTTGTAGTTGGTGTTGACTGGGATAATATGGGCAACTTTTGTGAGCCGGTCGATGATCACCCACACAGAATCATGCTTCTGAAGAGTGGTGGGTAATCCAACGATGAAGTCCATGCTCACATCTTCCCACTTCCAGGCAGGAACGCCCAGTGGTTGTAGCAGTCCCGGTTTTCTCATGTGGTCTGCCTTTACCCTTCGACATGTATCACACTCGGACACGTACTTTGCGATCTCCCGCGTCATCCGTGTCCACCAAAACTTGCTTCTGAGTTCTTGATACATTTTGTTGCTGCCGGGTTGAATAGAAAAATTTGACAAGTGAGCCTCATCAAAGATTTTCTTCCGTAACTCCAGGTTACGGGGTACGACAATCCGGTTCATGAACCATAGGATGCCGTCTCTGTCTTTCCGGAAACATTTCAGCTCCCCACTGTCTATACGTCTCCGCAAACGCGACATGACCTTGTCATGTTTCTGAGCTGCCGCTATCTCTTCAGGGACGGTGGGAATCAAAGCTAAGTTGTAGAGAGCTCCATGTGGAATCACATGCAGTGGTGGCTCGCTCTCTTCCAACGGTGCGATGGTCAAATTGTTGATGTGTGACTTGCGACTCAGCGCATCCGCCACTACGTTTGCCTTGCCGAGGTTATAATGGATCTCTATTTCGTAATCCTTTATCAACTCCAACCATCTTCGTTGCCTCATGTTCAGCTCCTTCTGAGTGAATATGTACTTGAGGCTTTTGTGGTCGGTATATAAATGTACGAGGTTACCGAGTAGGTAGTGCCTCCACATCTTAAGTGCGAGTACCACGGCAGCGAGCTCTAAGTCGTGAGTTGGCTAATTCTGCACATGGTTTCTAAGCTGCCGTGATCCATACGCGACCATCCTTCGGTCTTGCATCAGCACACATCCGAGCCCAATGCTGGATGCATCACAGTACACGTCGAACGGTTTTCTTGTGTCTGGCTGCACCAAAACCGGTGCTGATGTTAGGTGCTTCACTAATGCCTCGAACGCTGCTTCATATGCTGGACTCCAAACATATTTGGTAGCCTTCTTCAGCACCTCTGTCATACGCTTGGCAATCTTCGATAAGTTCGGAATGAACCTCCGATAATATCCCGCGGGTTCGAGGAAACTCCGTACCTCGTGAACCGTTCTCGGGGAATTCCAATTCAGCACTTGTGTGATCTTACTCGGGTCTACAGCGATGCCCTCCACTGAGATAATATGGCCGAGAAAAGGCACTTGCAATATCCAGAATTCGCACTTGCTGAATTTCGCGTATAGTTTGTGATCCCGCAGCCGTCGCAAGACTATACGCAGATGCTTCGCGTGTTCTTCTTCCAACTTGGAATATACCAATATGTCGTCGATGAAGAGCACGACAAACATGTCCAGCTCTGGCATGAATACCGAGTTCATCAAGTACATGAAATGAGCTGGAGCGTTGGTGAGGCCGAAGGACATGACCAGGTACTCATAAAGCTCGTACCTCGTCGAGAAAGCCATATTCGGAATATCCTCAGCCCGTATCTTAATATGGTGGTACCCGGATCTTAAGTCCATCTTGGAAAAGATCTTTGCTTCGACCAAATGATCAAACAACATGTCGATCCATGGCAATGGGTACTTGTTCTTGATGGTTACAGCGTTTAGTGGACGATAGTCCATGCAAAGCCGTAATGTCTCGTCTTTCTTCTTCACAAATAATGCTGAACAGGCCCATGGCGAGGAGCTCGGCCTAATAAAACCCTTCTCCAGCAGGTCCGTTAACTGCGTCTTCAGTTCAGCCAAGTCCTTGGACGCCATCTTGTACGGCTTTCGGGATATTGGCATAGTTCCCGGTGCAAGTCCAATCTTGAACTCCAGCTCTCGGTCGGGTGGCATCCCCGGTAAATCATCCGGGAACACGTCAGGGAGCTCACGGACTACTAGAATGTCTTCCAATCTGACGGTTGTGAACTGATATACACTTGGAAGTTTTATTTCTGGACTGTCCAGAAATAGTGAATGTGACTCGTGCATTTCTGGGTGTAAATGCACGACTCGGAGGATGGTGTCTAAAACAGCGCCGTGGCGGGTTAACCACGACATCCCTAAGATGACATCGACCTTCTGTCCCTCTAAAATTATGAGAGACGTAGGGTATACTCTACCCGCTAAGCATAATGGTACTTTGGAAATCATCATGCTTGCTGAAATCTTCCCACCCGGTGAACAAATCAAATATGGACTTTCAGTGGGTAGTATTTGCAAGCTGTGTTTAGCAATAAAAGCTTGGCTAATAAAATTGTGCGTGGCGCCTGAATCAAATAATACTATGGCGGGATGCTTGTGGAGTTGGAACATACCCGCAAGGATTGGCTCTCCTTCCGGCACGTCCTCTATGGCAAGTTGGTGGACGGTGTCGGGCCTAGGATTTGCCCGCCGCACATTAGTGGGGTTCCGGGGCTGATTCCTCCCCGGGAACTGCATTGCAACTCCGCCGCCTTGCCTCTCAGGACAGTTGTTGGCGAAGTGTCCTAGGCGACCATATTTGTAGCTTTTGGCTGCTGCTTGGCCAGTGCTTGGGGGACGAAAGTCCGGCATGCGCTGCTGAGGTGCATACACACGCGGCATAGCCTGCTGCTGCTGTTGTTGCTGCGGAGGTGATACTGGCAGTGCCGGCCTGAATGCCGGTGGAGAATATGGCCGACTGCGAAATGGCATCGGCCTCTGGGGTGGCTGTCAGCGTGGACCCGATGGTGGGCGATTCACCATCCGGTATTTTTGAGAAGGACCACCTCCTTCTCCGCTGCTTTGCGGCGCGCTTCTCTTCCTCTCCGCCGCCGCTTACTCCTTGCTAGAGTCCTCCTGAACAATTGCAGCATCAATAATATCATTGAGGCTGCCGCGATTGAACATCGCCAGCTTGTCCTTCAGGAGCGGGTTAAGCCCCTGGTAGAAATGATCCCGCTGCTTCTCGTCGGTATCGGCGCGATAAGAAGCATAGAGTGCAAGATCATTAAACGCTCTGGATATTCCAGCGCGTTCTGGCTTCTTTGCTGAAGTGAAGGAACTCCTGCGTCTTCCTATTCATAAGACCTGGCGGTATGTGATAGGCCCTGAAGGCCGTCCGGAATTCTGCCCAGGTAATAACTCGCTTGGTGGGTTGCAAGGCGCAGTAGTTTTCCCACCAAGCGCTTGCGGATCCTTGAAGTTGTTGGACCGTGAACTGAGTCTTGCACTGCTGACACACTTGGAGCAGCCCGAACTTCATCTCCATCGCACGGAGCCAGTTGTCCGCATCGAGGAGTTCATCCACCCTTTACAATACCGGGGGATGAGTAGCCAGGAAATCGAAGTAGGAGCTCTGTTGGCGCTCCTCGTGATCTTGACGCCTCTCTGGTCGAGACGTATTCGCAATAAGGGTATGCAGCAACTCCGTGTGCTGCTGATGAGAACCCGTCATCGCCGCAACGATGTCGGCCAATGTAACCGTTGGTGGTGGCGGTGGTGGTTGTTGCTGTTGCTGCTGTTGTGGTCCCCAGGAATCCTCGGGAGGCTGTTGGGAGGTCTCCCCCCCCCCCCTGACAGGAACCCCCAACGTCTGGGTTGGCACGAGTGCGAGTCATTCTGAAATTCAAAACAGCAGCGATCAGCACATGTCATACTTAAAATTCCATATGAAACAGTAGGTATTGAAGTGACACATGAATAACTTACACACATTCACATATGTTGATAAAAGCATAAACTTTATACAAGATACATTATTCTCGGGTCTCCGAGAAGTCGTGCTCATGTCGTCACTACCTATACAAATTCTACTGTCTACACGACATGTCACTGATTACAAAAGTTTTTGTTACATCACCCTGGCTGCCCTACTTGGCAACGGTAACCTACTACTCGGAGTAGAACTCAACGTCCTGCCGGTCGTCCTCCTCCGCTACCTCTTCCGATGGCTCCGGGTCCATAACTTCCTCTTCCGGTTCGGGTTCCCCCATTGCCGGAAGACCCAAAATCACGGGTACGGCACCTGATAGGAGGATGAGTCCCGATCTTCCGAGAGATAGGGTAAACTTGATTGGGTGGAGATCTCGACGTTGATGATCCAAGGCTCCGAACGAACGAAACCCCGCAATCACTACACCACTGCTCCGTTGGTTATCACCCGTGTCACACGAATGACCTCGCCACGAAGGCTTATCCCTGCAAGCGCAATCAAGAACACAAACAAGAACAGAGAAGTTGCAATCAAAACTGAATTGATCACGAATTTGGGGTCTCACAACCGATGATCGGCGACACTGTTCAATGACAGATTGTAACTAAGCAAAACCCAGCTGTTTGTAACGGCGGCTAGGGGGTATAAAGGAGGTGGAGGATGACCAGGTGGGGTGCTGGGGTCGTGACCCAACCCTAATACACGTACATAATGGACTTGGACTCGATAAAAGGCCCAATGGCCCAACTAGGTGATGCAACACCCTGACAGACTCTAAACTTTATATTGTTTCGAAGTTTCCTGTCGACTCCAATGGTATTTTGACGTGTGGACAGTTCCATTGGAAAGTTTATCCTCTCAGCTTTCCGTGCATATGTAGAACGTCAAAAACGGAGTCCGTATGCCTCCTGTGCATCCATTTTAAGGTGGACTGCTCCTCGGCCCGTGTTGGACTCGAGTTTGAGTTGGGCTCGGTCTCTAACTTCTTGTTGGCGTATTTTCTGGTACTCCACGCCTCCAAACCCCTCTCCATGTATGTCCATGTCCTCTCCATGGTTCCTAATCATAATTAATCCATTAGGTAGCAACATACTCTCAAAATTCACATATAAAGAATTGTTCAGCAACGAGCTCACCTCTAAATTCAATTTTCGTGCTCGAGCTCTAGTAATTGGACCTTGCATGTCTACCATGTGAGTGTTGTGTATATCTGCAGGAGTGATGTCCACATCATCCTCCCCCTATTGCATTGGAGTCGTCCTCGACTCAACCTCATCTTCTTCTCCCAAGTATGGCTTCAAATCTGAAATGTTAAATGTGGGACTAACCCCAAACTCGGGAGGCAACTCAAGTTTATATGCATTGTCATTTATCTTCTCAAGAACCTTAAAAGGTCCAGCAGCACGTGGCATGAGTTTGGACTTTCTCAAATACAGGAACCTATCTTTTCTCAAATGAACCCACACCAAATCACCGGGTTCCAATTTTACCCCCTTCCTACCTTTACTAGCAGCAATGTGATACTTTTCATTCATTTTTTCAATTTGTAACTTAGTAGTTTCATGCAACTTAAGAATAAATTCAGAACGTTGTGTAGCATCTAAGTTCACAATTTCAGTATGTGGTAAAGGTAGCAGATCAATTGGAGCACGAGGATTGAAACTATAGACTACCATAAACGGACTTAACTTGGTTGTGGAGTGAATAGACCTGTTATAAGTAAACTCAATATGTGGCAAACACTCCTCCCACAGCCTCAAATCGTCTTTCAAAACAGCCCGCACCATAGTAGATAAGGTACGATTAACTACCTCCGTTTGCCCATCAGTTTGTGGATGACAAGTAGTAGAAAACATCAACTTTGTTCCCAATTTATATCATAAGGTTCTCCAAAAGTGACTCAAAAACTTAGCATCCCTATCAGAAACAATAGTATTGGGAACACCATGCAAACGCACAACCTCATTAAAGAACAAATCAGCAACATGTGAAGCATTATCGGTCTTGTGGCAGGGTATAAAATGAGCCATTTTAGAGAAACGATCAACAACCACAAAGACACTATCCCTCCCCCTCTTTGTTCTAGGCAATCCTAAAACAAAGTCAATAGAAATATCCTCCCAAGGTGCACTAGGAACCGGAAGAGGCATATAAAGAATATGTGGGTTAAGTCGAGACTTAGCTTTGTTGCATGTCGTGCAACGTGAAACGTAGCGCTCCACATCACGCCTCATTCGTGGCCAAAAGATGTGAGCAGCCAGCACATCCTCTGTCTTTTTAACACCAAAATGTCCCATCAAACCACCTCCATGCGCTTCCTGCAACAACAAAAGACGAACGGAGCTAGCTGGAACACACAACTTGTTAGCACGGTAGAGAAGGCCTTCACGCAGCAGGAATTTTTGCCACGTTCTTCCCTCTCTACAATTTTCAAAGGCATATTTGAAGTCCAAATCAGTAGCATATAAGCTCTTTATGGTTTCCAAACCAAAAATTTTATGACAAAGTTGGGATAGTATGGTATAACGTCTAGATAAAGCATCGGCAATCACATTGTCTTTCCCTTTCTTATATTTAATGATGTAAGGAAATGATTCTATGAACTCAATCCATTTAGCATGATGTTTGTTCAGATTAGCTTGTCCTTTAAGATACTTCAAAGACTCATGATCTGAATGTATGACAAATTCTTTAGACCATAGGTAATGTTGCCAAGTTTGCAAGAAACGCACTAAAGTATAAAGTTCTTTGTCATATGTAGAATAATTCAGCGAAGGCCCATGCATTTTTTCACTAAAGAAGGCAACAGGTTTACCTCCTTGAATTAGCACTCCTCCAATGCCAATGCCGCTCACGTCACATTCAAGCTCAAAGGTCTTCTCAAAATCAGGAAGTTGCAGCAATGGTGCTTGTGTGAGCTTCGACTTGAGAACATCAAAAGCTTGTTGTTGTGCTGGTCCCCATCGAAACGGCACACCATGCTTTGTCAACTCGTGGAGAGGTGCCGAAATGGTGCTGGAATCCCGCACAAAACGCCGGTAGAAACCTGCGAGACCAAGAAAACTCCGAACCTGTGTGACCGTAGTCGGAAGTGGCCAGCTCGTGATGGCAACAATCTTTGCCTCGTCCACCTCAATGCCCTGCGAAGTAACAACATACCCAAGAAAAGACACACGATCGGTGCAAAAGGTGCACTTCTCAAGGTTACCATATAAACGTGCATCGCGCAAGACATTAAAAACAGCACGCAAATGTTCAAGATGCTCATCATATGACTTGCTGTAAATAAGGATATCATCAAAGTAAACCACCACAAATTTACCAATGAAAGCACGTAAAACCTCATTCATCAACCTCATGAAAGTGCTGGGCACATTAGTTAAACCAAATGGCATGACTAACCATTCATAAAGTCCAAATTTAGTTTTAAAAGAAGTTTTCCATTCATCACCTAAAGCCATACGAATCTGATGATACCCACTACGCAAATCAATCTTGGAGAAAATAACAGAACCACTCAACTCATCAAGCATGTCATCCAATCTAGGAATAGGATAGCGATCACGAATGGTAATGTTATTGATGGCTCTACAATCAACACATGCGCCAAGTGCCATCTTTTTTTGGAACCAAAAGAACAGGAACAAATAAAGGACTAAGACTCTCACGAATGTACCCGCGGTCCAGAAGATCTTGGACTTGTCGCTGAATTTCCTTAGTCTCGTCGGGGTTGGTCCTGTAGGCAGCACGGTTTGGCAAGCTCGCCCCTGGAACCAAATCAATCTTGTGCTCAATGCCTCGCACAGGTGGTAATCCAGGGGGTATCTCTGATGGAAAAACATCCATATATTCTTGCAAAAGGTTAGCAACAGCAGGTGGCAAGACAATGGATGTATCCTCAATGGAATATAAAGCATTTTTGCACACTAAACCATACCAAGTTCCATTAGAGGCATATAAATCATCAAGATCAGATTTAGTTGCAAGCAAAATAGGATTGTTCAACTTAATAGGTTGCTGAATTTCAGAATTGAAAACACCCTTTTGCTTAGCATTATTCTTTTTCTCCTGCTCAAATTGTACAATTTCAGTGGGACTCATAGGAAGCAACACAATTTTCTTGCCCTTATGCATGAGAGTATACTTATTAGATCGACCATGGTGAATAGCATCAGTATCAAACTCCCAAGGACGTCCCAACAAAAGAGAACAAGCATCCATAGGTACCACATCAAAATCAGCAAAATCATGATAAGAACCAATGGAAAAATGTATCCTTGCTGTTTGTGTTACCTTAACCTTACCATTGTTGTTAAACCATTGAATGTGATAAGGGTGGGGATGCTCCCATGTGGTCAAGCCAAGCTTCTTGACCACCTCAACATTCACCAAATTGTTGCAGCTACAACCATCAATGATGGTATGTACACGGCAGTCCTTGACGATGAGAAACATGTTGAAAAGGTTGTGACGTTGGCGGTTGTCGTCCTCTCGAATCGTGGCACTCAAAGCTCACTGCACAATCAAAGTCCTATAGTTGTTTGTCGCAAATGTAACAAGAACCTCCTCAGCACCATCATCCGAACCTGAAATGTTAGTTGCAATAATATTTTCATCTTCAATATCAGAAGCACTAACATACCCACCATCAGCAGTGGCAATGATCGCCCGTTTTCTGGGGCAATCTCGTTGCATATGGCCAAGTCCCTGGCAGCGGTGGCACTTGATGTCGGAGCTGCGACTTGTCGAAGTGTTGGGTGCAGCCGCCTTTGCTGCAACACCTAGAGGCATCTGGGACTTGCTGTTATCTTGTCCCCGTGATGTAGAAGGTGCGATGCTGCTGCGTACAACAACCGTGGAGGGTGGTGTAGAATCACGTACGCTCGAGGAGGGCGCTGCTTTGGATGTCACCGGAAATTGTTGTGGCGTGAAGGTGTTGTTCCGCCGCTGCTGTTGGCGACCCTGCACTTCTTTTTCTGCTAACATGGCAAGTTGAAATAAACGTTGAATAGAATGATATTCCTTGTAGTCAACTATGTCCTGGATCTCATGCCGCAAGCCCCCATAAAACCTAGCAATTTGGTCTTCCTGATCCTCAACTACCCCACAACGAAGCATACCTTTCTGCAGCTCTTGGTAGTACTCTTGGACAGTCATGTTACCCTGATCAAAGCGTTGCAATTTCTTAAGAAGATCACATCTATATGAAGGAGGAACAAACCTAGCGCGCATCTCTTCTTTTAACGCAGCCCATGTCTGTGGTGCATTACGTGTATTGACAAGTTCATTCCACCAAATTATAGCATAATCTTTAAACTCACTAGTGGCTTGTCTAACTCTATGTCGCTTAGGAACAAGATGAGAGCTAAATTTTTGCTCTACCATCATATCCCAATCCAAGTAAGTCTCAGCATCATAAGATCCATAAAATGTTGGAATAGAAAACTTAATCTTAGCATAAGGATCATTATCTTGTTCAGGACCATGAGGACAAGGTCTACCTCCCATACCTCGACGATTTCGTCGAGGGCGACGGCGCTGCTGTGCATCAACCTCATCGTTATTGAAGTCATCCTCTGTGTCGTAGTAAGCATGTGCATCACCATCAAGGATGATAGAGGGTGTAGCTTGTTGGGGAAGACGAGTCTCCATCTCGTCCAACCGTGTGGTCAGACCAGCAACACTTGTATGGAGCCTCTGAAAGGTGGCTGTTGTAGTGGTCTGGTAATTGTTGAAAGCTTCGGTCATTGCCCGCATCATGTCCTTTAGTTCCATATGGGACACGCACTCATCATCATCCAGAGGTGTAGAACCAGAGGTCTTATCCATAGACTTCTTTCCTGTCATTGTTAGTACAAAACAGAAACGAAGACAAAAAGATCGTGAAGAACCCTATTACTACGCTCTCCAAAGTGGGTGGAAAATCGATCAGTAAGATGCGTCTTACCCCACTCTTACAAGTTTCTTACCGGCACTGCAGGTGGCCAACGGTGACCGGTGTGAAGGAAGCAGAGAGTGGGTGTGATTGCAAAGGTTACCTGTTCTGCTCGAGAGAAGGTGGAGCTTGGAAGGCTCAAATGCAGTATATGTATGTGGCACACAAGTTAGTAACAGATAGCAATGCTGACTAAGTGTCCAAAGAATATCACCTAGTTGCTGGCCTAAGAATGTATTAGAACAGTTGTGGCAACAAGCAAGGACAAGGATGAATGATGATGAACAACAAGGATAATATCAGCAAGTATCCAGCACTCGCACAGAAATAGCACACCACTTAGCCTCCTGTTTTTGTTTTGAAGCACTAGTCGAAATCAAAATTTTTTTTTCCTCTTTTTTTGATTTTTTTTCTCAACCAGGGGCACAAGAATAGAAACAGCACCAAGTATTAGCTCAAACCGATGAAAGATGAGATCAGCACAAATTCAGGAGTGATTGGAAAAACTGGTGCTGGAACTTCAGAGTTCGAAACGAGGGCCTTCTTAATTTTTTTAATTTTTTTTTAAATGCCGTATGTGGACTTTTTCGAGACCTTTCTGGGAAAAAAAATGCGCCTCAATCGGAGCTACAAGCCAAAAGTTATGCCCGTTTTAAAGAGGGATACCCCGAATGAGGTTTTGGTGGTGGTGGAAACTGCAACAGAAACGAATCGGTGGATGGAATTCTTTTGTAGATTGGTTTTTTGTAGATGGCAGCGGATGGAAGAAAAAATAACTGAACCAAAACAAATCTAAACCAGCAACCAGACTCAACCTAGGACACGAATTCAGAATTACGGACTCCGAAACTAAATTGTGCAAAAGGTTCAGCGGGGGTTGTAGGTCAGGGAAACTATAAATTTTTTGTGGCTTTTTGTGGACGATAGGACTGAAACAAAATAAATCTAAAGGGCACACAAGTATACCTCACGGTGAACCTGGAAATCTGCTACCAATTGATAGGAGGATGAGTCCCGATCTTCCGAGAGGTCGGGTAAACTTGATTGGGTGGAGATCTCGACGTTGATGATCCAAGGCTCTGAACGAACGAAACCACGCAATCACTACACCACTGCTCCGTTGGTTATCACCCGTGTCACACGAATGACCTTGCCACGAAGGCTTATCCCTGCAAGCGCAATCAAGAACACAAGCAGGAACAGAGAAGTTGCAATCAAAACTGAATTGATCACGAATTTGGGGTCTCACAACCGATGATCGGTGACACTGTTCAATGACAGATTGTAACTAAATAAAACCCAGCTGTTTGTGATGGTGGCTAGGGGGTATAAAGGAGGTGGAGTATGACCAGGGGGTGCTGGGGTCGTGACCTAACCATAATACACGTACATAATGGACTTGGACTCGATACAAGGCCCAATGGCCCAACTAGGTGATGCAACACCCTGACAGACTCTAAACTTTATATTATTTCGAAGATTCCCGTCGACTCCGATGGAATTTTGATGTGAGGCCAGTTCCATTGGAAATTTTATCCTCTCAGCTTTCCGTGCATATGTAGAACGTCAAAAATGGAGTCCGTATGCCTCCTGTGCATCCATTTTAAGGTGGACTGCTCCTGGGCCCGAGTTGGACTCGAGTTTGAGTTGGGCTCGGTCTCTAACTTCTTGTTGGCGTATTTTCTGGTCCTCCACGCCTCCAAACCCCTCTACATGTATCTCCATGTCCTCTCCATGGTTCCTAATCATAATTAATCCATTAGGTAGCAACATACTCTCAAAATTCACATATAAAGAATTGTTCAGGAACAAGCTCACCTCTAAATTCAATTTTCGTGCTCGAGCTCTAGTAATTGGACCTTGCATGTCTACCATGTGAGTGTTGTGTATATCTGCAGGAGTGATGTCCACATCAGCACCTACCACCGGTATGCCCATTACCGGAGGTACGAGGTCCTGCAACGTGTGCACCTCGTCCAAGGCCTGGTTGTAGTCCTCTTCCCATCCTTGCACCTCCTCAATAGTGTCATGATGCTCTTGAGTGAGGACCTCATTCTTCTGGGTCAAGGCTTGCACTTGCTGTTGCAAAGCCGTGATGTCGACGTGGCTTTTCTTTTTTGCCTTCTTCAGACAATGCAACTGATTGTGTTGCTCATTCAGTCGCTTTCTCATTGGAAGGAGCACATTGCGCAGTGCGCTGTGAGCACTCTCAAAATGGTCTCCATGGTTGGTGCTTTCCTTGAGCTTTGCAGCAAGACAATCCATATGAACAACTTGGCTGTTCATCATGGCTTTTCCTGCCCTCAACTGGAGGCTGAGGTTCGCCTCTGACGGGGTTGTACCTTGGGCAACCCGGATCGGTTGCCTCCATGTACCTTTCCCCCAACACATGATTAGCCCGTCCCTCCACCGGAACAAGCGCGTATGGAGTTCCCTCCATAGACCTCACGTGTAGTTGGCAGAAATGCGACATGGTGTCGCGGGCTGCCACTTGCCACATTTCCTCCGGCTGTCTGCCCCTCACCGTAACGGTGAACAGCGCCCAACCGGGTGGCGTAGGTACGGCAGGAACTTCGACATGGATCGACCACGTCTTGTTCCCCTCCTCGCATTCTTCCTTGGCGAGGTACTGTGGCATCTTGACGTAACCGAAATATTGAAGCATTTGCTTCAACACTTCCGGATAACCGCTGTGGTGAGAACAGTGGGACACCACCCACCCGTTCCCCAATTGTCTATCCGCTGTCGTCTGTAGAAACATATTTGGGAAACGTCAAATATTTATTTGAATAGTAAACCATTGAGTTATAACATAAAACATGTCATTGAACTCATAAAACTTGGAAACATAGTTCAAACTTAAACAAATTTGTCTGCTGATCTGCTGTCCAAGATAGCAGCCGTGACCAGTTTCCATTTCAACCTTATTTAGTGTGACACCCTCAATTTCAATTTCTGCATGCATACATATTTCATGTAGAAAAAACATTTTAAAAGAATTGGTAAACATATTCCAGTTTACCGAGAGCGCCGTAGACACATCCCGCGGCCCGCTAGCCACGTGGCGCCTTCGGAGCTCGTCCCCGCAATGGGGGAGAGTCTGCCGCTAACTGGCTACATGGCAGGCTCGGAGCTTGCCTCTGTGAAAGGGGCGAGGTCCGACCCCGTGGGATACGTGTTCCCCCGGAGCTAGCCTCTGCGGAGAAGCGAGGCCAGCCCCGCAGGACACGTGTCGCCTTCATAGCTAGTCACTGCAGAAAAGAGAGGACCAGCCGCACGGGACACGTGTCGCTCTCTGAGCTCACCTCCGAGAGGTCCGGCCCCGCTAGACACGTGTCACCCTCGGATCCCACCTCCGAGAGGTTCGACACTACTGGACACGTGTCACTTCCGGAGCTTGCCTCCGGGAGGTCCATCCCGTTGGACACGTGTCATCCTCGGAGCTCACCTCCGAGGAGAAGGTACTGCAGGACACATGTCAGCCTCGAAGCTCGCCTCCGAGAGGTCCCGCCCTGCTTTACATGTGTCATCCTCGGAGCCCGTCTCTGAAATGAAGGGAGGTCCAACACTGTTGAACACGTGTCATTCTCGGAGCACACCTCCGAGAAGAAGGGAGGTCTGACACTGATTGACACGTGTCGACCTCGGAGCTCTTCCCTGAGCAGAAAGGAAGTCCGGCACTGCTAGGACACATGGCACTACTGGAGCCCACCTCCGAAGAGAGGGGAGGTCCGGCACTGACATGTGGCACATTCGGAGCTACCTCCGAAGAGAGGGGAGGTCTGGCACTGACATGTGGCGTACGCGGAGCTCGTCTCTGGAGAGAGGGGAGGTCCAACCGACCAGACACGTGGCACACGTGGAGATCACCTCTGAGGGAGAGGGAGGTCCCGCCCGCCAGACGCGTGAAGCACGCGGAGCTCGCCTCCGAGGAAGAGGGAGGTCCCGCCCGCCTGACACGCGGCACAACCAGAGCTCGCCCCTGAGGAAAAGGGAAGCCCAGGCCCCCGCTAGACATGTGGAGCCTCCGGAGCTCATCCCTGCAGAAGGACGCGATTCTGAAGTGGTTTTTCTCTGTGCGCGAGTGCCCGATACGGAGGAAACCGACACGAACTCTTCTACGTTGAATACCGCAACAAAATCGATTGAATGATAAGTTGTTAAGATCCAAACACAAATCAAATAGGACTCTTATTTGAAATCCAATCAGAGTAGGACCCTTTGTTTTCCTCTTATAAATAGAACCCGAAACACGCCCTTGGCCGTAACACATTCTCAAGTCGACAACTTAGAGGCCCTAGCTCCCAACTCGCTGAGTTAAACCCCCTTCGCCGGAGTTTGACCACCGGAGAGACCGCCGACGAGCCGGACACGATCGCCATCGCCGTAGGAGAGCCGAGGATCTTTTTGTTTTGCTAGGAGAAAGGACCCAAAGGAAGTAAGGTAGGTCTCCATTACGACCTTACGATATTATCGCAGTTTTCTTTGCATCTGTTTCCTTCAATCCATTCGAACATAAGCTTTTCATGTGGACAGATCACATGTTGATCGGTTTGATCTTGAGTCCAGATCATCACCACGTCCACACTTGATCTTTACACCTCTGTCATCGTAAAACCCCATGCAAACCCATTAAAACATGCAAGAACACGTACAAACTGATCTAATAAACCAGCACCATAGGATTAGCATGCATATGCACCATTGCATTTTGAGTAAAGTTTGTGCATGCTGATTGATTGCTATGAATCTTATATGTGTGTGATCGTAAATAGAAGGACAAGCTCAGTGAGCTATCTACGACGAACTACAAAAACAATACTTTGAGATCCGTGAGCAACAGAAACCACAGGAACAAGGCAAGTGCCCCTTGACCATATTGATCCCATGTTTTTTAAAATGTTTTGTTTGCGAGAAGGTATGTGTGCTTGAGTCAACTTGATGGGAAAACCCTTTTATAGGAGTTTACTAGTTTTGTTAACCACCCTTGTCGCTGGGAAGGTCGATGAGTCGGGTACGATCGTTTTTGCTTTTTGCTTCGCTGAGTCTACGGGATATGGGAAGCGAGATAGAATGTGTCTAGCTAGTGCACTCATATGAACAATGATAATATAAACTGGATGATGAACATGAATCGGGGGAGATCTAGGCAAGCTTGGTTTTGTGTATGAGGTAGTATGAGATGGTGGTTACTTGCCGTAGATCTAAGGACCGGTTCATGCGAGCACATGCCAGGAATACAGTGCCACCACAAGGCCAAGTATGGGTGTGGCTTAGCTGACTAATTAGGTAAGTTGCTAGATTGTTATGGACCGTGAAAGGCTTGGGGAATGGGAGTCGAGAGAGAACTGCCCTGGGAACTGCATGGCACAAGAGGGGGCCCATAGGTGGGAGAATTGGAGATTCTAGCCTGCTGGTGAAACCTTAGTGAGTCCATACATCTAGTAGCCCCTTTGTAAAGGCTATTATGTGATCTCTTGGACATACACCGACGGTTGTGTACTGGTATGATGGAGGTTCTGTAGTCGCCGACGGGTGATGAAATCACAAACTTGTGGGTAAAGTGGTGCAAACTCTGCAGTGTATAAAACTATCATGATAGTCATGCTTCCGGTCACAAGCGCCTGGCCAACTTTCATGATTAGAGGGGATGGTTATTGGGATGGTAATTGGTTTGATTATTGGTTTGGTGATGGTTTGGTAATTAAGGGAAGGTTTTAGACTGTTGAGTCCGGGTAATGATACTGGTTTCATGACTGTTGAGTCATGGCAATGAGCATTGGTCTCGGTATGAGATGGAATTGAATATGAGATGAGATGGTAATGAATACGAGATGGTATTCATGAGCATGAGAAAAAGTTGAGAAAGATGAATGTCTGATGAGACATGAAAAGAGGTGAAATATGATGGAGGTATGTTGATGTTTTAATTGGATACATGTTGGGATTTAATTCACTTAAAGCTAGTTGTTGTTTTTATCATGTTTTGTGAAATAAACTTTGCTTTTATGCAATGAGCTTTTTTATTCCTACCTTGTTGTAAGCTACATGTCATACTTCCCGCACTTGCTGAGTACAACATGTACTCACCCTTGCATTATCATACATCATCAGCAACAGGAGAGGAATACTTTGAAGACCATGTGGAGTATTAGGTGTGTGATCTACCGTCAACTTGCCTGTGGGGATGGAGTAGGAGATGGAGCCGCTGCTGCTGCTGCTTAGTTGCTTCCGCAATAGTTTAGAAGACTTCCGCTCCTAGAATAAGAGTTCCACTGCTAGAATGAGTTTGAGACTCATGAGACATTGTAATAAAACCCTATTCATTCATGGTTATATATTCTGAATTCAGTTTGTGGATTATATGTGTATGTGTGATGAACATACTGGGCACACATATGCATCAGTCCGGTCCCGAGGTTTTCTCGGGACAGGGGCGTCACAGATTGGTATCAGAGCCACGGTTTACTGTAGGTCACAAGCCTCGATTGATCATAGATTGGCATCAGAGCCACGATTGACCGTAGGTCACAAGCCTAGATAGAATTCACAAATTTGTGCTGCCACGTTGACCATAGGACGCAAGCCTAGTCGCAGATTGGTATTAGGAGCCATGATGAACATAGGATACAAGCCTAGGTAGAATGCATAGATTGGCATTAGAATCCCATTGACCATAGGAAAAAGTCATAGATTGGTCACAGATTGGTATCACCCAAAAGCACATAGGACCCCCATTGGGTAAGCTTTGAATAGGAATTGTCTGCTGAACTCTTGTGATGATTGTTTGTGCTTGAGTGCTTAGTGTGAGTCGTGGGACGTTTCAGCGTTGTCCATATCCACACATAGTAGAGAGATGTGAGATGCTTCAGCACTTGTTCACATCCTCATATAGAATGATATATAGTCCATCCACCTTGATGCATATAGTTGGGAGGGATCACTCTAAACATCTAACCTCTATTCTATCCAACTCTCTCTCACGGATGGTGAGAGAAAATGTCGGCCGCCAAAGGAGGAACGTCCGTGGTAACCAAGACGAGGACCACGTTGAGGTTCCTGATAATGGTAACCCCGGGGCTGGTGCAAACAACTTGGAACGGTTGATGGCTATGCAGAACCAGATTATGCAAACAATGATCCAAACTTTGGGTCAGCTGCAAGCCAACAATAACAACAACCCCGTTCCTGCACCACCACCACCACCACCACCACCACCACCGCCACCACCGGCGGCTCACAACCGACTAGGAGAGTTCATGAGGACTCGACCACCCACTTTTTCATAAGCTAATAATCCCATGGAGGCCGATGATTGGCTGAAGTCCATGGAGAAGAAACTTGCAATAGTTCAGTGCAATGACTGAGAGAAAGTTCTCTTCGCATCACACCAACTTATGGGAGCAGCTGCTGACTGGTGGGACGCTCTTTGCAATGCTCATGACAACCCGGAGACTATTACTTGGGTTGAATACAAGGAGAGTTTCTGCTCTCATTACGTCCCTGTGGGAGTCATGATGCTAAAAAGGCAAGAGTTTGAAGGTCTCCACCAAGGCAAGAAGAGCATGAATGAGTACCTCAACAAGTTCACGCAGGTTTCAAGGTATGCCCCTGAAGATGTCAACTCGGACCAAAGGAAGTTGTACTTGTTCATGAGAGGTTGAACAATGAGATCCAAGTTCAGCTTCTCAACAATGACTATGCTAACTTCTAGAAGCTAGTTGACAAAGCCATAGTGGTTGAGAGCAAGATCCGAGAGATCGGGCACGAGGGCGAAAGAAAGATGCCATACCAGTGTAAGTGCATCTAGGATATCCCTTGTGGGTTTTGGCTAATTGATGACGAACATATGAGATCCTAATGAAACTATTGAGATGATTGCAGGATAAACAAAGTGAAATAGCTCGTGCACACAAAAAGGTGAAAAATAAAGTGCTGCCTGAAAAGGAAGACATTAGTGGAATTTAGAAGAGCAAATTAGATGTAAATGTATAGGGTGTGTGTGAGAGACACATCCCAAGAGCTCAGGACTTTTCGTAAGGGTAAGGGGCTAATAATCAACTAAAATCCACTGGACACCGGACTAGTTTGTTCATGGACCGGACTAGTCCGGTCAGCTTACTGGAATGCAACCGGACAAGTCCGGTTTTGGACCGGACTAGTCCGCTCATGTCTCTGTTGTCCTCTTTAGAGGACTGCGGACTAGTCCATCCAAGCGATAGGACTAGTCCGCTGAACTTTCTGGAACCCCACTTCATATAGCACTGGACAAGTCCGGTTTTAGACCGGACTAGTCCGGTTAACCCACTGGAAGTAGACCGGACAAGTCCGATCATATACCGGACTAGTCCGGTATTAGGTTTTACAACGACAATCTTTTGGAAACCATATAAATGGGTGATCCACGGCCTCCCAAAAAAAATAGACGACTAATACTGCAGCAAACACAAACCCTAGCGCCGCCACCTTGTCCCAAGAGCCCAAAACACATCTCCCCACACATCTAAAGTGCAAAAAGATCAAAATCAATTGAACACTTGGATTCGGGATTGGGAGATCGTCGTTCTTTCGTTGTGATCTCTTGGGGTTTGATCTTTCTACACTCATATTCTGCATTGTACTATTTTTGAGTGTATTTGATCACGTTCTTATTGTAATTCTCGTGGGAGCCCTCAACTTGTGAGGTAGCCCCACAAACTCAGTGATTGCCCGTGATAGTGGAGTCAAGTTGTCCTTTGTGGTGACTTGAAGAGGGAAAGGGTTAGGAACCCGGCTCTGTGTGAGCTTCCTCAACGAGGACGTAGATCTCTTGGTGAGATCGAACCTCGGTAAAAATTCGTGTCTTTTATCTCTCATTTACTTTACATTTTGATACATTAGATCACTAGTTTGCTAATCATCATTTGAGTTTCTTATAAGTTTGCACGTGCATTCATACAATAAACTTAATTTATAAAAACTGTTGTTCTCATTCCGCTGCTGAAAGATTCAATTTCTGAAACACACTTAATTAACTCACATAATTCAGCACACCGGACTAGTCCGCCCACACAACCGGACTAGTCCGGTCTATCAAGTTTCCGATAACTCTATTAAGTGTGCAGGAATCTTTTAAAGGCCTATTCACCCCCCCCCTCTAGGCCACATTCAATTGGTATCAGAGCAAGGTTCTCCATCAAAGGTACACACATCTCGGAGAGATCATGGCCTCTGAGAAGAACAACGACATCCCAAAGATGAACATCAATGAGGAGGAGCAAGAAGCTAAAGCCTTCGATGTGCTGAAAGATAGCCCACATGATGATGAAGAAGTGAGGCAGCTAAAAGCACTACTGAGAAAGAAACTGCTAGCACAAAAGGGAAAAGAAGAAGAGAAGACGACTGGGAGTGGTCATCACGACTACTCCCGGTATCCTTACAACTACAACCGTCTCAATTCAAACAATCACTATCTTTCGATTCCTATTGGAAGGCCTCCACAGTTTGACGGAAGTGACTATACCATGTGGAAGTACAACATGAAGATGCATCTGATATCTCTAAACCCTAGTCTGTGGCACATTGTTTGCACAGGCATAGATATTCCGGACACGGATGATGAACTCACTCCAGAACAAGAACAAGAGATTCACAGAAACGCACAAGCCGTCACCGTGATCACATCATCATTAAGCAGAGAGGAATTCACCAAGATCGATGGGTTAGAAAGTGCAAAAGAAATCTGGGATACCCTCAAGACAGCTCACGAAGTAAATAGGTCAGTTCGTGAAGCCAAAATTGAAATACTTGAAGGAGAGTTGGGAAGATTTGCTATTGAAGAAGGTGAATCACCTCAAGACATGTACAACCGGATGAAAGAACTCATCAACAAAATTCGTGCTTATGGAAGTAAGAAATGGACAGATCATGAAGTGGTCAAAATAATGATTAGAGCCTTTATGCCAAGAAATGTCACACTTTGCTCAATGATCAGAGAGAGCCCCGGTTTTCACAAAATGACTCCCGATGAATTACTAGGGATGATCATAAATCATGAAATGATGGAGAAAGAAGCCCAATACGTCAAAGACTTAGCCGAACTCACCTCATCCAAAAAGAAAGAAGTTGCTCTCAAAGCAACTTGCAAACCCAAACTCAAAGAAACTCGTGAAGACCAAGACGATGGAGATACAAGCGACGAGAGCACCGATCTTGATGACGAAGAAATGGTACTATTCATCAAAAAGTTCAAACTATGATGAAGAGAAGACATGGCAACAATTCACATGAAGGCAAAAGCAAGGATAAAGAAAAATCCAAGGCTCGACGCACTTGCTACAACTGCGGAGAGTATGGTCACTTCATGGTGGACTGTACTTATGAAGAAAACAAAAAGAAGAAGGAAACAAGATCTCAAGAAAAGAAAAATTTCAGAAAAAGAAGACAAGTCCATCAAGCTCACATTGGGAAGGAGTGGGACTCAAATGACGAGTCCTCCTCTGATGAAGAAGAAGAGATGGCCACTATCGCAGTCAAGAAACCAACTATGAGAACAACACTCTTTCCGTACATGGGAGGACGGGACATGAACAACCACACTTGTCTTATGGCTAAGGAAGGCAAGAAAAAGGTTCGACTTACTCCTCCTGTACTAAATTCCACCATTGATGACTTTGATAGCTCTAGTGATAATGAAGAAATGTTTAGAGGGCTAAGTAAAATTGCTTTAAAGAAAATGGAAATGTTGTCGAACGAAATCTTTGAAAAGGAGGAACTTGTCAACCGACAAGAAGATATGCTCATCCGTGAGAGGAAGAGATATCAAAAAGTTGAAAAGCTTCTTGAGCTTGAAAGAGAGAAGAATGAGTCACTTGAGTTAGAGCTAGCCTTGAGTAAGGAAACTTACTCAAAGTTAGAGGACTCGCACATTGCAATCAAGGAAGAACTTGCTAACTTGTCAAAAGTTAACAAAATCCTTGAGGTGCAAGTTGAGTCGCTCAAACAAAGTGACTTCTCTTCCTCCAAGAGCTCTTCCTCCAAAGACATGAGTTCGACAACAATAAGAACCTGCACTTGCTCTAGTAAGAAGAATGTAATTTCTAATGCTTCAACCTCTCATGACATGCATTCTTCTCAAAACAGCATCTTTTGATAAGGAGAAGATCAAATATGCACGAAGTGCATATATGATCACTAGACCTCCCAATGTCAAAGATGGCCTTGGTTTTGACAGGAACAAACACATGTCTACTCCTAATCATGCTAAGAATAGAATCACTTTTGTTAAAGAAAAATCCCATGAATCTAAGTTACAAACACTGTTCTGTACATTCGATGCTTCTTATGTTCTCATGAAAAACAAGTATGGAAAAGTCATTGCTAAATATACAGGGCCACGCCACAAGAACTTAAAAACTTGTGTGTGGGTGCCCAAGACTCTTGTGACTAACCTGAGAGGACCCAAGCAAGCTTGGGTACCTAAAACCAAGGAATAATTCTATTTTGCATGCTTACTCCTCTGGCAGATCTAAGTGGGTGCTAGATAGCGGATGCACAAATCACATGACCGGAGAGAGAGGTATGTTTGTGGAGTACGAATGCAACAAGGATCCAAGTGAAGGTATATACTTTGGATACAACAGCCAAGGAAAGGTCCTTGGTAGTGGTAACATTGAAATATCCTCTCAACACACCTTATCTAATGTTTTACATGTAGACTCTCTAGATTATAATCTTTTATTAATATCTCAACTATGCGACAAAGGTTACAACTGTTTATTCACTAATGAGGGTGTGATCATCTTTAGAAGAAGCGATGGCTCGATTGCATTCAAGGGATTGTTAGTGGGAAAGCTTTATCTTGTTGACTTCAACAAAGATAAAGCCGAACTCAACACTTGCTTGGTTGCTAAGACCAACATGGGATGGCTGTGGCATAGACGGCTAGCCCATGTTGGAATGAGAAATCTGCAGAAACTTCTAAAAGGTGGTCAATACGTGGTCTTAAGGATGTGGTTTTTGAAAAAGACAGGCCGTGCAATGCTTGTCAAGCAGGAAAACAGGTTGGAGCACCACACCCCGCCAAGAATGTGATGACCACCGCTAGACCACTGGAACTTCTCCACATGGATCTCTTTGGTCCAGTTGCGTACATCAGCATCGGCGGTAACAAATACGGTTTAGTAATTGTTGATGATTTTTCAAGATTTACCTGGGTATTTTTCTTGTATGATAAATCAGAAACTCATGGAATCCTCAAGAAGTTCTTGAAAAGAGCTCAGAATGAATTGTCATCAACCGTAAAGAATATCAGAAGTGACAATGGGACAGAATTCAAGAACACCCAAGTTGAAGAATATCTCAATGAAGAAGGTATAAAGCATGAATTCTCGGCACCCTACTCTCCTCAACAGAACGGGGTGGCCGAAAGGAACAACAGAACATTGATCGAAATGGCGAGAACAATGTTGGATGAATACAAGACGTCAGACCGATTTTGGGCAGAAGCGGTGAACACCGCTTGTCATGCCACAAATCGGTTGTACCTTCATCGACTACTGAAGAAAAGTCCATATGAGCTTCTCATGGGTAAAAAGCCTAATGTTTCTTATTTCAAAGTTTTTGGTTGCAAATGTTTTATTCTAAACAAGAAACCAAGGGCCTCGAAGTTCGCTTTGAAGTCCGATGAAGGATTCTTGCTCGGATATGAATCGAATGCCTACGCCTATCGTGTCTTCAACAAGGTGTCCGGCCTTGTTGAAGTAGCACGTGACATAGTGTTCGATGAAACTAACGGCTCACAAGTGGAGCAAGTCGATAAGTTTATGCTAGATAAGGAGGAAGCTCCATGTGAAGCGCTGAAGAAAATGGCACTTGGTGATATCCTACCACGAGAGGAAACACAAGACGAATTTCAACAAGGAAGCAATGATCAAGGGGGAGCTCCTATACAAGATCAGGTTGAGGAAGGTCAAGAAGATCAAGATGATCATGGAAGCAATGATCTAGGGGGAGACATGACACATGAAGACAATGAATAACAAGCAACTATACAAATTCCACACCCAAGAGTACATCATGTGTGTGCAAAGAGACCATCCTGTCAACAATATCATTGGAGATATTGCTAAGTGAGTAACTACAAATCTCAAATTGCAAATTTTTGTGAACACTATTCTTTTGTGTCTTTTCTGGAGCCATACAGGGTAGAAGAAGCCTTAAGGGATCCAGACTGGGTGATTGCGATGCAAGAGGAGCTGAACAACTTCAAAAGAAATGAAGTGTGGGAGCTGGTTGAAAGACCAAGGGCGAACATCGTTGGAACCAAATGGGTCTTTCGGAACAAGCAAGATGAACATGGAGTAGTGACAAGAAATAAAGCGAGGTTGGTGGCCAAAGGTTATTCTCAGGTGGAAGGTTTGGACTTCGATGAAACTTTCGCTCCTGTAGCTAGACTTGAGTCCATTCGCATTTTATTGGCATATGCTACTCACCATAATTTTAAGTTGTATCAAATGGACATCAAGAGTGCCTTCCTCAATGGTCCAATAAAGGAGGAAGTCTATGTGGAGCAGCCACCGGGGTTCGAAGATCAGGAGTATCCCAACCATGTCTATAAACTGCGTAAGGCTCTCTATGGCCTCAAACAGGCTCCTCGAGCCTGGTATGAGTGCCTTAGAGATTTTCTGACTCAAAATGAATTCAAAATTGGTAAAGCTGACTATACACTCTTTACTAAACATTTTGATGATCATTTATTTGTATGTCAAATTTATGTTGATGACATTATCTTTGGATCCACTAACAAGTCCTTCTGTGAAGAATTTAGCAAAATAATGACAGACAGGTTCGAGATGTCAATGATGGGTGAATTGAAGTTCTTCTTGGGATTTCAAGTGAAGCAACTGAGAGAAGGTACATTTATAAGCCAAACTAAATATACACAAGACATTCTCAAGAAATTCAATATGGACAAAGCCAAGCCCATCAAGACACCCATGGCCACCAACGGACATCTCGACCTCAATGAAGACGGTCCAAATGTGGACCAAAAGGTATATCAGTCGATGATTGGCTCCTTACTTTATTTATGTGCATCTAGGCCAGATATTATGCTTATTGTTTGCATGTGTGCAAGATTTCAAGCCGCACCTAAAGAGTGTCACTTAATTGCTGTAAAAAGAATCCTAAGGTACCTTGTGCACACACCCAACTTGGGCCTTTGGTATCCCAAAGGATCCAAATTTAAGTTGATAGGGTATTCAAACGCCGACTATGCAGGATGCAAAGTCGATAGAAAGAGCACGTCAGGGACTTGTCAATTTCTTGGTAGGTCCCTAGTCTCTTGGTCATCTAAAAAGCAGAACTCCATTGCTCTTTCCACAGCGGAAGCGGAGTATGTTGCAGCCGGTAGTTGTTGTGCGCAACTACTTTGGATGTGACAGACTCTTAAGGACTACGGCTACAATCTAAGTCATATCCCGCTTCTATGCGATAATGAAAGTGCTATAAAAATTGCACACAACCCTGTAGAGCACTCAAGAACTAAGCACATAGATATCCGTCATCACTTTCCTAGAGATCATTCATTAAAAGGTGACATTGCTATTTCACGTGTTAGGACTGAAAAACAACTTGCGGATATTTTTACCAAACCATTAGATGAGAAAAGGTTTTGTGAACTAAGAAATGAGCTAAACATTCTTGACTCTCGAAATGTGGCTTGAAACATTGCATACCTGGTTGCAACTTAAAATGTTCCTTTGTATTGTTAAAAATGCTCCTCTTCTCTTTTTCTACTCAGAAAACTATTTTAATGAAGAAATCTTGTGGATTATAACCATTGTTTGATTGCTGATTGCCTACTGGTCGTAATCACCAAGACTATTTGCAAAATTATTGTCCTTGGATCACTATTAATCATCTATATATGTATCAGGTCTGTTGGAAACGGACTAGTCCGATTTTCAACCGGACTAGTCCGGACAGACGAAACTGGTTAGGTCATTTCAAGGGGCTCGGACTAGTCCGCCACATAGACCGGACTAGTCCGGTCCATCGCATATATAAGCCCTTGACCGGCCCAGACCTCTCCCTCACCCCTCATTAGACTTGCTCTCCCTCTCCTCTTCTAAACCCTAGCCCCCAAAGTGATTTTCGGGTTGAACCCTCAGAATCGAGATTTTCTCCGTGGGAAATCCTCCCCTTGACGAGTGGATTCCCTCCTCCGGATTCATCCGTACTGATTTCTACTTCTTCGACGCAGATCTTCAAATCTTGGCACAATGTCTTCAGGCTCGGATGACAGCTCTTTTCACATTGATGAAGACGTTCAACGCGAGAAAGTGAGGATGGCCAAGGAGCGAGTTATGAAGAAGAGACATGATGTCAATGCTTACTCTCCACCCTCCGACGACAATCTATCTAAGAAGAGGAAAGTCATTGGCAAAAAGCCTCAAAGGAAAGATGTTGCTGAGGGCTCGTCAGGGCCAAAAAGGGTTCTCAATAAAGGGAAGGGACTTGCTAGTGGTCCCCTTGGGCCCTTGAAGATGAAAAACCCTATTCACCGCAACAGGCAACCTTCAAGTGAGGATTTCACTGGAAAAGGGGGTGAGCTAGCTGATAACTTCAGGAAGATTGAAGTGTATGACCGACCTAAACAATGTTCTGATCCAAGGTTCTGGAGCAACTTCCATGCAGACTACTACGAGCATGTGTACATGAAGATGAAGAATCCTGTAGTAGAGAGTCAATGGCTAAATGTTGGATACCTGAAGTCGAAGAGGTATCCTGCCTTTCATGAGATGGTGGAGGCCTTAGAGAGGCACGGTCTGACGGACCTGCTATCCTTTGAGTATGACTGGAACAATGAAGTCATTACCCTGTTTTACTCCACTCTCTACTTTGCTCGTGGTGATGGAGACAGTCTTACTTGGATGACTCATGGTTCAAAGTATAGTGTCACTTATGATGAATTTGCTAGGATTCTTCACCTCCAACACACTTTGGATCATGAACTGGTCATCCATAATCTGAAACCCCTGGAGAAGGAAGAGCTTGAGTTTCTCTATGACACAAGGATGCCATATGTTCCTCCCACCATCAAATATCTGAAGCCCTTCTTTGTGGTCCTCAATAGAGTCTTGAGAAAGACTATAGCTCCGAAGGATGGAGATGCGGGAACTATACAAGGGACCGTGAGGACTCTCATGAAGGTCATTAGTGGAAGGAGACCATTCAATGTTCTTGAGTATATCTACAACGACATCGTGAACATCTCAATCACCCCCAATAGGTCCTGTGGATATGCACCGTATATCATGTACATGATTGAGAAAGTGACGGGACTCGAGTTCGTCAAGGATGTCAAGCATGCGGGGTTGAAGCCGCAAAAACCCACCGAGTACACTCTCCCCCCGGCTCCAACTGCCCCGTCCTCTCCACCAGTGGAGAGGAGATCAAAGCAAGCTCATGATGTCACTAGATCTGCAGCTGCTCCTCCTGGGTCTCCACCTGCCCAAGAATCATCCAGTGGCATCCTCAAGGTGCTCTCCTCCATCTTTGCCTGCTGCCGCAAGATCGAAGACAGGCAGCGCAAGGAAAAGTTTGCAAGGAAGAAACATCAACAGTATGTCAATGCCAATATCAAGTCTATCTGTGCAAAGCTTGATATTGAGCCCGTTGGATCACCACCCGCCTCCGAGGACTCAGAGGAAGATCCTGCTCCCATGGATGCCGAAGTTGGTGAAGATGAAGATCAGACTGAGACTGAAGGAGGAGGCAGCGATGAGTGATTCCCCTCAAATTTTCCCTTTTTGGTGCCTTGATGCCAAAGGGGGAGAGATTGAGATTAGATTTGGACTCAAACTATCTAGTATTAGTTATTAAGCTCTTTTGTGATCAAGGACATGTACCTATTTTAAAATCTTGTAATGCACTATTTCTTTTCTTATGTGTGATGCACTATGCTCTAATGCCTACGTATATGTTCACTATTGTTTGTCTTTAATTTATCACATTTTGTTTATCACACACCTGTTAGGCACCCCACCATAAGGTATGTGCATATGTGAGAAGCTTTTTGTGAATTCTTTATTATTCTCATATGTGCACACCTTATGAAAATCAACCTTTTATTCTCAATTGTGATATCTCAAATAGTTGTCATCAATCACCAAAAAGGGGGAGATTGTAAGTGCATCTAGGATATCCCTTGTGGGTTTTGGCTAATTGATGACGAACATATGAGATCCTAATGAAACTATTGAGATGATTGCAGGATAAACAAAGTGAAATAGCTCGTGCACACAAAAAGGTGAAAAATAAAGTGCTGCCTGAAAAGGAAGATTTTAGTGGAATTTAGAAGAGCAAATTAGATGTAAATGTATAGGGTGTGTGTGAGAGACACATCCCAAGAGCTCAGGACTTCTCGTAAGGGTAAGGGGCTAATAATCAACTAAAATCCACTGGACACCGGACTAGTCCGTTCATGGACCGGACTAGTCTGGTCAGCTTACTAGAATGCAACCGGACAAGTCCGGTTTTGGACCGGACTAGTCCGCTCATGTCTCTGTTGTCCTCTTTAGAGGACTGCGGACTAGTCCATCCAAGCGACAGGACTAGTCCGCTGAACTTTCTGGAACCCCACTTCATATAACACCGAATAAGTCCGGTTTTAGACCGGACTAGTCCGGTTAACCCACTGGAAGTAGACCGGACAAGTCCGATCATATACCGGACTAGTCCGGTATTAGGTTTTACAACGACAATCTTTTGGAAACCATATAAATGGGTGATCCACGGCCTCCCAAAAAAAACAGACGACTAATACTGCAGCAAACACAAACCCTAGCGCCGCCACCTTGTCCCAAGAGCCCAAAACACATCTCCCCACACATCTAAAGTGCAAAAAGATCAAAATCAATTGAACACTTGGATTCGGGATTGGGAGATCGTCGTTCTTTCGTTGTGATCTCTTGGGGTTTGATCTTTCTACACTCATATTCTGCATTGTACTATTTTTGAGTGTATTTGATCACGTTCTTATTGTAATTCTCGTGGGAGCCCTCAACTTGTGAGGTAGCCCCACAAACTCAGTGATTGCCCGTGATAGTGGAGTCAAGTTGTCCTTTGTGGTGACTTGAAGAGGGAAAGGGTTAGGAACCCGGCTCTGTATGAGCTTCCTCAACGAGGACGTAGATCTCTTGGTGAGATCGAACCTCGGTAAAAATTCGTGTCTTTTGTCTCTCATTTACTTTACATTTTGATACATTAGATCACTAGTTTGCTAATCATCATTTGAGTTTCTTATAAGTTTGCACGTGCATTCATACAATAAACTTTATTTATAAAAACTGTTGTTCTCATTCCGCTGCTGAAAGATTCAATTTCTGAAACACACTTAATTAACTCACATAATTCAGCACACCGGACTAGTCCGGTCAATCAAGTTTCTGATAACTCTATTAAGTGTGCAGGAATCATTTAAAGGCCTATTCACCCCCCTCTAGGCCACATTCAACCAGCCACAAGGGAGCAATGTACGCCATTGGTACATGCCCCCAGCTGCACCACAGTATGGATCGTTTCGCCCCAATCAACCACCGCGGCAACGTCCTGTTATGCAAGCACCCCGTATGCCTATACCTCCTGCGCCCTGACCAAACATGGGCGCTTATGCTCAAAATCTCCGCCGCAACGTCCCCGCTGTCTTGGGCAACAAGGTATGCTTTGCATGCGGAGAGACGGGACACTTCACAAGTCAGTGCCCGAAGAAATGTCTTGGACAGCCAAGCAACATGCCCAAGCAGAACCCACGGCCGAATGTAGGAGCTAATCAAGGCAACCGTGGGCAGCAGAACTATGCTCGTGGCAACATGAATCATGTTTCCGCTGAGGAAGCACAACAGGTTGAGGACGTCGTGATTGGTATGTTCCTTGCCATCTCCAACCGAGCCGTAGTTTTATTTGATTCCGGAGCATCACATTCATTCATATCATCCAAGTATGTTGCCAAGTATAATCTACCCATATCACACTTGAAATATACTATGTCGGTTAATTCTCCCGGTGGAGAGATGAGGACTAATATAGTATGTCCAAAAGTAAATCTTAAATTAAGGGGGGTAGACTTCCTTGCCAACCTCATTGTCTTGGATTCCCAAGGGCTTGACTTAATACTGGGAATGGATTGGTTAAGCAAGCACAACGGAGTAATCCAATGTGCTAAGAGAAGTGTGCAGTTTACAAACGAGCACGGAACTCGCATCGAGTTCGCGTCAGCCCAACCAGCAACCAAGAAGGCAACATTGAACCACGTCGAAGGAGCAACATTGGAAAGCATTCCGGTGGTTCAAGAATTCTCGGACGTGTTCCCGGAAGAACTTCCGGGTATGCCACCCGACCGGGACATTGAGTTTTCCATTGACTTGGTACCTGGAACTGCACCTATAGCAAAGAGACCATATAGGATGCCCGTCAACGAACTTGTTGTAAGGGCCCCATTTTTTGACACATATTTGAGGTGTTCATCACCATACACACACACCTCATTTGAAGTAAGTTGATGAACACAAATGAAGAGCAAGTAACCACCATCAACATGCTCATTAGAGAACAAACTCACATATTGTAAAAGTGGTATTTCCCACATATCATATAGAGAGGCTGGGCATAGGAAAACTCCTACACATTACTAAGGATGTCCATGCCAAGTTTCACCCAAATTCAAAACCTTTTTGAGGCCATTTTGGGTATAGCTAGAAAAAGTGCAGTTTGAAACCATATTCAAATTCAAACTGTTTTATCCCATGAATTCAAAAGTGGGAGGCATATTCTTATTCAGCACATTTTTGTGAGCCCACACACCAATTTTCACTCCATTTTGAGTTGATATTGACATGAGCTAAGTGGGGCAAATTCAAACTTTATTTGAATTTCAAACTGCACATGTGCTGAAATTCATTCAAACCAGACCCAATTTGAATTCTAACCAATTCAAATGGCTCGTGGGTGAATAATTTGAATCACCATGGGTATTTTTGGGCTCACTGTTTACAACAGTGATTAGGAGTGAATTTCAGAGGTTAGAACCCCGGGTGGGACCCACATGTCAGCCACAGAGAGGATTCAACCGACTGAGACTTTTCTCACTCGGGTCACCGAGCCGCCGCTGCGATTGCCACCGAAGGGAGCCGCCACGCCAGCAGCTGCTTGGCCACGCGCGGGCGTGAGGCGGTTCAGAGCCTTCTTAAGGCGTCTTCCCCCCTCCTCGGCCGAAGCCATCGCTGTTTCTTCCCCCGCAAAAACACAGCGCCGGCAAATTCCTTCCGCCGCTTGGAACCGATCGGGAGCGCCGATCACAGCCTTCCCGTCCCCTCCAGAGCTACGGCAAGGTACTAGGAACTCTCCTCCTTCCTCCCCGTTGCTAAAACTCAGCTGAAACCGATTGATCTCGGCTATACCGAAAGATCAATTCGGTGACTGAAAACCGCCGCACTTCGGGCTTCCGTGGACAGCCCAGCCGGGGAGTTGTCACGCCCGAGCCAAGGCACTCTTGGACGCGCTGGTGACCGGTGCCGCTCACCCCCGAACCACAGCCGGAGTGCTTGCTCACCGGCGGCGAATTTCCAGTTTTCCCCTTTCAGTGTGCAGAACGACCTTCGGGTGCGGTTCCATCGAATTCGTACTCTAGAAACGATTAGAGGGCCTCAATCCGCTCTCACACAAACTAGACACGGTAACGCACAAGTTGCCTTCACAACTTTTGGCCGGAAAACCTCTGCAACCGGCATATTTCGAGGTTTACCAACGGCGGAGCAAGCGGGAGCCATCCGGCGTGTAACAACCCAAAATTCTGTTAAAACCCAAAATCCTGTCAAGAGGGGAATTTAAAAATTTTTGGCCGTGTTGCATGTTTTGCAACAATTTAAATTCAAACTGGAATTCAATTTAAACTCAAAACAGAAAAGAAATAGAAAAAGAAAAAAAGAAACAGAAAAAAACCGGCCAGTGGGCCGAAACCCACCAGCCGGCCCACCCAGCACCCGCGCCAGCCCGCAGCCGCGCGCGCCCCCTTCCTCCCACTGACAGGCGGGGCCCGCCAGCCCTTCTTCTACCTCGCGCCCGCGCCGCGATCGGCCGGGACTCTGTCACCCGAATCAAAACTGATAGGGAATTCTCGCGTATCCCAGCCGATTTCCGGACCCCGAAGACTCCAGCTCGATCTAAACCAACCCGACGCCCTCCCCCGTCTATAAAAACCCCGGCCTCATTCTGTTTTTGCCACGCGATCCGCCGTTTTTACTCCGGTGAGAACCCGAGCCTTCTCCGGCGAATTCTGGCCAATCTACGCTCGGAAATTCCGATCTAACTCGCTGGTCTTGATCCACCGCCTCCGGGGAACCTTGCAGGTGCAGAAAACTCGGTGACTTGCGGTTCAAACACAGCGCCGACGAGCTTCACTGTGGTTTCACTTCGGACCTCGTCGCCGGTCGCTTTCCAGGACCTCCGAGCTCAAGAAAACCCCCGAGGTGAGATCCCCGACCTCCCCTCCACCGATCTATGCCATAAAATCACAGTTCTAGGAAGAATTCCTGAAGATCCGAAAATCTCCGGCGAGATCGCCGCCTCCCGCCGCCGTGCTCCGCCGGGCAGCGCCGCCCGCGCTCGATCAGAGCGACGTGGCCGCTTGTGCACCGTCTATTTTAAATCGCACGGTAGACTTTAAATTCCCGCGTACCGGTTCGGCGATATAATCTCAGCCGTCTGTTTTAAATCGGACGGTCCACGTCAGCCCCGCGTTATAAAGGCCGGGATTCTTACGTGCTACCCCCTGGGGTTCTCAGAAAATAAGAGCTAGCCCCGGAAACTTCTGATCTAGCCCCTGGAAGTTCAGAAAATCATGTAAATTCATTTAAAAATAAGTTTTGACCCCTGGACTTAATAAAAATTAGGAAAAACCCCTCTGTTATGTGTAGCTAGACCCCTGAAAATTCTTAAAATAATATTATAGACCCTGTAGTGGGGTAAGTTAACCTTTTTAACTTTATATGATATTAAATTTAGGAATTTGACTATGTGATTAGCATTTAAAATTTAAAAGATGGGACGAACACAATGTAAATTCAAATTTAAAACTCTCCTAACACATGGAAAACTTTGGAGTGAGTTAAAAATAGATTTTTAGCTGAAATGAATCCGTCTAATTGATTATTCACATTTATTAATAATGGGGACACATTTTAAGTATAGAATAATTCTGAAATTTTGTAAAATAAATGTAAAATAGTTTACATCAGAAGAGAAGTTCAAAAATATATTATTTAATATTTTAGACCCAAAACCTATTCTGTTTAGATGAGGTGTCTTACTATTTTCATAATAAAGTGCACATTTAGGCATAGGAAATAAATCTGAAAATATATCAAACTAGGTATAAATAACTAGAAAATGATAAATGAAGTTTCCAAAATCCAAAGAATTCAGTTTAGGGTTGGTAGAAGGTTTAAAGACACATATGAAGTAGGAAAACACCTTTTATGCATACTTGGTGGCTAAAATGTGTATCAATTAAATATAATGGATTTATTTAAAATTAGAAATTTATATATAGTATGCCAACATGAATATGAATACAAAAGTAGAAATCATATACACATGTTTAAAAGTGCATGTAAGCCAAAAATCAACACACATAGAGTAACCACAACACATAGAATTGTGAATGGCTTTCATAAATGTGAATGTGTGGTTTGTATGAAGTGGAAGTGTGAACTATGTCTTATGACTTGTTGTTTTCTTTTGCTATGTGTGATGATATGAGTAGAACCTGCTCAAGAGCAAGTTTTTCCTTTCCAAGATCAGGACTACCCATTCCAAGAGCAGCAGGAAAGAGGCAAGTGTCCTTGACCACTTTGTTCCTATACTAGGGTGTGTAGATAGAATTTTATTTGCATTGTCAATTTAAATATGAAACCCATGCTAGGAAGTTTCCCTAGAATTGCATTACCTTGTTTTCCTTGTAGCTTGGGTTCGGATTGTTTCATTATGTCATTCATATTACTTGTGCTTAGCCATGCTTAGAATGGGATATTTGGGATATGAGATCATCAGTTTATTTTACCATACTCTTGAATGAGATATTGTGAGTTATGTAGAGGTAGGGATCAAGGCAAGTTGGATGATTTGGTTGGTGCTGGGTGCACGAGACTCTGGTTTGTGTTTAGTACTTGCTTGGATCCTAAGGACCGGTTCATGGAGCATGTAACCTGGCTTTACCGTGCCAACCACATGCTGAGATGGGGCAGCTTGGCCAATTAATTAGGTGTATCCCCGGCGTAGTATGGGTGTGTTGGATGGTGTGGGGAATAGGTGTTAGGTGGACTACCATATGAACCGCAAGGCTCAAGAGGGGGCCACTGCAGCGGGGTTGGAGCCTCTTGTATGCTGTTAGGGGTGAAACCTCAGTGGGCCCACGCTCGTCGGGAATCCCTTTGTAAAGGCTTCGTAGTGATCTCCTGGCTACACACCTGGGAAGTGTGAATGTGGTTCGTAGCCACTGGCATAATGGAGGTTCTTTTAGTCCACCCGGCAACGGGGGATGAAATCACTACATGTGGGTACGGTGGTGCAAACTCTGCAGAGTTAAAACTGTCATGACAGTCGTGCTCACGGTCAAGAGCAGCTTGGACTTATTCATGATTAGAGGAGTGATGGCTTTGGATGTTAAGAATGTTAAGCGGGGAGCTTAACATTGGAAATGATGTTATGGTTATTTGATTATGATGATGGGTTGGGAGATTGGGACCATTTCACCTGTGTAGTAATGTAGGTGCTTAAAAAGCTAAGGTGATAGGTATTTAATTGCGTAGTGCTTTAACCATGAGTTCAACCTCCCCTTGTTCTAGCCATGCATGACATAACTTTCCCACACTTGCTGAGTACCATCGGTACTCAACCTTGCATATTTGTTTGTTTATATTGCTGCTCAGGTCAAGATAATGAGGTGGTGTATAATGACCAAGACTTTGGACCCGAAGAAGGTTTCTAGGTTCATGGAGACCCCGGGCAATGCCTGTGAAGGAGCCCTCGAGAATAATATTCCGCTGCTAGTTTATTTACTTGTGATGAACTTATTATTGTCCATCGAGACACTTGCTATGTAATACTTATTTATATTCGACACCTGGCTTGTAATAAATGATGCTTCACTATTTATATTCGGAAAAACCAGGTGTGACAAAGTGGTATCGGAGCCAAGGTTGCCCGTAGGAACGTGGACCTAGGTAGAAGTGGACGTATTTAAGGGCCCTATTTTCTTAAAAACTATTTTACAAGGTGTGGGTTGAAAAGTGTTATTTAAGGAGTCACTTTCATCATCTTACCCCAACTTTCATTCAAAAGAGGATTTTTGCTTAAAAGTTTATCTAACCTAAGTTTAAATGCTTTTTGTTTTAGATGGTTCGCATGATTCGCACCGCTCGCAAGTCCACAGGAGGGAGAGTTCCCGTAGTTGCCCTTGCCAAAAGAGAGGAGAGACGTCCGGTGACGTACCTTTCCTACGGATTGGCAGTAGGAGGCTTGTTGCGTCGTCTTCGACGTATGCTCGAAGCCGCCGGCAATACGGGCAAGCTAATCATCCACTATAACTCCACGAGGACCATCCGTGAGAAGAGGGAAGAATGGAGTTCAGAGATGAGGATCATACACGAAAATCAGCTGCTTAAGATCCATCGCTCTCCAGCTTGTCGAGCGACACAGGTCGATGCGGAGAAGGATGTCACCTGGGAGGCCATCACCTGCCAGAGTCACATCTATCGTCGCCACCTGTTAAGAACTGAGTACATGTATGTCCTCCAGCGGGAGAGTGGTACCACGGAGTACAAGTACCCACCAGTGCAGCAAGGGACTTCCCATGAGCACATGGACCTGTGCTTGGAGGATGCTGCTATGCTCAGCACTCGACTGCAGTAGTGTCAGCAAGAGCTTCAGGATGTTCGGGACACCCTGAAGGAAATGGAGGCGTTGCTGCGAGCCTGCCTGAGGGCGAGAGAAAGAGGAGATGGGAATGAACTGTGTGTCACCACGAATGATACATGGACTCCTGACTCCCCAGATCGTCGGGCGATAAGGCGTCGTCGCACTTCTCCACCAGCAGCCTCCCCACCCAAAGCAGAGTCAGAAGGCAGCCGAAATGACGAGGAAGATCCCGAGGAGCCAGCTCCAGAAAATGAGTAGCGTAGAGCCTTTTCCCTAAAGCAGAAGGATGTCGAGTAGTCGAGTCGTTACGTTAGTTAATGGTGTGTTAATGCTTGGTGTGTGACGTGAGTTGTGGAAGCCATGAGCAATTGTCCACAGCCTCGTCTTCAGATTGTCTTGCTTTGGTGTGTGAACCAACATGAAATAATATTGCATTTATTTTTGTGTGAGATATGAAACCTCAGAAAAGTATAACAAAGCTTCAAACACTTCAAAGTACAAACAAGCGAAAGTAGTAAGATAATACGTAATACTTTAAATTAACATTTGGTTGATCATGCTAGATGGCCAGAAGAGGAAAAGGTCGTGCTGCCAACCCCGCCAACAACAATGATGAGGCCTGCAACCCTCATCTTTCTGGAGGCCAAGACAGGGTTGGATGCCCTGAAGGAGTTGATCCCCACCACCAAATGCTGGAGAATCAAAATCAGCTCATCCAGAACCTGACTCAAGTGGTGGCCAACTTGCATCAAGTTCCACCTCCACAAGCTGCACCACGCCAACCAAGGTTGAGTGAGTTTCTAGGAACTCAACCTCCAAAGTTCGCAAGTGCTGCTGAACCTCTGGAGGTAGATGATTGGCTTAAGACCAATGAGAGCAAGATGAGGATCATACAGTGCCAAGGGTATGAGAGGGTGCTGTTTGCCTCTCATCAATTGCATGGACCTGCTGCTGATTGATGGACCGCCTACGTGGCTGCCCATCATGACCCTGAAAGCATCACTTGGGAAGAGTTCAAGCGTAGCTTCCGCAACCATTATATCCTAAGAGGTGAACTCAAAAACAAGAGGAAGGAGTTCTTGGGACTGCAGCAGGGAAACATGATGGTGAGGGAATACCTCACTAAATTTACTCAACTATCCCGTTATGCCCCACGAGACATAGAGACTGATGAGCAGAAACAAGATTGTTTCGTGGAAGGGCTCACCACAGAAATGCAGTGTGCAATGTCATCAAATGAGTATGAAAGCTTCCAAAAGATGGTGGACAAAGCATTTGTGGTGGAAAGGAAGCTGAAGGCCTTGGAAAAGGAGACCAAGAGGAAGGCCGGGTGGTCACACCAAGCCTCAGGGAGCAACACCCGCCAACGTCTGATGCAGCAACCTACCGGGCAGATGAACAGTTCTGCGGTACTCTACTCAGCACCAAGAGGGTACAACCCGAACTACAGGCCTCCGGCAGCACCAGCACAGCCACAACGTCAGTTTGTACAGCAACCTCGCCCCGCATATCCACCTCGACCAGCAGTGCAAGGACCTCCAAACCAACCCCAAGACAATAAGGGCCAAGCCCCTAAGATTGGGGTGCAATGTTTTAGCTGTGGTGAAGTGGGGCACTATGCCCATAAGTGCCCAAAGAAGAAGCCCACACAGCCACAACAGCAGAACGTAATGAGAGGACGGGTGAACCACGTCACTATGGAGGAAGCACAAGAGGCACCCGACGTGGTAGTTGGTAAGTTTCCTGCCAATTTACACATTGCAACCCTGCTGTTTGATTCTGGTGCTACCCACTCGTTCATTACCCAAGGGTTTGTTAAGAAGCATGACCTAGCAACAACACAAATGAACCATATGCTAGCCGTAAACTCTCCGGGTGGAGAAATAAGGACAAGACAAGTGTGTCCCAAGGTGAACCTAGACATTAATGGGGTAGTATTTACTTCTAACCTCATAGTGATAGATTCACAAGGGATAGATATTATTTTGGGTATGGATTGGTTGACCAAACATAAGGGAATCATCCATTGTTCGACCAGAACGGTGGAACTAACTCACCCTAGTGGCACAAGACTAAATAACAATACACGAGCCTAGGAAGGACATTAAATTGAATCAAGTTGAGGTGAAAGTGGAGGAGATCAGGACCATCAGGGAATATCCAGATGTGTTTCCGGAGGATTTGCCAGGTATGCCTCCCGATCGTGAAGTGGAATTCGCAATTGAGCTAGTACCTGGAACAGCCCCGATATACAAGAGACCTTATCGGATGGACTCCAAGCAGCTGGGAGAACTCAAGGATCATTTGAGAGAATTGACGGAGAAGGGGTATATTCGTCCTAGTTCCTCACCATGGGGAGCTCCGGTGATATTTGTGCCCACGAAGGACGGAACCCAAAGGTTATGCGTGGACTACCGTGCTTTGAATGAGGTAACCATCAAGAATAAGTACCCATTACCCCGCATTGAAGACTTGTTTGATCAGTTGAAGGGAGCTTGTGTGTTCTCGAAAATTGATCTCAGGTCGAGATACCACCAACTTAAGATAAGGCAATCTGATATTCCCAAGACAGCTTTCGTATCTCGGTACGGACTGTATGAATACACTGTCATGCCTTTTGGGCTAACTAATGCCCTGGCGTACTTCATGTATCTCATGAACAAGGTATTCATGGAATATCTAGACAAATTTGTGGTGGTTTTCATAGATGACATTCTCGTCTTCTCCAAAGATGAAGATGAACATGAGAAACATCTAAGGTTGGTGTTGCAGAGGCTAAGAGAACACCAACTATATGCCAAGTTGAGCAAGTGTGAGTTTTGGCTGAAGAGAGTTCCCTTCTTAGGACATATAATCTCGGAGGGAGGAATTTCCGTGGATCCTGCCAAAATCGAGGATATACAGAAGTGGAAGACCCCTGAAAATGTCGGGGAAGTTCGAAGCTTTTTGGGATTGGCTGGATACTATAGACGGTTTATTGAGGGATTCTCTAAGATCTCGAGACCCCTTACCAAACTGTTGGAGAAGGGAATCACATTCACATGGACGCCACAGTGCGAGACGAGTTTTCAGGAGTTAAAGAAAAGACTGACAACAGCCCCAGTGCTGGTTATGCCAGATATGCAGAAGAACTTCACGGTGTACTGCGATGCCTCTAGAAACGGGTTGGGATGTGTTCTCATGCAAGAAGGGCATGTCGTGGCTTATGCATCTCGGCAGCTCCGAAAGCACGAGAAGAACTATCCTACACATGACCTAGAACTAGCCGCAGTGGTACACGCGTTGAAAATTTGGCGGCACTATTTGATGGGGAAGAGGACCGAGATATATACGGATCATAAGAGTTTGAAGTACATTTTCACACAGCCAGACCTCAACCTCAGACAAAGGAGATGGTTAGAGCTAATCAATGACTTTGATGTGGGCATCAACTATCATCCTGGGAAAGCAAACGTCATGGCCGATGCTTTAAGTCGGAAAGTGTAGGTCAATAAGTTGAGCTTGAAAGACATGCCTGCAGAATTGAAGGACAAGGTTATAAGGCTCAATCTATGCCTGGTAAATAGTGGTGAAGCCATCGCCATGGAAGTGGACTCCACACTCGAGCGAGACATACGCGAGGGTCAAAAGAACGACGAGAAGATACAAGAAATCAGGCAACTCATCAAGGAAAATAAAGCTCCTGGTTTCAGAGAGGATGAACAAGGAACGGTGTGGCACGGGAAAAGAATCTGTGTGCCGGAAGTAAAGGAGATCAGTGAATTGATTTTGAAGGAGGCTCATGATTCTGACTATTCCATTCATCCTAGGAGTACGAAGATGTACCAGGACCTCAAGAGCAGGTATTGGTGGTATGGCATGAAATGAGATGTCGCGGAACATGTTGCCCTATGTGACACATGTCAGTTGGTGAAGGCAGAACATCAACGACCCGCGGGATTATTGCAACCACTCAAAGTGCCTGAATGGAAATGGGAAGAAATCAGTATGGATTTCATAGTGGGATTGCCTAGGACCCAATCAGGATAGGATTCAATATGGGTCATCATTGACAGGCTAACCAAGGTAGATCATTTCATCCCAGTGAAAGAAAGCTACAGCGGATCCAAATTGGCAGAGTTGTACATGTTAAGGATCGTGTGTTACCATGGAGTGCCAAAGAAGATTGTGTCGGATCGAGGGACACAGTTCACCTCGAGGTTCTGGCAGAAGTTGCACGAAACCATGGGAACCCATCTGAACTTTAGTTCTGCCTATCATCCCCAAACTGATGGGCAGACGGAAAGAAGCAATCAGATTCTTGAAGATATGTTGAGGGCATGTGCACTCAAAAACAATCGGAGTTGGGATAAGAACTTACCGTATGCGGAGTTTTCCTATAACAACAGCTATCAAGCTAGTATGAAGATGTCACCGTTTGAAGCTTTGTACGGGAGGAAGTGCAGAACTCCCCTATTTTGGAACCAAACGGGGGAAAGTAAAGTGTTTCGTCCAGAAGTACTACAAGAAGCCGAGGCGAAGGTGAGGGAAATTCGCAACAATTTGAGGATAGCACAGACACGCCAAAAGAGCTATGCCGATGTACGAAGAAGAGAGCTCGTTTTCAACGTAGGAGACTATGTCTATCTCAAGGTGTCCCCTGTCAGAGGACTTCGTCGGTTCAAGGTGAAAGGGAAGTTGTCACCTCGATACATCGGACCCTTTCAAGTTCTGGAGAGGAAAGGCGAAGTGGCGTATCAACTAGAATTACCGGCTCGCCTATCGGATGTGCATGACGTATTCCATGTGTCACAACTCAAGAAATGCCTGAGGACGCCTGAAGAGGTGTTACCCATGAATGAAGTGGACGTAGCTGAGGATTTGTCTTATGCCGAGCAACCATCCAAGATTTTGGAGACAGTGGAACGCCTCACCAGAAATAAAAGAATCCGGATGTGCAAGGTGCAATGGAAGCATCACTCAGAAGAAGAAGCCACCTGGGAACGGGAAGATGAACTCAAGGCACAATTTCCAGAATTGTTTTCTTAGAACCACTAATCTCGAGGACGAGATTTCTTTTAAGGGGGTAGAGTTGTAACACCCCAAAATTCTGTTAAAACCCAAAATCCTGTCAAGAGGGGAATTTAAAAAATTTTGGACGTGTTGCATGTTTTGCAACAATTTAAATTCAAACTAGAATTCAATTTAAACTCAAAACAGAAAAGAAATAGAAAAAGAAAAAAGAAACAGAAAAAAACCCGCCAGTGGGCCGAAACCCACCAGCCGGCCCACCCAGCACCCGCGCCAGCCCGCAGCCACGCGCGCCCCCTTCCTCCCACTGACAGGCGGGGCCCGCCAGCCCTTCTTCTACCTCGCGCCCGTGCCAGGTCGGCCGGGACTCTCTCACCCGAATCAAAACTCATCGGGAATTCTCGCGTATCCCAGCCGATTTTCGGGCCCTGAAGACTCCAGCTCGATCTAAACCAACCCGACGCCCTCCCCCCCTCTATAAAAACCCCGGCCTCGTTCTGTTTTTGCCACGCGATCCGCCGTTTTTACTCCTGTGAGAACCCGAGCCTTCTCCGGCGAATTCTGGCCAATCTATGCTCGGAAATTCCGATCTAACACGCTGGTCTTGATCCACCGCCTCCGGGGAACATTGCAGGTGCAGAAAACTCGGTGACTTGCGGTTCAAACACAGCGCCGACGAGCTTCACCGTGGTTTCACTTCGGACCTCGTCGTCGGTCCCTTTCCAGGACCTCCGAGCTCAGGAAAACCCCCGAGGTGAGATCCCCGACCTCCCCTCCACCGATCTATGCCATAAAATCACAGTTCTAGGAAGAATTCCCGAAGATCCGAAAATCTCCGGCGAGATCGCCGCCTCCCGCCGCCTTGCGCCGCCGGGCAGCGCCGCCCGCGCTCAATCAGAGCGACGTGGCCGCTTGTGCGCCGTCTATTTTAAATCGCACGGTAGACTTTAAATTCCCGCGTACCGGTTCGGCGATATAATCTCAGCCGTCTGTTTTAAATCAGACGGTCCACGTCAGCCCCGCGTTATAAAGATTGGAAATCTTACGTGCTACCCCCTGGGGTTCTCTGGAAATAAGAGCTAGCCCCAGAAACTTCTGATCTAGCCCCTGGAACTTCAGAGAATCATGTAAATTCATTTAAAAATCAGTTTTAGCCCCTAGACTTAATAAAAATTAGGAAAAACTCCTCTGTTATGTGTAGCTAGACCCCTGAAAATTGTTAAAATAATATTATAGACCCTGTAGTGGGGTGAGTTTACCTTTTTAACCCTGCTTGATATTAAATTTAGGAAATTGAATATGTGGCTAGTATTTAAAATTTAAAAAGTGGGACAAACATATTGTCAAATTTAAATTAAAAACTTTCTCAGTACTTATAAAACTTTGGAGTGTGATAAAAATAGATTTTTGGCTGAAATGAATCTGTTTAATTTATTATTCACATTTAATTAGTTATAGAGACACATTTTTAAGTAAAGAATAGTTCTAAAAATAGGGAAAATAAATGTAAAATAGTTTACATCAGAGGAAAAGGTCAAAATATATTATTAAATATTTTAGATCAGAACCTATTCTGTTTAGATGATGTGTCTTGTTATTTTCATAATAAAGTTCACATTTAGGCATAGAAAATAAATCTGAAAATATAGCAACTAGTAAATGATAAATAAAGTTTCTAAAATCCAAAGAATTCAGTTTAGGGTTGGTAGAAATTCCGAAGACACATATGGAGTAGGAAAATACCTTTCATGCATGCTTGGTAGCTAAAAGGTGTAGTAATTAAATATAAGGAATTTATTTAAATTGGAAACTCATATATATAGTATGTAAGCATAAATGTGAATACAAAAGTAGGAATCATATACACATGGTTAAAAGTACATGTAAGCCAAAGATCAATACACATAGAGTAACCACAACACAGATAATTGTGAATGACTTTCATAAATGTGAAGGTGTGATTTGTTTGAAGTGGAAGTGTGAACTATGTCTTATGGATTGTTGTTTTTCTTTTGCTATGTGTGATGGTATGATGTAGAACCTGCTCCAGAGCAAGTTCTTCCTTTCCAAGATCAGGACTACCCATTTCAAGAGCAGCAGGAAGGAGGCAAGTGTCCTTGACCACTTTGATCCTATGCTAGGATGTGTAGCTAGAATTATTTGCATTGTCAATTAAAATATGAAACCCATGATAGGAAGTTTCCCTAGAATTGCGTTACCTTGTTTCCTTGTAGCTTGGGTTGGGATTTATTTTATCATGTCATTTATTATTATGCATATGCTTAGCCATGCTTAGAATGGGGTATTTGGAATATGAGATCATCAGTTTATTTTACCATACTCTTGAAATGAGCTATTGTGAGTTATGTAGAGGTAGGGATCAAGGCAAGTTGGATGTTTTGGTTGGTGTTGGGTGCACGAGACTCGGGTTTGTGTTTAGTACTTGCCTGGATCCTAAGGACCGGTTCATGGAGCATGTAACCTGGCTTTACCGTGAAAACCACATGCTGAGATGGGGCAGCTTGCCCAATTAATTAGTGTATCCGCGGCGTAGTATGGGTGTGTTGGATGGTGCGGGGAATAGGTGTCAGCTGGCTACCATATGAACCGCAAGGCTCAAGAGGGGGCCACTGCAGCGGGGTTGGAGCCTCTTGTATGCTGTTGGGGGTGAAACCTCAGTGGGGCCACGCTCGTCGGGAATCCCTTTGTAAAGGCTTCGTAGTGATCTCCTGGCTACACACCTGGGAAGTGTGAATGTGGTTCGTAGCCACTGGCATAATGGAGGTTCTTTTAGTCCACCCGGCAACGGGGGATGAAATCACTACATGTGGGTACAGTGGTGCAAACTCTGCAGAGTTAAAACTGTCATGACAGCCGTGCTCACGGTCAAGAGCGGCTTGGACTTATTCATGATTAGAGGAGTGATGGCTTTGGATGTTAAGAATGTTAAGCGGGGAGCTTAACATTGGAAATGATGTTATGGTTATTTGATTATGATGATGGGTTGGGAGATTGGGACCATTTCACCTGTGTAGTAATGTAGGTGCTTAAAAAGCTAAGGTGATAGGTATTTAATTGCGTAGTGCTTTAACCATGAGTTCAACCTCCCCTTGTTCTAGCCATGCATGACATAACTTTCCCACACTTGCTGAGTACCATCGGTACTCAACCTTGCATATTTGTTGGTTTATATTGCTGCTCAGGTCAAGATAATGAGGTGGTGTATAAGGACCAAGACTTTGGACCCGAAGAAGGTTTCTAGGTTCATGGAGACCCCAGGCAACGCCTGTGAAGGAGCCCTCGAGAATAATATTCCGCTGCTAGTTTATTTACTTGTGATGAACTTATTATTGTCCATCGAGACACTTGCTATGTAAGACTTATTTATATTCGACACCTGGCTTGTAATAAATGATGCTTCACTATTTCTCATCACATGTATGAGAAAATGATCCTGGCATACATGTGATATTCACTTGGTTGTTCTTCGGAAAAACCGGGTGTGACAGGGCGCACGGTGAGGACCTACTTCGGGCCTCCCCCGAGCTTCCTCAAGCTCATGTCGACCTTCCCTGAGGTCCACTGATGCTTCCCGACCGGTTTCTCGAGTAGTTGAGGTGCTAGGGAAGTCAGCCGACATGGCCGAAGCCTTTCCGAGGCGGCGACTCGTCGCCGACCATGCACCGGCCATTGTCATGACGGGCTGACCCCAGAATCCTGTTCCCCGAGTGAAAGTAGGCAGGGGAGGCCAAGATCGTGAAGTTTGAAGCTCCACAGAAGCTGCCGGCGAGCTCTCCGGCGAGGTCCCCCGGCGGCAGAGCGCGGGCGGCGAGAGGTTGACGAAGGGGGTGGACCCCAGCTGTCAGCGGGAGATATTTTAAAACGGGATCGGGCTGCGGCCGGGATCGGGTGTGCTGGCGCGCAAAAACCCTGTGGGCCTCAGTGTGCTGTTGGCTCCGCGTTTAGCACGTGTCCCCGCGGGCCCCGGCAGATTTAAACTTTTCCCCCGATTTTCAGATTTCATTCAAACTTCAAATCCTCATAACTTTGGCTAGAAAGCCCTAAATCGAGTGAACCAAATTTTGTTGGATTCAGCTCTTTGAGTAATTTCCAGAAAATCAAGTTTCACTTCATGAAAATCCTTATTTCTCCAGAATTAATTCCTCAAAATTTAAACTGTTTGGAATTTTAACTGGAGAATCCTTTGGAGGAAAATCCTGAAATTCTGCTGGGATGTTCAACAAAATATCCCTGAACTACCATAAAAATTTCAGATCCATTTGAGCTTATTTGATCTACCTAATGGTGTGATTAGTGGAACTATTCCAAAGAAAATAGAAAATGTGCAGAAACTTTTTCATAATTTTCTCTGAAATTGTTTAGCTCATATCTTTAGCTAGGAACCTTCAAATTAAGTGAGACCAACTCTATTAGAACCCTCTGAAAATCTAGTTTTCAGAAAGTCATAGTTTGTTTCATGAGAATCCTTAGAACATCCTAAAAGCCTTCAATTAAGGTCAAGTACATAATTAATTGTGGAGGGCTCAAATGAGCTTTGCTGCAACTAAAACTTGACCAAGTCTCTGTTTAGGTTGTAACCAAGCCACAGTAAAGGTTTCATAGTCATTGAGTCTGTCTAGTGGGACTTATAAGCTTCACAAGTTCAGACTTAATACAAATGCATTTAAATTGATACATGTACTTCTGCTATCATGTAGTCGCTATGGTCGAGGAGGAACCCGAAGTCCTAGACTTCGTTACTCCGGAGAAACAGCTAGCCTACGACCAAGAGCAGCAAGGCAAGCTCCGGTTTGCATTAACCTTTTTACAAATGTTTATTGTTTTGAGCACATCTTTGAATACTATTATTCTTTGCATTAGAGTCTTGTTTGTAAACCCAAATGCATAGCCAAGAAAACCATGGGTTGGGTTTAGGATTGCAAACCCTGTTAGCTACTGCAATGCTAAGATAGTGTAGGATTCGGTACAAGTCGAGTAGTTGGAACTACTCGCGAGCATAGGCTTGAGGCACTCGACTCGGGTAGAGATAGCTCATGATACACATGGCAAGAAAAATGAGAACGAGCGGAGAGTAAGGGCAGCAGGACTTTGGGGCCTGTGTGCTATAGCTCCGCTTGTGTCGATTGAGCACTGAGCCGTGTGCGGGCCTGTTGAACAAGCTAGAACAGTACCGAAGACCTACCGGATATATGGGAACCGGGAAACCGATGTAACTTGGGTAGCTGGGTATTGAGGCATTGCCCGTCGTTCAGAGGGTAGGTTGAGAGCTCGAGGTGTAAATCGGCTGGTGGCACTGAGAGCGCGTGCAGAGACCTCTTGCTCGGGACGATGGGACCGGTTCAATATTTGGCTGACGGGTGAAAGGTGGTTGCGTACGCTGTCAGTGATGGTTGTTGTAGGCAACACTGAGTACGGGCGTACGTGACGGGTGATTAGGGTAACCCTGCAGGTGTAAATCGATTATAATCGCCGTCCCTCGCGGTCAGTGAGTACCACTTGTTCACTGTACCGTGACGTAGAAAGAACAGGCTAGTTACATGTTAAAATGTTGCTGATTGAAAGATGGACTTTGCTTGTTAATGATTTGCTGTAGTTTAGAGCTTATTAAAGTTCCTTTCAACTTTGGGCAAAGTACATGAGAGAAATGTGTTTCTTGTTTGATTGCGGCTCTCTCATGTGCCTTAGCGTAAGGTTCTCCACAACCTGCTGCTAAAATTGAAAATAAGGTTCTACTAATTAGGTGAGTCCTTGCAAATGATTTTTACCTCATGTAACATATCAACCCTCATTTAGAAGTTCCATGTTTAGGTGAGACGGGTCAGACTTGCTGAGCCTTCGTGCTCACTGCTTGTGTTTGAAGCTTTTGCAGGGTTCTATGAGGAAGGGGCTCCCGAAGAGGAGACGGAACCCCAGGAGGGGAACCCCGTCGAGTGGGAGTCGTGCACGCCGCAGAGTTAGTGTGTGTGTGTGCTAGCAAGGACACGTTCAAGGGCTGAACGTGAACTTGATGCGTAGTCTACGCCCGTGAGTGTAGACTGGACATATTTTGCTGTAAACATGTTCATAAACTACTTTATGTAATATAAACTTTGCTTCCGCTTTGTACCTTTGATGTGTGTTATCCGGTGCTGTGCAACGCAGTACCCCTCAGCGTGATCCTGGCTCGACAAGACCGTGGGGTCGTGTCACTTGTAGAACTCAAGAAGCAAATTCAGGAACAGCTAGAGAAGGGTTTTATACGTCCAAGCTCGTCACCATGGGGAGCCCCCGTGCTCTTCGTGGACAAGAAGGATGGGACCCAAAGGATGTGTGTGGATTATAGGTCTCTCAATGAGGTGACGATCAAGAATAAATACCCTCTGCCCCGTATATAAGACCTGTTCGACCAAATGAAGGGAGCCCGAGTCTTCTCCAAGATTGATCTTCGGTGGGCATACTTCCAGCTAAAGATTAAGACCTCCGACATACCCAAGACTGCCTTTCGAACACGGTATGGTTCATATGAATATACCGTTATGTCTTTTGGGTTAACGAATGAACCTGCGTATTTCATGTACCTCATGAATAAGGTTTTCATGGAGTACTTGGACAAGTTCGTCGTGGTTTTCATCGACGATATCATGGTGTATTCAAAGAGTGATGAAGAACATGAAGAACATTTGAGATTGACATTGCAGAAGTTGCGAGAGCATCGATTGTATGCCAAGCTCAGCAAGTGTCAATTTTGGCTAAAGGAGATATCGTTCCTAGGCCACATCATCTCCGAGGAAGGAGTATCGGTTGATCCCGGAAAAGTGGGAGATGTTCTGAAGTGGAACCAACTGCAAAACGTGAGGGATATTCGGAGTTTTCTTGGGATGGCTGGATACTACCGACGGTTTATCAAGGACTTCTCCAAGATAGCAAAGCCTACGATGGAATTGCTAATGAAGGGAAAAGCCTTCCAATGGACACCAGCGTGCGAAGAAAGCTTTGAGGAGCTCAAGAAAAGGCTAACCACAGCACCGGTTCTAGTATTGCCGGATGTGAGCAAGAGGTTTGACATATATTGTGACGCATCAATACAAGGGCTTGGATGTGTGCTAATGCAAGAAGGACAAGTGGTAGCCTATACGTCGAGACAACTAAAGAAACACAAGCTGAATTACCCCACACATGATTTGGAACTTGCGGCCGTGGTACATGCCTTGAAGATTTGGAGACATTATATCCTTGGCCTCCGATGCGAGATCTATACGGATCACAAAAGCCTCAAGTACATATTCACCCAAACTGATTTGAATTTGAGGCAACGTCGATGGTTGGAACTCATCAAGGATTATGAAGTCGTAATAAACTATCACCCCGGGAAGGCCAATGTAGTAGCTGATGCATTGGGCCGAAAGGGAGCATGTCACCATCTCACGGTTTGGCAGTTACCGCCCGAGCTGCGCATGGAGTTTGAACGGTTACATCTCGGGTTTTTGAACGAGATGGAATTTACGGAACTCACTCTTCGCTGGAACAAGAGATAAGAGATGGCCAAGCAACGGACGAGGAAATCAAGGAGATCAAAGAGAGAATCCGACAAGGCATAGAGAAGGACTTCAAGCAAGACGAGAAGGGTACACTTTGGTTAGGAAAAAGGATTTGTGTGCCTAACATGAAGCATATCCGTGACACGATACTAAAAGAGGCACATGATTCACCCTATTCCCTGCATCCCGGCAGTACAAAGATGTACAAGGACCTGAAAACCTGTTATTGGTGGGATGGCATGAAAAGGGACATAGCTGAGTATGTTGCCTTATGTGACACATGCCAACGGGTGAAGGCCGAACATCAAAGACCCACTGGACTGTTGAAACCATTGAATGTACCCGAGTGGAAGTGGGAAGACATCAGTATGGACTTCATCATCGGATTACCACGTACTCGGTCAGGTTATGACTCCATCTGGGTTATCATGGACCGATTGACGAAAACAGCTCACTTTCTTCCTGTTAGAACCACGTACCGCATGACAGACCTAGCCGAGCTGTACATGGAGCAAATTGTGTGCCGTCATGGAGTCCCGAAGAGGATAGTTTCAGATCGGGGTACCCAATTTACCTCTAGGTTCTGGAGGAAGCTGCATGAAGCTATGGGTACACGACTGGATTTTAGCTCCGCTTACCACCCGCAGACCGATGGACAAACCGGGAGGACAAACCAAATTTTAGAGGACATGTTGAGAGCATGCGCCTTGAAACATGGACGTAGTTGGGATAGGAGCTTGCTGTATGCCGAGTTCTCATACAACAACAGCTACCAGGCCAGTTTGAAGATGTCACCTTTTGAAGCATTGTATGGTAGACGGTGTAGAACGCCGTTGTTTTGGAACGAGACCGGAGAAAACTAAGTGTTTGGACCAGAAGTGTTGCAAGAGGCTGAGAAAAAGTCCAAACGATACGGGAGAACTTGAAGGCTGCTCAGTCACGACAAAAAGGCTATGCGGACAATAGGCGAAGGAAGTTGAATTTCAAAGTAGGAGACTTCGTGTACCTTAAGGTATCGCCTATCCGTGGCCAAAGATGTTTCAACGTCAAGGGAAAGTTAGCACCTCGCTACATCGGGCCATTTAAGATTTTGGGCAAGCGAGGAGAAGTAGCCAATTAGAGCTCCCAATACACCTCTCCGACGTGCATGACGTGTTTCACGTATCCCAGCTCAAGAAGTGCTTGAGAGTTCTGGAAGAACAAGTACCGATGGATGAACTTGAGCTTCAAGAGGATCTGACCTATGTAGAGCAGCTTGTCTGAATTTTGGACGTGAAGGAAAGGGTCACGAGGAACAAAGTGATCCGATGGTGCAAGGTACAATGGAGCCATCACACGGAGGCCGAAGCTACATGGGAGTGTGAGGAAGACCTCAAGGCAGAATTCCCTCATCTATAATCCACTATCAAATCTCGAGGGCGAGATTCAATTTAAGGGGTGTAGGTCTGTGACATCCTCAATTTAGATTTCTGCATGCATACATATTTCATGTAGAGAAAACATTTTAAAAGTAGTGGGAACAGAGAACGAATCAAAAAGATAGCCAAAAAGAGCAAATTTCAGTTCACCGAGAGCGCCGTAGACACTTCCCGCGGCACGCTGGCCACGTGGCACCTTCGGAGGTCGTCCCCGCAAAGGGGGAGAGGTCCGCCGCAAACTGGCTACGTGGCAGGCTCGGAGCTTGCCTTTGTCAAAGGGGCGAGCTCCGACCCCGTGGGACACATGTTGCCCCCGGAGCTAGCCTCTGCGGAGAAGCGAGGCCAGCCCCGTAGCACACGTGTCGCCTTCGGAGCTAGTCACTGCAGAAAAGAGAGGACTAGCCGCACGGGACACGTGTCGCTCTCAGAGCTCACCTCCGAGAGGTCCGGCCCCACTAGACACGTGTCACCCTCGGAGCCCACCTCCGAGAGGTTCGACACTACTGGACACGTGTCACTTCCGGAGCTTGCCTCCGGGAGGTCCGTCCCGGTGGACACGTGTCATCCTCTGAGCTCACCTCCGAAGAAAAGGTACTGCAGGACACGTATCAGCCTCGGAGCTCGCCTCCGAGAGGTCCCGCCCTGCTTGACACGTGCCGTCCTCAGAGCCCGTCTCCAAAATGAAGGGAGGTCCAACACTGTTGAACATGTGTCATTCTCAGAGCACACCTCAGAGAAGAAGGGAGGTTCGACACTGATGGACAAGTGTCGACCTCGGAGCTCATCCCTGAGCAGAAAGGAAGACCGGCGCTGCTAGGACACGTGGCACAACCGGAGCCCACCTATGAAGAGAGGGGAGGTCCGGCACTGACATGTGGCACATTCGGAGCTACCTCCGAAGAGAGGGGAGGTCCGGCACTGACACATGGCGTACGCGGAGCTCGTCTCTGGGGAGAGGGGAGGTCCTGACCCACCAGACACGTGGCGCACGCGGAGCTCACCTCTGAGGGAGAGGGAGCCCCCCCCCCCCCCCCCCCCCCCCCCCGCCAGACGTGTGGTGCACGCGGAGCTCGCCTCCGAGGAAGAGGGAGGTCCCGCCCGCCTGACACGCAGCACAACCAGAGCTCGCCCCCAAGGAAAAGGGAAGCCCAGGCCCCCGCTGGACACATGGAGCCTCCGGAGCTTATCCCTGCGGAAGGACGCGATTCTGAAGAGGTTTTTCTCTGTGCGCGAGGGCCCGATACGAAGGAAACCGACATGAACTCTTCTACGTTGAATACTGCAACCAAATCGATTGAAAGATAAGTTGTTAAGATCCAAACACAAATCAAATAAAACTCTTATTTGAAATCCAATCAAAGTAGGACTCTTTGTTTTCCTCTTATAAATAGAACCCAAAACACCCCCTTGGCCATAACACGTTCTCAAGTCGTCATCTTAGAGGCCCTAGCTCCCAACTCCCCGAATTAAACCCCCTTCGCCTGAGTTTGACCACTGGAGAGACCGCCGACGAACCGGACACGATCGCCATCGCCGGAGGAAAGCCGACGATCTGTTTTTTTTTTGCTAGGAGGAAGGACCCGAAGGAAGTAAGGTAGGTTTCCATTACCACCTTACGACGTTATCGTAGTTTTCTTTGCATCTGTTTCCTTCGATCCCTTCGAACATAAGATTTTCATGTGGACAGATCACGTGTTGATCGGTTTGATCTTGAGTCCAGATCATCACCACATCCACACTTGATCTTTACACCTCTGTTCATCGTATAACCCCATGCAAACCCATTAAAACATGCAAGAACACGTACAAACTGATCTAATAAAACAGCACCATAGGATTAGCATGCATATGCACATCTTGAGTAAAGTTTGTGCATGATGGTTAATTGCTATGAATCTTGTATGTGCGTGATCGTAAATAGAAGGACAAGCTCAGGGAGCTATCTACGACGAACTACAACAACAATACTTTGAGATCCGTGCGCAACAGAAACCACAGGAACAAGGCAAGTGCCCCTTGACCATATTGATCCCATGTTTTTGAAACTGTTTTATTTGCGAGAAGGTGTGTGTGCTTGAGTCAACTTGATGGGAAAACCCTTTTATAGGAGTTTACTAGTTTTGTTAACCACCCTTGTCGCCGGGAAGGTCGATAAGTGGGGTATGGTTGTTTTTGCTTTTTGTTTCGCTGAGATAGAATGTGTCTAGCTACTGCACTCATATGAACAATGAAAATATAAACTTGATGATGAACATGAATCGGGGGAGATCTAGACAAGCTTGGTTTTGTGGATGAGTTAGTATGAGATGGTGCTTACTAGCCGTAGATCTAAGGACCGGTTCATGCGAGCACATGCCAGGAATACAGTGCCACCACAAGGCCAAGTATGGGTGCGGCATAGCTGACTAATTAGGTAAGTTGCTAGATTGTTATGGACTGTGGAAGGCGCGGGGAATGGGAGTCGAGAGAGGACTGCCCTGGGAACTGCATGGCACAAGAGGGGGCCCGTAGGTGGGACAATTGGAGATTCTAGCCTGCTGCTGAATCCTTAGTGAGTCCATACATCTAGTAGCCCCTTTGTAAAGGCTATGTTGTGATCTCTTGGCCATACACCGACGGTTGTGTACTGGTATAATGGAGGTTCTGCAGTCGCCGACGGGTGACGAAATCACAAACTTGTGGGTAAGTGGTGCAAACTCTGCAGAGTATAAAACTATCATGATAGCCGTGCTTCCGGTCACAAGCGCCTGGCCAACTTCCATGATTAGTGGGATAGTTATTGGGATGGTAATTGGTTTGGTGATGGTTTGGTCATTAAGGGATGGTTTTGGACTATTGAGTCCAGGTAATGAAACTGGTTTCATGACTGTTCAGTCATTACAATGAGCATTGGTCTCGGTATGAGATGGAATTGTATATGAGCTGAGATAGTAATGAATACGAGATGGTATTCATGAGCATGAGAAAAAGTTGAGAAAGATGAATGTCTGATGAGACATGAAAAGATGTGAAATAGGATGGAGATATGTTGATGTTTTAATTGGATACATTTTGGGATTTAATTCACTTAAAGATAGTTGCTGTTTTTATTATGTTTTGTGAAATAAACTTTGCTTTTATGCAATGATCCTTTTTATTCCTACCTTGTTGTAAGTTACATGTCATACTTCCCGCACTTGCTGAGTACGATGTGTACTCACCCTTGCATTATCATACATCATCAGAAACAGGAGAGGAATACTTTGAAGACCATGTGGAGTATTTGGCGTGTGATCTACCGTCAACTTGCCTGCGGGGATGGAGTAGATGGAGCCGCTGCTGCTGCTTAGTTTCTTCCGTAATAGTTTAGAAGACTTCCACTGCTAGAATAAGACTTCCGCTGCTAGAATGAGTTTGAGACTCATGAGACATTGTAATAAAACCATATTCATTCATGATTATATATTATGAATTCAGTTTGTGGATTATATGTGTATGTGTGATGAACATCTTGGGCACACATATGCATCAGTCCTGTTCCGAGATTTTCTCGGGACAGGGGCGTCACATTTAGGCCATGCTAAAGCAAAACCAATTCTGGAGCTCAACATCAAAGTTAAAGCTAACTTCAATATCTTTACGGAAAGTATTTTCTTGGCCTAAGATCCATCCTGGTTCAAAAGTTATGAGAGGTCAAAGTTGACAGAATTTCTGGAGACAATTGGACAGCACCTCCCTGCCTGAGGTACTGATTTTATCCAAGAATTCCAGTTAATTCTGCACCAAATTTGACAAAACTTTCTGTTACAAAGTTGTAACCCACCTCATGATCTTTTCATAACTACCTCATTTTCTATTTTTGGATTTTTATGCAGGAAATTATGCTCAATTTACAGAGAGTTATAGAGAGTGTTTGCTCTGCCCTGTTTTCTGGACAGTTTCAACTCTACTGCATTTTTCAATTGGTTAAGGGATGAAACACCTCTGGACTTCAACAGAAAAGTTGTAAACCTCTTCAAAGCTTTCCAGAAATGTATCATATGACCCCCAACCTGTAAAAGCCCAAGGCAGTGACTTGCAAAAGTGTTATTTTCATCACCTCACAACACCACAGTTCATTTTGTGGATAGCTCATGAACACTTGTGAAGAGCAAGTAAACATCATCAAAATGGGTGATTAGAGGGGAAAGCCCTAATTTCAAAAAGTAGGAGTCATACACATAAACATGAAAGGTTGAGCTCACCCCTAGACCTTAAATAGTCGTGGGAAGGCTCAGGCCAAATTTCATGCAAATCCAATAATTTCTGAGGCACTTTTTGAGACATTTGAAAAAGGGGCCAATTTGAATGCAAATTCAAATTGCAGCCACTTTGATCACTTGAATTCAAAAGTTGGCTTCATATTCAAACTCAGCACATTTTTCTGAATTAGTCTACAAATTTTCATCCTCATTTGAGTTCAGCTTGGCAGGAGCAAATTTGAGCAAATTCTAATCAAATTTGAATTTCAGCCTCACATATGCTCAAATTCCTTCAAACCGAATGTCAATTTGAATCATTCAAATTCAGAGACCCAAACCTGTGGTTTGATCAAGTTACCAGGGACAAGGGGGTCACACAAATTAAGAGCAGTAAGAATTTAATTTTGGAGGACAATTTTGTAGCCTGTGGGGCCCTCCTGTCAGCCACACTGGAGTGCAAACCGACTGAACTCAGTGTACTCGGTTCCCACGTGCACAGTGAGAGGGGGGTGCAGTGACTTCACGCCGAAGGCCACCAAGCGGCACTGGCCAGCTCCTGCGTCGGTGTGGAAGGTGGCTCAACAGGTGTTGCGACTTCCACTGCCTTCAGTTGGCTATAAAAGGCACGAGATCGGCCGGCGAGCTCCTCTTTCATGCACCTCCGTAAAAGGCCGCCTAGCTGCCCGGGTTCTGATCCCGTGCAAACCGAGCTACGATCGTTCTCTGCCCTCGACGTCCATAGCAAAGCGGAGCGCTAGCTTGTCCTCAAGCTCACCGCGCAAACCGTTTCATGGTTCGACCTTCGTGCGCAATGAATTTCACAGTTTAGGATTGGGAGCTCATTTCGGGACCCGATTAGGTTTAGGAAAAATTCGGGAGGATCATCATTTGGGAGGGCGAACAAAGCTGAGAAATACCATCTAGAGGTTCTTGTGCCCCTCCTCGATCAAAAACCGGAAAGAAACCACCGCCGGACCATAAGTTCACCGAGGAAGAGCTCTGCGGAAGAGGGGGTCGCTGGTGAGTTCCTGTTTGCCGGCTGTTCCGGTCCCATCCGAGGTCATGTCGAGCTTCCCGAGGCTTCCGTGAACGTGGTGACGCGATTAGCGCGCAAAGGGGGTGGTTAGGAGGACGGGAACACGTTGTCGATGTTGCACAGAGACATAGAGCTCGTCGCCGGCGAGCTACGGCGGTTAGCTGGTGGCAGCATGGTGTCCAGCGTGGTCAGCATACGAAGTTACGTGGGGGCGGCAAGTCTCACCGTCGCCGGCAAGCTAGGTCGCCGGGAACGCCGACCTCGCCGGAGCTTCGGTGGCCCGGGGCGGCGGTGTCGGGAGGTAGACGAAGGCGCAGGTCCCACGTGTCAGCCACTGAGATAAGCATGAGCGAGAGCGCGGTTAGTTTAAATTAAATGGGTGGGCCCCGCTGTCAGTATCCAATTGAACGTGGGAGGCAATTTTCTGTATGAAAATAATTCAGGGATCAGCCCAAACTTTAGAAATTCATAACTCGAGTTAGGAATATCCAAATCCAGTGAACCAAATTTTTTTGGATTCATCTCTTCATGTGCTATCCAGCAAAATAAGTTTCAGCTCATGAAACTTAATAGTTTTCCAGAATTAATTTCCTAAAATTTAAACTGTGGGGAATTTTATCTAGAGAATTACTTTATGAAAAATTCTGAAATTTGGCTGAGAGATTCATTGGAAAATCCTTGAGTCACAAGAAAAATTTCAGACCCATCCAAGTTCATTTAGTCCCCCTAATGGTGTGATTAATTGAACTGCCCCGAGAAAATAGAAAAATGTACAGAAACATTTTTCAGATTTTCTCAAATCTTAATTAGGGCATAACTTCATCTAGAATTCTTCAAATATCATGAAACCAATTCCATTAGAACCATATAAAACTCTAGTTTCCAGAAAGTAATGGTTGGATCCATGAAAATCCCTAGAGGCCCTACTAATGAGCGAATAGGCTTTTATTTGTACAAGGCTCGAATGAACGTTGTTTCAAATGAAACTCGGTCAAGACTCTGGTTAGGACACTACCAGGCCACCATAAAATTTTCAGAACCAAAGGGGAGGGCTAGCTAGAGTTATGGTAATTAGTTATTCAGTTCTAAACATTGCATTTAAATTAACATATAATATATCGTTTACGTGTAGTCGCTGAAGGCGAGGAGACCCGGAAGTGCTCGACTTTCTCCTTTCGGAAGAAGCCCTAACCTCTGACCAGCAGCAACAAGGCAAGCCCCAGTTTGCATTAACAAAGTTTACAATGTTTTGCTTTATGAATACTTTGTATGAAGTATGGGTGTGCATTAGGTGTAGGATGGATGAAACCCCAATTGCATAACCAGAATTTTCCTACAAGAGTGAGTGTAGTGTTTAAGACCTCGAGTAGACAGGCTATGCTTAATGATTCATACAACTACGGTACAAGTCGAGTAGTTGGAATCTATTCGCGAGTTTAGGATTTGGGACACATGGGATTGGTTCGAGTGATGTGAGGTCACTTTAGTAAGGAAAATAAGACTAGGCAGGGGCTAGTGCGCAGCAAGAGGAAGTCTTGTGGGCGCAACCCTGTCCTTGTCGATTGAGGGCCGATCCGTGTGCGGCCCACGCTGATCAAGTTTGAACGTACCGAAGGCATATCGGATATATGAGCCCGATAAACCGATGTAACCTATACCTCCGGGCATCGAGGCATAACGCACCAATTTATAGGTGTAGGCTGAGGGCAGCATGGTGGAAATCTACTAACGGGCATAGAGAGATGCTCTATGTAGGGAACCTCCTGCTCATTTCCGTGCAACCGGTTCGACAGTTGGGCTGTTGGGTGAAAGGTTGTCCCGTACGACATGAGCATGCTGTGCAGCTCCACGGGTGGGCGTACGTGACGTGCTCTTCGGGTATCCCTGCAGGTGTATATCGAGTCGATTCGTCATCCCTCGCGGTGATGAGTACCACTTGGTCACTGAGTCGTGACGTAGGTTAATATATGAAAGGTGATGATTCAATATTGCTGTTCTGAAAAATTGTATTGCTACATGTGTGCCACCAAATATTGGTCACTAAATTTCATATTCATGAACTGTTAACTTGCGGCTAAAAGAGGAATTAAGGATGAACCTGTAGGCATGTCCGTTTGCTGAAATTTACCATCCCATGTTCGTGTAATCTGCATGTAGAGTTTCATGTCTTGGTGAGTCGGTTAAGTCTTGTTGAGCCATCGTGCTCATGGTGGCTGCTTAAGTGTTCTTCAGGTGAGGAGTATCCCACGGACTCGGGTTACGAGTCCACCGGCGAGGGCTACCCTCCGTCGTGGAGCACAGCTGAGTGGGAGCCGTACATGCCGCGCTAAGCTGAGGAGTGCAGCTAGTGTGGGTTTCCCATAGGGCTGGGCAACCGACTTTTGCTAGGTACATGGTGTGAGTTGTATAAACATAGCTTCCGCTTTTGTAATCCCATTTCTAGTTTGTAACTGAAGTCTTGTACTAGTTTGTACATATTCAGTTAATTTTCTATGTAATACAATATCGTTCTTATGATGTGTGCTGTCGGGTGTCGCATAGTGCGGCACCACCCTCTGCGATCTTGGATGAGCGGATTCTGGTCCGCCACAGGGTGGTATCAGAGCCGCATTGGGGATAGCACACTTATTAAGGCCTGTATTACTGGAAAACTTAGGTTTACGGTGAGGATTCGCTAGTTTGCCCAAGTAAGGACTATATTAGCATAGTTACTTAAAGTGGCAAGACTAACATATGTGTTATAATTCTGAAATTTTGATTATGTAACGACGCACCTACGCTCAGGTAAAAATGGTAAGGAACGCAACCGAAAGCGGTTAAATTTCGGTTAGCTCCCCTGACGAGGAACGTGGTTCAGGGATAAGTCTCACAGCTTGGTGTGATACGTCAATATGAAACTCTTGGACTCTTCATGTTCCTGAGTTCATATGAAACGCTGATCCCTAGCGTGCATTAGGCAAGCAAGTGGAGACCCCCTCGCGTGGTCAGTAACGCGAGAATGTGTTCGTCCAGAAATAGCCCAGGAGGACATACGCAGTGCTTGCCATCGGCATGCCCTACAGGGCAATAGTTGGTATCTGTTGGGGTGATAGAACTCCCAACCGTGATGATCCGTTCACGCTCTACTCGGGTTCCCCGTCGTGTGGTGTTAAAACACGATCACTTACCTTGAGACGTGGCTTAACTCAAGAACGGCCGTATGGCAATGATATGGGCATTTGTATTTACTTTCAAATATGGACCTGCCTGAAATCAAAATAACCTTTGAGTGCATCATAATTGAGGTGTTCTTCTGCAGGTACTAACCACGTATGTATCCCGTGTAGTAAACGTGTGTGATAGACCGTTTAGTGCCACAATTGAGACGTATATGCCGGTATAATCCGGTTAGGATTTTCTGTTTGTGAGGAACGTGGTACCGACATATCATAAGCATGTGCATGAAATATAATGATAAGCAGGAACTAAAATAACCAAGTTTTAACATGTAGGACCATAGTTGGATAGAAAAATTCAATAGTTGATCAGTGTAGTTCAAAGGTATTGAAAAACAGAGTGCTCTGTTTTGGGCAGCAAGTTTGCTGAACCTTGACAGAGCATAACTCCCAGATTATTTAGCCAATAGAGATGTGGGATATAGTTCTGGACAAGTGTTTAAGTAATATACAACTTTGTTGCAGACTTCCAGATCTGAATCACAACTTAAACTGGCTGAAATTCCAGATGATTGTAAACTGTCCAGAACCAGGACAGATTCAAAACACTCTCGGGACTGTTCTGTTTTTCAAGCATAACTTCCTGTAGAAAAATCTAAAATTGTCTTATGATACATTTTTGGAAAGGGTAGGAGATGTATTACATCTTTGTTATTCAAAGTTTCTGCAATTGCAGTACGGAATTCAGTGGAAATTTGAGTTGAAAATAGCAACTTCTAAAGGAGGTGCTGTTGAAATTCTTCCAGAAATTCTGTTGACTTTGAATTATTATAACTTTTTAACCATAGATAATCTGAGGCCAAATAGATACTAGTCGTAAAGATACTGAAGTTAACTTTAACTTTGGTATTCAGCTTGAGTCATGAAAATGCACAGCACCAAATCAAAATCTGGGATATATAGGAACTGGTCATTCTGGCAGAGGGATGACAGTTGAATTCATTTGAGAGATTATTGTACCATAGGGGGCTTAAGTACTTCCAATGGGTTAGAACATACTCATGAGTGGTTATATTCAACTTGTGAATGAATTGAGTATATGTCCTACTCAAGTTCTTTTGCTAGAGACCATGTTTGTGTCATATTGAAGATAAAAGGGTAGTATATGTGATGACAGAGCGATGTAACGACTCGTAGTGACCAAACCTAGTTGAGATGAACTTCCAAAGAGGAAGTCCGTCAAGTTGGATTTAACTAGCTTGTATTTGGTCTGGTAACGGTGTAGCTTGTGCAAAGTTATTACATTATCTGTATACGAGATGTATCGCATGTTCTTACTGTCATTATGTTTTACGCCTATTTTATTGGACTGCATGAAGTATGTTGTGGGACTAATTTTTATTGTCGTATGATTGCAGATGGTTCGCACTCGGATCACGCATGAGATCGGTGGATCTAGCCAGCAGGGGGTGATGACTCCCAGCCACCTGCCTACGACAGCACCCCGTAGCAACAACCACCACCGCCGCCTCCGCTTATGCTAGCGGATGTGATTGCGGCACTGGTGGGTAATCGTGAGGAGCAGACCGACCTGCTCCGTATGATCGTGCAGAATACGTCCCAGGCAGGGGGGGTGTCAAGGGATGGGGCCTCATGAGCCCCACGTTGTGACGTACTCGGACTTCATGAGTACGCACCCTCCGGTGTTCACTGAAGCAGCAGAACCCCTGGAGGCCGACAACTGGCTGCGGACAATTGAGTCCAAGTTTGGGCTTCTCCAATGTACGGAGTGGCAGAAGACTCTGTTTGTGGCGCAGCAGCTTCACGGTGCCGCTGGTGCGTGGTGGGCGAATTATGTCGCCTCACTGCCGGCTGGCCATGCCGTGAAGTGGGAAGAATTCCGTGAGGCGTTCCGCGCCTACCATATCCCTCCCGGGATAATGAAGCGGAAGTTCCAAGAGTTCATGGAGCTGAAGAAGGGTGGGAGGAGTGCCAACGACTACTCCCTTGCTTTCAACCATCTGGCACAGTATGCGTCAGATTATGTCTCCACCGAGGAGAAGCGAGATGACTTCTATCGGGGATTACATCCCGAGATGAAGACGCATCTCGTCCAATGCAATCGCAGCACATTCAATGATCTAGTCAACGCCGCGATCATGCAAGAGGATGCTCAGTGGGAGTTGGCGGCTGAGCAGCAGAAGCGCAGCACTCCACCCAGCAGTGGGGGTGGAGCTCCTCAGAAATACCGCATGGTGTATCGGACACCATCTGGTCAGCAGTGGCATCCATCGGCCCGACATCAGAAGTTCAGGGGTCATTCATTCCAGTCACCCCCGTTCCAACCGCCGATGCCACCACCGCGACCGCAACAACAGCAGCAGCAGAAGATGGTACCCTGGGCGTTTCCACCACCACAACGCGCCCCAGGTTTCCGTCCGCCGATCAGCGGAGGACCTCCTCGCTACACTTGTTTAACGTGTGGTCAGGCGGGCCATTTCTCGAAGGACTGTCCCCAGGGGCAGCAGAGCAGCGGGCAAGCCCAGTTCCAGGGCGGTGCTCGAGGCTGACCTCCGGTCAAGAAGGTTGGTCAGCGAACTGGGGGCGTTCGCAACCTCGACAATGAGGATGCCCCAGAGGGAGAAAACGTGCTGGCGGGTACGTTCACTCTCAACGATCAAGCAATCATCATAGTTTTTGATTCTGGTGCAACCCACAACTTCATAAGTGCATCATATGTGGTTAAGCATTAACTGGAAGCCTTTCCTACCGAGTGCTCTTATATGATCTGCTCACCAGGAGGAAAGATTTCAGCAACTATGATGATTCCGAAAGCACCACTGTGCTTAGGTGGGAAAATATATCCCACCACTATGATTATTCTTGAGGGGCAGAAGATTGATGCAATCTTACGGATGTCATGGCTAAGTTACCATAGCGCTGTCCTAGAAACCTTATCACGGACGGTTCACCTCAACTCCCTACTACACCGTCCGCAGTCCCTCATACTAGACAATCCAGTCCAGGAAGTTTCAGCAACTCATAACACTGAAACTCTCAAGCTAGAGGACATCCCCGTAGTACGGGAATACACCGACGTGTTTCCGGATGATTTTCCATGCATGCCACCTGAGTGGGATGTAGAGTTTAAGATTGAACTTGCACCGGGACTACTCCCATCTCACGGAGACCATACAAAATGGCTCCAAACGAGCTGGCTGAATTGAAAGAGCAGCTCAATGATCTGTTGAGCAAAGGTTCATTAGACCGAGTTCCTCACCTTGGGGATGCTAGGCGCTGTTTGTAAAGAAGAAGGATAAAACCTTTAGGCTGTGTGTGGATTACCGGCCGCTCAACGCCGTCACCATCAAGAACAAATACCCACTGGCCCGCATTGACATCCTGTTTGATCAGCTTGTGAGTGTGTGTTCTCCAAGATTGACCTTCGCTCCGGGTATCATCAAATAAAAATCCGGGCGGAGGATATTCTGAAGACGGCATTCTCGACGAGATACGGACTATATGAATATCTCGTCATGTCTTTTGGTCTCACTAATGCTCCAGCACATTTCATGTATCTCATGAACTCAGTGTTCATGCCGGAACTGGACAAGTTCGTTGTGGTGTTCATTGATGATATCTTGGTTTACTCCAAGACAGAAGCAGAACACGCCGAACACTTGAGAATCGTTCTTCAATGATTGCAGGACCACAAGCTCTATGCCAAGTTCAGCAAATGTTAGTTTTGGATCAACCAAGTGCCATTTCGGGACATATTATCTCAGCGGAAGGCATTGCGATTGACCCAAGCAAAATCGAGCAGGTGCTGAAATGGAAAGCTCCCACTTCAGTCCATGAAGTCAGAAGCTTCCTCGGCTTAGCGGGATACTATCGGAGATTCATTCCAAGCTTCTCCGAGCTTGCTAAGCCGATGACAGAATTATTGAAGAAGGGAACAAAACATGTTTGAAACGCGGCATGTTAAGGAGTGTTTCAAGCATTGGTGAAGCATCTCACAACCGCCCTGGTCTTAGCTCAACCGGATACAACCAAGCCATTGGACGTGTATTGTGACGCATCTGGCATCGGGCTTGTCTGCGTGTTGATGCAGGAAGGACGTGTGGTCGCATATGGCTCACGCCAACTTCAAAACCATGAGAAGCACTATCCGACTCATGATCTTGAGCTCGCTGCGGTGGTTTTGGCGCTGAAAATGTGGAGGCACTATCTCCTGGGGAATTTGGTGCATCTCTACGCTGACCACAAAAGCTTGAAGTATATTTCCACCCAGAAGGAGCTGAATATGAGGCAAAGGAGGTGGTTAGAACTAATCAAAGATTTTGAGATTGAGATTCATTACCACCCCGGCAAAGGGAATGTGGTTGCCGACGCGCTCAGTCGGAAATGCATGTCCATAACCAAAACATTACACCGGTGGAGGAGGAAGAGCCAAGTTTATACTTGGTTACTTATGGATCACTCTACAACCTTGCCCTCAGCCCTACCATTAGGGAGGAGATCATTGCAGCTCAGAAAGTTGACAAGGGCATGGCACATCTCCGGAGACGGATAGACAATGGAGAAATCAAATGTTTCCGGAAAGATGATGAGGGGACGCTGTGGTTCAATGACCGCATAGTCGTACCCCGGAATATGGAGCTGAGAAAGAAGATTCTGGATGAAGTTAACTTGTCTAAATACTCCATTCATCCGGGCAGCAACAAAATGTACCAAGATTTGAAAAAGAAATTTTGGTGGACACGGATGAAGCGGGAAGTGGCTAAATACATATCCGAGTGTGATACATGTAGATGACTGAAAGCAGATCATATGAGGAAATCAGGGCTGTTGCAACCCCTGAAAATTCCAGCATGGAAGTGGGAAGATGTGAGCTTGGATTTCATTGTGGGATTACCCCTGACTTCCAACAAGCATAATTCCATCTGGGTAATCATTGACCGGTTAACCAAGTCGGCTCACTTCATTCCCATGCATACACATTTCCATGCCAACAGATATGCGGAGTTGTATATTGCAAGAATCCTATGCTTGCATGGAGTACCCAAGACCATAGTCTCCGACTGAGGGGCACTATTTGTATCTCATTTCTGGGAGCAGTTGCATGCTTCTTTGGGTACTAAGCTGATTAGAAGCTCCGCCTATCACCCTCAAACAGATGGACAGACTGAGAGGGTGAACCAAGTACTAGAAGACATGTTGAGAGCGTGTGCCATCCACCACCGTAGAAATTGGGATGATCATATATCGTTAGCGGAATTCTTGTACAACAATGGCTATCAAACGAGTATCAAGATGGCACCCTATGAGGTTCTATACGGTCGCAAATGCCGCACCCCATTGAACTGGTGCGAGTCCAGTGAGGTCACATTCGGGGTTGATGTGGTGAATGACGCCGAAGAGGGCGTTCGGATGATTCAAGCCAACTTGAAGGCCGCTCAATCCCTGCAGAAAAGCTACGCTGATAGGAGGCGTAGGCCGCTGCACTTTGACGTCGAGGAACAAGTGTACCTCCATGTATCTCCGATGAAAGGCGTGCACCGGTTCAGCGTGAAGGGGAAACTCGCTCCCCGATTCATTGGACCCTATGCCATCACCGAGAAGTGTGAACCAGTGGCGTATAGACTGGAACTACCGGCATCTCTTGCTGGTGTTCACGACATTTTTCATGTTCCACAACTGCGAAAATGTCTGAAGTATACGGCTGCTGTTCCCACCGAAGATATCGGCGAGCTGCAACCGGATTTGACGTATGATGAATATCCGGTGGCAATTATTGATGAGAAGGCCCGGACCACACGTGGCCGAACGCTATGGTTCTACAAGATACTGTGGAGTAACCACACCGCCGAAGAAGCGACGTGGGAGAGCGAGGAATTCCTTCGCTCAAACTACCCGGAGTTCATGGCGTCTCATCATGGGTTAGTTCCTATTATATTGCTGTCTCTTCTTTTGTAATCTCGTGATGAGATTATTTTAAGGGGGGAGGGATGTAAACGCCCAAGGGATTGACCTGCAAAAGTGTTCTTTTCATCACCTCACAACACCACAATTCATTTTGTGGATAGCTCATGAACACTTGTGAAGAGCAAGTAAACACCATCAAAAGGGGTGATTAGAGGGGAAAGCCCTAATTTCAAAAATTAGGAGTCATACACATAAAAATGAAAGGTTGATCTCACCCCTAGACCTTAAATAGTCATGGGAAGGCTCAGGTCAAATTTCATGCAAATCCAATACTTTTTGAGGCACTTTTAGAGACATTTGAAAAAGGGGCCAATTTGAATGCAAATTCAAATTGCAGCCACTTTCATCACTTGAATTCAAAAGTTGGCTTCATATTCAAACTCAGCACATTTTTCTGAGTTAGTATACCAATTTTCGTCCTCATTTGAGTTCAGCTTGGCAGGAGCTAATTTGAGCAAATTCAAACTGAATTTGAATTTCAGCCTCACATATGCTCAGATTCCTTCAAACCTAATGTCAATTTGAATCATTCAAATTCAGAGACCCAAACCTGTGGTTTCATCCAGTTACCAGGGACAAGGGGGTCACACAAGCTAAGAGCAGTAAGAATTTAATTTTGGAGGACAATTTTGGAGCCTGTGGGGCCCTCCTGTCAGCCACACTGGAGTGCAAACCGACTGAACTCAGTGTACTCGGTTCCCACGCGCGCAGTGGGAGGAGGGGGGCGGTGACTTCACGCCGAAGGCCACCAAGCGGCGCCGGCCAGCTCCTGCTTTGGTGTCGGAGGTGGCTCAACAGATGTTGCGCCCTCCACTGTCTTTGGTTGGCTATAAATGTCACGAGATCGGCCGGCGAGCTCCTCTTTGGCGCACCTCCGTAAACGGCCACCTAGTCGCCCGGGTCTGATCCTGTGCAAACCGAGCTACGATCATTCTCTGCCCTCGACGTCCATAGCAAAGCGGAGCACTAGCTTGTCCTCAAGCTCACCGCGCAAACCGTTTCATGGTTCGATCTTCGTGCGCAAAGAATTTCCCAGTTTAGGATTGGGAGCTCATTTCGGGACCCGATTAGGTTTAGGAGAAATTCGGGAGGACCGTCGTGTGGGAGGGCAAACAGAGCTGAGAAATGGCATCTAGAGTTTCTTGCGCCCCTCCTCGATCGAAAACCGGAAAGAAACCACCGCCGGAACCATAGGTTCACCGAGGAACAGCTCTGCGGAAGTGGGGGTCATTGGTGAGGTCCGGTTTGCCGGCTATTTCGGTCAAAACCAAGGTCATGCCGAGCTTCCCGAGGCTTCCCTGAACGTGGTGACGCTATTAGTGCGCGAAGGGTGTGGTTAGGAGGACCGGAACACTATGCCGACGTTGCACAGAGACATAGCGCTCGTCGCCGGCGAGCTACTCCAGTTAGCCGGCGGCGGCATGGTGTCCAGCGTGTTCAGCGTCCGAAGTTACGTGGGGGCGGCAAGTCTCACCGTCGCCGGCGAGCTAGGTCGCCGGGAACGCCGACCTCGCCGGAGCTCCGGCGGCTCGGGGCGGCGGCATCGGGACGCAGACGAAGGCGCGGGTCCCACATGCCAGCTGCTGAGTTAAGCGCGCACGAGAGCACGGTTAGTTTAAATTAAACGGGCGGGCCCCGCTGTCAGTCTCCGGTTGAGCGCGGGAGGAAATTTTCTGTAGAAAATAATTTATGGATCAGCCCAAACTTTAGAAATTCATAACTCGAGTCAAAAGTATCCAAATCAAGTGAACCAAATTTTGTTGGATTCATCTCTTCATGTTCTACCCAGCAAAACAAGTTTCAGCTCATGAAACTTAATAGTTTTCCAGAATTAATTTCCTAAAATTTAAACTGTGGGGAATTTTATCTGGAGAATTACTTTATGAAAAATTCTGAAATTTGGCTGAGAGATTCATTGGAAAATCCTTGAGTCACAAGAAAAATTTCAGACCCATCCAAGTTCATTTAGCCCCCCTAATGGTGTGATTAATTAACTGCCCTGAGAAAATAGAAAAATGTACAGAAACATTTTTCAGATTTTCTCAAATCTTGATTAGGGCATAACTTCATTTATAATTCTTCAAATATCATGAAACAAATTCCATTAGAACCGTCTCAAACTCTAGTTTCCAGAAAGTAATGGTTGGAGCCATGAAAATCCCTGGAAATCCCTAGAGGTCCTACTAATGACCGAATAGGCTTTTATTTGTACAAGGCTCGAATGAACGTTGTTTCAAATGAAACTCGGTCAAGACTCTGGTTAGGACCCTACCAGGCCACCATAAAAATTTCAGAACCAAAGGGGAGGGCTAGCTAGAGTTATGGTAATTACTTATTCAGTTCGAAACATGCATTTAAATTAACATATAGTATATCGTTTACGTGTAGTCGCTGAAGGCGAGGAGACCCCGGAAGTGCTCGAATTTCTCCTTCCGGAAGAAGCCCTAATCTCTGACCAGCAGCAACAAGGCAATCCCTGGTTTGCATTAATCAAGTTTACAAAGTTTTGCTTTATGAATACTTAGTATGAAGTATGGGTGTGCATTAGGTGTAGGATGCATGAAACCCCAATTGCATAACCAGAATTTTCCTACAAGAGGGAGAGTAGTATCTAAGACCTCAAGTAGACAGGCTATGCTTAATGATTCATAGAACTTCGGTACAAGTCGAGTAGTAGGAATCTACAAGCGAGTTTAGGCTTTCGGACACACGGGATTGGTTCGAGTGATGTGAGATCACATTAGTAATGAAAATGAGACTAGGCAGGGGCTAGTGCGCAGCAAGAGGAATTCTTGTGTGCACAGCCCTGTCTGTGTTGATTGAGGACCGATCCGTGTGCGGCCCACGCTGATCAAGTTTGAACGTACCGAAGGCATATCGGATATATGGGCCCTGATAAACCGATGTAACCTATACCTCCAGGCGTCGAGGCATAACACACCGATTTATAGGTGTAGGCTGAGGGCAGCAAGGTGGAAATCTGCTACCGGGCATAGAGAGATGCTCCATGTAGGGAACCTCCTGCTCGTTTCGGTGCGACTGGTTCGACGGTTGGGCTGTTGGGTGAAAGGTTATCCCGTACGACATCGAGTGAGCGTGCTGTGTGGCTCCACTGGTGGGCGTACGTGACGTGCTCTTCGGGTATCCCTGCAGGTGTATATCGAGTCGATTTGCCGTCCCTCGCGGTGATGAGTACCACTTGGTCACTGAGTCGTGACGTAGGTTAATATATGAAAGGTGATGATTCAATATTGCTGTTATGAAAAACTGTATTGCTAAATGTGTGCCACAAAATATTGCTCACTAAATTTCATATTCATGAACTGTTAACTTGCGGCTAAAAGAGGAACTAAGGATGTACTTGTAGGTGTGTCCGTTTGCTGAAATTTACCATCCCATCTTTGTGTAAACTGCATGTAGAGTTTCATGCCTAGGTGAGTCGGTTAAGTCTTGTTGAGCCATCGTGCTCATGGTTGCTGCTGAAGTGTTTTTCAGGTGAGGAGTATCCCACGGACTCGGGTTACGAGTCCACCGGTGAGGGATACCCTCCGTCCGGGACCATGGTTGAGTGGGAGCCGTACACGCCGCGCTGAGTTGAGGAGTGCAGCTAGTGTGGGTTGCCCATAGGGCTGGGCAACCAACTTTTGCTAGGTAGATGGTGTGAGTTGTATAAACATAGCTTCCGCTTTTGTAATCCCATTTCTAATTTGAAACTGGAGTCTTGTACTAGTTTGTACATATTCAGTTGGTTTTATATGTAATACAATATCGTTCTTATGATGTGTGCTGTCGGGTGTCGCATCGTGCGGCACCATCCTCTGCGATCCTGGATGAGCGGATTCCAGTGCGCCACACAACCTCGAAAAAACTCAACCTCTAACCTCTGATTAACTTCTGCCTTATTTCAGCTGAAACAGGGGACTCTGTCCTTAGTATCCTATAAGTTGAAAACTTGTTAACTTTGAATATCCTGGTTAAGGGAAGAAGTTACATCAATGTTTTAGTGCTCCAGATTAAAACTTTCAAGTTTTACAATGCAATTGCTCATTTAGTGGGGTGTGACATCGAAGTGTTACTAGTTCATGTCGGTACTATGTTCCTCACAAAGAAAAACCTATACCAGACTTAGCCGGCTTCGTTAGTTCAGTGGCACTAAACGTCTCTTGCACATGGATGCTACACGTCTACCGTTTCGTGGTTAGACAACCTGCAAATAACTCATACAATCGTCAGACTCGGCTGCACACCGAGCCCGGTATCCATACAGTTCATACACCCGTCCGTCATCACTCGCACGGGTGTTCTCAAGCCAAACACGCCTTGAGCTACGTGTTCATGTTACTGACCACGTGATGGGGCCTCCCAAACTTGCCCGAAGCACGCCAGGGAAAGGCGTTACTCGAATACCCCAAACGACATGAAGAGTCGTAGAGGATATTAAAGCGGGTCGGGTTACCTGCCACCCATGAGGTTCCACCCTTCAGCTTGTGCGCACTGGTGGACAGGCTTACGTGCACCCCCCAAGACATAAAGCATCCCGAGATGCATGATTTTCCAACAAAAGCAAATAGGTTAGTATGCCACTTTCTATACACTAATAACATCCTTATATGGGCTACTAACTCGTTCCTCACCGAATTTTTGAAAAAGATGACCTTTGTAGAGCGTTAAACCTCAAGCGAGCTCTGATACCATGCTGACGCGGCCCCATGGCCTTGTCGAGCCAGGATCACGCTGAGGGGTGCTGCGTTTCACAGCACCGGATAACGCACATAAAAGATACAAAGCGGAAGCAAAGTTTTATTACATAAACCAGTTTATGAACATTTTTACAACAAAATAGTTCAGTCTACACTCACGGGCGTAGAATACGCATCGATTTCATGTTCAGCCCGTGAATGTGTCCCCGCTAGCACGCACACACACTAACACGGCGGCGTGCACGACTCCCACTCGACGGGGTTCCCCTCTTGGGGTTCCATCTCTTCCTCGGGAGTCCCTTCCTTGTAAACCCCTGCAAAAGCTTCAAACACCAGCAGTGAGCATGATGGCTCGGCAAGTCTGACCCGTCTCTCCTATACATGAAACTTCTACATGAAAGGTTTTAGGGTACATGAGGAAAAATAAGTTGCAAAGGACCCACCTAATTATTGGGACATGACTTTCAAGTTTCAGCAGCAGGTTGTGGACAACCTTACGCTAATGCACATGAGAGAGCCGCAATCAAACAACAAACGCATTTCTCTCATGTACTTTGCCCAAAGTTGAAAAGAACTTTAATTAGCTCTAAACTACAATAAGACATTAACAAGTAAAGTATATCTTTCAAATCAGCAAACTTTTAACATGTATCTAGCCTGTTCTTTCTATGTCATGGTACAGTGAACAAGTGGTACTCACTGACCGTGAGGGACGACGATTATAATCGATTTACACCTGCAGGGTTACCCGAATAATCTGTCACGTACGCCCGTACTCAATGTTGGCTACAGCAACCATCACGGACATCGTACGCAACTACCTTTCACCCGTTAGCAAAATGTTGAACCGGTCCTATTGTCCCGAGCAAGAGGTCTCTGTGCATGCATCCACAGTGCCGCCAGCCGATTTACTTCTCCAGCTCTCAACCTACCCTCTGAATGACAGGCAATGTCTCAACACCCAGCTACCCGAGTTACATCGGTTTCCCGGTTCCCATATAGCCGATAGGTCTTCGGTACTGTTCTAGCCTTTTCAATAGGCCCGCACATGGCTCGGTCCTCAATCGACACAAGCGGATCTATAGCACCCAGGCCCCAAAGTCCTGCTGCCCTTACTCTCCACTCGGTATAATTTTTATTGCCATGTGTTTCATTTGCTATCTTTACCCGAGCAATGTGCCTCTAGCCTATTCTCGCGAGTAGTTCCAACTACTCGACTTGTACCGAATCCTACACTATCTTGGCATTGCAGTAGCTAACGAGGTTTTTAAACCTAAATCCAACCCAGGGTTTTCTTGGCTATGCATTTGGGTTTCAAACAAGACTCTAATGCAAGAATTAAGTGGGTGGTCAAAGTAAGTTCTCAAAACAATAAAAATTTGTAAAAAGGGTTAATGCAAACCGGAGTTTGCCTTGCTGCTCTTGGTCATAGGCTAGTTGTTCCTCTGGAGTCACAAAGTCTAAGACTTCGAGTTCCTCCTCAACCTTAGCGACTACATGTGATAAATACAAATAGGTGTCAATTTAAATGCATTTGAATTGAAGTTAAACTTGTGAGAGTTATAAGTCTTGCTAGACAGACTCAATAACTCTGAAATTTTTACTATGGTTTGGATACAACCTAAACAGAGACTTGGCCTAGTTTCATTTGCAGAAAAGCTCATTTGTGCTCTCAACAAATAATTATGTACTTTGCGTTCATTGGAGCTCCTAGGGTGTTCTACGGATTTTCATGGAGCAAGCCATGACTTTCTAAAAATTATATTTTCAGGGGGTTCTAGTAGAGTTGGTCTCACTTAATTTTAAGGTTCCTAGCTAAAGATATGAGCTAAACAATTTCAGAGAAATTCTGAAAACTTTTCTGGACATTTTCTATTTTATCTGGAACAGTTTTATTAATCACACCATTAGGTGGATCAAATGGGCTCAAATGGATCTGAAATTTTTATAGTAGCTCAGGAATATTTTGGTGAACATCCTAGCAAAATTTCAGAATTTTCCTCGAAAGGGTTCTCCAGTAAAAATTCTAAACATTTTAAAGTTTGAAGAATTAATTCTGGAGAAATGAGGATTTTCATAAAGTGTAACTTGATTTGATGGAAATTACTCAGAGAGCTGAATCCAACAAAATCTGGTTCACTGGATTTGGAGTTCCCTAGCAAAATTTATGTGGGTTTGAAGTTTGAACTAAATCTGAAAATCGGGGAAATGATTAAATCTGCCGGTGGGTCCATGGGAAACATGTGTCGTGTGCTGAACCGACGACACACGGGGATACAGGTTTAATTCCCACGCTGCCACAGTCGGTTCGCGCCCACAGACGATCCAATCGGCCGGTTTTCTCCCACTAACAGCGGGCCCGGCCCCGGTCGTCTTCTACCTCGCGCCTCCAGCGCGGTAGCGCCGCGGAGGTCGCCGGAGCACCGCCGAACTCGATCGTCCGGTCAGATCCGGAGCTGTAACTCACCGCCAGCCCTTAATTTTGTGTTCTGAACACGTTGCGAGAGTTTCCTCTCATCGAAGTTGGTTCTAACCGAGCTTGCGACGGTGCGGCGGCTCTGGAAGAGTTCGGCGACGTTGCTCTGACATGCTAGGCTGCCAAAAGCCTGGTGGAGTGGCTCTACAGCACCATGGGTGGCTCGGGAAGCTCGGCAGGGTGGTGGACAGGCCCGGGAATAGCTCCAAGGTGGGTCTCATCGTGCACCCGATGCTTCACGAATAAGCCGCCGTTGGCAAACTTGGAAATACGCCATGCACACGGGTTTTCATGCTAGGTGTTGTGAAGCCAACTTGTGCGCCACTGAGTCTAGTTCCAATGTGTTAAGTGTTGTGGAATCTAAACGAGAACCAAACGGGAATTTTAAAGTTTCTTACCCAAAGGTGACTTTGCACTGGCTGGCTGCAAACTGCAAAATTCCCCGCCGACGCTCAACCTCTCAGCTCAAGCTTCGCAGGTAAGCTGTAGGAGGTCCTTGTGCGTCCGGAAACAGCTTTGCTTGGCCGTGACAAGCCCAGGGTGGGGCTGCCCACGAGAGCACCTCCTCTCGGCTTTGTAGCGGCCGCTGCGTAAAGGTGTAGTTCTCGGTGTATGAAGCACGAGCTCACTCGGTGACGGTTTGAGAGGATTGTGGAGAATCCTAGGGTGCCGTTTTGCTGCTCAGCCGAGGCTCACACACGAGCTTGGCGGGTGGCTGAGGATCGGAGGAGCAGCGGCTCCTCTGATCAATTTCTTGCGCGAGGGAGCAACGAACTAATCGGTTCTTCCTTCGACCGGCTGGGCTGCAGAGATAAGAGGGAGGGCGAGGCGGTTCAGTAGCCAGGGGCAGCAACCAGCTGCTGTCCTTGCCGCTGCTCGCCGTGGCGGCTGCTGGATCAAGCGCAAGAAACCAAGCTCGGCTCGTCAGTCGGTTAAAATGTTTAGTGAGGCTGACATGTGCGTCCCACCCTCATTTTAACCTCTAAAATTAACTTCCTCTACTGCTCTAAACAGTAGTCCCCCTAATACCCTTAGTCATTTGAATTATCTACCACTTGGCCATTTGAATTTGATAGAATTCAAATTGTGGAGTGTTTGGATATATTTTCAGCACATATGCAGTTTGAAATTCAATTTGAGTTTGAATTTGCTAAACTTAGCTCATGTCAAGATTAACTCCAAATGGAGTGAAAATTGGGGTGTGAGCTCACAAAAATATGCTGAGTAAGAATATACCTCCCACTTTTGAATTTATGGGATGGAAGTAGTTTAAATTTGAATTTGGGTTCAAACTAACCCCTTTCTAGTTATACCCAAAAATACCTCAAAAATGTTTTGGATTTGGGTGAAATTTGGCATAAGCATTCCTAGCTAGGTGTATGAGTTTTTCATATGCTCAGCCTTTATAAGATGCATGTGGGAATGCCACTTTTGCATTTTGTGAGTTTATTCTCTAATGACCATGTTGATGGTGTTTACTTGCTCTTCAAATGTGTTCATAAAGTTTCCTCAAATGAGGTGTGTTTGGTGTGAAGAACACTTTGGATGTGTGCCAAAAACATAGGCCCATACAGTTGATCGAATAGAATATCGATGCGGGGCAGTGGATATTTATTCTTGATGGTGACAGCATTGAGAGGTCGGTAATCCACACACAACCTCAATGTTTCATCCTTTTTCTTCACAAACAGCCCCGAGCATCCCCATGGCGAGGAGCTCGGTCGAATGAAATCCTTACTCATCAGATCATTGAGTCGCTCCTTCAATTCAGCTAGCTCAATCGGAGCCATCTTGTACGGTCTCCGTGGTATCGGTGTTGTCCCGGGTACATGTTTGATCTTGAAATCGACATCCCTTTTGGGTGGAATGCACGGGAGATCATCCAAAAATACGTCCAGGTATTCACGGGCCACACGAATATCCTCAAGTTTTGTGGCTTCCGTGTTATATGTGGCTGGGGCTTCTTGAACTAAACGGTCAAGAATGAGAGTATGTGGTTCATGAAGTGGAGAGTTTAAACGAACCACACGTGGAATGATGTCAAGAACAGCACCATGGCGATGTATCCATGACATTCCTAAAATGACATCATGTTTTTGACTCTCTAACATGATTAGAGAAGTCGGGTATAGATTCTCACCCAATTGTAATGGTTCTCTATAGACCATCCTATAAGCTGTTGCCACCCGGAGAGCAAATCAAGTATGAAATATTTGTGGGAATGGTAGGCAATTGATATTTAATAACATAAGATTGACTTATGAAATTTTGGGTGGCACCGGAGTCAAAAAGTATGACTGCGGGATGATCTAAATAAGAAAACATACTCACGAGGACGGGTTCGCCTTCCGCCACGTTTTCGATGGCTAAGTGGTGGACGTTGCCGGGTTTTGGTGCTGGTTTCTTGGGTTGGTTGCAGGGCTGATTTGCACCCTGATACGGTGCTGCACCACTGCCCTGTCGCTGCTCGGGGCAGTCCATGGCAATATGCCCGACACGGCCACGCGTGAAGCACGTGTAAGGTGTCGGGGTCCCTCAAAATTGAGGATGGAATCCCGGTGCACGTGGTTGAAACGGAGGCCCACGCGAGACCATCCTTTGCTGCTGCTGTTGCTGTGGTGGATACGATGGTCGAAAGCTTGGCGCATTAAATTGTCGACCGCACAACTGAGACAGTCGCTCCAGTGGCTGCCATCTTCGACTGGATAGTGAGCGATACACCATGTGGTATTTTTGTGGCGCTCCAACACTGCTACTCACCAGCATGCTGTGTTTCCTCTTATCAGAACCGCGCTCATGCTGAGCATTTTCTTGTAAAATCGCGGCATCGACAAGATCGTTGAATGTGCCGCGGTTGCATTGGGCGAGATGGACCTTCATTTGGAATTCAGGCCCCGGAAGAACGAGTTTCGCTTCTGTTCCTCCGTTCCCGCAAATTCTGGCGCATATTGCGCCAGCCGGTTGAATGCTCTTGAGTACTCATGAGCACTCCACTCGCTCTGTTTTAGCTCTAGAAACTCCTGGAGCTTCCTCTACATAACACCGGGAGATATATGATAGGCACGGAATGCATCCCAGAACTCCATCCATGTGACAGCATGGCCAGCCGGTAATGAGGCGATGTAGTTTGCCCACCATGTACCGGCTTCCCCTTGAAGCTGTCGTGCTGCATACAGCGCCCTCTTCTGTTCGGTACATCGAAGTAAACCGAACTTCGCCTCGAGGGTGCGGACGAAGCTTTCCGCCTCCAAAGGCTCTTCGGCCTCCGTAAAGACCGGTGGATGGGTCACCAGGAAGTCCTAATATGCACTCTGCTGGGGCTGGCGTTGCCCATTGTCTTGGCGTCCTCCCTGATGGGACACATTCTGCTGCACCTGGATCCGCAGCAACTCGGTTCGCTCGTCGCGCGAGCCGAGTACTGCAGCGAGAACCTACGTAAGATTTCTTGGAAGTTCTGGCGGTGGAGGAGGTGGTTGTTGCTGTGTCGTAGTTTGTTCCGGAGGTGGAGACTCATCACCACGAACCTGACTTGGACTTCCCTCCTCTTGCTGTAGGATCGTAGAGCACGTGAAAAGCTACCAGAGGGGGGGTGAATGGTAGATTAAAACTTTTCACAGCGGAAACAACAAAAACCCCTCAGCAATAAATCAATTGGTTAAAGAAACCGTGTGTGCAAGTGTTTTCAAACGTGTTCAACCGTGACAAATCAAGTATAGAGGTATAGAATCAAGTCACGGATCTAATGCAACAAGAATCACTTGAAAACACGAAGTAAAACTTGAGATACGATCAAAACATTAAACGAAGATCAATCTGTTCTACCAGATATAAAACAGATATGCAACGCTGCAAAGAAACTCGTGTATCTCAAAAACTACAGATCCGAAGCTCGTGAAAATTTCACAGATGATAGATAATTGAGTTGTGAAGACAAACCAAAAAGAATCACGTCAATCGGATCTGTAAAACTCGAGTTATGAACGAAACACCAAAGCAACGTCGGTCTGTCCAGAAACTCGGCGAGAAAGACTTGACGAAAAACAAGTCGGACGAACAAGGCACAAAGCTCCTCGAAACTATGAACTTTATTCAATAGAAACACAAGAGGAACAGCCCAAAGTTCTCTACCCACGAGAGCTCTGGCCTCCCTTGTTTTTATAGCCAGCCCTCAGGCTAATCCATCCAATCTAGGACTCCTACTCCTAATTGGACTTGTATCCTAACTTACCGTAACTGCTCAGAACTCTCCTATTCGCAGATAGAAGCAATCGTGAGATTTCCAAACACCTTAGGAACGTCCTAAACATTCCTAAAACAACTCAACTTTGTGCCTAGCACGAAATCCTATCATAACCAACTCAAATCTTCCATATTTGAGCCATATCCGACTCAGCCTCAGCCTGAGTACGCAATCCAGCCGGTTGGACCTTTCCGACCAATTCTTTACGTCCACTTCTCTTCATCACGCCTTGAAACAATGTTGCCACGTCCATGCACTCCTTGCACACGTGCAAACACCTTCTAACGACGTACACGCAACCTTCATATGCACTGCCCTTGATCCAAACATGCTGCGCGACCTCCCGATCAACTCTACCACAGCTCCTCCCGAACTTGGTTGTTGGAACCTCATCACCTCCCTGAGACTAGTCCAAGGATCCCGTCACCAGCCATGTCTTGAACTCAAGCAACACTTGCACATGAATAAACAACCAATTCTTCCGAGCACAAGTCCTCGACTTGACTCACATTAGTTCGAAAACCACAACACCTTACATGAGCACGTCACATAAGCATGTTGCAAACCATATCAAATGATAACAGCCATAACCACCAAAACACACCAAGAACATAGCAAATTAATACTAAGCAAACCTTCCCATAAAGCAAGTTTGAAACATTGCGAGTTAAAAGCAAAAACAAGACGCTGCAGTTCTACGAGTTGAACTTCACGGGAGCTCCCTAAAAACAAGCTCCGGACCTCACAGAAGCTCTCCGGACGTTGCAGGAGCTCTCCGGACCTTGCGTCAGACCTTGCCAACACTTGGCGGACCTAACAAAGAACTTGTCGGACCTTGCCACAGAAGAATGTTTTGGCAATATTCAAAACTTTGAATGTTAATGCTAACTTTTATCCTAATTGCCAATGTATTCAGCACACATAGGTCTCATAATCTCCCCCTTGATGAATGCATTGGCAACACCAATTAAAATCCGAACATTGGCTTATGAAAAGTTTTGAAAAGCTTTGAAAACTCATTTCTCCCCCTTTATTAATTTCTCCCCATTTTTTAAAATCAGAGAAGGAAGAAAGTGTATAACATATGCAAAGTGTAAAAAAAAATCTCTCCTTATACATATTTCTCCCCCTTTGACAATGTATTCAGCAAGGTTCAAAAGAGAAAATTTTAAATGTTATGAGCATATTATAACATATACATACAAAACAAAGCTCATCTAAGTCATACTATCAGGTTACTTACACTATCACATCAATGAGATACATAAAGTAGTGTAAGCCATGCTAGAGATCAAATGTATTTTTCAGTTTAAGCAAGTCATGATCTCCCTTACTCAACTATTTCAAAACCTGAAAACATGACACTTGTTGCTTCATTTTTATTATTCATAATCATTTAAGGCACAAAGTTTATCATATGATATTTGCAAGAGATTATATGCCGCATCAGCCTTATTCTAACCAACCAAGCCAAGCCTATGTCATTTGACAATCAGAAGCTTAAGGACATGGTTTTAGTCATACACAATTCCTTCCAAGTTCATATCTTAGTGCAATGATAAGCAATCTCAAAAGAAGAAGTGCGATGCATGCACATTCTCTTGATCTTTTCTCAATTTTTTATTTGAGACCTCAACATGTGAGCTGATCACTTGATTAATTTTTTATGATTAAAAGCACTTGTGAGCATGCAACAAGTTCAAAACAGCAAGAAAGTTCGATCATGACCAGATTTAGTGTAAGTAATTATTCCAATTACTAGTCATGTAAAAAACTACAAAATGTATAACATGAGTAATGTAGTAAGAACTTTCAGCCTGTAAAAGGAATCACAAAGTCATATATGTATGAAATACTATGCTCATATTATTTTAGTTTCAGAATCACACATAGACTTTCAAAGTTTCAAAAACTCCCCCTCAATTTAAGCCATGAGGATGCATAACCCCTATTTCACTACGAATGAAACAAAAACGAGTGAAATCCAAAGGTTTTGTAAAAATATCAGCCAATTGTTGTTCGGTATCGACATGGTGAAGCACAATGTTTCCTTGTTCAACATTATCACGAAGAAAGTGATTCCTAATGTCAATGTGCTTAGTTCTAGAGTGTTTCACGTGGTTTTTAGCAATACAAATTGCACTAGTGTTATCACAAAACAGTGGAACACTATCTAAATCAACCCCATAGTCCTTAAGTGTTTGAACAATCCAAAGAATTTTTGAGCAAGCGCAGGCCGCAGCTACATATTCAGATTCGGCCGTGGATTGTGCAACTGAACTTTGTTTTCTAGAGGATCAAGCAACAAGTGAATTACCAAGAAAATGACAAGCACCCGAAGTACTTTTCCTATCAATCATACAACCCCCAAAATCAGCATCCGAAAAAGCTTTCAAAGAAACGGTTGAGGAAGAAGGAATAAAAATGCCAAATTCTTGGGTTCCATGTAGGTACCTGAGAATCCTTTTGATGGCTTGGCGATGTGAAGCACGTGGAGAAGCTTGAAAACGTGCACAAAGACATACGCTGAATTGTATGTCCGGTCTTGACGCCGTGAGATACAAAAGTGATCCAATCATACTTCTGTATTGTTTTTTATCGCCGGGTCACTATCTTCGTCAAGTTCTAGTGTTGTTGTTGTTCCCATTGGTGTCTGAAGAGGCTTACATTTTTCCATGTTGAAGCGCTTAAGAAGGTCCTTTGTATACTTAGTTTAATGCACAAAAGTTCCTTCTTTTGTTTGCTTGATTTGCAGCCCCAAAAAGTATGTGAGTTCTCCCATCATACTCATCTCAAATTCTGAACTCATCATAGCTGAAAACTTGGACACGAGATCATGAGAAGCACAACCAAAGATAATATCATCCACATACACTTGAACGAATAATGAGTCATTGCCATGCTTAAGTACAAAAAGAGTTTTATCAACCTTGCCCATGGTAAACCCCTTTTCAAGTAAGAATGTTTTTAACCTATCATACCATGCTCTAGGGGCTTGTTTTAGACCGTACAAGACTTTGGACAGTTTGTAAACATGATTAGGAAAATTTGGATTTTCAAAGCCCGGTGGCTGCTTACAATAAACCTCCTCCTCTATGTAGCCATTAAGAAAAGCACTTTTAACATCCATTTGATATAACTTGAAACCATTAGATGCAGCAAATGCTAATAAAATTCTTATAGCTTCTAATCTAGCAACAGGAGCAAATGTTTCATCAAAATCTAGACCTTCAATTTGAGTGAAACCTTGAGAAACCAACCTAGCTTTATTCGTAACCACAACCCCATCCCCACTTTGCTTATTTTTAAATACCCATTTAGTTCCAATTAATGTGTGATCTTGAGGTGGAGGTACAAGTTTCCAAACATTATTTCTTTCAAAATTTTCTAACTCTTCTTGCATGGCATTAATCCAAGATTCATTAGTGAGTGCGTGTGATATATACTTGGGTTCAAAAGAAGCAACAAAAGCAGAATGAGCATGAGAGTTTGGATCGCAAAACCTGGACCGAGTGACTCGTTCATGCAAGCTTCCAATGATTTGTTGTGGAGGATGACTTTTGAGTACTCGGAGGGGAGTAGACACTTCACAAGCACCTTCTTCTTCATGTTCGGACCTTTGATTAGGAGAGCTTGTTGATTCAGGAAGGTCCGAACCAGCAGTAGTGACTGTTGGTGCTGGTTGTGGTGCAAAATCAGCAGCTTGATCGTTATTTACTTCCGAGTTTTCGGGCAGCAGCACCACTTCTTCATCTTCTTCAATAAAAATACTCTCCCCCTGCGGATATGGATCCAGACCTGCAATATTGGAGCTAGTACTTGGGCTAGCTTCATCAAAAGAAACCTCGCAAGTCTCCACAATTTTGTTAGTGTCAAGTAAAAGCACACGGTAGCCTCTAGTATGAGATGGATAACCAAGAAACATGCCATCAACAAATCTAGCTTCAAATTTATCAAGATTACCATGTTTCTTAACAAAGCATTTGCAACCAAAAACCCTAAACTGTGTAACAATAGGCCTATGTCCAAACCGGAGCTCATATGGGGTTTTTCCAAGCTTAGCACGCAAGAAAACACGATTTGAGACATAACAAGCGGTTGCAATTGCATCAGCCCAAAATTTCCTAGGAGTTTGATATTCATCAAGCATAGTCCTAGCCATCTCAACTAAGGTCCTGTTCTTTCTTTCTACGAAACCATTTTGTTGTGGTACATAGGGTGGAGAGTATTGATGGTCTATTCCATTTTCAGCACAAAAGTGATCAAAGGATTGGTTTTTAAATTCAGTTCCATTATCACTTCTAATTGCTTTTAATGATCCTGGGTGATCAATAGATAATCTAAGAAATAAAGTTCTAAAATGACTAAAAGCTTCATTCTTAGATGCCATAAAATAAACCCAAGAATATCTGGAATAATCATCAACAATCACAAGCACATACTATTTACCTCCGAAGGATTGAACACGTGCCGGACCTACTGTGTCAAGATGTAAAAGTTGTCCCGGTTCAGCTGTCATGGTCATTGTGAGAGGAGCATGTGAACCTGCAACAAACTTAGCATGTCTACAAGAAGAGCACACAATATCATTGTCCTTTTTAAGCTTCGGCAGCCCACGTATGCGATCGAGAGCACTAACACGAGTCAGATGATCAAAGCCTATGTGACCAAGTCTACGATGCCAAAAATATAGATCCTTTGTATCATTAGCAACTAGACACCGATGCTTAGAAGTTGACAAATCAAAATTAGCTTTAAAAACTCTTCCAAACCTAGACATGTTAAACAAAAGCTCACCTTTTGAATCTACAACCTTGCAGCAATTTTTATCAAAGCTAACATCTAGATTTTCATCTAGCAATTGTGAAACCGAAAGCAAGTTGTATTTCAAATTTTTAACAAGTGCCACATCTTTCAAAGTGTAGAGATTGTTTACTCTAACCGAACCTTTAGCAATTATGGGAGTAGAAGAGTTTTCGGCGAAAATAACATTTTCTACACGTGACACAAAAGAGAGAGAGGAGAACCATTCTTTGTTAGCGGTCATGTGGCGTGAGCAACCTGAATCCACAATCCAGATGTTCTCCTTCCTCAAACGTGAAACCTACACAGCAGCACAATACGTCGATGACTCAATACTGGGGTTAGTTAAAAGACTTTTAGGAATCCAGTACTGAGTCACACGCCATCCAGCAGGAATAACACGCGAAAGCTGAGAAGGTACAGCAGGTTTATGAGCCAAACAACGAAAATTTTTGTTCCCATCTACTGACTTAGAAGATGTGTTATATGTAGCACAAAAAACAGTAGGTCCGGGAGCAAGTTTTTGACTCATTACAGAAGGTTGCAAGCTCCGAACATTCGGTCTAGCAGATTTTGCTTGGTTGTTATGTGATCTAGCAAGTATTCTTTGTTTCTTATCGTGTTCAGCTAGTCTATAACAAAAATCCATGACATGACCATCTCTACCACAGTAGGTACAATGAAAAATAACCTTATTATCATGTCTAGATGAGCAAGCAACACGTTTATTAGAACCCGAATGGGACAGTACTCCTAGAGATTTGAAAATGACCTCTTTTTGTCTAGGAGCTGTTTGAATCAAACCGCTTCCTAATGACTTTACAACTTTAGGTGGGTGTGCCTTAGCATGAGCATGAGAATTAAAAGCTAAACCAGTTTTATCATTACAAGACTTGGAAGAATTCAGAAGCAAGTTTAGGTTCTTATTTGCATTAGAAAACCGATTTAGTGTCCTACGCATGTCATCAAGTTTATTGGACAGATCAAAGCAGTTTTCACATGAAGTTTTTCCTTTTAGTTTGCAATTTGAACAATATTTAACTTCATGCACACGTAAAGCATTGTTCAAAATAGAAATCTCATTCATAGCATCATTTAGTTTCTTATTCAGATCATCACATGAAGAACAATGCAAATCAATTGTAGAACAACAAGCATCTTTCAAATTTTTATCATTAAGTGCAGCAAGCTCTTTGTTCTTTTCAATTTCAAGTTCAAGTTTATCAAGTGTAGATGCGTGTGCACTTCTTAAAGAGGATAATTGTTCATAAATCAAATCACATGAGGAACAAGAATCATCACTAGGAATCAAAGTTTTTAAATGATTAATTTCAGATTCTAGTGATTCAATTTTAACAGCATTGTTCCTAAGTTTTTTATCCTTTTTCTTTAATATAACAGTGGCACGAGAAATAGCATCACACATTTCTTCGCAAGTGAGACATACCTCTTCATCGTCGCTGTTGTGTTCTGCCTCCTCGGAGCTTGAACTTGACTTGCTCGCCATGCAACACATATTTGCCATAGCTTCTTCATCTTCATCACTACCGGTGTCCACATCACTTGAGCCGAAATCTTGAAGTGCAGAGATCATACTATGCACTATGTTGCGCATTGATAAATCTTTCTTCTTCTTATTCTTTGCAAACAATTTCTTCGGCCTTGTTTGCTTTTCTTCATGTGAAGTCGGACCTGAAAGGTTAGGGCACTCCGTACGATAATGTCTTGTCTTACCACATTCAAAACATCGTTGAGGTCCGGAGGTTCCTCTCCTTCTGGTTCTCACATTTTGCAATGCTTTTGAGAACCGAGTAGAGATGATTGCAAGCTCCTCCTCTGGAAACTCTTCAATCTGTTCAAGGGTTAGAGAGGACAGCAAAGAGAGTGCACCACTAGATGATGATTGACTAGAACTAGACATGTCACGTTGCGAAACAAATGCAATAGACTTGTTGGGGTTTTTACGTGAGATGATGTCAATTTCATGAGTTTTCAATTTAGAATAAAGCACGTCTAAAGTAAGAGAACTCATGACAGTAGATTCACGAATAGATGTAACTTTCATCTCCCAAATTGACATATCTAATGCTCCTAACAATTGTCTAGCATTTTCAGCATCTGAAAAGTTAACATTGACACTACGCAAGTTGCTGAGAATTTTATTAAAGCGAGCAAAAAGGTCATCAATTGACTCACCGGGTTGCATCTCAAAACGCATGTATTCTTTCTTGAACATATCTTGCCTTACCTCCTTGATCGTATTGGATCCTTCATGGTAGTCACAAAGAGTTTTCCAAACATCATATGCAGATCGGAGGTGTGCAACACGGTCGAAGTCGCTTTGAGTCAATCCTTGGATGATCAAGTTGCGAGCCTTGTTGTTGTTGTCAACATCTCTCATGTTCGCAGCCGTAACTTGATCGTTGGATGGTACATCGAAGTTCCGGTAGAACTTTTCCCATATGTGAAGCCTTGCGCCTGTATGTAGGCCTCCATCCGCGCCTTCCAAACCTGAAAATCGATGCCATTGAACACACAAGGTTTTGCGGAGTACTTCTCCATGATGGTTAGTCAAAACACGTGCAAATCAAAAAGATTAGAGCACCTTGGCTCTGATACCAATTGTAGGATCAAAGAGCACGTGAAAATCTACCAGAGGGGGGTGAATGGTAGATTAAAACTTTTCGCAGCGGAAACAACAAAAACCCCTCAGCAAAAAATCAATCGGTTGAAGAAACCGTGTGTGCAAGTGTTTTCAAACGTGTTCAACCGTGAAAAATCAAGTAGAGAGGTAGAGAATCAAGTCACGGATGTAATGCAACAAGAATCACTTGAAAACACGAAGTAAAACTTGAGATACGATCAAAACATTAAACGAAGATCAATCTGTTCTACCCGATATAAAACAGATCTGCAACACTGCAAAGAAACTCGTGTATCTCAAAAAATACAGATCCGAAGCTCGTGAAAATTTCGCAGATGATAGATAATTGAGTTGTGAAGACAACCCAAAAAGAATCAAGTCAATCGGATCTGTAAAACTCGAATTATGAACGAAACACCGAAGCAACGTCGGTCTGTCCAGAAACTCGGCGAGAAAGACTTGACGAAAAACAAGTCGGACGAACAAGGCACAAAAGCTCCTCGAAACTATGAACTTTATTCAATAGAAATACTAGAGGAACAGCCCAAAGTTCTCTACCCACGAGAGCTCTGGCCTCCCTTGCTTTTATAGCCAGCCCTCAGGCTAATCAATCCAATCTAGGACTCCTACTCCTAATTGGACTCGTATCCTAACGTACCGTAACTGCTCAGGACTCCCCTATTCGCAGATAGAAGCAATCGTGAGACTTCCAAACACCTTAGGAACGTCCTAAACATTCCTAAAACAACTCAACTTCGTGCCTAGCACGAAATCCTATCATAACCAACTCAAATCTTCAATATTTGAGCCATATCCGACTCAGCCTCAGCCTGAGTACGCAATCCAGCCGGTTGGACCTTTCCGACCAATTCTTTACGTCCACTTCTCTTCATCACGCCTTGGAACAATGTTGCCACGTCCATGCACTCCTTGCACACGTGCAAATACCTTCCAACGACGTACACGCAACCTTCATATGCACTGCCCTTGATCCAAACATGCTGCGCGACCTCCCGATCAACTCAACCACAGCTCCTCCGGAACTTGGTTGTTGGAACCTCATCTCCTCCCTGAGACTAGTCCAAGGATCCCGTCACCAGCCATGTCTTGAACTCAAGCAACACCTGCACATGAATAAACAACCAATTCTTCCGAGCACAAGTCCTCGACTTGACTCACGTTAGTTCGAAAACCACAACACCTTACATGAGCACGTCACATAAGCATGTTGCAAACCATATCAAATGATAACAGCCATAACCACCAAAACACACCAAAAACTTAGCAAATTAATACTAAGCAAACCTTCCCATAAAGAAAGTTTGAAACATTGCGAGTTAAAAGCAAAAACAAGACGCTGCAGTTCTACGAGTTGAACTTCATGGGAGCTCACTAAAAACAAGCTCCGGACCTCACAGAAGCTCTCCGGACCTTGCAGGAGCTCTCCAGACCTTGTGTCGGACCTTGCCAACACTTGGCGGACCTAACAAAGAACTTGTCGGACCTTGCCACAGAAGAATGTTTTGGCAATATTCAAAACTTTGAATGTTAATGCTAACTTTTATCCTAATTGCCAATGTATTCAGCACACATAGGTCTCACACTTGCGTGGATCGTGTACGCACCATTCTGCATTCATACCATTTAAACGATCAGCACATGTTTGATTACTTCATCCAGTCTATACAATAGTAGTGAGAGAATGGAACAAATAATACGCGTAGCATTCACACACGTGGATAAAGTATAAACTTTATACAACATATACATCCCTGGACCATGTCACCATAATCGAGTTCCAAGGTAATGAACTTTATGGATTAAAAGTTCATTCGACCATCGTGGGTCGCCACGGGATATTATGTGTGTTAGAATGCGTAAATCCTCGCTATTGTATAAGACCCAAACATGTCCTCGCTCGAAGTGATATGTTCAATGATAAAATTTTTCAACTCCAGCTCACTGTTTTACAACAGCCACTGGATATCGAAATGTGAAACCAAGTGTTTTGGTTGAAAAACTTCAACATGGTTTTCTCTGTCCAGCTTCTGGTCCAGCTGACCAGTCTGATGAATTTAACTGTTTTGGCTACCTTGGAGGCAAAACCTGGACTGGAGTTCAACAAAAAAGTTGTAGTAGACTCAAAAAGGAATCCATATTATATTTATTTGCCTCCATAGCCTTCCTTGTTTATGAGTTATGATTTTTACACTTCAAAAGAATTTTCTCTGGAATTTTGACAGCACCTCCTTTGCAAGTGGCTGTTTTGTTCACTAAATTCCAACTATTTCTGCCCCCAATCTAGGAAAACACTGAAATATAAAGTTGTAGCACATTTCCTACGCTTTCCAACGGTATCTTACTTGACTCTTAATAATTTTTCTACAAGAATTTACAGTCGAAATACAAAAAATTCCAGAGAGCATTTTTGGGCTGCCATGTTTCTGGACAGTGCATACTCATCTGAGATTTTCATCCATTTGGAGGGGGATTCTGTTCTTAAATTATACAGAAAGTTTAAGAAGACTTCAAAAACTTACAGAATGCTATCACACACCTCCATTGGTTCAACCAATTAAAAGTTATACCCTGTTTAAGTTCAGCAAAAATTCTGCCGAAAACAGGGGAGGTTGGTCCTAAGTCTTTGAAATTGAATCTATACTCCCAATTGACCTTTTAGTTCAATATGGGAGTTCAATAACCCCTAAATTGAATCCTAAACTCCAAATTAACTCTTTTCTTTGAAAACATCCTTTTTATACAATTAAAAACTCATCTCGGTACTACGTTTCCTCACCAAGAAAAATCCTAAGCCGGCATCCCGGCATATACGTGCCAAATGGTGGAACTAAGAACGTCCCTCACAAACGATTTCTAAACGTCATGCTCTAATGTGGTTAATGTACCTGCATAAGACCACACAATAATGGTGCACACAAAGGTTTAACATTTCAGGCAGGTCCATATCATAGTAAAAACATACGGTCCGTATGATTGCCATATGGATCGTCCTTGAGTCAATCCATGTCTCAAGGTACATGGTCGTGTTTTCACACTACACGACGGGGAACCCGAGTAGAGCGCGAACGTGTCGTCATGGTTGGCAATTTTATCAACCCAACGGATACCACCTACTGCCTCATGACCGTTGAGGCACGCTGATGGCGAGCGCTGTGTATGGCCATTTGAACATTGAATGTTCAAGAGTTGCATACTATCCCGTTGCTTACCACACGATGAGGTATTCTCACTTTTGCTCTCAAAATCATGAGAAGGTTCAGAGACTCATATTAACTACCGTGCCAAGCCACGGTAAACCGTTCCATACCATTGCTCGTATGGCGAGCTTACCACAATTGATCCGCCTGCGGTGGCGTACCTTACCTCTTACCTGACGTCGGAGCGTCGTTACAGAATGTATAACACATAAGTTAGCTTTTCCACAATAATATCTACTACTATCATAGACCTTATATGGGCATAATGACTAATCTTTACTCGACTACTTCTAAGTTTTCAAAATAGGCTCTTTTCGAGCATGCTATTCCCAATGCGGCTCTGATACCACGTCTGTAAGGACCACTCCGGAATCGCAGAGGGTGGTGCCGTGCGATGAAGCACCCAACAGCACACAAGAAAAGATTAAGAACAACATACAAACTTCTATTTTACATAGAAACAGCAGAAGTCTTTTAGAAACTTATCTATACAGCAGAAGTGTTATACATAACTAGTCTGTCATCCTAACTAAGCAAAAGTGCAGCCGTCCAGCCCGGGGACGCTACACACTGGCAACATACAACCGGAAATCACGGCGGCATGCAGGGCTCCAGCTCGGCCGTGTACCCCGACCAGGGCATCGTCTCGTCCTCGGACCCTTCCTCATAACTCTCACCTGCACACAGCTTAAATATTGCAACCGTGAGCACGATGGCTCAGCGGGGCTTAACCGACACTCCAAATCATGAAACTCTACATGCAGGTATTGGTAATGTAGGAAAATGACGTTTGTGATAAAGACATGCCTACATGTTAATCCTTACTTTCAGTTTTATAGCAGCAGTTTAATGTGTCTTAGGCAGACCTCACATCGGAAGTCCACAATCAAACAAGAAACGCTTTCCTCCGATGTGGTGATGCCCAAAGTGGAAGATAAACTTAATTAGCTCTTCAGCTACAGCATACATGGTTTCAAGACATTAATAGTTCAATGCAGCATATGTATCTGGCTTCTTTCACTTCTTACTACGTCACAGCACAGTGAACAAGCGGTACTCAAATAACCGCGAGGGATGGTGATTGCAATGAATAGACAACCAAATAACACTTCACATACACCCACTTTTAGAAGTTTGATGCTTCACACCTTCCTACTCTGTTGTATGCAGCAACCTTTCAAATTAAACCCAAATGCCGAACCGGTCCATCCGTGATGGGCAGGAGGTCCCCGTGTGGAGTGTGTCTGTGCCCACCGGCAGATTTACACCTCGCTACCCTCAACCCACTAGTATAAAACAGTTGGGTAAGCCTCGGCACCCAGGTTAATCAACTACATCGGTTTCCTGGTCCCCATATGCCAGTATGCATCCGGTACTGTTCAAACTTGTCCAGCAGGGCCGCACACGGCTCGGTCCTCAAAAGAAACCAACAGGACTATGCACTTGAGACCTCCGCTCACTGCATCCTATCCCCACTGCTGGGTCTCAGTTTCACATTCTTAAGCCATTCTCTACCTCTTTCCATACCGTGTGAATAAATTCCTATCTCGCGAGTAGATTCGAACCACTTGACTTCTACCGAGATCCTAAGAACATTAGCATGGCATTCTCTACTCGTCGAGTTTGTAAACTACCCAACCCTCCATAGGATTTAAATGTCATGCAAGTGGGGTTCCAATCACCTTAACTCTAATGCAACCATTTCAACCTAGACATAAGTGATACAAATGAAAACTTTGCTAAAGGTAATTAAATGCAAACTGGGACTTGCCTGGTTGTGAGTCAAAAGGAAAGTTAGCGTCTGGTGGGAGGACGTCCAACGGCTCCAATGTGTCCTCAACTTCGGTCACTATATGAAATGTAGCAAAATATATGCGTAAGTGCTAGTGAAGTATAAGAATTACACTTCTATTCATAGCTACTGCTATTTAGGTTCCTTAAGTGGCTTTGAGATTTTTCCAGTGAGCACTAGATTCTATAAGGATGATCTCAGCAAAATTTGGAGAAATTTCATTGAACCTTGTGGTCTCCAAAATTCCCACAAGTACAAGGCTTCTCTGAATTTTGATCCCAAATCTGAAGTTTTGACATGTCTAACAGTGGAAGATCTAATTAGAGGAGGTTGCCCTGGTTCTAAAAAAAATTGTTTCACAATTTTGCGAGTTGTCTACAGGGAGAAATGGAATTTTGAAGTTGGGCAAAATTTCTGAAAAGTTTCTGTTTAGAATTGGAAATTCCAAATGAAGGATTTACTTTGGATCAGAGTTTAGCTAGCAAATTTACTCCAATGAAGCTCTAATTTTTACAGCAGATCACTAATATCATGGTGAATCTTCTGGCCAAATATGAGGAAATTCCATCACAGAGATCTTCTGTAATTAATTCCCAGAAATTTATTTTTTGATGAATTTTGGAAATGATTACATAGATCTTCAGATCAAATTCTTTACGTTTCTGCAAAGTACTGACTGAGAGGAGTCTAACAAAATTTGTTTCACAAATTTTGGACATTCCTACTAAAAGTTATGGTCATTTGAAGTTGGGACCATTTTTCGGGAAATTAATTCTATGATTTTTAGCTAATTTGTTTAACCCTGAGATAACCTCATGATTAAGCTCTCTTAATCAGATCCAAAAATCTTAAGATTTTTACTGGATATCAGGAACTAGGAAAAGGATTTGCTGCCCAAGATTGGGAATTTTTCATAGAGAATACTTCCTGGAATTAATCCCTAAAGGACTTAGTAAAATGAGTTCCACAGAAAATACTGGGCATTTTCATGGCGAGCACTTTGTTCATCTGTGAAGTACTCCTTATGAGGATTCCAACAAAATCCATCTTACCCTTTTTGGAGTTTTCTACACAATGTTATGGGCTTGCAAAGATTGGCCATTTTCTGGATTTAATCTCTCCACAGAAAATTCAAACGTGCCCCCCCCCCCTGTAGGGCTCTTCTTAAACCTCCCGACAGGAACTCGCGTGCGCTCAAAGCCGGATCATGGAGCGCGCCCTTGTCTCTCGTTTCTCGATGAAATCAGCTTCGGTTTCGCTCTACACCATCCTCACATCGAGACCTAGCAGCCGGGCAAAGTCTTACGGCATGACAACGGCCGGAAACGAGTCGGCATCGGCGGGGCGGCTCGCATGCACGGCGCCGGTGAGGTGCGGCGTGCCTTGAGCTTCTCCAGGTGATCTAAGGTGCCGTACACCATCCCTAGCGGTTGTAAAACATGAAACGGAGCTCAACTCTCGCAGCAAATGGCGGCAAAATAGTTGTCACCGTGGACCCCGCCGTTTTTAGCCGCCGGCGGCGAATTTTCGTCGCCCGGGGCAGAGGAAGGCCTGTTGGCTTCGGTATTCGGCGTGGGAGGGCGCTACAAGCCCTAGTAGCTGAGGTTTGAATTGTATAACGGATGATCAAGCGTGTGGAGAGAATTTGCCGAGTTGGCTTTGATTGGTTCTTCACGTGCACCGGTGCCAAAACCCAAATTCCTGTGAGCCGGCGACGGGGAAGAGAAGGGGAGGTCCGGAAAGAGTAACTACACGTTATGGTGCACCTTAGGGTCCATTTACTTGAACCGGAGGGGCACGGGAGTGGCCAGGCGACGTGGAACCGAGAATGGTGACATGCTCTGTTTTCTTCCGGCGAAGAATGGCTCGGGCACGACGGAGGAAGGTCAAGGACGAGCTGAGGAGCAGTGAAAAATCATCGAGGAGTCGTTGGCGATGCTCCTAGGGGGGATCAACTGGGGCTAGGGGAACCGGCGGCTGAATAACGGTGATCACAGAGGTGGTGCGTGGTGTTTTTCTTCGGTGGGCACTCGAGCAAAGGCAAAGGCTTCGGTTGCACGTGCAGACAGAGAGAAGAAGTTGAGTTGTGCTGCTGCTTTAGCTATGGATCACCCACGCACGATGGCTTCCTTTGGGAGCAAGTTGTGGCAAGCTGCTCGGTGGAAGGAAGGGCACAGCTCGGTGGACAGCTCGGGTGATCACTCGCACAGAAGCAAATTTCTCCTGTTAATTTTGTTTCACCGACAAGTGGGTCCCACCCCACCTAATAGCTCTGATATTTTCCTCCAAATTAAATCCTTTACTTCCTCCCAAAGTCATGCTTTGAACTGTTGAATTCAACTGAATTCATCTGAGATCAAGAATTTGGAATGTCCATCAAGTTTTTGAATTTGAAACTGAATTTGAATTCAAGTTTGAGGCTTTCCCCTTTATTTCCAAATAAATAGTAGAACCCCTCCAAATAAGCTGAAATTTGGGAGGTTGAATATTTGAATTATGTATACCCAAGTTATGAATTTAGGTCTCCATGTTTGGAAGGTTGGGGGAAGATTGAATCATCACATTGAAACTCACACCGTTATAATTCAAAGATTTAATTCCCCTCATTTTTCCTAAGTGTAAATGTCCTGAATTTCTTGCTACCACTTTTAGGGATTTTACATAAACTCAACCCATTTAGCATGTCGTTTATTCAGATTGGTTTGACACTTACGATACTTCAAAGATTCATGATCGAATGTATGACAAACTCCTTAGACCAAAGATAATGTTGCCATGTTCGTAAAACTCGCACTAATGCATACAATTCCTTATCATAAGTAGAATAATTCAGAGAAGTGCCGTGCAGTTTTTTACTAAAGAAAGCAACGGGTTTACCTCCTTGTATGAGAACGCCTCCAATACCAATGCCTCTTGCATCACATTCAAGCTCAAAGGTCTTGTCAAAATCAGGAAGTTGCAGCAATGGTGCTTGTGTAAGCTTTGATTTGAGAGTATCAAAAGCTTGTTGCTGCTGTTCGCCCCATTGAAACGGCACTCCTTTCTTCGTTAGCTCGTGGAGAGGTGCTGCAATGGTGCTGAAATCCCGCACAAAGCGACGATAAAAACCTGCAAGACCAAGAAAATTACGCACCTGTGTGACAGTTGTTGGAGTTGGCCAGCTAGTGATTGCAACAATTTTTGCCTCATCCATCTCAATTCCCTGCGAGGAAACGACATAGCCAAGAAACGATTCTTGTTTGTGCAAAAGATGCACTTTTCAAGGTTACCAAACAAGCGTGCATCTCTCGAAATAGAAAAAACAGCACGTAAATGTGAGAGACGTTCGTCATATGATTTGCTACAAATGAGAATATCATCGAAGTAAACCACCACAAATTTTCCAGTAAAAGCACATAAAACCTCGTTCATTAATCGCATGAAAGTGCTAGGTGCATTAGTTAAACCAAAAGGCATGACTAACCACTGATAAAGGCCAACCTTGGTTTTAAATGCAGTTTTTCATTCATCTCCTAATGCCAATCTTATTTGGTGGTAACCACTATGCAAGTCAATTTTTTGTAAAAATGATAGCACCACTCAGTTCATCAAGCATGTCATCTAAGCGATGAATAGGATAACGATATCGAATGGTGATGTTATTAATCGCTTGATAATCAACACACATGCGCCAACTACCATCTTTCTTAGGAACCAAAAGAACAGGAACGGACCAAGGGCTATGACTTTCATGAAAGTACCCGCGGTCTAAGAGATTTTGAACTTGTCGCTGAATTTCCTTAGTCTCCTCCGGATTCGCCCTGTACGCCGCACGATTTGGCAAACTTGCTCCTGGAATCAAGTCGATCTTGTGTTCAATTTGCCTCACAGGTGGATGTCCAGGGGGTATATCGGAGGGAAACACATCCTCAAACTCCTGCAAATGGCTAGCAACTGCAGGGGGCAATGCAATAGGCAATTCATGAAGTTAAAACATGACTTTTTTGCATACTAAAGCATAGCACATTCCCTTAGCATCAAATAAATCAGCAAGATCAGATTTAGTTGTGAGCAATGAAGGTGATTTTAACATAATGACTTGCTTTTTTCAGATTTTAGTTTTGTTGCTTTACATTGTCAATTTTACTCTTCTCAAAACGCACAATCTCAGCAGGGATCATTGGATGCAAAGTGATTTTCTTTCCTTCATGCATGAGAGTATATTTATTGGTTCTACCATGATGAATAACATCCGTATCAAATTCCCAAGGACGACCCAATAAAAGAGAACAAGCATCCATAGGAACGACATCAAAATCATTGGAGGAACCAATCAAAAAATATACTCTTGCTGTTTTAGTTACCTGAACCTTACCGCTGTTGTTGAACCACTGAATGTGGTATCGATGAGGGTGTGCTCTTGTTGTCAATACTAGTTTGTTGATGACATCCATATTCACCAAGTTATTGCAGCTGCCTCCATCAATTGTAGTGTGTACGCGACAATCCTTGACGATGAGGAACATGTGAGAGATTGTGTCGTTGTAGCTTGTCGTCTGCCTCCACTTTGGAGCTCAAAGCACACTGCACAATGATGTTCCTATACTTCTTCGTCGCTTCTGTACCATGTACCTCTTCGTCAGAGCTATATTGGTCATCATTTGTGCCTGCAATGTTAGTAGCAAGAGAATATTCATGTTCAACATCGGAAGTACTATCATACCCGCCATCTTTGCGTGCTATGTATGCTCGCTTGCTTGGAAATCTTTGATCATGTGACCAAGTCCCTGACAGTAATGACACTTGATGTCGGAAGTGTGACTCGTAGAAGGTGTTGAAGATGTAGGCTTGAATGGTGCCGTCGTGCCACCGTCCTGCACGCGAGGAGGCGCAGCAGCAGGTGCTGATCATTGGCTGCCATTGGATGGCGTAGTGGCTGCACTAAAACTCAAAGATGGTGCTGTTTTGGGTGGTGTAGACGTTGAACGCGGCGTGCAGGTGCTCCTTGTGCGATGTTGCTGTTGTTGGCGTCCCTGCAATTATTTTTTCTGCCAACATAGCAAGCTGAGACAATCTGTTAACAGTATCATATTCTTTGTAGTCAACAATGTCCTGAATTTCACGTCTCAACCCCCCATAAAAACGAGCTATTTTATCATCCATGTCCTCTACTACCCCACAGCGCAACATACCTTTCTGTAACTCTTGATAATACTCCTCTACGGACATATCAGCTTGGTCCAAGCGTTGCAATTTTTTGGAAGGTCGCGCTGAAAAGAAGGAGGAACAAATCGAACACGCATAGCATATTTTAATCTTTCCCATGTTAGAGGATCAGTCCGAGTTTTAACAAGTTCATTCCATCATATGATAGTAAAATCCTTAAACTCACTAGTGGCTTGACGAACCCTATGTTGTTCAGGAACAAGATGGGCATTAAATTTTTGCTCTACTATCATCTCCCGATCAAGATAAGCCTCGGCATCATAAGCACCAGAAAAAGAAGGTATAGTGTAAAGGTCCCAAAAATGTGAATACAACAAATCTCTTGTTTGCAGATGTTGGTTTCATAGGTATGAAATTTGAGACATGTTAAAACTTTTCCACATGTGATAACCCACATGAGGGCTTTCTTCAAACAAGTTCAAACGTTTATTTGAAAACTTGGAACCCAAGAGGGGTCTAAAACCAATATGGGGAGTCCCATAGGTGTGAGAAGGTTAAAATCAGATTTTGAACAAATTTGTTCAAGCTCAAAATTCAATGAGAGCAACACAATGAATTTCAAAACTGTTGTGCTAAAAATCTCATTTACAGCAGCCAAATTTAAAATCAGATTTCATATTTGAATTCCTTAGGTCCAAATTAGGGGGTATGCAAAGTTTCATGATTTATTGAAATAATTTGCAACTCATTTTCCAAAATGGACTTTAAATGACAAAGAATTCAAATACCTATTTGAATTTGGATGAAACTTGCCCAATTATCCAAATGCACCTCAGATTTGAACTCCCACAATTTGATTTCACCAATTTCAAATTTTGGGAGATATTTTGCAGATGGATGTGAAGGGGCTGGGACCCACATGTCATTGAGGATTTAAAGTGTGCAAAAGATCTTCAACTGTGCAGTGTTTGGTCTCTGTTTTTCACCTCCCACGCGAAGCAACTAGCAGACCGTGACTCCTCACCGTGCGCCACCGAGACAATGCCGAGCCACCTCCTCCTTGAGCAGTGGCTGCTGGCGAGCTGCTTCTCTGGTCCTCATCACCTCAAAGCACCGACCGCACCGAGGCAGTCCTTTCCCCCTCGCACACGAGACCGGAAACCCTGCCGCTGTGCGCTCGATCCTTCAGCCACACCGTATCCCATGTGCATGCCCAAGCAGAGAAGCAAAATGGCACCACGGACTCTTCCATGACTTGCTTGCGCCTTCACCGTGTCAGTTCGTGCCTTCTACACTGAGAACGCCCAGTGTCCGCGGCCGCCGCCATAGAACCGAGAGCAGGTGCTCTCATGGACAGCCTCAACAGAGGCTTGTCACGGCCGAGCTAGGCCACCTCTGGACGCGCACGACGTCCACGCAGCTCACCCCAAAGCTCAGGACCAACCGCGGATCATCGACAGTGAATTTCAAGAGTTTCTTCCGATCGGTGTAAACCAACCTTTGGGTATGATTTTGTGATATTCCCGATTGATTCTTGTTTAGAAACCACAAAACATCACACACGAAAGCTAGACTTGACAACGCACCAGGTTGATTTTGAAACCTAGAATAAAACACACTCTGCACGGTGTATTTTCGATCTTTCCGACGGTGGTTTTAGCGGGATGGTTCGGGCGCACGATGAACCCTAGTTTGGAGCCATTCCCGAGCCCGTGTGCGGCCATGACGAGCTTCTCCAGCCCTCACTGGTGCTGTAGGACCTTTCCAGGGGGCTTTTGGCGGGCTAGCTCATCGGGGTAACGCCGCCGAACTCCTTCCGAGCCGCCGCACCGTCGGGCACTAGGTTGGAGGCTCTGCCGGCTCAGGAGGACCGCACCAGTGTGTTCCTCAAGTTGAATTAGGCACTGGCAGCGAGTGGCAGCTCGAGAGAAGGACCGGGAGTCGGAAACCAAAGTACTCCGGCGAGCCCCGGTGGCGCGGGCGCGCAGGCGGCTGGTGGTTAAAGAAGATCGCCGGGCTCTCGTGTCAGTGAGTCGAGAGAGAGGCTGGATCTTCTGTGGGCTCGGATCTACTGAGGCAGCATGTGAAGTAAGTCTGTAAGCCTGTGTGGCGTGGTTTGAGCGCATGACACGTGTGCTCCCCGGTCCCACAGTCAGTTTTAAACTTTTCCCTGATTAAATTCAAATCCCAGATTTCCCCCCAAACTTCAGAGTAGCATAAATTTTGCTAGGAAACTCCAAATTTAGTGATTCAAATTGGGTTAGATTCAGGTTGACAAACTATATCCAAATATACAACCCAAAATTATATGAAATTCTTTATTTAATTCTGGAAAATTCTTTAAAACTTATCAGAAAAAGAATTTTAGAGGGTGTTTGGTTTATCAAAAAATCCTCAAATTTTGCCGGAATATACTTTAGGGTATTCTTAGACTCCTGTAAATGTTGCAGCTCATTTGGAGTTGATTTGGTCAGGAGAATTCAGATTTTAAATTACTGTGTTCAAAGGAATACAGAAACATTTTCAGAGAATTTCCAAAACTTGTAAATTCAGTTCTGGGCAATTCTTAGCTCCAAAAATCCTAGGGAAATTCATGCAAGCTATAGGAACTATAGTTGAAATTATAGTCCACTAAGTTTTACATGAACATGGGTGTTACCTCAAAATTAATTCTTCTTTGCTTAATTGCTTAGAAAATTGTTCTGAATAAACCACTGAATGAAAAGTGCTAATTTTTTATCAAGATGATTTTCTTGTGACAAGGAACTCACATGAAAGTTTTCAACTCCATTGGGGCCTGGATCACTACTGTCATGTGTAACCTCTTAAGGTGATCAACACTTAAGTGGGAAAAGCACTCAATGTTTGATCATAGTGTTTAAACCCAACCCAAACCACTAGCACCAGTGTCATTTTAAATTCTTAAACAGAGTTCCAGTTTTTAAACTGTCAATAGATCTTATTAGCAAAAGCTTTTCAATTAAATATGTATGCATGATCATATCGTGTAGCATCTACGTGAACACGTGTGAAGGGGTTGGAGGGAAGAGCAATGAGGGAGGAAAGCAAGTGATCAAGCTCCAAGAGATCGTCACTAACTGATTGTAATCGTAGTCACCTGCAAAACAGGTAAACCCCGGTTTGCATTTGAACAGTTTTATAAAGCATTTCCATTTTTAGAGATCATAGTTTTGAATCGTTTGATTGCATTAAGTCTAGTTTATATTGAAAACCCTACTTGCATGAACAGAAATACCTAAGAGAGAAAGGGTAGAATAGCACCTCCTCGAGTTAATTTGGCTATGCTAAATGTTAGTAGGAAAGGTCCGGTAGAAGTCGAGTAGTTGGAAGCTACTCGCGAGTTTAGGGCTGGTTTACTCGGAACGGGTTAAAATTAGAAATGATGAGGAAAGTTCACACATAAGAAATGGAGACCGGGCTGGGAGGTTTAGATGCAGCAGGCTGCGGACCGTGCGTGCATAGCCCTGCCTGTGTCGGTTAAGGCCCGTCCGTGCTTGGGCCTGTTGGACAAGTTTAGTTGTGTACCGCGCACATCCTGGCTATATACGACCCCAGGAAACCGATGTACCTTGGGATATCAACAGTGGAACTTTTCTAACTGCCTTAGGCTTTCGGTGTCAGGGTAGCAGGAGGTAACTCGCTCAAGAACAAACCACTGCGGGTATGTACCTTGAGGGAGGTTGCGGACTCGGGGCAGTTGGACTGCGTCCAATGTGGAAGATCTTGGGAAAGGTGGCCACGTACAACGTCGGTCGAGGTTGCTGCCAGCAACTCGGAGTACGGATGTACGTGTCGTGTAGTCCGGGCGTGTACTGATTTGAATCACCGTCGCTCACGGTTATATGAGCATACTTGCCCACTGCGTCTTGACGTAGTAACAACTGAACTGGTTATCTTTCGAACTTGATAAGGCTGTGATGTAATTTGTATTGCAACCATGATTGAATTAGAGGTAGGCTCATTAAACTTTACTTTCACTTTGTGCAAGGAGCATCGCAACAAAGCGTTTCTTGTTTGATTGTGGAGTTGCGATGCTTTTCGGCTCAAGGTCTGCACAATGAGGCTTAAAAATCTGAAAGTTAAGGATCAACTTTAGGCGAGTCCTTTGTGCAAATCTAGCTATCCTAATTGTAATCCGACATGCATGTAGAGTTTCTTGTTTAGAAGAGACGGATCAGTCTTGCTGAGCCTATGTGCTCACGCTTGCTATATAAGTGGTTTTGCAGGTTAACATCGATGCTAAGAAGAAGGTTGTCCGGTGAGACTCGGAGACTTCCGAGTCGTGTAACACATGGAGAACCCAGCCGCTGCTGTTGTCTTCGTGTTGCTAGCGAGAGAAGTCCGCGGGCTGGACTTCATCTCGAGTGCTCTTTAGTTATTTGATGTGAGTTGTTATAGAATTCCACTGTAGTTACTTGATGTAAATTATTTACAAATAAAAACTGTAAGCCTCCGCTATTGTTTTATGTAATACATTGTTCCTTATATGTGTGCTGTTGGGTGCCGCACAACACGGCACCACCCAATGCGATTCCCGGGCAAGTGCCCCGTCCCCTTGACTGAACGGGCAGCGTTGGGCCGTCTCAGCATGGTATCAGAGCCGCATTGGTAATAGCACACGGAATAAGGATCGTATTACAACAAAAACTTAGGTTACTGTAAGGAAACGGTTTTAGGCCCACATAAGGACTATAGTAGTATAGTTACTTAAAGTAGCATGACTAACATGCTTGTCACAATTCTGAATTTTTATAATGTAACGACGCACCTACACTCTGGTAAGCATGGTAAGGAAAGCCACCGAAAGCGGTTCAATTTCGGTTAGCTCCCGTGACGAGGAAAGTGGTTAAGGGATAGGTCTCACAGATTGGTGTGAGGCGTTAATATGAAACTCTTGAAATCTTCATGTTACTGAGATCATATGAAACGCTGATCCCTATCGTGCATTAGGCAAGTAAGTGGAGACCCCATCGTGTGGTCAGTAACGTGATAGTGTGTTCTTCTGGAAGTAGCCTAGGAGGACATACGCAGCGCTTGCCATCGGCGTGCCCTGCAGGGCAGTAGGTGGTATCTGTTGGGTTGATAAAATTCCCAACCGTGATGACCCGTTTGTGCTCTACTCGGGTTCCCCATTGTGTGGTGTGAAAACGCGACCATGTACCTTGAGACGTGGCTCGACTCAACGACGGCCGGTATGGGAATGATACGGGGTGTATGTCTTTAGTATGATATGGAACTGCCTGAAATGAGTAAACCTATGTGTGCATCATCATTGAGTGTTATTCTGCAGGTACTAACCACGTACGTATCCCGTGTAGTACATGTTTGCGAGTGACCATTTTAGTGCCACCTAAGATACGTTTATGCCGGTATAATCCGGTTAGGACTTTCTATTGGTGAGGCTACGTAGTACCGACATGCTTCTTATGGTGCATCGATGCCGTACTAAACTTAATAACCTATTGACACGACCCCACGGTCTTGTCGAGCCAGGATTACGCTGAGGGGTGCTGCGTTGCACAGCACCGAATAACACACATCAAAGGTACAAAGCGGAAGCAAAACTTTTATTACATAAAATGGTTTATGAACATTTTTACATCAAAATAGGCCCGTGAACGTGTCCTTGCTAGCACGCACGCACACTAACACGGCGGCGTGCACAACTCCCACTCGACGGGGTTCCCCTCTTGGGGTTCCGTCTCTTCCTCTGGAGACCCTTCCTCATAGAATCCTGCAAAAGCTTCAAACACAAGCAGTGAGCACGAAGGCTCAGCAAGACTAACCCGTCTCTCCTAAACATGGAACTTCTACTTGAGGGGTGATGGGTACATGAGATAAAAACAAGTTGCAAAGGACTCGCCAAATTAGTGGAACCTTACTTTCAAGTTTTAGCAGCAGGTGGTGGAGAACCTTACGCTAAGGCACATGAGAGAGCCGCAATCAAACAAGAAACATATTTCTCTCATGTACTTTGCCCAAAGTTAAAAGGAAATTTAATTAGCTCTAAACTACAGCAAATCATTAACAATCAAGTCCATCTTTCAATCAGCAACATTTTAACATGTAACTAGCCTGTTCTTTCTACGACACGGTACAGTGAACAAGTGGTACTCACTGACCTCGAGGGACGGCGATTATAATCGATTTACACCTGCAGGGTTACCCGAATAACCTGTCACGTACGGCCGTACTCGATGTTGCCTACAACAACCATCACGGACGCCGTATGCAACCACCTTTCGCCCGTCAGCCAAATATTGAACCGGTCCAATCGCCCCGAGGAAGAGGTCTCTGCACGCGCATCTCAGTGCCGCCAGCCGATTTACACCTCGAGCTCTCAACCTACCCTATGAACGACCAACTATGCCTCAACACCCAGCTACCCGAGTCACATCGGCTTCCCGGTTCCCATATAGCCGGTAGGTCTTCAGTACTGTTCTAGCTTGTTCAACAGGCCTGCATACGGCTCGGTCCTCAATCGACACAAGCGGAGCTATAGCACACAGGCCCCAAAGTCCTGCTGCCCTTACTCTCCGCTCAGTCTCATTTTCTTGCCATGTGTTTCATGTGCTATTCCTACCCGAGTTGAGTGCCTCTAGCCTATCCTCGCGAGTAGTTCCAACTACTCGACTTGTACCGAATCCTACCCTATTATAGCATTGCAGTATCTAACGGGGTTTTCAATCCTAATCCCAACCCATGGTTTTTCTTGGCTATGCAATTGGGTTTCCAAACAAGACTCTAATGCAAGGAATCATCATACTCAAGTAAGTGCTCAAAACAATAAAATTTGTAAAAAGGTTAATACAAACGGGAGCTTGCCTTGCTGCTCTTGGTCGTAGGCTAGCTGCTCCTCCGGAGTAACAAAGTCTAGGACTTCGGTTTCCTCCTCGACCTTAGCGACTAAATGATACAAGAAGTACATGTATTAATTTAATGCATTTGAATTGAGTTTTAGACTTGTGAACCTTCTAAGTCTCATTAGACAGACCCAAAGACTGTGAAACTTTTACTGTGGCTTGGTTACAACCTAAACAGAGACTTGATCAAGTTTTAGTTGAGGCAAAGCTCATTTGAGCCCTCCACAATTAATTATGTCATTGACCTTAATTGGAACTCTTAGGGTGCTCTAGGGATTTTCATGGAACAAGCCATGACTTTCTGAAAACCAGATTTTCAGAGGGTTCTGATGGAATTGGTCTCACTTAGTTGGAAGGTTCCTAGCTAAAGATGTGAGCTAAACAATTTCAGAGATGATTCTGAAAATGTTTCTGAACATTTTCTATTTTCCCTGGAACAGTTTCACTAATCACACAATTAGGTGGATCAAATGAGCTCAAATGGATCTGAAATTATTAGGGTAGTTCAGGGATATTTTGGTGAAAATTCCAGCAAAATTTCAGAATTTTCCTCCAAGGGATCCTCCAGTTAAAATTCCACAACAGTTTAAACTTTGAGGAATTAATTCTGGAGGATTAAGGATTTTCATGAAGTGAAACTTAATTTGCTGGAAATTGCTCCGAGATCTGAATCCAACAAAATTTGTTTCACTCGATTTGGAGTTTTCTAGCCCAAGTTATGAGGATTTAAAGTTTGAGTGAAATCTGAAAATTGGGGGAAAAGTTTAAATCTGCTGGTGGGCCATGGGGACAAGTGTTGCGCGCTGAGGCGTCGGGACACCGTGGTCTACGGAGTTTCTGCATGCCAACACACCGGATCCCAGCCGCAGCCCGATTCCGATTTGAATTTTTAAGCCGCTGACAGCCGGGCCCCGCGTCTTCTTCTTCCTCCCGCCCTCTGCTTCGCGCCGTCGCGCTCCCGCCTCGCCGGAGCAGATGGCTGCTCGCCGGACCGGCGTTCCCGTCCGCCGCCCAGCCAGAGACTCGCCGCCAGAGGGTTTAGGGCATCGAGGAACACGTTGGTGGGCTCTGTTTGGGCTGCCGATGGCCGGAACCAGCTCCGCGACGTGCGGCGGCTACTGCTGTGGTTCGGAGCCTTTGTCCGAGGTCTCTAGCCCACCATCACTTGCGCCGATGGGCTTTATATAACCAGCGCAGCTCTAGGAAGATCAGCATGACCTCAGAGTAGCTCGGGAGTTACTGCAAATACGGTTTCACCATGCGATCGAATGGGTCCGCGGCGGACACTCCTAGTAGAGCTTAAATCCCGCCACTCCGAGGCGTTTTCATCTGATGGATGCTAAAGGAGAATTGATCGCCGGCTAATCCAGCATACATGTGCAAAATTTGATGACTCAAGGAGGAGTAGAGAAGGAGAATTTTAAGGAACCGTACCGGAAGCTCGGGTTGAGGTCGCCGGAGCAAAGTCTCAGAATTCGCCGGCGAGAGCTCACGGCGTGGCTTGAGCTTCAGGTGGAAGCAGCGTGGAGTCCGTGCGCTCCTTTTGCCGCCCTTGTTCGGCCGTGAAAGTGACTGTGCTGCGCTGCCCACGTGAGACCGATCGCCGTTCTTGAGCTAAGTCGTGGCGGTCGTCGTTGATCACAGGAACAGAAGGTGAAACCCGGTGGTTCAGGCGTCGGGAGAGTGGTGCTTGAGCTCAGCGTGCTGCCTAGCAGCTCGGGGCGGGGAGGGGGCACGAGGGAGTGGCTGTTTGCTCCGTTCTTCCGATCGACCGAGAGCTCGGGGAGAAGGAATGCCGCTGCCCGATGTTGCCCGCGAGGATAAGAAGGCAGCCGGGTCTTCGCTCGGCTGAGGCAGTGAGGGTCGCGTGGGGGGCACGAGAAGGCCGCCCTGGGTGCCAGCGCGCGAAGGAGGAAGCAGCTGGTGGCGCCGGTTCCTTCTCGGTGGCACACCCGGCAGCTGCTCGGTGGAATTTCGCACCGAGGCTGTGACTTTGTGTGCAAGTCACCCCTCTTAGCTCTATGACATGTGGGTCCCACCCTCAATTTTAACCTCTGAACGTAACTTAAATTCACTGTTGTAAACAGTAGTTCCCACAAAGCCCCTGGTGATTTAAATTATCTACATTTGAGCCATTTGAATTGGTTAGAATTCAAATTAGGTTTGGTTTGGATAAATTTCAGCACCTGTTCAGTTTGAAATTCAAATAAGGTTTGAATTTGCCCCACTTAGCTCCTGTCAAGATCAACTCCAAATGGAGCGAAAATTGGTGTGTGAGCTCACAAAAATGTGCTGAGTAAGAATATGCCTCCCACTTTTGAATTCATGGGATAAAAACAGTTTGAATTTAAATGTAGTTTCAAACTGCCCTCTTTCTAGCTATACCCAAAATGACCTCAAAAAGGTTTTGAATTTGGGTGAAACTTGGCATGGACATTTCTGGCAATGTGTAGGAGTTTTTCTTATGCCCAGCCCCTATATATTACATGTGCGAAATACCTCTTTTGCAATATGTGAGTTTGTTCTCTAATGAGCATGTTGATGGTGGTTACTTGCTCTTCAAATGTGTTCATCAACTTGCTTCAAATGAGGTGTGTGTGTGTGGTGATGAACACTTCAAATATGTGTCAAAAACTGAGGCCTTTACACCCCCCTCCCACTTAAAAGAATCTCGTCCCGAGATTACAAGATGAAAATGAGAGAGAGGACGGTGGAAAATTTACGGGATATGTGACGTGAAAAAGTCGGGGTAGTTAGTGCGAAGAAATCCTTCGCTCTCCCATGTCGCTTCGTCCACGGAGTGATTACTCCATAGAACTTTGTAGAACCACAACGTGCGGTTGCGTGTGGTTCGGGCTTTTTCGTCAATAACTTGAACCGGTTCCTCCCGATAGGTGAGATCCGGTTGCAGTTCTTCAATGTCCTCGAGCTGAACGGTAGTTGATAGCTTAAGACACTTCCTCAGCTGGGAAATGTGAAAGACGTCGTGCACACCGGAAAGTGCTTCTGGTAATTTCAGTCGGTATGCCACTGATCCACATCTTTCGGTAATCTGGAATGGACTGATGAATCGGGGTGCCAACTTTCCCCTCACCCCAAATCTGTTTACGCCCTTCATTGGAGACACACGTAGATATACGTGATCCCCGACTTTGAATTGTAATGGCGTCTTCTCCGTCCGCATATTGTTTCTGACAGGATCGGGCGGCTTTTAGGTTCGCTTAAATCAGTTGAACCTTTTCTTCGGCGTTGTTGACAAGGTCAATCCCGAAGGTGACCCTTTTGCCAGACTCACACCAATTCAGTGGTGTGCGGCATTTCCTCCCGTATAGCGCCTCATAAGGCGCCTTCTTAATGCTGGCTTCGTACCCATTGTTTTACGAGAACTCGGCTAACGGCAAGTGATCATCCCAATTCTTGCCGTGGTTGATAGCGCAAGCTCGTAGCATGTCTTCTAGGATCTGATTTACCAGCTCGGTTTGCCCATCCGTCTGCGGGTGGTATGCTGAACTACGGATCAGCTTCGTCCCCAAGGCAGCGTGAAGCTGCTCCCAAAAACGGGACACAAATAAAGTGCCCCGGTCCAATATGATGGTACGGGGTACGCCGTACAAGCATAGGATCCATGAGATGTACAGTTCAGCGTACTTCTTGGCGTTGTAGTTGGTGTTGACCGGGATGAAATGGGCAACTTTGGTGAGTCGGTCAACGATCACCCGCACAGAATCATGCTTCTGAAAAGTGGTGGGTAAACCGAGATGAAGTCCATGCTCACATCCTCGCACTTCCAGGCAGGAACGCCCAGTGGTTGTAGCAGTCCCGGTTTCTGCATATGATCTGCCTTCACCCTTCGACATGTATCACACTCGGACACGTACTTTGCGATCCCCCGCTTTATTCGTGTCCACCAAAACTTGCTTCTGAGCTCTTGATACATTTTGTTGCTGCCAGGGTGAATAGAAAATTTTGATAAGTGAGCCTCATCAAAAAATTTCTTCTGTAGCTCCGGGTTACGAGGTACGACGATCCGGTCCTTGAACCATAGGACGCCGTCTCCGTCTTTCCGGAAATATTTCAGCTCCCCACTGTCTACACGTCTCCGCAAATGCGACATGCCCTTGTCATGTTTCTGAGCTGCCGCTATCTCTTCACGGATGGTGGGGATCAAAGCTAGGTTGTAGAGAGCTCCATGTGGAATCACATGCAGTGGTGGTTCGCTCTCTTCCAACGTTATGATGGTCAGATTGTTGACGTGTGACTTGCGGCTCAGCGCATCTGCAACTATGTTTGCCTTGCCCGGATGATAATGGATCTCTATTTCGTAATCCTTTATCAATTCTAACCATCTCCGCTGCCTCATGTTCAGCTCCTTCTGAGTGAATATGTACTTGAGGCTCTTGTGGTCGGTATATAAATGTACGAGGTTACCGAGTAGGTAGTGCCTCCACATTTTCAGTGCAAGTACCACGGCAGCGAGTTTCAAGTCGTGGGTTGGATAATTCTGCTCATGGTTTCTAAGCTGCCGTGATCCATACGTGACCACTCTTCGGTCTTGCATCAGCACACATCCGAGCCCAATGCGGATGCATCGTAGTACACATCGAACGGTTTTGTTGTGTCTGGCTGCGCCAAAACCGGTGCTGATGTCAGGTGCTTGACTAAAGCCTTGAATGCTGCTTCACACGCTGGACTCCAAACATATTTGGTAGCCTTCTTCAGCAGCTCTGTCATAGGCTTGGCAATCTTCGAGAAGTTCGGAATGAACCTCCGATAATATCCCGCGAGTCCGAGGAAACTCCGTACCTCGTGAACAGTTCTCTGGGACTTCCAATTCAGCACTTGTGTGGTCTTACTCGGGTCTACAGCGATACCCTCCGCTGAGATGATATGCCCGAGAAAAGGCACTTGCGATATCCAGAACTCACATTTGCTGAATTTCGCGTATAGCTTGTGATCCCGCAGCCGTTGCAAGACTATATGCAGATGCTTCCTGTGATCTTCCTCCGACTTGGAATATACCAATATGTCATCGATGAAGACCACGACAAACTCGTCCAGCTCCGGCATGAATACCGAGTTCATCAAATACATGAAGTGAGCTGGAGCATTGGTGAGGCGGAAGGACATGACCAGGTACTCATAAAGTCCGTACCTCGTCGAGAAAGCCGTCTTCGGAATGTCCTCCGCCCTTATCTTAATCTGATGGTACCCGGATCTTAAGTCCATCTTGGAAAAGATCTTTGCTTCGACCAACTGATCAAACAACATGTCGATCCGTGGCAACGGGTACTTTTTTTTATGGTTACGGCATTTAATGGACGATTGTCCACGCAAAGCCGCAACGTTTCATCCTTCTTCTTCACGAATAATGCCGAACAGCCCCATGGCGAGGAGCTCGGCCTAATAAAACCCTTCTCCAGGAGGTCCGTGAGCTGAGCCTTCAGTTCAGCCAACTCCTTGGGCGCCATCTTGTACGGCCTTCGGGATATTGGCATGGTTCCCGGTGCAAGTTCAATCTTGAACTCCACCTCTCTATCAGGCGGCATCCCCGGCAAATCGTCCGGAAATACGTCAGGGAACTCTCGGACCACTGGAATATCTTCCAATCTGATGGTTGTGGCTTGATAGACACTTGGAAGTTTTATTTCTTGACTGTCCAGAAATAAAGAATGAGGTGCGTGCACTTCTGAATTCAAATGCACGATGCGGAGGACGGTGTCTAAAACAGCGCCGTGGCGGGTTAACCACGACATCCCTAAGATGACATCGACCTTTTGTCCCTCTAAAATTATGAGAGACGTAGGGTACACTCTACCCTCTAAGCATAATGGCGCTTTTGGAACCATCATGCTTGCTGAAATTTTCCCACCCGGTGAACAAATCACATAAGGACTATCGGTGGGTAGTATTTGCAAGCTATATCTAGCAATGAAAGCTTGGCTAATGAAGCTATGCGTGGCGCCTGAATCGAATAATACCATGGCGGGATGCTGGTAGAGTTGGAACATACCCGCATGGATTGGCTCACCGTCCGGCACGTCTTCTATGGCGAGCTGGTGGACAGTGCCGGGACTAGTGTTTGCCTGCCGCGCATTAGTAGGGTTCTAGGGTTGATTCCTCCCCGGAAACTGCGGTGCAACTCCGCCGCCTTGCCTCTCCGGACAACTGCTGGCGAAGTGTCCTGGACGACCACACTTGTAACATGTGGCCGCTGCTTGTGCGGTGCTCGAGGGACGAAAGCCCGGCATGCGCTGCTGAGGTGCATACGCACGCGGCATCGCCCGCTGCTGCTGTTGTTGTTGCGGAGGTGGTGCTGGCAGTGCCGGCCTGAATGCCGGTGAAGAGTACGGCCGACTGCGGAACGGCATCGACCTCTGTGGTGGCTGCCAGCGTGGACCTGATGGTGGGCGATTCACCATCCGAAACTTCTTAGAAGGACTGCCTCCTTCTCCGCTGCTTTGCGACACGCTTCGCTTTCTCTCCGCCGCTGCTAACTCCTTGCCGGAGTCCTCAAGGACAATCGCAGCATCAATGATGTCGTTGAGGCTGCCACGATTGAACATCGCCAGCTTATCCTTCAGGAGCGGGTTAAGCCCCTGGTAAAAGTGGTCCAGCCGCTTCTCGTCAGTATCGGCGTGATATGACGCATAGAGCGCGAGATCATTGAACGCCCTGGAGTATTCCAGCGTGTTCCGGCTCCCTTGCTGCAGGTGTAGAAACTCCTGCGTCTTCCTCTTCATCAGACCCGGCGGTATGTGATAGGCCCTGAAGGCCGTCCGGAACTCGCCCAGGTCATAACTCGGTCGGTGGGCTGTGAAGCACAAAAGTTCGCCCACCACGCACTCGCGGATCCCTGGAGCTGTTGGACCACGAATTGAGTCTTGCGCTGCTCACTTAGTTGGAGCAGCCCGAACTTCATCTCTATCGTGCGGAGCCAGTTGTCCGCATCGAGGGGTTCATCACCCTTGAGAATACCGGGGGATGAGTCACTAGGAAGTCGGAGTAGGAGCTCTGTTGATGCTCCTCAAGATCTTGACGTCTCTCTGGGCGAGACGTATTGGCGACGAGAGTTTGAAGCAACTCCATGTGCTGCTGATGAGAACCCGCCATTGCCGCGATGACATCGGCCAATGTAACCGTTGGCAGTGGTGGTGGTGGTGTTTGCTGTTGCTGTTGCTATTGCTGCTGTTGCTGTCCTGAGGAGTCCTCGGGAGGCTGTTGGGAGGTCCCCCCCCCCCTTGGCTAGTACCCCCAACATCCGGGTTGGCACGAGTACGAGTCATTCTGAAATTCAAAACAGCAGCGATTAGCACATGCCATACTTAAAATTCCATATGCAACAGTAGGTATTGAAGTGACACATGAATAATTTGCACAACATTCACATATATTGATAAAGCATAAACTTTATACAAGATACATTATTCTCGGGTCTCCGAGAAGTCGTGCTCATGTCGTCACTACCTATACATACGCTACTGCCTACACGACATGTCACCGACTACAAAAGTTTGGGTCATACTACCCTGGTTGCCCTACATGGCAACGGTAACCCCTACTCGGAGTAGAACTCGACCTCCTGCGGGTCGTCCTCCTCTGGTACCTCTGCTGGTGGCTCCGGATCTACCACCTCTTCTCCCATCTCGGGTTCTCCCATTGCCGGAAGACCCAAGACCACCGGTATACCCAATACCGGAGGTACGAGGCCCTCCAATGCATGCACCTCGTCCATAGCTTGGCTGTAGTCTTCTTCCCAGCATTTCCCTTCCTCAATAGCGTCGTCTCACTCTTGAACAAGGTCCTCATTCTGCTGGGTTAAAGTCTGCACCAGCTCTTGCAACGCCGCGATGTCGACACGGCTTTTCTTCTTCGCCTTCTTTAGACGATGCAACTGATTATGTTGTTCGTTCAGTCGCTTGGTCGTTGGAAGGAGCACATTGTGGAGTGCATGTGAGCACTCTCGAAATGATCTCCACAGCTCGCGCTTTCCTTGAGCTTTGCGGCGAGATGCTCCGTATGAACAGCTTGGCTGTCCATCACGGCCTTTCCCGCCCTCATTTGGAGGCCGAGATTCGCCTCCGCGGGGTTATACCTTGGGCAACCCGGATCGGCTGCCTCCCGGTACCTCCCTTCCCACACATGATGAGCCCGTCCCTCCACCGGAACGAGTGCGTATGGAGTGCCCTCCATCGCTCTCACGTGTAGCTGGCAGAAACGTGACATGGTGTTACGGGCTGCCACTTGCCACCTTCCCGCGGGTTGTCTACCTCTCACCGTGATGGTGAACGGCGCCCACCCGGGTGGCGTAGGTCCTGCAGGAATCTCGACATGGATTATCCACGTCTTGTTCCCCTCCTCGCCTTCTTCCTTGGTGAAGTACTGCGGCATCTGGTTGTACCCAAAATATTGAAGCATCTGCCTTAATGCTTCCGGATAGCCGCTGTGGTGAGAACAGTGAGACTCCACCCACCCGTTCTCGAACTGTTTATCCGCTGTCATCTGTAAAAATATATTTCAGAAATGTCAAATATTTATTTGAACAGTAAACCATTGAGTTATAACACAAAACATGTCATTGAACCCATGAAACTTGGAAACATAGTTCAAATTTAAACAAATTTGACTGCTGATCTGCTGTCCAACATGACAGCCCTTACCAGTTTCCATTTCAACCTTATTTAGGCCATGCTAAAAGCAAAACCAATTCTGGAGCTCAACATCAAAGTTGAAGTTGCCTTCAATAGATTTCCAGAAAGTATTTGCTTGGCCTAAGATCTGTCCTGGTTCAAAAGTTATGAGATGTTAAAATTAACAGAATTTCTGGAGAAAATTGGACAGCACCCCCCTGCTCTAGGTACTGCTTTGATCCAAGAATCCCAGTTAATTCTGCTCCCAATCTGACAAAACTTTCTGTTACAAAGTTGAAACCCATCTCATAAGATTTCCAGAACTACCTCATTTTGTGTTTATAGATTTTTATGCAGGAAGTTAAGCTCAATTTACAGAGAGTTTACAGAGAGTCTTTGCTCTGCCCTGTTTTCTGGACAGTTTCAACTCTACTGCATTTTTCGATTGGTTAAGGGATGAAACACCTCTGGACCTCAACAGAAGAGTTGTAAAAATCTTCCAAATCTTTCTAGAAATGTATCATATGACCACGACCTCGAAATAACTCAATCTCGAACCTCTGATTAACTTCAGCCTTAATTCAGCCGAAAACAGAGTGCTCTGTCCTTAGCAACCTATAAGTTGAAAACTTGTTAACATTGAATATCCTGATTAAGGGAAGGAGTTACATCAAGTTTTACTACTTTGGATCAAAACCTTCAAGTTTTAAATGAAGTTGTTCATTTAGTGGGGTGTGACGTCGATGCGTCACCAGATCATGTCGGTGCTACGTCCTCACAAAGAAAAACCTATACCGGACTTAGCCGGCTTCGTTAGTTCAGTGTCACTAAATGTCACTCGCACACGGATGCTACACATCTACCATTTCATGGTCAGACTACCTGCAGAAAACTCATACAATCATCAGACTCGGCTGCACAACAAGCCCGGTATCCATACAGTCCGTACACCCGGCCGTCATCACTCGCCCGGATGTTCTCAAGCCAAACACGCCTTGAGCTATGTGTTAACGTTACTGACCACGTGACGGGGTCTCCCAAGTTGCACCACGCACGCCAGGGACAGACATTGCTCGAATACCTTAAACGACATGAAGAGTCATAGAGGATACTAAAGTGGGTCGGGTTACCTGCCACCCGTGGGGCTCCACCCTTCAGCTTGTGCGCACTGGTGGACAGCGCTTACGTGCACCCCCCAAGACATAAACGTCATGAGATACACGATTTTCTGACATAGACAAATAGGTTAGTATGCCACTTTCTATACACTAATAACATCCTTATATGGGCTACTAACTCGTTCCTCACTGGATTTTTGAAAAGGATGACCTTTGTAGTGCGTTAAGCCTCAAGCGAGCTCTGATACCAACGCTGACACGACCCCACTGTCTTGTCGAGCCAGGATCATGCTGAGGGGTGCTGCGTTGCACAGCACCGAATAACACACATCAAAGGTACAAAGCGGAAGTAAAACTTTTATTACGTAAAGTGGTTTATGAACATTTTTACATCAAAATAGGTCCAGTCTACACTCACGGGCGTAGACTATGCATCAAGTTCACGTTCAGCCCGTGAACGTGTCCTTGCTAGCACGCACGCACACTAACACGGTGGCGTGTACGACTCCCACTCGATGGGGTTCCCCTCCTGGGGTTCCGTCTCTTCCTCGGGAGTCCCTTCCTCATAGAACCCTGCAAAAGCTTCAAACACAAGCAGTGAGCACGAAGGCTCAGCAAGACTGACCCGTCTCTCCTAAACATAGAACTACTACATGAGGGGTGATGGGTACATGAGATAAAAACAAGTTGCAAAGGACTCACCTAATTAGTGGAACCTTACTTTCAAGTTTTAGCAGCAGGTGGTGGAGAACCTTACGCTAAGGCACATGAGAGAGCCGCATTCAAACAAGAAACGCATTTCTCTCATGTACTTTGCCCAAAGTTGAAAGGAACTTTAATTAGCTCTAAACTACAGCAAATCATTAACAATCAAGTCCATCTTTCAATCAGCAACATTTTAACATGTAACAAGCCTGTTCTTTCTACGTCATGGTACAGTGAACAAGTGATACTCACTGACCGCGAAGGATGGCGATTATAATCGATTTACACCTGCAAGGTTACCCGAATAACCCGTCACGTATGCCCGTACTCGATGTTGCCTACAACAACCATCACGGACGCAGCACGCAACCACCTTTCACCCGTCAGCCAAATGTTCAACCGGTCCAATCGTCCCGAGCAAGAGGTCTCTGCAAGCGCATCTCACCTCGAGCTCTCAAACTACCCTCTGAATGACCAGCTATGCCTCAACAACCAGCTACCCGAGTTACATCGGTTTCCCGGTTCCCATAAAGCCGGTAGGTCTTCGGTACTGTTCTAGCTTGTTCAACAGGCCCGCACACGGCTCGGTCCTCAATCGACACAAGCGGAGCTATAGCACACAGGCCCCAATGTCCTGCTGCCCTTACTCTCCGCTCGGTCTCATTTTCTTGCCTATCCTCGCGAGTAGTTCCAACTACACGACTTGTACCGAATCCTACCCTATCTTAGCATTGCAGTAGCTAAAAGGGTTTTCAATCCTAATCCCAACCCATGGTTTTTCTTGGCTATGCAATTGGGTTTCCAAACAAGACTCTAATGCAAGGAATCATCATACTCAAATAAGTGCTCGAAACAATTAAAATTTGTAAAAAGGTTAATGCAAACGGAAGCTTGCCTTGCTGCTCTTGGTCGTAGGCTAGCTGCTCCTCCAGAGTAACGAAGTCTAGGACTTCGGGTTCCTCCTCGACCTTAGCGACTACATGATACAAGAAGTACATGTATTAATTTAATGCATTTGAATTGAGTTTTAGACTTGTGAACCTTCAAAGTCTCATTAGACAGACCCAAAGACTGTGAAACTTTTACTGTGGCTTGGTTACAACCTAAACAGAGACTTGGTCAAGTTTTAGTTGCAGCAAAGCTCATTTGAGCCCTCCACAATTAATTATGTCCTTGACCTTAATTGGATATCTTAGGGTGCTCTAGGGATTTTCATGGAACAAGCCATGACTTTCTGAAAACCAGATTTTCAGAGGGTTCTGATGGAATTGGTCCCACTTAATTGGAAGGTTCCTAGCTAAAGATATGAGCTAAACAATTTCAGAGATAATTCTGAAAATGTTTCTGAACATTTTCTATTTTCCCTGGAACAGTTTCACTAATCACACCATTAGGTGGATCAAATGAGCTCAAATGGATCTGAAATTTTTAGGGTAGTTCAGGGATATTTTGGTGAAAATTCCAGCAAAATTTCAGAATTTTCCTCCAAGGGATCCTCCAGTTAAAATTCCACAACAGTTTAAATTTTGAGGAATTAATTCTGGAGGATTAAGGATTTTCATGAAGTGAAACTTGATTTGCTGGAAAGTGCTCGGAGAGCTGAATCGAACAAAATTTGGTTCACTCAATTTGGAGTTTAATAGCCCAAGTTATGAGGATTTAAAGTTTGAGTGAAATCTGAAAATCGGGGGAAAAGTTTAAATCTGCTGGTGGGCCACGGAGACACGTGTTGCGCGCTAAGGCGTCGGCACACCGTGGTCTACGGAGTTTCTTCGCGCCAGCACACCGTATCTGAGCCGCAGCCCGATAACGATTTGAATTTTTAAGCCGCTGACAGCCGGGCCCTGCGTCTTCTTCTTTCTCCCGCCCTCTGCTTCGCGCCCGCGCGCTCCCCCCTCGCTGGAGCAGACGGCTGCTCGCCGGACCGGCGTTCCCGGCCACCGCCCAGCCAGAGACTCGCCGCCAGAGGGTTTAGGGCATCGAGGAACACGTTGGTGGGCTCTGTTTGGGCTGCCGGTGGCCGGAACCAGCTCCGCGACGTGCGGCGGCTACTGCTGTGGTTCGGCGCCGTTGTCCGAGGTCTCTAGTCCGCCATCACTTGCGCCGATGGGCTCTATATCACCAGCGCAGCTCTAGGAAGCTCGGTGTGACCTCAGAGTAGCTCAGGAGTTACCGCAAATACGGTAACACCGTGCGACCGAATGGGTCTGCGGCGGACACTCCTAGTAGAGCTTAAATCCCGCCGCTCCGAGGCGTTTTCATGCGATGGATGCTAAAGGAGAATTGATCGCCGGCTAATACAGCATACATGTGCAAAATTTGATGACTCAAGGAGGAGTAGAGAAGGAGAATTTTAAGGAACCGTACTGGAAGCTCGGGTTAAGGTCGCCGGAGCAAAGTCTCGGAATTCGCCGGCGAGAGCTCACGGCGTGGCTTGAGCTTCAGGTGGAAGCAGCGTGGAGTCCGTGCGCTCCTTTTGCCGCCCTTGTTCGGCCGTGAAAGTGGCTGTGGTGCGCTGCCCATGTGAGACCGATCGCCGTTCTTGAGCTAAGTCGCGGCGGTCGTCGTTGATCACGGGAACAGAAGCCGAAACCCGGTGGTTCAGGCGTCGGGAGAGTGGTGATTGAGCTCAGCGTGCTGCTTAGCAGCTCGGGAGGGACGAGGGCGTGGCTGTTTGCTCCGTTCTTCCGACCGACCGAGAGCTCGGGGAGAAGGAATGCCTCTGCCCGATGTCGTCCGCGAGGATAAGAAAGCAGCCGGGTCTTCGCTCGGCTGAGGCGGTGAGGGTCGCGTGGGGGCACGAGAAGGCCGCCCTGGGCACCAGCGCGCGAAGGAGGAAGCAGCTGGTGGCGACGGCTCCTTCTCGGTGGCACACCCGGCAGCTGCTCGGTGGAATTTCTCACCAAGGCTGTGACTTTGTGTGCAAGTCACCCCTCTTAGCTCTATGACATGTGGGTCCCACCCTCAATTTTAACCTCTGAACTTAACTCAAATTCACTGTTGTAAACAGTAGTTCCCACAAAGCCCCTGGTGATCTAAATTATCTACCTTTGAGCCATTTGAATTGGTTAGAATTCAAATTGGGTTTGGTTTGGATAAATTTCAGCACCTGTTCAGTTTGAAATTCAAATAAGGTTTGAATTTGCCCCACTTAGCTCCTGTCAAGATCAACTCCAAATGGAACGAAAATTGGTGTGTGAGCTCACAAAAATGTGCTGAGTAAGAATATGCCTCCCACTTTTGAATTCATGGGATAAAAACAGTTTGAATTTGAATGTAGTTTCAAACTGCCCTCTTTCTAGCTATACCCAAAATGACCTCAAAAAGGTTTTGAATTTGAGTGAAACTTGGCATGGATATTCCTAGCAATGTGTAGGAGTTTTTCATATGCCAAGCCCCTATATATTAAATGTGGGAAATACCACTTTTGCAATATGTGAGTTTATTCTCTAATGAGCATATTGATGGTGGTTACTTGCTCTTAAAATGTATTCATCAACTTGCTTCAAATGAGGTGTGTGTGTGTGGTGATGAACACTTCAAATATGTGTCAAAAACTGAGGCATTTACATTCCTCCCCCTTAAAAGAATCTCGTCCTGAGATTACAAGATGAAAATGAGAGAGAGGACGGTGGAAAATTTACTGTATATGCGACGTGAAAAAGTCGGGGTAGTTAGTGCGAAAAAATCATTCGCTCTCCCATGTAGCTTTGTCCACGGAGTGATTACTCCATAGAACTTTGTAGAACCACAACGTGCGGTTGCGTGTGGTTCGGGCTTTTTCGTCAATAACTTGAACCGGTTCCTCCAGATAGGTGAGATCCGGTTGCAGTCCTTCAATGTCCTCCAGCTGAACGGTAGTTGATAGCTTAAGACACTTCCTCAGCTGGGAAATGTGAAAGACGTAGTGCACAACGGAAAGTGCTTCTGGTAATTTCAGCCGGTATGCCACTGATCCACATCTTTCGGTAATCTGGAATGGACCGATGAATCGGGGTGCCAACTTTCCCCTCACCCCAAATATGTTTACGCCCTTCATTGGAGACACACGTAGATATACGTGATCCCCGACTTTGAATAGTAATGGGCATCTTCTTCGGTCCGCATATTGTTTCCTCTCTGGACCTTTCTGTTTTTAAGCCATAACCATCTATAGAAAATTCCTTAAGAAGTATATGATACATCGTCGGAAAGGTTATGAAATGTGCCACATTTTTGTAGTTCAAAGTTTTTTCAGATTCTTATTGTATTTGCATATACAACTGTGATAAAATCAGCCACATACAAAGGAGATGCTGGCAAATTTTATCCAGGAATTCTGTCAACTTTGGTAAATCATAACTTTTAATACAAAGATGATATGAAGGCATATGGATACTCGTTGGTAAGGTAATAAAGTTAAATTTAACTTTGGTATTCAACTTGAGTTAAGAAAATGCTTTTAACTAGACCAAAATCTGGAGATAGTGCATAAAGGTCTGTTCTGTACAGATAGGCTGATAGCTATGCCTACTAAGGAGTTGTGTAAACATGGATTTTGTTACTGATTCCATAAAGTTTTGACATATTCATGTTTTCGTTAGTCTCACATACTGCTGAGTTCTTGTTTAACTCATCTCAACTACATTATTGCAGTATGGTTCGTACTCGCTCTAGGAGTAGGGCCGGGAGTTCTCGCCGAGTCTGTGATGTTTCCATTCCACCGTCGGAACCACCATCCACGGGATGGATGGATCTTATGACTCGAGTTGTCGAGTCTAACCAAGAGAACACTAGGCTACTCCAAGAAGCAATGAAAGAACACACACACTTACTCCAAGCTTTGGTACAGCAAGGTGTACTCCAGAACACGCAACAAGTCGTTCCACCTCAGAACGCTTATCTGGATTTCTTGGCGACTAAACCGCCAATCTTTACTGAAGCCACCGAACCTGCGGAAGCAGATCAATGGCTTCGTGTCATGGAGTCAAAATTCGGAGTATTCGAGTGTGATGAAGTGCAAAAGACAAAGTTTGCCGCTCAGCAACTCCATGGAGCTGCCGGAAACAGGTGGGTTGATCATCTTGCCACCATTCCGGATGACCATCAAGTAACATGGAGTGAGTTCTGTGAAGCCTTTCGTACTTGTCACGTGCCACTTGGTATTGTCAAGGCAAAGCAGGAGGAATTTTTGGGTTTGAAGGAAGGGTACATGAGTGTCCTCGAGTATGTCCAAAGGTTTAACCTTTTGGCCCAATATGCTCCCGGATATGTGGCAAAAGAAGAGGCACGGTGTGACTTATTCTTCCATGGTCTGAGTGCCATATTACAAGAGAAGTTGGCCATGCACAATAACGGCAGTTACACCGACATGGTCGATGCGGCTCTCATCCAAGAGAAGCCGACACTTGAGTGGCAAGCTGAGAAGGGAAAGATGAGAGAGATTGAGCAGGCTAGCACAAGTTATGTGCCTCCGAAGTACCGTTTGGTGTATCGAATGCCACCCAGTGAAAGATGGAGGCCACCTGTACGATCAACTCCTCAGAGATTCAATGCTGGTAATGTTATACAACTTGCACCACCTAAACAGCCGCAGCATCCAACGGTGGTTTGTGCTCCATCGCTGCAACCATGTCTACCTAGCATCTAACCGCAAGTCAACGAAGAACCGGAGAGACATCAGTGTTTCACTTGTAGGCGTACGGGCCATTATGCTAGGCATTGTCCGGAGGGAATTCAGAACTGCGGGTCATCATATTTACAACAATACGACCCGTACTTTAATCTGCAGACAGGAGGGCAGCTAAGGGGCAATATTCACTATACTGTGATTGATGATGTTCTGGAAGGAGAAGCCGCTTTAGCAGGGATGTTTTCTCTGAATCAGCTACCAGTTTTAATTATCTTTGATTCCGGTGCCACACACAATTTCATTAGCCAGTCTTTGGTGGCTCAACATCAGCTCCAAACAGTTTATACAAAGAGGCAAAATACCTCACATCTTCGCCCGGGGTAGCAGTACCACAAGCGAGGTTGTCTCCCAAGCACCTTTTTGTCTGGGGGTAGAATATACACTACGACTCTCATTATCCTTGAGGGTTTGAAGATCGACATCATTTTGAGGATGTCGTGGTTGAATTACCACAAGGCGGTTCTTAACATCAGCTCCAGGACCATTGAGCTCAACTCCCCACAGCATTGTCTTCATATATTAATTCTGGGCGCCAGACGGCAACAGATTGCAACAGTGAACCACACGGAAGCTGTTAAGATAGAGGACATTTCGGTGGTACGTGAGTATCCGGATGTGTTTCCCGATGATTAACTGGGCATGCCGCCCGCGCGAGATGTTGATTTCAAGATTGAACTCATACCAGGAACAACACCGATATCACGAAGGCCGTACAAGATGACACCCAATGAACTGGCAGAATTGAAGACACAGCTGAATGACCTAATGAGCAAGGGATTTATACTTCCAAGTTCGTCACCTTGGGGTTGTTCAGCGTTGTTTGTCAAGAAGAAGGACGAAACACTACGGCTTTGTGTTGATTATCGTCCTTTGAACGCCGTTACCATCAAGAACAAGTATCCACCACCTCGCATCGATATGCTCTTCGATCAATTAGTGGGTACGAAGGTATTTTTGAAGATGGATCTTCGGTCCGGATATCACCAGATAAAAATCCGGGCAGAAGATATTTCGAAGACGGCATTCTCAACGAGATACGGGCTGTATGAGTATCTCGTTACATCTTTTTGTTTGACCAACACCCCGGCACACTTTATGTACCTGATGAATTCAGTGTTCATGCCGGAGTTGGGTAAATTTGTCGTGGTCTTCATCGATGATATCTTGGTGTACTCCAAGTCAGAGGAAGAACATGCTGAAAATCTGCATATTGTGCTACAAAGATTGCGAGATCATCAGCTCTATGCAAAATTCAGCAAGTGTGAATTCTGGATTAATCAAGTACCTTTTCTCGGACACATTATTTCAGCGGAGGGAATCGCTGTAGATCCGAGTAAAATTATCCAAGTACAAGAATAGGAGTCACCAAAGTCAATGCATGAAATCCGTAGCTTCCTCGGTTTAGCGGGTTATTACCGGAGGTTCATTCTGGGTTTCTCCAAGATTGCTTAACCGATGACGGAATTATTAAAGAAGAATACCATATTTATGTGGGGTGCTGCGTGTGAACAAGCTTTCATGACTTTAGTGAAGCATCTCACAACAGCCCCAGTTCTTGCTCAGCCGGATACGACGAAGCCATTCGACGTGTATTGCGATGTATCTGCCATCGGTCTTGGCTGCGTGCTGATGCAAGAAGGACGAGTGGTCGCTTATGGATCTCGTCAACTTATAAATCACGAGCAGCATTATCCAACTCATGATCTTGAGTTAGCTGCCGTGGTCCTTGCTTTGAGGATGTGGAGGCATTACTTGCTCGGAAACCTTGTACACCTCTACACCGACCACAAGAGCTTGAAGTACATCTTCACTCAGAAAGAATTTAACAATAGGCAACGAAGATGGTTAGAGCTCATTAAAGACTATGAACTTGAGATTCATTATCATCCAGGAAAGGCGAATGTGGTCACCGATGCGCTCAGTCGTAAGGCGCATATCCATCACCTGAGTATTGCTGAAATGGATGATGAAGAACCAAGCCTCTTTGTCATCCCGTATTGAGCTCTCTATAATCTCGCTCTCATTCCTACAATCCAAGAGGAGATTATTGAAGCTCAACTAAAAGACAAGGGTATGTCTCACATACGGCGAAGGATAGACAATGGAGAAATGATATGCTTCTGGAAGGACGATGAAGGTACTTTGGTGGTTCAAGGACCGGATTGTAGTACCCCAAGATATGGGACTACGGAAGAAAATTTTGGACGAAGCTCATTTGTCCAAGTTTTCCATTCATCCGGGCAGTAATAAAATGTACCAAGATCTCCGGAAGAAGTTTTGGTGGGCACGTATGAAACGTGAAGTCGCAAAGTATGTTTCAGAATGTGATACGTGTTGAAGGGTCAAGGCCGACCATGTGAAGAAGTCAGGCCTGTTGCAGCCATTGCAAGTACCGACATGGAAGTGGGAAGACTTGAGTATGGACTTCATCGTCGGGTTGCCGATGACCTCCCACAACCATGATTCAATTTTGGTAATCGTTGATCGATTAACCAAATCAGCACATTTCATCCCTGTGCATACAAGATATAAGGCAAAGCAGTATGCGGAGCTGTACATAGCACGGATCTTTTGCTTACATGGAGTTCCCCGCACTATTGTGTCCGATAGAGGATTGCTGTTCGTAGCCAGTTTCTGGGAGCAGCTACACGCATCCTTGGGGACCAAATTTATTAGAAGCTCTGCGTATCACCCTCAAACCTATGGGCAAACTGAGAGGGTGAATCAAATACTGGAAGATATGCTAAGAGCATGTGCCATCCACCACGGTAAGAGATGGGATGATCACTTACCGTTGGCGGAGTTCCCGTACAACAACGGATATCAGACGAGCATCAAAATGGCACTATATGAAGCTCTATACGGCCGGAAGTGCCGTACACCATTGAACTGGTGTGAGTCCGGTGAACGAGTAACGTTCGGGGTTGATCTTGTCAATGAAGCTGAAGAGAGAGTTCGGATAATACAAGGGAACCTCAAAGCTTCCCAATCTCATCAGAAAAAGCTATGCGGAGAGCACGTGTATCTTTGACGTTGCATTTTGACGTTGGAGAGCACGTGTATCTTTGTGTTTCTCCGATGAAAGGGATTCATCGGTTCGGTGTTAAGGGGAAACTTGCTCCCCGATTCATCGGTCCATTTACCAAACAGAGAAGTGCGGGACTGTAGCCAACCGGCTGGAACTACCGGCAAGCCTTGTCGGTATTCACGACATATTTCACGTGTCTCAGCTGCGGAATTGTCTCAAGTTTACCGCTGCTGTCCGCACCGAAGACATCGATGAGTTGAAGCCGGATCTCACTTATGTCGAGCAACCTATTCAGATTATCGACGAAAAGACCTGGATTGCCCGAAACCGGACTTTGAGATTTTACAAAGTCCTGTGGAGTAATCATACCCCGGAAGAGGCGATGTGGGAAACCGAAGATTACATCCACAAGAACTATCCGGAACTTTTATTCTACACTTTGTAATTACCCTCCCTTTCCGTTCTTCTTTTGTAATCTCAGGATGAGATTCCTTTTAAGGAGGGAGGAATGTAAAGGTCCCAAAAATGTGAATACAAAGAAACTCTTGTTTGCAGAAGTTGGTTTCATAGGTATGAAATTTGGGACTTGTTAAAACTTTTCCACATGTGATAACCCACATGAGGGCTTTCTTCACACAAGTTCAAATGTTTATTTGAAAACTTGGAACCAAAGAGGGGTCTAAAACCAAGATGGGGAGTCCCATAGGTGTGAGAAGGTTTAAATCATATTTTGAACAAATTTGTTGAAGCTCAAAATTCAATGCGAGCTACACAATGAATTTCAAAACTGTTGTGCTAAAAATCTCATTTGCAGCAGCCAAATTAAAAATCAGATTTCATATTTGAATTCCTTTGGTCCAAATTAGGGGGTATGCAAAGTTTCATAATTTATTGAAATAATTTGCAACTCATTTTCCAAAATGGAATTTAAATGACAAAGAATTCAAATACCTATTTGAATTTGGATGAAACTTACCCAATTATCCAAATGCACCTCAGATTTGAACTCCCAAAATTTGATATCACCAATTTCAAATTTTGGGAGATATTTTGCTGAGGGATGAGAAGGGGCTGGGACCCACATGTCATTGAGGATTTAAAGTGTGCAAAAGATCTTCAACTGTGCAGTGTTTGGTCTCTGTTTTTCACCTCCCACGTGAAGCAACTGGCAGACCGTGACTCCTCGCTGTGCGCCACCGAGACAACGCCGAACCACCTCCTCCTTGATCAGTGGGCGCTGGCGAGCTGCTTCTCCCGTCCTCATCACCTCAAAGCACCCACCGCACCGAGGCAGTCCTTTCCCCCTCGCACACGAGACCGGAAACCCTGCCGCTGTGCGCTCGATCCTTTGGCCACACCGTAGCCCATGTGCAAGCCCAAGCAGAGCAGCAAAACGGCACCACGGACTCTTCCACGACTTGCTTGCGCCTTCATCGAGTCAGTTCATGCCTTCTACACCAAGAACGCCCAGTGTCCGCGGCGGCCGCCATAGAACCGAGAGCAGGTGCTCTCGTGGACAGCCTCAACCGAGGCTTGTCACGGCCGAGCTAGGCCACCTCTGGACGCGCACGGCATCCACGCAGCTCACCCCCGAAGCTCAGGACCATCCGCTTATCATTGATAGTGAATTTCAAGAGTTTCTTACGATCGGTGCAAACCGAACTTTGGGTATGATTTCATGAGATTCCCGATTGATTCTTGTTTAGAAACCATGAAACTTCACACACGAAAGCTAGACTTGAGGACGCACCAGGTTGCTTTTGAAACCTAGCATAAAACACAATCTGCACGGTGTATTTTCGATCTTTCCGACGGCGGTTTTAGCGGGACGGTTCGGGCGCATGATGAACCCTAGATTGGAGCAGTTCCCGAGCCCGTGTGCGGCCATGCCGAGCTTCTCCAGCCCTCACTGGCGCTGTAGGACCATTACAGGGGACTTTTGGCGGGCTAGCTCATCGGGGTAACGCCGCCGAACTTCCGAGCCGCCGCACCGTCGGGCGCTAGGTTGGAGGCTCTGCCGGCTCGGGAGGACCGAACCAGTGTGTTCCTCAAGTTGAATTAGGCACTGGCGGTGAGTGGTAGCTCGAGAGAAGGCCCGGGAGTCAGAAACCGAAGTACTCCGGCGAGCCCCGGCGGCGCGAGCGCGCGGGCGGCTGGATGTTGAAGAAGATCGCCGGGCCCGCGTGTCAGTGAGTCGAGAGAGAGGCTGGATCTTCTGTGGGCTCTGATATACTGAGGCAGCGCAGGAAGTAAGTCGGTAACCCTGTGTGGCGTGGTTTGAGCGCATGACACGTGTGCTCCCCGGTCCCACAGTCAGTTTTCAACTTTTCCCCGATTAAATTCAAATCCCAGATTTTCCCAAACTTTACAGGAGCATAACATTTGCTAGGAAACTCCAAATTTAGTGACTTAAATTGGGTTAGATTCAGGTTGACAAACTCTATCTAAATATACAACCCAATTTGTATGAAAGTTTTTATTTAATTCTGGAAAATTCTTTAAATCTTTTCAGCAAAGAATTTTAGAGGTTTGGTTTATCCAAAAATCCTCAAATTTTGCATGAATATTCTTTAGGGTGTTCTTAGACTCCTGTAAAAGTTTCATCTAAATTGGAGTTGATTTGGTCAGGAGAATTCAGATTTTAAGTTACTGTGTTCAAAGGAATACAGAAACATTTTCAGAGAATTTCCAAAATTTGTAAATTCAGTTCTGGGCAATTCTTAGCTCCAAAAATCCTAGCAAAATTCATGCAAGCTCAAGGAACTATAGTTGAAATTATAGTCCACTAAGTTTGACATGAACATTGGTGTTACCTCAGAATTAGTTCTTCTTTGCTTAATTGCTTAGAAAATTGTTCTGAATAAACCACTCAATGAAAAGTGCTAATTTTTGGTCAAGATGATTTTATTGTGACAAGGAACTCACATGAAAATTTTCAACTCCATTGGGGCTCTGAATAATCACTGTCATGTGTAACCTCTTAAGGTGATCAACACTTAAGTGGGAAAAGCACTCAACGGTTGATCATAGTGTTTAAACCCAACCCAAACCACTAGCACCAGTGTCATTTTAAATTCTTAAACAGAGTTCCAGTTTTTAATCTGTCAATAGATCTTATTAGCAAAAGATTTTCAATTAAATACGTATGCATGGTCATATCGTGTAGCATCTACGTGAACACGTGTGAAGGGGTTGGAGGGAAGAGCAAGGAGGGAGGAAAGCAAGTGATCAAGCTCCAAGTGATCGTCACTAACTGATTGTAATCGTAGTCACCTGCAAAACACGCAAGCCCCGGTTTGCATTTGAACAGTTTATAAAGCATTTCCATTTTTAGAGATCATAGTTTTGAATTGTTTGATTGCATGAAGTCTAGTTGATATTGAAAACGCCACTTGCATGACCAGAAATACCTAAGAGAGAAACGGTAGAATAGCACCTCCTCGAGTGGATTTGGCTACGCTAAATGTTAGTAGGAAAGGTCCGGTAGAAGTCGTGTAGTTGGAAGCTACTCGTGAGTTTAGGGCTGGTTTACTCGGAACGGGTTAAAATTAGAAATGATGAGGAAAGTTCACACATAAGAAATGGAGACCGGGCAGGGAAGTTTAGATGCAGCAGGCTGCGGACCGTGCATGCATAGCCCTGCCTGTGTCGGTTAAGGCCCGTCCGTGCTTGGCCCTGTTGGACAAGTTTGGGTTGTGTACCGGGCACTTACTGGGTATATGGGACCCCAGGAAACCGATGTACCTTGGGAGATCCATAGTGGAACTTTTTTAACTGCCTTAGGCTTTCGGCTCAGGGTTGTAGGAGGTAACTTGCTCAAGAACATACCACTGCAGGTATGTAACTTTAGGGAGCTTGTGGACTCGGGGCAGTTGGACTGTGTCCAATGTGGAAGATCTTGGGAAAGGTGCCCACATACAACGTCGGTCGAGGTTGCTGCCGGCAACTCGGAGTACGGGTGTACGTGTCGTGTAGTCCGGGCGTGTACTAATTCGAATCACCGTCGCTCGCGGTTATATGAGCATACTTGCCCACTGCGTCTTGACGTAGTAACAACTGAACTGGTTATCTTTTGAACTTGATAAGGCTGTGATGTAATTTGTATTGCAACCATGATTGAATTAGAGGTAGGTTCATTAAACTATACTTTCACTTTGTGCAAGGAGCATCGCCACAAAATGTTTCTTGTTTGATTGTGGAGTTGCGATGCTTTTGGGCTCAAGGTCTGCACAATGAGGCTTAAAAATCTGAAAGTTAAGGATCAACTTTAGGCGAGTCCTTTATGCAAATCTAGCTATCCTAATTGTAATCCGGCATGCATGTAGAGTTTCTTGTTTAGGAGAGACGGATCAGTCTTGCTGAGCCTATGTGCTCACGCTTGCTATATAAGTGGTTTTGCAGGTTAACATCGATGCTAAGAAGGTTGTCTGGTGAGACTCGGAGACTTCCGAGTCGTGAAAGACATGGAGAACCCAGCCGCTGCTGTTGTCTTCGTGTTGCTAGCGAGAGAAGTCCGCCGGCTGGACTGTAAAATCCCCAAAAAGTGGTAGCAAGAATTTTCAGCTCATATACTCTTTGGAAAAATGAGGGGAATTAAAACTTTGAATTATAACGGTGTAAGTTCAAAGTGAGGATTCAAACTTTCCAAAAGCTTCCAGACATGGGCATCTAAATTCATAACTTGGATCTTCATAGTCCAAATATTCACCCTTCCAAATTTCAGCTCACTTGGAGGAGTTTCAATATTTGTTTGGTATTAAAAGGAGAAACCCTCTAATCTGAATTTCAAATTCAGTTTCAAATTCCAACTCCCTCAATTTGCAAATTTGGTTCCAGAAATGTGTTCTCCACATTTGAATTAGCTTCCGTGCCAAAACTTGGAAACTTTGGGCTTGGGTTGCTATGTTTTTGGAGCAAGACAAAGGGGAGAATGCAAATTCCATTCAAATTCAAATGATCAAACACCATTCAAACTTCACACCAGAATTCAAACTATTTGAATTCAGCAAGTTTAAACCATGACTTGGTGTGAAAGTATAGCCTTAAATGTTGAGTTGCTGGGGAGGAAATATCAGTTGGAATTTGGATAAAAATTGGAGGTGGTGGGACCCAATTGTCAGCCACACAAAGCAAACAAACCGACCTGTTTTCCCCTCAGACGATCACAGCGCGCCAGCGCTCGACTTCTACCCGCGCCCGAGGCTCCACCGAGCTGATTCTCGCTGCCCCCGACATCGGCGCACGCATGGGTGATCAGAGTGACCGCCCGAGTGCCCCAGCTCTATTTCTCTTCCCCCTCAGCTCGCGCAGCGCCGCAGCAGTTTCATTTGCACCAAACACCGCCGCTCGGTTCTTTCCGATCAACCACAGCCTTCTGAGCTCGGCTGCTCGAGCCACCCACAGCAAAGAGTAGCGCCTGGATGTTCTCTAGCACCCTCCAAAGTTCCTCCAAGGTTTACCGATCAGAGCTGCTCGTAAAACCCGGATTGGCGCCAAAGCTTTGAGGTGCACCGGACCTCGCTGTTTCAGCTCACCGTCGACAGCCTCATCCGGCCACCCTCTCCTCCGACTTCCTACAAAAGAAAGGTGCGTGGGTAGCCCTGGATGGTGTAGCCGCCAGCCGTATAGCAAATGATCTATCGAGTAGCTCGAATTTTATTCTTTCCCGAACCCTAGTGTAGAAGAACAAGGCTCGGTTCACATCCAAATTCGGGTTGCACAATAAACCACGCCTCGAGCTCATGTGCACATAGCTTCTGCACTCTCTAGCGCCCGTCCTCGACAAAGAACCGAGGAAAACCATCAAGGGTTGGCCTTGTTCTAGTCGATTTTTGCGTCGCCATGGGAAAACGCGTCGGCTCACCGTTGAACCCTAGTTTTAGTTCGCCTGCCGTTTCATCGAGTTAGGCAGCCCGTTCTAGTTCCTACATCTTCCATTGGTGCTCTAGAGCCCAGAACCGATCATTTGGTGGAGTAATGAGGGTCCCGACCTCGCCGGAGTTCAAAACCCTGCTGTCACCGGTGCGCGGTGGTTTCCGGTGAGCTACGGCTGCCGGCAACCCTCCCAGAGTGTTCAGCACGGTCAATAATGGAGGAGCGGCCAGTTTGGGCCCGGGAGATGGCCGGGAAATCCCTTCCTGCCAACCTCGCCGGAGCAGCGCCGCGGGCTCCTCTGTTTGGCGCGAGGAAGAAGAGAGAGCTGATGTGCGGGACCCACAGACAGAATTTAAACATTTCCAGATTTTCCTAATAGAGTTCAAACTTTGGAGACCCATAACTTTGTGTAGAAAACTCCAAAAATGGTGGAACCAATTTTATTGGAATCCTTAGGAGGAGTACTTCACAGAGGAACAATTTGCTTGCTATGAAAATGACCAAAAAATTTGTGTAGGATTGTTTTTATAAATCCTTTAGGGATTTATTACAGGAGCAATTCTTTATGAAATATTCCCAAATTTGGGCAGCAAATCCATTTCATAGTAACTGATCTCCAGTAAAAATTTGGGCTTCATTGGGGTTCATTTACTAGGCTAAATTGCCTTCCAAAGTTCAGCCTTTATTTGGAGATTCAAATTTAAACAAAAACTTTTCAGAACTCCTACCCAACTTCAAAAATTCATATCTCTCTGTTGGTAGCTCCAAAAATGGTGGAACAAATTTTGTTAGCACCATGGAGACTTACCCTAATCAGATCTTCCACTTTTAGCTATGTCAAAGCTCCTGATTTGGGCTCAAAAATTTAGAGAACCCTTGTACTTGTAGGAATTTTGGAGACTACATTGTGCATGGATAATTCTCCAAATTTTGCTCAGATCATCCTTAGAGAGTCTAGTAACTATAATAAAAATCACAAAGCCAATTAAGGATCCTAAATAGCAGTAGCTATGAATAGAAGTCCAATTCTTATAAGTCCTTAATACTTACACATATATTTTGTTACATTTCATAATAGTGACCGAAGTTGAGGACGCACCGGAGCCCTTGGACCTCCTCCCACCAGAAACTGACTTCCCATTTAACTCGCAACCAGGCAACCCCCGGTTTGCACTTAAGTACCTTTTATAAAGTTTTTCATTTGTATCACTTATGTCTAGGTTGGAATGTATGCATTAGAGTTAGGGTGATTGAAACCCCACTTGCATAGCCTTTTTAACTCCTATAAAGGGTTGGGTAGTTTACAAACTCGACGAGTAGAGAATGCCATGCTAATGTTTAGGATCTCGGTAGAAGTCGAGTGGTTGGAAGCTACTCGCGAGATAGTTCTTATCACACGGGATGAGAAGAGGTAGAAAATGGCTTGAATTGTGAAAATGAGACCCAACAGGGGGGATAGGATGCAGTGAGCAGAGGTCTCACGTGCGTAGCCCTGTTGGCGTCGGTTGAGGACCATCCATGTGCGGCCCTGCTGGACAAGTATCGAACAGTACCGGATGCATACTGGCATATGGGAACCAGGAAACCGATATAATTGGTTAACCTAGGTGCCGAGGCTTACCCAACCGTAAATAGGAGTGGGTTGAGGGTAGCAAGGTGTAAATGTGCCTGTGGGCACAGTCACGCTCCACGCGGGGACCTCATGCCCATTACGGATGGACCGTTTCGGCATTTGGGTTGCCATTGAAAGGTTGTCGCATACAACAGAGTAGGAAGGGGTGTGGAATCACGCTTCTGAAAGTGGGTGTATGTGACGTGTTATCCGGGTGTGTCTTGATTGCAATCACTGTCCCTCGCGGTTATTTGAGTACCCGCTTGTTCACTGCTCATTACTAGACTTATGGCAATTAAGTCTAAGTACTTCTTTTCCAACAACTGTTACAACGACCTTATCAAATTGATTAGCGATATCCTTCCACAACCCCACAAAGTGCATAAAGGTATGTATCAGTCGAAGAAATTGTTGTCTGGTCTCGGTATAAAATATGAGAAGATTGATGTGTGTCCAGACAACTGTATGCTTTTTTTGAAAGAGCATGCGAAAGAGAACAAGTGTTTAAAATGTGGTAAATCAAGGTTTGTCAAAGTTGTTGACGATGATGGTGATAATGTGATGACAGAATTCACACATAAGAAACTTCGTTACTTACCTCTGATACCCGATTGAAGTGCTTGTTTATTTCAAAAAGAACAGCCACACACATGAGATGGCACAAAGAAGGTGTAGGTCAGAACAATGGAGTCATGATGCATCTGTCCGATGGTGAGGCATGGAAGGCGCTGGTCCGCTTCGATCCAGAACTTACTGGTGATGCGAGAAATGTTCACATCAGGTTGGCGAAGATGGCTTCTCGTCGTTTAGTACAAACGCCACACCATACTCGTGTTGGCCCGTTTTTGTTATTCCATACAACCTACCACCATCTCTTTATATGAATTATGAATTCATATTTCTTTGCCTCATTATACCTGGACTGGATCATCCTGGGCCACGTCTAAACGTAATGTTGAAACTGTTGATTGAAGAACTGAAAATGTTGTGGACAGGAGTCGAAGCATACGCCTATTATAACAAGTAGAAATTCAACCTGCGGGGTGCTTACTTATGGTCTCTCCATGATTTTCCAGCATATGGTATGTTTTCATGATGGAGCACTCACGGTCGTTTGACGTGCCAGATATGTGCTTCGGACACGGATTGCTTTCGACTTACTCATGGAGGCAAGATATCCTACTTCGATTGTCATAGACATTGGTTGCCTCGAAATCACGTGTTTTGATAATAGAAGAATGTTTTCAGAAAGGACACAATTGTAACAAAAGGACAACCAAAACGTCAAAACGGGTCATAAATTTCTGATACGTTGGATAAACTGGTGGCAGAAGAAAGTCGTCCTGGATATTTTGTAGGTTACGGAGAGGAACACAATTGGACTCATATATGTGGAATATGGGAGCTCCCGTATGTGAAGTCCTTTATTTTAATGCAGAACATTGATGATATCCATCAGGAGCATAACATGGGTGAATGTATAATAAGAACATGCATGGATATGATGGGCAAAACGAAAGATAATATAAATGCCCGAAAGGATCTGGCAGAGCTTTGTAACCATCCAACTCTTGAGCTCTCCGAAAGTGGTGGTAAGCCACATGGTTCTTTCTTTCTTCGATCTAAAGAAAAGAAAGAAGTCTTGAAATAGTTGAAAAGTTTGAAATTCCCAGATGGTTACGTAGCTAGTCTGAAATGAGCCATGGATGTGAATACGGGAAAGCTCACTGGGGTTGAAAAGTTATGATTATCACATAATCATGGAAAAACTACTACCTGTTATGTTTTGCCGCTATTTTGATGATGTGGTGTGGAAGATGTTTGCTGAGCTTCGCTACTTGTATATACAGTCTATGCTAAAGAAATCACGGTAGATAGGATGAATAAGTTGGAGAAGGAGATACCGGTACTATTATGTAATATGGAAAAAATTCCTCCAGGTTTCTTCAATCCTATGTGTCGGAGTGTAAGAGCTGTGACACTCCTCCGGCCTGCTCGATGGCAGCCCGTGAGGTACCTTTTTTCTGGAGGGGGCTTGGCGCCATACGTGATCTGGGCTCGAGGGAGCGAATGAACATCGAGTACGCGGTTCAGGCCGTCGGAGCATAATACCCTACGTCCACGGGAGTGCATGCTGTATTGTTTGTTTGTATGTGCGTGAGAGGGTGCTGGGTGCGAACCCTTTGCAGGGTGGTCACCCCGGTCCTTTTGTAGTTCAAGGCCAGGGTGGTTACAATGTGGCTTCGGGCACGATAGTTCGCCCCAATGCTATGTGTACCCTATAAATGATCTAGGGCTTCGTCCTCTGAGTAAAGTTGGTCGACAGAGGAGTTAAGTCCTGCTGCCCAGCGTTCTGAGCGCCCCTGACCGCATGTCTGGTGATGATGAAGACATCGTCTTGTCGGCGCGTCTTCTCGCCCTGCGTGGATGGCTTCGTGCCGTTGGGCGGCACTATGCTGCTGTCACGCCTTGTCGTCGTGTCTTGTCATCGTAATAGTGAACGGGCAGAAGACGAAGGCGTGCGTAGTGCGCTATGCTTCTGGAGAAGGCGCGAGCCTTGAATGCGAAGCCTGACAGCGCACTTCCTTCTTGACTTTGTCGACCCACGGCCCACGACGGATCGTGGGCACATGGTGGCTCTGAAGCCCTTATCGACGGGTTTGGTGCCAGGGGACGCGTGGCAGCTCCAGACCTTACCTCAGCAGGGAGGATTGGGCCGTAGCCCAGGGCACGTGTCAGCACCGGAGCTGTCCTCAGCAGGGAGGCTGCTCTGAGCTAGGGGACACGTGGCAGAGACAATATTGTCGGGTGGGCCCAGTGTCAGCCATTTAAACATTCTGTGTTTTCTTTTTCAGTTTTCCCTCCAAAACATTAGAAGCCCATAACTTTAGCTAGGAGTGTCCAAATCGAGTGAACCAATTTTTTTTGGATTCAGCTCTCTGAGTACTTTCCAGAAAATCAGGTTTAGCTCCATGAAACCCTTTAATTCTCCAGAATTAATTCTCCAAATTTTAAACTGTTGAGAATCTTAACTGGAGATTCCTTTGATGGAAAATTCTGATATTTTGCCAGGATGTTCCTTGTAATATCCCTGAGTTACAATAAAAGTTTCAGATCCATCCGAGCTCATTTAATCCACCTAATGGCGTGATTAAGGAAACTTGTCCAGAGAAAAAGAAAAATGTCCAGAAACATTTTTTCAGAATTTCCCTGAACTTGTTTAGTTCATATATTTTACTAGGATTGTCCGAATTAGATGAAACCAATTCAATTAGAACCCTCTGAATCTCTAGTTTCCAAAAAGTCATGGCTTGCTCAATGAAAATCCCTAGAAAGCCATAAGAGCTCTAAATCTGGCCAAATACACATTTATTTGTGCAGGGCTCAAATGAGCATTGCCTCAAATGAAATTTGGCCAAGTCTATGTTTAGATTGTCACCAAACCACAGTAAAAACTTCATGGTCAACGGGGCTGTCTAGCAATACTTATAGTCTTCACCATCTCAATTCAATTCAAATGCATTTAAATTTGACACATAGTATTTTCATTTCGTGTAGTCACTAAGGTCGAAGAAGACCCAGAGGTTCTAGACTTTATTACTCCGGAAGAACATTTAGCCAACGACCAGCAGCAAGGCAAGATTCGGTTTGCATTAACCATTTTATAAAGTCTTATGTTTTGATCACTTAATTTATGCCTTTCCTACAAATGTGCATTAGAGTCTTGATTGGAAACCCAAATGCATAGACAAGAGAACCAGGGATTTGGGGATTAGGTTTTAAACCTCGAGTAGCCACTGCAATGCTAAAATAGTATAGGTTTTGGTACAAGACAAGTAGTTGGAACTACTCGCGAGAATAGGCTAGAGGCACACCACTCGGTTAGAAAGATACACAATGAATCACATGGCAAGAAAATGAGACCGAGTGGAGAGTAAGGGCAGAAGGACTTTGGGGCCTGGGTGCCATAGCTCTGCTTGTGTCAATTGAGGACCGAGCCATATGTGGGCCTGTTGAACAAGCTAGAATAGGACTGAAGACCTACCGGCTATATGGGAACCAGGAAACCGATGTAATTCGGGTAGGGGTCTGTTGAGGCATTGCTTGTCGTCCAGAGGGTAGGTTGAGAGAAGCGAGGTGTAAATCGGCAAGCGGGCACCGAGGATTCTCCGCGTAGAGACCTCCTGCTCGGGACGATAGGACCAGTTCAACACTTGGCTAACGGATGAAAGGTGGTTATGTACGATGTCCGTGATGGTTGCTGTAGGAAACATCGAGTACGGGCATATGTGACGGGTTATTCGGGTATCCCTGCAAGTGTAAATCGATTATAATCGCCGTCCCTCGCGGTCAGTGAGTACCACTTGTTCACTGTACTGTGACGTAGAAAGAACAGATGTAAGGGCCTCAGTTTTTGACACCTATTTGAAGGGTTCATCACCACACCACACACCTCATTTGAAGTAAGTTGATGAACACAAATGAAGAGCATGTAACCACCATCAACATGCTCATTACAGAACAAACTCACATATTGCAAAAGTGGTATTTCCCACATGTGATATAGGTGGGCTGGACAAATGAAAACTCCTACACATTGCTAAGGATGTCCATGCCAAGTTTCACCCAAATTCAAAACCTTTTTAAGGTCATTTTGGGTATAGTTAGAAAGAGTGCAGTTTGAAACCATATTCAAATTCAAACTGTTTTTATCCCATGAATTTAAAAGTGGGAGGCATATTCTTATTCAGCACATTTTTGTGAGCTCACACACCAATTTTCACTCCATTTGGAGTTGATCTTGACATGAGCTAAGTGGGACAAATTCAAACTTTATTTGAATTCAAAACTGTCTTGTGCTGAAATTCATTCAAACCAAACCCAATTTGAATTCTACTCAATTCAAATGGCTCATGGGTGAATAATTTGAATCACCAGGGGTATTTTGGGGCTCACTGTTTACAACAGTGATTAGGAGTAAATTTCAGAGATTAAAACCCCGGGTGGGACCCGCATGTCATAGAGAGAAGGAGGCAAAACTTGCACACAAAATCACAGCCTCGGTGGGAAATTCCACCGAGCAGCTGTCGGCTGTGCCACCGAGCAGCTACCGGCGCCACCAGCTACTTCCCCTCTCCGCGCGCTGGCACCCAGGGCGGCTTGCTCGCGCCCCCACGCGACCGGCACCGCCTCAGCCGAGCAGGAGTCGGCCGGCTTTATCTTCTCTCGGGCAAACCCGAGCAGCGGCATTGTTTCTCGCCGCAGCTCTCTGCTAAATCGGGAAAACCAGCAAAACAATCTCCTCCTTCGTTCCTGAGCTGCTAGACGGCAACCTGAGGTCGCACTCCACCTCCCCAACGCCAGAAACCCCGAGTTCCGACCTCCTTTGCCCGAAAACGATCGCCACCGCGGCGACCTAGCCTCAGCCGAGAGTCAGGCGCCCGTGGACAGCGTTCCACAGGCATTTTCACGGTCCAGCAAGAGAGGCAACAGGAGCGCGCGATCACCGTGCTGCTATCCTCCAAGTTTGGAAGCAAACTGTGAAGAATCCACAGAGAATTTCCAGTTTTTGCTCCGGCGACCGTAAACCGAGCTTCCGGTACGGATTCTTCAAATTATCGCTCTATGATCTTTCGGTGGTTATCAAATCTTGCACATAGATGCTGGACTAGCCAGCGATCAAGTTCTTTTCTGCATCCGTGGCGTGAAACTGTCTAGGAGTGATGAATTTCGAGCTCGATCGAGGGCGGTCATGGCGGGCACGATCGGTCACACGCCGACCGACTTGCCGCCATCCCTGAACCCTTTTGACACCTTGTCGAGCTTCCTAGAAGTACACTGATGCTGTAGTACCGTTTGTTCGAGGTGTTGGCGGGTTAGAACCCACGGTCGACGGCACCGAACCTCAACCGAGGCCGCGGCACGTCGCCGGGCTATTTCCGGTCACCCCCAGCCCGACCTGACATCACCGACGTGTTCCTCGACGTCGACAACCCCCTGGCGGCGAGTTTCAGACCATGGGAGGTCCGGAACCGGCGAGCCGGCGAGCTCCGGGTCTGCTCCGGCGAGGTCGGCGGCGCGGGCGCGAGCGAGTGGCGGGAGGAAGACGAAGCCGGCTGGCCCACGTGTCAGCGGCTGAAGAATTTAAATCGGGATTGGTTGTGGCCAGGATCGGCTGTGCTGGCACGCAAATACCCTGTGGGCCTCAGTGTGTAGGACACCTCCGCGCTCAACACGTGTCCCCGCGGGCCCCCGAGAGTTTAAACTTTTTCCCCGATTTTCAGAATTCTTCCAAACTTCAAATCCTCATAACTTTGGCTAGAAAGCTCCAAATCGAGTGAACCAAATTTTGTTGGATTCAGATCTCTGAGAACTTTCCAGCAAATAAAGTTTCACTTCATGAAAATCCTTAATTCTCCAGAATTAATTCCTCAAAATTTAAACTGTTTGGAATTTTAACTGGAGAATCCTTTGGAGGAAGATCCTGAAATATTGCTGGGATGTTCACCAACATATCCCTGAACTACCATAAAAATTTCAGATCCATTAGAGCTCATTTGATCCACCTAATGGTGTGATTAGTGAAACTGTTCCAGAGAAAATAGAAAATGTTCAGAAACATTTTCAGAATTTTCTCTGAAATTGTTTAGCTCATGTATTTAGCTAGGAACCTTCAAATTAGTTGAGACCAACTCCATTAGAACCCTATGAAAATCTAGTTTTCAGAAAGTCATAGTTTGTTTCATGAAAATCCTTAGAACACCCTAAAAGCCTTCAATTAAGGTCAAGTACATGATTAATTGTGGAGGGCTCAAATGAGCTTTGCTGCAACTAAAACTTGACCAAGTCTCTGTTTAGGTTGGAACCAAGCCACAGTAAAAGTTTCACAGTCATTGGGTTTGTCTAGTAAGAGTTATAGACTTCACAAGTTTAAAAGTTAATACAACTGAATTTAAATTAATACATGTATTGCTTCTATCATGTAGTCGCTAAGGTCGAGGAGGAACCCGAAGTCCTAGACTTCGTTACTGCGGAGGAACAGCTAGCCTACGACCAAGAGCAGCAAGGCAAGCTCCGGTTTGCAGTAACCTTTTTACATGTTTTTATTGTTTTGAGCACATACTTGAATACCTTATTCTTTGATTAGAGTCTTGTTTGGAAACCCAATTGCATAGCCAAGAAAACCATGGGTTGGGTTTAGGATTGCAAACCCCGTTAGCTACTGCAATGCTAAGATAGTGTAGGATTCGGTACAAGACGAGTAGTTGGAACTACTCGCGATCATAGGCTAGAGGCACTCGACTCGGGTAGAGATAGCACATGATACACATGGCAAGAAAGATGAGGCCGAGCAGAGAGTAAGGGCAGCAGGACTTTGGGGCCTGTGTGCTGTAGCTCCGCTTGTGTCGATTGAGGACCGAGCCGTGTGTGGGCCTGTTGAACAAGCTAGAACAGTACCGAAGACCTACCGGCTATATGGGAACCGGGAAACTGATGTAACTCGGGTAGCTGGGTGTTGAAACATAGCTGGTCGTTCAGAGGGTAGGTTGAGAGCTCGAGGTGGAAATCGGCTGGCGGCACTGATATGCGCGTGCAGAGACCTCTTGCTCGGGACGATTGGACCGGTTCAACATTTGGCTAACGGGTGAAAGGTAGTCGCGTACGGCGTCCGTGATGATTGTTGTAGGCAACATTGAGTACGGGCGTACGTGACGGGTTGTTCGGGTAACCCTGCAGGTGTAAATCGATTATAATCGCCGTCCCTCGCGGTCAGTGAGTACCACTTGTTCACTGTACCGTGACGTAGAAAGAACAGGCTAGTTACATGTTAAAATGCTGCTGATTGAAAGGTGAACTTTGCTTGTTAATGGTTTGCTGTAGCTTAGAGCTAATTAAAGTTCATTTCAACTTTGGGCAAAGTACATGAGAGAAATGCGTCTCTTGTTTGATTGCGGCTCTCTCATGTACCTTAGCATAAGGTTCTCCACAACCTACTGCTAAAACATGAAAATAAGGTTCTACTAATTAGGCGAGTCCTTGCAAATGATTTTACCTCATGTAACCCATTACCCCTCATGTAGAAGTTCCATGTTTAGGTGAGATGGGTCAGACTTGCTGAGCCTTCGTGTTCACTGCTTGTGTTTGAAGCTTTTGCAGGGTTCTATGAGGAAGGGACTCCCGAAGAGGAGACGGAACCCCAGGAGGGGAACCCCGTCGAGTGGGAGTCGTGCACGCCGCAGAGTTAGTGTGCGTGTGTGCTAGCAAGGACACGTTCAAGGGCTGAACGTGCACTTGATGCGTAGTCTACGCACGTGAGTGTAGACTGAACTTATTTTGATGTAAACATGTTCATAAACTTGTTTATGTAATAAAATTTTGCTTCCGCTTTGTACCTTTGACGTGTGTTATACGGTGCTGTGCAACACAGCACCCCTCAGTGTGATCCTGGCTCGACAAGACCGTGGGGTCGTGTCAGCGCTGGTATCAGAGCTCGCTTGAGGTTTAACGCACTAAAAAGGTCTTCTTTTTCAAAAATCCAGTGAGGAATGAGTTAGTAGCCCGTATAAGAATGTTATTAGTGTATAGAAAGTGGCATACTAACCTATTTGTCTATGTCGGAAAATCATGTATCTCGGGACGTTTATGTCTTGGGGGGTACTCGTAAGCGCTGCCCACCAGTGCGCGCAAGCTGAAGGGTGGAGCTCCACGGGTGGCAGGTAACCCGACCCGCTTTGATATCCTCTACGACTCTTCATGTCGTTTGGGGTATTCGAGCAACGTCTATCCCTGGAGTGCGTGGTGCAACTTGGGAGACCCCCTCACGTGGTCTGAAACATGAACACGTAACTCAAGGCGTGTTTCGCTTGAGAACATCCGGGCGAGTGATGACGGCCGGGTGTACGAATTGTACGGATTCCGGGTTCGGTGTGCAGCCGAGTCTGATGATTGTTTGAGTTTCTGCAGGTAGCCTGACCACAAAATGGTAGACGTGTAGCATCCGTGTGCGAGTGACGTTTAGTGCCACTGAAATAACGAAGCCGGCTATGTCCGGTATAGGTTTTCCGTTGTGAGGACGTAGTACCGACATAATCTGGTGACGCATCGACGTCACACCCAACTAAATGAACAACTTCATTTAGAACTTGAAGGTTTTGAACTAAAGTAGTAAAACTTGATGTAACTCCTTCCCTTGAACAAGATATTCAAAGTTAACAAGTTTTCAATTTATAGGTTGTTAAGGACAGAGCACTCTGTTGTCAGCTGAATCAAGGCTGAAGTTAATCAGAGGTTAGAAGTTGAGTTCTTTCGAGGTTGGGGTCATATGATACATTCATGGAAAGCTTCGGAAAAGATTTACAACTTTTCTGTTAAGTTCCAGAGGTGTTTCATTCCTTAACCAATCAAAAAAATGCAGTAGAGTTGAAACTGTCCAGAAAACAGGACAGAGTAAAGACTCTCTGTAAACTCTCTGTAAATTAAGCATAACTTCCTATTTAAAAATCCAAAAATAGAAAATGAGGTAGTTCTGGAAAGCTTATGAGATAGGTTACAACTTTGTAACATAAAGTTTTGTCAGATTAGGAAAAGAATTAACTGGGATTCTTGGATCGAATCAGTACCTAAAGCAGGGAGGTGCTGTCCAATTTTCTCCAGAAATTCTGTTAACTTTGACATCTCATAACTTTTGAACCAGGACAGATCTTAGGCCAAGCAAATACTTTCTGGAAAGCTATTGAAGTTAGCGTTGACTTTGATGTTGATCTCCAGAATTGGTTTTGCCTTCAACAAGGCCTAAATCAGGTTGAAATGGAAACTGGTCAGGGCTGTCATGGGAACAGCAGATCAGCAGTCAAATTTGTTTAAAATTTGAACTATGTTTCCAAGTTTTATGGGTTCAATGACATACCTTACATTATAACTCAGAGGTTTACTGTTTAAATAAATATTTGACATTTCTCAACTATATTTTTACAGATGACAGCAGATAAACAGTTGGAGAACGGGTGGGTGGTGTCCCACTGTTCTCATCGCAACGGCTATCCGGAAGCATTGAGGCATATGCTTCAATATTTCGGGTACAACCAGATGCCGCAGTACTTCGCCAAGGAAGAAGGCGAAGAGGGGAACAAGACGTGGACGATCTATGTCGAAGTCCCTGCAGGACCTACGCCACCCGGTTGGGTGCCGTTCACCGTCACGGTAAGAGGAAGACAACCGGAAGGGATGTGGCAAGTGGCAGCCCGTGACACCATGTCACGTTTCTGCCAACTACACGTGCAGGCTATGGAGGGCACTCCATATACGCTCGTTCCGGTGGAGGGACGGGCTCAGCATGTGTGGGAAGAGAGGTACCTGGAGGCAACGGACCCGAGTTGCCCAAGGTACAACCCCGCGGAGGCAAATCTCAGTCTCTAGATGAGGGCGGGAAACGCCGTGATGGACAGCCAAGCTGTTCATACGGAGCATCTCGCCACAAATCTCAAGGAGAGCACAAGCCGTGGACACCATTTAGAGAGTGCTCATAGCGCACTCCATAATGTGCTCCTTCCGACGATCAAGCGACTGAATGAACAACACAATCAGTTGCATCGTCTGAAGAAGGCAAAGAAGAAGAGCCGTGTCGACATCGCGGCGTTGCAAGAACTGGTACAGAATCTTACCCAGCAGAACGAGGAACTTACTCAAGAGCAGGACGACGCTATTGAGGAAGGGCAAGGCTGGGAAGAAGATTACAACCAGGCCATGGACGAGGTGCATGCTTTGCAGGACCTCGTACCTCCGGTATTGGGCGTACCGGTGGTCTTGGGCCTTCCAGGAATGGGAGAACCCGAGATGGGAGAAGAGGTGGTAGATCTAGAGCCACCAGCAGAGGTACCGGAGGAGGACAACCCACAGGAGGTCGAGTTCTACTCCGAGTAGGGGGTTACAGTTGCCATGTAGGACAGCTAGGGTAGTGTAGCCCAAATTTTGTAATCGGTGACATGTCGTGTAGACAGTAGTGTATGTATAGGTAGTGACGACATGAGCACGACTTCTCGGAGACCCGAGAATAATGTATCTTGTATAAAGTTTATGCTTTATCAATATATGTGAATGTTGTGCAAATTATTCGTGTGTCACTTCAATACCTACTGTTGCATATGGAAATTTTTAAGTAAGACATGTGCTAATTGCTGCTGTTTTGAATTTCAGAATAACGCGTACTCGTGCCAACCCGGATGTTGGGGGTACTAGTGAAGGGGGAGAGACCTCCCAACAGCCTCCCGAGGACTCCTCGGGACAACAGCAGCAGCAACAGCAACAGCAAACACCGCCACCGCCACTGCCAACGGTTACATTGGCCGACATCGTCGCGGCAATGGCGGGTTCACATCAGCAGCACACGGAGCTGCTGCAAACTTTAATTGCAAATACGTCTCGACCAGAGAGACGTCAAGACCGGGAGGAGCGTCAACAAAGCTCCTACTCCAACTTCCTGGCTACTCATCCCCCGGTATTCTCAAGGGCGGATGAACCTCTTGACGCGGACAACTGGCTCCGCGCCATAGAGATTAAGTTCGGGCTGCTCCAGATAAGTGAGCAGCGCAAGACTCAGTTCGCGGTCAGCAGCTCCAAGGATCCGCGAGCGCGTGGTGGGCTAACTTCTGTGCTTCACAGCCCACCGACCGAGTGATGACCTGGACGGAGTTCCGGACGGCCTTCAGGGCCTATCGCATACCGCCAGGTCTGATGAAGAGGAAGACGCAGGAGTTCCTGCACCTGCAGCAAGGGAGCCGGAACGCGCTGGAATACTCCAGGGCGTTCAACGATCTCGCGCTTTATGCGTCGTATTATGCCGATACCGACGAGAAACGGCGGGACCATTTTTACCAGGGGCTTAACCCGCTCCTGAAGGACAAGTTGGCGATGTTCAATCGCGGCAGCCTCAACGACATCGTTGATGCTGCGATTGTTCAGGAGGACTCCGGCAAGGAGTTAGCGGCGGCGGAGAGAAAGCGAAGCATGCCGCAGAGCAGCAGAGAAGGAGGCGGTCCTTCTCAGAAGTTTCGGATGGTGAATCGCCCACCATCAGGTCCACGCTGGCAGCCACCACAGCGGTCGATGCCGTTCCGCAGTTGGCCGTACTCTTCACCGGCATTCAGGCCGGCACTGCAAGTACCACCACCGCAACAACAACAGCAGCAGCGGGCGATGCCACGTGCGTATGCACCTCAGCAACGCATGCCGGTCTTTCGTCCCCCGAGCACTACACCAGCAGCGGCCACATGTTACAAGTGTGGTCATCCAGGACACTTCACGAGCAGTTGCCCGGAGAGGCAAGGCGGCGGAGTGGCACCGCAGTTTCCGGGGAGGAATCAACCCTGGAACCCAACTAATGCTCGGCGGGCAAACCCTAGGCCCGGCACTGTCCACCAGCTTGCCATAGAGGACGTGCCGGAGGGCGAGCCAATTCTTGCGGGTATGTTCCAACTCCACCAGCATCCCGCTATAATATTATTTGATTCAGGCGGCACGCATAGCTTCATTAGCCAAGCTTTCATTGATAAGTATAGCTTGCAAATACTACCCACCGATAGTCCTTATGTGATCTGTTCAACGGGTGGGAAAATTTCAGCAAGCATGATGGTCCCAAAAGCACCATTGTTCTTAGAGGGTAGAGTTTACCCTACGTCTCTCATAATTTTAGAGGGACAAAAGGTCGATGTCATCTTAGGGATGTCGTGGTTAACCCGCCATGGCGCTGTTTTAGACACTGTCCTCCGAGTTGTGCACTTGAACTCAGGAGTGCACGAGTCTCGCTCATTATTTCTGGACAGTCCAGAAATAAAACTTCCAAGTGTCTATCAAGCCACAACCATCAGATTGGAAGATATTCCAGTGGTCCGAGAGTTCCCTGATGTATTCCCGGACGATTTGCCGGGGATGCCACCCGATAGAGAGGTGGAGTTCAAGATTGAACTTGCACCGGGAACCATGCCAATATCCCGAAGGCCGTACAAGATGGCGCCCAAGGAGTTGGCTGAACTGAAGACTCAGCTCACGGACCTTCTGGAGAAGGGTTTTATTAGGCCGACCTCCTCACCATGGGGCTGTTCGGCATTATTTGTCAAGAAGAAGGATGAGGCGTTACGGCTTTGCATGGACTATCGTCCATTAAATGCCGTAACCATCAAGAACAAGTACCCGTTGCCACGGATCGACATGTTGTTTTATAAGTTGGTCGAAGCAAAGATCTTTTCCAAGATGGATTTAAGATCCGTGTACCATCATATTAAGATAAGGGCTGAGGACATTCCAAAGACAGCTTTCTAAACAAGGTACGGACTTTATGAGTACCTGGTCATGTCCTTCGGCCTCACCAATGCTCCAGCTCACTTCATGTACTTAATGAATTCGGTATTCATGCCGGAGCTGGACAAGTTTGTCGTGGTCTTCATCGATGATATCCTGGTATATTCCAAATGGGAAGAAGATCACAAGAAGCATCTGCGTATAGTCTTGCAACGGCTGCGGGATCACAAGCTATACGCGAAATTCAGCAAATGCGAGTTCTGGATATCGCAAGTGCCTTTTCTCGGGCATATCATCTGAGCGGAGGGTATCGTTGTAGACCCGAGCAAGATCACTCGAGTGCTGAATTGGAAATCCCCGAGAACTGTTCACGAGGTACAGAGTTTCCTCTGACTCGCGGGATATTATCGGAGGTTCATTCCGAACTTCTCGAAGATTGCCAAGCCAATGACAGAGCTTCTGAAGAAGGCTACCAAATATGTTTGGAGTCCAGCATGTGAATCAGCGTTCAAGGCTTTAGTCAAGCACCTGACATCAGCACCGGTTTTGGCGCAGCTAGACACAACAAAACCGTTCGATGTGTACTGCGATGCATCCGGCATTGGGCTCGGATGTGTGCTGATGCAAGACCGAAGAGTGGTCGCGTATGGATCACGGCAGCTTAGAAACCATGAGCAAAATTATCCAACCCACGACTTGGAGCTCGCTGCCGTGGTACTTGCACTAAAAATGTGGAGGCACTACCTACTCGGTAACCTCGTACATTTATATATCGACCACAAAAGCCTCAAGTACATATTCACTCAGAAGGAGTTGAACATGAGGCAGCGAAGATGGTTAGAATTGATAAAGGATTATGAAATAGAGATCCATTATCATCCGGGCAAGGCAAACGTAGTGGCAGATGCGCTGAGCCGCAAGTCACACGTCAACAATCTGACCATCACACTGTTGGAAGAGAGCGAACCACCACTACATGTGATTCCACACGGAGCTCTCTACAACCTAGCTTTTATCCCTCACCATCCGTGAAGAGATAGCGGCAGCCCAGAAGAATGACAAGGGCATGTCACATTTGCGGAGACGTGTAGACAGTGGGGAGTTGAAATGTTTCCAGAAGGACCGATACAACGTCCTATGGTTCAAGGACCGGATCGTCGTACCCCGAAACCCGGAATTACGGAAGAAAATTTTTGATGAGGCTCACTTGTCAAAATTTTCTATTCACCCCGGCAGCAACAAAATGTATCAAGAACTCAGAAGCAAGTTTTGGTGGACATGGATGAAGCGTGAGACTGCAAAATACGTGTCCGAGTGTGATACATGTCAAAGGGTTAAGGCAGACCATATGCGGAAACTGGGACTGCTGCAACCACTGGGCATTCCTGCCTGGAAATGGGAGGATGTGAGCATGGACTTCATCGTCGGTTTACCCACCACCTTGCAGAAACATGATTCTGCGTGGGTGATCGTCGATCGGCTCACCAAAGTTGCCCATTTCATCCCGGTCAACACCAACTACAACGCCAAGAAGTACGCTTAACTGTACATGTCACGGATCCTATGCTTGTACGGCGTACCCCTTTCTATCATATCGGATCGGGGCACTTTATTTGTGTCCCGTTTTTGGGAGAAGCTACACGCTGCCTTGGGGACGAAGCTGATCCGTAGTTCAGCATACCACACGCAGACGGATGGACAAACCGAGCGGGTAAATCAGATCTTAGAAGACATGCTACGAGCTTGCGCTATCAACCACGGCAAGAATTGGGATGATCACTTGCCGTTAGCCGAGTTCTCGTACAACAATGGGTACCAAGCCAGCATCAAGATGGCACCCTACGAGGCTCTATACGGGCGGAAATGCCGCACACCACTGAATTGGTGTGAATCTGGCGAAAGGGTTACCTTCAGGATTGACCTCATCAACAACGCGGAAGAAAAGGTTCGATTGATTCAAGCGAACCTAAAAGTCGCTCAATCCTGTCAGAAACAGTATGCGGACCGGAGAAGGCGCCCATTACAATTCGAAGTTGGATATCACCTATATCTACGGGTGTCTCCAATGAAAGGCATAAACAGATTTGGGGTGAGAGGAAAGTTGGCACCCCGATTCATCGGTCCATTTCAGATTACCGAAAGATGTGGATCAGTGGCACACCGGATACAATTACCAGAAGCACTTTCCGATGTGCACGACGTCTTTCACATTGCCCAGCTGAGGAAGTGTCTTAAGCTATCAACTACCGTTCAGCTGGAAGATATTGAAGAACTGCAACCGGATCTCACCTATCGGGAGGAACCGGTGCAGATTATTGATGAAAAGGCCCGAACCACACGCAACCGCACGTTGTGGTTCTACAAGGTTCTATGGAGTAATCACTCCATAGACGAAGCGACATGGGAGAGCGAAGGATTTCATCGCACCAACTACCCCAACTTTTTCACGTCGAATATCCGGTAATTTTCCACCGTCCTCTATCTCATTTTCACCTTATAATCTCGGGACGACATTCTTTTAGGGGGGGGGAGGAATGTAAGGTCCTCAGTTTTTGACACCTATTTGAAGTGTTCATCACCACACCACACACCTCATTTGAAGTAAGTTGATGAACACAAATGAAGAGCAAGTAACCACCATCAACATGCTCATGAGAGAACAAACTCACATATTGCAAAAGTGGTATTTCCCACATGTGATATAGGTGGGCTGGACATATGAAAACTCCTACACATTACTAAGGATGTCCATGCCAAGTTTCACCCAAATTCAAAACCTTTTTAAGGTCATTTTGGGTATAGTTAGAAAGAGGGCAGTTTGAAACCTTATTCAAATTCAAACTGTTTTTATCCCATGATTTTAAAAGTGGGAGGCATATTCTTATTCAGCACATTTTAGTGAGCTCACACACCAATTTTCACTCCATTTGGAGTTGATCTTGACATGAGCTAAGTGGGACAAATTCAAACTTTATTTAAATTCAAAACTGAACTTGTGCTGAAATTCATTCAAACCAAACCCAATTTGAATTCTACTCAATTCAAATGGCTCATGGGTGAATAATTTGAATCACCAGGGGTATTTTGGGGCTCACTGTTTACAACAGTGATTAGTAGTAAATCTCAGAGGTTAAAACCCCGTGTGGGACCCACAAAGAATTTCCAGTTTTTGCTCCGGCGACCGTAAACCGAGCTTCCGGTACGGATTCTTCAAATTATCGCTCTATGATCTTTCGGTAGTTATCAAATCTTGCACATAGACGCTGGATTAGCCGGCGATCAAGTTCTTTTCTGCATCCGTGGCTTGAAACTGTCTAGGAGTGATGAATTTCGAGCTCGATCGAGGGCGGTCATGGCGGGCACGATCGGTCACACGGTGCCGACCGACTTGCCGCCATCCCTGAACCCTTTTGACACCTTGTCGAGCTTCCTAGAAGTACACTGATTCTGTAGGACCGTTTGTTCGAGGTGTTGGCGGGTTAGAACCCACGGTCGACGGCACCGAACCTCAACCGAGGCCGCAGCACGTCGCCGGGCTATTTCCGGTCACCCCCAGCGAAACCTGACACCACCGACGTGTTCCTCGACGTCGACAACCCCCTGGCGGCGAGTTTCAGACCATGGGAGGTCCGGCAGCGGCGAGCCGGCGAGCTCCGGGTCTGCTCCGGCGAGGTCGGCGGCGCGGGCGCGAGCGAGTGGCGGGAGGAAGACGAAGCCGGCTGGCCCATGTGTCAGCGGCTGAAGAATTTAAATCGGGATCGGGTGTGGCCGGGATCAGCTGTGCTGGCACGCAAATACCCTGTGGGCCTCAGTGTGCAGGACACCTCCGCGCTCAACACCTGTCCCCGCGGGCCCCCGAGAGTTTAAACTTTTTCCCCGATTTTCAGAATTCTTCCAAACTTCAAATCCTCATAACTTTGGCTAGAAAGCTCCAAATCAAGTGAACCAAATTTTGTTGGATTCAGATCTCTGAGCACTTTTTAGAAAATCAAGTTTCACTTCATGAAAATCCTTAATTCTCCAGAATTAATTCCTCAAATGTTAAACTGTTTGGAATTTTAACTGGAGAATCCTTTGGAGGAAGATCCTTAAATTTTGCTGGGATGTTGACCAAAATATCCCTGAACTACCATAAAAATTTCAGATCCATTCGAGCTCATTTGATCCACCTAATGGTGTGATTAGTGAAACTGTTCCAGAGAAAATAGAAAATGTTCAGAAACATTTTCAGAATTTTCTCTGAAACTGTTTAGCTCATGTCTTGAGGCGGACCCGTCAACCGAGACAGGCCACTCACCCGGGAATTGCATTGGGTGGTGCCGTGTTGTGCGGCACCCAACAGTACACATATGAGGAACAATGTATTACATAAAACAATAGCGGAAGCTTACATGTTTTTCTTTGTAAATACTTTACATCAAGTAACTACAGCGGAAGTCTATATCAACTCACGTCGAATAACTAAGAGAACTTGAGATGAAGTCCAGCCCGCGGACTCCTCTCGCTAGCAACACGAAGACAACAGCAGCGGCTGGGTTCTCCCTGTGTTAAACGACTCGGAAGTCTCTGAGTCTCACCGGACAACCTCCTTTTCAGCATCGATGTTAACCTGCGAAACCACTTATATAGCAAGCGTGAGCACATAGGCTCAGCAAGTCTGACCCGTCTCTCCTAAGCAAGAAACTCTACATGTACGACGGTTGCAATTAGGTTGGCTAGATTTGCATAAAGGACTCGCCTAAAGTCGATCATTAACTTTCAGATTTTAAGCCTCATTGTGCAAACCTTGAGCCGAAAAGCATCGCAACTCCACAATCAAACAAGAAACGCTTTGTTGCGATGCTCCTTGCACAAAGTGAAAGTAAACTTTAATGAGCCTATCTCTAATTCAATCATGGTTGCAATACAAGTTATAGTACAGCCTTATCAAAGTTCAAAGATAAACAATTCCAGTTGTTACTATGTCAAGACGCAGTGGGCAAGTATGCTCATATAACCGCGAGCGACGGTGATTCGAATCAGTACACGCCCGGACTACACGATACGTACACCCGTACTCCGAGTTGCCGGCAGCAACCTCGACTGACGTTGTACGCGGCCACCTTTCCCAAGATCTTCCACATTGGACGCAGTCCAACTGCCCCGAGTACGCAAGCTCCCTCAAGGTACATACCCGCAGTGGTATGTTCTTAAGCGAGGTACCTCCTGCTACCCTGACGCAGAAAGCCTAAGGCTGTTGGAAAAGTTCCACTATGGATCTCCCAAGGTACATCGGTTTCCTGGGTCCCATATAGCCAGTATGCGCCCGGTACACAACTCAAACTTGTCCAATAGGGCCAAGCACGGACGGGCCTTAACCGACACAGGCAGGGCTATGCACGCATGGCCTGCATCATGCTGCATCTAAACCTCCCTGCCCGGTCTCCATTTCTTATGTGTGAACTTTCCTCATCTTCTCTAAATTGGACCCGTTCCATGTACACCAGCCCTAAACTCGCGAGTAGATTCCAACTACTCGTCTTCTACCGGACCTTTCCTACTAACATTAGCATAGCCAAATTCCCTCGAGGAGTTGCTATTCTACCCTTTCTCTCTTAGGTGTTTCTGGTCATGCAAGTGGGGTTTTCAATATCATCTAGACGTAATGCAATCAACGATGCAATGCTATGATCTCTACAAATGAAATGCTTTATAAAACGGTTCAAATGCAAACCGGGGCTTGCCTGTTTTCCAGGTGACTAAGGTTACAATCAGTTAGTGACGATCACTTGGAGCTTGATCACTTGTTTTCCTTCCTCCTTGATCTTCACTTCAAGTCTTTCTCACCTCCTTCACGTATTTGCTACATGATATGATCATGCATATGTATTTAATTGAAAGACTTTTACTAATAAGATCCAATGACAGTTTTAAAACTGGAACTCTGTTTAAGAATTTAAAATGACACTGGTGCTAGTGGTTTGGGTTGGGCTTAAACACTAAGATCAAATGTTAAGTGCTTTTCCCACTTAAGTGTTGATCACCTTAAGAGGTTACACATAACAGTGGCGATCCAGAGCTCTACTGGAGCTGAGAATTTTTATGTGAGTTCCTTGTCACAAGAAAGTTCTCTGAACCAAATTTAGCACTTTTTATGGAGTGGTTTATTCAGAATAATTCTCTAAGTGTTTAGTCAAAGATGAATTAATTCTGAGGTAACACCCATGTTCATGTCAAACTCAGTGAACCACAGTTTCAATTATAGTTCATAGAGTCTACATGGATTTTCCTAGGATTTTTGGAGCTAATAAATTCCCAGAACTGAATTTACAAGTTTTGGAAATTCTCTGAAAATGTTTTCTGTATTCATTTGAATACAGGAACTTACAATCTGAATTACCCTGATTAATTCAACTCCAAATGAGCTGAAACTTTTGCAGGAGTCTAATAACACCCTAAAGACTATTCTGGCAAAATTTGAGGATTTTTGGATAAACCAAACTCCCTCTAAAAATTGCTGAAAAGATTTAAAGAATTTTCCTGAATTAAATAAAGACTTTCATACAAATTTGGTTGCATATTTGGATAGAGTTTGTCAATCGGAATCTAACCCAATTTGAATCACTAAATTCGGAGGTTCCTAGCAAAAGTTATGCTCTTCTAAAGTGTGGGGAAAAATCTGGAATTTGAATAAATCCGGGAAAAGTTTAAACCTGACTGTGGGACCAGGGGCACGTGTCAGTCACCGGGAGCGCGCCACACAGGCTACAGAATTGTTTCCCACGCTGTCACAGTCGATCCCATGCCACAGAGTATCGGGCCCACTGTTGCCATGCGACTGATGCGTGGGGCCGGTAGCATCTTCGTCTACCTCCCGCCCCCGCGCTTCTACGCCGCCGGGCTCGCCGGAGTTCGCCAGTTTTCGTTGCTCCGACCAACTCCCGAGCTGTCACTCGCCGCCAGGCCGTATTTTAACCCAAGGAACACGATGGTGGGACTTCCCTAGACCGGCGAGGTTCCTAAACCACCCCGCACCGGTGCAGCGTCTCTGAGGGAGTCCGGCAACGTTGCCCCGATGCTCTAGCCCGCCAGAAGTCCCCTGGACAGGTTCTACAGCACCAGTGGAGGTTTTCCCTGTTCGGCATGGCCGCATATGGCATCGGAAACGGCTCCAACCTAGGGTTCATCGAGCACCCGATGCCCCTTATTGTGGTAGCCGTCGGAAAAGCTTGAAACAAGCCGTCTACCATGGGTTTCATGCGACGTTTTGTGAAGAAGAAAAGTTGCTACACCAGTCTAGGTTCTGTGTTCGAAATTTGTAGAGCTCTAAATGAATATAACTCGAGAATTTCATGGATTCATACCCGCGGGTCAGTTTTCACCGGCCGGAGGAGATTTCTGAAATCCGTCGACCAGAGGCGAAGACAGGCTTTGTGCTTCGGGTGGAAGCTGCACGGAGCTCCTGCGCGTCCAAAAGTGGCCTCGCTTGGTCGTGAAACTTTCTGGAGGAGGCTGTCCACGGAAGCACGTCGCTGCCGGGGTGTTCGGCCGCAGCGGAAACTCAAGGTTCTCGGCGTAGAGGACACGAACACACTTGGTGATGGCTCGAGGAGGTCGAGGGGTCTACGGTGGTGTGGTTTTGCTGATCAGCCGGGGCTCGCACGAGAGCTAGGCGGTGGGCGATCGACCGAGAGTTCAGCGGCTGTTCTCGGTTGATCTCTCGCGCGAGGAAGGGAAGAACAGCGTGGAGGCTTCGGGGTTGAGGAACAAGGAGGCACCTGAGAAGGTATAAGACGGTCGGGCGGCCCTCCAGCGCGACGAAAATCCAGCAGGAGGTGGAGGCGTCGGCTGAACGCGGTGTCGCCCGATGCTGCGCCCATCGGTGTCGGGTGCCGACTGAAGAAAGCAAACAGAGACCCAACACTGTGAGATCTTTTGCAATTTTTCAGTTCACTCAATGACATTTGGGACCCACTGATCAGTCCCTCCTTACCCCCCTCCAAATATTTCCCAAGTTTGAATATTGGGTGAATTCAATTGTGGGAATTCAAATCTGGTATGCATTTGGATAATTGGGCAAGTTTCATCCAAATTCAAATGAGTGTTTGAATTCTTTGTCATTTAAAGTCCATTTTGGAAAATGGGTTGCAAATCATTTCCATAAATCATGAAACTTTGCACACCCCCTAATTTGGACTCAAGGAATTCAAATATGAAACCTGATTTTTAATTTGGCTGCTGCAAATGAGATTTGTAGCACAACAGTTTGGAAATTCCTAGTGTTGCTCTCATTTGAGTTTTTGTTTGAACAGAATGTTCCAAATCTGATTTTTGTTTTTCCACACATATGGGAACTTCCCATCCTTGTTTTAGACACCTCTAGGGTTCCAAGTTCTCAAATAAACATTTGACTTGTGTGAAGAAAAATCCTCATGTGTGTTATCACATATGGAAAAGTTTTAACAAGTCCCAAATTTCACTCATATGAAACAAAACTTTTGCAAACAAGAGTTTCTTTGTATTCACATTTTTGGGACCTTTACATTCCTCCCCCCTTAAAAGGAATCTCGTCCCGAGATTCAAAAAGAAGAACGAGACGGGAGGTAATTACAAAGTTTATGACAAAAGCTCCGGATAGTTCTTGTGGACGTAATCTTCGGTTTCCCACGTCGCCTCTTCCGGGGCATGATTACTCCACAGGACTTTGTAAAATCTCAAAGTCCGGTTCCTGGTGGCCCGGGTCTTTTCGTCGATAATCTGAATAGGTTGCTCGACGTAGGTGAGACCCGGCTTCAACTCGTCGATGTCTTCGGTGCGGATGGCAGAGGTAAACTTGAGACATTTCCGCAGATGGGACACGTGGAATATGTCATGAATACCGGCAAGGCTTGCCGGTAGTTCCAGCCGGTAGGCTACAGTTCCACACTTCTCCGTGATAGTAAATGGACCGATGAATCGGGGAGCAAGTTTCCCCTTGACACCGAACCGATGAATCCCCTTCATCGGAGACACACGAAGATACACGTGCTCTCCGACATCGAAATGCAGCGGTCGATGTCTCTGGTCCGCGTAGCTCTTTTGACGAGATTGGGCAGCCTTGAGGTTCTCTTGTATTATCCGAACTTTCTCTTCGGCTTCATTGACAAGATCAACCCCGAATGTTACTCGTTCACCGGATTCGCACCAGTTCAATGGTGTACGGCACTTCCGGCCGTATAGAGCTTCATATGGTGCCATTTTGATGCTCGTCAGATATCCGTTGTTGTACGAGAACTCCACCAGCGGTAAGTGATCATCCCAACTCTTACCGTGGTGGATGGCACATGCACTTAGCATATCTTCCAGTATTTGATTCACCCTCTCAGTTTGCCCATCGGTTTGAGGGTGATATGCAGAGCTTCTAATCAACTTCGTCCCCAAGGATGCGTGTAGCTGTTCCCAGAAACGGGCTACAAACAGCGATCCTCTATCTGACACAATGGTGCGGGGAACTCCATGTAAGCACAAGATCCGTGCTACGTACAGCTCTGCATACTGCTTTGCGTTGTACCTAGTATGCACAGGGATGAAATGTGCTGATTTGGTTAACCGGTCCACAATTACCCAAATCGAATCATGGTTGTGGGAGGTCATCGGCAACCCGACGATGAAGTCCATACTCAAGTCTTCCCACTTCCATGCCGGTACATGCAATGGTTGCAACAGGCCTGACTTCTTCATATGGTCGGCCTTGACTCTCCGACACGTATCACATTCTGAAACGTATTTTGCAACTTCTCGTTTCATACGTGTCCACCAAAACTTCTTCCGGAGGTCTTGGTACATTTTATTACTGCCCGGATGAATGGAAAACATGGACAAATGAGCTTCATCCCAAATTTTCTTCCGTAGTCCCATATCCCGGGGTACTACAATCCGGTCGTTGAACCATAAGGTACCTTCATCGTCCTTCCGGAAGCACTTCATTTCTCCGTTGTCTATCCTCCGCCGTATGTGAGACATACCCTTGTCTTTTTGTTGAGCATCAATGATGTCCTCTCGGATAGTAGGAATGAGAGCGAGATTATAGAGAGCTCCATACGGGATGACACGGAGGCTTGGTTCTTCATCATCCATTTCGGCAATAGTCAGGTGATGAATATGCGCCTTACGACTCAGCGCATCGGCAACCACATTCGCCTTTCCTGGATGATAATGAATCTCTAGTTCATAGTCCTTAATGAGCTCTAGCCATCTTCGTTGCCTCATGTTCAATTCTTTCTGAGTGAAGATGTACTTCAAGCTCTTGTGATCGGTGTAGAGGTGTACAAGATTTCTGAGCATGTAATGCCTCCACATCTTCAAAGCAAGGACCACGACAGCTAACTCAAGATCATGAGTTGGATAATTCTGCTCGTGAGTTTTGAGTTGACGAGATCCATAAGCGACCACTCGTCTTTCTTGCATCAGCACACAGCCAAGACCGATGCCAGATGCATCGCAATAAACGTCGAATGGCTTTGTCGTATACGGCTGAGCAAGAACTGGGGCTGTTGTGAGATGCTTCACTAAAGTCTTGAAAGCTTGTTCACACGCAGCACCCGACATAAATCTGGTGTTCTTCTTTAATAATTCCGTCATGGGTTTAGCAATATTGGAGAAACTCGGAATAAACCTCCGGTAGTAACCTGCTAAACCGAGGAAGCTTCGGATTTCATGTACTGACTTTGGTGACTCCCATTTCTGTACTTGGATAATCTTACTCGGATTTACAGCGATGCCCTCCGCTGAAATAATGTGTCCAAGAAAAGGTACTTGATTAATCCAGAATTCACACTTGCTGAATTTTGCATAGAGCTGATGATCTCGCAATCTTTGTAGCACAATATGCAGATGTTCAGCATGTTCTTCCTCTGACTTGGGGTACACCAAGATATCGTCGATGAAGACAACGACGAATTTATCCAACTCCGGCATGAATACTGAATTCATTAGGTACATAAAGTGTGCCGGGGCGTTGGTCAAACCAAAAGACATAACGAGATACTCATACAGCCCGTATCTCGTTGAGAATGCCGTCTTCGGAATATCTTCTGCCCGGATTTTAATCTGGTGATATCCGGACCGAAGATGCATCTTTGAAAATACCTTCGCACCCACTAATTGATCGAAGAGCATATCAATGCGAGGTAGTGTATACTTGTTCTTGATGGTGACGGCGTTCAAAGGACGATAATCAACACAAAGCCGTAGTGTTTCGTCCTTCTTCTTGACAAACAATGCTGAACAACCCCAAGGTGACGAACTTGGTCGTATAAAGCCCTTGCTCATTAGGTCATTCAGCTGTGTCTTCAATTCTGCCAGTTCATTGGGTGCCATCTTGTACGGCCTTCGTGATGTCGGTGTTGTTCCCGGTATAAGTTCAATCTTGAACTCAACGTCTCGTTCGGGCGGCATGCCCGGTAAATCCTCGGGAAATACATCTGGATACTCACGTACCACCGGAATGTCCTCTATCTTAACAACTTCCGTGTGGTTCACTGTTGCAATCTGCTGCCGTCTGGCGCCCAGAATTAATATATGAAGACCGTGCTGTGGGGAGTTGAGCTCAACGGTCCTGGAGCTGATGTTAAGAACCGCTCTGTGGTAATTCAACCACGACATCCCCAAAATGATGTCGATCTTCAGACCTTCAAGAATAATGAGGGTCGTAGGGTATATTCTGCCCCCCAAACAAAGAGGTGCTCGGGAGACAACCTCACTTGCGGTACAGCTGCCCCCGGGCGAAGATATGAGGTATTGCCTCTTTGTATAAACGGTTTGGAGCTGATGTTGAGCCACAAAAGATTGGCTAATGAAGTTGTGTGTGGAACCAGAATCAAAGAGAACTAAAACTGGTAGCTGATTCAGAGAAAACATCCCTGCTAAAGCGGCTTCTCCTTCCGGAACATCATCAATCACAGTATAGTGAATATTGCCCCTTATCTGCCCTCCTATCTGCAGATTAAGGTACGGATCGTATTGTTGTAAATATGATGACCCGTAGCCTCGAATTCCCTCCGAACATTGCCTAGCATAATGGCCCATACGCCCACAAGTAAGACACGGATGCCTCTCCGGTTCTTCGTTGACTTGCGGTGGAATGCTAGGTACATATGGCTGCAGCGATGGAGCACAAACCACCGTCTGATGCTGCGGCAGTGGAGGTGGTGCAAGTTGTAGAACTTGACCAGTAATCAATCTCTGAGGAGTTGATCGTATAGGTGGCCTCCATTTTTCACCGGATGGCGTTTGATACACCAAACGGTACTTCTGAGGCACATAACTTGTGCTGGCCTGCTTGATCTCACTCATCTTTCTCTTCTCTGCTTGCCACTCAAGTGTCGGCTTCTCTTGAATGAAAGCCGCATCGACCATGTCGGTGTAACTGCCGTTATTGTGTACGGCCAACTTTTCCCGTAATATGGCACTCAGGCCATGGAAGAATAGGTCACACCGTGCCTCTTCTTTCGCCACATACTCGGGAGCATATTGGGCCAAAAGATTAAATCTCCTGACATACTCGAGGACACTCATGTCCCCTTGCTTCAAGCCCAAAAATTCCTCCCGCTTTTCCTTGACAATACCTAGTGGTATGTAACGTGTACGAAAGGCTTCACAAAACTCTCTCCATGTCACTTGATGGCCCTCCGGATTGGTGGCAATATGATCCACCCACCAGTTTCCGGCGGCTCCATGGAGTTGTTGAGCGGCAAACTTTGTCTTCTGGTATTCATCACACTTGAATACTCCAAATTTTGACTCCATGACACGAAGCCATTGATCTGCTTCCACAGGTTTGGTGGCTTCAGTAAAAATTGGCGGTTGAGTCGCCAAGAAATCCAGATAAGCGTCCCGAGACGGAACGACTTGTTGCATGTTCTGGAGTACGCCTTGCTGTACCAAAGCTTGGAGTAAGAGTGTGTGTTCTTGCGTTGCTTCTTGGAGTAGCCTAGTGTTCTCTTGGTTACACTCGACGACTCGAGTCATAAGATCCATCCATCCCGTGGATGGTGGTTCCGATGGTGGAATAGAAGCATCACCACCTCGACGAGAACTTCCGTCCCTACTCCTAGAGCGAGTATGAACTATACTGCAAACATGTAGTTAAGAAGAGTTAAACAAGAACTCAGCAGTATGTGAGACTAATGAAAACATGATTATGTCAAAACTTTAGTAAAAGCAGTAACAAAATCCATGTTTACACAATTCCTTAGTAGGCATAACTATCCAGCCTATCTATACAGGACAGACCTTTATGCACTATATCCAGATTCTGATCTAGTTATTAGCATTTCCATAACTCAAGTCGAATACCAAAGTTAAAATTAACTTCAGTATCTTTCCAACGAGTATTCATATGCTTTCAGATCATCTCTGGATTAAGAGTTATGATTTTCCAAATTTGACAGAATTCCTGGATAAAATTTGCCAGCACCTCCTTTGTATGTGGCTGATTTTATCACAGTTGTATATGTAAATACAATAAGAACCTGAACAAACTTTGAACTACAACAATGTTGCACATTTCATAACCTATCCAATGGTGTACCATAGGCTCCTTAAGGGTTTATCTACAGAAAGTTATGGCTTAAAAACAGAAAGGTCGAAAGAGGTTTTGTTGCTGTTCTGGTTTTGGACAGTTTATCTTCCTCTGAACTTTCTACCCATTTAGCTTGTGATTTTGCTCTGGAGCTCTACAAATGAGTTGTAGATCACTTGAAAATCTTTCCAGAACTGTATTATACACCTTAATTGGGTCAAGCTACTCAGAGTTATGCTCTGTTGAGATCCAGTAAAAATTTCTGCCGAAAACAGAGCACTCTGTTTTTGAAATCTTTGAAGCCTAGTCTTCCTCTCATTTGAATCTTAGCTCAAAATAAGAGTTCAGTAACTAATATTTGTTTCAAACTTCCATTTTTATTTGAAAGTTAGTTCATGAGTCATTTCTTCAAAGGAAAGGGGTTATTATGTTTAGTACGGCATCGATGCACCGTAAGAAGCATGTCGGTACTACGTAGCCTCACCAAAAATAAATTCTAACCGGATTATACCGGCATAAACGTATCTTAGGTGGCACTAAAACGATCACTCGCAAACGTGTACTATTCTTACTATGATTTCGTGGTTAATCCTGCATAAGTCACACTCAATCGTCAGGTCCGGCTGCACACCGAACCCGGTATCCATACAGTTCCTACACCCGTCCGTCATCACTCGCACAGGTGTTCTCAAGCCAAACACGCCTTGAGCTACGTGTTCACGTTATTAACCACATGACGGGGTTTCCCAAATTGTACCACGCACGCCAGGGACAGACATTGCTCGAGTACCCCAAACGACATGAAGAGTCGTAGAGGATAAAGCGGGTCAGGTTACCTGCCACCTATGGGGCTCCAGCCTTCAGCTTGTGCGCACTAGTGGACAGCGCTTACGTGCACCCCCCAAGACATAAATCGTCCCGAGATGCACGATTTTCCGACATAACAAATAAGTTAGGTTGCCACCTTTATATTAAGATAATAGTAATCCTTATGTGGGCCTAGTACCGTATTCTCACCGTAACCTAAACTTTTGTCGTAATACTTTCCTTATTCCGTGTGCTATTACCAATGCGGCTCTGATACCAGCTGAGGCGGACCCGTCAACCGAGACAGGCCACTCGCCCGGGAATCGCATTGGGTGGTGCCGTGTTGTGCGGCACCCAACAGTACACATATGAGGAACAATGTATTACATAAAACAATAGCGGAAGCTTACAAGTTTTTCTTTGTAAATACTTTACATCAAGTAACTACAGCGGAAGTCTATATGAACTCACATCGAATAACTAAGAGCACTCGAGATGAAGTCCAGCCCGCGGACTCCTCTCGCTAGCAACACGAAGACAACAGCAGCGGCTGGGTTCTCCCTGTGTTAAACGACTCGGAAGTCTCCGAGTCTCACCGGACAACCTTCTTTTCAGCATCGATGTTAACCTGCAAAACCACTTATATAGCAAGCGTGAGCACATAGGCTCAGCAAGTCTGACCCGTCTCTCCTAAGCAAGAAACTCTACATGTACAACGGTTGCAATTAGGTTGGCTAGATTTGCATCAAGGACTCGCCTAAAGTCGATCCTTAACTTTCAGATTTTAAGCCTCATTGTGCAAACCTTGAGCCGAAAAGCATCGCAACTCCACAATCAAACAAGAAACGCTTTGTTGTGATGCTCCTTGCACAAAGTGAAAGTAAACTTTAACGAGCCTATCTCTAATTCAATCATTGTTGCAATACAAGTTATAGTACAGCCTTATCAAGTTCAAAGATAAACAATTCCAGTTGTTATTACGTCAAGACGCAGTGGGCAAGTATGCTCATATAACCGTGAGCGACGGTGATTCGAATCAGTACACGCCCGAACTACACGACACGTACACCCGTACTCCGAGTTGCCGGCAGCAACCTCGACTGACGTTGTACGCGGCCACCATTCCCAAGATCTTCCACATTGGACGCAGTCCAACTGCCCCGAGTACGCAAGCTCCCTCAAGGTACATACCCGCAGTGGTATGTTCTTAAGCGAGGTACCTCCTGCTACCCTGACGCCGAAAGCCTAAGGCAGTTGGAAAAGTTCCACTATGGATCTCCCAAGGTACATCGGTTTCCTGGGTCCCATATAGCCAGTATGCGCCCGGTACACAACTCAAACTTGTCCAACAGGGCCAAGCACGGACGGGCCTCAACCGACACAGGCAGGGCTATGCACGCATGGCCTGCAACCTGCTGCATCTAAACCTCCCTGCCCGGTCTCCATTTCTTATGTGTGAACTTTCCTCATCTTCTCTAAATTGGACCCGTTCCAAGTACACCAGCCCTAAACTCGCGAGTAGATTCCAACTACTCGTCTTCTACCGGACCTTTCCTACTAACATTAGCGTAGCCAAATTCCCTCGAGGAGTTGCTATTCTACCCTTTCTCTTTTAGGTGTTTCTGGTCATGAAAGTGGGGTTTTCAATATCATCTAGACATAATGCAATCAACGATGCTAAGCTATGATCTCTACAAATGAAAATGCTTTATAAAACGGTTCAAATGCAAAACCGGGGCATGCCTGTTTTGCAGCTGACTAAGGTTACAATCAGTTAGTGACGATCACCTGGAGCTTGATCACTTGTTTTCCTTCCTCCTTGATCTTCACTTCAAGTCCTTCTCACCTCCTTCACGTATATGCTACATGATATGATCATGCATATGTATTTAATTGAAAGACTTTTACTAATAAGATCTAATGACAGTTTTAAAACTGGAACTCTGTTTAAGAATTTAAAATGACACTGGTGCTAGTGGTTTGGGTTGGGCTTAAACACTAAGATCAAATGTTAAGTGCTTTTCCCACTTAAGTGTTGATCACCTTAAGAGGTTACACATAACAGTGGTGATCCAGAGCTCTACTGGAGCTGAGAATTTTTATGTGAGTTCCTTGTCACAAGAAAGTCCTCTGGACCAAATTTAGCACTTTTTATGGAGTGGTTTATTCAGAATAATTCTCTAAGTGTTTAGCAAAGATGAATTAATTCTGAGGTAACACCCATGTTCATGTCAAACTCAGTGAACCACAGTTTCAATTATAGTTCATAGAGTCTACATGGATTTTCCTAGGATCTCTGGAGCTAAGAATTTCCAGAACTGAATTTACAAGTTTTGGAAATTCTCTGAAAATGTTTTCTGTATTCATTTGAATACAGGAACTTACAATCTGAATTACCCTGATTAATTCAACTCCAAATGATCTAAAACTTTTACAGGAGTCTAATAACACCCTAAAGACTATTCTGGCAAAATTTGAGGATTTTTGATGAACCAAACTCCCTCTAAAATAAAGACTTTCATACAAATTGGGTTGCATATTTGGATAGAGTTTGTCAATCTGAATCTAACCCAATTTGAATCACTAAATTTGAGGTTCCTAGAAAAAGTTATGCTCTTCTAAAGTTTGAGGGAAAATCTGGAATTTGAATAAATCCGGGAAAAGTTTAAACCTGACTGTGGGACCAGGGGCACGTGTCAGTCACCGGGAGCGCGCCACACGGGCGACAGAATTGTTTCCCGTGCTGTCACAGTCGATCCCGTGCCACAGAGTATCCGGCCCCTGTTGCCGTGCGACTGATGCGTGGGGCCGGTAGCATCTTCGGCTACCTCCCGCACCCGCGCTTCTGCGCCGCTGGGCTCGCCGGAGTTCGCCGGTTTTCGTTGCTCCGACCAACTCCCGAGCTGTAACTCGCCACCAGGCCCTATTTTAACCCGAGGAACACGATGGTGGGACTTCCCCAGACCGGCGAGGTTCCTAAACCACCCTGCACCGGTGCAGCGGCTCTGAGGGAGTCCGGCAACGTTGTCCCGATGCTCTAGCCCGCCAGAAGTCCCCTGGACAGGTTCTACAGCACCAGTGGAGGTTTTCCCTGTTTGTCATGGCCGCATATGGGCTCGGAAACGGCTCCAACCTAGGGTTCATCGAGCACCCGATGCCCCTTATTGTGGTAGCCGTAGGAAAAGCTTGAAACAAGCCGTCTACCATGGGTTTCATGCGACGTTTTGTGAAGAAGAAAAGTTGCTACACCAGTCTAGGTTCTGTGTGCGAAATTTGTAGAGCTCTAAATGAATATAACTCGAGAATTTCATGGATTCATACCCGCGGGTCAGTTTTCACCGGCCGGAGGAGATTTCTGAAATCCGTCGACCAGAGGCGAAGACAGGCTTTGTGCTTCGGGTGGAAGCTGCACGGAGCTCCTGCGCGTCCAAAAGTGGCCTCGCTTGGTCGTGAAACTTTCTGGAGGAGGCTGTCCACGGGAGCACGTCGCTGCCGGGGTGTTCGGCCACCGCAGAAACTCAAGGTTCTCGGCGTAGAGGGCACGAACACACTTGGCGATGGCTCGAGGAGGTCGAGGGCTCTACGGTGGTGTGGTTTTGCTGATCAGCCGGGGCTCGCACGCGAGCTAGGCGGTGGGCGATCGACCGAGAGTTCAGCGGCGGTTCTCGGTTGATCTCTCGCGCGAGGAAGGGAAGAACAGCGTGGACGCTTTGGGGTTGAGGCACAAGGAGGCACGGGAGAAGGTATAAGACGGTCGGGCGACCCTCCAGCGCGACGAAAATACAGCAGGAGGTGGAGGCGTCGGCTGAACACGGTGTCGCCCGGTGCTGCGCCCATCGGTGTCGGGTGCCGACTGAAGAAATCAAACAGAGACCCAACACTGTGAGGTCTTTTGCAATTTTTCAGTTCACTCAATGACATGTGGGACCCACTGATCAGTCCCTCCTTATCCACCTCCAAATATCTCCCAAGTTTGAATATTGGGTGAATTCAATTGTGGGAATTCAAATCTGGTATGCATTTGGATAATTGGGCAAGTTTCATCCAAATTCAAATGAGTGTTTGAATTCTTTGTCATTTAAAGTCCATTTTGGAAAATGGGTTGCAAATCATTTCCATAAATCATGAAACTTTGCACACCCCCTAATTTGGACTCAAGGAATTCAAATATGAAACCTGATTTTTAATTTGGCTGCTGCAAATGAGATTTGTAGCACAACAGTTTGGAAATTCCTAGTGTTGCTCTCATTTGAATTTTTGTTTGAACATAATGTTCCAAATCTGATATTTGTTTTTCCGCACATATGGGAACTTCCCATCCTTGTTTTAGACCCCTCTAGGGTTCCAAGTTCTCAAATAAACATTTGACTTGTGTGACGAAAAACCCTCATGTGTGTTATCACATGTGGAAAAGTTTTAACAAGTCCAAAATTTCACTCATATGAAACAAAACTTTTACAAACAAGAGTTTCTTTGTATTCACATTTTTGGGACCTTTACATGTCTTTAGCTAGGAACCTTCAAATTAGTTGAGACCAACTCCATTAGAACCCTCTGAAAGTCTCGTTTTCAGAAAGTCATAGTTTGTTTCATGAAAATCCTTAGAACACCCTAAAAGCCTTCAATTAAGGTCAAGTACATGATTAATTGTGGAGGGCTCAAATGAGCTTTGCTGCAACTAAAACTTGACCGAGTCTCTGTTTAGGTCGGAACCAAGCCACAGTAAAAGTTTTGTAGTCATTGGGTTTGTCTATTAAGAGTTATAGACTTCACAAGTTTAAAAGTTAATACAACTGAATTTAAATTAATACATGTATTGCTTCTATCATGTAGTCGCTAAGGTCGAGGAGGAACCCGAAGTCCTAGACTTCGTTACTACGGAGGAACAGCTAGCCTACGACCAAGAGCAGCAAGGCAAGCTCCGGTTTGCATTATCCTTTTTACAAGTTTTTATTGTTTTGAGCACATACTTGAATACCTTATTCTTTGCATTAGAGTCTTGTTTGGAAACCCAATTGCATAGCCAAGAAAACCATGGGTTGGGTTTAGGATTGCAAACCCCGTTAGCTACTGCAATGCTAAGATAGTGTAGGATTCAGTACAAGACGAGTAGTTGGAACTACTCGCGAGCATAGGCTAGAGGCACTCGACTCGGGTAGAGATAGCACATGATACACATGGCAAGAAAGATGAGGCCGAGCGGAGAGTAAGGGCAGCAGGACTTTGGGGCCTGTGTGCTATAGCTCCGCTTGTGTCGATTGAGGACCGAGCCGTGTGCGGGCCTGTTGAACAAGCTAGAACAGTACCGAAGACCTACCGGCTATATGGGAACCGGGAAACTGATGTAACTCGGGTAGCTGGGTGTTGAGGCATAGCTGGTCGTTCAGAGGGTAGGTTGAGAGCTCGAGGTGTAAATCGGCTGGCGGCACTGAGATGCGCGTGCAGAGACCTCTTGCTCGGGACGATTGGACCGGTTCAACATTTGGCTAACGGGTGAAAGGTAGTCCCGTACGGCGTCCGTGATGGTTGTTGTAGGCAACATCGAGTACGGGCGTACGTGACGGGTTGTTCGGGTAACCCTGCTGGTGTAAATCGATTATAATCGCCGTCCCTCGCGGTCAGTGAGTACCACTTGTTCAATGTACCATGACGTAGAAAGAACAGGCTAGTTACATGTTAAAATGCTGCTGATTGAAAGGTGAACTTTGCTTGTTAATGGTTTGTTGTAGTTTAGAGCTAATTAAAGTTCATTTCAACTTTGGGCAAAGTACATGAGAGAAATGTGTTTCTTGTTTGATTGTGGCTCTCTCATGTACCTTAGCGTAAGGTTCTCCACAACCTACTGCTAAAACTTGAAAATAAGGTTCTACTAATTAGGCGAGTCCTTGCAAATGATTTTACCTCATGTAACCCATTACCCCTCATGTAGAAGTTCCATGTTTAGGTGAGACGGGTCAGACTTGCTGAGCCTTCGTGCTCACTGCTTGTGTTTGAAGCTCTTGCAGGGTTCTATGAGGAAGGGACTCCCGAAGAGGAGACGGAACCCCAGGAGGGGAACCCCGTCGAGTGGGAGTCGTGCACGCCGCAGAGTTAGTGTGCGTGTGTGCTAGCAAGGACACGTTCAAGGGCTGAACGTGCACTTGATGCGTAGTCTACGCACGTGAGTGTAGACTGAACTTATTTTGATGTAAACATGTTCATAAACTTGTTTATGTAATAAAATTTCACTTCGGCTTTGTACCTTTGACGTGTGTTATACGGTGCTGTGCAACGCAGCACCCCTCAGTGTGATCCTGGCTCGACAAGACCGTGGGGTCGTGTCAGTGCTGGTATCAGAGCTCGCTTGAGGTTTAACGCACTAAAAAGGTCTTCTTTTTCAAAAATCCAGTGAGGAACGAGTTAGTAGCCCGTATAAGGATGTTATTAGTGTATAAAAAGTGGCATACTAACCTATTTGTCTATGTCGGAAAATCGTGTATCTCGGGACGTTTATGTCTCGGGGGGTACACGTAAGCGCTGTCCACCAGTGCGCACAAGCTGAAGGGTGGAGCTCCACGGGTGGCAGGAAACCCGACCCGCTTTAATATCCTCTACGACTCTTCATGTCGTTTGGGATATTCGAGCAACGTCTATCCCTGGCGTGCATGGTGCAACTTGGGAGACCCCGTCACGTGGTCTGAAACGTGAACACGTAACTCAAGGCGTGTTTGGCTTGAGAACATCCAGGCGAGTGATGACGGCCGGGTCTACGAACTGTATGGATTCCGGGCTCGGTGTGCAGCTGAGTCTGATGATTGTTTGAGTTTCTGCAGGTAGCCTGACCACAAAACGGTAGACGTATAGCATCCATGTGCGAGTGACGTTTAGTGCCACTGAAATAACGAAGCCGGCTAAGTCCGGTATAGGTTTTCCGTTGTGAGGACGTAGTACCGACATAATCTGGTGACGCATCGACGTCACACCCAACTAAATGAACAACTTCATTTAAAACTTGAAGGTTTTGATCTAAAGTAGTAAAACTTGATGTAACTCCTTCCCTTGAACAAGATATTCAAAGTTAACAAGTTTTCAACTTATAGGTTGTTAAGGACAGAGCACTGTGTTGTCAGCTGAATCAAGGCTGAAGTTAATCAGAGGTTAGAAGTTGAGTTCTTTCGAGGTTGGGGTCATATGATACATTTCTGGAAAGCTTTGGAAAAGCTTTACAACTTTTCTGTTAAGTTACAGAGGTGTTACATCCCTTAACCAATCAAAAAATGCAGTAGAGTTGAAACTGTCCAGAAAACAGGACAGAGTAAAGACTCTCTGTAAACTCTCTGTAAATTAAGCATAATTTCCTACTTAAAAATCCAAAAATAGAAAATGAGGTAGTTATGGAAAGCTTATGAGATAGGTTACAAGTTTGTAACAGAAAGTTTTGTCAGATTAGTAACAGAATTAACTGGGATTCTTGGATCGAATCAGTACCTAAAGCAGGGAGATGCTGTCCAATTTTCTCCAGAAATTCTGTTAACTTTGACATCTCATAACTTTTGAAACAGGACAGATATTAGGCCAAGCAAATACTTTATGGAAAGCTATTGAAGTTAGCGTTAACTTTGATGTTGAGCTCCAGAATTGGTTTTGCCTTCAACAAGGCCTAAATCATGTTGAAATGGAAACTGGTCAGGGCTGTCATGGGAACAGCAGATCAGCAGTCAAATTTGTTTAAAATTTGAACTATGTTTCCAAGTTTTATGGGTTCAATGACATGTCTTACTTAATAACTCAGAGGTTTACTGTTTTTAAATAAATATTTGACATTTCTCAAATATATTTTTACAGATGACAGCAGATAAACAGTTGGAGAACGGGTGAGTGGTGTCCCACTGTTCTCATCGCAACGGCTATCCCGAAGCATATGCTTCAATATTTCAGGTACAACCAGATGCCGCAGTACTTCGCCAAAGAAGAAGGCGAAGAGGGGAACAAGACATGGATGATCCATGTCGAAGTCCCTGCAGGACCTACGCCACCCGGTTGGGTGCCGTTCACCGTCACGGTGAGAGGAAGACAACCGGAAGGGATGTGGCAAGTGGCAGCCCGTGACACCATGTCACGTTTCTGCCAACTACACGTGCAGGCTATGGAGGGCGCTCCATACGCGCTCGTTCCGGTGGAGGGACGGGCTCAGCATGTGTGGGAAGAGAGGTACCTGGAGGCAACGGACCCGAGTTGCCCAAGGTACAACCCCGCGGAGGCAAATCTCAGTCTCCAGATGAGGGCGGGAAACGCCGTGATGGACAGCCAAGCTGTTCATACGGAGCATCTCGCAACAAAGCTCAAGGAGAGCACGAGCCATGGAGACCATTTCGAGAGTGCTCACAGCGCACTCCGTAATGTGCTCCTTCCGACGATCAAGCGACTGAATGAACAACACAATCAGTTGCATCGTGTGAAGAAGGCAAAGAAGAAGAGTCGTGTCGACATCGTGGCGTTACAAGAACTGGTACAGAATCTGACCCAGCAGAATGAGGAACTTACTCAAGAGTGGGACGACGCTATTGAGGAAGGGCAAGGCTGTGAAGAAGATTACAACCAGGCCATGGACGAGGTGCATGCTTTGCAGGACCTCGTACCTCCGGTATTGGGCGTACCGGTGGTCTTGGGCCTTCCAGCAATGGGAGAACCCGAGATGGGAGAAGAGGTGGTAGATCCAGAGCCACCAGCAGATGTACCGGAGGAGGACGACCTACAGGAGGTCTAGTTCTACTCCGAGTAGGGGGTTAGAGTTGCCATGTAGGGCAGCTAGGATAGTGTAGCCCAAATTTTGTAATCGGTGACATGTCGTGTAGACAGTAGCGTATGTATAGGTAGTGACGACATGAGCACGACTTCTCGGAGACCCAAGAATAATGTATCTTGTATAAAGTTTATGCTTTATCAATATATGTGAATGTTGTGCAAATTATTCATGTGTCACTTCAATACCTACTGTTGCATATGGAAATTTTTAAGTAAGACATGTGCTAATTGCTGCTGTTTTGAATTTCAGAATGACGCGTACTCGTGCCAACCCGGATGTTGGGGGTACTAGTCAAGGGGGAGAGACCTCCCAACAGCCTCCCGAGGACTTCTCGGGACAACAGCAGCAGCAACAGCAACAGCAAACACCGCCACCGCCGCTGCCAACGGTTACATTGGCCGACATCATCGCGGCAATGGCGGGTTCACATCAGCAGCACACGGAGCTGCTGCAAACTTTAATTGCGAATACGTCTCGCCCAAAGAGACGTCAAGACCGGGAGGAGCGTCAACAGAGCTCCTACTCCAACTTCCTGGCTACTCATCCCCCGGTATTCTCAAGGGCGGATGAACCTCTTGACGCGGACAACTGGCTCCGCGCCATAGAGATGAAGTTCGGGCTGCTCCAGATAAGTGAGCAGCGCAAGACTCAGTTCGCGGTCCAGCAGCTCCAAGGATCCGCGAACGTGTGGTGGGCCAACTTCTGTGCTTGAAAGCCCACCGACCGAGTGATGACCTGGACGGAGTTCCGGACGGCCTTCAGGGCCTATCACATACCGCCAGGTCTGATGAAGAGGAAAACGCAGGAGTTCCTGCACCTGCAGCAAGGGAGCCGGAACGCGCTGGAATACTCCAGGGCGTTCAACGATCTCGCGCTTTATGCGTCGTATCATGCCAATACCGACGAGAAGCGGCAGGACCATTTTTACCAGGGGCTTAACCCGCTCCTGAAGGACAAGTTGGCGATGTTCAATCGCGGAAGCCTCAACGACATCGTTGATGCTGCGATTGTTCAGGAGGACTCCGCCAAGGAGTTAGCGGCGGCGGAGAGAAAGCGAAGCGCGCCGCAGAGCAGCAGAGAAGGAGGCGGTCCTTCTCAGAAGTTTCGGATGGTGAATCGCCCACCATCAGGTCCACGCTGGCAGCCACCACAGCGGTTGATGCCGTTCCGCAGTCGGCCGTACTCTTCACTGGCATTCAGGCCGGCACTGCCAGTACCACCACCGCAACAACAACAGCAGCAGCGGGCGATGCCACGTGCGTATGCACCTCAGCAACGCATGCCGGGCTTTCGTCCCCCGAGCACTACACCAGCAGCGGCCACATGTTACAAGTGTGGTCGTCCAGGACACTTCGCGAGCAGTTGCCCGGAGAGGCAAGGCGGCGGAGTTGCACCGCAGTTTCCGGGGAGGAATCAACCCCGGAACCCTACTAATGCGCGGCGGGCAAACCCTAGGCCCGGCACTGTCCACCATCTTGCCATAGAGGACGTGCCGGAGGGCGAGCCAATCCTTGCGGGTATGTTCCAACTCCACCAGCATCCCACTATAATATTATTTGATTCAGGCGCCACGCATAGCTTCATTAGCCAAGCTTTCATTGATAAGTATAGCTTGCAAATACTACCCACCGATTGTCCTTATGTGATCTGTTCACCGGGTGGGAAAATTTCAGCAAGCATGATGGTCCCAAAAGCGCCATTATGCTTAGAGGGTAGAGTTTACCCTACGTCTCTCATAATTTTAGAGGGACAAAAGGTCGATGTCATCTTAGGGATGTCGTGGTTAACCCGCCACGGCGCTGTTTTAGACACTGTCCTCCGAGTTGTGCACTTGAACTCAGGAGTGCACGAGTCTCACTCATTATTTCTGGACAGTCCAGAAATAAAACTTCCATGTGTCTATCAAGCCACAACCATCAGATTAGAAGATATTCCAGTGGTCCGAGAGTTCCCTGATGTATTCCCTGACGATTTGCCGGGCATGCCACCCGATAGAGAGGTGGACTTCAAGATTGAACTTGCACCGGGAACCATGCCAATATCCCGAAGGCCGTACAAGATGGCGCCCAAGGAGTTGGCTGAACTGAAGACTCAGCTCACGGACCTTCTGGAGAACGGTTTTATTAGGCCGACCTTCTCGCCATGGGGCTGTTCGGCATTATTTGTCAAGAAGAAGGATGAGACGTTACGGCTTTGCGTGGACTATCGTCCATTAAATGTCATAACCATCAAGAACAAGTACCCGTTGCCACGGATCGACATGTTGTTTGATCAGTTGGGCGAAGCAAAGATCTTTTCCAAGATGGATTTAAGATCCGGGTACCATCAGAATAAGATAAGGGCTGAGGACATTCCAAAGACAGCTTTCTCAACAAGGTACGGACTTTATGAGTACCTGGTCATGTCCTTTAGCCTCACCAATGCTCCAGCTCACTTCATGTACTTAATGAATTCGGTATTCATGCCGGAGCTGGACAAGTTTGTCGTGGTCTTCATCGATGATATCCTGGTATATTCCAAATGGGAAGAAGATCACAAGAAGCATCTGCGTATAGTCTTGCAACGTCTGCGGGATCACAAGCTATACCCGAAATTCAGAAAATGCGAGTTCTGGATATCGCAAGTGCCTTTTCTCGGGCATATCATCTCAGCGGAGGGTATCGCTGTAGATCCGAGCAAGATCACTCGAGTGCTGAATTGGAAATCCCCGAGAACTGTTCACGAGGTACGGAGTTTCCTCGGACTCGCGGGATATTATCGGAGGTTCATTCCGAACTTCTCGAAGATTGCCAAGCCAATGACAGAGCTGCTGAAGAAGGCTACCAAATATGTTTGGAGTCCAGCATGCGAAGCAGCGTTCAAGGCTTTAGTCAAGCACCTGACATCAGCACCGGTTTTGGCACAGCCAGACACAACAAAACCGTTCGATGTGTACTGCAATGCATCCGGCATTGGGCTCGGATGTGTGCTGATGCAAGACCGAAGAGTGGTCGCGTATGGATCACGGCAGCTTAGAAACAATGAGCAGAATTATACAACCCACGACTTGGAGCTCGCTGCCGTGGTACTTGCACTAAAAATGTGGAGGCACTACCTACTCTGTAACCTCGTACATTTATATATCGACCACAAAAGCCTCAAGTACATATTCACACAGAAGGAGTTGAACATGAGGCAGCGAAGATGGTTAGAATTGATAAAGGATTACGAAATAGAGATCCATTATCATCCGGGCAAGGCAAACGTAGTGGCAGATGCGCTGAGCCGCAAGTCACACGTCAACAATCTGACCATCACACTGTTGGAAGAGAGCGAACCACCACTACATGTGATTCCACACAGAGCTCTCTACAACCTAGCTTTGATCCCCACCATCCGTGAAGAGATAGCGGTAGCCCAGAAGAATGACAAGGGCATGTCACATTTGCGGAGACGTGTAGACAGTGGGGAGTTGAAATGTTTCCGGAAGGACCGAGACGGCGTCCTATGGTTCAAGGACCGGATCGTCGTACCCCGAAACCCGGAATTACGGAAGAAAATTTTTGATGAGGCTCACTTGTCAAAATTTTCTATTCACCCCGGCAGCAACAAAATGTATCAAGAACTCAGAAGCAAGTATTGGAGGACACGGATGAAGCGTGAGACTGCAAAATACGTGTCCGAGTGTGATACATGTGGAAGGGTGAAGGCAGACCATATGCGGAAACCGGGACTGCTGCAACCACTGGGCATTCCTGCCTGGAAATGGGAGGATGTGAGCATGGACTTCATCGTCGGTTTACCCACCACCTTGCAGAAACATGATTCTGTGTGGGTGATCGTCGATCGGCTCACCAAAGTTTCCCATTTCATCCCGGTCAACACCAACTACAACGCCAAGAAGTACGCTGAACTGTACATCTCACGGATCCTATGCTTGTACGGCGTACCCCGTACTATCATATCGGATCGGGGCACTTTATTTGTGTCCCGTTTTTTGGAGCAGCTACACGCTTCCTTGGGGACAAAGCTGATCCGTAGTTCAGCGTACCACCCGCAGACGGATGGCCAAACCGAGCGGGTAAATCAGATCTTAGAAGACATGCTACGAGCTTGCGCTATCAACCACGGCAAGAATTGGGATGATCACTTGCCGTTAGCCGAGTCCTCGTACAACAATGGGTACCAAGACAGCATCAAGATGGCGCCCTACGAGGCTCTATACGGGCGGAAATGCCGCACACCACTGAATTGGTGTGAATCTGGCGAAAGGGTTACCTTCGGGATTGACCTCGTCAACAACACAGAAGAAAAGGTTCGATTGATTCAAGCGAACCTAAAAGCCGTTCAATCCCGTCAGAAACAGTACACGGACCGGAGAAGGAGCCCATTACAATTCGAAGTTGGAGATCACGTATATCTACGGGTGTCTCCAATGAAGGGCATAAACAGATTTGGGGTGAGAGGAAAGTTGGCACCCTGATTCATCGGTCCATTTCAGATTACCGAAAGATGTGGATCAGTGGCAACCGGCTACAATTATCAAAAGCACTTTCCGGTGTGCACGACATCTTTCACATTGCCCAGCTGAGGAAGTGTCTTAAGCTATCAACTACCGTTCAGCTGGAAGATATTGAAGAACTGCAACCGGATCTCACCTATCGGGAGGAACCGGTGCAGATTATTGATGAAAAGGCCCGAACCACATGCAACCGCACGTTGTGGTTCTACAAGGTTCTATGGAGTAATCACTCCGTAGACGAAGCAACATGGGAGAGCGAAGGATTTCATCGCACCAACTACCCCAACTTTTTCACGTCGCATATCCGGTAATTTTCCACCGTTCTCTCTCTCATTTTCACCTTATAATCTCGGGACGAGATTCTTTTAAGGGGGGAGGAATGTAAGGTCCTCAGTTTTTGACACCTATTTGAAGTGTTCATCACCACACCACACACCTCATTTGAAGTAAGTTGATGAACACAAATGAAGAGCAAGTAACCACCATCAACATGCTCATTAGAGAACAAACTCACATATTGCAAAAGTGGTATTTCCCACATGTGATATAGGTGGGCTGGACATATGAAAACTCCTACACATTGCTAAGGATGTAAATGCCAAGTTTCACCCAAATTCAAAACTTTTTAAGGTCATTTTGGGTATAGTTAGAAAGAGGGCAGTTTGAAACCATATTCAAATTCAAACTGTTTTTATCCCATGAATTTAAAAGTGGTAGGCATATTCTTATTCAGCACATTTTTGTGAGCTCACACACCAATTTTCACACCATTTGGAGTTGATCTTGACATGAGCTAAGTGGGACAAATTCAAACTTTATTTGAATTCAAAACTGAACTTGTGCTGAAATTCATTCAAACCAAACCCAATTTGAATTCTACTCAATTCAAATGACTCATGAGTGAATAATTTGAATCATCAGGGGTATTTTGGGGCTCACTGTTTACAACAGTGATTAGTAGTAAATTTCAGAGGTTAAAACCCTGGGTGGGACCCACATGTCATAGAGAGAAGGAGGCAAAACTTGCACACAAAGTCACAGCCTCGGTGGGAAATTCCACCGAGCAGCTGTCGGCTGTGCCACCGAGCAGCTACCGGCGCCACCAGCTGCTTCCCCTCTCTGCGCGCTGGCGCCCAGGGCGGCTTGCTCGCACCCCCACGCGACCGGCACCACCTCAGCGGAGCAGGAGTCGGCCGGCTTTATCTTCTCGCGGGCAAACCCGAGCAGCGGCATTGTTTCTCGCTGCAGCTCTCTGCTCAATCGGGAAAACCAGCAAAACAATCTCCTCCTTCGTTCCTGAGCTGCTAGACAGCAACCTGAGGTCGCACTCCACCTCCCCAACGCCAGAAACCCCGAGTTCCGACCTCCTTTGCCCGAAAACGATCGCTACCGTGGCGACCTAGCCTCAGCCGAGAGTCAGGCGCCCGTGGACAGCGTTCCACAGGCGTTTTCACAGTCCAGCAAGAAAGGCAACAGGAGCGCGCGATCACCGTGCTGCTCTCCTCCAAGTTTGGAAGCAAACCGTGAAGAATCCACAGAGAATTTCCAGTTTTTGCTCCGGCGACCGTAAACCGAGCTTCCGGTACGGATTATTCAAATTATCGCTCTATGATCTTTTGGTGGTTATCAAATCTTGCACATAGACGCTGGACTAGCCGGCGATCATGTTCTTTTCTGCATCCGTGGCGTGAAACTGTCTAGGAGTGATGAATTTCGAGCTCGATCGAGGGCGGTCATGGCGGGCACGATCGGTCACACGGTGCCGACCGACTTGCCGCCATCGCTGAACCCTTTTGACACCTTGTCGAGCTTCCTAGAAGTACACTGATGCTGTAGAACCGTTTGTTCGAGGTGTTGGCGGGTTAGAACCCACGGTCGACGGCGCCGAACCTCAACCGAGGCCGCGGCACGTCGCCGGGCTATTTCCGGTCACCCCCAGCCCGACCTGACACCACCGACGTGTTCCTCGATGTTGATAACCCCCTGACGGCGATTTTCAGACCATGGGAGGTCCGGCAGCGGCGAGCCTGCGAGCTCCGGGTCTGCTCCGGCGAGGTCGGCGGCGCGGGCGCGAGCGAGTGGCGGGAGGAAGAAGAAGCCGGCTGGCCCACGTGTCAGCGACTGAAGAATTTAAATTGAGATCGGGTGTGGCTGGGATCAGCTGTGCTGGCGCGCAAATTCCCTTTGGGCCTCAGTGTGCCGGACACCTCCGCGCTCAACACTTGTTACCGCGGGCCCCCGAGAGTTTAAACTTTTTCCCCGATTTTCAGAATTCTTCCAAACTTCAAATCCTCATAACTTTGGCTAGAAAGCTCCAAATCGAGTGAACCAAATTTTGTTGGATTCAGCTCTCTGAGAACTTTCCAGCAAATCAAGTTTCACTTCATGAAAATCCTTAATTATCCAGAATTAATTCCTCAAAGTTTAAACTGTTTGGAATTTTAACTGGAGAACCTTTGGAGGAAGATCCTGAAATTTTGCTGGGATGTTCAACAAAATATCCCTGAACTACCATAAAAATTTCAGATCAATTCGAGCTCATTTGGTCCACCTAATGGTGTGATTAGTGAAACTGTTGCAGAGAAAATAGAAAATGTTCAGAAGCATTTTCAGAATTTTCTCTGAAATTGTTTAGCTCATGTCTTTAGCTAGGAACCTTCAAATTAAGTGAGACCAACTCCATTAGAACCCTCTGAAAATCCAGTTTTCAGAAAGTCATAGTTTGTTTCATGAAAATCCTTAGAACACCCTAAAAGCCTTCAATTAAGGTCAAGTACATGATTAATTATGGAGGGCTCAAATGAGCTTTGCTGCAACTAAAACTTGACCAAGTCTCTGTTTAGGTTGGAACCAAGCCACAGTAAAAGTTTCACAGTCATTGGGTTTGTCTAGTAAGAGTTATAGACTTCACAAGTTTAAAAGTTAATACAACTGAATTTAAATTAATACATGTATTGCTTCTATCATGTAGACACTAAGGTCGAGGAGGAACCCGAAGTCCTAGACTTCATTACTCCGGAGGAACAGATAGCCTACGACCAAGAGCAGCAAGGCAAGCTCCGGTTTGCATTAACCTTTTTACAAGTTTTTATTGTTTTGAGCACATACTTGAATACCTTATTCTTTGCATTAGAGTCTTGTTTGGAAACCCAATTGCATAGCCAAGAAAACCATGGGTTGGGTTTAGGATTGCAAACCCCATTAGCTACTGCAATGCTAAGATAGTGTAGGATTCGGTACAAGACGAGTAGTTGGAACTACTCGCGAGCATAGGAGAGGCACTCGACTCGGGTAGAGATAGCACATGATACACATGGCAAGAAAGATGAGGCCGAGCGGAGAGTAAGGGCAGCAGGACTTTGGGGCCTGTGTGCTATAGCTTCGCTTGTGTCGATTGAGGACCGAGCCGTGTGCGGGCCTGTTGAACAAGCTAGAACAGTACTGAAGACCTACCGGCTATATGGGAACCGGGAAACTGATGTAACTCGGGTAGCTGGGTGTTGAGGTATAGCTGGTCGTTCAGAGGGTAGGTTGAGAGCTCGAGGTGTAAATTGGCTGGCGGCACTGAGATGCGCGTGCAGAGACCTCTTGCTCGGGACGATTGGACCGGTTCAACATTTGGCTAACTGGTGAAAGGTAGTCGCATACGGCGTCCGTGATGGTTGTTGTAGGCAACATCGAGTACGGGCGTACGTGACGGGTTGTTCGGGTAACCCTGCAGGTGTAAATCGATTATAATCACCGTCCCTCGCGGTCAGTGAGTACCACTTGTTCACTGTACCATGACGTAGAAAGAACAGGCTAGTTACATGTTAAAATGCTGCTGATTGAAAGGTGAACTTTGCTTGTTAATGGTTTGCTGTAGTTTAGAGCTAATTAAAGTTCATTTCAACTTTGGGCAAAGTACATGAGAGAAATGCGTTTCTTGTTTGATTGCAGCTCTCTCATGTACCTTAGCGTAAGGTTCTCCACAACCTACTGCTAAAACTTGAAAATAAGGTTCTACTAATTAGGCGAGTCCTTGCAAATGATTTTACCTCATGTAACCCATTACCCCTCATGTAGAAGTTCCATGTTTAGGTGAGATGGGTCAGACTTGCTGAGCCTTCATGCTCACTGCTTGTGTTTGAAGATTTTGCAGGGTTCTATGAGGAAGGGACTCCCGAAGAGGAGACGGAACCCCAGGAGGGGAACCCCGTCGAGTGGGAGTCGTGCACGCCGCAGAGTTAGTGTGTGTGTGTGCTAGCAAGGACACGTTCAAGGGCTCAACGTGCACTTGATGCGTAGTCTACACCTGTGAGTGTAGACTGAACTTATTTTGATGTAAACATGTTCATAAACTTGTTTATGTAATAAAATTTCGCTTCCGCTTTGTACCTTTGACGTGTGTTATACGGTGCTGTGCAACGCAGCACCCCTCAGCGTGATCCTGGCTCGACAAGACCGTGGGGTCGTGTCAACAGACAAGTTGTCATGATAAAATGTTGCTGGTTGAAATCTTTATGTTGATTGTTAATGACATGCTTTAGTTTAGAGCAAATCAAATTTATTTTCATCCTTAGGCAAGTTCCATAAGAGGAATGAATTTCTTGTTTGATTCAGGACTTCTTATGTGACTTAGCACAGGGTTATCCAATAATATGAGGCTAAAACTTGAAAGTAAGGATCAAGTACTTAGGCAAGTCCTTATGCAAAGGATTTCCCACTGTACACTTCAATTCCCGCACATAGAGTTACATGTTAGGTGAGACGGGTCAGTCTTGCTGAGCCATCGTGCTCACTGCTTGTGTTTGAAGCATTTGCAGGATTCTATGAGGAGGAGGCTCCCAACAAGGATACGGACCCCCAGGAGGGAAACACCGATGAGTGGGACCGTGCACGCCGCCGTGTTAGTGTGGTGTGTATGCTAGTGAGAACACGTTCACATGCTGAACATGAACTCTTTTTGCTTAGTCTATACCTGCGAGTGCAGACTATAAATGATACTTGATGTAAATTATGTTTCTAAACAGTTTATGAAATAAAATTTAGCTTCCGCTCATCGCCTTTTATGTGTGTTATCCGGTGCTGTCCATCGCAGCACCCCTCAGTGAGATCCTGGATTGTTGGGACCTTCGGGTCCTCGAAGAGTATCTCAGAAAAATTTGCTGACTTTAAATATGAATAAATATTTTGACTTCATGTGATTAAAGTAATTTAAATTTGAACCCGAATTCAAACTATCCCTTTTCAATAATTGTATCCAAAAGTACTCCAAAGATATTTGGATTGGCATGAAACTTGGCATGAGCATTCCTAATAATGTTTGGGACTTAATAGTGAGCTCAGCCTCTAAAGATAACATGTTGGAATTACCACTTTTGGACTATGTGCCTTCTTCCTATAATTATTCCATTGATGGTTGTTACTTGCTCTTGAACCATGTCTAAATGATTTCTACCATTTGAGCTGAGGTGTGTGTGAGTTGAGGAGCACTTTAGCAAACACAAAACTTGGTCCTTTACATTCCTCCCCCCTTAAAATAATCTTGTCCCAAGATTATAAGGTGAAAGATAGAGAGGGGATGGTGGAGATTTACCGGATATGGGACATTAAAAATTACGGGTAGTTGGTGCAAAGAAACCCCTCGCTCTCCCATGTCGCTTCCTCCTCAGAGTGATTACTCCACAATACTTATAGAACCACAGCGTTCGGTTGAGTGTGGTTCGAGTTCTCTCATCGATGATCTGAACCGGTTTCTCCCAATCTGTGAGATCCGGTTTCAGTTCCTCGATGTCTCCCAGCTGAACTGTGGTTGAAAACTTGAGGCACTTTCTCAGCTGAGATATGTAAAATATATCTTGCAAACCAGAGAGTGATGCTGGTAATTCCAGCCAGTATGCAACGGATCCACACATTTCCAAAATCATGAACGGACCGATGAATCGGGGTGCCAACCTTCCTCTTATCCCGAATCTGTTTACCCCTTTCATCAGAGATACGCGTAGATACACGTGATCCCCGATATCAAACTGTATAAGGTCTCTCCTATGGTCCGCATATTGCTTTTGTCGAGATTGTATGGCTCTCAAGTTTGATTGAATCATCCGAACTTGTTCTCACGCATTGTTGACAAGGTCAATCCCGAAGGTGAACCTCTCGCCGGACTCACACCAATTAAGCGGTGTGCAGCATTTCCTTCCGTATAGCACCTTGTAATGTGCCATTTTATGCTGGCACAAGAAGAAACACTTTCTCCTGATGTAACTTTCTCATGGTGGAAAAGAATCGAATTTGCACTATCCTATTCATACAAGACAACATTCCATTACTAGTATCAACTTCAAACCAATTGTGATTTATTCTTATCTTCGTGCAAGTTACCTCTACGTCACGACTCAGTGACGAAGTGATACTCACAACCACGAGGGACGGTGAATCGACTCGATATACACCTGCAGGGATACCCGAAGAGCACGTCACGTATGCCCACCCGTGGAGCTGCATAGCACGCTCACTCGATGTCGTACGGGACAACCTTTCACCAAACATCACAAACGTTAAACCGGTCGCACCCAAACAAATAGGAGGTTCCCTACACGGAGCATCTCTCTATGCGCGTTAGCGGATTTTCACCTTGCTGTCCTCAATCTACACCTATAAATCGGTGCGTTATGCCTCGACGCCCGGAGGTATTGGTCACATCAGTTTATCGGGGCCCATATATCCAATATGCCTTCGGTACATTCAAACTTGATCAGCGTGGGCTGCACACGGATCGGTCCTCAATCGACACGGACATGGCTGCGCCCACAAGTCTTCCTCTTGCTGCGCCCTAGCCCCCGCCTAGTCTCATTTTCTTAATAAAGTGATCTCACATCACTCGAACCAATCCCGTGTGTCCCGAAACCTATACTCGCGAGTAGATTCCAACTACTAGACTTGTACCGAAGTCTATAAGCATTAAGCACAGCATGAGCTGTGCAAGGACTTAAGTACTACCCTCACTCTTGTTGGAATAATCTGGTTATGCAATTGGGGTTTCATCCATCCTACACCTAATGCACATACATCTTTCACACTAAGTGTATATAAAGCAAAACTTTATAAAACTTGTTAAATGCAAACCGGGGCTTGCCTGTTTTGCAGGGTATAATAGTATATAATTGAGTTAGAATCTTGTCTCCCTTGAGGCTTGATCAACTGATCCACTTCAATGGATTCACTCCGTCGAACTTCTCCGTTGATTGCCTCCGTCGTAAGTCCTTTAGACATGTATATGCACATGTTATTATAATGCAATTTGAAGAAGTAAAGACTCGACTCGTTAATAACAGGGAACTGTGTGGGAGCATTAAGAATGAAGTTCTTGTCCCTGTTGTGCAGAGGAAATAGAGGAACAACCACCTGTTCATAAGGAGTTCCATTAACATGTTCTATGGTTCCTAATGGACATGTGACATGAGTTGAAATGGTTTGAAAGGAACTAAAGGTCCTGATCTCCAATGACTTCGAAATTTTTACATGAAGTCATACACTACACAGAGACTTAGCTTGCCAAATTGAGGCTAATGTGGGTGGAAATTGTGTCTCCCATAATTCCCACCATAATTCTCTATGTGTTGCTCACATACATAAGCATGGAGAACAAGAACAGAGAGATTTAAGGCTCACCCTGAGCTTATAATTTGCATGTGATTCCCAGGTCACATGAAAGTAATTTGGTACAAAATTCAGGCCTTTTACTTGAGTAGTTCCTTCAGAATAATTCCTTAAGCATTTCTACTAAAAGAATTAATTCTGATGTAATGTGCAATTTCATGCCCAATTCAGTGACCTAAAATTCCAAGTATAACTCATGGAGTATGTCTGAATTTTCTTATGATTTTTGGAGCTAAGGATTTCCCAGAACTGATTTTACAAAGAAAGATCATATTCTGGAAAATTTTCAGCACATCAGATTGTACTCTGGGAATTTCTATTCATAATTACTCCAAATGAGCTGAAATTTGCTAGAAGTTCAATAACATCATAAGGAATATTCTGGCAAAATTTGGGGATTTATGGATGAATCAAACTCCCTCAATAATTCTTTTCCATAAAACCTTCAAAGAATTTTCCAGAACTTATTATTGATTTTCATATAAATTGGAATTCATATTTGGATAGATCGTTGAAAAATTAATCCAACCCAATTTGAATCACTTAATTTGGAATTTCCTACTGTAAGTTATGAATTTCTAAAGTTGTGGATGAAATTGGACTTTTTCTTTGAATTGTAAAAGCAACCAGCGGCTGACAATTGGGCCCACGGGGATTTAAATGGACCAGTCACTGACTAGCCACACCGGGGCCACAAACTGTTCACGTGTGGACACACCAAATCCTGGCTTCACAGAAGATCCTGTTTAATTTCCACCATCAGTGACATGTGGGGTCGGCCTCTTCTTCAACCTCCGGTTCCCCCTGTTCCCGCGCGAGCGCCATCTCGCCGGCAGAAAATTCCTCCCCTCGGCCCCTTGCTCCCCGGTTGTCTCCCGGCCAGAATTCCGCTGCCTGGGGGTTTTTGAAGACGGGGAATCCGGTTTTGGGGTCGGTGTGGGCTCTAGAGGGCCGCAAAGGGTCACGCGACAGGCGGCGGCTTCGGTCCATGTCCGGCGACGTCGGCCGTCTGCCCTACCAACCCAAACTCATGGTTTCTTCGCTCTAGATCATCATTGACTCATGGCAAACGTCGTCATGTAAGACAAATGGCTTGGAAACGCCTCCAAAACCATGTCACTGTGCGCCCTAGGTCAAAAATCGGCGGCAAGAGCTAAAACTCAAAGAACACCGTTGGGGCTCGATGATTCTTATTTGTTTTCGATCTCAGTGACTCGCAAGGTGGTCTGTAGCCTACCCTATGATCAGAATGGCCAAAGAAACAATATTGATAATGAATTTTGGAAAATTCTACACCCACGGCCTATGAACGTGTCGTCGGTATTTTAGAAATTCCCGTAGCTCCCATGGAGGAATGGACTAGGGTTTTTGGCAGCGTGAAGAGGAGAGGTTGACGCACCTTTTTGCTGTTCAAAGATCAGTGTGAAATGCGCTGTATCTCCGGAACGTTGAGGAGGCACGGCTGCGGCTCAGACCGGAACTCCGAGGAATTTTCTTGCTGTGCGCCATGCACAGAGGGTGATGGACCGGCTTGGGCAGCTCGAGGAGGTTCAGTGGAGATTGGCGCACGCTTCTACGATCACTGGTAGTCACGAGATAGCCTAGCGGCACCGAGCGACGATCGGGTCCGAAGCTCGGTCAAGCGGCGAGAATATTCAGCTCGTGCGTGCTTCTCTCAGTGAAACGGTGAGGAGGCCGAAGTGGATTGTTTGGTTTGCTCCACTGAGGCGTTACATGTGAGGAAACTTCGAGCACATAGATTGCACGTCGATGCCTCGGTGGCCAGCCCGTGTGTCACGGTGACTTACTCGTGAAGCAGAGAACCGACTGAGGAAAATCCTGTGTGCAGCTGACATTTAGGCCCCACTTAGGTTCTCTCCTCTCTGTACTGCTGGCTGACCCTCGTCTCCTCAAAAGATATTCTCCATGTCCATCTCTTCAATTCAAAAGCTCTGAATTTCAAAAATGGGCCAGAATTTGAATACTAGTCAGACTGAAATTGAAGTCGAAGACACGATTCACCAAATTCAGTTAAAATTTGCATTGCAATTTTGAATTCAGTTTGAATTTGAAACTGCTGGTATCAAATTCCTTTTTAGCCCACCCTAAAATTAAAAGGTTTCCATTCAAATTTTTCCTAAATTTCAAAGGTATGAGGTTTCATGTGAGAGGGATAAATAGCGCTCGGGGTTGCGGTTTTATGAGCAAAAGATCACGCCGGGACTACTCAATACCACGAGCTGGTCGCCAACGCGAGGGAAGCAGCGAGGAGGTGGCCTCTGCTTGCAGCTCGGTTTGTGAGTGGGAGGATCACAGCGTGAGGTGTTGAAACCACGAGTAGGTCGCCAGCTCGATGCAAGAAGCTGGAGGTGGCTGCCCTCGGTGGCGCTCTGAGGAGGTTCGGATGGTGTGTTCGAGTAGAAACAGAGGAGGAAGGCTTTGGGTGTAAGTTTACGTGTCCCACTGACAAGTGGGTCCAAAAACTTTCCCTCGCCTTATCCTCCCAACTCTTATCTCCACTTTGGCAGGTGATCAATTTGGACAATTGATCACGCTTCCTCCAAATTCAAATCAAAATTTGAATCCCCGTGCAGTTCAAGATCCTCCTTGAAAGGAGTAGCAAAGCATCTCTAAATTCCTTCAAACTTTGCATTCCCACTAAATTGAACCTGAGGATTTCAAATGCAAAACCTGATTTTTAAGCTGGCCACTGCAAATAGGAATTTTCGAACCACAGTTGGTATTCCTGTTTTTGAACTGACCACTTTTGAATATAAGTGAACCCATTGAGTTCAACATAGGAATTTAAACTTCCTCTGCACCTGCGAGCTATACACCTGGTTTTTAATTCAACCTTGGCTTCCAACATTTCAAATGGACATGAGAGCTCATTTGGTTGGACACCCATGTGCATCATCACATGTAAGAAAGTTTTTGTAAGTCCCATTTTTCATGAACCAGAAACACAATGATGTTCAAACATCCGTTTCTTTGCATTCACGTTTTTGGGACTTTTACAATTGTATCTGACGTTAACCGGGATAAAATGTGCAGACTTCGTGAGCCGGTCGACAATCACCCAAACTGAATCGTGCTTTTGAAACGTTTTGGGTAAACCGACAATGAAATCCATGCTCACATCCTCCCATTTCCTGGCAGGGATGCCTTGTGGTTGTAACAGTCCTGGTTTCTTCATTTGATCTGTGAGGGACCACAGGACCTCGTTGGGTGGTGCCGTGTTATGCGGCACCCAACAGCACACGGTCGATGAACACACATCATATTACATAAATAGTTTGGCGGAAGCGTACAAGAATGTTTTACAAATAGTTATATCAGAGTAAACTACAGCGGAAGACTATCACTCTCATGAATCATCTCTATCTTAGCAACAAAGAAACAGTCCATCCTGCGGACTGTCTCTTACTAGCAACACGAAGAACAATCTGCAGCGGCGAGGATGCTCTTTGAGTAAGCACTTGGAGGTTCCCGAGTGTCATCGGCATCCCTTCTCATAAGCATCGAGTCAATTACCTGCAAAACAACTCGGATAGCATCCGTGAGCATAACGCTCAGCAAAACTTAACCGTCACCCTAAACATGAAACTCTATGTGAGGTTATGCACCTAAAGTAGGATGGCATAAGCATAATTAAACTCGTCTAAAAGTGAATCCTTACTTTCAGGTATTAATTGCAGCATTTTAAGTAACCTTTGGCACGCCACATCAGGAGTCCACAATCAAACAAGAAACGCTTTCCACCAATGTAAATTGCTCATGGCATAAAAGAATCGAGTTTGCACTAGCCTATTCATCAAGATCCAATACAAAGCTAGTATAATACTTCACATCAATATGATTAGTTCCTTTCTCATGCAAGTTTTTACTACGTCACGACTGTGAGAACAAGTATGCTTGGTCCATTCCGCGAGCGACGGTGATTCGAATCAATAACACCCGGACTACACGACACGTACCCCCGTACTCGACGTTGCCAACAACAACCATCACTGACGTCGTACGTGGCAGCCTTTCCCCCGTTTCACCCCAGCTGAATCAATCATGTCGCCCCGTACAGTAGCCACTCTCATGGTGCACCTTCCGACGTGAGATGTAATGAGAATGTTCCCCACATACTGCACACTGGTCGTCCGCCTGAGGCGACCCGAAAAGTCCCAACGACAGCTTCCCGAGGTACATCGGTTTACTAGGTCCCATATAGCCAGCATGAGTCCGGTACACAACTCAAACTTGTTCAACAGGGCCGCATACAGATCGGTCCTTGACCGACTCGTACAGGTCTATAGCACCCAGGACCCTATGTCCTGCTGCTCCTACAACCTTCCGGTCTCAACTTTAACTTGCTAATTCATTTATGAAGCAATCCCGTATGCCCCTGTTGTTCCTGAAACTGCGAGTAACATCTCACCACTCGACTTCTACCGAACCGTACTTAAGCATGGCAGTTCTACACGGTGACAGACACCTACCCAATACTCCATAGGTCATTTGGCCATACAAGAGGAGTATCAAACACTAGACCTAATGTACAGTTCAAATCTTAACCAAAGGTGAATACAAAATAAAAACTTAATAGCTGTTAAATGCAAACCGGAGCTTGCCTGTTTTGAAGGGTAGTCATATATAAACAGTCAGTGTCCTTGCTGATCCACCCTTGATTCTCTGGAGCTTGATCCACTTCAATGAATCACTCCTTTGAATCCCATTCGTTGTGGTTCCTATTGAAAGGCATATGTACATGTTTTATAGAATGTAATGGAAAGAAGTTATAGAATTAATCTCTTAGGAACAGAGGTTGTATGGAAAATCCAAGCATGGCTTGGGTTGCCTCTGTTGTGCAAAGAACAGAAATAAACTAAATTGAACTTAAGGTCTTAGCTATACACTAGTCATTTTCCCTAATGAATATAATAGATAAGCTGAAAAGATTTGAGTGCAACTGAAGAACAAAAACTCCAATGGCCTCAAAACTTTTACAGCAGGTTCTATAGTACCTAAGGATTTAGCTTGCCAAATTGCAGCTAATGTGGAGTCATATTGTGTCCTCCATAATTCTCACAATATCTCTTATGTATTTTTCCCCTATACATAAGTATGGAGAATAAGAACAGGGAGTTCAAGGACTCATCTTGGTCTGATAATTTACAGGTGAGATCTTGATCATAGGAGAGTAATCTGGTCCAAATTTCAGCCCTTTTACTTTAGTAGTTCTCCCAGAAAAATTCTTTAAGCATTCCTACTCAAAAGAATTAATTCTGAGGTAATGTACATTTTCATGCTCACTTAAGTGAACTACAATTTCAAGTATATCCCAGAGAGCTTGCCTAAATTTTCCTATGATTTTTGGAGCTATGGATTGCCCAGAATAGATTTTTGAAGTGGGAAACATTTTTCTGAAAATGTTTCTGGACTCTTTTGAACACAGTAGTTTGCATTTAACAAATTCCTACTCAAATGATCTTCAAATGAGCTGAATATTTGATAGAAGGTCAACAATATGCTAAAGAATATTCTGGCAAAATTTGAGAATTTTTGGATAAACCAAACTCTCTCAATAATTTTTTTTCAGAAAACATTCAAAGAATTTTCCAGAATTATATATTGACTTTCATACAATTCTGAGTTCATATTTGGATAGACCTCTGAAAATTGAATCCAACCCAATTGGAATCAAGTAATTTGTAGGTTTCTACAAAGAGCTAGGATTTTCTAAAGTTTGAACCATCTCTGGAATTATTTTCTCCCTCTAAAATTTGGCTGGTCCCACTGTTTAAATGCCAGCCACTCAGAATTCAGCCACACCGGGCCACAGCAGTTTGGCGCGCAGCCACAACCGATCCCCGGGCCACGGCTGATCCCAGATCTAAAATTGAGTCGCTGACAAACGGGACCCACGGCTTTCTTCTACCTCCCGCCGCCCCTTCGCGCGCCCGCCGCCCAGCTCGCCGGCCCGACGTCAGAGCTCGCCGGCTTGCCGTTTCCGGCCACCGCCTGATCTAAAACTCGCCGGCAGGGGGTTATCGACGTCAAGGAACACGATGGTGAGGCGTTCTAGGGCTGCCGGTGACCGGAAGATAGCTCGCGACGTGTGGCGGCCTCGGTTGCCCTTCGGCGCTGTCGGCCGTGGGTTCTAGCCCGCCAAACACTCCACCAATGAGCTCTACAGCATCAGTGGATGATCGCAAGGCTCGGCATGGCCCTCAAATGGCTCTGGAACATCCGCAAGCTGGTCGTCACCGTGCGCCCGATTTGGTCCGCCCGAGAAGTGTTCGGTATACCTCAAAATACGTCGCTCCAAAAGGTTTTCATGCGACGGATGCTCAAGAGAATATGATCGCTGGCTAGTCCATCTCCTACGTGCAAAGTTTGACGAGCTAAGAACGAATAGAAGTGGAGAATTTGGGATTCCTGTACCAGATGCTCGGGTTGAAGCCACCGGAGCCAAATCCCGAAATTCGCCGTCACTAGCTCACGGCATGGACTGAGCTTTGGGTGAGAGCAGTGCAGTGGCCGTGCGCTCCCATTGCCGCCCTCGCTTGGCCGTAAAGACCGCTGTGGCGAGCTGCCCACGTGTGCCTGATCACTTTATTGAACTAGGTCATCGCGGCGGCGGTTGTTCTCGGGCACCGGAGGCCGAAGCTTGCTTGCTTTCGGTTCAGGGAGGTGGAGGCCGAGCTCACGGCGATGTTTAGCAGTTCAGGGGAGAAGGGGGCGCGACGTTTCCATGGTTTCTCGGGCAAGCCGCGGCAGCGGAGGTGAGGCACCCGGTTCTTGGTTTGTTTGCAAGGAGGAGAAGGCAGCTGGGTCTTTGCTCTGCTCAGAGTAGATTAACACGCCGAGAGAACCACCTTTGGGCGCCCGAGTGTGGGAATGGAGCAGCTGGTGGCGCTGCCGAGCCCCCCAGTGCCTCCACGGTGGGAGCTGCTCGTGGCTCACGCGAGCTGTTCGGGGAATTCTCCCAATGAGGCTGAAACTTAGTGTGCAAGGCAGTCTCATTACCTCTATGATATGTGGGTCCCACTCCACCTTTTCCTCCCAAATATCTTCTCAAGCTGATCTTCACAATTCCCAGAATGCTGAGTTTAAAAGGTGGCTAGAATTTGAATTCTCCAAATTCAGTTTGAATATGTATGACAAATTTGAACTTGGCTAGAATTTGCAAATGCTTCTCTTTAACTCCTTTTTGAGCCCACCCTACAAATGCAAAGTTGGTGATAAAACTTTTTACTATAAATCCAGCTATAGGGCTGTATGCTTATTCAAAGTTTTTGGTCACCACATGTGTGAACTTTGAATTTCAAATCAGATTTTTAAACTTACATGCAAAGAGGTATTTAACTCCTTATTGGTTTAACACTTTTAAATAAAAATGTGAGCCTCAATTAGGATGGTCATCCATGTATTACTTTGCATGAAGAAAAGTTTTAGCAAGTCCCATTTTTCATGCATTTGCCACACATATGAACTCAAACCTTGGTTTTTATTCATACATATTTTTGGGACTTTTACATTCCTCCCCCCTTAAAAGAATCTCGTCCCGAGATTACAAAAGAGGAACAAGACGGGAGAGGTAATTACAAACTGTACAACGCTAAAAATTCCGGATAGTTGGTGCGGAGGTAATCTTCACTTTCCCACGTTGCCTCTTCCGTGGTATGATTACTCCACAGCACCTTGAAGAATCTGATGGTCCGGTTCCAGGTTACCCGGGCCTTTTCATCCAAAATCTGAACTGGTCGCTCGGTCTAGGTCAGGTCCGGTTTCAACTCGTCGATGTCTTCGGTGCGAACAGCAGCGGTGAATTTGAGGCACTTCCGCAGCTGTGAAACATGAAATACATCATGAACAACCGCTAGACTCGCCGGTAATTCTAGCCGGTAGGCTACGGGTCCGCACTTCTCCGTGATAGCAAAAGGAGCAATAAAACGGGGAGCGAGTTTCCCCTTTACACCGGACCGGTGAATTCCCTTCATCGGAGATACATGAAGATATACGTGCTCTCCGACGTCAAAATGTAATGGCCTATGCCTTTGATCAGCGTAGCTCTTCTGTCGGGATTCTGCAGCCTTCAAGTTCTCTTGTATCAACCGAACTCGGTCTTCGGCTTCGTTGACAAGATCAATCCCAAACAGAACTCTTTCGCCGGACTCACACAAATTCAGCGGTGTGTGACACTTCCGGCCGTAGAGAGCTTCATACGGTGCCATTTTAATACTCGCTTGATAACCGTTGTTGTATGAAAACTCCGCCAGCGGTAGGTGATCATCCCAATTCCTACCGTGGTGGATGGCACACGCTCTCAACATATCCTCAAGCACTTGATTCACCCTCTCAGTTTGTCCATTGGTTTGAGGGTGATATGCAGAGCTTCTAGTCAGCTTGGTGCCCAATGAGGCATGCAGCTGCTCCCAAAAACGAGCAACAAACAGCGCACCTCGATCTGAGATGATGGTCTTCGGGACACCATGTGAGCATATAATTCTGGAGATGAATAACTCCGCATATTGCCTTGCTCGATAATGAGTGTTCACCGGTATAAAATGAGCTGATTTTGTCAACCGGTCGACGATCACCCATATCTAGTCATGCTTCCTGGATGTGAGCGGTAATCCGACGATGAAGTCCATACTCACATCCTCCCATTTTCATGCCGGTATCTTCAAAGGTTGTAGCGGTCCAGCTTTCCGCATATGATCAGCCTTGACCCGTCTACACGTATCACACTCGGATACGTATTTAGCGATTTCCCTCTTCATCCTTGTCCACCAAAATTTCTGTTTCAAATCTCGGTACATCTTGTTACTACCGGGATGAATGGAAAACTTTGACAGGTGGGCTTCATCCAATATCTTCTTCCGGAGTTTCATATTGCGCGTACCACTATACGGTCATTGAACCATATTGTACCGTTCTCATCCTTCCGGAAACATTTCACCTCTCCATTTTCTAGTCTTCTCCGTATGTGAGACATACCTCTGTCTCTTCTTTGAGCCTCAACAATCTCTTCACGGATTGTTGGAATGAGCGCGAGATTATAAAGCGCGCCATACGGAATGACACGGAGACTTGGTTCTTCAGCTTCTAACTCAACAGCCGCCAAGTTGTGAACGTGGGCTTTCCGACTAAGCGCGTCGGCAACCACGTTTGCTTTTCCCAGATGATAGTGGATCTCAATTTCATAATCTTTTATGAGCTCCAACCATCTCCGTTGTCTCATATTCGGCTCCTTCTGCGTGAAGATATACTTCAAGCTTTTATGGTCGGTGTAGAGGTGAACAAGATTACCAAGTAGGTAATGCCTCCACATCTTCAACGCCAACACCACTGCAGCAAGCTCAAGATCGTGAGTTGGACAATGCTGCTCGTGGTTTCGCAGTTGACGAGACCCATAGGCGACTACACGCCCTTCTTGCATCAGACGCAGACGAGACCGATACTGGATGCATCACAGTATATATCAAATGGCTTCGTCGTGTCCGGCTGAGCAAGAACTGGACCTATTGTGAGATGTTTCACCAAAGTTTTGAATGCGGCTTCACATGCTGCATTCCACATGTATTTAGTGCCCTTCTTCAGCAGCTCCATCTTTGGTTTAGCGATTTTCGAGAAACTCGGAATGAACCTTCGATAATATCCCTCTAAACCTAGGAAACTTCAGACCTCGTGGACTGATTTGGGAGATGTCCACTTCAGCACTTGTTCAATTTTGCTGGGGTCCACGGCAATACCCTCTGCTGAAATAATATGGCCTAGGAAAGGCACTTGATCAATCCAAAATTCGCACTTGCTGAACTTGGCATATAGTTGGTGCTCCCGCAACCGTTGTAGCACAATGCGTAGATGTTAAGCATGCTCTTCTTCAGATTTGGAGTAAACCAATATGTCGTCGATGAATATCACGACGAACTTGTCTATCTCCGGCATGAACACAGAATTCATCAAGTACATGAAGTGTGCCGGAGCGTTGATTAACCCAAATGACATGACGAGGTACTCGTAGAGTCCGTACCTCGTCGAGAAAGCTGTCTTCGGTATGTCCTCCGGTCGGATCTTGATTTGGTGATACCACGACCGAAGATCCATCTTCGAAAATACCTTTGCACCCACAAGTTGATCGAACAGGATGTCGATGCAGGGCAAAGGATACTTGTTCTTGATCGCGACAGCATTTAGAGGACGGTAATCAACACATAGCCGTAGTTTTTCGTCCTTCTTCTTAACGAACAGCGCTGAGCAACCCCAAGGTGAAGAACTTGGTCGTATGAAACCCTTGCTCATGAGTTTATTCAGTTGCTCTTTCAACTCCGCTAGCTCGTTAGGTGCCATCTTGTAAGGCCTTCGTGAGATAGGCGTCGTTCCCGGCGCCAGTTCAATCTTGAACTCGACGTCCCGTTCGGGCGGCATGCCCGGCAAATCATCGGGAAATATGTCGGGATAATCACGTACCACCAGAATATCTTCAAGCTCCAGCACTTCCGTGTGGTAGGCCTCTACCATACATGGGTCTTTGCTGTCTAAAAACAGCGTGTGCTGTCCGTGATTCGGCGAGTCAATATGGACAGTCCGGTTAGCGTTATTGAGAACGGCACCGTGACGATTTAACCAAGACATCCCCAATATTATGTCTATCTTCTGCCTATCCAACATAATCAGCGATGTTGGCATATTTTTCCGCCCAAACACAAAGCTGCTTGGGACACAATCTGATTGGCAGAGATATTTCCTCCCGGTGAACGTATAAGAAAACTCGTTGTGGGAGTATTGGTGGATAATTGGTGCTGATCCACGCATGTTTTGCTGATAAAATTGTGGGTTGCACCGGAATCAAAAAGTACAAGCACAGGCACTCTTTGAGAGTAAACATGCCCGCTAACACCGGTGCTCCCTCCGGGACATCCTCAATAGCAAGATGTAGCACACTCCCGGATTGCAATGCTGTTATGTTGACTGGAGCAGGTGGCGGCATACCACCTGATGATGATGGCTGTCTGGTGTTCACCAACTTCTCCCGGCACTCTTGCCTAAAGTGCCCAGAACGGTGGCAATAGGAACACAGAGGTTTCCTCGGTTCTTCATTGACTTGTGGTTGAGAAGTTGATGCACTTGGCTGCAGTAATGATGCAACAGTTGTCATGCGTTGCTGCGGCAAAGGTGTTGCTTCAAGACATGATTCTTGAGCAGGAAATCTGTACGGAGTTGATCTTTCGGGTGTTTGCCATACTTCATCGGATGGTGTGTGATACACCACACGGTATTTGCGAGGAACAACTGGTGTGTCTTCTTGCACATCATCCCGGTTCCTCTTCTCTGCATGACACTCGAGTGTCGCTTGTTCTTGCAGCAGAGCCGCACTGATCAACTCGGTGTAACTGCCTTGATTGAACAAAACCAACTTGTCTTTTAATATGGCACTCAAGCCATAGAAAAAGTAGTCACACATTGCAGCTTCGCTCGTCGCATAAGCAGGAGCATATTGTGCCAGAAGGTTGAATCGTCTGACATAATCGAGGACACTAATGCCCCCCTGCTTCAAGTTTCTGAATTCTTGATGTTGGGCCTTAATAAAACCCATAGGAATGTGACGAGCACGGAATGCTTCACGAAATTCCGTCCATTCCACTTGATAGCCTTCCGGAACGGTGGCAAGATAAGCGAACCACCAATTTCCGGTGGCTCCATGGAGCTGTTGAGCTGCAAATAATGTCTTCTGATATTCGTCGCACTCAAACACTCCAAACATGGACTCCATAACTCGAAGCCACTGATCAGCTTCCACTGGTTCATTGGCTTCCGTGAAAATTGGCGGTTGTGTCGCCAAGAAGTCCAAATAGGCGTTCCGAGGTGGAACGTCCTGTTGTGCACGTTGGAGTAAACCTTGTTGTACCAAGGCTTGGAGTAGTCTGGTATTCTCTTGACTTGACTCGACCATCTGAGCCATGACATCCGCCCATACCGTTGATGACGGTGCCCCTGGTGGAGTCAGGTCATCACCGTCTCGGCGAGAACTTTCAGCCCTACTCGGAGAATGAGTACGCACCATACTGCAAAAAGCAAATTTTTGAGGGAAGTCAAAACTTGATCTCAGCAGTATGTGAAAGTATGTAAAACATTAACATGCTAAAACTTTATGAAAGCATAACAAAATTTCACGTTTACACATCTTTCTAAAGCCAACATATTCAGTCCCTGATTCTGTACAGAACAGACCTTTCTGTACTTAACTCAGAATTTGATCACGTTACTAGCATTTTCATAACTCAAGTCGAATACCAATGTTAAAGTTAACTTCAGTATCTTTCCATCGAGTACTCACATGCCTCTGGATCATCCCTTCATCAGAAGTTATGATCGTTCAAAGTTGACAGAATTTTGTGGATAAATTTTGCCAGCACCTCCTTTGTATGTGGCTGTTTTCATCACAGTTTTACATACAAATGGGGTACAATTCTGAACAAACTATGAACTACAAAATCGTTGCAAGTTTCATAAACTTTTCAACGGTTTATCATATGACCCTTAGAAATTTTTCTACAGACTGTGACGGCTAATTTACAGCAACATCCAGAGAAGTTTGCAGCTGCTCTGTTTTCTGAACAGTTTGCATTCATCTGGACATTCAACCAAGTTGGTGTTGGATTTGGCTCTGGAGTTCTACAGAAAAGATGTAGAGCACTTAATAACCTTTCGAGAACTGTATCAAACACCTCCATTGGGTCAAGCTAATCAGAGTTACGCTCTGTTAAAGCCCAGAAAAATTTCTGTCTGAACAGAACACTCTGTCTTTGAGATCAAAAGAACCCTAACAAGTCTCTTCTTTGAAACTTAGTTCAAATGAAGAGCTCAGTAACTAATATGTGCTTTATCACATCCATTTTTAGTTTGGAAGTTAGTCATGAATGATTTCTTCATATGTAAGAATACTATCCAGTGTAGTACGGTGACGATGCACCGTAAGACATATGACGGTACTACGTTGCCTCACCAAAGAAAAACCTAACTGGATTACACTGACATATACGTATCCTCAGGTGGCGCTAAAACGGTCACTCGCAAATGTGTTCTATAAGCACTAAGGTTTTCGTGGTTAGTACCTACATAAGCCACACTCAATCCTCAGGTTCGGCTGCACACCGAACCCGGTATCTATACAGTTCGTACACCCGGCCGTCATCACTCGCGCAGGTGTTCTCAAGCCAAACACGCCTTGAGCTACGTGTTCACGTTACTTACCACGTGACGGGGTCTCCCAAATTGCACCACGCACGTCAGGGAATGGCCTTGCTCGACTACCCCAAACGACATGAAGAGTCGTAGAGGATACTAAAGCGGGTCGGGTTACCTGCCACCTGTGGGGCTCCACCCTTCAGCTTGTGCGCACTGGTGGACAGCGCATACGTGCACCCCCCAAGATATAGACGTCCCGAGATGCATGATTTTCCGACATAACAAATAAGTTAGCTTGCCACCTTCATAATATGCTAATAATAGTCCTTATGTGGGCCTAGTACCGTTATCTCACCGTATCCTAAGTTTTTGACATAATATGATGCTCAATTCGTGATCTATTCCCAACGCAGCTCTGATACCACTCTGTGAGGGACCACAAAACCTTGTTGGGTGGTGCCGTGTTATGCGGCACCCAACAGCACACGTGTCGATGAACACACATCATATTACATAAATAGTTTAGCGGAAGCGTACAAGAATGTTTTACAAATAGTTATATCAGAGTAAACTACAGCGGAAGACTATCACTCTCACGAATCATCTCTATCTTAGCAACAAAGAAACAGTCCAGCCCGCTGACTGTCTCTTACTAGCAACACGAAGAACAATCTGCAGCGGCGAGGATGCTCTTTGAGTAAGCACTCGGAGGTTCCCGAGTCTCATCGACATCCCTTCTCATAAGCATCGAGTCAATTACCTGCAAAACAACTCGGATAGAATCTGTGAGCATAACGCTCAGCAAGACTTAACCGTCACCCTAAACATGAAACTCTATGTGAGGTTATGCACCTAAAGTAGGATGGCATAAGCATAATTAAACTCGCCTAAAAGTGAATCCTTACTTTCAGGTATTAATTGCAGCATTTTAAGTAACCTTTGGCACGCCACATCGGGAGTCCACAATCAAACAAGAAACGCTTTCCCCCGATGTAAATTGCTCATGGCATAAAAGAATCGAGTTTGCACTAGCCTATTCATCAAGATCCAATGCAAAGCTAGTATAATACTTCACATCAATATGATTAGTTCCTTTCTCATGCAAGTTTTTACTACGTCACGACTGTGAGAACAAGTATGCTCGGTCCATTCCGCGAGCGACGGTGATTCGAATCAATAACACCCGGACTACACAACACGTACCCCCGTACTCGACGTTGCCAACAACAACCATCACTGACGTCGTACGTGGCAGCCTTTCCCCCGTTTCACCCCAGCTGAATCAATAAAGTCGCCCCGTACAGTAGCCACTCTCATGGTGCACCTTCCGACGTGAGATGTCATGAGAATGTTCCCCACATACTGCACACTGGCCGTCCGCCTGAGGCGACCCGAAAAGTCCCAACGACAGCTTCCCGAGGTACATCGGTTTACTAGGTCCCATATAGCCAGCATGAGTCCGGTACACAACTCAAACTTGTTCAACAGGGCCGCATACAGATCGGTCCTTGACCGACTCGTACAGGTCTATAGCACCCAGGACCCTATGTCCTGCTGCTCCTACAACCTTCCGGTCTCAACTTTAACTTGCTAATTCATTTATGAAGCAATCCCGTATGCCCCTGTTGTTCCTGAAACTGCGAGTAACATCTCACCACTCGACTTCTACCGAACCGTACTTAAGCATGGCAGTTCTACACGGTGACAGACACCTACCCAATACTCCATAGGTCATTTGGCCATACAAGAGGAGTATCAAACACTAGACCTAATGTACAGTTCAAATCTTAACCAAAGGTGAATACAAAATAAAAACTTAATAGCTGTTAAATGCAAACCGGAGCTTGCCTGTTTTGCAGGGTAGTCGTATATAAACAGTCAGTGTCCTTGCTGATCCACCCTTGATTCTCTGGAGCTTGATCCACTTCAATGAATCACTCCTTTGAATCCCCTTCGTTGTGGTTCCTATTGAAATGCATATGTACATGTTTTATAGAATGTAATGGAAAGATGTTATAGAATTAATCTCTTAGGAACAGAGGTTGTGTGGAAAAGCCAAGCATGGCTTGGGTTGGCTATGTTGTGCAAAGAACAGAAATAAACTAAATTGACCTTAAGGTCTTAGCTATACACTAGTCATTTTCCTTAATGAACATAATAGATAAGCTGAAAAGATTTGAGTGCAAATGAAGAACCAGAACTCCAATGGCCTCAAAACTTTTACAGCAGGTTCTATACTACCTAAGGATTTAGCTTGCCAAATTGCAGCTAATGTGGAGTCATATTGTGTCCTCCATAATTCTCACAATATCAATTATGTATTTTCCCCTATACATAAGTATGGAGAATAAGAACAGGGAGTTCAAGGATTCATATTGGGCTTATAATTTACATGTGAGTTCTTGATCACATGAGAGTAATCTGGTCCAAAATTCAGCCCTTTTACTTGAGTAGTTCTCCCAGAAAAATTCTTTAAGCATTCCTACTCAAAAGAATTAATTCTGAGGTAATGTGCATTTTCATGCTCAATTAAGTGAACTACAATTTCAAGTATGTCCCACAGAGATTGACTAAATTTTCCTATGATTTTTGGAGATATGGATTGCCCAGAATATATTTTTGAAGTGGGAAACATTTTTCTGAAAATGTTTCTGGACTCTTTTGAACACAGTAGTTTGCATTTAGCAAATTCCTACTCAAATGATCTTCAAATGAGCTGAAAATCTGCTAGAAGGTCAACAATATGCTAAAGAATATTCTTGCAAAATTTGAGGATTTTTGGATAAACCAAACTCTCTCAATAATTTCTTTTTCAGAAAACCTTCAAATAATTTTCCAGAATTATATATTGACTTTCATACAATTCTGAGTTCATATTTGGATAGACCTCTTAAAAATGAATCCAACCCAATTGGAATCACTTAATTTGGAGGTTCCTACAAAGAGCTAGGATTTTCCAAAGTTTGAACCATCTCTGGAAATATTTTCTCCCACTAAAATTCGGCTGGTCCCACTGTTTAAACGCCAGCCACTCAGAATTCAGCCACACCGGGCCGCAGCAGATTGGCGTGCAGCCACAACCAATCCCCGGGCCACGGCTGATCCCATATTTAAAATTGAGTCGCTGACAAACGGGACCCACTGCTTTCTTCTACCTCCCACCGCCCCTTCGCGCGCCCGGCGCCCAGCTCGCCGGCCAGACGTCAGAGCTCGCCGGCTTGCCGTTTCCGGCTACCGCCTGAGCTAAAACTCGCCGCCAGGGGGTTATCGATGTCAACGAACACGATGGTGGGGCGTTCTAGGGCTTCCGGCGACCGGAAGACAGCTCGCGACGTGTGGCGGCCTCGGTTGCCCTTTCGTTCTATTGGCCGTGGGTTCTAGCCTGCCAAACACTCCACCAATGAGCTCTACAGCATCAGTCGATGATCGCAAGGCTCGGCATGGCCCCCAAATGGCTCTGGAACCATCGCAAGCCGGTCGTCACCGTGCGCCCGATTTGGTCCGCCAGAGAAGTGCCCGGTAGACCTCAAAATACGTCGCTCCAAAGGGTTTTCATGCGACGGATGCTCAAGAGAATATGATCGCCGGCTAGTCCAGCTCCTACGTGCAAAGTTTGACAAGCTAAGAATGAATAGAAGTGGAGAATTTTGGATTCCCGTACCGGATGCTCGGGTTCAAGCCGCCGGAGCCAAATCCCGAAATTCGCCGTCACTAGCTCACGGCATGGAGTGAGCTTTGGGTGAGAGCAGCACAGTGGCCGTGCGCTCCCGTTGCCGCCCTCGCATGGCCGTGAATACCACTGTGGTGAGCTGCCCACATGCGCCCGATCACTTTCTTGAACTAGGTCGCCGCGGCGGCGGTTGTTCTCGGGCACCGGAGGCCGAAGCTTGCTTGCTTTCGGTTCTGGGAGGTGGAGGCCGAGCTTGCGGCGATGTTTAGAAGTTCAGGGGTGAAGGGGGCGCGATGTTTCCATGGTTTCTTGGGCAAGCCGCGGCAGCGGAGGTGAGGCACCCGGTTCTCGGTTTGTTTGCAAGGAGGAGAAGGCAGCTGGGTCTTTGATCTGCTCAGAGGAGATTAACACGCTTAGAGAACCGCCTTTGGGCGCCCGCGTGTGGGAATGGAGCAGCTGGTGGCGCTGCCGAGCCCCCCAGTGCCTCCACGCTGGGAGCTGCTCGTGGCTCACGCGAGCTGTTCGGGGAATTCTCCCAATGAGGCTGAAACTTAGTGTGCAAGGCAGTCTCTTTACCTCTATGACATGTGGGTCCCACTCCACCTTTTCCTCCCAAATATCTTCTCAAGCTGATCTTCACAATTCCCAGAATGCTGAGTTTAAAAGGTGGCTAGAATTTGAATTCTCCAAATTCAGTTTGGAAATGTATGACAAATTTGAACTTGGCTAGAATTTGCAAATGCTTCTCTTTAACTCCTTTTTGAGCCCACCCTACAAATGCAAAGTTGGTGATAAAACTTTTTCCTATAAATCCAACTATAGGGCTGTATGCTTATTCAAAGTTTTTTGTCACCACATGTGTAAACTTTGAATTTCAAATCTGATTTTTAAACTTACATGCAAATAGGTATTTAACTCCTTATTGGTTCAACACTTCTAAATAAAAATGTGAGCCTCAATTTGGATGGTCATCCATGTATTACTTTGCATGAAGAAAAGTTTTAGCAAGTCCCATTTTTCATGTCTTTGCCACACATATGAACTCAAACCTTGGTTTTTATTCATACACATTTTTGGGACTTTTACATGATCTGCCTTCAACCTACGGCATGTATCGCACTCGGACACATATTTAGCGATCTCCTGCTTCATCCGTGTCCAACAAAATTTGCTTTTCAGCTCTTGATACATCTTGTTACTTCTGGGGTGAATAGGAAACTTTGACAAGTGCGCCTCATCAAAGATTTTCTTTCTTAGTTCCGGGTTACGGGGTACGACTATTCTGTTCATGAAGCACAGAACACCGTATCCGTCCTTCAAGAAACATTTCAGTTCTCCGCTGTCCAATCGCCTCTGTAAATGTGACATACCCATGTCATGTTTCCGGGCTGCCGCTATCTCTTCACAGATGGTGGGAATGAGAGCTAGATTGTAGAGAGCTCCATGTGGAACCAAATACAAATTTGGTTCACTCTGTTCCAAAGGTATGATGGTTAGATTATTCACGTGTGACTTGCGGCTCAGCGCATCAGCCAAACCGTTTGCCTTCTCGGGATGATAATGAATCTATATTTTGTAATCCATTATCAACTCTAACCATCTCCGATGCCTCATGTTTAACTCCTTATGAGTGAATATGTATTTGAGGCTCTTTTGGTTGGTATATAGATGTAGGAGGTTGCCAAAAAGTTAATGCCTCCACATTTTGAGCGCGAGTACCACAGCAGCTAATTCTAAGTCATGAGTTGAATACTTTAGCTCATGGTTCTGGAGCTGCCGTGATCCATACATGACCAGTCTATTATATTGCATCAGCACACATCCGAGTCCAATGCCAGATGCATCGCATAAACATCGAACGATTTTGTTGTATTCGGCTGCGCCAAAACTGGTGCTGATATGAGGTGCTTCACCAAAGCTTTGAATGTCGCTTCACATGCTGGATTCCATATATATTTGGAAGCCTTCTTCAGCAGCTCGGTCATTGGCTTTGCAATTCTTGAGAAGTTCGGGGTAACCCTCCGATAATATCCCGTGAGTCCGAGGAAACTCAACACCTCGTGAACAGACCTCGGGGATTTCCAATTCAGCAGTTGTACTATCTTGCTCGGGTCTACAGCGATTCCCTCCTCTGAGATAATATGACTGAGAAAGGGTACTTGAGATATCAAGAATTAACGCTTGCTGAATTTTTCGTATAACTTGTGATCTCGCAGCCGTTGCAAGAGTATATGCAAGTGGTTGGCATGCTCTTCTTCCGACCCTGAATAAACCAGAATATCATCGATAAAGACCACAACATATTTATCAAGATCAGGCATGAACACCGACTTCATCAAATACATGAAATGAGCCGGAGCGTTGGTGAGGCCGAAAGGCATGACAAGGTACTCATATAGTCCGTACGTCATCGAGAAAGACATCTTCGGTATGTCCTCAGCCCTAATTTTAATCTGATGTTACCCTTATCTCAAGTCCATCTTGGAAAATACCTTTGCCCTTACCAGATGATCAAACAACATGTCAATACGGGGCAATGGGTACTTGTTCTTGACCGTGACGGCGTTTAGTGGACGATAGTCCACACAAAGCCGTAATGTCTCATCCTTCTTCTTGACGAACAATATCGAACAGCCCCATGGTGAGGAGCTCGTCCTAATAAAACCCTTATCCAGCAGGCCCGTCAACTACATTTTTAATTCCGCCAATTCCTTAGGTTCCATCTTGTATGGCCCTCGGGATATTGGCATGGTTCCCGGTGCAAGTTCTATCTTGAACTCCACCTCCCCGTCGGGTGGCATACCCCGTAGATCATCCGGAAATATGTCGGGGAACTCACGAACTACTGGAATGTTTTCCCTGCTGCTGATTGTGGAACTATAAACTGCTGGAAGTTTTATTTCTGGACTGTCCAGAAATAGAGAATGGGGTTCATGCACCGACGAGTTCAAGTGCACGACACGAGAGACGACGTCTAAAACAGCACCGTGGCGGGTTAACCATGACATCCCTATGATGACGTCGACCTTCTGTCCCTCTAAACTATGAGAGACGCGGGGTATAATCCCTCCCCTAAGCATAACGGTGCTTCTGGAACCATTATTCTTGCTGAGATTTTCCCACCCGGTAAACAAGTTAAGAAAGGACTCTCGGTGGGTAGTATTTGTAGATCATACTTGACAACACAAGTATGGCTAATGAAATTATGAGTGGCAGCCAAATCAAATAAAACTATGACGGGGTGGTGGTGGAGATGGAACATACCCGCAAGGACGGGTTCTCCCTCCGGCACGTCCTTAATGGCGAGTTGATGGACATTGCCAGGCTTGGGGTTTGAACGCTGTGCATTGTTGTTGTTTTGAGGCTGGTTTCTACCCGGGAATAGTGGTGCCGCTGTGCTGCCTTGCTGCTTGTCGGGGCAATCCTTTCATAAATGCCCCTGGCGACCGCACGTGAAGCATGCGTACGGTGGCTGACCGCTGCATTGTGGACGAAAGCCTGTTGCTGCTGTTGTTACTGTTGCTTCTGTGGAGGTGCTGGTAATGCCGGTTGAAATGCCGGCTGTGGATACGGCCGATTGCAGAATTGCATCGGTCGACACGGTGTTTGTCAGCGTTGCCCAGGTGTTGTGCGATACACCATCCGATATTTTTAGGGAGGACCACCTCCCTCTATGCTGCCCTGCGGCATGCTCCTCTTCTTTTCTGCCGCAGTCAACTCCTTGCCGGAGTCCTTCTGTACAATCGCAGAATCAATCATCTCGTTGAGGCTGCCGCGATTGAATATGGCCAGCTTGTCTTTCAGTAGCGGATTCAGCCCCTGATAGATGTGGTCCCTCCTCTTTTTGTCCATATCAGCATGATACAACGCGTATAAGGCGAGGTCATTGAACACACTGGCATACTCCAGTGCATTCCGGTTGCCCTGCTGCAGGTGTAAGAACTCCTGCGTCTTCCGCTTCATCAGCCTGGCGGAATATGATAGGACCGGAAGGCCGTCCTAAATTCTGTCCAGGTTAAAATTTGCTCAATTTTTGTTGGGATGCACAAAAGTTGGCCCACAAAGTGCTTGCGGATCCAAAAAGTTGGTGGGTCGCAAACCGTGTATTCTGCTGACACTCACTTGGAGCAGCCCAAATTTCATCTCCATTGTGTGGAGCCAGTTGTCCGCATCAATGGGTTCATCCACCCGCGAGAATAACGGAGGATGCGTCGCCAGGAAATCCGAGTAAGAACTTTGCTGGCGTTCTTCCCGGCCTTGACGTTTCTATGGGCAAGACGTACTGTCGATCAGCATTCATAGCAGCTCCGTGTGCTGCTGATGCGAGCCAGCCATGGACGCAACAATGTCCGTCACCGTGACCATTGGTGGTGGTGGTGATTGCTGCTGGCCCGAGGATGTCTCGGGCTGCTGGTAGACCTCTCCTCGCTGACTAGAACCCCCAACTTCCAGGTTGGCGCGAGTATGAGTCATTCTGCAATCCATGGCGTTAAAAAGTCAGCACATGTCATACTTAAAATCCCATGAAAACAGTACGGTATTGTAGTGATGTATTGAGATATCGGCACAACATTCACATATATTGATAAAGCAAAAACTTTATACAAGATACATTTATTCTTGGGTCAAAATTACAGCAACTTTTGATCACCCGAGAAGTCGTGCTCCTGTTGTCACTACGTACTCACATGCTACTGTTTTTCTAACGACATATCGCTGTTACAAAAGTTATACACCCGACTACCCTCGCTGCTCTATTTGTCAATGGAAATTCCCTAGTCAGAGTGGATGTCAACCTCCTGTCATTCTTCCTCTTCCGCTGGTTCTTCTGGTGGCTCCGGATCCGTGACCTCATCTTCTGGTTCAGGCTCCAGTATCACCGGAATACCTAAAACCATGGGTATGGCACCTGCAAACGGCAGGCCCACTACAGGAGGTTCTAGGTCCTGCAGCGCGTTCACCTCGCCCATGGATTGATTGTAATCCATCTCCCAGTTCTGTCCCACCCCAATCGCTTCATCGCGCTCTCGAGTAAGAACTTCACTTTGCTGGGTCGAAGCATGGAATTACTGCTGCAAAGCCGTGATGTCGACACAAATTTTCTTTCCCACCTTCTTCAAACGACGCAACTGCTGCTCTTGTCGATTCAGCCTTTGCATCATCGGTGCGAGCACATCATGAAGTGCATTATGGGCACTCTCGTAATGGTCGCTATGGGCGGTGCTCTTCTTGAGCTCCATGGCAAGACGAGCTGTATGGACAGCTTGGCTATCCATCACGTTCCTTCCCGCAATGATATAGAGGCTGAGATTTGCCTCTGCTGGATCGTACCTTGGGCAGTTTGTATCGGTTGCCTCAATGTACTGCCTCCACCATACGTGATTAGCTTGTCACTTCACCGGAACAAGCGCATATGGAGTGCCCTCCATAGCTCTCACGTGAAGTTGGCAGAAGCATGACATAGCATCGCGGGCTTCCAATTGCCATTTATCCGCCGGGTAATTACCTTTCACCATGACGATGAACGGTACCCATCCCGGTGGAGTCAGTCCTGCCGGAACATCGACATGTATGACACACATCGTGTTCTCCTCCTCGCCATCTTCTTTGGCAAGAAAGCTCGGCATCTCCGTATACCCGGAATGTTGAAGTATAAGCTTCAACAGATCCGGATACCCGCGGCGTTGAGAACAGTGGGACACTGCCCACCCGTTGTCCAACTCTTTATTGGCTTCCATCTATAGAAAAAATATTTGAAAGTGTCAAATATTCATTTCAACGGTAAAACAACGAGTTATAACATAAAACAGGTCATTGAACTCTTAGAATTTGGAAACATAAATCAAACTTATACACAAGTTGATTTCTGGTACACTGCCCAAAATTGACAGTGCTGACTAGTTTCCATTCTAACCAAATTTAGACCACATTAAGGGCAAAATTGTGACACCCGGTTCCGAAAATGAACCAAGTGAATGCATATGTGTGCCCAGGATGTTCATCACATCCACAAACTTAAATTCAGAATATAACCACGTACGAATAATGTTTAAGTACTTTATTACATTGACTCAATGTCTCACTCATGAATATCTAATTTATTCTTGCAGTGGAAGACTCTAACGACAGCGGAAAATGACTAAAACAGCAGGCTCCAACTTCAACTCCACAGGCATGTTGACGGTAGTGCGCACGCCTAGTACTCCACATGTTCCTCGAAATATTCTTCTCCTGTAGCTGATGTATATGTGGGAATGCAAGGGTGAGTACATGTCGTATTCAGAAAGTGCGGGAAATTATGACATGTAGATTAGAACAAGGTAGGAAATAAAGCGGTTCATTGCAGCAAGCAAATTTTATTTCACAAACATGGTAAAACAGCAACTATTTCTAGGTGAGTTAAATCACATCATAACCAGGTAAGTCATCAACATTCCTTCATCATAATTAACCATTTATCAAGTCTCAACCAGCCAATAATCTTTCTCAAGTTCATCTCATACTCATAAGTATTCATAACCATCTCATTTTCATATAACCGAAACAAAACTCATTGTCATGACCCAAAACAGTCCCAAAACAAGTGCCAATGACCATACCCGAAAACCATACCATGTTTTGCCTCTAAAAATGGAAGTTGGCCAGGTGCTTGTGACCGGAAGCACGGCTATCATGATAGTTTTACACTGCAGGTGGCACCAGTTTACCTACAAGTTCGTGATTTCATCTCCCATCGGCGACTAGAAAGAACTTCCATTATACCAGTACACAACCATCTTTGTATGGCTAAGAGATCACAAAATAGCCTTTACAAAGGGGCTACTAGGATGTATGGACCCACTGAGGTTTCATCGGCTGGCTCGAATCTCTATTCTCCCACCCACGGGCCCCTTCTTGTGCCATGTAGTTCCCAGGGTAGTCCTCATCGACTCCCATTCCCTGCGCCATCGAACGGTCCATAACAAGCTACCAACACACCTAATTAGTCAGCTAAGCCACACCCATATTTGGCCTTGTGGTGGCACTGTTTTCCTGGCATCTGCTTGCATGAATCGGTCCTTAGATCTACGCAAGCAACCACCATATCATTCAGCAACATCCACGAACCAAGCTCGCCAAGATCTCCCAGATTACATGCTCATCGACATCATCAAGTTCTCATTATCTTTATTCTCATGAGTGCAGTAGCTAATAAGTTTAATTTTCAGCTTCCCATATCCAAACTAAGCGAAGCAGAAAGGAAAATCGACCATACCCGATTCATCAACTTTCCCAGTGCCAAGGATGGTTTAACAAACCTAGTAAACTCCTGTAAAAGGGTCTCCATCAAGTTGACACAAGCATACAAGTTTTCGCAAGCAAAACAGTTTTGAAACATAGGATCAATATGGTCAAGAGGAAGTTGCCTTGCTCCCGTGGTTCGTGTTGCTCAAGCGTCTCGAAGTCTTGGTGATGTAGCTCCTCGTAGACGACCTCTTGAGCTTGTCCTTCTACTCATAACCATGCACATCCAAAATTTACAGCAATCAATTATCATGCACAAACTTTACTTAAGATGCAATGAAGTGAATGAATGCAATTCCTATGGTGCAGTTTTATAAAACCAGTTTGTACGTGTTCTTGCATGTTTTAGTAAACTTTCATGGGGTTTTATGATGATCAAGGTTGCTGAGATTAAGTATGGATGTTGTGATGATCTTGACCCACTTTGTAGATCAATCTCACCGTAAAAAATCGACCAAAATATGGTCTGTCCACAAGCAGAATTTTCTGCTCACAGGGGGTGAAGAAAATGGGTGCGTAGAAAAAGCGGCGACGTTGTAAGAGGGGTAAAGGGAGCCTACCTCACTTGTTCCTCCTCTCTTCCTGGCGGCAGGACCTCCTCCCTTGCAATGGCAGAAGCCGAGGATTTTCCATGGAGAATTATAAGGCTGGGGGTAGGGCATAATGTCGGGGCTTCTTCTGCGTCGACGGCGAGGTGTGACGGAGCTCCATGGCGGCCAAATTCTGGCAGAGGGGCACGACTTGGCAGCAGGGGGGGGGAAGAGGGCGGCGGCCAAAAAAAGGTAGAGGGGTGGGGCGGCTAGGGGGAGTTAGATTTATAAGGGGGGGGAAGGGCTAGGGTGGCTAGGATTTTAGCAACCCAAATATCCAATGGCTGAGATTTAATTTTAAAAGAGGTGGAAGCTAGGGGCTGGGGATTTTATTATTTATTTTCATCCAATGGCTGGGACTAATTGATACATAAAAGCCCACAAAAATCCAACAAGGGGGGGGCTAGGGTTTCCCACACTTAGTGGGCTGCAGCCAAGGGGTGGGGCCCATTAGGGTTTACCCCCATACTTTGGTGCGGAGGAATTGGGGGAAAAATCCCCTCCCCCCCCCCCCCCCCAAACGTGGGGGAAAATCCCCCTAGGGAAATTTTGGGGAATTTGGGAAAAATTAGAAAAATTAGGAAAAAATTGGGAAATTAGGGGAGAGGGGAATTTGGGAAAATTGGAAAATTTCGGGGAAAAATTGGGGTGGCCCAATTTGGCTATTTTATTTATTTATTCTTTTTTCTTTTTTATTTCTTTTCCTTTTATACTTATTTTCATTATTTTCCATTTCTATTTCCTTTTATTATTTTATTTGCCTCCATATTCATCTCTTTAATTCTTCTTCTTTTTAAATGCTTTTCTATATGAAAAATGTATGCAATGCATGGTAGTGAAATTGAGGGTGTTACAAACCTACCCCCTTAAAATGAATCTCGCCCTCGAGATTCCATAGAGTGGAGAAGATATGAAGGAATTCCGTCTTGAGATCTTCCTCACGTTCCCATGTAGTTTCGGCTTCCATGTGATGGCTCCATTATACCTTGCGCCAACGGATTACTTTGTTCCTCGTGACCCATTCCTTCACGTCCAAGATTTTAATGGGGTTTTCCGCTTAGGTCAGATCCTCTTGAAGCTCTAGCTCATCCATCGGTATTTGTTCTTCTGGTACTCTTAGACACTTCTTGAGCTGGGATACGTGAAATATATCATGCACGTCGGAGAGGTGCGTTGGCAGCTCTAGTTGATAGGCTACCTCTCCTCGCTTGCCCAAAATATTGAATGGCCCGATGTAGCGAGGTGCTACTTGCCTTTGACGTTGAACTATCATTGGCCTCGGATAGGCGACACCTTAAGATACACAATGTCTCCAACTTCGAGTGTCAAACTCTTTCACCTATTGTCCGCATAGCCCTTTTGTCGTGTATGAGCGGCCTTCAAGTTTTCACGTATCGTTTGGACTTACTTTTTGGCGTCTTGCAGCACTTTGGGTCCAAATACTTGGATTTCCCCGGTCTCATTCAAGAACAGCAGTGTTCTAAAACGTCTACCATACAGTGCTTCGAAAGGTGACATCTTCAAGCTGGCTTGGTAACTGTTGTTGTATGAGAATTCAGCATATGGAAAGCTCTTATCTCAACTATCCCCATGTTTCAAGGCGCAAGCTCTTAACATGTCTTCCAAAATCTGATTCGTCGTCTCAGTTTGCCCGTCGGTTTGCGGGTATGCGGAGCTGAAGTTCAACCGTGTATCCATAGCTTCATGCAGCGTCTTCTAGAACCTAGAGGTAAATTGAGAACCTCGATCTGAAACGATCCTCTTCGGAACTCCGTGACGACACACGATTTGTTCCATATAAAGATCGGCTAATTGTGCCACGTGTACTTGGTTCTAACAGGAATAAAGTGGCCTCATCTCATCAATCAGTCCACTATAAGCCAAATGGATTCATAGCCGGACTGAGTACGTGACAACCTGACAATGAAATCCATGCTGATGTCTTCCCACTTACACTCAGGTAATTTCAATGGCTGCAATAATCCAGCGGGTCTTTGGTGTTCGGCCTTCACTCGTTGGCACATGTCGCATAAGGCAACATATTCAGCTATGTTCCTTTTCATACCATCCCACCAATAGCAAGTTTTCAGGTCCTTGTACATCTTTGTACAGCCGGGGTGTATGGAATAAGGCGAGTCATGTGCCTCCTTTAGTATCGTGTCGTGGATGTGTTTCAAGTTAGGCACATAAATCCTTTTCCCTAACCAAAGCGTGTCATTCTCATCTTCCTTGAAATCCTTCTCTATGCCTTCTCGGATTCTTTCCTTGATTTCCCCATCCAATGCTTGGCCATCTCGTATCCCCTGTTCCAGTGTTGAGTTCAATTCTATCACCTCCATCACGTTCAAGAACCCGAGATATAACCTTTCAATCTCCTTACGAAGCTCGGGTGGCAGCTTCCAAACCATGAGTTGGTGACATGCTCCCTTTCAGCTCCACGCATAAGCTACTATATTGGCCTTTCCGGGGTGATAGTCGATTCCAACATCATAATCCTTGATGAGTTCTAACCATCAAATTTGCCTCAAATTCAGATCCGTTTGCGTGAACTGCGAGGGCCATGACAAACTTGCCTCAAATTCAGATCCGTTTGCGTGAATTGCGAGGGCCTCACGGCCTCCACGAGCCAGGATCACGCTGGGGGTGCTGCGTTGCACAGCACCGGATAACGCACATAAACGATACAAAAGCGGAAGCAAAATTTTATTACATATAGAGTTTATAAACATGTTTACAACAAAATATGTTCAGCCCACACTCACGGGCGTAGACTAAGCAACAGAGTTCACGTTCAGCCCATAAACGTGTTCCCTCTAGCACGCACACACAATAACACGGTGGCGTGCACGACTCCCATTCGACGGGGTTGCCCTCTTGGGCTCCGTCTCCTCCTCAGGAGTCTCGTCCTCATAACACCCTGCAAAAGCTTCAAACAAAAGCAGTGAGCACGATAGCTCATCAAGACTCACCCGTCTTTTCTATACATTAATCTTCTACATGCTGGATTACAATGTACATGGGAAGGTACATTGCAAAGGACACGCCTAAATAGTTGAACATTACTTTCAAGTTTTAGCAGCGAGATGTGGAGAACCTCACATTAAGACACATCAGAGAGCAGCAATCAAACAAGAAATGCATTTCTCTCATGTGCGTTTCCCAAGGTTGAAAAGAACTTTAGTTTGCTCTAAACTACAACAATTCATTAGCAACCAAGGTATAGCTTTCAATTATCCACTTTTAACATGACTCTAGACTGTTCTTTCTATGTCACGGTACAGTGAACAAGTGGTACTCATTGACCGTGAGGGACGGCGATTATAGTCGATTTACACCTGCAGGGTTACTAGAATAACCCGTCACGTACGCCCATATTTGATGTTGCCTACAGCAACCATCACGGACGTCGTATGCAACCACCTTTCATCCATCAGCCAAATGTTGAACCGGTCCTATCGTCCCGAGCAAGAGGTCTCTGCGTGCGCATCTGCAGTGCTGCCAGCCGATTTACACCTTAGCTCTCAACCTATGCTCTGGACAACAAGCAATGCCTCAACACCTAGCTCTCTGAATTATATCAGTTTCCTGGTTCCCATATATACGGTAGGTCTTCGGTACTGTTCTAGCTTGTTCAACAGGCCCGCAGATGGCTCGCTCCTCAATCGACACAAGCGGAGCTATGGCACCCAGGCCCCAATGTCCTGCTGCCCTTACTCTCCGCTCGGTCTCATTTTTCTTGCCATGTGTTCCATTTGCTATTTCTACCGAGTGGTGTTCCTCTAGCCTATTCTCGCGAGCAGTTCCAACTACTCGACTTGTACCGAATCTTACACTAGTCTAGCATTTTAGTGGCTACTTGAGGTTTCAAACCTAAGCCCAAACCATGGTTTTCTTTGCTATGCATTTGGGTTTTCAAACAAGACTCTAATGCATAAGTAAGGTGGATACTCAGTTCTCAAAACAATAAAGTTTATAAAAAGGCTAATGCAAACCGGAGCTTGCCTTGCTGCTGCTGGTCGTACGCTAGCTGTTCTTCCGGGGTGATGAAATCTAACACCTCTGGCTCCTCTTCAACCTTAGCGACTACACAATATAAATATGTATGCGTGTCAATTTAAATGCATTTGAATTTGAAGTTGATATTGTTAAGATTATAAGTACAGATAGACAGGCCCAATGACTTTGAAATTTTTACAGTGGTTTGGATACAACATAAACAGAAACTTGACCAAATTTCATTTGCAGAAAAACTCATTTGAGCCCTCCACAAATAAATGTGTATTTGGACTTAATTGGAGCTTATAGGGTATTCTAGGGATTTTCATGGAGCAATCCATGACTTTCTGGAAAATAGATTTTCCAAGGGTTCTAATGGAATTGGTTTCACCTATTTTAATATTCCTAGACAAATATATGAGCTAAAAGAGTTCAGAGAAAATCTGAAAAATGTTTCTGGACATTTTTCATTTTCTCTGGAAGAGTTTTACTAATCACACCATTAGGTGGATCAAATGAGCTCAAATGGATATGAAATTTTTATGGTAGTTAATGGACATTATGATGAACATCCTGTCGAAATTTCAGAATTTTCCACCAAAGGGTTTCTAAAGTTAAAATTCTAAACAATTTAAATTTTGAAGAATTAATTCTGGAGAAATAAGGAATTACATGAAGTGAAACTTGATTTGTTGGAAATTACTCAGGGAGATGAATCCAACTAAATTTGGTTCATTTGATTTGGAGTTTTCTAGCCAAAGTTATGTGGGTTTTAAGTTGAACTAAATCTGAAAACCGGGGAAATGTTTAAAACACTGTGTGTGGGTCCCACATACAGTGCCTTCTTCAACCTCCCGGTCCCGCGCGTGCGCCCGCGCCGCCCCCTCGCCGGAGGCCGATGAATCTCGCTACTCCGGCTAACTCTCGGCCTAATTCTCGCCGCCTGTGCGTTTGGGGGGTGAGCAACCCGCCTGTGGCACGAGCGAGGGCTGCCGGCGGCCGTAATACTGTCGGCGGCGTGCAGCGGCTTCAGTACAATTTCGGCACCGTCGGCCGACTGAGGTAGCCTGCCACAAGCTCGGCTAACGGCTCTAGAGCACCAGTGGATCTCGAGGATCATCGACATGGCTTCAAACTCGTGCGGGAATGGCTCCAACTAGGTTGTCACTGTGCGCCCGAGGGTGTTTTTCGTGTTCGTGTTCGGAAAACTTTGATATGGCCTTCCTACGTGAAGTTTCAAGCTCGGGATGTGAAGAAGAATTGACCGCTAGCTGGTCTAGATCCTTCGTGCGTGATTTGGTGAGCTAAGAACAAGAATAGGGCTCGAATTTGCTAAATTCGTACCGAAAGGTAACTCTGTCGGGGCCGGAAGAAAATCGCTGAATTCACCTGCGATGGTTCACGGCTTGAGCCGTGAGTTGGGGTAGAGCAGCATGGAGGTTCGACGCTCCTATGGCTGGCTTTGATCGAGCGTGAAAGCCTCTGAGTTGGGCTGTCCACGAGAGCACCGAACATCGGTGAGTTTTGGTTTCCCGCGCAAAGGTCGGGGCTGCTCGAGGAGAGGTGATTTCTACTCGTACTTGTGGCTGGACGACCAAAGGAGATGTTGTGATGCGGTTTAGCAGCTCGGAGGGAGTGTGAGCGCATGTTTGCTGGTTCCCCGATCAGAACCGAGGTGGCGGCGGTGATGGCAGCTTTTCTTGTGCGAGGGAGCAGAGGAACGAGAGCGACTTATCTTTTGCCGGCTCGGGAGTGGAGATAAGGAGCTGGGCGAGCATGCCAGCATGGGGAAAACCAGAAGCAGCTGCTGGTGCCGGCTTTGGCGCGGTGGCGATCGTAGCACCTGCCCGAGAAACTGAGGAACCGAGTCCTCAGTCGGTTCTCTGCCTTGTGAGGGTGACAAGAGGGCCCCACTAAACCTCCTAAATTCAATTTTCCCACTGCTCAAAACAGTAGAGACCTTCCTACCCTTGGTCATTTGATCATTCACCCAAATAGGGATTTGGTTTTGCAAAATGATCAAATTGTGGAATTGGTTTGATTGAATTTGCAGCACATGTGAACTGAAATCCAAATTTGATTTGAATTTAGCCAAAATAGCTCATGTCAAGATCAACTACAAATGGAGTGAAAATTGGTGTATGAGCTAACAAAAATGTGCTGAGTGTGAATATGGATCCCACTTTTGAATTCATGGGATGAAAGGAGTTTGAATTTGACTTTAAGTTCAAACTTGCCTCTTTCTAATTATACCCATAAATACCTCAAAAAGGTTTTGGATTTGGGTGAAATTTGGCATGAGCATTCCTAGGAAGGTGTAGAAGTTTCTTCATATGCTCAGCCCCTATATGGTGCATGTGGGAAGTACCACTTTTGCATTTTGTGAGTTTATCATCTAATGACTATGTTGATGGTGTTTACTTGCTCTTAAAAGATGTTCATAAGTTTTCCTCAAATGAGGTGTGTGTGGTGTGATGAACACTTTGAATGTGTGCAAAAACTTGGGCCCTTACATTCACTACAGGGATTCGACGAACTTACGGTGGCTAAGGCCGTCATAATTAAGTCATAAACCGTCGTAAGTTAGTTACTTACGACGGTATTCCTTTACTTACGACGGTATACAGCCGAGGTAATTACTGGATCGTAAATAACCTAACTTACGACGACTACCATCATAAATAACTTAACTTACGACGGTGTCGCTCATCCGTCGTATGTAACGGCCCAGGCCATGTGGTGGCCCAAGGCACGTTACTTACGACAGTTCTGGTGACCGTCGTAAGTAACAGAAGCTAACTTACGACGGTTCTGGTGACTTTCGTAAGTAACAGGAGCCAACTTACGACGGTTCTGGTGACCGTCGTAAGTAACAGAAGCTGTTTTTCTGACGACGGCTTCTGGGAAGTAGCCGTCGTAAGTTATCTTTGTAATTTTTTTTAAAACAGAAACGCACTAACCTGGCTCGATGGCCAGCTCACAGAACAAACAGTTATAAAATAGAAGTAAACAGTCATAAAACAGTTCATATGCATCACACACAACACAAATTACAAACGGGCTACACACTACCCCCTCGACTACCTCCGGAGCCGAAGATATCATCTCCACGCGTCTCTCTTGGAACCGGTAGCTGTGGCGATGGAGTAGAGGCCTCCGTCGCCGAACCCTACAAAACACATGAGTAGTTACGACGGTTTGGATTCAGATATCAATGTCTTTCTCTTTTTTCTCACTCTCTTCCTCTCTCTGTACTATTCATCCCCTATTTATGTTATTCTCACTCACACCCTCTCTCGCACTCTCTCTCTCCCTCTATTGCAAAACTCCACCTCTCCATCTCACTCTCTCTCGCACTCCCTCTCTCCCTTCTGTACCACTCTACATCTCCCTCTCTCCTTATGTTAGATGAAAAATACAATATTAAAGAGTTTATTACCTGTATCGGAGGCACCTGGGCTGCGGGCTCCTGTGACGGGGTCACCTGTGGCGGCTGCCACGCAGGAATCGTGATTTGTTGGCCGTTCCGTCGAGCTAAGGCCTATAATGGGAAAATATTAGAACATATGTATTACTGAAATGTTATGAAAGTAAACTACAGTAACTGAAATTACTTACCTCCACCGCTGCCTGCATCTGGGCCATGTAGTTAGCTTGGTACCCCTGGATGGCCCACGTCCTGTAGAGCCCCTCCTGGGTCCGCGTCAGCCTCTCCTGCATGGCACGGAACTCCATGTCCCTCTGCGAGAGACGGCCACTCGACGGCCCAACCGACGAAGCCTGCGTCGATGAAGTGCCTCTCGCAGGTCGCGCCGACCTCGAGTCGATAACTCCATCGAAAATGGAAAACCTAAAAAAGAAAGAAAAATAATAAGTAAAAGAAGGAAGATTGGAAACCTAAATCAATGAAACCAACTCAGCAGCCATGGGCCTTCCCGCCGCCTCTTGCATACACGGCTTGAGGGTCGATTGGCGCGTTTTCCCAATCGTACCCTTCACCATGTATTTTAACGACTTCCTGCCTGTAGGTTTCCTAAAAAACATAGAAATGGTGTAACTGTGTCAATAATAATATTAGTTATAATTAAATTGAATAATTCTGTAAACTTACCAATCGATCGGTCGCGACTTGACTGCACTGCCCCGGCTGCGACGGGTCACTTCCCCTGTGACCTCTCTTCCAAACCTGGATCGCGCTAGGCTCCTGGCCGGTCTCTCGCTCCTGTAGATGCGTGTTAGTAGGATAAATATGTTATGAACACATAAACAAACTTATAATACACTTACCATGCGTTTAGCCAAACGCAAATGACCATTGGCGCCATAGGTGTCCTTCCCGTCGGACCCTCTACATCCTCGAGCCCTCATGGACTTAGCTTTGAAGTCATCGCTAGCCCAATACCGACAGAGAGCTCGGTATGCGTCGGGTTGACCCTCTAACCAGGAAATACTAACTTGCACATATTTAGTATATCATTAACTGTTAACATAAGTAACTATTAAGTTTTTTTAACAATTAGAACTTACCTCTGCGTATTGATCCTCTGTCAAGTACGTGTCGGAGTCCCTTCTAAAGGGACCCCGTTCCTGCTGCTGCTGATGCCGTTTCTGGTAGTCGTTAACGGCCTGGATGCGGGTGTACGACATCGCCTGCGTCACGAGCTTCCGAGCGTTTGTGTGGAACACGAGTGTCGTGTGCTCCATCATGCTCTCGCTCGTTTCCTCTAACTGGTACCTCAGCTTTAAGGAAACAAACATTTAATCAATATGCATTAACAATTTAAATGAGTTGAAGAATGTAAACATTCAAACTTACCATAAAATCATTCCACACGGCCCCCTGAAGAGTGTCGTGCACATCGTGCGAGACACGAGCGTAGTCGTCCCACGACAAAGCAGGGACACCATCGATGACACCGGGATAGTGCAAACGCACTAAAGCACCGATGGCACCGTTAACCTGCATGTGGTGTCCCTGGCCTGTGAACGAACAGTCGTACCAAGATCTACAAAATTTGTTATCTCAGTAAGTATCTGTAGACATCATGAAATATGTACCAAGTATATGAGTTTTTTACATGTCTCCAACTGGACGAATAGTGACCCGCTCACGAGGAACAGGAGGAGGAGCCGCAAAGTGGGTCCTCCTCGTCCGTCGCTTCTGCGCGGGCACCACGTCCGGTGACCCGGAAGGCTGGTCACCACTAGAGCCCGAAGGCTCCACGCTCGCCGGCTTCGAAGGTAGGGTAGCCGGCTCTGAGGGCTGCGTAGCCTGTGGCGGCGCCCTAACCTCTGACTCTGAATCTGACGACTGTGAGTCAGACTGCAAAATTAAAGGATTGATTAGAATAAATTATTTATAAGTGCAATTTAAAATAACGTGATTGACAACTGAACTTTACCTCTGTGCGCTGTAAGGCCAGAGCTCGGACCGCAAAGTCTGGTAGGTGCCTCATCAGCTGAGAGCGTCTGCTCGCACCTGACGAGCTACCTGAGAAGAGGTCCCGTGACCGACTAAGGAATCCTCGTGCCCCCTTCTTCCCGCCGACGACAGCGATGGCTGTGGCGACGGAGGCGGCAGCGGTCCGCGGGAATCAGGGGGTGGGGGCCGTGGCCGGCAGCGGCGAGGTTGGGGCTGGAGGCAGCGAGGCGGCGCCGGGCGTCTCGGGCGGGGCCGGAGCGGCCCTAGGCGGCTCGGGGCGGTGCCAGGCAGCTCAGGGCGGCGACGGGCGGCTCTGGGCGGGGCCGGGGCGGCTCGGGGCGGCGGAAAGGCGGGGCCAGGGCGGCCCGGGGCGCCTCGGGGTGGCGCCGGGCGATGTAGCGGTGGCGCCCGGCGGCGGAGCGGCGGCGGCTCGGCGGTGGTGGCTCAGGCGGCGGTGCGGGCTCGGGCTAATTAGCCCGAGCCCCGGCCGGGGCGGCGGTTAAAACCATCTACTTACGACGCTCACGTAACTTACGACGGCTTAGGTGACGACCGTCGTAAGTTACACTTTGTTTATGATGGTGGTATAACTTACGACGGCATAGGGTTGCGGCTGTCGTAAGTTACGTTTATCTTACAATGGTCCAGTAACTTACGACGGCCATGGGCCCGTAGCCGTCGTAAGTTAGTTTACTTACGACGGCCAGAAGCGACCGTCGTAAGTTAATTTACTTACGACGGCTAGCCGTCGTAAGGTGCTACGTGTCTTGTAGTGATTCCTCCCCCCCTTAAAAGAATCCCGTTTCGAGATTATAAGGTGAAAATGAGAGAGAGGACGGTGGAAAATTACCATCTGTGCGACAAAAAGTCAGAGTAGTTAGTGTGAAGAAAACCTTCTCTCTCCCTTGTCACTTCATCTACGGAGTGATTACTCCATATAACTTTGTAGAACCACATCATACGGTTGCGTGTGGTTTGGGCCTTTTCATCAATTATCTGAACCCGTTCCTCCTGATATGTGAGATCCGGTTTCAGTTCTTCAATATCCCCCAGCTGAATGGTAGTTGATAGCTTAAGACACTTCCTCAACTGAGAAATGTGAAAGATGTCGTGCACAATGGAGAGTGTCATTGGTAATTCCAGCCGGTATAAAACTGATCCACATCTTTCTACAATCTGGAATGGACCGATGAATCAGGGTGCCAACTTTCCTCTCACCCCGAGTCTGTTCACGCCCTTCATTGGAGACACATGTAGATACACATGATCCCCGACTTCAAACTGTAACGGGCGTCTTCTCCGGTCCGCATACTGTTTTTCTCGGAATTGGGCGGCTTTTAGGTTCGCTTGAATCAGTCGAACCTTTTCTTCCGCATTATTGACAAGATCAATCACGAAGGTTGCCCTTTCGCCAGACTCACACCAATTCAGCGGTGTGCAGCATTTTCTACCATATAGCGCCTCCTAGGGCGCCATCTTGATGCTGGCTTGGTACTCATTATTGTACGAGAACTCGGCCAACGGTATGTGATCATCCAATTCTTACAGTGGTTGATAGCACAAGCTCGTAGCATATCTTGTAAAATCTGATTTACCCGCTCGGTTTGCCCATCCGTCTGTGGGTGGTATGCTGAACTACGGATTAGTTTCGTCCCCAAAGAAGCATGCAACTGCTCCCAAAAACAAGACACATATAAAGTGCCCTTATCCGAAATAATGGTACGGGGTATGCCATATAAGAACAAGACCTGTGAGATGTATAATTCAACATACTTCTTGGCATTGTAGTTGGTGTTGACCGGGATAAAATGAGCAACTTTTGTGAGTCTCTCGATGATCACCCACACAGAATCATGTTTCTAAAATGTGGTGGGTAAACCGACGATAAAGTCCATGCTCACATCCTCCCATTTCCAGGCAGGAACACCCAGTGGTTGTAGCAGTCCCGGTTTTCACATATGGTCTGCAGTCACCCTTCGGCATGTATCACACTCAGACACGTACTTCGCGATCTCCCGCTTCATCCGTGTCCAGCCAAACTTGCTTCTGAGTTCTTTATACATCTTATTACTGCTGGGGTGAATAGAAAACTTTGACAAGTGAGCCTCATCAAAGATTTTCTTCCACAACTCCGTGTTACGGGGGACGACGATCCGGTCCTCGAACCATAGGACGCTGTCTCCGTCTTTACGGAAACACTTCAGCTCCCCACTGTCTACACGTCTCCACAAATGCGACAAGCCCTTTTCACGTTTCTGAGCTGCCGCCTTATCTCTTCACGGATGGTGGGGATAAGAGCTAGGTTGTAGAGAGCTTCATGTGGAATCACATGCAATGGTGCCTTGCTCTCTTCCAACTGTGTGATGGTCAGATTGTTGACGTGTGACTTGCGACTCAGCGCATCCGCCACTATGTTTGCCTTGCCAGGGTGATAATGGATCTCTATTTCATAATCCTTTATCAACTCCAACCATCTTTGCTTCCTCATGTTCAGCTCCTTCTAAGTGAATATGTACTTGAGGCTTTTGTGGTCGGTATATAAATGTACGAGGTTACCGAGTAGATAGTGCCTCCACATTTTGAGTGCGAGTACCACGGCAGCGAGCTCTAAGTCATGAGTTGGGTAGTTTTGCTCATGTTTCCTGAGCTTCCGTGAGCCATACGCGACCACCATTCGGTCTTGCATCAGCACACATCCAAGCCCAATGCCGGATGCATCGCAGTACACATCAAACGGTTTGTTGTGTCTGGCTGCGCCAAAACCGGGGCTGATGTTAGGTGCTTCACTAATGCCTTGAACGCTTCTTCACATGCTGGACTACAAACATATCTGGTAGCCTTATTCAGCAGCTCGGTCATAGGCTTGGCAATCTTTGGTAGCCTTATTGAGCAGCTCGGTCAGCCTTATTCAGCAGCTCCATAATATCCCGCGAGTCCGAGGAAACTCCGTACCTCATGAACAGTTCTTGGGGACTTCCAATTCAACACTTGTGTGATCTTACTCGGGTCTACACTGATGCACTCTGCTGAGATAATATGCCCGAGAAAAGGCACTTGCGATATCCAGAATTTGCACTTCCTGAATTTCGCGTATAGCTTGTGATCCCGCAGCCTTTATAACTCTATACGCAGATGCTTCATTTGTTCTTCCTCCAACTTGGAATATACCAATATGTCATTGATGAAGACCACGAAAAACTTGTCAAGCTCCGGCATGAATACCAAGTTCATCAAGTACATGAAGTGAGCTGGAGTGTTGGTGAGGCCGAAGGACATGACCATGTACTCATAAAGCCCATACCTTGTCGAGAAAGCTGTCTTCGGTATATCCTCAGACCGTATCTTAATCTGATGGTACCCGGATCTTAAGTCTATCTTGGAAAAGATCTTTGCTTCGACCAACTGATCAAACAACATGTCGATCCGTGGCAACGGGTATTTGTTCTTGATTGTTACGGCATTTAGTGGACCATAGTCCACACAAAGCCGTAATATCTCATCCTTCTTCACAAATCATGCCGAACGGCCACATGGTCAGGAGCTCGGCCTAATAAAACCCTTCTCCAGCAAGTCCTTTAACTGCATCTTCAGTTCTGCCAATTCCTTTGGCGCCATCTTGTACGGCCTTCGGGATATTGGCGTCGTTCCCGGTGCAAGTTCAATCCTGAACTCCACCTCTCAGTCGGGCAGCATCCCCGGTAAATCATCCAGGAACACGTCAGGGAACTCACGGACTACTGGAATGTCTTCCAATCTGATGGTGGTGGATTGGTATACACTTGGAAGTTTTATTTCTGGACTGTCCAGAAATAATGAGTGTGACTCGTGCATTTCTGGGTGTAGATGCACGACTCGGAGGACGGTGTCTAAAACAGCGCCGTGGCGATTTAACCACGACATCCCTAGGATGACATCGACCTTTTGTCCCTCTAAAACTATGAGAGACGTAGGGTATACTGTACCCCCTAAGCATAATGGCGCTTTTGGAACCATCATGCTTGCTGAAATTCTCCCACCCGGTGAACAAATCAAGTAATGACTTTCGGTGGGTAGTATTTGCAAGCTGTATTTAGCAATAAAAGCTTGGCTAATGAAATTATGTGCGGCGCCTGATTCAAATAAAACTATAGCGGGATACTGGTGGAGCTGGAACAAACCCGCAAAGATTGGCTCTCCCTCTGGCACATCCTCTATAGCGAGTTGGTGGACGGTGCCGGGCTTAGGATTTGCCCACCGCACATTAATGGTGTTCCAGGGCTGATTCCTCCTCGGAAACTGTGGTGCCACTCCGCCGCCTTGCCTCTCGGGGCAGTGGTTGGCGAAGTGCCCTAGGCGACCGCATTTGTAGCATGCAGTTGACGACTGGCCCGTACTTGGGGGACGAAAGCCCGGCTTGCGCTGCTGAGGTGCAAACGCACGCGGCATCGTCCACTGCTTCTGTTGTTGCTATGGAGGTGGTGCTGGTAATGCCGGCCGGAACGCCGGTGGACAATATGGCCGACTGCGGAATTGCATAGGCTGCTGTTGTGGCTTCCAGCGTTGACCCGATGGTGAGCGATACACCATCCGGTATTTTTGGGAAGGACCACCTCCCTCTCCGCTGCTCTGCGGCGAGCTTCGCTTCTTCTCTGCCGCCACTAACTCCTTTCCATAGTCCTCTTGAACAATCGCAGCATCAATAATGTCATTGAGGCTGCCGCGATTGAACATCACCAGCTTTTTCTTCAGGAGCAGATTAAGCCCCTGGTAAAAGTGATCCCGCCGCTTCTTGTCAGTATCAACGTGATATGACGCATAGAGAGCAAGATCGTTGAACGCCCTGGAGTACTCCAGTGCGTTCCTGCTGCCTTGCTGCAGATGGAGGAACTCCTGTGTCTTCCTCTTCATAAGACCCGGCAGTATGTGATAGGCATTGAAGGCCTTCCGGAACTCCGCCCAGGTCATCACTCGCTCGGTGGGTTGCGAGGCACAGGTTTGTCCACCAAGCACTCGCGGACCCTTGAAGCTGCTAGGCCGCAAACTGAGTCTTGTGCTGCTCACTCACTTGGAGCAGCGCGAATTTAATCTCCATCGTGTGGAGCCAGTTGTCTGCATCGAGGGGTTCATCCGCCCTTGAGGATACAGGGGGTGAGTAGCCAGAAAGTCAGAGTAGGAGCTTTGTTGGTGCTCCTCTCGGTCTTGATGCCTCTCTGGTCAAGACGTATTTGCAATAAGAGTTTGCAGCAGCTCTGTATGCTTCCGATGTGAGCCAGCCATGGCCGCAACGATGTAGGACAATGTAACTGTTGGCGGTGGCGGTTGTTGCTGTTCCTGCTGTTGATGTCTCGAGGAATCCTCGGGAGGCTGTTGGGAGGCATCTCCCCCCTGACTAGAACCCCCAACCTCCTGGTTGGCACGAGTGCGAGTCATTCTGAAATTCAAAGCAGCAATGATCAGAACATGTCATTCTTAAAATTCCATAGAAAACAGTAGGTATTGCAGTGACAGATGAATAAACTTGCACAACATTCACATATATTGATAAAGCATAATCTTTATACAAATATACATTACTCTCGGGTACCTGAGAAGTTGTGTTCATGTCCTCACCACCTATACACATACTACTGTCTACATGACATGTCACCGGTTACAAAAAAAAAATTACACGCCACCCTCGCTGCCCTACTTGGCAACGGTAACTCACTACTCGGAGTAGAACTCGACCTCCTCCTGGTCGTCCTCCTCCACTACCTCTGCTGGTGGCTCAGGGTCCATGACCTCCTCTTCTGGCTCAGGTTCCCACATCGCCGGGATACCCAAAACCACGGGTACGGCACCTACCATCGGTAGGCCCATTACCGGAGGTACGAGGTCTTGCAACGTGTGCACCTCGTCCATGGCCTGGTTATAGTCCTCTTCCCAGCCCTGCCCCTCCTCAATAGCGTCATCACACTCTTGAGTTAGGACCTCGTTCTGCTGGGTCAAGGCCTGCACTTGTTGCTGTAAAGCCGTGATGTCGACGCAGCTTTTCTTCTTCGCCTTCTTCAGACGACGCAACTGATTGTGTTGTTCGTTCAGTCGCTTTATCGTCGGAAGGAGAACATTATGGGTGCGCTGTGAGCACTCTTGAAATGGCCTCGGCATATGGTGCTATCCTTGAGCTCAACGGCAAGACGATCCATATGGACAGCTTAGCTGTCCATCACGGTCTTTCGTGCACTCAACTGGTGGCTGAGGTTTGGCTCCGTGCGGTTGTAGCTTGGGCAACTCGAATCAGTTGCCGCAGCGTACCTCTCCTTCCACACGTGATTAGCTCGTCCCTCCACCAGAATGAGCGCGTATGGAGTGCCCTCCATAGCTCTCACGTGTAGTTGGCAGAAACGCGACATGGTGTCGTGGGCTGCCACTTGCCACATCTCCTTCGGTTGTCTACCTCTCACTATGACGGTGAACGGTGCCCAATCGGGTGGCGTAGGTCCTGCTGGAACATTGACATGGATGGTCCATGTCCTGTTCCCCTCCTTGCCTTCTTCCTTGGTGAGGTACTGCAGCGTCTCCACGTACCCGAAATATTGAAGCATTTGCTTCAACAGTTCCGGATAACCGCTGTGTTGAGAACAGCGGGATACCACCCACCCGTTCTCCAATTGTTTATCCGCTGTCGTCTGTGGAAATATATTTGAAAAATGTCAAATATGCATTTCAACAGTAAATAATTGAGTTATAACATAAAACATGTCATTGAACTCATAAAACATGGAAACACAACTCAAAACTTAGAACAAATTTGATTGCTGGTCTGCTGCCCAAACTGACAGCCCTGACCAGTTTCCATTTCGACCTGATTTAGACCATGCTAAACGCAAAACCCATTATGGAGCGCATAATGAGAGTTAAAGCTAATTTCAATAGCTTTCCAGAAAGTATTGTGTTGGCCTCAGATCTGTCCTGGTTCAAAAGTTATGAGATGTCAAAGTTGACAGAATTTCTGGATTAAATTGGACAGCACCTCCCTGCTTGAGGTACTGATTTGATCCAAGAATTCCAGTAAATTATACCTCGAATTTGACAATACTTTCTGTTACAAAGTTGTAACCTATCTCATGAACATTTCATAACTACCTCATTTTCTATTTTTGGAGTTTTATGCAAGAAGTTATGCTCAATTTACAGAGAGTTACAGAGAGTATTTTCTCTGCCCTGTTTTCTGGACAGTTTTAACTCTACTGCATTTTTAGACAGGTTAAGCGATGAAACACCTCAGGACATCCATAGAAAATTTGTAAAGATCTTCCATATCTTTCCATAAATGTATCATATGACCCCAATCTCGAAAGAAATCAACCTATAACCTCTGTTTAACTTCAGCCTTTATTCAGCTGAAAACAGGAGACTCTGTCCTTAATATCCTATAAGTTGAAAACTTGTTACTTTGAACATCCTAATTAAGAAAAGAAGCTATATCAAAGATTTAATGCTCTGTATTAAAATATTCAAGTTTTACAATGATGTTAATCATTTAGTGGGGTGTGACGTCTAAGCGTCACCAGTTCATGCAGGTAGTATGTTCCTCACAAAGAAAAACCTATACCGGACTTAGCCGGCTTCGTTAGTTCAGTGGCACTAAACGTCTCTCACACACGTGTGCTACTCGTCTACCGATTTGTGTTTAGACTACCTGCAAATAACTCACACAATCATCGGGCTCGGCAGCTGCACACCGAACCCGGTCCCAATACAGTCCATACACCCAACCGTCAACACTCGCACGGGTGCTCTCAAGCCAAACACGCCTTGACCTACGTGTTCACATTACTAACCACGTGACGGGGTCTCCCAAACTTGCCCGTAGCACGCCAGGGAAGGGCGTTGCTCGAATACCCCAAACAACATGAAGAGTCGTAGAGGTATACTAATGCTGGCCGGGTTACCTGCCACCCGTGAGGCTCCACCCTTTAGCTTGTGCGCACTGGTGGACAGCGCTTACATGCACCCCCCAAGACATATGATGTCCCAAGATGCATGATTTTCTGACATGAACAAATAGGTTAGTATTGCCACTTTCTATACACTAATAAAATTCTTATATGGGCTACTAACTCGTTCCTCACCGAGTTTTTGAAAAAGATGACCTTTTCAGTGTGTTAAACCTCAAGCCAGCTCTAATACCATGCTGCGAGGGCCCAACCGGCCTTGACTAGCCCGGATCACGCTGAAGGGTGCTGCATTGCACAGCACCAAATAACGCACATAATAGATACATACCGGAAGCAAAAGTTTAATACAATAATCTGTTTCTGAACATGTTTACAAAAAAATAAGTCAAGTCTACACTCATGGGCGTAGACTACGTAAAAAAGTTCACGTTCAGCCCGTGAACATGTCCCCACTAGCATGCACACACACTAACACGGCGACATGTACGACTCCCATTCGATGGGGTCGCCCTCTTGGGGATCCGTCTCCTCCTCAAGAGTCTCCTCATAACACCCTGCAAAAGCTTCAAACACAAGCAGTGATCATGATGGCTCAGCAAGTCTGACCCGTCTCATCTAAACATGTAACACTACATGCTAGAATTGCAATATGTAATAGGAAAGTAAGTTGCAAAGGACACTCCAAAATAGTTGAACCATACTTTCATGTTCTATCAGCGAGATGTGGAGAACATCATGCTAAGACACATAAGAGAGCCGCAATCAAACAAGAAACACATTTCTCTCATGTGCTTTGCCCAAGGTTGAATCGAACTTTAGTTTGCTCTAAACTACAACAATTCATTAGCAACCAAGGTATAGCTTTCAATCAGCAACATTTAACATGACTCTAGCCTGTTCTTTCTACGTCACGGTACAGTGAACGAGTGGTACTCACTGACCGGCAGGGTTACCCGAATAACCCTTCACGTATGCCCGTACTCGATGTTGCCTACAGCAACCATCACAGACGTCGTACGCAACTACCTTTCATCCGTCAGGCAAATGTTGAACCGGTCCTATCGTCCCGAGCAAGAGGTCTCTGCGTGTGCATCTGCAGTGCCGCCAGCCGATTTACACCTCAAGCTCTCAACCTACCCTCTGGACGACATGCAATGCCTCAACACCTAGCTACCCGAATTACATGGGTTTCCCGGTTTCTATATATCCGGTAGGTCATCGGTACTGTTCTAGCTTGTTCAACAGGCTCGCACACGGCTCGGTCCTCAATCGACACAGGCGGAGCTATGGATCCGGGCTCCAACGTCCTGCTGCCCTTACTCTCTGCTCGGTCTCATTTTTCTTGCCATCTGTTCCATTTGCTATCTCTAACCGAGTGGTGTGCCTCTAGCCTATTCTCACGAGCAGTTCCAACTACTCGACTTGTACCAAATCCTACACTAGTTTACAATGCAGTGGCTACTCGAGGTTCAAAACCTAAGCCCAAACCAGGGTTTTCTTGGCTATGCATTTGGGTTTTCAAACAAGACTCTAATGCATAAGTAAGGTCGATACTCAATGTAAGTTCTCAAAACAATAAAGTTTATAAAAGGCTAATGCACACTGGAGCTTGCCTTGCTGCTGCTGGTCGTACGCTAGCTGTTCTTCCGGGTGATGAAATCCAACACCTCCGGCTCCTCTTCAACCTTAGCGACTACACAATATAAATATGTATGCGTGTCAATTTAAATGCATTTGAATTTGAAGTTGATATTGTTAAGATTATAAGTACAGCTAGACAGGCCCAATGACTTTGAAATTTTTACAGTGGTTTGGATACATCCTAAACATTAACTTTACCATACTCTATTTGCAGCAAAGCTCATTTGAGCCCTCCACAAATAAATGTGTATTTGGCCTTAGTTGGAGCTTTTAGGGTGTTCTAGGGATTCTCATGGAGCAAGCCATTACTTTCTGGAAAATATATTTTCCAAGGGTTCTAATGGAATTGGTTTCAGCTAATTTGAATATTTCTAGCCAAAGATATGAGCTAAACAAATTCAGAGAAATCTGAAAAATGTTTCTGGACATTTTTCATTTTCTCTGGAACAGTTTTATTAATCACACCATTAGGTGGAGCAAATTATCTCAAATGGATCTGGATTTTTTATGGTAGCTCAGGGTTATTATTATGAACATCCTGGCCAAATTTCAGAATTTTCCACCAAAGGGTTCTCCAGTTAAAATTCTAAACAGTTTAAAATTTGGTTCACTCGATTTGGAGTTTCCTAGCCAAAGTTATGTGGGTTTGAAGTTGAACTAAATATGAAAATTGGGGAAATATTTAAAACACTGCATGTGGGTCCCACACACAGTGCCTTCTTCAACCTCCTGCTACCCCGCGCGCGCCAGCGCCGCCCCCTCGCCGGAGCCCGATGAATCTCGCTAGTCCGGCCAACTCTTGGCCTATTCGCAGCCTGTGCGTTTGGGAGGGCGAGCAACCCGTCTGTGCCATGAGCGAGGGCTGCCGGCGGCCGGAACACCGTCGGCGGCATGCGGCGGCTTCGGTACAACTTCAGCCATGTCGGCTGACTGACATAGCCCGCCACAAGCTCAGCTAAACGGCTGTAGAGCACCAGTGGACCTCAAGGATCATCGACATGGCTTCAAACTCGTGCGGAAATGGCTCCAACTAGGTTGTCACCGTGCGCCCGAGGGTGTTTTTCGTGTTTGTGTTCGGAAAAATTTGATATGGCCTTCCTACATGAAGTTTCAAGCTCAGGTTGTAAAGAAGAATTGACCGCTAGCCGGTCTAGCTCCTTTGTGCGTGATTTGGTGAGCTAAGAACAAGAATTGAGCTCGAATTCGCTAAATTCGAAACGAAAGATCACTCTGTCGGGTCCGAAATAAAATTGCCAAATTCACCAGTCATGGTTCACGGCTTGAGCCATGAGTTGGGGTGGAGCAGAGTGGAGGTTCGACGTCCTATGGTTGGCTTTGATCGAGCGTGAAAGCCTCTGAGTTGGGCTATCCACGAGAGAACCGAACGGCGGTGAGTTTCGGTTTGCCGCACAAAGGTTCGGGGCTGCTCGAGGAGCGGTGATTTCAGCTTGTACTTCTGGCTGGACGATCAAAGGAGATGTTGTGATGTGGTTTAGCAGCTCAGAGGGAGTATGGGCGCGGTGTTTGCCGGTTCCCCGATCGTAACCGAGGTGGCGGTGGTGATGGCAGCGTTTCTTGCGCGAGGGAGCAGAGGAACGAGAGCGACTGATCTTTTGCCGGCTCATGAGTGGATATAAGGAGCTGGGCGAGCGTGCCAGCGTGGGGAAAACAGGAAGCAGCTGCTGGCGCCGGCTTTGGCACGGTGACGATTGCAGCACCGGCCCGAGAAACTGAGGAACCGAGTCCTCAGTCGGTTCTCTGCCTTGTGAGGCTGACATGGGGGCCCCACTCCCAATTTCAACCTCCTAAATTCAATTTTCCCACTCCTCAAAACAGTAGAGACCTTCCTACCCTTGGTCATTTGATCATTCACCCAAAGTGGGATTTGGTTTTGCAAAATGATCAAATTGTGGAATTGGTTTGATTGAAGTTGCAGCACATTTGAACTGAAATTGAAATTTGATTTGAATGTAGCCAAAATAGCTCATGTCAAGATCAACTCCAAATGGAGTGAAAATTGGTGTGTGAGCTCACAAAAATGTGCTGAGTGTGAATATGGATCCCACTTTTGAACTCATGGGAAGAAAGGAGTTTGAATTTGAATTTAAGTTGAAACTAGCCTCTTTATAATTATACCCAAAAATACCTCAAAATGGTTTTGGATTTGGGTGAAATTTGGCATGAGCATTCCTAGAACAGTGTAGAAGTTTTTCATATGCTCAGCCCCTATATAACGCATGTGGGAAGTACCACTTTTGCACTTTGTGAGTTTATCATCTAATGTCTATGTTGATGGTGTTTACTTGCTCTTCAAAGATGTTCATAACTTTTCCTCAATTGAGGTGTGTGTGGTGTGATGAACACTTTGAATGTGTGCAAAAAACATGGCCCCTTACACCCTGCCCCTCCTCAATAGCATCATCACGCTCTTGAGTGAGGACCTCGTTCTGCTGGGTCAAGGACTGCACTTGCTGCTGTAAAGCCGTGATGTCGACGTGGCTTTTCTTCTTCGCCTTCTTCAGACAATGCAACCGATTGTGTTGTTTGTTCAGTCGCTTTATCATCGGAAGGAGCACATTACGGAGTGTTCTGTGAGCACTCTCGAAATGGTTTTGGCGACTTCTGCTCTCCTTGAGCTTCACGGCAAGTTGATCCGTGTGGACAGCTTGGCTGTCCATCACCGTCCTTCCTGCCATCAACTGGAGGCTGAGATTCGCCTCCGCGGGGTTGTATCTTGGGCAACCCGGATCTGTTGCCTCGAAGTACCTCTCCCTCCACACGTGATTAGCTCGCCCCTCCACCAGGACAAGATCGTATGGAGTGCCCTCCATAGCTCACACGTGTAGTTGGCAGAAATGCGACATGGTGTCGCGGGCTGCCACTTGCAACATCTCCTCCGGTTGTCTACCTCTCACCGTGACGGTGAACGGTGCCCAACCGGGTGGCGTAGGTTCTGCTGGAACATCAACATGGATGGTCCATGTCCTGTTCCCCTCCTCGCCTTCTTCCTTGGAGAGGTACTGCAGCGTTTCCACGTACCCAAGATGTTGAAGCACTAGCCTCAACAGTTCCGGATAACCGCTGCATTGAGAACAGTGGGATGCCACCCACCCGTTCTCTAGTTGTTTATCCACTGTCATCTCTGGAAATATATTTGAAAAAGGTAAAATATGCATTTCAACAGTAAATCATTGAGTTATAACATTAAAACATGTCATTGAACCCATAAAACTTGTAAACACAATTCAAACTTAGAACAAATTTGATTGTTGGTCTGCTGCCCAAACTGACAGCCCTGACCAGTTCCATTTCAACCTGATTTAGACCATGCTAAAGGCAAAAAGAATTCTGGAGCTCAACATCAAAGTTAAAGCTAACTTCAATAGATTTCAAGAAAGTATTTCCTTGTCCTCAGATCTGCCCTGATTCAAAATTTATGAGATGTCAAAGTTGACAGAATTTCTGGAGAAAATTGGGCAGCACCTCCCTGCTCAAGGTACTGGTTTGATCCAAGAATTCCAGTTAATTCTTCGTTGAATTTGACAAAACTTTCTGTTACAAAGTTGTAACATATCTCATGAACTTTTCAGAACTACCACATTTTCTATATTTGGATTTTTATGCAGGAAGTTATGGTCATTTTACAGAGAGTTACAGAGAGTATTTGCTCTGCCCTGTTTTCTGGACAGTTTCAACTCTACTGCATTTTTCGACTGGTTAAGGGATGAAACACCTCTGGACATCAATAGAACAGTTGTAAAGCTCTTCCAAAGCTTGCCATAAATATATCATATGACCCCAACCTCGAAAGAACTCAACCTCTAACCTCTGTTTAATGTCAGCCTTATTTCAGCTAGAAACAGGGGACTCAATCCTTAATGTTCTATAAGTTGAAAACTTCTTAACTTTGATCATCCTGATTAAGGGAAGAAGTTATATCAAAGTTTTAGTGCTCTGGATTAAAACCTTCAAGTTTTACAATAATTTTGATCATTCAGTGGGATGTGACGCCCAAGCATCACCAGTTCATGCGGGTACTACGTTCCTCACAAAGAAAAACCTATACCAGACTTAGCCGGCTTCGTTAATTCAGTGGCACTAAACATCTCTCGCACACGGTGCTACTCGTCTACCGATTCATGGTCAGAGTACCTGCAAATAACTCACACAATCATCGGGCTCAGATGCACACCGAACCCGGTCCCAATACAGTTCATACACCTGTACGGCATCACTCACACGGGTGTTCTCAGGCAAAACACGCCTTGAGCTATGGGTTCACGTTACTAACCATGTGACGGGGTCTCCCAAACTTGCCTGTAGCATGCCAAGGAAGGGCGTTGCTCGAATACCCCAAACGACATGAAGAGTCATAGAAGATACTAAAGCTGGCCGGGTTACAGGCCACCCGTGAGGCTCCACCCTTTAGCTTGTGCACACTGGTGGACAGCGCTTACATGCAGCCCCCAAGACATATGACGTCCAGAGATGCAGGATTTTTCAACATAAGCAAATAGGTTAGTGTTGCCACTTTCTATACACTAATAACATCCTTATATGGGCTACTAACGCGTTCCTCACAGAGTTTTTGAAAAAGATGACCTTTTGAGTGTGTAAAATCTCAAGCGAGCTCTGATACCACGCTGCGAGGGCCTCACGGCCTCGACGAGCTAGGATCACGCTGAGGGGCGCTGCGTTGCACATCACCAAATAACACACATAAATAATATAAAGTGGAAGCAAAATTTTATTACGTAAAATAGTTTATAAACATGTTAACAACAAAATATGTTCAGTCCACACTCACAGGCGTAGACTAAGCAACAGAGTTCACGTTCAGCCCGTGAACGTGTTCCCTCTAGCACGCACACACACTAACACGGCGGCATGCACGACTCCCATTCGATGGGTTGCCCTCTTGGCGGTCCGTCTACTCCTCAGGAGTCTCCTCCTCATAACACCCTGCAAAAGCTTCAAACACAAGCAGTGAGCACGATGGCTCAGCAAGACTCACCCGTCTTTCCTATACATGAAACTTCTACATGCTGGATTACAATGTAAATGGGAAGGTAAGTTGCAAAGGACACGCCTAAATAATTGAACCTTACTTTCAAGTTTTAGCAGCAATTTGTGGAGAACCTCACGCTAAGACACATAAGAGAGCCGCAATCAAACAAGAAACACATTTTTCTCATGTGCTGTCACACCAGGTTTCTCCGAAGAACAACCGAGTGAATATCACATGTATGCCAGGATCATTTTCTCATACATGTGATGACAAATAGTGAAGAATCATCATATTACAAGCCAGGTGTCGAATATAAATAAGTCTTACATAGCATACGTCTCGATGGACTATAATAAGTTCATGACATGTAAATAAAACAGCAGCGGAATATAAATCTTGTGGGCTCCGTCACAGGCGTTGCCCGGGGGACTCCATGAACCTTGAATCCTTCTTCGGGATCAAAGTCTTGGTCATTGAACACCACATCATCCCCTTGACCTGAGCAGCAATATAAACCAACAGAAAAGCAAGTTTGAGTACCGTGGGTACTCAGCAAGTGTGGGAAAGTTATGTCATGCATGGCTAGAGCAAGGAGAGGTTGAACTCATGGTTTAAGCACTACGCATTTAATACCTATCACCATAGCTTATTAAGCACCTACATTACTACACAGGTGAAATGGTCCCAATCTCCCAACCCATCATCAAAATCAAGTAACCATAACATCATTTCCTATGTTAAGCTCCCCACTTAACATCCTCAACTTCCAAATTCATCATCCTCTAATCATGAATAAGTCCAAGCCGCTCTTGACCGTGAGCACGGCTGTCATGATAGTTTTGACTCTACAGAGTTTGCACCACTGTACCCACATGTAGTGATTTCATCCTCCGTTGCCGGGTGGACTAAAAGAACCTCCATTATGCCAGTGTCCGTGAACCACGTTCACACTTCCCAGGTGTGTAGCCAGGAGATCACTATGAGGCCTTTACAAAGGGATTCCCAACGAGCGTGGGCCCACTGAGGTTTCACCCCTAACAGCATACAAGAGGCTCCAACCCCTCTGCAGTGGCCCCCTCTTGAGCCTTGCGGTTCATATGGTAGTCCAGCTGACACCTATTCCCTGCACCATCAAAACACCCATACTACGCCGGGGATACACCTAATTAATTGGCCAAGCTGCCCCATCTCAGCATGTGGTTGGCACGGTGAAGCCAGGTTACATGCTCCATAAACCGGTCCTTAGGATCCAGGCAAGTACTAAACACAAACCCGAGTCTCTTGCACACAACACCAACCAAATCATCCAACTTGCCTCGATCCCTACCTCTACATAACTCATAATATCTCATTCAAGATTAATGTAAATAAGTTGATGATATCATATCCCACTTATCCCATTCTAAGCATGGCTAAGCATAAGTATGTAAATAAATGATATAATAAAATAAATCCCAACCCAGGCTACAAGGAAATAAGATACTGAAAATCTAGGGAAACTTCCTAGCATGGATATCATATTTCAAATTGACAATGCAATTAAATTCTAACTACACATCCTAGTATAGGATCAAAGTGGTCAAGGACACTTGCCTTCTTCCCGCTGCTCTGGGAATGGAAAGTCTTTGTCTTGGAAGGGGAGAACTTGCTCTGGGGCAGGTTCTACTCATGCCAATACACATAGCAAAAGAAACAGCAATCCATAAGCCATAGTTCACACTTTCACTCATGCAAACCACACATACATACATATTAAAGTAATTCACATGTTTAAGTGTTGTGGTTACCCTAGATGTGTTGATTTTAGACCTACATACTCTTTTAAACATATATATTATTTCTAACTTTTGTATTCAGATCTCTAGTTGTACACTATATATTAATTTCCCATTTGAACAAATTCTCTATATTTAATTTATACACTCCTTAGCCACAAAATTTGCATGAAAGAAAGTTTCCTACATCCAAATAGGTTTTTAGATCTTCTACAAAATCTTAATTTGAAGTTTTTGAAAATGAAGACCTGATTTAACATCTTCTAATCATGCATACTTATTTTCCTATATTTTCAGATTTAATTTCTATACCAAAAAGTGAATTTTAATATTAAAATAGTAAGACATATCATCTAAATAGAATAGGTTCTGATCTAAAATGTTCAATAATATATTTTTTTGAACTTCCTCTCTGATGTGAAACAAATTAAATTTATTTTACTAGTTTTTAGAATTATTTCCTAGCCTAAAATGTGTCTCTAGAGATAATAAAAATGAGCAACACTTAGGCATATTTTCCAAGTGCTAGGAGAGTTTAAATTTATATTTGCACATGTGTTTCCCTCACCATTTAAATTTAAATCTTAGTCACATGTTCAAATTGCTAAATTTAATATCCTATAGGGTCTAAAAGGCAAATCCACCCTACTGCAGGGTTTAATTTACTATTTTCTAAATTTTCAGGGGCCTAATTACACATAACAGAGGGGTTTTCCTAATTTTTATTAAGTTTAGGGGCTAAAACTGAGTTTTAAATGAATTTACATAAATTTCTGAAGGTCCAGGGGCTAGATCAGAAGTTTCTGGGGCTAGCTCGTGTTTTCCGAGATCCCAGGGGGTAGCGCGTAAGAATCCCAGCCTTTATAATGCGGGGCTGACGTGGGCTGTTTGATTTAAAACAGACGGCTCCGATTAGATTGCCGAAGAGGTACGCGTTGATTTAATTTCTACCGTGCGATTTAAAATAGACGGCCCTCAAGGTGCCACGTCGCCCTGGCCTCGGTTTTTGCCTCGCTGGCGCAGCCTCGGTTTTTGCCGCTACACGCTAGAACTCGCATCTTTTTGCACGGATCTGCTGCGGAGGATTAGGGGATGCTCACCTAGGGGTTTTCCTGCAGTCGGAGGCCCTGGAAGTCGGTCGGCGGCGAGCTTCAAAGGCGATGGTCTTCGGTGCACGTCGAAGTGGCAGTTGGGGCGCCAGACACGTCGTTTCCATCACCTGCAGGGCTCCCCGGCGGCGGTGGAACGTGATCAGCACGTTAGATCAGGAAATTTGAGCAAGGATCGAAGGAAATCGGCGGTAGAAGCTTCGGTTCTCACCGGAGAGAAAAATGACCGATCGGGGAGGAAAAAGGGGCGGATTTCGGTGTTTAAATGGACGAGGGAGGGCGGCGGTCTGTTGAGATCACGCTGGGGCGTCCGGGACCGGAAATCGGGGCTCAGAGCATGGGTTCCGGGGGTCGATTTTGATCGGGCGCGAGAGAGAGACCGGGGTCGGTTGGGGCACGCGGGGGGAAGAAGATGACGGCGGGCCCCGCACGTCAGAGAGAAGGAGATAGGGGGGCGCGGGTTTGGGCTGGCTGGTGCGAGCGGTCTTGGGCCGGCTGGTGGGTTTCGGCCAACTGGCCGGTTCTGGTTTTCTTTTTCTTTTTCCTTTTCCTTTTTCTGGTTTGATTCAAATCTAAATTCCAGTTTAAATTTGAATTTCTGCACCACATGCAATACGTCCAAAAATTTTTAAATTCCCCACTTTAGCAGGTTTTGGGGTGTTACATGTGCTTTGCCCAAGTTGAAAAGAACTTTAATTTGCTCTAAACTACAACAGATCATTAGCAACCAAGGTATAGCTTTCAATCAGCAACTTTAAACATGACTCTAGCCTGTTCTTTCTACGTCATGGTACAGTGAACAAGTGGTACTCACTGACCGTGAGGGATGGCGATTATAATCGATTTAAACCTGCAGGGTTACTCGAATAACCCGTCACGTACGCCCGTACTCGATGTTGCCTACAGAAACCATCACGGACGTCGTACGCAATCACCTTTCATTCGTCAGCCAAATGTTGAACCGGTCCTATTGTCCCTAGCAAAAGGTCCCTGCGTGCTCATCTGCAGTGCCGCCAGCCGATTTACACCTCAAGCTCTCAACCTACCCTCTGGATGACAAGCAATGCCTCAACACCTAGCTACCGGAATTACATTGGTTTCCCGGTTCCCATATATCTGGTAGGTCCTCGTTACTTTTCTTGCTTGTTCAACAGACCCACACACGGCTCGGTCCTCAATCGACACAAGCGGAGCTACAGCACCCAGGCCCCAAAGTCCTGCTGCCCTTACTCTCTGTTCGGTCTAATTTTTCTTGCCATGTGTTCTATTTGCTATCTCTAACCGAGTGGTGTGCCTCTAGCCTATTCTTGTGAGCAGTTCCAACTACTCAACTTGTACCGAATCCTACACTATCTTATTATTGCAGTGACTACTCGAGGTTTAAAATCTAATCCCAAACCAGGGTTTTCTTGGCTATGCAATTGAGTTTTCAAACAAGACTCTAATGCATAAATAAGGTGGAAGATACTCAATGTAAGTTCTCAAAACAATAAAGTTTATAAAAAGCTAATACAAACCGGAGCTTGCCTTGCTGCTGTTGCTCGTTGGCTAGCTGTTCCTCCGGAGTTATGAAGTCTAAGACTTCTGGCTCCTCCTCAACCTTAGCGACTACATGAAACAAATACATGTATGTATCAATTTAAATGCATATAAGTTTAGAGTTAATATTATTAAGACTATAGGTACTTCTAGACAGGACCAATGACTCTGAAATTTTTAGTGTCATTTGGATACAACCTAAACAGAGACTTGGCCAAATTTCATTTGCAGCAAAGCTCAGTTGAGCTTTCTACAAATAAATGTTTGTTTGGCCTTAATTTGAGCTCTTAGGGTGTTCTAGGGATTTTCATGGATCAAGCCATGACTTTATGGAAACTATATTTTCCAAAGATTCTAATGGAGTTGGTTTCACTTAATTTGAAGATTCCTAGGCAAAGATATGAGCTAAACAATTTCAGAGAACATCTGAAAATGTTTCTGGACATTTTCCATTTTCTCTGGAACAGTTTTATTAATCACACCATTAGGTGGATCAAATTAGCTCAAATGGATTTTAAATTTTTATGGTATCTCAGGTATATTATGATGAACATCCTGGCCAAATTTCAGAATTTCACTCCAAAGGGTTCTCCAGTTAAAATTCTAAACATTTGAAAATTTGAAGAATTAGTTCTGGAGAAATAAATATTTTCATAAAGTGAAACTTGATTTGTTGGAAGGTACTCAGAGAGCTGACTCCAACAAAATTTGGTTCACTCGATTTGGAGTTTCCTAGCCAAAGTTATGTGGGTTTGAAGTTTGAACTAAATCTAAAAATGTTTAAATTCCTCCGCGTGGGATCGGGCTACGTGTCAGCTCCTCAGTGAATACCACATGGAGCCACTGTGTTCTGCTGCATAGCCACAACTTGATCCCGGGCCGCAGACAATCAAATTTAACTCTCTGAATGACTGACGCATGGGTCCAGGGGGTCATCTTCGACCTCCCGCTGCCCACGCTCTCCCGCGCCCGAGCTCGCCGGAGTTCGGCGTAACTCAGTCGTCCGGCCTCATCCGACACTCCCACTTGCCGCCAGCCGTTATTTATACGTGCTGAACACATTGGTGCAACTTTCTGGGCCCAGCTATGCCCCTAACCCATCTCACGACGAGTGGCGGCTCAAACTGAGGTCCGACGACGTTGCCCGCCCCTTCTAGCCCACCAAACATCCAGCTAAACAGCGCTACAGGATCAGTATATCACCGTGATGCTCGACTTAGTCGTAAAGGGGCTCGGAAAAAACTCTAGGGTAGCTCTCACCGTGCGCCCAAGAAGGTAGCGACGGTGCGCCGGTGGAAAACCATGAAATACTGTCTGTACACCCCTCTTAAGCTAAGTTTTTTCCCGTGCATGTGTGCTAACGAGTCTAGAGTACATGTGTGCGATCTTAGGCACTAGAAACAACGAGTGACCGGGAATTTACTGAATCCTTACCGTGAACTCAGATTACACCGACCGGCAGGAAAATTAAAATTACTCCGGCGATGAACCATGGCTTGGGCTGAGACTTGGACGCATCTGTGAGTTCTTTTGCTCAGGCGTGACAAGCTACCGTTCGAGCTGTCCACATGAGCCCGAGGTACGGCCATTTTCCGGTCACTGCAAAAACTGTGGTTTCTAGGGTTGTGGGTGCCGACCACAGCGGGGTTTTGTGTCGAGGAGCTGGTGCATGAGCTCACGGCGCCGTTTTGCTACTCAGGAGGAGTCCACACGCGAGTTGGCGTGATCTCCCGATCGAGCAACCAAGACGGCGGTGAGGGTGTTGTTTCTTGCGCGAGGGAGCAGAGGAACGGGCGAACTGCACCTTTGCCGGGTCGGGCTCGAGGATAAGGAGGGTGGACGTAGGCTGAGCGTGCGCGGGTGCCAAGCAGGAGCTGTCAGCGGCGTCTGGATAGGTGGCGACCACAGCACCAGCCCGAGAAGCCGAGCGCCTCTGTTTTTCAGTCGGTTGGCTAAAATGGGTGACTGACAATAGGTCCCCACTTCCAAGTTTAACCTCCTAAATTCAATTTTTCCCACTGCTGAAAACAGTAGAGACCATCATACCCCTTGTGAGTTGATCAAACTTCAAAATGGAAAATTGACTTTGAAGAATTCAAGGTGTGATTTGATTTGATCAAATTTGCCGCAAAGGCTAACTGAAATTCAAACTTGGTTTGAATTTAACCAAATTAGCTCATTTCAAGATCAACTCCAAATGGAGTGAAAATTGGTGTGTGAGCTCACAAAAATGTGCTGAGTGTGAATATGGATCCCACTTTTGAATTCATGGGATGAAAGGCGTTTGAATTTGAATTTAAGTTCAAACTAGCCTCCTTCGAATTATACCCAAAAATACCTAAAAAAGGTTTTGGATTTGGGTAAAATTTGGCATGAGCATTCCTAGCAAGGTGTAGAAGCTTTTCATATGCTCAGCCCGTATATGATGCATGTGGGAAGTGCCACTTCTGCATTTTGTGAGTTTACCACCTAATGACTATGATGATGGTGTTTACTTTCTCTTCAAATATGTTCATAAAAATTCCTCAAATGAGGTGTGTGTGGTGTGATGAACACTTTGAATGTGTGCAAAAACTTGAGCCCTTACATGAATATATACTTGAGCCCTTACATGACCAAACATATAATGCCTCCAAATCTTCAAGGCATGTACTACGGCTGCAAGTTCCAGGTCTGTTGTAGGGTAGTTCAGCTCATGTTTCTTTAATTGCCTCGACGCATAGGCTACTACTTGTCCTTGTTGCATGAGCACACATCCAAGCCCTTGCCTTTATGCGTCACAATATATATCAAAACTCTTGCTCACATCCGACAATACCAAAACTGGCGCTGTTGTTAATCTCTTCTTTAGCTCCTCAAAGCTGTCTTGACACGCTCGTGTCCACTGAAATGCTTTCCCATTCATCAGCAATTCAGTCATACGCTTTGCTATTTTGGAGAAATCCTTGATGAACCGGTGGTAGTATCCAGCCATCCCAAGGAAACTCCGATTATACCTCCCATTCTGCCGTTGGTTCCACTTCAAAACATCTCTCACTTTTCCGGGATCAACCGATACTCCTCCTTCGGATATGATGTAGCCTAGGAACGATATCTCCTTTAGCCAAAACTGACACTTACTGAACTTAGCGTACAATTGATGCTCTCGCAGTTTCTGCAATATCAATCTCAAGTGTTTTTCATGTTCTTCCTCGCTTTTTGAATACACCATGATATCGTCGATGAAAACCACGACGAACTTGTCCAAGTACTCCATGAAGACCTTATTCATGAGGTACATAAAGTATGCGGGTGTATTCGTTAACCCAAAGACATAATGGTAATACTCATACCAACCATACCGTGATCGAAATGTAGTCTTGGGTATGTCGGAGGGCTTAATCTTCAGCTGAAAGTATCCCGACCGAAGATCAATTTTGGAGAAAATTCGTGCGCCTTTCATTTGATCGAACAAGTCTTCTATACGGGGCAGCGGGTACTTATTCTTGATTGTCACTTTATTGAGATACCTATAGTTCACACACGTCCCTTGAGTCCCATCTTTCTTTTCCACGAAGAGCACGGGGGCTCCCCAAGGTGACGAGCTTGGGGGTATAAAACCCTTATCTAGCTGCTCCTGAATTTGCTTCTTGAGCTCCACTAATTTATTAGCAGGCATCCTATATGGCCTCTTCTCTATAGGTGCAGTTCCGGGTACTAAATCAATTTAAAATTTAATGTCCCGGTCAGGTGGCATACCTGGATGTTCTTCCGGGAGCACATCTCAATATTCTTGAACCACCGGCATGCTTTCCAATGTCTCTTCTTCGATGTGGTTCAGCACTGCCTTCTCGGTTGCCGGTTGGGCTGCCTCAAACTCAATACGAGTCACGTCCAGGGTTGATCTTGTCAATGAATCCGAAGAGAGATTTCGGATAATACAAGAGAACCTCAAAGCTGCCCAATCTCGTCAAAAGAGCTACGCGGATCAGAGGCGTCGAGCACTGCATTTCGACATCAGAGAGCACGTGTATCTTCGTGTGTCTCCGATGAAAGGGATTCATCAGTTTGGTGACAAGGGGAAACTTGCTCCCCGATTCATCGGTCCATTTGCCATCACAGAGAAGTGCAGGACTGTAGCCTACCGACTGGAACTACCGGCAAGCCTTGCCGGTATTCACGACATATTTCACGTGTCATAGCTGCGTAAGTGTCTCAAGTTTACCGCTGCTGTCCGCACCGAAGACATTGACGAGTTGAAGCTGGATCTGAAATACACCGAGCAGCCTATTCAGATTGTCGACGAAATGACCCGGATCACTCGAAACCGGACTTTGAAATTTTACAGAGTCTTGTGGAGTAATCATACCCCAGAAGAGGCGACGTGGGAAAGCGAAGATTACATCCACAAGAATTATCCGGAGCTTTTGTCATAAACTTTGTAATTACCCTCCCGTCTCGTTCTTCTTTGGTAATCTCGGGACGAGATTCCTTTTAAGGGGGGAGGAATGTAAAGGTCCCAAAAATGTGAATACAAAGAAACTCTTGTTTGCAAAAAGTTTGTTTCATATGTATGAAAAATGGGACTAGTTAAACTTTTTCACACGTGATATTACACATGAGAGTTCTCTCCACACAAGTTCAAATATTTATTAGAATACATGGAACCCAAAAGGGATTTGAAACAAAGGTGAGAAGTTCCCATATGTGTGAGCAAGCTAAATTCAGATTTTGGAACAATTTTGTTCAACTCAAATTCAAATGAGGGCAACACAATGAAATTCAAACTGTTGTGCTAAAATTTTCATTTGCAGCAGACAAATTTAAAATCAGATTTCATATTTGAATTCCTTAGGTCCAAAATAGTGTGTATGCAAAGTTTCAGAAATTTTTGAAATAGTTTGCAACTCATTTTCCAGAATGGAGTTTAAATTGCAAAGAATTCAAATACCCATTTGAATTTGGATAAAACTTTCCGAATTATCCAAATGCACCTCAGATTTAAGCTCCCACAATTTAATTTCATCGTTTACAAATTTTGAGAAATATTTTAGAGGGATAAGAAGGGATCCACATGTCATTGAGGTAGTTAAATGGCAAAATATCTCAGTGATTGGTCTCTGTTTTCCCTCCTCCACTCGAAGCAACCGAGCTACTGAGAACAAACCGAGGCTCCTCACCGTGCGACACAGAGGCAAGCAAGAGCCACCTCCTCCTTGATCCCCTTGCGCTGGCGAGCTGGTTCCCAGTTCTCATCACCTCAGCCCGTGCTTCTTTTGCTCACAACATCCAGAACCAGCTCAGTTTCATTGCTCCTCGCGCCAGAACCTAACCGCAGCTGCCGCCATCCTGTTGATCGTTCGAGCGCCCAGAAGCTCACGTGAAAACCTCGGTTGAGCAGGAAAACCAAATCACCACAACTCCCATGACCTCCTCGCACCACAGCCGAGCAGTTCTTGGCTCTCCTCACTCGGGCGCAAGCTTTTCCACGGCGGCTGAAACCAAAAGCGACGAGGTGCTCTCGTGGCCAGCCCTACTTAGAGTCTTTCACAAACAAGCAAGAGGACTATTGGACGCGCCAAGCCTCCACGCAGCTCACATCCAAAGATTGAGTCGAAAGGTTGATCGTCGACGGTGAATTTTGCAGTTCTCTTCCGGTCGGTGCAAAATCACCTTCGGGTAAGGAACTTTGGAATTCCCATTTGATTCTTGTTTAGAGCCCACGAAAATTCACACACAGGAGATAGACTTGATGGCACACAAGTTTTCTTCACAAACCCTAGCATGAAACCCACTGTAGAGGGTCTACTCCGATCTTTTCTGACAGCGGCCGCGTTGGGAAGCATCGGGCGCATGATGAAAGCTAGGGTAGAGCCATTCCCGAGCCTTTTCACCACCATTCCAAGCTTCTCTACCATCCACCGGTGCTCTAGGGCTTGGAAACCGAAGGTTGGAGGGCTTAGGGCGTCGGGGCAACGTCGCTGGACTTCCACCGAGCCGCCTCGTCATCGCGAGCTAAGTTGGAAGCGCTGCCGGCTCGGGTAGAACACACCAGAGGGTTCCTCGAGTCTAATTAGGCACTAGCGGCAAGTGGCAGCTCGGGAGTTGGCTGGGCGACCGAGTTCGGCAGTGCTCCGGCGAGCTCGGCGGCGCTATCGCGCGGGAGGTGCGAGGTAGACGAAGGAGTTGCCGACCTCACACGTCAGTTGCTCGGGAGAGAAGGGCCGTATCTTCTGTAACACCGGATCATTTGTGTCCGCGTGGGAAATAACTCTGTCACCGGTGTGTTGTTGGTTCAGCACACGACACGTGTTCCCCTGAACCCACCGTCAGCGTTTGAATTTATCCCAATTTAATTAAAATTCCATATTTCCCCCAAACTATAGAAGAGCTTAACTTTTGCTAGGAAACTCCAAATTTAGTGATTAAAATTGGTTTAGATTCAGGTTGATAAACTCTATCAAAATATGTAACAAAATTTGTATTAAAGTCATTATTTAATTCTGGAAAATTCTGTAAAGCTTTTCAGCAAAAGAATTTTAGAGGGAGTTTGGTTCATCCAAATATCCTCAAAGTTTGCCAGAATATTCCTTAGGGTGTTATTTAACTCCTGTACAAATTTCAGCTCATTTGGAGTTGATTTGATCAGGAGAATTCAGATTTTAATTTCCTGTGTTCAAATGAATACAGAAACATTTTTCAGAGAATTTCCACAACTCGAAAATTCAGTTATTGGCAATTCTAAGCTCCAAAAATCCTAGGAAAATTCTTGCAGGCTCTATGAACTACAATTGAAATTGTAGTTCACTATGTTTGACATGAAATGGGTGTTACCTCAGAATTAATTCCTCTTTGCATGATTACTTAGAGAATTGTTCTGAATAAACCACTCAATGAAAAGTGCAAAATTTTGGTCCAGATGACTTTCTTGTGACAAGGTGCTCACCTGAAAATTTTCAGCTCCATTGGAGCTTTGGATCACCAATGTCCTGTGTAACCTCTTTAGGTGATCAACACACAAGTGGAGAAAGCACTTACCACTTGATCATAGTTCTTAAACACAAACCACTAGTACCAGTGTCATTTTAAATTCTTAAACAGAGTTCCAGTTTTTAAACTTGTCATTAGATCTTATTAGCAAAAGCTTTCAATTAAATACATATGCATATTCATATCGTGTAGCATCTACGTGAGAACGTGTGAAGGATTTGAAGTGGAGATCAAGGAGGGAGGAAAGCGAGTGATCAAGCCTCAAGTGATCTTCACTAACTCTTTATATTAGTCACCTGCAAAACAGGCAAGCCCCGGTTTGCATTTGAACAGTTTTATAAAGCATTTCCATTTCTAGAGATCATAGCTTGAATATTTGATTGCATTAAGTCTAGTTGATAATGAATACCCCAACTGCATGACCAGAATGTCCTAAGAGAGAAAGGGTAGAATAGAACCTCCTCGAGTGAATTTGGCTACACTAGATGTTAGTAGGAAAGGTCCAGTAGAAGTCGAGTAGTTGGAATCTACTTGCGAGTTTAGGGCTGGTCTATTCGGAGCGGGTCAAGAATAGAAACAATGAGAAAAGATCACACTTAAGAAATGGAGAACGGGCAGGGAGGTTTAGATGCAGCAGGCAGCGAACCATGCGTGCATAGCCCTGCCTGTGTCGGTTAAGGCCCGTCCGTGCTTGGCCCTGTTGGACAAGTTTGAATTGTGTACCGGGCACATACTGGCTATATGGGACCCAGGAAACCGATGTACCTCGGGAGATCCACATTGGAACTTTTCTAACTGTCTTAGGCTTTCGGCGTCAGGGTAGCACGAGGTAACTCGCTCAAGAACATACCACTGCAGGTATGTACCTTGAGGGAGCTTGCATACTCGGGGCAGTTAGACCGCGTCCTGGGTGGAAGATCTTGGGAAAGGTGGCCGCGTACAACGTCAGTCGAGGTTGCTGCCGGCAACTCAGAGTACGGGTGTACGTGTCGTGTAGTGTGGGCGTGTACTGATTCAATTCACCGTCGCTCGCGGTTATATGAGCATACTTGCCCACTGCGTCTTGACGTATTAACAACTGAATGGTTTCTTTTGAACTTGATAAGGATGTGATGTAACTTGTATTGCAACAATGATTGAATTAGATATAGCTCATTAAACTTTACTTTCGCTTTGTGCAAGGAGCATCACAACAAAGTGTTTTTTTATTGTGGAGTTGCGATGCTGTTCGGCTCAAGGTCTGTACAATGAGGCTTAAAATTTGAAAGTTAAGGATCTACATTAGGCGAGTCCTTTATGCAAATCTAGCTAACCTAATTGCAACCCGTCGTGCATGTAGAGTTTCTTGTTTAGGAGAGATGGATCAGTCGTGCTGAGCCTGTGTGCTCACGCTTTCTATATGAGTGGTTTTGCAGGTTAACATCGATGCTAAGAAGAAGGTTGTCCGGTGAGACTCGGAGACTTCCGAGTCTTTTAACACAGGGAGAACCCAGTCGCTGCTGTTGTCTTCGTGTTGCTAGCAAGAGGAGTCCACGGGCTGGACCTCTTCTCGAGTTCTCTTTAGTTATTTGACGTGATCCGTTTATAGACTTCCATTGTAGCTACTTGATGTAAACTATTTGCAAAGAAAAAATTGTAAGTTTCCGCTATTGTTTTATGTAATATATTGTTCCTTATATGTGTGCTGTTGGGTGCCGTACAACACGGCACCACCCAATGTGATTCCCAAGCGAGTGGCACGGTCTCGTGATTGAACGGGCGGCTTTGGCCCCTGTCAGCATGGTATCAGAGCCACATTGGTAATAGCGCACGGAATAAGGATCATATTACGACAAAAATCTAGGTTACGGTGAGGATACGGTACTAGGCCCACATAAGGATTACTATTAGCCTAATATGAAGGTGTCAACATAATTTATTTGCTATGTCGGAAAATCGTGCATCTCAGGACGTTCTATGTCTTGGGGGTGCACGTAAGCGCTGTCCACCAGTGCGCACAAGCTGAAGGGTGGATCCCCACGGGTGGCAGGTAACCTGGCCCGCTTTAGTATTCTCTACGACTCTTCATGTCGTTTGGGGTATTCGAGCAACGCCCTTCCCTGGCGTGCTACGGCAAGTTTGGGAAACCCCGTCACGTGGTTAGTAAAATGAACACGTATCTCAAGGCATGTTTGGCTTGAGAACACCTGTGCAAGTGATGAAGGACAGGTGTACAAACTGTATTGGGACTGGGTTCGGTGTGCAGCTGGACCTGACGATTGTGTGTGACTAATGCAGGATTAACCATGAAACCGTAGTACGAGTAGAACATGTTTGCGAGTGACCGCTTTAGCGCCACCTATGATACGTTGTGCTGGTATAATCCAGTTAGGTTTTTCTTTTGTGAGGCTACGTAGTACCGACATGCTTCTTACGGTGCATCGACGGCGTACTGAACTCAATAACCTCTTCCCTATAAAAAATGACTCATGAACTAACTTTCAACTAAAAATGGATGTTTGAAACAAATATTAGTTACTGAACTCTTATTTTGAGCTAAGATTCAAATAAGAGGATGACTAGGCTTCAAAGATTTCAAAAACAGAGTGCTCTGTTTTCGGCAGGAATTCTTGCTTGAATTGGACAGAGCATAACTCTGAGTAGCTTTAACCATGTAGGGTGTATGATACAGTTCTGGAAACATTTTCAAGTGATCTACAACTTCTTTGTAGACCTCCAGCGCAAAAATCACACATTAAATTGGTGGAAAGTCCAGTTGAAGGTAAACTGTCCAGAACCAGGACAGCAGCAAAACATCTCTGGACCTTTCCGTTTTTAAGCCATAAATTTCTGTAAAAAATCCTTAAGAAGCTTATGATACAGCGTTGTAAAGTTTATGAAATTTGAAACATTGTTGTAGTTTAAAGTTTCTTCAGATTCTTGTTTCATTTGCATATACAGCTGTGATAAAAATAGCCACATACAAAGGAGATGCTGGCAAATTTTATCCAGGAATTCTGTCAATATTGGAAAATCATAATCTTGATCCAGAGATGATATGAAGGCATATGAGTACTCGTTGGAAAGATACTGAAGTTAAATTTAACATTGGTATTCAACTTGAGTTATGAAAATGCTTTTAATTATATCAAAATCTGGAGATAGTGCATAAAGGTCTGTTCTGTACAGATAGGCTGGTTAGCTACGCCTACTCTAAGGAGTTGTGTAAACATGGATTTTGTTACTGCTTTCATAAAGTTTTGACATATTTATGTTTTCATTAGCCTCAAATACTTCTGAGTTCATGTTTAACTCATCTCAAATATATTTTCGCAGTATGGTTCGTACTCGCTCTAGGAGTAGTGCCGGGAGTTCTCGCCGAGGCGGAGATGCTTCTATTCCACCGTCGAAACCACCATCCACGGGATGGATGGATCTTATGACTCGGGTTGTCGAGTCTAACCAGGAGAACACCAGGATACTCTAAGAAGCGACTCAAGAAAACACACGCTTACTCCAAGCCTTGGTACAGCAGGGCGTACTCCAGAACACACAACAAGTCGTTCCAGCTCAGAACGCTTATCTGGATTTCTTGGCGACTCAACCGCCAATCTTTACTGAAGCCACCGATCCTGTGGAAGCAGATCAATGGCTTCGTGTCATGGAGTCTAAATTCGGAGTATTCGAGTGTGACGAAGTTCAGAAGACAATGTTTGCCGCTCAGCAACTCCATGGAGCAGCCGGAAACTGGTGGGTTGACCATCCTGCCACTATTCCGGAGGGCCATCAAGTAACATGGGGTGAATTCTGTGAAGCCTTTTGTATTCGTCACATACCACTAGGTATTGTCAAGGCAAAGTGGGAGGAATTTTTGGGCTTGAAGCAAGGGGACATGAGTGTCCTTGAGTATGTCAGAAGGTTTAACCTTTTGGCCCAATACTCCCGAATATGTGGCCAAAGAAGAGGCACGGTGTGATTTATTCTTCCATGGCCTGAGTGCTATATTACAAGAGAAGTTGGCCGTACACAATAACGGCAGTTACACTGACATGGTTGATGCGGCTCTCATACAAGAGAAGCCGACACTTGAGTGGCAAGCAAAGAAAAGAAAAATGAGTGATATCGAGGAGGCCAGCACAAGTTATGTGCCTCAGAAGTACTGTTTGGTGTATCAAACGCCATCCGGTGAAGGATGGAGGCCACCTGTACGATCAACTCCTCAGAGGTTGATTGCTGGTCAACTACCACAACTTGCACCACCTCCACAGCAGCAGCACCAGACGGTTGTTTGTGCTCCATCGCTGCAGCCATGTGTACCTAGCGTCCAACCGCGAGTCAACGAAGAAACGGAGAGACATCCATATTTCACTTGTTGGCGTATGGGCCATTATGCTAGGTATTGTCCGGAGGAAACTCAAGGTTGCGGGTCATCATATTTACAACAATACAACCCGTACCTCAATCTGCAGAAAGGAGGGAAGATAAGGGGTAACATACACTATACCGTGATTGATGATGTTCCGGAAGGGGAAGCTGCTCTAGCAGGGATGTTTTCTCTGAATCAGCTACCGGTTTTGATTCTCTTTGATTCCGGTGCCACACAAAATTTTAGTGGCCAATCTTTTGTGGCTCAACATCAGGTCCAAACAGCTTATACAAAGAGGCAATACCTCATATCTTCGCTGGTGGCAGCAGTACCACAAGCGAGGTTGTCTCCCCAGCATCTCTTTGTTTGGGGGGTAGAATATACCCCATGACTCTCATTTTTGTTAAGGGTCTGAAGATCGACATCATTTTGGGGATGTCGTGGTTGAATTACCACAAGGTAGTTCTTAACATCAGCTCTAGGACCGTTGAGCTCAACTCCCCAGAGCACGGTCTTCATATATTAATTCTGGGCGCCAGACGGCAGCAGATTGCAACAGTGAACCACATAGAAGCTGTGAAGATAGAGGACATTCCGGTGGTACGTGAGTATCCGCATCTGTTTCCCGATGATTTACCGGGCATGCCGCCCGAGCGAGACGTAGAGTTCAAGATTTAACTTATACCGGGAACAACACCAATATCACGAAGGCCGTACAAGATGGCACCCAATGAACTGGCAGAATTAAAGACACAGCTGAATGACCTAATGAGCAAGGGCTTTATAGGACCGAGTTCGTCACCTTGGGGTTGTTCAACGTTGTTTGTCAAAAAGAAGAACGAAACACTACGGCTTTGAGTTGATTATCGTCCTCTGAATGCCGTGACCATCAAGAACAAGTATTCACTACCTAGCATTGATATGATCTTCTATCAATTAGTGGGTGCTAAGGTATTCTCAAAGATGGACCTTCGGTCCGGATATCACCAGATAAAAATCCAGGAAGAAGATATTCCAAAGATGGCATTTTAAACGAGATATGGACTATATGAGTATCTTGTTATGTCTTTTGGTTTGACCAACTCCCCGGCACACTTTATGTACCTGATGAATTCAGTGTTCATGCCGGAGTTGGATAAATTCGTCGTGGTCTACATCGACGATATCTTGGTGTACTCCAAGTCAGAGGAAGAACATGCTGAACATCTGCATATTGTGCTACAAAGATTGCGAGATCATCAGCTCTATTGAAAAGTCAGCAAGTGTGAATTCTGGATTAATCAAGTACCTTTTCTCGGACACATTATTTCAGCGGAGGGCATCGCTGTTGATCCGAGTAAGATTATCCAAGTGCAGAAATGGGAGTCACCAAAGTCTGTGTATAAAATCCGTAGCTTCCTCGGTTTAGCGGGTTATTACCGGAGGTTCATTCTGGGTTTCTCCAAGATCGCTAAACCGATGACAGAATTATTGAAGAAGGATACCATTGTGTGGGGTGCTGCGTGTGAACAAGGCTTCAAGACTCTAGTGAAGCATCTAACAACAGCCCCAGTTCTTGCTCAGCCGGATACGACGAAGCCATTCGACGTCTATTGCGATGCATCTGGCATCGGTCTTGGCTGCGTGCTGATGCAAGAAGGACGAGTGGTCGCTTATGGATCTCGTCAACTTAGAAGTCACGAGCAGCATTATCCAACTCATGATTTCGAGTTAGCTGCCGTGGTCATTGCTTTGAAGATGTGGATGCATTACTTGCTTTGAAATCTTGTACACCTCTACACCGACCACAAGAGCTTGAAATACATCTTCACTCAGAATGAATTAAACATGAAGCAACGAAGATGGTTAGAGATCATTAAAGATTATGAACTTAATATTCATTATCATCCATTAAAGGCGAATGTGGTTGCCGATGCGCTCCGTCGTAAGGCGCATATCCATCACCTGACTATTGCTGAAATGGATGATGAAGAACCAAGCCTCTGTGTCATCCCGTATGGAGCTCTCTATAATCTCGATCTCATCCCTACCATCCGAGACGAGATCATTGAAGCTCAACGAAAATACAAGGGTATGTCTCACATACGGCGAAGATTAGACAACGGAGAAATGAAATGCTTCCGGAAAGACGATGAAGGTACTTTGTGGTTCAACGACCGGATTGTAGTACCCCGGGATATGAGACTACGGAAAAAAATTTTGGATGAGGCTCATTTATCCAAATTTTCCATTCATCCGGGCAGCAATAAAATGTACCAAGATCTCCGGAAGAAATTTTGGTGGACACGTATGAAACGTGAAGTTGCAAAGTACGTTTCAGAATGCGATACGTGTCGAATAGTCAAGGCCGACCATGTGAAGAAGTCGTGTCTGTTGCAACCACTGCATGTACCGGCATGGAAGTGGGAAGACTTGAGTATGGACTTCGTCGTCGGGTTGCCGATGACCTCCCACAACCATGATTCAATTTGGGTAATCGTTGACCGGTTAACCAAATAAGAACATTTCGTCCCTGTACATACTTGGTATAATGCAAAGCAGTATGCGGAGTTGTACATAGCACGGATCTTGTGCTTACATAGAGTTCCCCATACCATTGTGTCCGACAAAGGATCGCTGTTAGTAGCCCGTTTCTGGGAGCAGCTACATGCATCCTTGGGAACCAAACTGATTAGAAGCTCCGCGTATCACCCTCAAACAGATGGGCAAACTGGGAGGGTGAATCAAATACTGGAAGATATGCTAAGAGCGTGTGCCATCCACCACAGTAAGAGCTAGGATGATCACTTACCGTTGGCAGAGTTCTCGTACAACAACTTTTATCAGACGAGCATCAAAATGGCACCATATGAAGCTCTCTATGGCCGGAAGTGCCGTACACCATTGAATTGGTGCGAGTCCGGCGAACGAGTCACGTTTGAGGTCGATCTTGTCAATGAAGCTGAAGAGAGAGTTAGGATAATACAAGAGAACCTCAAAGCTGCTCAATCTCGTCAAAAGAGCTACACGGATCAGAGGCGTCGACCGATGCATTTCGACATCAGGGAGCATGTGTATCTTTGTGTGTCTCCGATGAAAGGGATTCATCTGTTCGGTGTCAAGGGGAAACTTGCTCCCTGATTCATCGGTCCGTTAATTTGCCATCACAGAGAAGTGTGGGACTGTAGCCTACCGGCTGGAACTACCGGCAAGCCTTGCCGGTATTCATGACATATTTCACGTGTCCCAGCTACGTGTCTCAAGTTTACCGCTGCTGTCCGCACCGAAGACATCGACGAGTTGAAGCCGAATCTCACATACACCGAGCAGCCTATTCAGATTATCGATCAAAAGTCCCGGATCACCCGAAACCGGACTTTGAAGTTTTATAAAGTCCTGTGGAGTTATCATACCCTGGAAGAGGTGACATGGGAAAGCGAAGATTACATCCACAAGAATTATCCGGAGCTTTTGTCATAAACTTTGTAATTACCCTCCCGTCTCGTTCTTATTTTGTAATCTTGGGACGAGATTCCTTTTCAGGGGGAGGAATGTAAAGGTCCCAAAAATGTGAATACAAAGAAACTCTTGTTTGCAAAAACTTGGTTTCATATGTATGAAAAATGGCGCTGTTTAAACTTTTTCACATGTGATAATACACATGAAAGCTCTCTTCACACAAGTTCAAATATTTATTTGAATACTTGGAACCCAAAAGGGATTTGAAACCAACGTGGGAAGTTCCCATATGTGTGAGCAAGCTAAATTCAGATTTTGGAATAAGTTTGTTCAACTCAAAATTCAAATGAGGGCAACACAATGAAATTCAAACTGTTGTGCTAAAATTCTCATTTGCAGCAGCCAAATTTAAAATCAGATTTCATATTTGAATTCCTTATGTTCAAAATAGTGCGTATGCAAAGTTTTAGAAATTTTTGAAATGGTTTGCAACTCATTTTCCAAAAAGGACTTTAAATTGCAAAGAATTCAAATACCCATTTGAATTTGGATGAAACTTGCCCAATTATTCAAATGCACCTCAGAATTGAACTCCCACAATTTAATTTCATAGTTTACAAATTTTGGGAGATATTTTATAGGGTTAAGAAGGGGCTGGGACCACCTTGTCATTGAGGAAGTTAAATGGCAAAATATCTCAGTGATTGGTCTCTGTTTTCCCTCCTCCACTCGAAGCAACCGAGCCACCGAGAACAAACTGAGGCTCCTCGCCGTGCGACACAGAGGCAAGCCGGAGCCACCTCCTCCTTTATCCCCTTGCGCTGGCAAGCTGGTTCCCCGTTCTCATCACCTCAGCCCGTGCTTCGTTTGCTCACAACATCCAGAACCGGCTCAGTTTCATTGCTCCTCGCGCCAGAACCTAACCGCAGCTGCCACCATCCCGTTTATCGTTCGAGCGCCCAGAAGATCACGTGAAAACCTTGGTTGAGAAGCAAAACTGCATCACCGCAACTCCCACGACCTCCTCGCACCACAGCCGAGCGGTTCTTGGCTCTCCTCACTCGGGCGCAAGCTTTTCCACGGCGGCCGAAAGCAAAGGCGACGAGGTGCTCTCGTGGGCAGCCCAACTGAGAGGCTTTCAAGACCAAGCAAGAGGACCGTTGGCCGCGCCGAGCCTCCACGCAGCTCACATCAGAAGCTTGAGTCGAAAGGTTGATCGTCAACAGCGAATTTTGCAGTTTTCTTCCGGCCGGTGCAAAATCACCTTCAGGTAAGGAACATTGAAATTCTGATCTGATTCTTGTTTAAATCCCACGAAACTTCACACACAGGACCTAGACTTGATGGCGCACAAGTTTGCTTCACAAACCCTAGCATGAAACCCACTGTAGAGGGCCTACTCCGAGCTTTTCTGACGGCAGCCGCGATGGGAAGCATTGGGGCGCACGATGAAAGCTAGGGTAGAGCCATTCCCGAGCCTTTTCACCACCATGCAAAGCTTCTCTAGCATCCACTGGTGCTCTAGGGCTTGGAAACCGAAGGTTGGAGGGCTTAGGGCATCGGGGCGACGTCGCCAGACTTCCACCGAGCTGCCCCGTCATCGTGAGCTAAGTTGGAGGCTATGCCGGCTCGGGTAGACCACACCAGAGAGTTCCTCGAGTCTAATTAGGCACTAGTGGCACGTGGCTGCTCGGGAGTTGGCTGGGCGACCGAGTTCGGCGGTGCTCCGGCGAGCTCGGCGGCGCTATCGCGCGGGAGGCGCGATGTAGACGAAGGAGTTGCCGCCCCACACGTCAGTCGCTCGGGAGAGAAGGGCCGGATCCTCTGTAATGCCGGATTGTTTGTGTCTGTGCAGGAAATAACTCTGTGACCCGTGTGTCGGCGGTTCTGCACGTGACACGTGTTCCCCTGGACCCACCGTCAGCATTTGAATTTTTTCCCGATTTAATTCAAATTCCAGATTTCCCCAATACTTTAGAAGAGCATAACTTTTTCTAGCAAACTCCAAATTTAGTGATTCTAGATTCAAGTTGACAAACTATATCCAAATATGCAACCCAATTTGTACGAAAGTCATTATTTAATTCTGGAAAATTCTTTAATGCATTTCAGCAAAAGAATTTTAGAGGGAGTTTGGTTCATCAAAAAATCCTCAAATTTTGCCGGAGTATTCTTTCGGGTGTTATTGAACTACTGTAAAATTTTCAGCTCATTTGGAGTTGATTTGATCAGGAGAATTCAGATTTCAAGTTGCTTTGTTCAAATGAATACAGAAACATTTTTCAGAGAATTTCCACAACTTGAAAATTCAGTTCTGGACAATTCTTAGCTCCAAAAATCCTAGCAAAATTCATGCTGTCTCTATGTACTATAATTGAAATTTTGTTCACTAATTTTGACATGAGCATGGGTGTTACCTCAGAATTAATTCCTCTTTGCATAATTACTTAGAGAATTGTTCTGAATAAACCACTCAATGAAAAGTGCTAAGTTTTGGCCCAGATGACTTTCTTGTGACAAGGAGCTCACCTGAAAATTTTCAGCTCCATTGGAGCTCTAGATCACCACTGCCCTGTGTAACCTCTTTAGGTGATCAACACACAAGTGGAGAAAGCACTTACCACTTGACCATAGTGCTTAAACCCAAACCCAAACCACTAGCACCAGTGTCATTCTAAATTCTTAAACAGAGTTCCAGTTTTCAAACATGTCATTAGAGCTTATTAGAAAAAGCTTTACAATTAAATACATATGCATATTCATATCATGTAGCATCTACGTGAGAACGTGTGAAGGATTTGAAGTGGAGATCAAGGAGGGAGGAAAGCGAGTGATCAAGCCTCAAGTGATCTTCACTAACTGTTTATATTGGTCACCTGAAAAACAGGCAAGCCCTGGTTCGCATTTGAACAATTTTATAAAGCATTTCCATTTCTAGAGATCATAGCTTGAATATTTGATTGCATTAGGTCTAGTTAATAATTAATACCCCAGCTGCATGACCAGAATGTCCTAAGAGAGAAAGGGTACAATAGAACCTCCTCGAGTGGATTTGGCTACGCAAAATGTTAGTAGGAAAGGTCCGGTAGAAGCCGAGTAGTTGGAATCTACTCGCGAGTTTAGGGCTAGTTTATTCGGAGCTGGTGAAGAATAGAAACAATGAGAAAAGTTCACACTTAAGAAATGGAGACCGGGCAGGGAGGTTTAGATGCAGCAGGCTGCGGACCGTGCGTGCATAGCCCTGCCTGTGTCGGTTAAGGCCCATCTGTACTTGGCCCTGTTGGACAAGTTTGAGTTGTGTACCGGGCGCATACTGGCTATATGGGACCCAAGAAACCGATGTACCTTGGAAGATTCACATTGGAACTTTTCTAACTATCTTAGGCTTTCGGCGTCAGGGTAGCAGGAGGTAACTCGATCAAGAACATACCACTGTGGGTATGTACCTTGAGGGAGCTTGCGTACTTGGGGCAGTTAGACCGCGTCCTGTGTGTAAGATCTTGGGAAACGTGGCAGCGTACAACGTCAGTCGAGGTTGCTGCCAGCAACTCGGAGTACGGGTGTACGTGTCGTGTAGTCCGGGCGTTGACTGATTGGAATCACCGTCGCTCGCGGTTATATGAGCATACTTGCCCACTGTGTCTTGACGTAGTAACAACTGAATGGTTTCTTTTGAACATGATAAGGCTGTGATGTAACTTGTATTGCAACCATGATTGAATTAGAGAGAGGCTCATTAAACTTTAATTTCACTTTGTGCAAGGAGCATCGCAACAAAGCGCTTCTTGTTTGATTGTGGAGTTGCGAAGCTGTTCAGCTCAAGGTCTGTACAATGAGGTTTAAAATCTGAAAGTTAAGGATCTACATTAGGCGAGTGCTTTATGCAAATCTAGCTAACCTAATTGCAACCCGTCATGCATGTAGAGTTTCCTGTTTAGGAGAGACGGATCAGTCTTGCTGAGCCTATGAGCTCACGCTTGCTATATGAGTGGTTTTGCAGGTTAACATCGATGCTAAGAAGAAGGTTGTCCGGTGAGACTCGGAGACTTCCGAGTCGTTTAACATAGGGAGAACACAGCCGCTGCTGTTGTCTTCGTGTTGTTAGCGAGAGGAGTCCGCGGGCTGGACCTCTTCTCAAGTGCTCTTTAGTTATTCGACGTCAGCCGTTTATAGACTTCCGCTGTAGATACTTGATATAAACTATTTGCAAAGAAAAACTTGTAAGCTTCCGCTATTGTTTTATGTAATACATTGTTCCTTATATGTGTGCTTTTGGGTGCCGCACAACATGGCACCACCCAATGCGATTCCCGGGCAAGTGGCATGGCCCCGTGATTGAACGGGCGGCGTGGCCCCTGTCAATAACCACATACGAATATTGTTTAAGTACTTTATTACATTGACTCATTGTCTCAATCATGAATATCTAACTTATTCTTGCAGCAGAAGAATCTAATGACAGCGGAAAATGGCTAAGACAACAGGCTCTAACGTCAACTCCACAAGTATGTTGATGGTAGTGCGCACGCCTTGTACTCCACCGGGTCCTCTAAGTACTCTTCTCCTGTTGCCGAAGTATATGTGGGAATGCAAGGGTGAGTACATGTCGTACTCAGCAAGTGCGGGAAAAGTATAACATGTAGCTTACAACAAGGTAGAAAATAAAGAGGTTCATTGCAGCAAGCAAATTTTATTTCACAAACATGGTGAAAACAACAACTAGTTCTAGGTGAGTTAAATCCAATCATAACCAAGTAATTCATCAACATTCCTTCATCATAATTCACCATTTATCAAGTCTCAACAAGCCAATAATCTTTCTCAAGTTCATCTCATACTCATAAGTATTTATAACCACCTAATTTTCATATAACCGAAACCAAATTCATTGTCATAACCCAATACAGTCCCAAAACCAATCCCAATGACCATACCCGAATAACCATACCAAGTTTTGCCTCTAATCATGGACGTTGGCTAGGTGCTTGGGACCGGAAGCACGGCTATCATGATAGATTTATACTCTGCAGAGGTGGCACCACTTTACCCACAAGTTTGTGATTTCATCACCCGTCGGCAACTAGAAAGAACCTCCAATATACCAGTACACAACCGTTGGTGTATGGCCAAGAGATCACAAAATAGCCTTTACAAAGGGGCTACTAGGATGTACAGACCCACCGAGGTTTCACCGGCAGGCTCGAATCTCCATTATCCCACCCATGGGCCCCCTCTTGTGCCATGCAGTTCGCAGGGCAGTCCTCATCGACTCCCACTCCCCGCGCCATCCAACGTTCCACAACAAGCTAGAACCACCTAATTAGTTAGCTAAGACACACCCATATTTGTCCTTGTGGTGGCACTATTTTCCTAGCATGTGCTCGCATTAATCGGTCCTTAGATCTACGGCAAGCAACCACCATCTCATTCAGCAACATCCACGAACCAAGCTCGCCAAGATCTCCCTGATTCCATTTCCATTGACATCATCAAGTTCTCATCATCTTTATTCTCATGAGTGCAGTAGCTAATAAGTTTAATTTTCAGCTTCCCATATCCTGTAAATTAAGCGAAGCAAATAGAAAAATCGACCATACTCGACTCATCAACTTTCCCAGCGACAAGAATGGTTTAACAAAACTAGTAAACTCCTATAAAAGAGTGTCCCATCAAGTTGATACAAGTATAAAAGTTTTCGCAAGAAAAACAGTTTCAAAAACATAGGATCAATATGGTCAAGGGGCACTTTTACCTTGCTCCCGTGGTTCGTGTTGCTCAAGCGTTTCGAAGTCTTGGTGCGGTAGTTCCTCGTAGACGGCCTCTTGGGCTTGTCCTTCTACTCATGACCATACACATACAAAATTTAAAGCAATCAATTATCATGCACAAACTTTACTCAAGAAGCAATGAGGTGAATTAATGCAATTCCTATGGTGCAGTTTTATAAAACCAGTTTGTACGTGTTCTTGCATGTATTAGTAGGCTTTCATGGGGTTTTATGATGATCAAGTTTGCTGGGATTATGTATGGACGTGGTGATGATCTTGACCCACTTTGTAGATCAATCCCACCATCAAAAATCGACCAAAACATGGTATGTCCACATGCAGAATTTTCTGCTCGCAGGGGGTGTAGAAACTGGTGCGTAGAAACAACAGCGACGTTGTAAGAGGGGTAACGGAAACCTAGCTCACTTGTTCCTCCTCTCTTCATTGTGGCAGGACCTCCTCCCTTGCAATGGAAGCAGAGGAGGATTTTCCGTGGAGAATTATAATGCTGCGGGTAGGACAGATGGTCGGGGGCTTCTTCTCCGGCGACGGTGAGGTGTGACAGAGCTCGACGGCGGCCAAATTCCAGCAGGGGGGGGCACGACTTGGCAGCAGGGGGGAATAGGGCGGCAGCCAAAAAAAGAGAGAGGGGTGGGGCGGCTATGGAGGGAGTTATATTTTATAACTGGGAAAAGGGCTAGGATCGCTAGGATTTTAGCAACCCAAATATCCAATTGCTAAGATTTAATTTTAAAAGAAATTGGAGCTAGGGTCTGGGGATTTTATTATTTATTTTCATTCATGGATGGGATTAATTGATAAATAAAAGCCCACAAAAATACAACATGTTGGGGGCGGCTAGGGTTCCCCCTCCCCTTAGTGGGCTGCGGCCAAGGGGTGGAGCCCATTAGGCCCCCCTATTTTGGTGCGGCCAAATTGGAAACGTGGGGGGAAATCCCCCTAGGGGAATTTGGGGAAAATCAGGAAAATTGGGAAAATTTGGGAAATTACGGGAGATGGGAATTTGGGGAAAATTTGGTGGCCTAATTTGGCTATTTTATTTATTTTTTATTTCTTTTCCTTTTCTTTTTATTTTCATTATTTTCCATTTCTATTTCCTTTTATTATTTTATTTGCCTCTATATTCCTCTTTTTAATTCTTCATTTTAAATGCTTTTCTATATGAAAAATGTATGCAATGCATGGTAGTGAAATTGAGGGTGCTGCAATCATGTCTGGAGTTCAATACCAAAGTTACAGTTAACTTCAATAGCTTTCCAGAATGTATTTGTTTGCCCTAAAATCTGCTCTGGTTCAAAAGTTATGAGACGTCAAAGTTAACAGACTTTCTGGAGGAAATTGGGCAGCACCTCCCTGCTTTGAGGTACTGATTTGATCCAACAGTCTCAGTTAACTCTGTACATAATTTAATAAAACTTCGAGTTACAAAGTTGTAACATATCTCATGAAGGTTTAGAAATGTCTCATTTAATATTTTTGGATTTTTATGCATGAAGTTATAGTCATTTTACCGACAATTCCAGAGAGTTTTTACTCTGCCCTTTTTTCTGGACAATTTCAACTCTACTGAATACTTCGACAATTTAATTGATGAAATACCTCTGGAAGTCAATAGAAAGGTTGTAGAACTCTTCAAGAGCATACTATAAATGTATCATGCCACCCCAATGTCCAAAGGACTTACCCTCTACACTCTGTATAACTTCAGCATTATTTTAGCTGAAAACCGAGGACTCTATTCCTAATCTTACATAAGTTGAAATTTGCTTAATTTTGAAATCCTGATCAAGATGAGGAGTTTTATTCAACTTTTTACTTATCTGGATAAAAAATTTCATCTTTTACAACGAGGTTTATCATTTAGTAGACTGTGATGTTGAAGCATCACCATATTCATGCCGGTACTACGTTACCTCACAAAGAAAACCATATACCGGATTTAGCCAGCCTAGTTATTTCAGTGGCACTACTCGACTCTCATGCACGTGTTCTAATCGGGTACAAAATCGTGGTTAGAGTACCTGCAGAAAAACCACACAATCATCAGGTTCAGTTGCACGCCGAAGCCGGCTCCATAAACAGTTGCATACGCCCGTATGTCGTCAATCACACGGACGTTCTCAAGCCAAACACGCCTTGAGCTACGTGTTCACGTTACCAACCACGTGATGGGGTCTCCAACTACTTGCCCGCAGCACGCCGTGGGCTGGCGTTGCTCACATACTCCGAGCGACATGAAGAGTCATAGATAATACATAAGCTGGGTGGGTTACCTGCCATCTGTGAGGCTCCACCCTTTAGCTTGCATGCACTGGTGAACAGCGCAGCCATGCACCCCACAGGACATGAAACGTCCCGATATGCATGTTTCCGACATATCAAGTAAGTTAGTAAACCACTTGTATAGACTAATACTAATCCTTATGTGGGATAATACTCGTTCCTCACCGAGTTTTTAAAAATTGAGTCTTTTTCAGTGTGCTAAACCTCAACAGAGCTTTGATACCACGACGTGAGGACCCGGAGGTCCCAACATTCCAGCATCTCGCTGAGGGGTGTTTTAATATGCAACACCGGAAAACACAAATATGAAGACATTTATAATGAAAATAGTGGAAGCTAACTTGATTAGATAAATGTGTTTACAAACATACTTTACAACGAAATATCGTTTATAGTCTACTCTCCCGTAGACTAAGCAAAAGAGTTCAAGTTCAGCCCGTGAACATGTTCCCACTAGCACATACACATCCAACCCTCAGCATGGCGGCGTACATGGCTCCCACTCGACGGTGGTACCCTCTGGGGGACCTGTGTCTTCACCGGGAGCCTGCTCCTCTTCATACCCACCTGCACAACGTTTCAACAACAAGCAGAGAGCACGAAGGCTCAGCAAGACTGACCCGATGCCGCCAGAATATGAAACTCTGCATGCTGGAATTTAAGTGTACGATAGAAAGAAACTTTGCATAATGACTCGCCTAATTACTTGAATCCTATTCTCAGGTTTTAGTCTCATATAAAGTGGTAACCTTGTGCTAAGCAATATAGGAATTTCCGCAATTAAACTAGAAACGCATCATTCCTATGTTTCCTGCCTATGGTTGAAAATAACTTTGATTTGCTCTATTCTAAATCACATCATTAGCAATACAAGTCTTACTCAAACAGCAACTTCATTTTCATGACCACTATCCTCTTTAATCTACATCACGCTACAACGAACAAGTTTTACTGACTGACCGTGAGGGATGGCAATTATAATCGATTTACACCTGCAGGGTTCACCCGAAAAACACGTCAAACGCCCATACTTAATGTTGCCTACAACAACCATCACAGACATCGTATGAGACAACCTTTCACCCGTTAGCCAAGTGTTGAACCGGTCCTATCCTCCCAAGAAGAAGCTCCCTACGCGGAGCAACCACATGCCCGCTAGCGGATTTACACCTTTCTGGTCTCAACCAATTCCTTTGGACGACAAGCAATGCCTCAACATCTAGCTACCTGAATTACATCGGTTTCCCGGCTCCCATAATGCCGGTATGTCTTCGGTACAATTCTAGCTTGTTCAACAGGGCCGCACACGGCTCAGTCCTCGACCTACACAAGCAGAGCTATGGCTCAAAGGCCCCCAAGGTCCTGCTGCTACTACCCTCTGCTTGGTCTCAATTTCAATTCATGTGGATCATGATCTATCTCAATACACAAGTTGTGTACCCCTAAGCCTATCCACGCGAGTAGTTCCGACTATTCGACTTGTACCGAATCCTATACCATTTGGAGCATAGAAGTGGCTACTCGAAGATCATATCTTATACTTACTCCCTGGTTTTCATGGTCATGCAATTGGGTTTTCAATTAAGGACCTAATACACATTCATTTACTAGACAATCCAAATTAAGTGTGATAGGAAAACTTTACAAAACAGTGTTAATGCAAACCAGAGCTTTCCTTGCTGCTAGTCGTCGACTAAGTTCTCCTCCAGAGGGATAAAATCCAGAATCTCCGGGGCTTCTTCGATCTCAGCGACTACACGAAATGAAATGAACAATGCATATCAAATTTAAATGCGATTGTATTGATTGAGAATGTAAAGACTCTAACTTGAGCTAGACATTACTACTTGGTATGAAATTTTTACAGTGGCCTTGTTAAGACATAGAAAGAAGAATGGCCAAGCTTCATTTGAATCACATCTCCATTTTGCTCTGTACAAATAAATGTACACAATCCATTACTAGTGCTTCTAAGGATTTCTAGGGATTTGCATGAAGCAAATTTCTACTTTCTGGAAACTAGAATTTATAAGGAGTCTAATGGAATTGGTTTCATGTCAATTGAGGAATCCTAGAGAAAGTTATGGTCTAAAGAAGAATTGAGAAAATTCAGAAAATGTTTCCATACGTTTTCTATTTTCTCAGGGGGCAGTTCACTTAATCACACAATTAAGTGGACTTAATGAACTCGGATGGATCTCAAATTTGGCACGTGACTCAAGGATATTAAAAGGAATATTCTGACCACATTTGAGAATTTTCCACAAAGTGGATCTCTAGTTAAAATTCCTAATATTTTAAATTTCAGGGATTTAATTCTGGAAAAAGAAAGCGTTTGAATGAATGAAATTTGTTTTGTTGGATAGTACTCAGAGAGATGAATCCAACAAATTTTGTTTGACTAAATTTGGGCATTCCTACAGATAGATATGAATTTCTAAAGTTTGGGCTCAATTAGGATTTATTTTCCTACAGATATTCTTTCCGTGCCTAATCGGCCGCTGACAGAGGGCCGCGCATGTTTAGTATAATTAAACGTGCCCGCGCATGCTCGCTGAGGCTGACATGTGGGGCCGGCGCCTTCATCTACCTCGCGACGCCGCCGCCCCGGGCCTCTGGAGCTCCGGCGAGGTTGGCATTCCCGGCGACATAGCTCGCCGGCGACGGCGAAACTCGCTGCCCCCGCCTAACTTTCGACGCTGAACACGACAGGCACGGTGCCACCACGGTAAACAACCGTAGCTCGCCGGTGATGAGAGCTTTGCTGCTGAGCCATCGGCGACGTGTTCCCAACGTTGCTGTCACCCACTTTGTGTGCTAACCATGTCACCACGACCAGTGCAACTACGGGAAGTTCGGCATTGACTCGGTTTGAACCTGAAAGCATGGGAAACCAGACCACACCGGTGACACCCCCTTCCGCCGAATTGCTCGTTGTCGGTTCTAGGGTTCTGGTGGGGTTTTCTTGTCGGCTTTTGATCGAGGAGGGGAACAAGAACATCTAGAACCTAATTCGAAATCCTGTTTGGCCTAACACGCGAATGATCACGTTGAATTACTCCTGAACCTAGTCGGCTCCCGAAATGAGCTCCCAGAAGTAAACTCTGAAATTCATAGCATAGGAGGGATGAACCGAGGAACAGTTTGCACGGTGAGATCATGAAGGAGCTGGCTCACAATTTTGCTGTTGGTGTCGAGATCGTAGACAGTCGGGATTGGGCAGTTCACAGCGGCGGCGTTTGAGTGGGGTGTGCGAGGATTTCAGAAACGGGAGAAGAAGACGCCTGCCGGTGGTGGCTGCCCATTTTATAGCTAGAGGAGGAGAAAAAAGGGCGCAACATCTGTTGAACCACGCCCTCAGCCAAAGCAGGAGCTGGCCGGCGCCCCCTCGGTGGAGATCGACGCGAAGCACCAGCGCCCGCTCCCACTGAACGAGTGAGAACACCCGAGTGGCTGACATGTGGGTCCCTCAGCCCCTAATACTCATCCAGACACTGTGCTTAATTACTTTGGACCCTAATGCCCTGTAATTTGCTAGAATTCAACAATGGACATTTGGGGATTTGAATTCCTCAGATTGGAGGCTGGTTTTTGCTAAATTTGATTCACACATGAATTTGAAATTCAATTTCAGTTTTGGATTAGTGCAAATTTAGTTACCGTCAAGATCAACTCCAATTGAGATGAAAATTGGTGGAGTAACTCAGAAAAATATGCTGAGTTTAAATATAAAGAAATCTTTTGGCTTCACATGATGAAAGTAGTTTGAATCTGAATCCGAATTCAAACTATCCCTTTTAATAATTGTATCCAAAAGTACTCCAAACATGTTTGGATTTGCATGAAACTTGGCATGAGCATTCCTAAGAATGTTTAGTACTTAATAGTGAGATCAGCCTCTAAAGATAACATGTTGGAACTATACCACTTTTGGATTATGTGCCTTCTTCATCTAATTATTCCATTGATGGTTGTTACTTGCTCTTCAACCATGTCTTAATGATTTCTACAATTTGAGCTGAGGTATGTGTGAGTTGAGGAGCATTTTAGCAAACCAAAAATTTGTCCTTTACAAAACGCCTCCTGGAATTCCACCCACGTTAGGGCATAACCCGCCGGTAGTGACGCGATGTGGTTCGCGCACCATGCGCCGGGGGATCCTTGAAGCTGTTGCGCTGTGTACAGCGCCTTCTGGTTTTCGGAGCATTGTAGCAGTCCGAACTTCACCTCGATAGTGCGGAGCCAATTGTCCACCTCGAGGGGTTCATCAGGCTCCGTGAAGACCGGTGGATGCTTCACCAAGAAATCCGAGTATGAGATATTCGGAGGCTGGTGATAACCTCCATCTTGACGTCCCCCTTGACGCGACGTATTCTGCACGAGCACGCGCAGAAGCTCAGTCTGCTCGTCATGCAAACTCATCATAGCAGCAAGGACATCTGCCAACATAATCGGAGGTGGAGGCGGTGGTTTCTGCTGCTGCGGTGTCTCGCGCTCTTGCTGCTGGGAGCTTTCTCCCTGACTCATCCCACCGACTTCGTGTGTGGGACGTGTGCGAGTCATTCTGCAGCCACCAGTAAAATTTCCACATGAGACACCATAGCAAACCTGATGCATTGCAAAAGTAGGAAGTGTAATAACGACGAGCATCTTGTAAACAAACTCATATATTGAGAAAGCGTAACTTTTTTCACAATATATCTCCTAGGGACCATTTGTTACAATAATACTCCAAAATGATGAACTCTAGCCTGCAGTTCATCTCTATCCTTATGGTCACCACAAGATTTCATACCACGCCGTCACTTATGCTACGACAACACTACTATTTACAATATGACACAAACATGGTCATCAAAATACAACGGGGTAGGCTCAACCCTCCTCGGTATCTACTCTACCCGTGACGACTACTGTTCATCAGACGCCGGTTCAGGCTCCTCCGTATCCTCCTCGAGTTCGGAGTCTGTGATGTGGACATCACTCCTACGGATATACACAACAATCCCATGGTAGACATGCAAGGTCCAATTACTAGAGCTCGAGCACGACAATTGAATTTAGAGGTGAGCTCGTTCCTGAACAATTCTTTATATGTGAATTTGTAGAATATGTTGCTACCTAATGGATTAATTATGTTTAGGAACCATGGAGAGGACATGGAGATACATGGAGAGGGGTTTGGAGGCGTGAAGGACCAGAAAATACGCCAACAAGAAGCTAGAGACCGAGTCCAACTCAAACTCGAGTCCAACTCTTGGCCTAGGAGCAGTCCATTTTAAAATGGATGCCAAGGAGGCATACAGACTCCATTTTTTACGTTCTACATATGCACGGAAAGCTGAGAGGATAATATTTCCAATGGCACTGGCCCCACATCAAAATTCCTTTGGAGTCAAAGGCAATCTTCGAAACAATATAAAGTTTAGAGTCTGTCAAGGTGTTGCATCACCTAGTTGGGCCATTGGGCCTTGTATCGAGTCCATGTCCATTATGTACGTGTCTTAGGGTTAGGTCACGACCCCAGCACCCCTCTGGTCATCCTCCACCTCCTTTATAACTCCTAGCAGCCCTCACAAACAGCTGGGTTTTTCTTAGATAAGCAGCCGCCATTCTACGGTTTTTATTAGACCCCGACTTTGTGATTTTCAGATCGCGTCTTCTACGTTCTTGCTCGTGTTCTCGGTTGCACTTGCAGGGATTTGCCTTCTTGGCGAGGTTAAGTGTGTGCTGCACGATTGATAACCAATGGAGCAGTGATGTAGTGATTGCAGGGGTGTTCGAACTGCTCGAGTGCCGCGCATCATAAACGTCGAGTTCTCCACCTCAATCGACCTACTTTTCAGAAGATTGGGCCTAACCTTCACATCAATTGGTATCATATTTCAAGGTTGCCCGTGAGGTATCTTTGTTTCCCATTAGATTAGTTTTGTTTTTCATACCTAGAGTCCACAGAAAAGCCACAAAAAAAATTACCGCTTCCTAGCCGATAGTGCCTGCAGTTTTGTTTTTCAGTTTGCATTGTTGAGTTTGCATTCGTGTGGTCGAGTATTGTTTCTGGTTTAGCTTTGTGTTTTGGGTCCTAGTTATTGTGTTTCACCCTTGTTTTCTTGTTGTTCGACACCTATTCCACAAATCCTAAATAACAAGTCGATCCGCCAAATTCATCGGTTTGCGCTAGCTAGCTGCCTTGCGTGAACTCCCGCATCACCAGCCCTAAATTAGGTGACAAACCTTTGTGTCAATCATCCTTGATTCATTACCCACCACCCTATGAGACGCTGTGCAAGTTTCTGATCATTTTCATATCCGTTTGTGAGATCTGTTCTAAAACCGAGTTGGAATCAACATCCAAAAACTGTAATTCGGACAGATTACCTTAAAACGGCCGTAACTTTTGCATATGAACTAAAAATTGGACGAACTTTTTTAAATTTATCTATGAAAAATTTCGCATTCGATTGTCCCTCGCTTTGCCCGGTTCGGCGAAATTAGATTGGTTAACGTCCCCTCGGAAGATAGCCTTTTCGGCCTCCGAAATTTCACCAAGAATTTTACAGAATCTTCTTGATTTTCTATAGGCCACATAATACGTCCAATTGAGATGAAATTTTTTGTGCTTCCTATTGTGTTCCTGAGCAAAAAAAATATATAAAAAAATATTACAACAAAAAAAAGATTGTGAAGAGCACACATTTTAAAGCAATTGGCCTAGTCTATACACTTGTGGTGCTGTGATTGTTGTTCATATCATTCTTCTTTTGCCTTACTACTTCTTTCTGTTGTGCTAGGCCTAGAATACTTGGTTAACTAGCAACAGTTTCCTACATTGAATATTTATTCAACTTTGTTTAGCTGTTAACAATTTCTGCTTATTAACCACCATACTTTGCATCCAAGCTCCAATTTTCTCTTGAGCAGAACAGGTACCTTTGCAACACACCACGCTTCATTAGTTTATCTCACCGTCCACACCACCTGCTGTGTTGGTAAGAACACATGTAAGAGTTTGATAAGACGCTTGAGATAGAGGCCACGTTTCCACATTGCCACTAGCCTTTCTAGTTGGTAGGGGTAACACTTTTTGTTTTTTTTTTGTTTCACCACTAACCATGTCAGGGAACAACGACGAGGAGAACAACAACAAGGAGAGTGATTGTGTGTCACATACAGAGCTTCATGACATGATGCGGACAACAGAGAATACACTAGCGAAATTGACTCGCCAAGTTGACGACCGTTCTGTTCGGATGGATAATATGGAGGCGCATTTGCCTCCCATTGAAGCACGTGATGATGATGCTTTCGACGTGGAAAACTTTGTTGACCATCCACGACGTGTATTTCAGCGTCGAGGTATGGGAGGTAATAATTACAATTACAATGATCGTTATAACAATTATAAGCGCCCTCCTGATGATATTTTTGCTAAAGTGAAATTTACTAAATGAGATGGCCCGACGCTGCCCGTTCAGTCACGGGGACGGGGCACTCACCCGGGAATCGCATTGGGTGGTGCCATGTTGTGCAGCACCCAACAGCACACATATAAGGAACAATGTATTACATAAAACAATAGCGGAAGGTTACAAGTTTTTCTTTGTAAATAATTTACATCAAGTAACTACAGCGGAATTCTATAACAACTCACGTCGAATAACTAAAGAGCACTCGAGATGAAGTCCATGTGGGGACCACCCCGTGGTTCACCCACTCCAGGGTCGCAGAGGGTGGTGCCGTGCGATGCGGCACCCAACAGCACACACGAAAAGATTAAAGAACAACATACAACTTTTTATTTATATAAAACAGCGGAAGTCTTTTACAAAACTTAATTAACAGCGGAAGTAATTTACATAAGTAGCCTCTCATCCTAACTATGTAAAAGTGCAGCCGTCCAGCCCGGGGACGCTACACACTAGCAGCATGGAACCGGAGATTCACGGCGGCATGCAGGGCTCCAGCTCGGCCGTGTATGCCGACGGGGGCATCGCCTCGTCCTCGGAACCTTCCTCATAACTCTCACCTGCACACAGCTCCAAATATTGCAACCGTGAGCACGATGGCTCAGCAAGTCTTAACCGTCAACCCTAGGCATGGAACTCTACATGCAAGGATGTGTAAGATAGGAAAAGGACTTTGCAATAAAGACACGCCTACATGTTGATCCTTACTTTCAGTTTTATAGCAACAGTTTATTGAGCCTTAGGCAGCCCTCACATCAGAAGTCCACAATCAAACAAGAAACGCTTTACCCTGATGTGGTGATGCCCAAAGTGGAATATAAACTTAGTTAGCTCTATAACTACAGCATACAAGGTTTCAAGACATTAATAATTCAATGCAGCATTTTCAGTTGGCATATTTCACTTCTTACTACTTCACAGCACAGTGAACAAGCGGGTACTCAAATAACCGCGAGGGATGGTGATTGCAATCAAGACACACCCGGATAACACGTCACATACACCCACTTTCAGAAGTGTGATTCCACACCCCTTCCTACTCTGTTGTATGCGACAACCTTTCAAAGGCAACCCAAATGTCGAACCGGTCCATCCGTAATGGGCAGGAGGTCCCCGCGTGGAGCGTGACTGTGCCCACCGGCAGATTTACACCTTGCTACCCTCAACCCACTCCTATTTACGGTTGGGTAAGCCTCGGCACCCAGGTTAACCAATTACATCGGTTTCCTGGTTCCCATATGCCCGTATGCATCTGGTACTGTTCGATACTTGTCCAGCAGGGCCGCACACGAACGGTCCTCAACCGACGCCAACAGGGCTACGCACGTGAGACCTCTTCTCACTGCATCCTACCCCCCCTGCTGGGTCTCATTTTCACAATTCTAGCCATTTTCTACCTCTTCTCATCCCGTGTGTTAAGTACTATCTCGCGAGTAGCTTCCAACCACTCGACTTCTACCGAGATCCTAAACATTAGCATGGCATTCTCTACTCGTCGAGTTTGTAAACTACCCAACCCTTTATAGGAGTTAAAAAGGCTATGCAAGTGGGGTTTCAATCACCCTAACTATAATGCATACATTCCAACCTAGACATAAGTGATACAAATGAAAAACTTTATAAAAGGTACTTAAGTGCAAACCGGGGCTTGCCTGGTTGCGAGTTAAATGGGAAGTCAGCTTCTGGTGGGAGGACATCCGAGGGCTCCGGTGTGTCCTCAACTTCGGTCACTATTATGAAATGTAACAAAATATATGTGTAAGTATTAAGCACTTATAAGAATTGAACTTCTATTCATAGCTACTGCTATTTAGGATCCTTAATTGGCTTTGGGATTTTTACAGTGGTTACTAGACTCTATAAGGATGATCTGAGCAAAATTTGGAGAATTGTCCATGCATAATGTAGTCTCCAAAATTCCTACAAGTACAAGGCTTCTCTAAATTTTTGAGCCCAAATCAGGAGCTTTGACATAGCTAAAACTGGATGATCTGATTAGGGTAAGTCTCCATGTTGATAACCAAATTTGTTCCACCATTTTTAGAGCTACCAACAGAGAGATATGAATTTTCGAAGTTGGATAGGAGTTCTGAAAAGTTTCTGTTTAAATTTGAATTTCCAAAGAAAGGCTGAACTTTGGAAGGCAATTTAGCCTAGTAAATGAACCCCAATGAAGCCCAAATTTTTACTGGAGATCAGTTACTATGAAAAGGATTTGCTTCCCAAATTTGGGAATATTTCATAAAGAATTGCTCCTGTAATAAATCCCTAAAGGATTTACTAAAAACAATCCTACAGAAATTCTGGGCATTTTCATAGCAAGCAAATTGTTCCTCTGCGAAGTACTCCTCCTAAGGATTCCAATAAAATTGGTCCCACCCTTTTTGGAGTTTTCTACACAAAGTTATGGGTCTCCAAAGTTTGAACTGTATTAGTAAAATCTGGAAATATTTAAATTCTGTCTGTGGGACCCACCCGTCAGCTCTCTCTTCTTCCTCGCGCCAAATAGAGGAGCCCGCGGCGCTGCTCCGGCGAGGTTGGTGGGAATGGCTTTCCCAGCCATCTCCCGGGCCCGAACTGGCCGCTCCTTCATTATTGACCGTGCTGAACACTCTGGGAAGGTTGCCGGCGGCCATAGCTCACCGGAAACCACCTCGCACCGGTGACAGCAGGGTTTTGACCTCCAGTGAGGTCGGGAACCCTCATTCCTCCACCAAATGATCGGTTCTCGGGCTCTAGAGCACCAGTGGAAGATGTAGGAGCAAGAACGAGATGCCTAACTCGATGAAACGGCCGGCAAACTAGGGTTCAACGGTGAGCCGATGCGTTTTCCCATGGCGGCGCGAAAATCGACTAGAACAAGGCCAACCCTTGATGGTTTTCCTCGGTTCTTTGTCGAGGACGGGTGCTAGAGAGTGCAGACGCTATGTGCACGTGAGCTCGAGGCGTGGTTGATTGTGCAACCCGAATTTGGATATGAAACGAGCCTTGTTCTTCTACACTAGGGTTCGCGAAAGAATAAAATTCAAGCTACTCGATAGATCATTTTCTATACGGCTAGCGGATACACCATCCAGGATACCGACGCACCTTTCTTGTGTAGGAAGTCGGAGGAGAGGGTGGCCGGATGAGGCTGTCGACGGTGAGCCAAAACGGCGAGGTCCGGTGCACCTCAAAGCTTTGTCGCCAATCTATGTTTTACGAGCAGCTCTGATTGGTAAACCTTGGAGGAACTTTGGAGGGTGCTAGAGCACGTCCAGGCACTACTCTTTGCTATGGATAGCTCGAGCAGCCGAGCTCGGAAGGCTGTGGTTGATCGGAAAGAACTGAGTGATGACCACAATATAGCAAAAAATAATATGAGAGAAGAATTATAGAGGGAACAAGCTTTTCACAATCGTGCACATTTTTGAAATTTGTGGAAAATTTTGAAGACTTCTAATTGTTAGCATTCAGATGCACAACTTTTCAACTCACATTCCTAGAGTCTAGGATATTTAGCTCATTTCAAAGTTCACAAAATTGTTTTTCATCTAGTGGCTTGGTGAAAATATCGGCTAGTTGTTTTTCGGTTCTTACATGTGAGATAGCTATGTCCCCCTTTATAGAATGATCTCTCAAAAATTGATGCCGGATGTCGATATGTTTGGTCCTAGAGTGCTCAACGTGATTATGGGCTATCTTGATGGCACTCTCATTGTCACATAGGAGTGGAATGTGGTTCATATTGTAACCATAATCCCTTAGAGTTTGTCGCATCCAAAGAAGTTGAGCACAACAACTTCTGGCTGCAACATACTCCACCTCGGCTGTGGAGAGAGCAATGGAGTTTTGTTTCTTGGATGACCATGATACTAGGGACCTACCCAAAAATTGACAAGTCCCTGAGGTGCTTTTTTCTATCTATTTTACATCCGGCGTAATCCGCATCGGAGTATCCGATGAGATTAAACTTAGATCCCTTTGGATACCATAGTCCTAGGTTAGGTGTGTGAACTAGATAACTTAGAATCCTTTTAACGGCTGTTAAATGGCATTCTTTAGGTGATGCTTGAAATCTTGCACACAAACATACACTAAGCATGATATCGTGCCTAGATGCACAAAGATAAAGCAACGAACCAATCATAGAGCGATATACCTTTTGATCCACGCTTGGTCCATCTTCATTGAGGTCAAGGTGCCCGTTTGTTGCCATTGGTTTCTTGATGGATTCGGCCTTGTCCATGTCAAACTTCTTAAGTATGTCTTGTGTGTATTTTGTTTGACTAATGAACGTGCCTTCCTTGAGTTGCTTGACTTGAAATCCTAGGAAGAACTTCAACTCTCCCATCATGGACATCTCAAACCTATCTGTCATTATCTTACTAAACTCATTACAAAAAGATTTGTTAGTAGAACCAAATATAATGTCATCGACATATATTTGACACACGAAAAGATCATTATCTACATTCTTTACGAAAAGAGTATAATCTGCCTTGCCTATCTTAAAGCCATTATCAATGAGAAAGTCTCTAAGACACTCATACCAAGCTCTAGGAGCTTGTTTGAGACCATAGAGAGCTTTATGCAATTTAAACACACAGTTAGGATATTCTTGGTCTTCAAAGCCGGGTGGTTGCTCCACGTACACCTCCTCCTTGATTGGACTGTTTAGGAAGGCACTTTTCTCATCCATTTGATAGAGATTAAAATCATGGTAAGTAGCATAGGCTAGTAGAATTCGAATGGACTCAAGCCTAGCTACGTGAGCAAAGGTTTCTTCGAAATCCAATCCTTCGACTTGAGCATATCCCTTTGCCACAAGTCGGGCCTTGTTTCTTGTTATCACTCTGTGTTCATCTTGCTTGTTGCAGAACACCCACTTGGTGCCTACCACATTTGCATTTGGTCTTTTTACTAGCTCCCATACTTGGTTTCTTGTGAAGTTGTTTAACTCTTCTTGCATGGCCACCACCCAATCCGGATCCTTGAGTGCATCTTCCACCCTAAATGGTTCCAAGGACGACACAAAAGAGTAATGTGCACAAAAGTTTGCTATTTGAGAAAGTGTTGTTACACCTTTTGTGATATCTCTAAGGATGTTGTCAACGGGGTGATCTCGTTGAATGCTTTGATGAACCCTTGGGTGAGACACTTGATTTCTTGAGTGGTTTTCTTCTTCTTCTTCTTATTCTTCTTCTTCTTCTTCCTCTTCTCCCCCTTGATCAACATCATGGTTTCGATTTTCTCCTTCTTGAAATTGGCCGTCTTGATCTTGGGGTTCTTGAGTTTGATTTTGAATGAGAGGTTCCGATTGTGATGAGCTTGTATCATCTTGTCCTACATTTTCTTGGGGATGGACTTCCCCGAGCCCCATTCTTCTTAGTGCTTCACATGGTGCTTCTTCTTCATCTAGCACACATTGATCAACTTGCTCCACTTGGGAGCCATTAGTTTCATCAAACACCACGTCACGTGCAATTTCAACACAACCGGAGGTCTTGTTGAAAACACGATAAGCGTAGGTGTCTGAGTCATAACTAAGTAGGAAACCTTCATCGGATTTCGATGCGAACTTCGAAGTCCTAGGCTTCTTGTTGAGAATGTAGCATTTACTTCCAAAAACTCGAAAGTAAGAGATGTTGGGTTTGTCACCGGTTAGGAGCTCGTATGGGGTTTTCTTCAAAAGTCGATGGAGGTAGACGCAGTTTGTAGCATGACAAGCGATGTTGACCGCTTCCGCCAAAAATCGATCCGAGGTCTTGTACTCGTCAAGCATGGTTCTTGCAATCTCTGTGAGCGTTCGGTTCTTTCTTTCAGCCACCACATATAGTTCGGGAGAGTAGAGGGCCGAAAACTCATGCTTGATCCCATCTTCATCCAAATATTCTTCTACTTGAGTGTTCTTGAATTTGGAGCTGTTGTCACTCCTTATCTTCTTGATTCTTGAGGAAAACTCGTTTTGAGCTCTCCTCAAGAACTTCTTGATGACACTTTGAGTTTCTCCCTTATCATGCAAGAAAAACACCCAAGTAAAACGAGAATAGTCATCAACAATTACTAAACCATATTTGTTACCGCCTATGCTTATGTAGGTGACAGGCCCGAAGAGGTCCATGTGGAGCATCTCCAATGGTCTTGTTGTCGTCATCACATTCTTGGCGGGATGAGCTGCTCCAATTTGTTTTCCTGCTTGACACGCGCTACATGGCCTATCTTTTTCAAAAACAACATCTTTTAGTCCACGGATGTGATCCCCCTTTAGAAGTTTGTGTAAATTCCTCATTCCAACATGGGCTAGTCTTCTATGCCACAACCATCCCATGTTGGTTTTTGCTATCAAGCATGTGTCAAGTTGAGCTTTATCTGTGGAAAAGTCCACCGAGTAAAGCTTTCCCTTTAACACACCCTTAAAGGCAATTGAGTTGTCACTTATTCTAGAGACGGTCACACCCTCGTTAGTAAACAAGCAATTATAACCTCTCTCATATAATGAGATATGGACAATAGGTTACAATCTAGTGATTCAACATGTAGAACATGTGAAAAAAAGTGTTGAGAAGAGATTGCAATTTTACTAATACCGAGCAACCTTCCTTGGTTGTTTTTGCCGAAGTAGATGCCTTCACTTGGATCATCATTTTCTTCATACTCAACGAACATCTTTCTCTCTCCGGTCATATGGTTAGTGCACCCACTATCTAGCACTTATTTAGTGCCACCGGAGGAGTAGGGCTGCAAAACAATTTAAACTTTGCTCTTAGGTACCCAGACTCAGTTGGGTCCTTTGAGGTTAGTTACAAGGCATTTGGGCACCCACACACAAGTTTTTGGACTCTTGCGGAGTGGCCCAACATATTTTGCATATACTCTACCATACTTGCTTTTCATAAGAACATAAGATGCATCAAAATTATGAAATACGATAGATTTTACATTTTTGGCAATTTCATGTGAGGTAGATGCAAGGTTGTCACTCTTGACTTGACTTGAGTTTTCTTTGACAAAGGCTACCCATTTGCTATTGTTTTCAAAGATTCTAGCGTTTTGTTTTCCTCCCCTAGTATAACCAAGTCCATATTTGATGAAGGGAGATCTTGTGATTGAGTATGCACTACGTGCATATTTGATATTCTCCTTATCAAAGATCCCACTCTTGTGTGTATTCTTGCTTTGTGCCTCTTTGAGCTCATTCCTTATGTTTAAAACAATGCTAGCACATTTGCAAGTTTTAGTGTTGGATTCTATACTTGTTGAGAGAGAGTTTTTGGAGGATGAATTAGTTGAGACACTTGACTTAAGTGAGTTAAGTTGTGCTTCAAGATTCTTGTTAGTTTTGGTTAAACTCACAAGTTCATCTTGAAGTACTACATTCTTACTCCTAAGCTCAACCCAAGTTTCCTTGCTCATGGCAAGTTCGCTTTCAAGTGCTCTACTCTTCTCTCTCTAAAGTTCAAGGAGCTTCTCAATCTCAAGGTTTCTTTCCTTTTCAAGGATAAGCAATACTTCTTGTTGATTGAGAAGCTTATCTTGTTCAAATATTTCGTCCGATAACATTTTCATCTTAGCTATAGCCTTTTTGTTTAATCCTTTAAACAAGAATTCGTTTTCACTACTACTATCAAAGTCACTATCTCTACAATATGAAACTTGGAAGGTTTAGACATTACCTTGCGCTTTCCTTCTTTTGCCATGAGGCATGTGTGGCTTGGGCTTTTCCAATCACCCTTGTTTGGAAATAGTGATTTCTTCATAGTTGGCCTCTTGATGGCGACGGTTGTCACCTTTTCTTCATCTTTGGAGGAGGATTCTTCATTTGAGTCCCATTCTTCTCCAATGTGAGCTTGTCCATAAGCCTTCTTCTTTGTGAAGATTTTCTTTTCTTGAGGCTTCCCATCCTTCTTCTTTCTCTTGTCATCTTCCTCGCTATGGGGGTAGTTCACAATGAAATGCCCATGTTCGCCATAGTTGTAGCAAGTCTTCTTTGTTCTTGACTTGCCCTTGTCTTTGCTCTTGTTCTCATAGTGATGGCTTCTCCTTCTCCTCATCAACCTTTTGAATCTTTTGATGAAGAATGCCATTTCTTCATCATCCATGTCCATGCTCTCATCATCACTTTCTTCATCTTCACTTGTGAGTTGTGTTTCTTTTGCCTTGGACTTGGATGTGGCCTTGAGAGCAATGCCCTTCTTCTTGGATGAAGTGATCTTTGCTAGGTCGTTGACGTGTTGGGCTTCCTTCTCCATCATCTCATGGTTAATGATCTTCCCTAGCACTTCATCCGGAGTCATCAAGTGAAAGTTTGGACTTTCCCGGATTAAGGTGCATAGGGTCACATTGCGAGGCATAAAAGCTCTTATCATTCTCTTGACCACCTCATGGTTATTCCATTTCTTGCATACATACGCTCGACTCTTGTTGATGAGAGTTTTGAGTCGGTTGTACATTTCTTGAGATGTTTCACCTTCTTCCATGGTGAACCTTCCAAGCTCTCCTTCTATCATCTCAATCTTGGCTTCCCTCACGGATCGGTTTCCTTCATGTGCGATCTTCAGGGTGTCTCAAATATCTTTGGTGAGCTCCAACCCATCTACCTTGTTGAATTCTTCAATGCTCAGAGATGAGTTGAGCACGGCCGCCGCTTGTGCATTGCGATGGATTTGTTGTTCTTGTTCTTGGGTGAGTTCATCCTCGTCTTCAGGGATATCTATACCTGTACACACCACATGCCAAAGACTTGGGTTCAAGGAAATTAAATGCAACTTCATGTTGTGTTTCCACATTGTGTAGTTAGTTCCATCAAAGTGAGGTGGTTTGCCTAGAGGATTTGATAAATAACTAGACTGAGAATTTAGATGTTCATAATTAAAAGGATATCGCGAGTAGTCTTGTTGACTACTCTTGAGCTTCTTCTTCCACTTCTCCTTCTTTTTCTTCTTAGCCTCCTCCTTCTTCTTTTTGAGGCGTTCCATGAGACGAAGAACTTCTTCATCTTCTTCTGAGCTTGAAACGTTTTGTGGAGGAGTAATCACTGGAGGCGGGTTAGAACCTTGTTCTTCAAAGTTGCTCGTACTTGCTCCTTTTCCCTTGATGAGATCAATTTGGCTACCAGCCTTGTCCCCCATCTCCTCTCCAAGCGGTTAAGCTTTTGTGGAGAGTTAGGCTCTGATACCAATTGAAAGTTGCCTAGAGGGGGGGTGAATAGGCTAATAAAACCTGAAACTATTGCAAACAGCGGATTAAACTTGAAGAGGGCCGGACTAGTCCAGTATAAGGGCGGACTAGTCTGGTCTAGGTATAAAATTGTGTTTTAGGTTTTCCTTTTAAGTTCATTTAAGCGTAAGATGTATAGTAGTCAAACAATCTCACTAATAAGTTGTGAATGATTAGATTGCAGGTCAGCGGAACAATTCACAAGTGTTAACAAGACGAAAGCTTAACAAGTAATTCTAGTGAGCGAGCTAGAAGGTAAAGGAACCAAGAGACACGATTTATCCCGAGGTTCGATTCCACACAGGAATCTATGTCCTCGTCGAGGAGTCCATAAAGGATCGGGTCTTTTCCAACACTTCCCTCACCGAGCGATCACCAAGATCAAGCCCGGGCTCTTTCACTATTAATCAAATGTGAATACAATGCTCTTAGGGTCTACTCACAACTTGAGGCTCCCTACAACAACCTAACAGTTCTTGGAATCAAAATACAACAATCAAGAACTTAAATTAACAATCAGAGTCCAAGAGAGTCAAACCGAGAGCTCAAACGCCGATCACCATGTCTCTCCTCTCACAAGTCCACAAACCCCTTCAGATCCAATCTTAGGGGTCAAGAGGGTGAGGAAAGAGGCTTAGAAGAGCTCTAGGAATGAGTTTTCAGTGCTAGGGTTGTTCTCTGTTTTATTCTCAGCCGGGGGTCTCCTTTTTATATGACACGACCCCATCGTCCTTGTCGAGCCAGGATCACGCCGAGGGGTGCTGCATTGCACAGCACCGGATAACACACATCAAAGGTACAAAGCGGAAGCAAAGTTTTGTTCCATAAACAAGTGTATGCACATTTTACAACAAAATATGTTCAGTCTACACTCACGGGCGTAGACTACGCATCGAGTGCACGTTCAGCCCGTGAACGTGTCCCCGCTAGCATGCACACACACTAACACGGTGACGTGCACGACTCCCACTCAACGGGGTTCCCCTCCTGGGGTTCCCTCTGCTGCTCGGGAGTCCATTCCTCATAAACCCCTGCAAAAGCTTCAGACACAAGCAGTGAGCACGATGGCTCAGCAAGACTGACCCGTCTCTCCTATACATGAAACTTCTATATGGATGGTTTAAGGCTACATGAGGTAAAATAAGTTGCAAAGGACTCGCCTAATTATTTGAACCTTATTTTTCAAGTTTTAGCAGCAGGTTGTGGAGAACCTTACGCTAAGACACATGAGAGAGCCGCAATCAAACAAGAAATGCATTTCTCTCATGTACTTTGCCCAAAGTTGAAAAGAACTTTAATTAGCTCTAAATTACCACAATACATTAACGAGCAAGGTATATCTTTCAAATTAGCAAACATTTAACATGAATCTATCCTGTTCTTTCTACGTCATGGTACAGTGAACAAGTGGTACTCACTGACCGTGAGGGACGGCGATTATAATCGATTTACACCTGCAGGGTTACCCGAATAACCCGTCACGTACGCCCGTACTCAATGTTGCCTACAGCAACCATCACGGACGTCGTACGCAACCACCTTTCACCCGTCAGCCAAATGTTGAACCGGTTCTATCTACCTGAGCAAGAGGTCTCTGCGCGCGCATCCACAGTGCCGCCAGCCGATTTACACCTCGAGCTCTCAACCTACCCTCTGACCGACAGGCAATGCCTCAATACCCAGCTACCCGAGTTAGATCGGTTTCCCGGTTCCCATATAGCCGGTAGGTCTTCGGTACTGTTCTAGCTTATTCAACAGGCCCGCACACGGCTCGGTCCTCAATCGACACAAGCGGAGCTAAAGCACCCAGGCCCCAAAGTCCTGCTGCCCTTACTCTCTGCTCGGTCTCATTTTTCTTTCCATGTGTTTCATTTGCTATTTTTACCCGAGCGATGTGCCTCTAGCCTATTCTCGCGAGTAGTTCCAACTACTCGACTTGTACCGAATCCTACTCTATCTTAGCATTGCAGTAGCTAAACAGGGTTTTCAATCCTAATCCCAACCCATGGTTTTCTTGGCTATGCAATTGGGTTTCAAACAAGACTCTAATGCAAGAAGTAAGGGGTGCTCAAAGTAAGTTCTTCAAAACAATAAAATTTTTATAAAAGGTTAATGCAAACCGGAGCTTGCCTTGCTGCTCTTGGTCGTAGGCTAGCTGCTCTTCCCGAGTGACGAAGTCTAAGACTTCAGGCTCCTCCTCAACCTTAGCGACTACATGAGATAACATGTAACGTATCGATTTCAATGAATTTGAATTGAACTTAAACTTGTGAAGACAATAAGTCTTACTAGACAGACCCAATGACTCTGAAATTTTTACTGTGGTTTGGTTACAATCTAAACAGATACTTGGCCAAGTTATATTTGCAGCAAAGCTCATTTGAGCTCTCCACAAATAATTATGTACTTGACCTTAATTAGAGCTCCTAGGATTTTCTAGAGATTTCCATGGAGCAAGAAATGACTTTCTGTAAACTAGGTTTTCAGAGGGTTCTAATGGAGTTGGTCTCACTTAATTTGAAGGTGCCTAACTAATGATATGGGATAGACAATTTCAGAGAAATTCTGAAAATCTTTCTGGACATTTTCTATTTTCTCTAGAACAGTTTTATTAATCACACCATTAGGTTGATCAAATGACCTCAAATGGATCTGAAATTTTTATGGTGGCTCAGGGATATTTTGGTGAACATCCCAGCAAAATTTCAGAATTTTCCTCCAAAAGGTTCTCCAGTTAAAATTCTAACCAGTTTGAATTTTGAAGAATTAATTCTGGCAAAATAAGGTTTCTCATGAAGTGAAACTTGACTTTCTGGAAAGTACTCTGAGGCCTGAATCCAAAAAAATTTGGTTCACTTAATTTGGAGCTTCCTAGCTAAAGTTATGTGTGTTTGAAGTTTGAACTAAATCTGAAAATCGGGGAAATGTTTAAACCTGCCTGTGGGTCCAAGGGAAAAAGTGTTATGTGCGGAACAGACAGCACACGGGGCTACAAGTTTAATCCCCATGCTGCCACAGCTGATCCGCACCCACAGGAGATCCGGTCGCCGGTTTCCTCCCACTGACAGAGGGCCCAGCCCCGGTCGTCGTCTACCTCGCGCCTCCTGCGCTGTAGCGCCGCCGAGGTCGCCGGAGCACCGCCGAACTTGATCGTCCGGTCAGCTCCCGTTCCCTAACTTGCCGCCAGCCCCTAGTTTGGTGCGCTGAACATGTTCGTAGGATTTCCCCATCTCGACGTTGGCTCTAACCGAGCCCGCGACGGTGCGGCGGCTCGGGAAAAGTTCGGCGACATCGCTCCCACGTGCTAGCCTGCCAAAAGCTTGGTGGAGTGGCTCTACAGCACCAGTGGTGGCTCAGGAAGCTTGGCATGGTGGTGGACACGCCCGAGAATAGCTCCAAGGTTGGTCTCACCGTGCACCCGATGCTTCCCGATAAAGCCGCCGTCAGAAAACTTGGAAATACGCCGAGCACGGGGGTTTTCATGCTAGGTTTCGTGAAGCTAACTTATGCACCACTAAGCCTAGATCGTGTAGGAACGGTTTGAGGGTCTCTAAAGAACTATGGGGTGAGAATTTGGCGGATCCGGACCCGAAGGTCGGTATGCGCCGAGTGAAATGGAAAACTGAAATTCGTCGCCGGTGATCAAACATTGGGGCTGTGACTCGGGGGTGAGCAGCACCAGTCTCTAACGCGCCCGGGGACGCCTTAGATTGGGCGTAACACCCTCCTGTTTGGGCTGTCCACGGTTGCCCAAAGTGCGGCGGACTTAGATCACCGAAAAGAAACTCTTGGTATAGTCGAGATCGTCCGAGTTCAGCCAATTTTGGGAAGGAGAAAGAGAGTTCTTAGTACCGTTTTGCAGCTTGGAGGGAGTGGAGAGGCTGCGATCACGGTTCTCTGATCAGTTCTGAGTGATCGGCAGTGAGGGCGGCGTTTCTTGTGCGAGGGAGCAGAGAAGCGAGCGGTTTTGCCTCCGATCAGGTCAGCTGCGGAGATAAGAAGGCCGCGAGGCGGTTCAGCGGGTCGGGGCGGCAAGCAGCTGCTGTCCCGATCGATCTCTCGCCATGGCGGCTGCTGGCTTGCGCGCGAGTAACCGAGCTCGGTGACTTCAGTCGGTTGAATTGCTATAGAGACTGACATGTGGGTCCCACCTGGTGTTTAACCTCTGAAATTAAATTTTCCCCACTGCTGTAAACAGTAGAGACCAAATTAACCTTGGTTATTTGAATTATCTACCCCTGGGCCATTTGAATTGTATATAATTCAAATTGGGTTTTGTTTGGACATATTTTCAGCACATATGCAGTTTGAATTTCAAATGGAGTTTGAATTTTTAAACCTTGCTCATGTCAGGATCAACTACAAATGGAGTAAAAATTGGTGTGTGAGCTCACAAAAATGTGCTGAGTAAGAATATGCCTTTGAATTCATGGGAGAGAAACAGTTTGAATTTGAATTTGAGTTCAAACCACCCTCCTTCTAGTTATACCCAAAAAGACTAAAAAAGGTTTTGAATTTGGGTGAAATTTGGCATGGACATTTCTAGCAAGGTGTGGGAGTTTTTCATATGCCCAGCCCCTATACGATGCATGTGGGAAATGCCACTTTTGCATTTTGTTAGTTTATTCTCTAATGATCATGTTGATGGTGTTTACTTGCTCTTCAAATGTATTCATCAAGTTTCTTCAAATGAAGGGTGTGTGTGGTGATGAACACTTTGAATATGGCCAAAAACTTAGTCCCTTACATTATAAAAATCCTGGCATGTAGCCGTTACCTACTAAAGTCCGGACTAGTCCGGTTCAGACCCCAGACTAGTCTGTTCTTAAGGGACCACCCATGTCACAAGGCTACCAACTAAAGTCTAGTGACCGTTGGATTCAAACGGTCATAAAACCCCGGACTAGTCCGGCCAAGACCGGACTGGTCCGATCTCAGTCAGGAACCTTTGTTCCGTATGAGAACGGACTAGTCTGGTAAGGGCGGACTAGTCCTGCCAAGGGCGTACTAGTCCTGCCAAGGGTGGACTAGTCCGGTCTTACCAGACTTAGTCAAAAAAACTCTCTAATCTAGGGCTTCGGACTAGTCCAGCCAACTTCGGACTAGTCCGAGCTCATAAAGGAACCTTTGTTCCGTCCTAAACCGGACTAGTGTGAAGAGACCGGACTAGTCCGGCCTACGGAGCGGACTAGTCCGAAGTCACTCAGAGACTCCTTCTCTGGACTCAAACGGCTTACTCCGCTTAGCGGACTAGTCTGGCCAACTAGGCAGACTAGTCCGGCCTTCTAAGACTTAGTCTCAAAAAGGCTCAAACTCACTCGACAACGGACTAGTCCGGCCTAAAACGGACAAGTCCGAACTCAATCACAGACTTCTTGTACGGTCTAAAACGGACTAGTCCGTGTTGGAACGGACTAGTCCGGCCCGTAGTCCGGACAAGTCCGGTCTTCCTTTTTCAGCCATACCTATGACTACTTCCTCTCACGATTCTAACTTTCTAACTTTAGTTTGAGCTCTCTAATGATTCTCAAACACTCCAAAAGAGAAGACCCTGTACACAATCTAGAAAATTGAAACTCAATAGAAAGTTTCTATTTTCTACTCTTTCAAGTCTTTTTCTTTTCCTTTTTGCTTCTTGAGAGACCTGTGCTCATACTCAGTAAAAACTTATTAGTATCTTAATTTTTGTCATGAATCAACCATAACCCACGGGGATTACCTAGATGCACTTTCAAGGAGTAGCCCACGGACTTAGAGTATGAGTCGAACGGCGAGGGCTACCCTCCGTCGGGGACTACGGCTGTGTGGGAGCCGTACACGCCGCGTTGAGGCTGAGTGGAGCTAGTGTGAGTTGTCCTAGGGCCGGACAACCAACTTTTGCTAGTTAGGTGTTGGCGTGAGATGTATAAATACCTTCCTCTGTAGTAGACTCTGTACAGGAGTTTTAACTGAAGATTGTACTACTTTTGTAGAAATTCAGCATGTTTTCAATTTAATACTATGTTTCCTTATCGTGTGTGCTGTCGGGTGTTGCATCGTGCGGCACCACCCTCTGTGATCCTGGAATATACAGATTTCGGTCTGTCACAGGCAAAAGAAGAGACGGAGATATAATAGGAATTACCCGTGATGAGACGCCATGAAATCCGGGTAGTTTGAGTGAAGGAACTCTTCACTCTCCCACATCGCTTCCACAGCGGTGTGGTTGCTCCACAAGGTCTTGTAGAACCACAGCATTCGGATACCCGTGGTACGAGCCTTGTCATCAACAATTTCCACAGGATATCCAGCGTAGGTTAAATCCGGTTGCAACTCGCCATTGTCTTCAGTGGGAACAACAGCCATATACTTTAGACATTTCTGGAGTTGTGAAACATGGAACACGTCATGAACACCAGCAAGAGATGCCGGGAGTTCTAGTCTATACGCCACTTGTCCACACTTCTCGGTGATGGCATAGGGTCCAATAAATCAGGGAGCGAGTTTCCACTTTACGCCGAATCGGTGCATGCCTTTCATCGGAGACACACGGAGGTACATGTGTTCCCTGACGTCGAAGTGTAGTGGCCTACGCCTCTTATCAGCGTAACTCTTCTGTCGGGATTGGGCGACCTTCAAGTTTGCTTGAATTACCCGAACTCGCTCTTCGGCGTTGTTCACTAAATCAATCCCAAACGTGACCCTTTCACCGGACTCGCGCCAGTTCAATGGGGTGTGGCATTTACGACTATAGAGAGCCTCATATGGTGCCATCTTGATACTCGCTTGATAGCCATTGTTATACGAGAATTCCGCCAACGGCAGATGATCATCATAATTTCTACCGTGGTGGATGGCACACGCTCTCAGCATGTCTTCTAACACTTGATTCACCCTCTCAGTTTGCCCATCGGTTTGAGGGTGATAGGCGGAGCTTCTAATCAGTTTGGTTCCCAAAGCAGCGTGCAACTTCTCCCAGAAACGAGCCACGAACAGTGCCCCTCGATCTGAGATTGTGGTCTTGGGTACCCCGTGCAAGCATAAAATTTTCTCAATGTACAACTCCACATTCCTGCTCGCATGGCAATGTGTATGCACGGGAATGAAGTGAGCCGACTTGGTTAACCGGTCAACGATACCCAAATGTAATCATGCTTTTTAAAAGTCATGGGTAAAACCACAATGAAATACATGCTCACATCTTCCCACTTCCATGCTGGAAGTTTCAGGGGTTGCAACAGCCCTGATTTTCTCATGTGATCCGCCTTCACTCGTCTACACGTATCACATTCAGATACGTACTTTGCAATTTCCCGTTTGATCCGTGTCCGCCAAAATTTACTCTTCAAATCTTGGTACATTTTTTTGCTGCTTGGATGAATGGAGAACTTAGACAAGTGAGCTTCATCAAGGATCTTCTTTCGCAGCTCCATATTCTGAGGTACGACTATGTGGTCATTGAACCATAGCGTCCCCTCTTCATCCTTCTAGAAACATTTGCTGTCACCGCCGTCTATCTGTTTCCGGAGATATGCCATGCCTTTATCAATCTACTGAGCTGCAATAATATCCTCCCTAAAGGTAGGGATGGGAGCAAGGTTGAAGAGTAATCCATATGGAACCAAATATAAACTCGGTTCTTCCTCTTCTATCGGTGTAATTGTAAGATTATGGACATGTGATTTTCGACTCAGCGCGTCGGCCACCACATTCGCCTTGCCTGGGTGGTAATGAATCTCAATCTCATAGTCTTTGATTAATTCTAACCACATCCTTTGCCTCATATTCAGCTTTTTCTGGGTGAAGATATATTTTAAGCTCTTGTGGTCGGTGTAGAGATGCACCAAATTTCCAAGGAGATAGTGCCTCCACATTTTCAGCGCCAATACCACAGCTGCGAGCTCAAGATCATGAGTCGGATAGTGCTGCTCAGTGTTTCGAAGTTGGCATGAGACATACGCGACCACCCGTCCTTCTTGCATCAACACGCAGCCATGCCCGATACCAGATGCATCACAATATACATCGAAAGGCTTGGTTGTATCCGGCTGAGCTAAGACCGGGGCTGTGGTGAGATGCTTCACCAATGCTTGGAACGCTCCTTCACATTGCTGAGTTCCAAACATATTTTGTCCCCTTCTTCAATAATTCAGTCATCAGCTTAGCAAGCTTGGAGAAGCTCAGGATGAACCTCCGGTAATATCCCACTAAACCGAGGAAGCTTCTGACTTCATGGACAGAAGTGGGGGCTTTCCATTTCAGAACTTGTTTAATTTTGCTTGAGTCAACCGCAATGCCTTCCGCTGAGATGATATGTCCCAAAAATGGCACTTGGCAGATCCAAAACTCGCATTTGCTGAACTTGACATAAAGTTTATGGTCTCGCAATTGTTGAAGGACGATTCGCATGTGTTCGGCGTGTTCTTCTTCCGACTTGGAGTAAACCAAGATATCATCCATGAACATCACCACGAACTTGTCCAACTCCGGCATGAATACCAAGTTCATGAGGTACATGAAATGTGCTGGAGCGTTGGTGAGACCAAAAGACATGACGAGATATTCATATAGTCCATATCTTGTCGAGAATGCCATCTTCAGGATATCCTTCGCCCGGATCTTTATTTGATGATATCCGGAGCGAAGGTCCATCTTTAAAAACACACTTGCACCCGCAAGTTGATCAAATGGGATATCAATGTGGGGCAGTGGATATTTGTTCTTGATGGTGACGGCATTGAGCGGTCGGTAATCCACACACAACCTCAAGGTTTCATCTTTCTTTTTGACGAACAGCACTGAGCATCCCCATGGCGAAGAACTCGGTCTAATGAAACCCTTGCCCAACAAGTCATTGAGCTGTTCCTTCAACTCAGCCAGTTCATTCGGAGCCATCTTATACAGTCTTCGTGATATTGGTGTAGTCCCGGGTGCAAGTTCAATCTTGAACTCTACATCCCATTCAGGTGGCATGCTCGGAAGATCATCTGGGAACACGTCGGGGTTTTCTCGGACTACAGGTATGCCCTGAAACTTGGGAGCTTCAGTATGATAGGCGGTTGAAACTTACTGGACAGGGTTGTCTAATATGAGCAAAATGCGGACGGTGGAGTGGAGAGTTGAGGTGAACCATCCGTGATAAAGTTTCCAGGACAGTTCCATGGTAACTTAGCCATGAAATTCCTAAGATTGCATCAATCTTCTGCCCCTCAAGAATAATCATAGTAGTGTGATATATTCTCCCACCTAAGCACAGTGGTGCATTTGTAGTCATCACATTTGCTGAAATCTTCCCTCCCGGTGAGAAGATCATATATGAGCACTCGGTTGATAAGACTTGCAGTTGATGCTTAACCACATATGATGCACTTATGAAGTTGTGGGTTGCACCAGAATCAAATAAAATGATGATTGCACGATCGTTGAGAGTAAACGTACCTGCTAGCAAAAGTTGGTTGTCTGGCCCTACGGATAACCCACACTAGCTCCACTCAGCCTCAACGCAGCGTGTGTACGGCTTCCACAGAGCCGTAGTCCCCAACAGAGGGTAGCCCTCGCCGGTGGACTCGTAATCCGAGTCCGTGGGGTTCTCACCTGCAAACACACTACAGGAAACTGAACTATTTTCGTGTGCCAAATATATTTTCGTCGGCCCTCACGAAAACAAGTTTATTTTCGTGGGCTGGCATGTAGCTCACGAAAATGAGACATATTTTCGTGGGTTACGTAGTAGGCACACGAAAATGAAATTTATTTTCGTGAGTTAGGGGGGTGGCACACGAAACTGAAGTATTTTCGTGGGTTAGAAGCTAGCTCACGAAAATAATTAACCTATTTTCGTGGGTTAATTGTTAGCTCACGAAAATATTGTTTTTATTTCTTGGGTTGGCAGTTAGCTCACGACAATACACAAACAGTGGAACTACTTTCGTGGGTTTCCTCGGGGCTCACGAAAATGATTCGTGGGTTTCTGTGCACCGCACGGAATTATACGCTATTGTCGTGGGTTCCTTAAAGCGCACGGAAATAATGGACCTACTTTCGTGGGTTTGATGCGGGCGCACGAAAATAAATGACATTTTCGTGGGTTCTGTAGGGGCTCACGAAAATAAAGGACCTTTTCTTCAACCTAGCCGCGCCGCCAGCACTTTCCTCGACACGAAAGCGCCGCTCCGCATGCACCCGCACCCACCGCTGTGAGCGCCGCCGCGCCGTTGCCGCCAGAGGAGGCTGCCCCGGCTGAGCCCCGGGCCACACCGCGCCGGCTCCGGTGCGCCGGCCGCGCCGCGCGCCACAGAGCCGGCGGCCGCGCCGCGCGCGCGCCACAGAGGCGCTGGGCGCCGCGCTGCGCCGGCCGAGCCAGGGGCACACCGGCCCCGGGAGAGCTCCAGTGCTCCGGCCGCGCCACGCCGCCCAGCCACAGGGCCCCTCAGGTGCGCCGGCCGTGCTGTTCGGAGGCGGCAGCCCCACGCCGCCCGCCACAGGGCCCCGCCAGTGCTGCGTCACGTTTCGAGCCTGTCGACCGCCGCAAATCGCCGCCTCTGCGCCGAGCCCGCCCCGTCTGCCGCCACCACTCCTGCTAGCCTGACGGCCACCGCACATCGCCGCATCGCCGCGTCTGCCCCGAGCCCGCGCCAGCCGCCGCAGCCCCCGAGTGTAGGTATGTATGATATACATAATCAAAAAATTTTTTGTTCAATAGAAAGCAAGCCGACCCGATGAGTGGAAATTCTGCAGTAGCTACAGTGAATATATATTGGGTTGCACCGCCATTATGTTAATGAAATATATTATGAGTTGCAAATTATATAATTCATTTGATGTCTGTCTTTTTATCTACCACATGCATGTACATCTTAGATCCACATGATGACCCACATGTCTTAGTGCTCCGTGCGCATGATTCAAAGCAAGGTTCAAATGGTATGAAAACTTTTTTTTTAAAATTCAAAATAGCCTCATCAAAGTCTTAGTGCTCCGTCCGCATGCCAAGAATGTCCTAAGTAGAAGAGATAATACCTACGCGTCTACAGCCGCACTTGGGCCCTTGATTGCACATGCAGTTGTTATTATTCTTGTGTGTCTGTTGTTTTGTGTTTTTTTTGCAAACTCAAAAACAGAGATTGTGCATCGAACACTTTTTCCGTAGTTAGCCTCTCCTCACTGGTCGCTAGCTCACCGATCACTAGCTCAAGCGAGCGGAACGACCAGAGCTGGATGCGTACGATGCCGGCGTCTTCACATCTTTTGGCATGGTGCTCGCCGTTTGCGTCCTCGTCCAACGAGCTGCTCGGGCTCTCTCCGCCGTCTTCTCCGGGTGGTGGCTTCCGACGCTTCTGCCTCTCGACGCTGCCGAGGAGCTCACTGTCTCTCTCTCGTTATTTTCTACTGTCTCTCGTTCTTATCCCTCTCTCGTAAATTACTTGAAAAAGTAAAATTCACGTAACCTATACAATATGCGACACCCGTTTCGGACCGGCCCGTCTCACATGCGTTCCGCATGTGAGTCGTGTAGGTCCGGAATTGTCCCTTTTTGGACAGCCTTGGAGTGACCGAGAGGGCGTGCTTATACGAGACACGGGGTATGGATTCAGACGAAAATTCGACGGCGTAACCCTAATGTTCTCTGCTGCACCATTATCGGGCGTGCAGTTGGAGAACAACGGGGTTATGCTGCCGAAATTTCGTCTGAATCCAGACTCCGCGTCTCGTTATAAGCACACTCCTCTCGGTCACTCCTAGGTGGGTTTAGGACCTATCCCTTCCAATAGATAAAGTGAACGTAACTAAATAATAATTTTTGTTTGTGAAATTCTTATGTTGTTATATTGTATAGTATAGAAAATGGGCGATGATCGGCGATGGATGTATGATGGTTGGCGAAAGAATGCTGCGCCTTCGGATGAATGGGCTATAAATACTAACGCATTTATCAGTCGGGCTTTTTCTTTATCGACCAACCGTTTTGTGAAGTGTCCGTGCAACAAGTGTCGTAACTTTTTTTGCAAGGAGAAGTTCGACATGGAACGAGATCTTTGTCGATTTGGTTTTATGCCAGGCTATGAAACATGGTATGAGCATGGTGAGTTATACCATAGTAATGTTGATATTGACGAAGTAGATGCTGTTAACGATGACAGAATGGAAGACATGGTTGAAGCACTACATCGTGATTGTGGTGAAGGTACATCTGTAGATATTCCTGGACCCGAAGTTCAAGAGTTCTATAGAATTCTCTCTGCATCACATGAACAATTGCATGAGCACACTAAAGTGTCCGTCCTTTCAACCGTTACTCGTCTCATGTCTATAAAATCAAAGTACAATTTGTCGAACAAGTGCTACGATGATCTCTTGGATTTAATATCAGATATTCTTCCGATGAATCATAAGTTGCCGAGAGACATGTACCAGGCAAAGAAATTGATGGCAGGCCTTGGTATGAAGTACGAAAAGATTGATTGTTGTCCTAATAACTGTATACTTTTTTGGAAGGAAAATGCAAATCTGACACAATGCTCGGTTTGCAAAGAATCTCGATACATTGAGGCCACAAATGAGGACGGTGAATTGGTGAAGACAAAAGTGGTAGTGAAACAACTTCGTTATATGCCTCTTGCACCTAGGCTGAAACGGTTGTTTCTATCAAAATCAACTGCAAGACACATGCGGTGGCATAAGGAAGGTGTGCGTGAAACAAAGGGGGTAATGACACACCCATCTGATGCTCAGGCTTGGAAGGCGTTGGACTCTTTTGATCAATATTTTGCAAAAGATGCTAGAAATGTTCGTATTGGATTGGCCACCGATGGTTTCACCCCATTCAACACATCTTCTGCATCATACTCATGTTGGCCGGTTTTTGCTATACCATACAACCTTCCACCAGCTATGTGTATGAAATATGAATATATGTTCTTGTCTCTAATCATTCCCGGACGTAAACATCCAGGAAAACGTTTAGGGGTTTTTCTTCAACCATTGATTGACGAGTTAAAAGAATTGTGGACCGGAGTAGAAGCGTATGACAGTTATAAAAAATAGAAATTCAACTTGCGCGCAGCATACTTGTGGTCAATTCATGATTTTCCTGCATACGGAGTTTTTTCAGGATGGAGCACACATGGCAAACTTTGTTGTCCAATTTGTGGGTCAGACTCTGATTGTTTTAGACTTACTCATGGGGGTAAGGTGTGTTTTTTTGATTGCCACCGACGATTTCTACCAGCAAATCACCCATTTCGGAAACAAGTTAATACATTTCGAAAAGATACTATTGTAACAAAAGGTCCGCCGAAACGCTTGGCTAGTACTGAGATTGCTGCATGCCTCAGTCAACTTGTCCCTACAGATGATGAGTTTGTTGGTTTTGGTCACGAACATAATTGGACTCATATATGTGGCTTATGGGATCTTCCTTATGTTAAGTCATTGTTAATGTTACACAATATTGATGTGATGCATCAGGAACGCAATGTAGCAGAAAGCATAATTAGCACATGTCTCAATTTCAAAAAGACAAAAGATAATTTGAAAGCACGAAAAGATTTAGCAGATATTTGTAATCGTCCGTCTTTAGAAGTCAGACAGGATGTTAGTGGAAAACAGAGAATGCCACGTGCTCCATTTTGCCTTAAAGTTAGTGAAAGGAAAGAAGTTCTAAAGTGGTTGCAACGACTGAAGTTTCCCAACGGTTATTGTGCTGGATTGAGGCGCACGACAAATCTTGAAAATTGGGTATTAAATAATCTTAAAAGTCACGATTATCATATAATGATGGAAAGACTACTTCCAGTAATGTTCCGTGGATATGTGCATCAGGATGTGTGGAGAGTACTTGCAGAACTTAGTTTTTTCTATAGACAATTATGTGCTAAAGAAATTACAGTTCAAATGATGGAAAAGTTGGAGAAAGAAATACCGTCACTCATATGCAAAATGGAAAAGGTATTCCCGCCAGGATTTATGAATGTAATGCAACATCTACTTGTGCATTTGCCTTATGAAGCTAAAGTATGTGGTCCCGTGCAATATCGATGGATGTACCACATTGAAAGGACACTAAAGAAACTTAGAGCAATGGTTTTAAACAAAGCAAGAGTAGAAGGGTGTATTGCAGAATCATTTGCCTTGAAAGAGGTAGCATACTTCTCAAGTACATTCTTTGCAGAGGAACATAATGTGTATGCTCCCACAACACGGTACCACATAAATGAAGAAACTCCTGCGGGAAATCTAAGTATTTTTTCGTGGAAGGGAAAAACGGTTGGTGGCAGCAATAGGCATGTGGTTTCAGAAGAAGAATGGAATTCATGTATGTTGTACATGTACACAAACATCGAAGAGATGGCTCAATATTTTGTGTAAGTGTTCTTTTCTAATTACCACATAGTAACACTTTATGATGTCTCATTTTTTATATGTGAGATATTTCGATGTACTAATATTAGCACATGTTGTAGCGAGTTCGACAAACAATTTTGGAAGTATACGCGTCAACCAACAAGCAAACAATTAGATAAAATGCGTCGTGATGGCCTTCATGGGGGTCCTAACTTCGTCAATTGGTTTTGGAAGCATGTAATGTATTCTTATTACATGTTAATTTTATCATTGCCAAGTTAATATGATTAACATAACTGATATTTTATTTAATTCGTAGTGCATGGTCGATGCTTACGTTCATGAGGACCTACGACAACTTTCTCAAGGAACCATAACAGCAAGGAGTTTTGGTCGTTACGATGTAAATGGGTTCCGATTTCGTTCGGCTAAATTTGAAGCAAAACATCCTCTTGCAGCCACGACAAATAGTGGTGTTGTAACTAGAGCATGTGATGCAGAGGGGAATGAAACTAACTACTATGGGATCATCCAGAACATTGTGGAGTTCAAATTTAGTGGTTCCAAAGATCTTAGAGTTACTTTCTTCCATTGTGATTGGTTTGATAATAACAGGGGAACACGACAGGATGAATTTGGTATAGTAGAGGTAAAACATGAAAATAGACTTCGTGGATGCGATAATTATGTTCTTGCTCATCAAGTTGAGTTGGTTTACTACCTAGCGTATCCTTGTCCAAAATTGAGTGCTTGGTGGGTCGTGTATAAAGTTAATCCACGAGAACGGTTATATGCCCCTGGTGATGCTGGTTATCAAGAAGAACAGGATGAAGTTTACCAAGAGGATGATAATCCACAATCTTTCAATATAGATGATGGTTTAGGTCTTGATACATTAGTTGCTGATGATGAATACAATGATGTAGAAGAGCTAGTAGTGATTAAAAGAAAGAGACCTCACACTAAAAAAGTTAAGGTGGGACGAAAGAAGAAAGTTGGTCGACATGTTACCGAAGCAACATCGGATCACGATGAATTTTAATCATGTAAACATTATATATTTTATTTGTATTACTTTTTTTTGTATCATTATTTATTTATTTCTAATCAATATTTTCTCTAACAGGATGCCACGTGGTCTGAAGAATATCGCTAAAGGGCTCTTTGGCTCCTCAAGCAAGAGTAGTAGCAGGTCTGCTAGCTCTTCTCGTAGTCATGAGTCCCTTTTTCACGGTACTGCCTCAAATAATAGTAGACGAGAAGCATTTAGAAGATGCATGGAAGAAGCTCAAGAACAGGTAATTTATTTATAATTTTATTATATTTACTATTATATAATTATGTGGAAGTTAATTTCTCTAATTTCAGGTGGACGAAGAGGTTCACGAAGAGGTTCAAGAGGCGGGTCAGGAGGAGTGTCGAGTGGTCCAGGAAGAGGTCCAGGAAGAGGTCCAGGAAGCCGAGGAGGAAGCTGAGGATGACGAAGAGGATGACACAGATGTGGGAGACTTGCCACAATCATTTAGATACCGGTCTTCAAACACTCTACCGCTGGCTGTGCCTTTACAACAAAGATTACGGATCGCTCCTGTCGGTGACTGGTTAGTAAATATGCTTAGTATTATTGAAGAAACAAAATATATAACTTAGTATTGAATTTTGTTTCATTTATTTGAAGGCAATGGGATGACTTGGATTGGGATGGACGACAACACCGCAGGCAGCCTAATGCGGTTTTGGGTGCTATATGTCGTCTCCATTATCCAGGTCTTGTCGTTGTGAAAGGTGTTGAGAAACCCGCAACAAGTTGGGAGCACTATAAGATTGCTCCTCATGCCGTGCATGAGAATGTAGCAGGAGCTGTCTGGCATGATTTCTGGGTATGTTTTTTATGGATTGCATTATATTTATCTTAATTAAATTTTCATTACTACATGTAGCATTTTATTTGAAGGAACGATACCGCTTGCCGGACGACCATGACGTTGCTCTCGAGTCTAGAGCACACAAAGTCTTCCATAAAGCTGCACGAAAAGTTGTCAATGACATGATGTCAAATGCGCGAATATCGGCTGTGTGTTTATACTACAAAGAGAAGGTTGGACAAATGATGAACAAGAGAATGGGAGCTTCGAAAATTTACCTAGAAGACGATCAATACCGTCAGATAATGATTCCTTGGATGGTAAAGTGTTCTGATGCTTATTATGCTTTATGTACTTATTGGGCATCGAGTGAGTATCGAGAGAGATCTAATTCCAAAAGAATCAACCGTGAGTCTGGTGGTCAAGTTCTTCATCGTTATGGTGGAGATGGTCATATTCGTCTTTCGAAAAGGATGGTAAGTTTTAGTTCGTTTACAATTTGTTGTTATAATGTTAGATTTTATAGCTATATATTTATAATATGTCTATGTAGGCTGCTCAAAGTGGTGAGGAGCCTTCTTTCATCGATACTTATATAAGAGGACATAGAGGCTCAGATGACAGCCAGTTGTGCACACCGACAGCAACTCAAAACTTGGTATGTCATATTAGTAAATTTATTATGAAACAATACAAATAGTTGGTTCACTTAATTTTTCTTGTATGTAGGAGAAATATGCTGAAGAGATGGCTAAACGTCATGGAGATGACTATGATTGGAGAAAAGAAGACGTCGATGTCGTGGCTTTGTACCAATCCGGTGGAGGAAAGCCTCACGGGAGGTAAACTTTTACTACCCTCATATTCTTTTATTCATATAATAAACTTGCTTCGAGCATTATTTTATAATCATGTCATATTTCTTTATGTAGGTATTCAATGTTCAATGGTGTGATGAACACTGATGTGGTTCTTTCAATGTCACGATCGACACAGAGCGGGGCAAGTTCTTCTCGACGTACGCATACTAGAGATGAGTCAAGGTTCAAACAAATGGAGGAGGAGCAAGCTGCATTGAGAGAACATATGAGACGACAGGAAGATCGCATGAGACGACAGGAAGAGTGCATAAAAGCACAAAATGACTACTTTGCAAACCTGACAGCATGGCAACAATCGATGCAGGTAAATTATTATAAGAGTTTAATAATTTGTGTTAACATTTAAAGAATAAGTATGCTAAAAATTTCAAAATAAATTTAGGGATATTTTTCACAACTTGGATTGCCTGCCGCTATGCCACCTCTACCGACGCCCCCACAGCTACCGACATCTCCATCGATACCGGTAATTCCGCAACTTCCTGCTATTGGAACACAGGTAATAATATATACTCCTAATGTTCTTTTTACTTTTATACGATTAATATATTTATAACATGTATCGTTATTATTCATAAGGGATCATCCTCAAGACTGCAAAATTTTCAGAGTCCTGTTGCAAATTTGCCCACATCATCTATAGGAGAACGGTGTGGAGGAGAAGACTTCGTCGATCAGTTGTTCGCTCCGGGTGGTAGTAACTAGGTAAATTTAAAACAAACTAAAATGCATTTAGAGTCCTTTTGTCATATATCTGTTTCCGCTTTCGTTTTTCAAAACGATATGATGCTATTTTTTATTTAATCTTATCAAATTGGTTCTAATGTATAAATCGGTTATACAGGAAGAACGGCGAGCGGGATGGACTGATGAGTTGTGAGTTGCAATTATTGTGAGCCGTGTAGTAACGTTTAAATTTGAGTTGAACTCGTTGTGAGTTGTAATGTGAATATGTAATGTCTTTATGCACTATACTTGTTTTGATTATGTTATAAATGTTTTCATGTGAATTGAAAACAGTTGTGAATTGATTGTGTTGTTGATATTTTGATTTGAGATGTTATTTGTGTGCTGGAAGTAATTAAATAGGTTATATTCCTCAACTGTATAGCAATATTTTCGTGGGTTTCAAAGGCACACGAAAATAATTAGGTCTTATTTTCGTGGGTTTTCAGATAACCCACGAAAACAAGACCTAATAATTTTCGTGGGTTTACAGGAACCCACGAAAATAAGAGCAATTATTTTCGTGGGTTTCCAGGTGGCCCACGAAAATAATTGCTCTTATTTTCGTGGGTTTCCAGGTGGCCCACGAAAATAGTTGCTCTTATTTTCGTGGGTTTCCAGGTGGCCCACGAAAATAATTGCTCTTATTTTCGTGGGTTTCAAATAACCCATGAAAATAAAGATCCTTATTTTCATGGGTTTTCGAGTGGCCGACGAAAATAAATCCTCAATATTTTCGTGGGCCGTCTGAAAACCGACGACAATAATGTCACTTATTTTCATGGGTTTGTTTGTGGCCCACGAAAATATTTAGTGTCGTGAGCTCAACCTGGCCGACGAAAATAAATATATTTTCGTGAGCCACCCACGAAATTAAGTTTATTTTCGTCGGTTTATTGTCGTGGGCCGGGAACCCACGAAAATAAGGTCCAAACCCACGAAAATACTTATTTTCGTGGGTTTGGACCTTATTTTCGTGGGTTCCTGGCCCACGAAAATAGAACGTATTGTTGTAGTGACACTCATAGCAGCAACCGTGAGCACAATGGCTCAACAAGTCTTAACCGAGTCTCCTACACAAGAAACTCTACATGCAGGTCATAACAAAGGTAGGATGGCAATTTGCAGCAAAGGACACGCCTACAAGTTCATCCTTAATTCATTTTTAGCCACAAGTTGACGGTTCACAAATCTGAAATTTAGTGAGCAATATTTGGTGGCTAAAATGTAGCAATAGAACTAATTCATATCAGCAGTAATGAATCACAACATTCCATATTTTAACCTACGTCATGACTCAGTGAACAAGCGGTACTCATAACCACGAGGGATGGTGAATCGACTCGTCATACACCTGAGGGATACCCGAATAGCACGTGGCGTATGCCCATCCTTGGAGGTGCACAGCACGCTCACTCGATGTCGTAGGGAACAACCTTTTACCAAACAGCCCTAACATCAAACTGGTCACACCCAAATGGACAGGAGGTTCCCTACACGGAGCATCTCTCTATGACCGTTAGCGGATTTGCACCTTGCTGCACTCAACCTACACCTACAAATCAGTGCGTTATGCCTCGACACCCAGAGGTATAGGTTACATCAGTTTATCGGACCCCATATATCCGATATGCCTTCGGTACATTTAAACTTGTTTAGCGGGGCCGCACACGGATGCGAGAACCCGATGGTCTCGACTAGCCTGGATCACGCTGAGGTGTGCTGCGTTGCACAGCACCGGATAACACACAAGAAGGTACAAAGCGGAAGCAAAAATTTTATTACATAAGAGTGTTTACGAACATGTTTATAACAAAATACGTCAAGTATACACTCATGGACGTAGACCAAGCAAAAGATTTCATGATCAGCCTTTGAACATGTTCTCACTAGCACACACACACACACACTAACACGGCGGTGTGCACGGCTCCCACTCGACGCTGTTCCCCTCTTGGGGGTCCGTCTCCTCCTCGGGAGCCTCCTCCTCATAGCACCCTGCAAATGCTTCAAACACTAGCAGTGAGCACGATGGCTCAGAAAGACTAACCCGTCTTACATACACATGAAACTCTACATGATGGGTTTGTAGTGCATAATGGAATGTAAATTGCAAAAGACACGCCTAATTAGTGGAACCTTACTTTTAAGTTTTAGCAACAAGTTGTGGAGAACCTCGTGCCAAGGAATATAAGAGAGCTGCAATCAAACAAGAAACACATTTCTCTCATGTGCTTTGCCTAAGGTTGAAAAGAACTTTAATTATCTCTAAACTACAACAAGTCATTAACAAACAAAGTACAGCTTTCAATCAGCAATCTATTAACATGGAACTAGCCTGTTCTTTCTACGTCACGATACAGTGAACAAGTGGTACCCACTGACAGTGAGGGACGGCGATTATAATCGTTTTACACCTGCAGGGTTACCCGAACAACCCGTCACGTACGCCCATACTCGATGTTGCCTACAACAATCACCACGGACGTCATACGAAACCACCTTTCACCCGTCAGCCAAGTGTTGAACCGGTCCTATCGCTCCGAGCAAGAGGTCTCTGCATGGTGCATCCACAGTGCCCACCAGACGATTTACACCTCATGCTCTCAACCTACCCTCTGGATAACAAGCAATGCCTCAACAGATCGCTACCCGAATTACATCGGTTTCCCGGTTCCCATATATCCGGTAGGTCTTCGGTACTGATCTAGCTTGTTCAACAGGCCCGCACACGGGTCGGTCCTCAATTGATGCAATCGGAGCTATGGCACCCAGGACACAAAGTCCTGCTGCCATTACCCTCTGCTCGGTCTCATTTTTCTTGCCATGTGATTCATTTGCTATCTCTAACTGAGTGGTGTGCCTCTAGCCTATTCTCGCGAGTTGTTCCAACTACTCGACTTGTACCGAATCCTACATTAACTTAGCATTGCAGTGGCTACTCGTGGTTTAAAACCTAATCCAAAAACCCTTGTTCTCTGGGCTATGCAATTAGATTTTCAAACAAGACTATACTGCACAATTTGTAATGAATACTCAATGTAAGTTCTCAAAATAATAAAGTTTATGAAACAGCTAATGCAAACCGGAGCTTGCCTCACTGCTGGTCGTATGCTAGTTGTTCTTCCGGATTTATGAAGTCTAATACCTCCGGCTCCTCTTCGACCTTAGCGACTACACAAAATAATCATATATGCGTGTCAATTTAAATGCATATAAGTTTGAAGTTGATATTGTGAAGTCTATAAGTAGAGTTACACAGTGCTAATGACTCTGAAATTTTTACTGTGTTTTGGATACAACCTAAGCAGAGATAGCTAAATTTCATTTGAAGAAAAGCTCATTTGTTTCCTGCACAAATTTCAGAATTTTACACTAAAGGGTTCTCCTGTTAAAATTCTAAACAGTTTAAATTTGAAGAATTAATTATTGATAAATAAAGGATTTCATGAGGTGAAACTTGATTTGTTGGAAAGTACTCAGAGAGATGAATCCAACAAAATTTGGATCACTCGATTTTGAGCTTCCTAGCCAAAGTTATGTGGGTTTGAAGTTTGAACTAGAAACTGAAATTCGGGAGAAATGTTTAAATCCGTGCCCGTGGGTCCCTTGCATCCGGCTTTCTTGCACCTCACGCTAAACACGCCCAACGGCGGCGGTCTCTGACAAGGTTCGCCGGAACCGAGTTCCCTGCTACCTCTCTGGCCAAAACTTGCCGCCCCTACGTATTTTCCCATACTGAGCTCATCTTGTGTGTCCCGGAATGGTGCACGCACCGGCGACAGTGCCTGCTAGGGTTCCGGCGACGTCGGCCGAGCTCAGTTCACCACCAAACTTTTGGATTTTTTGCTCTAGAGCGCCAGTGGATCGTGAGAAAGGTGGAAATGACAGCCAGCACCGGTGAAACGGCCGGCAAACCCTCCACGGTGACCCGAGGCCGTTTCCCCATGCCAGCACGAAAAACATTGATAACTCAGGCATTTCTGGATCTTTTTGCTCGGTTCTTTTCTTCGAGGAGAGGCACTAGGGAGTGTTGAAGCTAAGTGCAAGTCAGCTCAGGTGTTGATTGATCATGTAACTCGAATTCAAGTCTCAACCGAGCTTGGTTATTGTACACTAGGGTTCGGGAAAAAGCAAAATTATCGCTCTAGGGTTGATCATTTGCCAACGGCTTTCGGCTACACCTTCTAAGAATGATGATGCACCTTTCTTGTGTAGGGAGGTGGAGGCGAGGGTGGCCGTAGAGTGCTGTCCACGGTGAGCCGAAACGAGCTCCGCCGTAACACCTCGGTAACTCGTTGGCGTTCGTCGAACTCTGAGCAACCGGAGCTACCAACCTTAGGTGCAGCGAGGGAAGCAGCTAGAGCACGCCTGGGCGCTTCTTCTTGTGGTGTGAAAATCGAGCTGCCAAAGATCAATCAACTGTGGCGAGCAAAACACCGAGAAATGCAGGCGCCGTTTGTTCTTCGCGGGAGAGAGAGAGCCGAGAGCAAGTAGGCGCGCGAGAGAAGTGACGAAATCGACCTGGGCTGCTCGTGGAGTGATAAGGGCGCCAGTTGGGAGCTGGAAGCAGCTGCTGTCGATGCTCCTGCACCATGACGCTTGCTACTGCAGCCCGAGAAACGGAGAACCGACTCTTCAGTCGGTTTGCTCAAGTGAGAGGCGGACAGGAGGGCCCCACTCCATAATTTTAACCCCCAAACTTCAATTTTCCACTGCTCCAAATATTGTTGACCCTCATGCTCTTTGTAATTTGATCAAACCACAAAATGGCCAGTTGAGTTTGAATAATTCAAAGTGCAAAGTGGTTTAAATGAAATTTCAGCAAATGTGCAATCTGAATTTTAAATTGAGTTTGAATTTGCCCCACTAGCTTATGTCAAGATCAATCCCAAATGGGATGAAACTTGGTGGAGTAGTTTATAAAAATATGCTGAGTGTGAATAAGAATCCCTCTTTTGAATTCATGTGATAAAAAGTTTGAATTTGAATTTAGTTCAAACTAGCCCTTTTACTAAGTGTACCCAAAAATACCTTCAAAAGGTTTTGGATTTGGGTGAAATTCGGCATGAGCATTCCTAACAATGTTTAGGAGTAAAGCACATGCTCGGCCCCTATATGATGCATGTGGGAAATACCACTTTTGCATTTTGTGAGTTTATCACCTAATGAATTTCTTGATGGTGGTTACTTGCTCTTCAAATGTGTTCATATGATTTCCTGAAATGAGGTGAGTGTGGTGGGATGAACACTTTTTAGCAAATGAAAAACTTGGGCCCTTACATTCCGCCCCCCTTAAAAGAATCTCATCTAGAGATGATAAGGTAAAAATGAGAGAGGGGACGGTGGAAAATTACCAGATGTGCGACATTAAAAAGTCGGGGTAGTTGGCGCGAAGAAAGCCTTCGCTCTCCCATGTCGCTTCATCCACGGAGTGATTACTCCATAGAACTTTATAGAACCACAACGTAAAGTTGCGTGTGGTTCGGGCCTTCTCATCAATAATCTGAACCGGTTCCTCCCAATAAGTGATATCTGGTTTCAGTTCTTCGATATCTCCAAGATGAACGGTGGTTGAAAGTTTGAGGCACTTCCTCAGCTGAGAAATGGAAAGACGTCCTGCACACCGGAGAGTGTCACTGGTAATTCCAGCCGGCATGCCACTGATCCACATCTTTCCAAAATCTGAAATGGACCGGTGAATCGGGGTGCCAACTTTTCTCTCACCCTGAATCTGTTCATGCCCTTCATTGGAGACACATGTAGATATACGTGATCCCCAACTTCAAATTGTAGAGGGCGTCTTCTCCGTTCCGCATACTGTTTTTGTTGGGATTGGGCGGCTTTTAAGTTCGCTTGAATCAGTCGAACTTTTTCTTCTGCATTGTTGACAAGATCAATCCCGAAGGTCACCCTTTCGCCAGAGTCACACCAATTCAGCGGTGTGTGGAATTTTCTCCCACATAGCGCCTCGTAGGGCGCTATCTTGATGCTTGCTCGGTACCCATTATTGTACGAGAACTCGGCTAACGGTAAGTGATCATCCCAATTGTTACCGTGGAAGATAGCACAAGCTCGTAGCATGTCTTCTAATATTTGATTTACCCGCTTGGTTTGTCCATCCGTCTGCGGGTGGTACGCTGAACTATGGATCAGCTTTGTCCCCAATGCAGCATGTAACTGCTCCAGAAAACGAGACGCAAATAATGTTCCCCGATCCGAGATGATAGTACCGGGTACGCTGTATAAGCAAAAGATCTGTGAGATGTACAATTTAGCATACTTCTTGGTGTTGTAGTTGGTGTTAACTGGGATATAATGAGCAACTTTTGTAAGCCAGTCGACGATCACCCACACTGAATCATGATTCTAAAACGTGGTGGGTAAACCAACGATGAAGTCCATGCTCACATCCTCCAATTTCCAGGCAGGAATGCCAAGCGGTTGTAGCAGTCCCGTTTTCCTCATGTGGTCAGCCTTCACCCATCGGCATGTATCACATTCAGACACGTATTTTGCGATCTCCCGCTTCATCCGTGTCCACCAAAACTTGCTTCTGAGTTCTTGATACATCTTGTCGCTGCCAGGGTGAATAGAAAACTTTGACAAGTGAGACTCATCAAAGAATTTCTTCCTCAATTCCGGGTTACGGGCTACGACGACCCTGTCCTTGAATCACAGGACGCCGTCTCCATCTTTCCGGAAACAATTGAACTCCCCACAGTCTACACGTCTCTGCAAATGTGACATTCCCTTGTCATGTTTCTGAGGTGCCGCTATCTCTTCACGGATGGTGGGGATAAGAGCTAGGCTCTAGAGAGCTCAATGGTGAACTACATGGAGTGGTGGTTCGCTCTCTTCCAACAGGGTGATGGTCAGATTATGAACGTGCGACTTGCGACTCAGTGCATCCGCCACCACGTTTGCCTTGGCGGGGTGATAATGGATCTCTATTTCGTAATCTTTTATCAGCTCCAACCATGTTCGTTGCCTCATGTTCAACTCCTTATGAGTGAATATGTACTTGAGGCTCTTGTGGTCGGTATATAAGTCTACGAGGTTACCGAGTAGGTAGTGCCTCCACATTTTGAGTGCAAGTACCACGGCAGCGAGCTCTAAGTCATGAGTTGATTAATTTTGTTTATGATTCCTGAGCTGCCATGATCCATACCCGACAACCGTTCGGTCTTGCATCAGCACACATCCGAGCCCAATGCCGGATGCATCGCAGTACACATCGAACAGTTTTGTTGTGTCTGGCTGCACCAAAACCGGCTCTGATGTTAGGTGCTTCACTAATGCCTTGAACGCTTCTTCACATGCTGGACTCCAAACATATTTGGTAGCCTTCTTCAGCATCTCTGTCATAGGCTTGGCAATGTTCGAAAAGTTCGGAATGAACCTCCGATAATATCCCGCGAGTCCGAGGAAACTTCGTACCTCATGAACAGACCTCGGGAACTTCCAATTCAGCACTTGTGTGATCTTGCTCGGATCTACAGCGATGCCCTCTGCTGAAATAATATGCCTGAGGAAAGGCACTTGCAATATACAGAATTCGCATTTGCTGAATTTCGTGTATAGCTTGTGATCCCGCAACCTTTGCAAGACTATACGCAGGTGCTTCGCGTGTTCTTCCTCCGACCTTGAATATACCAATATGTCGTCGATGAAGACCACGACAAACTTGTCCAGATCCAGCATGAATACCGAGTTCATCAAGTACATGAAATTAGCTGGAGCTTTGGTGAGGCAGAAGGACATGACCAGGTACTCGGGGATTTCCAATTCAGCACTTGAGTGATCTTGCTCGGGTCTACAGCGATACCCTCCGCTGAGATGATATGCCCGAGAAAAGGCACTTGCGATATCCAGAACTCGCATTTTCTGAATTTCGCGTATAGCTTGTGATCCCGCAGCCGTTGCAAGAATATACGCAGATGTTTCTTGTGATCTTCCTCCGACTTGGAATATAACAGTATGTCGTCGATGAAGACCACGACAAACTTGTCCAGCTCCGGCATGAATACCGAGTTCATCAAGTACATGAAGTGAGCTGGAGCATTGGTGAGGCCGAAGGACATGACCAGGTACTCATAAAGTCCGTACCTTGTCGAGAAAGCCGTCTTCGGAATATCCTCAGCCCTTATCTTAATCTGATGGTACCCGGATCTTAAGTCCATCTTGGAAAAGATCTTTGCTTCGACCAACTGATCAAACAACATGTTGATCCGTGGCAACGGGTACTTGTTCTTGATAGTGATGGCATTTAGTGGACGATAGTCAACGCAGAGCCGCAACGTCGCATTTTTATTCTTCACAAATAATGCCGAGCGGCCCCATGGCGAGGAGCTCGGCCTAATAAACCCCTTATCCAGCAGGTCCGTGAACTGAGTTTTCATCTCTGCCAACTCCTTTGGCTCCATCTTGTACAGCCTTCGGGATATTGGCATAGTTCCCGATGCAAGCTCAATCTTGAACTCCACCTCTCGGTCGGGCGGCATCCCCGGTAAATCGTCCGGGAACACGTCTGGGAACTCATGGACTATTGGAATGTCTTCCAATCTGATAGTAGTGGATTGGTAGACACTTGGAAGCTTTATTTCTGGACTGTCCATAAATAAGGAATGCGATTTGTGCATTTCTAGGTGTAGATGCACGACTCGGAGGACGGTGTCTAAAAAAGCGCCAAGGCGGGTTAACCACGACATCCCTAGGATGACATCGGACTTTTGTCCCTCTAAATATATGAGAGACGTAGGGTATAATCTACCCCCTAAACATACTGGTGCTTTCGAAACCATCATGGTTGCTGAATTTTTCCCACCCCGGTGAACAAATCAAATCAGGACTTTTGGTGGGTAGCATTTGCAAGCTGTATTTAGCAATAAAAGCTTGGCTAATGAAATTATGCGTGGCGCCTGAATCAAATAAAACTATGGCGGAATGCTTGTGGAGTTGGAACATACCCGCAAGGTGTGAAATCGCAAAATTCTAGCAAGTGGAGCTGCAAATCACACCGAGAAAATGAGAGGGAATTTAAAATTTTGAATTTAAAGGTGTGAGCTCCAAGTCTAAATTAAACATGCAAAAATGTCCAAACACGGGGACCTAAAAATCTACCATTTGGTTCTCCACACATCCAATAATAGCCCCATAAATCTTCAGAGCATTTGGAAAGGATTTCCTATTTGTTGGAATTAAAATGGGAGAAAATTTGAATTTGAATTTAAATTTCACTTTCGAATTCCAACTTCCCCAAAATTGAAATTTGAGTGCACCATTGTGTTCCTTACATTTCTTTTGGCCTATCCTCCAAGTTTGATCAAATTTGGAGCCCATTTGCTATCTTAAACGGAATTGGGGGACAAGGGGTAGAAGTGGACCCCACATGTCATACGGAGGAGGCTTCAACCAACTCTGTTTCACTGGGAGCCGCCACCTCCTGCTCGCCGCGCCCGAGAGAAGAAGCCACCACACACCACCTCGTGCTAAGCCGTGAAAACGTCGGCTGAAGTGATCAACACGTCCCTGTCCACGTGAACCATTTCCCCTCACCCTCCACCGTCTGCCTCGCACAGCCATAAGAAACCAAAGCCGCCTTACACTCTTGGTTCCCCGGCGTTTGAGCGCTACACAACTCCTCTTGTCCGACGTTCTACATGAAAAAGATCCGCCCTAAGGTGCTAAACACAACCGTGCCAACCTTCCCTTCACTCTTGCATGTCGGGTGGAGAATTTCTCCGTTTTTTGCTTCGGTGTTCATAGAACCGAAGCGCACAAACCTCCGAAATTCGTAGTGATCAATCCACCATCGCTTGTACCAAGCTACCAACATGTTTTAGACGTTCCCACACTCCTCTAGGATCAATAAACATCGAAATTCATTGAGTTTTGGTGCAGTTCTTCGAGAATTTTGAGCCGCTACCGGTTTTGGCCCTAGGTCACCGATGAACTCACGTTTGCAGCCACCTTTGAGCTGATTTGAGCTCGTGACGGTGATGAGGGATCCACCACGGTGCTCTAGGAAGAAAAACTGAAGCATTTGAGCCATCCTAGCACGATTTTGACGTCGCCGAAGTCGAGCCGCCGCTGCCGCCGCTCGTCGCCGACGCCTTTCCGATGACCGGGGCCCTCAGCCGACCCCATGGGTGAGCTCCCTATGGTCCTAAAGTGAGGGACGTCGAGTTTGGGGCCAAGAGGAGGCCGGGAAGGCACTTACGGCGAGCTTCACCGGCGCCCACCGCCGCGCGCCACCACCCTAGCCTTTGCTGTAGCGAGGTTGAAGAAGAGGGGTGGGCCCCACCGTCAGCAGTTTGGATTTTTTCCAATTTTGGTTCAGATTTTCCTCCAACTTCAAATACTCATAACGTTTAGTAGGCACCTCCAAAAATTGTCAAATAAATTCCATTGGATTCATCTAAATGAGTAATATCCAGGGATGCATCTCAATTTTTATGAAAATTCTTGTATTTGGCTCATTAATTCATATAAACAAAATTTTGTAGGATTTATTTCAGGAGTTCTGTGTATGGGAAAATTCACAAATTTGGGTAGGACATTATTCCAACAAAACTTGAACTCCAGTAAAAATTTCAGAGGCATTGGACCTAATTTGCTTGGCCAAATTATAATTCGATCTTGTATGTCTCTTAAAATTAGGAAAAATAACAGAAACAATTTCCCAGCTTTTAGCCCAATCTTATAAATTCCATATCTCTGTGTCGGAAGCTCCAAAAAATGGTGAAACCAAGTCCTATGGACTCATGGGACTCCCAAGTTTCTGAAAAACCAAATTTGGAGCATGCCAAGACCCTAGAATTGCCATAGGAATTCAGAGAAGCCAAATAGCTAAGAAAATTCTTTAGGCCACATCTTACATCAACTTTGTCTGAAATTTTGCAATCCATACCTCTGTATGATCTATAGACCACTGTAAAAATGTCAGAGCATGTTGAGATCATATTCTCCAGTTTTCTGCTAATTCTTTCCGAATCCCTTTTTATGTTCATTAAATAGCTCTTTGAACTTTACTCCAAACATTCACTGATCAAAATGATTCTTTCTCTCAAGTATTAGTTGATCTGAACTCTTCTTAAGTCATAAAACGCTTGTGTTTTATAATTCATTTACTCGCAATATGAACTTGTGCATATTCATATCGGTAAGAAACACGACAAAGGAGCTCGACGAGGCATTCGACTCAGAACAGCAACTTCAAGCTTTACTCGTCACAAAGGTACTGACTTTAAGTTAGGATTACATCTGCAGCAACATAAGGCAAGCCCCGGTTTGCATTTAACAGCTGTTAGTTATATTTTGCTTTGTATCACTTTCTTTGGCCTAGTATGTATTGCGCATTAGGTCAAGGGTGACTGATACTCCAAATGCATGACCCATAAAACCTTGGAGTTGAAGGGTAGAACAGGTTACCTTCGAGTAGTTTATGCTAGGCTTTAGTTGTATAGGAAATGGTACAAGTTGGGTAGTTGGAAGCTACTCGCGAATGACCTACAAGTTTGGTTCAACGGGGTATGATTCTAGAGAATGAAATGCCTAGAGTGGAAAATGAGACCTAGCAGAGAGTAGGAGCAGCGGGACGTTGGGCCTGTTTTGCTGTAGCTCTGTTTGTGTCGGTTAAGGACCGATGCGTATGTCTCCCTATTGAGCAAGTTTTAACAGTACCGGATGCATACTGGAATTATGGGGTCCAGAAAACCGATGTAACTCAGGTACTCTCGTGTCAAAACTTATACCGCCGTCCTTTGGGGGTTGGTGTCATAGGTGTAAACCCACTAGAGGAGCAAATTTGACGTGTTCCGGGTAGTGGCCCTTCTAATGGGTCGGTTGAACTGGTTCGACATTGGAGTGACGGGTGAAAGGTTGCTGAATACAACATAAGAAAGAGCTCTTGTGTGAGTCTTTCGAGGCGGGTGTATGTGTCGTGTGTTCCGGGTGTGTCCTGATTCGAATCACCGTCCCTCGCGGTTATACGAGTACCACATGTTCACTGAGTTGTGACGTAGTAATTACTTCTAGACGAAGTTTGATGAATCATTGCTGTTGTGAAGTTCTTCAGTTCATTGTATTGCAAACCATGTATGCTATAGTTGTAGAGCTCACTAAGTTTATCTTCCACTTTGGTCATAACCACATCGGAGGAAAGCGTTTCTTGTTTGATTGTGGACTTCCGATGTGAGGGCTGCCTAAGGCATAGTAATCTGCTGCTATAACACTGAAAGTAAGGATTAACATGTAAGCCTGTTGTTATTGCAACATATTTGTCCTATATTATTAATCCCTGCATGTAGAGTTTCATGTTTAGGGGTGTCGGTTAAGTCTTGCTGATTCATTGTGATCACGGTTGCATTATTAGTGTTTTGCAGGTTATATAAAATTTGCTATGAAGATGGTTGTTCGGTGAGACATCGGAGACCCACCGGCAACCCTTCCGGTGCACTCACCTTTGTTGAAGCTAGTAAGAAGCATCCGCGAGCTGGACGTCTTCTCTTTTGCATAGTTAGGAACGAGAGTACGTGTGTATGTGTATTTCGCTGCGTGTACCTTCGTGGTACATTATGATGTAAATGACACTATATTGAGAAATGAAAGACTTTGTATATTTTGGTTTATTTTCGTGTATGCTTTTGGGTGCCGCATCGCATGGCACCACCCAATGTGTATCCTGTAGTGTGGATCCCGGAAGGGGTTCCGCACATGCATGGTATCAGAGCTGCATTGGAAATAGCACGCATGAAAAGAGCGTATTTTCAAAAACTTAGAAGTATACGAGTGAGGAACGTATAGTATACCCGCATAAGGACTATTATTAGCCTAGTTACTTATGGTGGCAAGCTAATAGTGTGTTATTATTCAGTATTTCAATTCTGTAATGACGCACCTACGTGGAGGTAAGTATGGTAGAGAACGCCACGGAAAGCGGATCAATTTCGGTTAGCTCCCCTGGCGAGAAAAGTGGTTCAGGGTATAGGTCTCACAGATTGGTGTGAGATGTCAATATGAAACTCATGAACTCTTCATGTTCCTGAGTTCATATGGAACGCTGGTCCCTGGCGTGCATTAGGCAAGAAAGTGGAAACCCCATCGTGTGGTCGGTACCGCGATAGTGTGTTATTCTGGAATTAGCCTAGGAGGACATACGCAGCGCTTGCCATCGGCATGCTCTGCAGGGCAGTAGATGGTATCCATTGGGTTGATAACATTCCAAACCGTGACGACCCATTCACGCTCCCCATCGTATGGTGTGAAAACGCGACCATGTACCTTGAGACGTGACTTGACTCAAGGACGGCCCGTATGGCAATGATATGGGGCGTATGTTTTTACTATGATATGGACCTGCCTGAAATGACAACCCTCTTGTGTGCTTCATTATTGATTGTTTTTCTGCAGGTACTTGACCACGTTAAAACATTGAGTTTAGAAGACGTGTGTGACTGATCGTTTTAGTGCCACCCCTTGAGACGTATTTGCTGGTGTAGCGCCGGTTAGGATTTTGATTTGGTGAGGAATCATAGTACCGTGAACTGTTCTTAACTGCATTAAAAACAAAGTTTTCAAAGAAGAGAGTAATTTTGGATTCTAGGATTCCATTAGGGGTTAATGAACTCTTATATTGAACTAAGGGTCAATTGGGAGTATAGAATCATTCACAAAGACATAGAAATAATCTCCCCTGTTTTTGGAAGAATTTTTCTGAAATTGAACATGACATAACTTTTGATTGGTTGAACCAATGGAGGTGTGTGATACGTGTCAGGAAAGGTTTTGAAGTCTTCTACAATTTTTCTGTAGAACTCCAGAACAGAATCTCCCTCCAACTGGATGAAAATCTCAGATAAATGTTAACTGTCCAAAACAGGGCAGCACAAAAATGCTCTCTGGAATTTTCTGTATTTCGACCATAACTTATAGTATAGAAATCTCTAAGGGTCATGTAAGGCACCGTTGGAAAGCTTGTGATATGTGCTACGACTTTGTAGTTCAAAGTTTCTACAGATTTAGGGTATAACTTTATGAAATCTTGCGGACAAAACAGACCCTTTAAGAGGAGGTGCTGTCAAAATTGTTCCAGATTTCTTTCAACTTTGAAATATCATAACTCCTGATCCGGAATTGACATGAAGGCAAATAAATACTCGTTGGAAATATACTGAAGTTATCTAAAACTTTTATAATCAACTTGAGACATGAAACTGCCATTTTCATAACCAAATTCTGGGATTAAGGTCAAATGGTCATTCTGAACAGAGCATTGTTCATTGCCCATGTAACTTGAGACTTGTTGTGGACATGAAGGTTTTTATACTTCTCTAAGTTCCATGACATATTCATTAGTTATCTTTCATCATTCCTTGTTGTTGGTTTAAGTGTTTGACAAACTTGAGCAATCATTAGTTATATTTCAGAATTGTCAAAAACCTTGTTCCATTTCATGTATGCTGCACTGTTGATGTGATGCTTTTGCAGTTAATAATTTTGAGTTGAAGTTGAGTACAATCTTGGATATTAACCGTAAATTGCTCGCTCTTGCAGTATGGATCATACTCATTCCGGGTTTGAGGTTGTTGGTTCCAGTCGGGATGGAAATGATTCGTCACAGCGACGATCACCGCCATCATCAACCAGACTGGCGGAGGTGTCGGGAAAAATGGCTGAGTCTCTTGAGATGTTGGTGCAGCAAGGCATCCGGCAAGAGACTTTACAGCGTAATCCTACACTGAACACTTATTTGGATTTCCTAGCAAGACATCCACCCGTATCTCGGAAGCTAAAGAATTCTTGTTGGCAGATCATTGGCTCCGAGTTATTTAATCTAAATTGGGAATGCTCCAGTCTGATGAATATGAGAAGGCTTTATTTGCCGCTCAGCAACTTCATGGATCCGCTGGGGCTTGGTGGTCTGAATATCTTGCTAAGATCGCTGAAGGCCATCGGGTGACGTGGACGGAGTTTCATGATGCTTTCCATGCACGTCATATCTGTGAGGGCATCGTCCAAACAAGAGTTGAAGAGTTCTATGAACTCAAGCAAGGAGGGATGAGTATTATGGAGTACTTTACAGAGTTTAACCGTTTAGTACAATATGCATCCGCTTATGTAGATAAGGAGATGATGAAGTGCATTACTTCTTCCGAGGCCTCAACGTGGAGCTTCGGTCGAAAGTGGCACTATGCAATAAAGGGAATTATAGTTAGTTAGTTAATGCTGCTATGATTCAAGAAATAGCTGAACTACAGTATAGGGAAAGTAAGAGGAAGAGAAGCTTATCACCGGCAAGTACGGATGGTTATCCTCAAGAACAACCGGTGGTATATTGCTTACCATCCGGGGTGGAACTTCAGTCCTTTAACGGACCACCTCAGATCCAATTCTGTCCATATTCAACCGTGGATGTTCAGCCACTGCTGCAGCAGCAGAAAATGAGTATCTGTGCACCCCCACCTCAGCAAAGTGCACAAGTATATCAACCACTTCCATCCTATGAAGATCCTGACCTCGCATCGTACGATACTTGTAGCGATGTGGCGCATATTACTCAGGAGTGCCATGTGACCAAACAGAGCAACAATAACATGTCATCTCAAGCTGGAAAGAAATTCCATGGTCAGCCAAGGAGGACAGCACTTAAAGTGGGAAATGTAAACTATATGGCAGTTGAAGATGTTCACGTGGAAGCCGTATTTGCGGGTATGTTCAGCCTACGCGATCAGCCCACGTTCGTGTTGTTCGACTCGGGTGCCACACATGATTTTATCAGCAAAGATTATGTGGTTAAGCACCAAATATCATCAACCACCTTGACCGCATCTTTTCAGATTAATTCACCAGGAGGTAGTAGGACAGTGGGCAGAATTGTTGCTCGAGCGCCATTATGTTTGGATGGGAGGATATATCCTACCACTCTTATCATCCTGGAAGGCTTGTGGATTGACATCATCTTGGGAATGGCTTGGTTGACACATCACCAAGCTATCTTTGATAATCGAACGGTGCAGCTGAATTCAAAGAAGCACAGGCAACAAACGTTGATTCCGAGAAATGTTGCACCAGAAGTTACTGCTGTACACAATGTTGAAGCTAAGAAACTGGATGACATTCCAGTGGTCCGGAAATATCTGGACGTGTTTGCCGAGGATCTACCAGGCATGCCGCCCAAACATGAGGTGGAGTTCAAAATTGAACTAGCACCGGGAACCACACCCATCTCTCGGAGGCCGTATAAAATGGCACCGAAGGAACTCGCTGAGCTAAAAGAGCAGCTGAATGACTTGTTAAACAAAGGCTTTATTTGTTCAAGTTCATCACCTTGGGGATGCTCCACGCTGTTCGTTAAGAAAAAGGACGAGACTTTGAGGCTATGTGTGGACTATCGTCCCCTCAATGCCGTAACTATCAAGAACAGGTATCCACTACCACGTATTGATTTGCTTTTTGATCAACTAGTGGATGCTAAGGTTTTCTCGAAGATGGATCTTCGGTCTGGATATCATCAGATAAAAATCCGGGCGGAAGACATACCAAAGACGCCATTCCCGATGAGATACGGGTTATATGAGTATCCCGTCATGTCCTTCGGACTCACCTATGATCCGGCTCATTTTATGTACTTGATGAATTCAGTCTTCATGCTGGAGCTGGACAAGTTCATTGTGGTATTCATCGATGATATCTTAGTCTATTTTAAGTCGGAAGAAGAACACGCCGAACATCTGCATATTGTGCTCCAATGTCTATGGGATCACAAATTATATGCCAAATTTAGAATGTGCGAGTTTTGGATCAACCAAGTGCCATTTCTTGGGCACATTATTTCTGCGGAAGGCATTGCGGTTGATCCGGGCATGATCATTCAAGTGCTGAATTGGAGTTCACTGAAATCAGTCCACGAAGTCCGTAGTTTTCTCGGTTCAGCGGGTTACTACTGGAGATTCATTCCAAATTTCTCCAAGGTCTCTAAACCGATGACGGAACTTCTGAAGAAAGGAAAGAAATATGTGTGGAGTGAAACATGTGAGGAGGCGTTCAAAGCATTTGTAAAGCACCTCAAAACAGCCCCATTGTTGGCGCAGCCCGATACAACTAAGGCTTTTGATGTTTATTGCGATGCATCCGGCATCGGTCTTGGCTGCGTGCTTATGCAAGAAGGGCGAGTAATCGCATTTGGATCCAGGCAGCTTCGGAATCATGAGCAGAATTATCCGACACATGACCTCGAGCTAGCTGCTGTGGTCCTTGTTCTAAAAATGTGGAGGCACTACTTACTTGGAAATTTAGTTCACCTCTACACCAACCACAAGAGTTTAAAGTACACCTTCATAAAAAAGTAATTAAATATGAGGCAGTGAAGATGGTTTTAATGTTAATCAAGGATTATGAAATAGAAATTCATTACCACCTGTGAAAAATGAATGTGGTTGCCGACACACTTAGTCGGAAATCACATGTTCATAACCTAACCATGGCTGCAATGGAAGAAGAAGAACCGAGCCTGCGCTTGGTTCCTTATGGGTCATTGTTTAACCTTGCCCTCATTCCTACAATTTGTGATGAAATTGTAGAGGCTCAAAAGAAACATAAGGGCATGGCACATATCCGGAAGATAATAGACAAAGGAGAGGTTAAGTGCTTCCGAAAAGATGAGAATGGTACGCTATGGTTCAAAAACCGTATAGTCGTACCGCGGGACATGATGCTTCGTAAGAAAATATTAGATGAAGCTCATTTATCAAAACTTTCCATTCATCCGGGCAGCGACAAGATGTACCAAGATTTGAGAAACAAATTTTGGTGGACAGGGATGAAGCGGGAAATAGCTAAATACGTATCCGAGTGCAATACGTATCAGAGGGTGAAAGCTGATCACATGAAGAAACCAGGATTGCTGCAGCCCCTTAATATTCTGCCATGGAAGTGGGAAGATATGAGTATGGATTTCATTGTCGGGTTACCGCTCACATCTCGGAAGCATGATTTGGTTTGGGTAATCGTTGACCGATTAACCAAGTGAGCACACTTCATACTGGTGAATGTGGGATTCAACGCCAAGAAATATGCGGAGTTATACATTGAACGGATCTTATGCCAGCATGGAGTCCCAAGAACAATAGTTTCAGATCGTGGTGCACTGTTTGTTTCTCGTTTCTGGGAACAGCTGCACACATCTTTGGGAATAAAATTGTTTAGTAGCTCCGCATATCACCCTCAACCGATGGACAAACCGAGATGGTGAATCAAGTCTTGGAGGATATGTTGAGAGTGTGTGCCATCCACCACGGTAATAATTGGGATGCTTATTTACCGTTGGCAGAATTCTCGTACAACAACAGCTATCAGACGAGTATCAAGATGGCACCATATGAGGCTCTCTACGGCCGGAGATGTCGCACACCGCTAAACTGGTGTGAATCCGGTGAAAGGGTGACATTCGGGATTGACCTTGTCAATGACGCCGAAGAACGAGTTCGGGTCATACAATCAAATTTAAAGGCTGCTCAATCTCGACAGAAGAGCTATGCATACCAGCGACGTCGATCGCTGAACTTCAATGTCGGAGAGCACGTATATCTCCGTGTATCTCTAATGAAGAGAGTTCATCGATTTGGTGTAAAAGGGAAGCTCGCTCCCCGATTTATCAGTCCATTCGCTTTCACAGAGAAATGTGGACCCGTAGCCTACCGGCATGAGCTACCGACAAATATCGGTGGGGTGCATGACATATTTCACTTCTCTCATCTTCGGAAATGTCTCAAGAATACCACTTTTGTCCGCACTAAAGATCTCAAGACATTGCAACAGGATCTTTCTTATACCGAGGATCCAATCCGGATTATTGATGAAAAGTCTCGGTCGACAAGGAATCGGACGCTATTGTTCTATAAGGTGTTATGGAGCAATCATACGCGGAGGAAGCGACATGGGAGAGTGAAGAATACCTCCGTTCGAACTATCCGGACTTGCTGTCCGCTTATATCCTGTAATTCCTTCTCTACCGCTATATCTCTTCTTTTTGTAATCTCGTGACGAGATTCTTTTTAAAGGGGGAGGGATGTGAAATCCCAAAATTCTAGCAAGTGGAGCTGCAAATGACACCGAGAAAATGAGAGGGAATTTAAAATTTTGAATTTAAAGGTGTGAGCACCAAGTCTAAATTAAACATGCAAAAATGTCCAAACACGGAGACCTAAATCTACCATTTGGTTCTCCACACATCCAATAATAGCCCGGCAAATTTTCTGTCACACCCGGTTTTTCCGAAGAACAACCAAGTGAATATCACATGTATGCCAGGATCATTTTCTCATACATGTGATGACAAATAGTGAAGCATCATTTATTACAAGCCAGGGGTCGAATATAAATAAGTCTTACATCGCAAATGTCTCGATGGACAATAATAAGTTCATCACAAGTAAATAAACTAGCAGCGGAATATTATTCTTGAGGGCTTCATCACAGGCATTGCCCGGGGGTCTCCATGAACCTAGAAACCTTCTTCGGGTCCAAAGTATTGATCATTATACACCACCTCATTATCTTTACCTGAGCAGCAATATAAACCAACAAATATGCAAGGTTGAGTACCGATGGTACTCAGCAAGTGTGGGAAAGTTATGTCATGCATGGCTAGAACAAGGGGAGGTTGAACTCATGGTTAAACACTACGCAATTAATACCTACCACCTTAGCTTATTAAGCACCTACATGACTACACAGGTGAAATGGTCCCAATCTCCCATCCCATCATCATAACCAAATAACCATAACTTCATTTTCAATGTTAAGCTCCCCGCTTAACATTCACACCATCCAAGGTCATCATACTCTAATCATGAATAAGTCCAAGCCGCTCTTGACCGTGAGCACGGCTGTCATGACAGTTTTGACTCTGCAGAGTTTGTACCACTGTACCCACATGTAGTGATTTCATCCCCCGTTGCCGGGTGGACTAAAAGAACCTCCATTATGCCAGTGGCTACAAACCACATTCACACATCCCAGGTGTGTAGCCAGGAGATCACTACGAAGCCTTTACAAAGGGATTCCCGACGAGCGTGGGCCCAATGAGGTTTGACCCCTAACAGCATACAAGAGGCTCCAACCCCGCTGCAGTGGCCCCCTCTTGAGCCTTGCGGTTCATATGGTAGTCCAGCTGACACCTACTCCCCGCACCATCCAACACACCCATACTACGCCGGGGATACACCTAATTAATTGGCCAAGCTGCCCCATCTAAGCATGTGGTTGGCACTGTAAAGCCAGGTTACATGCTCCATGAACCGGTCCTTAGGATCCAGGCAAGTACTAAACACAAACCCGAGTCTCGTGCACCCAGCACAAAACAAAAACATCCAACTTGCCTTGATCCCTACCTCTACATAACTCACAATATCTCATTAAAGAGTATGGTAAAATAAACTGATGATCTCATATCCCAAATATCCCATTCTAAGCATGGCTAAGCATATGCATAATAATAAATGACATGATAAAATAAATCCCAACCCAAGCTACAAGGAAACAAGGTAATGCAATTCTAGGGAAACAATCCTAGCATGGGTTTCATATTTTCAATTGACAATGCAAATAATTCTATCTACACATCCTAGTATAGGATCAAAGTGGTCAAGGACACTTGCCTCCTTCTTGCTGCTCTTGAAATGGGTAGTCCTGGTCTTGGAAAGGAATAACTTGCTCTTGAGCAGGTTCTACATCATACCATCACACATAGCAAAACAAAAACAACAATCCATAAGACATAGTTCACACTTCTACTTCATACAAACCACACATTCACATTTATGAAAGTCCTTCACCATTATATGGGTTGTGGTTACTTTATGTGTGTTGAGTTGTGGCTTGCATGCACTTTTAATCATGTGTATATGATTCCTACTTTTGTGTTCCCACTTATACTTACCTACTATTTATATATGAGTTTCCAATTTAAATAAATTCCTTATATTCAACTACTACACCTTTTCACTACCAAGTATGTATGAAAAGTATTTTTCTTCTCCATATGTGCCTTTAGAATTTCTACCAACCTTAAACTGAATTCTTTGGATTTTAGAAACTCCATTTATCATTTACTAGTTGCTATATTTTCAGTTTTATTTTCCTATACATAAATGTGTTCTTTATTATGAAATTAGTAATACACATCATCTAAACAGAATAGGTTCTGGTCCTAAATAATTTAATAACATATTTTGACCTTTGCCTCTGATGTAAACTATTTCACAATTATTTTCCCTATTTTCTAAAACTATTCATTACTTAAAAATGTGTCCCTAAATGTGAATAATAAATTAGACAAATTCAATTCAGCCCAAAATATGTTTTTATCTCACTCCAAAGTTTTCTAAATACTGATAAAGTCTTTAATTTAATTTTGACAATATGTTTGTCCCACTTTTTAATTTTTAAACACTAGCCACATATTCAATTTCCTAAATTAATTACTAAACAGGGCTAGAAAGTTAAACTTACCCCACTACAGGGTCTATAATATTATTTTCAGAATTTTCAGGGGTCTAGCTACACTTATCAGAGGTGTTTTTCCTAATTTTTATTAAGTCCAGGGGCTAAAACTGATTTTTAAATGAATTTTCATGATTTTCTGGAGTTCCAGGGGCTAGATCAGAAGTTTCCGGGGCTAGCTCTTATTTCCCGAGAACCCCAGGGGGTAGCACGTAAGATTTCCAGTCTTTATAACGCGGGGCTGATGTGTACCGTCCGATTTTAAACCGACGGCTGAGATTATAACATCGAACCGGTACGCGGGGTTTAAACCCTACCGTGCGATTTAAAATAAACGGCGCACAAGCGGCCACGTCGCTCTGATCGAGCGCGGGCGGCTGAAAGCATCTAGGCCCCCGTGAGATATGGTTTTGGTGATTAATGACAACCGTTCGTTATTACTAATGAGTTTGTGGATGCGAGGTTTCACATATATCACATCAACCGTTAATGAACTATCTATTCACACCATCTACTGCTCATTGGATACAAATGGAGACCCCTCAATGATCCATTCTAAGGGGTTATTCGATACTCATAAAAACTAAATGAAGAAATCATACAACGACTCTACTTTATCAAAATTGGCAACACAAGGAGCTCACACTTCATCGTAATATCATTTCAAACAAGTATCAAAGAGGTCACTCGAGAGGATTCTAAAAGATCAACTCAAAACAACTCGAAGCAAACAAGTTGCATTCACCGGATCATCCGATGTCTTGCAAAAAGACTACATCGGTCGAGTTTGAGTTAGCAGAAGAAGAAGACCTTAGAGCCCAGTACACACCGGATCATCCGATGTGAAGGAAGTGGCACATCGGTTGAGTTCACCCGAAGGATGATATCTGAGTTACTCTGAAGATATACACACCGGATCATCCGATGATGAAGTAAGTGTACATCGGTCAAATTCAACAGAGACAATATTTCTGACCCAATTCTGCAGATCAACTCACCGGATCATCCGATGATAAATTGAAGTAACATCGGTCGATTAAAAGATCCAACGGTTATATCCAACGGTCACATCTGACACGTGACATCAGCTAATTTGGAATTCGACCGATGATCATATAAAGGGGTGCATCGGAGGATCCGATGTTAACTGACAAAGTCTGCCCACTTTTCCAACGGCTATCTCGTGTGGGCTGGCTATAAATACCCCTCCAACCGGCCATTTCGACAAGTCTTGATCTCCTGAGCCTCACTACACATTCTCAAGCATTCAAGACCAAGAGCTACCACTTCCACACTTCAAAACCTCTTGTAATCCAACTATAGGTTATATCTAGCTAGAGAGAAGCTTGTGTGCGTCCATTCTTGGTGATTGGAATCTCTAGGCTAGTGAGAGAGAGTGTCTTGGTGACTTCTCTCACCTTGTAAACATTGGAGGAAGAAGAGATCGTCCCGGAGCTTACCAAGGCATTTGTGGAAGCCCGGAGGATCACTATTGTACAAGGCTTGAGCTCCACCTTGCCGGAGAAGGCAAACGGAGAAAGATAGTGGATTCCCTCGTCTTGGTGACTTGGGAGTGGCTATACCCTTCGGTGGGTGCCACAACGTGGACGTAGGAAGATTTTTGTGATCTTACCGAACCACGGGAAAAATCGCCGTGTCTCCGAGTCTCCACGGGAGTTTGCATTTCTCTCCTCACCCCTTACTATTACGCTTTTACTATTCCGCACTTAGCTCTCTTGCTTGCGTAGTTAGTTTGCATAGGGAATTGGGCTTCAACCATTAAAGTTCTAAATTGCTCTAAAATTAAAAAAAAGCCCAATTCACCCCCCCTCTTGGGCGTTTCGATCCTTACAATTGGTATCAGAGCAAGGTTGCTCATTGGATCATTCTAGCTTCACCGCTAGAGAGCAAAAATGGCCAAGAATGGGGGTTCGGTTCCTACCTTCGAGGGCAAGAATTTTGCTTATTGGAAAGCACGCATGCGCGCTTACCTTGAGGCAATTGCTCCCGAAGTGTGGGAAGCGACCCATGCGGGGTTTGGAAATCTTGACTATGTTGGAGACCAATTAAAATGGGATGCTAAGGCTAGAAATGCCATATATGAATGCATTAGTCAAGATGTTTTTGCTAGGATTGCTAGCAAGGAAAAAGCATGTGAAATTTGGGCATGTCTAGTTGAAATACATGAGGGCTCATCTCGTGTCAAAGAACTCAAATATCACATGCTTAAATCAAAATATGATGAATTTAAGATGTTTCCTCATGAAAACGTTAATCAAATGTTTTCTCGTTTAAATGTGCTCATTGAGGAAATTAACGCACTTGATATTGCTTCTCTTGGCAAGGGACTTATAAATCGCAAGATCCTCATGCTTCTACCCAAGCCCAAGTACAACATTATCAATTCAATGCTCCAAAAAGAGTCACTAGACAACATTGAAGTTTCGGAGCTCATTGGAGAAATTCATGCTCATGAAATGAGCGTACTTGGAATGATGGAGGAGTCATCATCAAAAACCATTGCTCTCAAGGCATCAACCAAGAAGACAACTCCCAAGAAGAAGAAAGTGGTTGAGCCTAGCTCAAGTGAAGAAGAGCAAGAAACAAGCGAAGATGATGATGATGAGCTTGCCTTGATGATGAGAAAATTCTCACGCCTCAACTCCAAGATTGCAAAGAAGGGATACTCTTTTGATCCCAAAAAGAAAGCCTTCTTGCCAAGAAAAGATGAAAACAAGACGTGCTACAATTGTGGTGATCTAGGCCACATATCATATGACTGCCCAAGACCGGACAAAAGAAAGGAAATTGGCAAGCATCACAAGCTAGAAGAAAGTGATGATGAAGAGGAGGTCAAGCCCAAGCGCTCCTTTGGAAAGAAGAAATTTGACAAAGGCAAGAAAACCAAGCTCTTTCCGAAGAAAAGAAGAGGGCCTCAAAAGGTCTTCATGTGTGAAGCAAATGAGTGGATCACGGATGAAGAGTCAAGCGACGAAGATAGTGAAGATGAAGAAAACTTGGCGGGCCTCGCCATCGTCAACAAAAATGACTCCCCTCTTCGTCCACCTCCTATGTGCCTAATGGCGAAAGGTAACACAAAGGTATGTGAAGACTCTAGCGATGATGATGAGGAGCTTTCACCTGATGAATTAGCATCCATGATTAGTGAATATCATGCCATGATAAAAAGGGAAAAGGCTAAGGTTAAGGCTCTTGAGCTAGCTCGTGCTAAGCTTGAAAGTGCTAACCTCGATTTGCATGACAAGTATGTAATCATACTTAAAGAGCATGACACGCTCAAATTAAATGTCAAACAAATCGAGGATGAAAATGCTACAATCAAGCTTAAGAATCATGAGCTTGACTTAGCTAACTTAGCACTCTTGGCAAAGCACAATGAGTTGGTTCAAGAACATGAAGTGCTTAACCGTGCTTATGAAGCTATTGAACTTAAATTGAAAAACACAAAGAAAGAAACCCTTGATGGCTAAATATCATCTAATTCACATGCCACTAATGTTTTGGATAAGTCTTTGCCTTTGAAAGCAAGCCCTAGGGAGAAGGAGCTAATGGACGAAATTGAAAGTCTTCGCACTAGTGTGGCAAGACTCTCTAAGGGGGAGGACAAGCACAAGGAAATCCTCTACCAACAAGCGAAAAGCTTTAACAAGAGAGGACTTGGATCCTTCCCAGTACCCAACAAAGGAAAGGTGCCCTCACCGGAGCTTAGGACAAGCTTCATCAAGGAAGTTGGGTCATATTGCCAACATTGTGAGGTCACTGGACATCACACGAGGGAGTGTCCTCTTCCCAACCGTCCTTCTCCCAAATTGCCTCCTAACTACAAATCTACTTTCAATAATTATCACTATCTATTGAGCAAAGTAGGTGGAAAGGTGAAGGCAAGGTTCATCGGCAAAGACATCAAGGGCATGAAGGGGAAGCTCCCCAAGCAACTTTGGGTTCCAAAATCACTTGTATCACACATACAAGGACCTAAGTTGGCTTGGGTTCCTAAACTCAAAAACTAACTTCATGTGTGTAGGTGAACTACAAAGCCGGAGGAAAGCATTGGGTACTCGATAGTGGGTGCACTCAACATATGACCGGCAATGATGGTATGTTCACCTCCATAGAAAACCCCGGCAATCATGAACAAGTCACCTTTGGTGATAACTCAAAGGGGAAGGTAATTGGTTTGGGTAAAATTGCTATTTCTCATGATTTGTCCATCTCTAATGTGCTTTACGTTAAGTCTCTTAGCTTTAATTTACTCTCTATTGCACAATTATGTGATCTTGGACTAACATGCACATTTGACAAGAATGGTGTTGTGGTGACTAGTGAGTCAAGCAAAGAACTAATATTCAAAGGTTTTCGGCATGGACATCTTTACTTGGTGGACTTCTCCAACAAGGATGCTAGCTTGACCACTTGTCTTTTCACCAAGACCAGTTTGGGATGGCTATGGCATCGACGCATTGCTCACATTGGGATGAGCAAGCTCAAAAAGTCATTCAAGCTTGGGATGGTGACCGGCATGAAGGATGTCACATTTGAGAAGAACAAGCTTTGTAGTGCATGTCAAGCCGGGAAGCAAGTTGCCTCACACCATCCGTTGAAGACAATGGTGTCAACCTCCAAGCCACTTGAACTACTTCACATGGACCTCTTCGGACCGTCCACGTATCAAAGCCTTGGCGGTAACCTCTATTGTCTTGTTATTGTTGATGACTATTCTCGCTATGCTTGGACATTATTCCTAGGCGACAAGGGTGAAACTCCGGAAATCTTCAAGACCTTCGCTAAACGAGCTCAAAGGGAATTTCAACTTCCAATCATCAAGGTCCGGAGTGACAACGGCACCGAGTTCAAGAACTACAACATTGGGGAGTGGTGTGATCGTGAAGGCGTGAAGCACGAGTTTTCGGCCACATACACCCCTCAACAAAATGGTGTCGTTGAAAGGAAGAACAAGACTCTCATCACCCTTGCAAGAGCAATGCTTGATGACTATGGCACGTCGGAGAAGTTTTGGGCCGAAGCAATCAACACGGCGTGCCATGCCGCAAATAGGGTCTACCTTCATCGACTACTTCAAAAGACCCCATATGAGCTCCTCATTGGGAGAAAGCCCAACATCTCCTACTTCCGAGTCTTCGGGTGCAAGTGCTACATCTACCGCAAGAAAAGGCTCGGTAAGTTTGAAAGAAGGTGTGATGTTGGTATCTTTCTTGGTTATGCGTCAAACTCAAAAGCATATCGAGTATTCAACCAAACCTCCGGGTTAGTTGAAGAAAGTTGTGATGTTGAGTTTGATGAGACTAATGGCTCCCAAGAGGAGAGTTTTGGTCATGATGATATAGATGATGAGCCTCTACGAGAAGCTATGAAGAACATGACCATAGGAGACATCAAGCCCGAAGTTGAGGAGAACCATGATCAAGGGGGAGCCTCAAGTTCCAACATCAACACCTCCGTGGCGCCTCAAATTGATGAAGAAGAAGAGAAAAATGATTCATTGCCAATGCAAGATTCACATGCCACACAACACCAAGAAGAAGAAGAAGTCCAAGGTCAAGTCCAACCACAAGACGTGCAAGATGCCTCACCACCACCAAGTGCCTCACAACCTCTTATAAGGCATGGGCGCATCTCCAAGGCACATCCGATGGATCAAATCATCGGAAGTCCGTCACGGGGAGTAAGTACTCGTTCTCGCCATGTTGCTTCATTTTGTGAGCACTACTCCTTTGTTTCGTGTGTAGAACCCACAAATATTGAGGAAGCACTCCAAGATCCCAATTGGGTGATGGCTATGCAAGAAGAACTCAACAACTTCACCCGCAATAAAGTTTGGGTATTGGAGGAGCGACCTAAGGACAAGAACGTCATCGGAACGAAGTGGGTGTACCGCAACAAACAAGACGAGAATGGCGTGGTGGTCCGCAACAAGGCAAGGCTTGTGGCCAAGGGTTTTTCACAAGTTGAAGGACTAGATTTTGGAGAGACATTTGCCCCGGTCGCACGGTTAGAAGCTATTCGTATACTCCTAGCTTTTGCTTCACATCACAATATTATGCTTTATCAAATGGATGTGAAAAGTGCCTTCCTCAATGGTTACATTAACGAGCTTGTTTTCGTTGAGCAACCTCCCGGGTTTGAAGATCCGAGGAATCCTAACCATGTGTATAGGTTACACAAGGCGCTCTACGGGCTCAAGCAAGCTCCTAGGGCATGGTATGAACGTCTTAGGGATTTCCTAGTCATGCAAGGATTCAAGATCGGGAGGGTGGATACTACACTTTTCACCAAGGACATCAACGGGGATTTATTTCTTTGTCAAATTTACGTTGATGACATTATTTTTGGCTCAACTAACAAATCTCTTAGTCTTGAGTTTGGCACCATGATGTCTAGGGAGTTCGAGATGTCAATGATTGGAGAACTCAATTTCTTCCTAGGATTTCAAGTCAAGCAACTTCAAGAGGGGACTTTCATCTACCAAGAAAAGTACACCAAAGACCTCTTGAAGAAGTTTGAAATGGAAGATTGCAGCTCAAGAAGCACTCCAATGGCAACAAATTGTCATCTCGACGCGGACATGGACGGTAAACCTATTGATCAATCTCATTACCGTTCCATGATTGGTTCATTATTATATCTTACCGCATCTAGGCCCGATATCATGTTTAGTGTGTGCTTGTGTGCTCGCTTTCAAGCAGCACCTAAAGAATTGCATCGTAAGGCGGTCTTTAGGATACTTAGGTATCTCAAGCATACCCCAAGTGTAGGTTTGTGGTACCCCAAGAACGCTAGTTTTCATCTCTTGGGTTACTCGGATTCGGACTTTGCCGGATGCCGTGTGGATCGCAAGAGTACATCCGGTGGGTGCCACTTACTTGGGCGTTCCCTAGTATCTTGGTCGAGCAAAAAGCAAAACTCCGTGGCTTTGTCCACCGCGGAGGCAGAGTATATAGCGGCCGGTGCATGTTGTGCCCAAATTCTATATATGAAGCAAACCCTTTTGGACTTTGGAATTAAGTTTGATTGTGTGCCTCTCCTTTGTGACAATGAAAGTGCGGTTAAGATAGCTAGAAACCCCGTTCAACACTCCCGCACTAAGCACATTGATATTCGCCATCACTTCTTGCGGGACCATGAGGCTAAAGGAGACATCTCTTTGCAAGGTGTAAGGTCCGAAGAACAATTGGCGGATATCTTCACTAAACCACTTGATGAGAAAACTTTTTCTAGACTGAGAAGTGAATTAAATGTGCTAGATGCATCTAACGTCATGTAAGTTACCATGTTCATGTAAGGTTGCATATCAAATAGCTCTTGTCTAACTCCCAAAGGATAGGGGCAAGCTAGAAATAGCTTTTCCTGAGGAAGCCTTTGGCAGGTTTAAACTTGGCAAGATAGATTTACATTACGCCTTGCATGATTCCTGCCATATAGACTTGCACTCATTCAATATCTTGCATTATTTTGGTTGGCATTGCATACGGTAGATTGTCACAAAGGGAAACCACATCATGAGAAGGAGACTTGTTCAAAATGCAATAGCTCAACTCATATGATGTGGATAGAGCAAAATTCTAAAGGTACATGCTTTAAAGAGATAGAAATTCTCTACACTCTAGCTCACAAAGCATGGGCCTTACATTTTCATGGTTTCACTCCTAACCCTGTGTGTTCTCTTTGCTTAAGGGCTTAGCCAATATGTGGCACTATATTTAAGGCCTTATATTAGAGGTTAGGAGTTGCCCAAAAAGTCCTAAGACCAATCCTTATCTTTGTGTGCTTAAGTCCAAGGACATATATGGGCAGTCTTAGATTTTCTGCAGTCATCGGATTATCCGATGCTAGGGCCAGCAGATCATCGGATCAATTGGTGCTTCAGCTCAGTGCTCAGATCAAGTCAGATGTCACAAATCAACCGATGAGTTCTTTTCAGAAGGCATCGGAGCATCCGATGTTCAGCCTTCCTGGTGCCCTGCAGAAATCGACCGATGATCGTCACGTCAACATCGGATCATCCGGTGTTCAAAGAGAGTCTTTGGAACAGCTCTCTGTTGAACTCGACCGATGCATCCTCCGATGATCATCGGTCCATCCGGTGTTTTATGTGCGGCTAGGGTTTGCCCGTACAGTTTAAAAGCGGGGGGTCGGCCACCGATCGTTTTTTTCCCTTCTTCTTTCCCGAGCTCCGCCGCCGCCCGACGCCCTCGCCGCCGTCCTCACGCCTCTCCTGCGCCGCCGCCTCCCTGCCGCAGCCGCCTCCCTTCGGCCGTCGCCGCCCTCATGCCGCAGCCGCCGCCGCCTCCCTGCCGCAGCCGCCGCCGCCTCCCTGCCGCAGCCGCCTCCCTTCGGCCGTCGCCGCCTTCCTGCTGCAGCCGCCGCCGGCTCCCTGCCGCAGCCGCCGCCGCCTCCCTGCCGCAGCCGCCTCCCTTCGGCCGCCGCCGCCTCCCTGCCGCCGTCGCTTCCCAGGTGCCTCCTCCGCCGCCTCCCACGCACAACCGCCTCTCCCGCGCACGCCGCCTCCCGCGCGCGCCGTCTCCCCTCCACCACTTGCCGCCGGCACGCATCACCCTCTCCGCTAGGGTTTCGCCGTGGTTCACCGATTCGTCGATAAGGTTTGCTCTGTGCCGCGCGACTCCTTTCGTTGTTTTCGTCGTGCACCTTCACCGTCGCTAACCCTAGCTCTCAAATTGCATCAAGATGGGTCGCGATCGCAAAGGAAAGGGCAAGGCTATTGAGGAGCCCGCCGCGAAGAAGCGCAAAATGTCCAAGGACACTCATCGTGCGGAGTTGGCCGCTCGCGCCGCCGAGGAGCGTGAGCGCGGCCATCGCGGTTCCTTACGGATCCGCGAGTCCCGGCAGAGGCAGGAGCAGCCTCCGATCCAGCCGGTGCCTCCCGAGGGCTCCGACGAAGAGGAGACCGAGGTGCCGCCACTCATCCGCCGGCGCACCCCGAGGACTCGTGGGGGTGGACAGACCCCTACGGCGAGTCGGCGTCCCTCTGCGGCTGACCGCGCCGAGGACAGAGAGGCCGAAAGGGCCATCCACCTGATGGACACAGCTGTCCGTGTTGCCGAGGATGTCAGACTCACCGACTACAGGAAGACGAAGGCTAGGCAACTAAAGAAGCTCAGATGGTCAGTGATCCTTGAGGAGTGGTTCCCGCGGCCTAGGGACTCTCGAGTTGACTCCCGTTTCTGGACCCTGACACAGGCGTCCCTGTACGAGACTTACAGGCGTCGGGGTCACAAGCTATTCCAGCATAACAGCATTGACTGGGATGAGCTTGCAGTGGCAGCAGGACACGGGATCAGGCCCCTCCTTGAGAGATACAGAGGACTTGTGGATTTGCTCTCACACCAGAGGAGTGCCTACGTCGAGGAGTGGGTCAGGGTGTTCTACGCGACACTCTACGTCTCTGAGGGCCGTCGCTCGATCCACTTCATGTTCATGGGGCGGATCCAAGACGTGTCTCGAGACTTGTTGAGCAGACTGCTCGGTGTGGAGCTTTCTACTACGTGTCTGCACCAGATAGTCTACGGAGACGCAGACCCGCCGAGGAGGCCTCTGATTGGAGGAGTGGCACCGCCTTTCGAGGAGATCAGAGGTCTGTTCACTCAGACGTTCACTCCTGACCAGCCGAGGGTGCCAGCTCTTCTCACCCCAGCAGCCCGGACAGTTCACCACGTCCTCAGGCGTACCCTGCTGCCGAGGTCCGGCTACTTGGAGGGTTTCACGAGCCTTCAGCAGACCATCCTGTTCTATGTGATGAACGGGATGGAGTTCGACATAGTAGACATTCTGATCTGCGAGATGGAGGACGTGATCACCGATGGAGTTGGGATGCTACGACAGCTGGTCTTTGGTCACTGGATCTGTCACCTTCTTCACCAGCTGGTTCCAGAGGACACTCCAGGAGTCTCTCAGCTGACAGAGATGCACGTGACCCGGTTCAGCCACTACCGAGTCCCCACTCCGGGAGACCGCCGCCTTGGCCGTCCCGTCGAGCGCGAGGTACGAGCCAGACTGTCCGAGGAGGACTGGGCAGAGCTGACTCAGGAGGACGCAGAGCTGGCACAGGCAGAGGCTCAGGGAGGAGACCTACAGCACGTGTGGTCGGACAGCGACACCAGCGACAGTGTCGAGGAGTACTTCCCTCCTGCTCCTTCCTCACCGAGGCAGCACGACGCAGAGGCAGGAGGCTCAGCTGCTCCACCACCTTCACCTCCTCCAGTGTCAGAGGCTCAGGTGACTCAGCCGTCAGAGCTCACTGCTTTACTTCAGCGGATGGCTCAGCAGCAGGAGCAGCAGGCAGCTCGACAGGAGGAGCTTCAGAGGCAGCAGCAGGAGATGCAGCTGGAGATCGCCCGTCAGAGGCGAGAGGACACCGACAGGTTCACCAACCTTGTCGATCAGATGACGCGACGCACTCTGGACCAGCAGCAGCAGACTCAGCAGATGCTGTTGGGCATCCTGGGGTTGGTCACCAACCTCTATCAGCAGACAGGAGTCGCTCTTCCACCTCAGCACTCAGGACTCGGTCAGGTTCCAGGTGCACCGTCACTAGCGCCAGCTCCAGTACTGCCGCCGACGCCGTTCCAGTCCTCACCTCTTCCGGCAGTACCTCCACCGGCGCCTGCAGCCTCAGCGGATCCCCCAGCAGCTCCAGCCCCCACAGCAGCTCCAGCTCCAGCTCCCGCTCCAGCTCCAGCACCAGCGACCTCTACCTCCAGCAGCTCCGACGACAGCACCATCGACGCCGACCGCTTCACCATCGCCAGGAGCGCGCCTGAGTCGTAGGCACTCGACTTCCCTTTTTGGTGTCTTGATGCCAAAGGGGGAGAAGAGTTAGAGTCAGGGGGAGGGTTAGCTCAGTTCTAGGGGGAGTGTCTATGTCTACACTTTTGCTACTATATCTGAGATTGTCCTTTTGCTACTTTATTTGAGATTGATCGTTATTATTATTTGCTATTATTGTACTCCGGGTGCTACTCTGTGCTCTTACGCCTTATCGTTTATTATTTGAGCCTTCGAGCCACTTGTGTTGCAAATTTGTACCTGTTATATTTCTCTTTGGAGCATTGTGTTTTAATTCAATTATATGCTCTACTCGTTGTGTTGTCATCAATCACCAAAAAGGGGGAGATTGAAAGCATCTAGGCCCCCGTGAGATATGGTTTTGGTGATTAATGACAACCGTTCGTTATTACTAATGAGTTTGTGGATGCGAGGTTTCACATATATCACATCAACCGTTAATGAACTATCTATTCACACCATCTACTGCTCATTGGATACAAATGGAGACCCCTCAATGATCCATTCTAAGGGGTTATTCGATACTCATAAAAACTAAATGAAGAAATCATACAACGACTCTACTTTATCAAAATTGGCAACACAAGGAGCTCACACCTCATCGTAATATCATTTCAAACAAGTATCAAAGAGGTCACTCGAGAGGATTCTAAAAGATCAACTCAAAACAACTCGAAGCAAACAAGTTGCATTCACCGGATCATCCGATGTCTTGCAAAAAGACTACATCGGTCGAGTTTGAGTTAGCAGAAGAAGAAGACCTTAGAGCCCAGTACACACCGGATCATCCGATGTGAAGGAAGTGGCACATCGGTTGAGTTCACCCGAAGGATGATATCTGAGTTACTCTGAAGATATACACACCGGATCATCCGATGATGAAGTAAGTGTACATCGGTCAAATTCAACAGAGACAATATTTCTGACCCAATTCTGCAGATCAACTCACCGGATCATCCGATGATAAATTGAAGTAACATCGGTCGATTAAAAGATCCAACGGTTATATCCAACGGTCACATCTGACACGTGACATCAGCTAATTTGGAATTCGACCGATGATCATATAAAGGGGTGCATCGGAGGATCCGATGTTAACTGACAAAGTCTGCCCACTTTTCCAACGGCTATCTCGTGTGGGCTGGCTATAAATACCCCTCCAACCGGCCATTTCGACAAGTCTTGATCTCCTGAGCCTCACTACACATTCTCAAGCATTCAAGACCAAGAGCTACCACTTCCACACATCAAAACCTCTTGTAATCCAACTATAGGTTATATCTAGCTAGAGAGAAGCTTGTGTGCGTCCATTCTTGGTGATTGGAATCTCTAGGCTAGTGAGAGAGAGTGTCTTGGTGACTTCTCTCACCTTGTAAACGTTGGAGGAAGAAGAGATCGTCCCGGAGCTTACCAAGGCATTTGTGGAAGCCCGGAGGATCACTATTGTACAAGGCTTGAGCTCCACCTTGCCGGAGAAGGCAAACGGAGAAAGATAGTGGATTCCCTCGTCTTGGTGACTTGGGAGTGGCAATACCCTTCGGTGGGTGCCACAACGTGGACGTAGGAAGATTTTTGTGATCTTACCGAACCACGGGAAAAATCGCCGTGTCTCCGAGTCTCCACGGGAGTTTGCATTTCTCTCCTCACCCCTTACTATTACGCTTTTACTATTCCGCACTTAGCTCTCTTGCTTGCGTAGTTAGTTTGCATAGGGAATTGGGCTTCAACCATTAAAGTTCTAAATTGCTCTAAAATTTAAAAAAGCCCAATTCACCCCCCCTCTTGGGCGTTTCGATCCTTACAATTGGTATCAGAGCAAGGTTGCTCATTGGATCATTCTAGCTTCACCGCTAGAGAGCAAAAATGGCCAAGAATGGGGGTTCGGTTCCTACCTTCGAGGGCAAGAATTTTTCTTATTGGAAAGCACGCATGCGCGCTTACCTTGAGGCAATTGCTCCCGAAGTGTGGGAAGCGACCCATGCGGGGTTTGGAAATCTTGACTATGTTGGAGACCAATTAAAATGGGATGCTAAGGCTAGAAATGCCATATATGAATGCATTAGTCAAGATGTTTTTGCTAGGATTGCTAGCAAGGAAAAAGCATGTGAAATTTGGGCATGTCTAGTTGAAATACATGAGGGCTCATCTCGTGTCAAAGAACTCAAATATCACATGCTTAAATCAAAATATGATGAATTTAAGATGTTTCCTCATGAAAACGTTAATCAAATGTTTTCTCGTTTAAATGTGCTCATTGAGGAAATTAACGCACTTGATATTGCTTCTCTTGGCAAGGGACTTATAAATCGCAAGATCCTCATGCTTCTACCCAAGCCCAAGTACAACATTATCAATTCAATGCTCCAAAAAGAGTCACTAGACAACATTGAAGTTTCGGAGCTCATTGGAGAAATTCATGCTCATGAAATGAGCGTACTTGGAATGATGGAGGAGTCATCATCAAAAACCATTGCTCTCAAGGCATCAACCAAGAAGACAACTCCCAAGAAGAAGAAAGTGGTTGAGCCTAGCTCAAGTGAAGAAGAGCAAGAAACAAGCGAAGATGATGATGATGAGCTTGCCTTGATGATGAGAAAATTCTCACGCCTCAACTCCAAGATTGCAAAGAAGGGATACTCTTTTGATCCCAAAAAGAAAGCCTTCTTGCCAAGAAAAGATGAAAACAAGACGTGCTACAATTGTGGTGATCTAGGCCACATATCATATGACTTGACACGACCCCACTGGTCCTGTCGAGCCAGGATCACGCTGAGGGGTGCTGCGTTGCACAACACCGTATAACACACGTCAAAGGTACAAAGCGGAAGCGGAAGCTTTACTACATAAACAAGTTTATTAACATGTTTACATCAAAATAAGTTTAGTCCACACTCGCGGGCGTAGACTAAGCATCAAGTGCACGTTCAGCCCTCGAACGTGTCCTTGCTAGCACACTCGCACACTAACTCTGCGGCGTGCACGACTCCCACTCGACGGGGTTCCCCTCCTGGGGTTCCGTCTCCTCTTCGGGAGTCCCTTCCTCATAGAACCCTGCAAAAGCTTCAAACACAAGCAGTGAGCACGAAGGCTCAGCAAGTCTGACCCGTCTCACCTAAACATGAAACTTCTATATGAGGGTGATGGGTTGCATGAGGTAAAAATCATTTGCAAGGACTCGCCTAATTAGTAGAACCTTACTTTCAAGTTTTAGCAGCAGGTTGTGGAGAACTTCACGCTAAGGCACATGAGAGAGCCGCAATCAAACAAGAAACGCATTTCTCTCATGTACTTTGCCCAAAGTTGAAAAGAACTTTAGTTAGCACTAAGCTACAACATATCATTAACAATCAATATCCAACTTTCAATCAGCAACATTTTAACATGTAACTAGCCTGTTCTTTCTACGTCACGGTACAGTGAACAAGTGGTACTCACTGACTGCGAGGGACGGCGATTATAATCGATTTACACCTGCAGGGTTACCCGAACAACCCGTCACGTACGCCCGTACTCGATGTTGCCTACAACAACCATCACGGACGCCGTACGCGACTACCTTTCACCCGTTAGCCAAATATTGAACCGGTCCCATCGTCCCGAGCAAGAGGTCCCTGCACACGCATCTCTGTGCCGCCAGCTGATTTACACCTCGAGCTCTCAACCTACCCTCTGAACGACGGGCAATGCCTCAATACCCAGCTACCCGAGTTACATCAGTTTCCCGGTTCCCATATAGCCGGTAGGTCTTCGGTACTGTTCTAGCTTGTTCAACAGGCCCGCACACGGCTCGGTCCTCAATCGACACAAGCGGAGCTACAGCACACAGGCCCCAAAGTCCTGCTGCCCTTACTCTCCGCTCGGTCTCATTTTCTTGCCATGTGTTTCATGTGCTATCTCTACCCGAGCAATGTGCCTCTAGCCTATTCTCGCGAGTAGTTCCAACTACTCGACTTGTACCGAATCCTACTCTATCCTAGCAATGCAGTGGCTAACGGGGTTTGCAATCCTAAACCCCAACCCATGGTTTTCTTGGCTATGCAGTGGGGTTTCCAAACAAGACTCTGATGCACAACATAAAGAAAACAAGTATGTGCTCAAAACAATAAAAATTTATAAAATGGTTAATGCAAACCGGGGCTTGCCTTGCTGCTCTTGGTCGTAGGCTAGCTGTTCCTCCGGAGTAACGAAGTCTAGGACTTCGGGTTCCTCCTCGACCTTAGCGACTACATGATAAGAACAATGTATGTATTAATTAAATGCTTTTGTATTAACTTTGAAGTTGTGAAGTCTATAACCTTTACTAGATAGACCTAATGACTGTGAAACTTTTACTGTGGCTTGGTTACAACCTAAACAGAGACTTGGTCAAGTTTTAGTTGCAGCAAAGCTCATTTGAGCCCTCCACAAATAATTATGTCCTTGACCTTAATTAAAGGCTTTTAGGGTGTTCTAGGTAGTTTCATGAAACAAACTATGACTTTCTGAAAACTAGATTTTCAGAGGGTTCTAATGGAATTGGTCTCACTTAATTTGGAAGTCTCTAACTAAAGATATGAGCTAAACAATTTCAGAGAAAATTCTGAAAATGTTTCTGAACATTTTCTATTTTCTCTGGAACAGTTTTACTAATCACACCATTAGGTGGACTAAATGAGCTCAAATGGATCTGAAATTTTTATGGTAGCTCAATGATATTTTGGTGAACATCTCAGCAAAATTTCAGGATTTTCCGCCAAAGGATTCTCCAGTTAAAATTCCTAACAGTTTAAACATTAAGGAATTAATTCTGGAGAATTAGGGAATTTCATGAAGTGACACTTGATTTTCTGGAAAGTACTCAAAGAGCTGAATCCAGCAAAATTTGGTTCACTCAATTTGGAGCTTTCTAGCCAAAGTTATAAGGATTTGAAGTTTGAAGGAAATCTGAAAATCGGGGAAAAGTTTAAACTCGCGCGTGGGCCCAGGGGACACGCGTCGCACGCCGAAGCGACAGCACACCGCGGCCCACAAGGCTTTTGCGCGCCAGCACACCCGATCCCGGCCGCAGCCGGATCCCGATTCAAAATATCGGCCGCTGACAGCTGGGGTCCACCCCCTTCTTCAACCTCGCGACACCCGCGCTCCGCCGCCGAGGGACCTCGCCGGAGAGCTCGCCGCCGGCTGCTGTACAGCTTCAAACTTCTTGATTCTGGCCGCCCCTGCCTACTTTTACTTGGGGAACATGATCCGAGGGTCAGCTGCTCATGACAACGGCCGGAGCATGGTCGGCGACGAGCCGCCATATCGGAACGACTTCGGCCATGTCGGCTGATGCTCCTAGTGCCTCAGCTACTTGGGAAACCGGTCGGGGAGCATCAGTGGACCTCAGAGAAGGTCGACATGAACTCGGGGCAGCTCGGGGAAGGCCCGAAATAGGTCCTCACCGTGCGCCCGATACCCCCCGTGCGTTCCGCCATTAGTAGACCTTGAATTACGCCGGGCACAGAAGTTCTCCGGCCCAGAGTTGTGAAGGCAACTTGTGCGTCACCGTGTCTAGTTCGTGTGGGAGTGGCCTGAGGCCCTCTAATCCTTTCTAGAGCACGAATTAAACAGAATCGTACCCGAGGGTCGTTCTGCACACAGAAAGGGGAAAAATGGAAATTCGCCGCCGGTGAGCAACCACTCGAGCTGTGGCTCGGGGATGAGCAGCACCGATCACTTGCGCGTCCAAGGGTGCCTTGGCTCGGGCGTGACAACGCCCAGGTTGGGCTGTCCACGAGAGCCCGAGGTGCGGCGGTTTCCAGTTCCGAGTTTGATCTTTCGGCACAGCCGATATCACTCGGTTTCAATCGATTTCTATCAATGGGAAGGATGGAGGATGGTTGCTAGTACCTTGCTGGGACCTTGGAATGGAAAGAGGGAGCTGCGATCGGCTTGATCAAGCAGGAACTCGAGCGGCGGCGATGGCAGTGGGAAAAGCAGTCGCGCACGTCGGTAGCTCGGGGAAATGGTGACTGAGGCACGCCGGGGGGGAAATAAATAGCTCAGCCGGCTGGCCTCCGGCTTGGGGCACGCAGCAGGAGCTGGCGCCGGCCGGCCCCTTCGGTGGCGCGCGCGCACAACAGCCGGGAACCGACTGATCTGTGGTTCAGTCGGTTTGCTTTGAGGCTGAGGCTGACATGTGGGTCCCACTCCTCTTTTAACCTCTGAAATTTATTCCTAACAGCTGTGGTAAACAGTGAACCCTATTCTACCCTTGGCAACTCAAATTATTCACCCAAGAGCCATTTGAATTGATCAAAGTTCAAATGAGGTTTGGTTTGAATGAATTTCAGCACAAGTGCAGTTTGAAATTCAAATAAAGTTTGAATTTCTCCCCCTTAACTCATGTCAAGATCAACTCCAAATGGAGTGAAAATTGGTGTGTGAGCTCACAAAAATGTGCTGAGCAAGAATATGCCCTCCACTTTTAAATTCAGTGGGTGAAAACAGTTTGAATTTGAATATGTTTTCAAACTGCCCCTTTCCTATCTACACCCAAGATGACCTCAAAAATGTTTTGAATTTGGGTGAAACTTGGCATGGACATCCTTAGCAAAGTGTAGGAGTTTTCATATGTCCAGCCCATCTATATCACATGTGGGAAGTACCACTTTTGCAATGTGTGAGTTTGTTCCCTAATGAGCATGTTGATAATTGTTACTTGCTCTTTATTTGTGTTCATCATTTTTCCTCAAATGAGGTGTGTGGTGTGGTGATGAACACTGCAAATGAGTGTCAAAAACTGAGGCCCTTACATTCCTCCCCCCTTAAAAGAATCTCGTCCCGAGATTATAAGGTGAAATGAGAGAGAGGACGGTGGAAATTTTACCGAATATGCGATGTGAAAAAAGTCGGGGTAGTTAGTGCGAAGGAATTCTTCGCTCTCCCATGTCGCTTCGTCCATGGAGTGATTACTCCATAGAACCTTGTAGAACCACAACGTACGGTTGCGTGTGGTTCGGGCCTTTTCATCAATAATCTGCACCGGTTCCTCCCGATAGGTGAGATCCGGTTGCAGTTCTTCAATGTCTTCCAGCTGAACGGTAGTTGATAGCTTGAGACACTTCCTCAGCTGGGAAATGTGAAAGACGTCGTGCACACCGGAAAGTGCTTCTGGTAATCTTAGCCGGTATGCCACCGATCCACATCTTTCGGTAATCTGGAATGGACCGATGAATCGGGGTGCTAACTTTCCTCTCACCCCAAATCTGTTTACGCCCTTCATTGGAGACACTCGTAGGTATACGTGATCTCCAACTTCGAATTGTAATGGGCGCCTCCTCCGGTCCGCATACTGTTTCTGTCGGGATTGAGCGGCTTTTAGGTTCGCTTGAATTAATCGAACCTTTTCTTCCGCGTTGTTGACAAGATCAATCCCGAAGGTAACCCTCTCGCCAGATTCACACCAGTTCAGTGGTGTGCGGCATCTCCTGCCGTATAGCGCCTCGTAGGGCGCCATCTTGATGCTGGCTTGGTACCCATTGTTGTACGAGAACTCGGCTAATGGCAAGTGATCATCCCAATTCTTGCCGTGGTCGATAGCGCAAGCTCGTAGCATGTCTTCTAGGATTTGATTTACCCGCTCCGTTTGCCCATCCGTCTGCGGGTGGTAGGCTGAACTACGGATCAGCTTCGTCCCCAAGGCAGCGTGTAGCTGCTCCCAAAAACGGGACACAAATAAAGTGCCCCGGTCCGATACGATGGTACGGGGTACGCCATATAAGCATAGGATCCGTGAGATGTACAGTTCAGCGTACTTCTTGGCGTTGTAGTTGGTGTTGACCGGGATGAAATGGGCAACTTTGGTGAGCCGATCGACGATCACCCACACAGAATCATGTTTCTGTAAGGTGGTGGGTAAACCGACGACGAAATCCATGCTCACGTCCTCCCACTTCCAGGCAGGAATGCCCAGTGGTTGCAGCAGTCCCGGTTTCCGCATGTGGTCTGCCTTCACCCGTCGACATGTATCACACTCGGACACGTATTTTGCAGTCTCTCGCTTCATCCGTGTCCACCAAAACTTGCTTCTGAGTTCTTGATACATCTTGTTGCTGCCGGGGTGAATAGAAAACTTTGATAAGTGAGCCTCATCAAAGATTTTCTTCCGTAACTCCGGGTTTCGGGGTACGACGATCCGGTCCTTGAACCATAGGACGCCGTCTCCGTCCTTCCGGAAACATTTCAACTCCCCACTGTCTACACGTCTCCGCAAATGTGACATGCCCTTGTCATTCTTCTGGGCTGCCGCTATCTCTTCACGGATGGTGGGGATCAAAGCTAGGTTGTAGAGAGCTCCATGTGGAATCACATGTAGTGGTGGTTCGCTCTCTTCCAACGGTGTGATGGTCAGATTATTGACGTGTGACATGCGGCTTAGCGCGTCTGCCACAACGTTTGCCTTGCCCGGATGATAATGGATCTCTATCTCGTAATCCTTTATCAGTTCCAACCATCTTCGTTGCCTCATGTTCAGCTCCTTCTGAGTGAAGATGTACTTGAGGCTTTTGTGGTCGGTATATAAATGTACGAGGTTACCGAGTAGGTAGTGCCTCCACATTTTCAGTGCAAGTACCACGGCAGCGAGCTCCAAATCGTGAGTTGGATAATTTTGCTCATGGTTCCTAAGCTGTCGTGATCCATACGCAACCACTCTTCGGTCTTGCATCAGCACACATCCGAGCCCAATGCCGGATGCATCGCAGTACACATCGAACGGTTTTGTTGTGTCTGGCTGCGCCAAAACCGGTGCTGATGTTAGGTGCTTGACTAAAGCCTTGAATGCTGCTTCACATGCTGGACTCCAAACATATTTGGTAGCCTTCTTTAGCAGCTCTGTCATTGGCTTGGCAATCTTCGAGAAGTTCGGAATGAACCTCCGATAATATCCCGCGAGTCCGAGGAAACTCCGTACCTCATGAACAGTTCTCGGGGATTTCCAATTCAGCACTTGCGTGATTTTGCTCGGGTCCACAGCGATACCCTCCGCCGAGATGATATGCCCGAGGAAAGGCACTTGCGATATCCAAAATTCGCATTTGCTGAACTTTGCGTATAACTTGTGATCCCGCAGCCGTTGCAAGACTATACGCAGATGTTTCTTGTGATCTTCCTCCGACTTGGAATATACCAGGATGTCGTCGATGAAGACCACGACAAACTTGTCCAGCTCCGGCATGAACACCGAGTTCATTAAGTACATGAAGTGAGCTGGAGCATTGGTGAGGCCGAAGGACATGACCAGGTACTCATAAAGTCCGTACCTTGTCGAAAAAGCTGTCTTTGGAATGTCCTCAGCCCTGATCTTAATCTGATGGTACCCGGATCTTAAATCCATCTTGGAAAAGACCTTTGCTTCGACCAACTGATCAAACAACATGTCGATCCGTGGCAACGGGTACTTGTTCTTGATGGTTACGGCATTTAATGGACGGTAGTCCACGCAAAGCCGCAACGTTTCATCCTTCTTTTTGACAAATAATGCCGAACAGCCCCATGGCGAGGAGCTCGGCCTAATAAAACCCTTCTCCAGAAGGTCCGTGAGCTGAGTCTTCAGTTCAGCCAACTCCTTGGGCGCCATCTTGTACGGCCTTCGGGATATTGGCATGGTTCCCGGTGCAAGTTCAATCTTGAACTCCACCTCTCTATCGGGTGGCATCCCCGGCAAATCATCCGGGAATACATCAGGGAATTCTCGGACCACTGGAATGTCTTCCAATCTGATGGTTGTGGCTTGATAGACACTTGGAAGTTTTATTTCTGGACTGTCCAGAAATAATGAGTGAGAACCGTGCACTTCTGAGTTTAAGTGCACGACTCGAAGGACGGTGTCTAAAACAGCGCCGTGGCGGGTTAACCACGACATCCCTAGGATGACATCGACCTTCTGTCCCTCTAAGATAATGAGAGACGTGGGGTACACTCTACCCGCTAAGCATAATGGTGCTTGGGAGACCATTACGCTTGCTGAAATCTTCCCACCCGGTGAACAAATTAAATATGGACTATCGGTGGGTAGTATTGGCAAGCTGTGTTTAGCAATGAAAGCTTGGCTAATAAAATTATGCGTGGCGCCTGAATCAAATAGTACTATAGCGGGATGCTGGTGGAGTTGGAACATACCCGCAAGGATTGGCTCGCCCTCCGGCACGTCCTCAATGGCAAGCTGGTGGACAGTACCGGGCCTAGGGTTTGCCCGCCGCGCATTAGTAGGGTTCCGGGGTTGATTCCTCCCCGGAAACTGTGGTGCCACTCCGCCGCCTTGCCTCTCCGGGCAACTGCTCGCGAAGTGTCCTGGACGACCACACTTGTAACATGTGGCCGCTGCTGGTGGAGTACTCGGGGGACGAAAGCCCGGCATGCGTTGCGGAGGTGCGAACGCACGCGGCATCGCCCGCTGCTGCTGTTGTTGTTGCGGTGGTGCTGGCAGTGCCGGCCGGAACGCCGGTGAAGAATACGGCCGACCGCGGAACGGCATCGACCGCTGTGGTGGCTGCCAGCGCGGACCTGATGGTGGGCGATTCACCATCCGAAACTTCTGAGAAGGACCGCCTCCTTCTCCGCTGCTCTGCGGCGCGCTTCGCTTTCGCTCTGCCGCCGCCAACTCCTTGCCGGAGTCTTCCTGAACAATCGCAGCATCAATTATGTCGTTGAGGCTGCCGCGATTGAACATCGCCAGCTTGTCCTTCAGGAGCGGGTTAAGCCCCTGGTAAAAGTGGTCCCGCCGCTTCTCGTCCGTATCTGCGTGATACGACGCGTAGAGTGCGAGATCGTTGAACGCCCTGGAGTACTCCAGCGCGTTCCGGCTCCCTTGTTGCAGGTGTAGGAACTCCTGCGTCTTCCTCTTCATCAAACCGGGCGGTATATGATAGGCCCGGAAGGCCGTCCGGAACTCCGCCCAGGTCATCACTCGGTCGGTGGGTTGTGAAGCACAAAAGTTGGCCCACCACGCGCTCGCGGATCCTTGGAGCTGCTGGACCGCGAACTGAGTCTTGCGCTGCTCGCTGATTTGGAGCAGCCCGAACTTCATCTCTATGGCGCGGAGCCAGTTGTCCGCGTCAAGTGGTTCATCCGCCCTTGAGAATACAGGGGGATGAGTCGCCAGGAAGTCGGAGTAGGAGCTCTGTTGGCGCTCCTCACGATCTTGACGTCTCTCTGGGCGAGACGTATTCGCAATCAACGTTTGCAGCAGCTCTGTGTGCTGCTGATGTGAACCCGCCATTGCCGCGACAATGTCGGCCAATGTAACCGTTGGCAGTGGCGGTGGCGGTGTTTGCTGTTGTTGTTGCTGCTGCTGTCCCGAGGAGTCCTCGGGAGGTGGTTGGGAGGTCTCTCCCCCTTGGCTAGTACCTCCAACATCGGGGTTGGCACGAGTACGCGTCATTCTGAAATTCAACACAGCAGCAATTAGCACATGTCTTACTCAAAATTCCATAAACAGGAGTAAGTATTGAAGCGACGCATGATTAACTTGCACAACATTCACATATATTGATAAAGCATAAACTTTATACAAGATACATTATTCTCGGATCTCCGAGAAGTCGTGCTCATGTCGTCACTACCTATACATACGCTACTGTCTACACGACATGTCACCGATTACAAAAGTTGGGTTACGCTACCCTAGCTGCCCTACTTGGCAACCGTAACCCCCTACTCGGAGTAGAACTCGACCTCCTGTGGGTCGTCCTCCTCCGGTACCTCTGCTGGTGGCTCGGGGTCTACCACCTCTTCTCCCATTCCAGGTTCTCCCATGGCTGGAAGACCCAAGACTACCGGTACGCCCAATACCGGGGGCACGAGGTCCTGCAATGCATGCACCTCGTCCATAGCCTGGTTGTAGTCCTCTTCCCAGCCTTGTCCTTCCTCAATAGCGTCGTCCCGCTCTTGAGCAATGTCCTCATTCTGCTGGGTTAGGGTCTGCACCAGCTCTTGCAACGCCGCAATGTCAACACGGCTCTTCTTCTTTGCCTTCTTCAGACGACGCAACTGATTGTGTTGTTCATTCAGTCGCTTGATCGTCGGAAGGAGCACATTGCGGAGTGCACTGTGAGCACTCTCAAAATGATCTCCACGGCTTGTGCTCTCCTTGAGCTTGGTGGCGAGATGCTCCGTATGAACAGCTTGGCTGTCCATCACAGCGTTTCCCGCCCTCATTTGGAGGCTGAGATTTGCCTCCGCGGGGTTGTACCTTGGGCAACTCGGGTTTGTTGCCTCTAGGTACCTCTCTTCCCACACATGCTGAGCTCGTCCCTCCACCGGAACGAGTGCGTATGGAGTTCCCTCCATAGCCTGTACGTGTAGTTGGCAGAAACGTGACATAGTGTCACGGGCTGCCACTTGCCACATCCCTTCCGGTTGTCTTCCTCTCACCGTGACGGTGAATGGCACCCAACCGGGTGGCGTAGGCCCTGCAGGAACCTCGACATGGATCGTCCACGTCTTGTTCCCCTCTTCGCCTTCTTCCTTGGCGAAGTATTGCGGCATCTGGTTGTACCCGAAATATTGGAGCATTAGCCACAATGCTCCCGGGTAGCCGCTACGGTCAGAACAGTGGGAAACTACCCACCCGTTCTCCAACCGTTTATCTGCTGCCATCTGTAAAAATATATTTGAGAAATGTCAAATATTTATTTAAACAGTAAACCATTGAGTTATAACATAAGATATGTCATTGAACCCTTAACACTTGGAAACATAGTTCAAATTTTTAAACAAATTTGACTGCTGATCTGCTGTTCCCATGACAGCCCTGACCAGTTTCCATATTAATCTGATTTAGGCCAGGTTAAAAGCAAAACCAGTCCTGGAGCTCAACATCAAAGTTAAAGTTAACTTCAATAGCTTTCCAGAAAGTATTTGGTTGGCCTAAGATCTGCTCCGGTTCAAAAGTTATGAGATGTCAAAGTTAACAGAATTTCTGGAAATAATTGGACAGCACCTCCCTGCCTTAGGTACTGATTTGATCCAAGAATCCCAGTTAATTCTGTTCCTAATCTGACAAAACTTTCTGTTACAAAGTTGTAACCCATCTCATAATCTTTCCAGAACTACCTTATTTTCTATTTTTGGATTTTTATGCAGGAAGTTATGCTTAATTTACAGAGAGTCTTTGCTCCGTCCTGTTTTCTGGACAGTTTCAACTCTGCTGCATTTTTCGAGTGGTTAAGGGACGAAACACCTCTGGAACTCAACAGAAAAGTTGTAAAGCTCCTCCAACGCTTTCCAGAGATGTATCATACGACATCAACCTCGAAAGAACTCAACCTCTAACCTCTGATTAACTTCAGCCTTAATTTAGCTGGAAACAGAGTGCTCTGTCCTTAACATCCTATAAGTTGAAAGCTTGTTAACTTTGAATATCCTGTTCAAGGGAAGGAGTTACATCAAGTTTTACTACTTTGGATCAAAACCATCAAATTTTAAATGAAGTTGTTCATTTTGTTGGGTGTGACGTCGAGGCGTCACCAGATTATGTCGGTACTACGTCCTCACAAAGGAAAAACCTATACCGGACTTAGCCGGCTTCGTTAGTTCAGTGGCACTACTCGTCACTCGCACACGGATGCTACACGTCTACCGTTTCGTGGTAAGGCTACCTGCAGAAATTCAACCAATCATCAGACTCGGCTGCACACCGAGCCCGGAATCCATACAGTTTGTACACCCGGCCGTCATCACTCGCCCGGATGTTCTCAAGCCAAACACGCCTTGAGTTACGTGTTCACGTTTCAGACCACGTGACGTGGTCTCCCATGTTGCACCACGCACGCCAGGGACAGACGTTGCTCGAATACCCCAAACGACATGAAGAGTCGTAGAGGATATCAAAGCGGGTCGGGTTACCTGCCACCCGTGGGGCTCCACCCTTCAGCTTGTGCGCACTGGTGGACAGCGCTTACGTGCACCCCCCAAGACATGAACGTCCCGAGATGCACGATTTTCCGACATAACAAATAGGTTACTAAGCCACTTTCTATATACTAATAACATCCTTATACGGGCTACTAACTCGTTCCTCACTGGATTTTTGAAAAAGAAGACCTTTGTACTGTGTTAAACCTCAAGCGAGCTCTGATACCACGCTGACACGACCCCACTGGTCCTGTCGAGCCAGGATCACGCTGAGGGGTGCTGCGTTGCACAACACCGTATAACACACGTCAAAGGTACAAAGCGGAAGCGGAAGCTTTACTACATAAACAAGTTTATTAACATGTTTACATCAAAATAAGTTTAGTCCACACTCGCGGGCGTAGACTAAGCATCAAGTGCACGTTCAGCCCTCGAACGTGTCCTTGCTAGCACACTCGCACACTAACTCTGCGGCGTGCACGACTCCCACTCGACGGGGTTCCCCTCCTGGGGTTCCGTCTCCTCTTCGGGAGTCCCTTCCTCATAGAACCCTGCAAAAGCTTCAAACACAAGCAGTGAGCACGAAGGCTCAGCAAGTCTGACCCGTCTCACCTAAACATGAAACTTCTATATGAGGGTGATGGGTTGCATGAGGTAAAAATCATTTGCAAGGACTCGCCTAATTAGTAGAACCTTACTTTCAAGTTTTAGCAGCAGGTTGTGGAGAACTTCACGCTAAGGCACATGAGAGAGCCGCAATCAAACAAGAAACGCATTTCTCTCATGTACTTTGCCCAAAGTTGAAAAGAACTTTAGTTAGCACTAAGCTACAACATATCATTAACAATCAATATCCAACTTTCAATCAGCAACATTTTAACATGTAACTAGCCTGTTCTTTCTACGTCACGGTACAGTGAACAAGTGGTACTCACTGACCGCGAGGGACGGCGATTATAATCGATTTACACCTGCAGGGTTACCCGAACAACCCGTCACGTACGCCCGTACTCGATGTTGCCTACAACAACCATCACGGACGCCGTACGCGACTACCTTTCACCCGTTAGCCAAATATTGAACCGGTCCCATCGTCCCGAGCAAGAGGTCCCTGCACACGCATCTCTGTGCCGCCAGCTGATTTACACCTCGAGCTCTCAACCTACCCTCTGAACGACGGGCAATGCCTCAATACCCAGCTACCCGAGTTACATCAGTTTCCCGGTTCCCATATAGCCGGTAGGTCTTCGGTACTGTTCTAGCTTGTTCAACAGGCCCGCACACGGCTCGGTCCTCAATCGACACAAGCGGAGCTACAGCACACAGGCCCCAAAGTCCTGCTGCCCTTACTCTCCGCTCGGTCTCATTTTCTTGCCATGTGTTTCATGTGCTATCTCTACCCGAGCAATGTGCCTCTAGCCTATTCTCGCGAGTAGTTCCAACTACTCGACTTGTACCGAATCCTACTCTATCCTAGCAATGCAGTGGCTAACGGGGTTTGCAATCCTAAACCCCAACCCATGGTTTTCTTGGCTATGCAGTGGGGTTTCCAAACAAGACTCTGATGCACAACATAAAGAAAACAAGTATGTGCTCAAAACAATAAAAATTTATAAAATGGTTAATGCAAACCGGGGCTTGCCTTGCTGCTCTTGGTCGTAGGCTAGCTGTTCCTCCGGAGTAACGAAGTCTAGGACTTCGGGTTCCTCCTCGACCTTAGCGACTACATGATAAGAACAATGTATGTATTAATTAAATGCTTTTGTATTAACTTTGAAGTTGTGAAGTCTATAACCTTTACTAGATAGACCTAATGACTGTGAAACTTTTACTGTGGCTTGGTTACAACCTAAACAGAGACTTGGTCAAGTTTTAGTTGCAGCAAAGCTCATTTGAGCCCTCCACAAATAATTATGTCCTTGACCTTAATTAAAGGCTTTTAGGGTGTTCTAGGTAGTTTCATGAAACAAACTATGACTTTCTGAAAACTAGATTTTCAGAGGGTTCTAATGGAATTGGTCTCACTTAATTTGGAAGTCTCTAACTAAAGATATGAGCTAAACAATTTCAGAGAAAATTCTGAAAATGTTTCTGAACATTTTCTATTTTCTCTGGAACAGTTTTACTAATCACACCATTAGGTGGACTAAATGAGCTCAAATGGATCTGAAATTTTTATGGTAGCTCAATGATATTTTGGTGAACATCTCAGCAAAATTTCAGGATTTTCCGCCAAAGGATTCTCCAGTTAAAATTCCTAACAGTTTAAACATTAAGGAATTAATTCTGGAGAATTAGGGAATTTCATGAAGTGACACTTGATTTTCTGGAAAGTACTCAAAGAGCTGAATCCAGCAAAATTTGGTTCACTCAATTTGGAGCTTTCTAGCCAAAGTTATAAGGATTTGAAGTTTGAAGGAAATCTGAAAATCGGGGAAAAGTTTAAACTCGCGCGTGGGCCCAGGGGACACGCGTCGCACGCCGAAGCGACAGCACACCGCGGCCCACAAGGCTTTTGCGCGCCAGCACACCCGATCCCGGCCGCAGCCGGATCCCGATTCAAAATATCGGCCGCTGACAGCTGGGGTCCACCCCCTTCTTCAACCTCGCGACACCCGCGCTCCGCCGCCGAGGGACCTCGCCGGAGAGCTCGCCGCCGGCTGCTGTACAGCTTCAAACTTCTTGATTCTGGCCGCCCCTGCCTACTTTTACTTGGGGAACATGATCCGAGGGTCAGCTGCTCATGACAACGGCCGGAGCATGGTCGGCGACGAGCCGCCATATCGGAACGACTTCGGCCATGTCGGCTGATGCTCCTAGTGCCTCAGCTACTTGGGAAACCGGTCGGGGAGCATCAGTGGACCTCAGAGAAGGTCGACATGAACTCGGGGCAGCTCGGGGAAGGCCCGAAATAGGTCCTCACCGTGCGCCCGATACCCCCCGTGCGTTCCGCCATTAGTAGACCTTGAATTACGCCGGGCACAGAAGTTCTCCGGCCCAGAGTTGTGAAGGCAACTTGTGCGTCACCGTGTCTAGTTCGTGTGGGAGTGGCCTGAGGCCCTCTAATCCTTTCTAGAGCACGAATTAAACAGAATCGTACCCGAGGGTCGTTCTGCACACAGAAAGGGGAAAAATGGAAATTCGCCGCCGGTGAGCAACCACTCGAGCTGTGGCTCGGGGATGAGCAGCACCGATCACTTGCGCGTCCAAGGGTGCCTTGGCTCGGGCGTGACAACGCCCAGGTTGGGCTGTCCACGAGAGCCCGAGGTGCGGCGGTTTCCAGTTCCGAGTTTGATCTTTCGGCACAGCCGATATCACTCGGTTTCAATCGATTTCTATCAATGGGAAGGATGGAGGATGGTTGCTAGTACCTTGCTGGGACCTTGGAATGGAAAGAGGGAGCTGCGATCGGCTTGATCAAGCAGGAACTCGAGCGGCGGCGATGGCAGTGGGAAAAGCAGTCGCGCACGTCGGTAGCTCGGGGAAATGGTGACTGAGGCACGCCGGGGGGGAAATAAATAGCTCAGCCGGCTGGCCTCCGGCTTGGGGCACGCAGCAGGAGCTGGCGCCGGCCGGCCCCTTCGGTGGCGCGCGCGCACAACAGCCGGGAACCGACTGATCTGTGGTTCAGTCGGTTTGCTTTGAGGCTGAGGCTGACATGTGGGTCCCACTCCTCTTTTAACCTCTGAAATTTATTCCTAACAGCTGTGGTAAACAGTGAACCCTATTCTACCCTTGGCAACTCAAATTATTCACCCAAGAGCCATTTGAATTGATCAAAGTTCAAATGAGGTTTGGTTTGAATGAATTTCAGCACAAGTGCAGTTTGAAATTCAAATAAAGTTTGAATTTCTCCCCCTTAACTCATGTCAAGATCAACTCCAAATGGAGTGAAAATTGGTGTGTGAGCTCACAAAAATGTGCTGAGCAAGAATATGCCCTCCACTTTTAAATTCAGTGGGTGAAAACAGTTTGAATTTGAATATGTTTTCAAACTGCCCCTTTCCTATCTACACCCAAGATGACCTCAAAAATGTTTTGAATTTGGGTGAAACTTGGCATGGACATCCTTAGCAAAGTGTAGGAGTTTTCATATGTCCAGCCCATCTATATCACATGTGGGAAGTACCACTTTTGCAATGTGTGAGTTTGTTCCCTAATGAGCATGTTGATAATTGTTACTTGCTCTTTATTTGTGTTCATCATTTTTCCTCAAATGAGGTGTGTGGTGTGGTGATGAACACTGCAAATGAGTGTCAAAAACTGAGGCCCTTACATGACTGCCCAAGACCGCACAAAAGAAAGGAAATTGGCAAGCATCACAAGCTAGAAGAAAGTGATGATGAAGAGGAGGTCAAGCCCAAGCGCTCCTTTGGAAAGAAGAAATTTGACAAAGGCAAGAAAACCAAGCTCTTTCCGAAGAAAAGAAGAGGGCCTCAAAAGTTCTTCATGTGTGAAGCAAATGAGTGGATCACGGATGAAGAGTCAAGCGACGAAGATAGTGAAGATGAAGAAAACTTGGCGGGCCTCGCCATCGTCAACAAAAATGACTCCCCTCTTCGTCCACCTCCTATGTGCCTAATGGCGAAAGGTAACACAAAGGTATGTGAAGACTCTAGCGATGATGATGAGGAGCTTTCACCCGATGAATTAGCATCCATGATTAGTGAATATCATGCCATGATAAAAAGGGAAAAGGCTAAGGTTAAGGCTCTTGAGCTAGCTCGTGCTAAGCTTGAAAGTGCTAACCTCGATTTGCATGACAAGTATGTAATCATACTTAAAGAGCATGACACGCTCAAATTAAATGTCAAACAAATCGAGGATGAAAATGCTACAATCAAGCTTAAGAATCATGAGCTTGACTTAGCTAACTTAGCACTCTTGGCAAAGCACAATGAGTTGGTTCAAGAACATGAAGTGCTTAACCGTGCTTATGAAGCTATTGAACTTAAATTGAAAAACACAAAGAAAGAAACCCTTGATGGCAAAATATCATCTAATTCACATGCCACTAATGTTTTGGATAAGTCTTTGCCTTTGAAAGCAAGCCCTAGGGAGAAGGAGCTAATGGACGAAATTGAAAGTCTTCGCACTAGTGTGGCAAGACTCTCTAAGGGGGAGGACAAGCACAAGGAAATCCTCTACCAACAAGCGAAAAGCTTTAACAAGAGATGACTTGGATCCTTCCCGGTACCCAACAAAGGAAAGGTGCCCTCACCGGAGCTTAGGACAAGCTTCATCAAGGAAGTTGGGTCATATTGCCAACATTGTGAGGTCACCGGACATCACACGAGGGAGTGTCCTCTTCCCAACCGTCCTTCTCCCAAATTGCCTCCTAACTACAAATCTACTTTCAATAATTATCACTATCTATTGAGCAAAGTAGGTGGAAAGGTGAAGGCAAGGTTCATCGGCAAAGACATCAAGGGCATGAAGGGGAAGCTCCCCAAGCAACTTTGGGTTCCAAAATCACTTGTATCACACATACAAGGACCTAAGTTGGCTTGGGTTCCTAAACTCAAAAACTAACTTCATGTGTGTAGGTGAACTACAAAGCCGGAGGAAAGCATTGGGTACTCGATAGTGGGTGCACTCAACATATGACCGGCAATGATGGTATGTTCACCTCCATAGAAAACCCCGGCAATCATGAACAAGTCACCTTTGGTGATAACTCAAAGGGGAAGGTAATTGGTTTGGGTAAAATTGCTATTTCTCATGATTTGTCCATCTCTAATGTGCTTTACGTTAAGTCTCTTAGCTTTAATTTACTCTCTATTGCACAATTATGTGATCTTGGACTAACATGCACATTTGACAAGAATGGTGTTGTGGTGACTAGTGAGTCAAGCAAAGAACTAATATTCAAAGGTTTTCGGCATGGACATCTTTACTTGGTGGACTTCTCCAACAAGGATGCTAGCTTGACCACTTGTCTTTTCACCAAGACCAGTTTGGGATGGCTATGGCATCGACGCATTGCTCACATTGGGATGAGCAAGCTCAAAAAGTCATTCAAGCTTGGGATGGTGACCGGCGTGAAGGATGTCACATTTGAGAAGAACAAGCTTTGTAGTGCATGTCAAGCCGGGAAGCAAGTTGCCTCACACCATCCGTTGAAGACAATGGTGTCAACCTCCAAGCCACTTGAACTACTTCACATGGACCTCTTCGGACCGTCCACGTATCAAAGCCTTGGCGGTAACCTCTATTGTCTTGTTATTGTTGATGACTATTCTCGCTATGCTTGGACATTATTCCTAGGCGACAAGGGTGAAACTCCGGAAATCTTCAAGACCTTCGCTAAACGAGCTCAAAGGGAATTTCAACTTCCAATCATCAAGGTCCGGAGTGACAACGGCACCGAGTTCAAGAACTACAACATTGGGGAGTGGTGTGATCGTGAAGGCGTGAAGCACGAGTTTTCGGCCACATACACCCCTCAACAAAATGGTGTCGTTGAAAGGAAGAACAAGACTCTCATCACCCTTGCAAGAGCAATGCTTGATGACTATGGCACGTCGGAGAAGTTTTGGGCCGAAGCAATCAACACGGCGTGCCATGCCGCAAATAGGGTCTACCTTCATCGACTACTTCAAAAGACCCCATATGAGCTCCTCATTGGGAGAAAGCCCAACATATCCTACTTCCGAGTCTTCGGGTCCAAGTGCTACATCTACCGCAAGAAAAGGCTCGGTAAGTTTGAAAGAAGGTGTGATGTTGGTATCTTTCTTGGTTATGCGTCAAACTCAAAAGCATATCGAGTATTCAACCAAACCTCCGGGTTAGTTGAAGAAAGTTGTGATGTTGAGTTTGATGAGACTAATGGCTCCCAAGAGGAGAGTTTTGGTCATGATGATATAGATGATGAGCCTCTACGAGAAGCTATGAAGAACATGACCATAGGAGACATCAAGCCCGAAGTTGAGGAGAACCATGATCAAGGGGGAGCCTCAAGTTCCAACATCAACACCTCCGTGGCGCCTCAAATTGATGAAGAAGAAGAGAAAAATGATTCATTGCCAATGCAAGATTCACATGCCACACAACACCAAGAAGAAGAAGAAGTCCAAGGTCAAGTCCAACCACAAGACGTGCAAGATGCCTCACCACCACCAAGTGCCTCACAACCTCTTATAAGGCATGGGCGCATCTCCAAGGCACATCCGATGGATCAAATCATCGGAAGTCCGTCACGGGGAGTAAGTACTCGTTCTCGCCATGTTGCTTCATTTTGTGAGCACTACTCCTTTGTTTCGTGTGTAGAACCCACAAATATTGAGGAAGCACTCCAAGATCCCAATTGGGTGATGGCTATGCAAGAAGAACTCAACAACTTCACCCGCAATAAAGTTTGGGTATTGGAGGAGCGACCTAAGGACAAGAACGTCATCGGAACGAAGTGGGTGTACCGCAACAAACAAGACGAGAATGGCGTGGTGGTCCGCAACAAGGCAAGGCTTGTGGCCAAGGGTTTTTCACAAGTTGAAGGACTAGATTTTGGAGAGACATTTGCCCCGGTCGCACGGTTAGAAGCTATTCGTATACTCCTAGCTTTTGCTTCACATCACAATATTATGCTTTATCAAATGGATGTGAAAAGTGCCTTCCTCAATGGTTACATTAACGAGCTTGTTTTCGTTGAGCAACCTCCCGGGTTTGAAGATCCGAGGAATCCTAACCATGTGTATAGGTTACACAAGGCGCTCTACGGGCTCAAGCAAGCTCCTAGGGCATGGTATGAACGTCTTAGGGATTTCCTAGTCATGCAAGGATTCAAGATCGGGAGGGTGGATACTACACTTTTCACCAAGGACATCAACGGGGATTTATTTCTTTGTCAAATTTACGTTGATGACATTATTTTTGGCTCAACTAACAAATCTCTTAGTCTTGAGTTTGGCACCATGATGTCTAGGGAGTTCGAGATGTCAATGATTGGAGAACTCAATTTCTTCCTAGGATTTCAAGTCAAGCAACTTCAAGAGGGGACTTTCATCTACCAAGAAAAGTACACCAAAGACCTCTTGAAGAAGTTTGAAATGGAAGATTGCAGCTCAAGAAGCACTCCAATGGCAACAAATTGTCATCTCGACGCGGACATGGACGGTAAACCTATTGATCAATCTCATTACCGTTCCATGATTGGTTCATTATTATATCTTACCGCATCTAGGCCCGATATCATGTTTAGTGTGTGCTTGTGTGCTCGCTTTCAAGCAGCACCTAAAGAATCGCATCGTAAGGCGGTCTTTAGGATACTTAGGTATGTCAAGCATACCCCAAGTGTAGGTTTGTGGTACCCCAAGAACGCTAGTTTTCATCTCTTGGGTTACTCGGATTCGGACTTTGCCGGATGCCGTGTGGATCGCAAGAGTACATCCGGTGGGTGCCACTTACTTGGGCGTTCCCTAGTATCTTGGTCGAGCAAAAAGCAAAACTCCGTGGCTTTGTCCACCGCGGAGGCAGAGTATATAGCGGCCGGTGCATGTTGTGCCCAAATTCTATATATGAAGCAAACCCTTTTGGACTTTGGAATTAAGTTTGATTGTGTGCCTCTCCTTTGTGACAATGAAAGTGCGGTTAAGATAGCTAGAAACCCCGTTCAACACTCCCGCACTAAGCACATTGATATTCGCCATCACTTCTTGCGGGACCATGAGGCTAAAGGAGACATCTCTTTGCAAGGTGTAAGGTCCGAAGAACAATTGGCGGATATCTTCACTAAACCACTTGATGAGAAAACTTTTTCTAGACTGAGAAGTGAATTAAATGTGCTAGATGCATCTAACGTCATGTAAGTTACCATGTTCATGTAAGGTTGCATATCAAATAGGTCTTGTCTAACTCCCAAAGGATAGGGGCAAGCTAGAAATAGCTTTTCCTGAGGAAGCCTTTGGCAGGTTTATGTGGCGGACCGGAATCCGCTCATCCAGGATCGCAGAGGGTGATGCCGCGCGATGCGACACCCGACAGCACACGTCATAAGAACACAATATATTACATGGGAAAAACAACTGAAACTGTACAAATAAGTACAAACTTCAGTTACAATTATTGTTCTATTACACAGCGGAAGACTACACTATACAACTCACGCCCGCCTATTTAGCAAAAGTCGGTTGCCCAGCCCTAGGGCAACCCACACTAGCTGCACTCCTCAGCTCAGCGCGGCGTGTACGGCTCCCACTCAGCCGTGGTCCCCGACGGAGGGTAACCCTCGCCGGTGGACTCGTACTCCGAGTCCGTGGGTGGCTCCTCACCTGAAAAACACTTAAGCAGCAACCGTGAGCACGAAGGCTCAGCAAGGCTTAACCGACTCACCTAAGCATGAAACTCTACATGAGGTGTACAATGGACATAGGATATTAACATTTCAGCAAAACGACACGCCTACAAGTTCATCCTTAGTTCATCTTTTAGCAACAAGTTAACAGTTCATGAAATCTGAAATTTAGTAAGCAGTATTTGGTGGCACACATGTAGCAATACAATTATATCAATCAGCATCATTGAATCAACATATTTCATCCATTAGTCTACGTTACGACGCAGTGAACAAGCAGTACTCGTCACCGCGAGGGACGGCGAATCGACTCGATATACACCTGCAGGGAAAACCCAAAGAGCACGTCACGTACGCCCACCCGTGGAGCTGCACAGCACGCTCACTCGATGTCGTACGGGACAACCTTTCACCCAACAGCCCAAACGTCGAACCGGTCGCACCGAAACGAGCAGGAGGTTCCCCACACGGAGCATCTCTCTATGCCCGTTGGCAGATTTCCACCTTGCTGCCCTCAACCTACACCTATAAATCGGTGTGCTATGCCTCGACGCCCGGAGGTTTAGGCTACATCGGTTTATCGGGGCCCATATATCCGATATGCCTTCGGTACGTTCAATACTTGTTCAGCAGGGCCGCACACGGATCGGTCCTCAATCGACACGGGCAGGGCTGCGCACACAAGACTCTCTCTTGCTGCGCCCTAGCCCCTGCCTAGTCTCATCTTCATTACTAAAGTGATCTCACATCACTCAACCGAACCCGTGTGTCCCCAGCCTATCTCGCGAGTAGATTCCAACTACTCGACTTGTACCGAAGTCCTATGAATCATTAAGCATAGCCTGTCTACTCGAGGTCTTAGACACTACCCTCACTCTTTTAGGAACCTTTGGTTATGCAAGTGGGGTTCCATTCATCCTACACCTAATGCACAATCATACTTCACACGACTCATGTAAACAAAGGAAAACTTATAAAAAGGTTAATGCAAACCGGGGCTTGCCTTGTTGCTGCTGGTCAGGAGTTAGTTCTTCGTCCGGAAGGAGGAAGTCCAGCACTTCCGGAGTCTCTTCTTCAACGGCTACACGTTAATGAAATACTACATGTTAATTTATATGCAAAAGTGAGTTTAGAGTAAGACTTATACTATTGGTTCTAATAACCAGCCTCTAATACCTGGAACTTTGTTTAAGAATTTAAATATGAACTGGTGTTGGTGGTTTGGCTTGGACTTAATCACATGGTTAAATGCTAAGTGGTTTTCCCCCCTTTTCCATATTAATCCCTTAAGTGGGTAAACAGGACAGGGGTGATCTAGAGCTCCAATGGAGCTGAGAATTTTTATGTGAGTTCCTTGTCACAAGAAAATCCTCTGGACCAAACATTAGCACTTTTCATGGAGTGGTTTGCTCAGAATAATTCTCTTGGCAAATCAGCAAGGAAGAATTAATTCTGAGGTAATACCCCTGTTCATGCTCAACTTAATGAACTACAATTTATATTATAGCTCATAGAGTTTGCATGAATTTTCCTAGCATTTTTGGAGTCAGGGTTTACCCAGAATTGAATTTCCAAGTTTTGGAAATTCTCTGAAAATGTTTCTGTATTCAAATGAACACAGTACCTTCCAATTTGAATTGCTCTGACCAAATCAACTCCAAATGGTCTGAAACTTTTACAGGGGTTTACTAATGTCCTAAAGAACATTCTGGTAAAATTTGGGGATTTTTGGATGAACCAAACTCCCTCTAAAATTCTTTTGCTGAAAAACTTTAAAGAATTTTCCAGAATTAATTAATGGGTTTCATACAAATTGGGTTGCATCTCTGGACAGAGCTAGGTAAGATGAATCCAACCCAATTTGAATCACTAAATTTGGAGCTTCCTAGCCAAGGTTATGGATTTCTAAAGTTTGAGCTAATCCCTGAATTATTTTCCTACCGAAAATCCCCTCCCGCGCTAAACCAGAGGCTGACAGCGGGGCCCGCCCATTTAAATTGAACTAACCGCACGCTCGCGCGCGATTAACACAGGGGCTGACAGGTGGGGCCGCGCCCTTCGTCTACCTCCCGGCGTCGCCGCCCCGAGCCGCCGGAGCTCCGGCGAGGTCAGCGTTCCCGGCGATCTAGCTCACCGGAGCCGACGAAACTCGCCGCCCCCACGTAATCTCGGGTGCTGAACCCGCTGGACACCATGTCGCCACCGGCTAACCGCCCTAGCTCGCCGGCGACGAGCCCTATGCCTCTGTGCTACCTCGGCAATGTGTTCCCGCCCTTCTGACCGTTTTCTTTGTGCGCTAATCGCGTCGCCACACTCAAGGAAACCTCGGGAAACTCGGCATGAGCTCTGTTGGGCCCTAAACGGCCGGCAACCCAGACCCCACCGGCGACCCCCTCCTCCGCCATACTGTCCTAGGGTGAACTTAGGGTTCTGGCGGTGATTTCCTTCCGGTTTTCGAACGAGAAGGGTCGCCAGAACCTCTAGATGCTCTCTCACAGCTCCGTTCGGCCTCCCACCCACTATGCTTCCCAAATTTCTGCTAAACCTAATCGGGTCCCGAAAGGAGCTACTCGCCCTAAACTGAGAAATTCTCCGCGCACAGAGGTCGAACCTTGGAACGGTTTGCGCGGTGGTCTTGAGGACGATCTAGCGCTCCACTTTCCTATGGAGGTCGAAGCCGGGAGATGATCACAGCTGGGGTGGCACACGATCGGAGCTCGGGCGACTAGGCTGCTGGTTACAGAACTTCGCGAGAATCAGTAACTCGCCGGCGGTCTCGGGCCTTTTATAGGCTCCTGAGGCCAGGGGAGAGCGCGACACCTGCTGTGCCACCTCCTCTGCCGAAGCAGGAGCTGGCCGGCCGAGGTGGTCGGTCGCCGCCGCTGGCTGCAGCTGGCGAGCGCGCTCGGTCGAGGAGTCGGCTGAAGAGACTTCGGTGCTAAGTCTACTGACCAGTGGGCCTCCCCTCTAACTCTTTTGTTTTTTCCAATTTTCTGAATTCTGTTGTGCCAAAATATCCTCAGCTACTCACAATTTAATGTGAGACTTAGTCACCAAGTCTTTGTTTGAATTTGAATTCTCAAATTCAAACTTTGTTTGGTTAAATTTGCTTCCTATTTAAACTGAAACTCAAATTCAGTTTTGAATCCTTGCAAATTTAGCTCTTGACAAGATGAGCTCCAATGGAGATGAAATTTGGTGGGTTTACTCAGAAAAATGTGCTGAGTATAGATATGGAGCTAACTTTTGAATTTGGGTGATGAAAGTTGCTGCAATTTGAATTTACATTCAAATTGGCCTCTTTTTGAAATAACCCAAAAGTGCCTCAAAAATTGTTGAATTTGCATGAGCTTTGGACTGAACCTTCCCAAGACTTTTCAAATCCTAGGGTGAGCTCAACCTCTCATGTTCATGTGCAGAAACCCTACTTTGTGAAAGTGAAGGCTTTCCCTTCTACTCACTCCTTTGAGGGAGGTCACTTGCTCTTCACAATATTTCACAATCTACCCACAACAAAACTGTTGTGTTGTGAGGTGCATAAAATTTTTTACAAGTCCCTTTTCTTGGGCTTTTACATCCCTCCCCCCTTAAAAGAATCTCGTCCCGAGATTATAAAAGAAGAGATAGCGATGTAATAGGGACTTACCCGTGTTGAGAAGCCATGAACTCCGGGTAGTTTGAGCGAAGGAACTCCTCGCTCTCCCACGTTGCTTCCTCGGCGGTGTGGTTACTCCAGAGTATTTTGTAGAACCATAACGTTCTGCTACGCGTGGTCCTGGCTTTCTCATCAAGAATTCCCACCGGATATTCATCATATGTTAAATCCGGTTTCAGCTCGCCGATGTCTTCGGTAGGAACAGCAGTTGTATGCTTCAAGCATTTCCGCAGTTGCGAAACATGGAAAATATCATGGATACCAGTCAGAGATGCCGGTAACTCCAATCGATACGCTGCTGGTCCACACTTCTCGGTGATAGCGTAGGGTCCAATGAAACGGGGAGCGAGCTTTCCCTTCACACCGAATCGGTGCACGCCCTTCATTGGAGACACGCGGAGGTACACGTGTTCCCCAACGTCAAAGTGCAACGGCCTACGCCTCTTATCAGCGTAGCTCTTCTGTCGGGATTGAGCGGCCTTCAAATTGGCTTGAATTGTCCGAACGCGCTCCTCGGCGTCGTTCACCACATCAACCCCGAATGTGACCCTTTCACCGGACTCGCACCAATTTAATGGGGTGCGGCATTTACGACCATAGAGAGCTTCGTAAGGTGCCATTTTGATACTCGCCTGATAACCGTTGTTGTACGAGAATTCCGCCAAGGGTAGGTGATCATCCCAGTTCCTACCATGGTGGATGGCACATGCTCTCAACATGTCTTCCAGGACTTGATTCACCCTTTCTGTCTGACCATCGGTCTGAGGGTGATAGGCGGAGCTCCTGATCAACTTAGTACCCAATGCAGCGTGTAGCTGCTCCCAAAAGCGAGATACAAATAATGCACCTCGATCTGAGACAATGGTCTTGGGTACCCCGTATAGGCATAGAATCTTTGCTATGTATAGCTCCGCATATTTGCCGGCATTGTAACGTGTATTCACCGGAATGAAGTGAGCCGTCTTGGTTAACCGATCAACGATTACCCATATGGAATCATGCTTGTTGGCGGTTAGGGGTAATCCCACAATAAAATCCATGCTCACATCTTCCCATTTCCATGCCGGAATCTTCAGGGGTTGCAGCAGCCCTGATTTCTTCATGTGATCAGCTTTCACTCGTCTACACGTATCGCACTCGGATACGTACTTAGCTACCTCCCGCTTCATCCGTGTCCACCAAAATTTCTTTTTCAAATCTTGGTACATTTTGTTGCTGCCCGGATGAATGGAGTATTTGGACAAGTGAGCTTCATCGAGGATCTTTTTCCTCAACTTCACATCTCGGGGTACGACTATGCGGTCATTGAACCACAACGTCCCCTCACCATCTTTCCGGAAACATTTGATCTCCCCATTGTCAATTCGCCTCCGGAGATGTGCCATGCCTTTATCATTTTTCTGAGCTGAAATGATGTCCTCCCTAATAGTAGGGACGAGGGCAAGGTTGTACAGCGATCCATAAGGAACCAAGTATAAACTTGGCTCTTCCTCCTCCACCGGTGTAATGGTGAGGTGATGGACATGTGATTTTCGACTCAGCGCGTCGGCAACCACATTCGCCTTGCCGGGGTGGTAATGGATCTCTATCTCATAATCTTTGATCAGTTCTAACCACCTCCTCTGCCTCATGTTCAGCTCCTTCTGGGTGAAAATGTATTTCAAGCTCTTGTGGTCGGTGTAGAGATGCACCAAGTTCCCCAGGAGATAGTGCCTCCACATTTTCAGCGCCAACACCACGGCAGCAAGTTCAAGATCGTGAGTCGGGTAGTGCTGCTCATGGTTCCGAAGTTGGCGTGAGCCATAAGCGACCACACGTCCGTCCTGCATCAACACGCAGCCGAGCCCAATACCGGACGCGTCACAATACACGTCGAAGGGCTTCGTTGTATCCGGCTGAGCTAATACCGGGGCTGTTGTGAGATGCTTCACCAGTGTTCGGAACGCTCCTTCACACGCCGTGTTCCAAACATATTTTGTCCCTTTCTTCAGCAACTCTGTCATCGGCTTAGCGAGCTTGGAGAAACTTGGAATGAATCTCCGGTAGTATCCCGCTAACCCGAGGAAGCTTCTGACTTCATGGACTGAAGTGGGAGCTTTCCATTTCAGCACTTGCTCTATTTTACTTGGGTCAACCGCAATGCCTTCAGCTGAGATGATATGTCCCAAGAACGGCACTTGGCTGATCCAAAATTCGCATTTGCTGAACTTGGCATAGAGTTTGTGGTCTCGCAATCGTTGAAGAACGATCCGCAAGTGTTCGGCATGTTCAGCTTCGGTCTTGGAGTAAACCAAGATGTCGTCGATGAACACTACCACGAACTTGTCCAGCTCCGGCATGAACACCGAGTTCATGAGATACATGAAATGGGCTGGAGCATTTGTGAGACCAAAGGACATGACGAGATATTCGTATAAGCCGTATCTCGTCGAGAACGCCGTCTTCGGAATATCCTCCGCACGGATCTTGATCTGATGATATCCAGAGCGAAGGTCCATCTTTGAGAATACACTTGCCCCCACAAGTTGATCAATCAAGATGTCAATACGGGGCAGTGGGTACTTATTCTTGATGGTGACGGCGTTGAGCGGCCGGTAATCCACACACAGCCTCAGGGTCTCATCCTTCTTCTTCACGAATAGCGCCGAGCATCCCCAAGGCGAGGAACTCGGCCTAATGAAACCCTTGCTCAACAGATCATTGAGCTGTTCTTTCAGTTCCGCCAGCTCATTTGGAGCCATCTTGTATGGTCTCCGTGATATGGGCGTAGTCCCGGGTGCGAGCTCAATCTTGAACTCGACATCCCGCTCAGGTGGCATGCCCGGAAGATCATCCGGGAACACATCAGGATACTCCCGGACTACGGGGATGTCTTCTAACTTGAGAACTTCCGCATTATTAATTGCTAAAACTTCCCGGACTGGCGTGTCTAACACCATGGAATGCGGACGGTGGAATGGAGAATTTAAGTGAACCGTCCGTGTCCGAGTCTCTAGGACAGCGCCATGGTATTGCAGCCATGACATCCCTAAGATTGCATCAATCTTTTGTCCCATAAGGATTATCAAGGTGGTGGGATATAGTTTCCCACCTAAGCACAGAGGTGCCTTTGGAATCATCATATTAGCCGAAATCTTCCCTCCCGGTGAGCATATCATATAAGTGCAGTCGGTTGGGAAGACTTGCAATTGATGTTTAGCCACATAGGATGCACTTATAAAGCTGTGGGTTGCACCCGAATCAAATAATATGGCGATGGCTTGATGGTTGAGAGTAAACGTACCCGCCAGCACGTTGTCTCCCTCTGGGGCGTCCTCACTGTCGAGGTTGCGGACACCCCCAGTCCGCTGACCAACCTTCTTCACCGGAGGTCGGCCTCGAGCACCGCCCTGGAACTGGGCTTGCCCGCTGCTCTGCTGCCCCTGGGGACAGTCCTTCGCAAAGTGGCCCGCCTGGCCACACGTGAAGCAGGTGAAACGGGGCGGTCCCCCGCTGATCGGTGGACGGAAACCTGGGGCGCGTTGTGGCGGTGGAAACGCCCGGGGTACCGTCTGCTGCTGCTGCTGTCTTGGTGGTGGCATCGGCGGACGGAACGGAGGTGCCTGAAAGGGACGTCCCCCGAACCGTTGCGGTCGCGCCGGTGGTTGCCACTGCTGCCCGGATGGTGTCCGATACACCATACGGTACTTCTGGGGAGCGCCACTCCCACCGCTGCTAGGTGGAGCGCTGCGCTTCCTCTGCTCAGCTGCTAACTCCCGCTGAGCGTCCTCTTGCATGATGGCGGCATTGACTAGGTCGTTGAATGTGCCGCGGTTCCATTGTACGAGGTGGGTCTTCATTTCGGGATGTAACCCCCGATAGAAGTGCTCCCTCTTCTTCTCCTCCGTGGAGATGTAGTCTGACGCATACTGCGCCAGATGGTTGAAGGCACGGGAGTAGTCGTGGGCACTCCTCCCGCCCTGCTTCAGTTCCAAAAATTCTTGGAACTTTCTCTTCATTATTCCGGGAGGAATGTGATAGGCGCGGAACGCCTCCCGGAACTCTGGCCATTCCACGGCATGGCCAGCCGGACGTGAGGCGACATAATTCGCCCACCACGCACCAGCGGCACCGTGGAGCTGCTGTGCTGCGAACAGCGTCTTCTGCCGCTCCGTACACTGGAGCAGCCCGAACTTGGACTCGATAGTCCGCAGCCAGTTGTCCGCCTCCAGTGGTTCTTCGGCTTCGGTGAACACTGGAGGGTGCGTACTCATGAAATCCGAGTACGACACTTCGCGGGGCTCACGAGGCCCTCGCTCTTGACGTCCTCCCGCCTGGGACGTATTCTGCACGATCGTGCGGAGCAGGTCGGTCTGCTCCTCACGACCTCCCACCAATGCCGCTATCACATCCGCTAGAGTAAGCGGAGGCGGCGGTGGTGGCTGCTGCTGCGGGGTGCTGTCGTAGGCCGGTGGCTGGGAGTCATCGCCTCCACCTTGGCTAGAGCCACCAACCTCGTGCGTGGTCCTAGTACGAACCATCTGCAACCGTACGACATTAACCATCAGTTCCGCAACATTTTGCATGCAGTCCAATAGAACTGGGCGTAAAAACATTATGACAACCAAACGTGCGAAATATCTCGTAAGTAGATAATGTAATAACTTTGCACAAGCTACACCATTACCAGACCAAACACAAGTTAGTTTAATCCAACTTGATGAACCCCCTGTTTGGAAGCTCAACATAACTGGGTTTGGTCTCTACGAGACATTATTATTGCGTTGTCATCACGTATAACACCCTTAGGGTACGACACCCTCTCCAATGAGCTCAACTGTCATTCTTCTGTCAGAATGACCAGTTTCTACCTATCCCATGTTTTGATCTGGTTCTGTGCATTTTCATGACTCAAGTTGAATAACAAAGTTAAAGTTAACTTTAGTATCTTTCCAACGAGTATGCATTTGCCCCCAGATCAGATTTGGCTAAAAAGTTATGCTAATTCAAAGTCAGCAGAATTTCTGGAAGAATTTTAACAGCACCTCCCTTGGAAGTGGCTGTCTTCAACCCTAATTCTCCCTAATTTCTGTGCTGAAACTTCAGAAACTTTGAATTGCAAAGATGTCACACATCTTCTACTCTTTCTAAGCGTGTATTATATGACAATTTTAGATTTTTCTACTGGGAGTTATATTTGAAAAACATATCAGTTCAGAGGATGTTTTACTCTGCCCTGGTTCTGGACAGTTTACATTCCTCTGGGATTTCAGCCATCTTAAGGCGAGTTTCAGCTCTGGAAGTCTACAACAAAGTTGTAGAGTACTTGAATACCTTTCCAGAGCTATATAGCACACCTCCCTGGGCTAAAAGACCTGTGAGTTATGCCCTGTTGAAGATCAGCAAACATGCTGCCCAAAACAGAGCACTCTGTTTTTCAGTCTCTTTTGGAACTACACTCATCACCATCCCATTCTTATACCCAACCAGGGTCCTAACTGTTGAACCTATAGATTTTAATTCTTTGTCATCATTATACTCATGCATATGCCTACAATGTCTCGGTACTACGTTCCTCACAAAAGAAAATCCTAACCGGATCATACCGGCATATACGTCTCGAGTGTGGCACTAAACGGTCTCTCGCACACGTTTTCTACATGGATACATACGTGGTTAGTACCTGCAGAAGACCACACAATGATGGTGCACTCAAAGTTTGTTCATTTCAGGCAGTTCCATATCTAAAAGTAATTACAAACGCCCGTATCATTTCCATACGGCCGTCCTTGAGCTAAGTCACGTCTCAAGGCACGTGATCGTGTTTCAACACCACACGACGGGGAACCCGAGTATGTCATGAACGGGTCGTCACGGTTGGGAATGTTATCAACCCAACAGATACCACCTACTGCCCTGCAGGGCACGCCGATGGCAAGCGCTGCGTATGTCCTCCTGGGCTATTCCCAGACGAACACACTCTCGCGTTACTGACCACGCGATGGGGTCTCCACTTACTTGCCTAATGCACGCTAGGGATCAGCGTTGCATATGAACTCAGGGACATGAAGAGTCCAAGAGCTTCATATTGACATCTCACACCGAGCTGTGAGATCAATCCCTGAACCACGTTCCTCGTCAGGGAGAGCTAACCGAAATTGAACCGCTTTCGGTGGCGTTCCTTACCATACTTACCAGAGCGTAGGTGCGTCGTTACATAATTGAAATTCAGAATTATAACACATAAGTTAGTCTTTGCCACTTTAAGTAACTATGCTAATATAGTCCTTACTTGGGCAACTACCGAATCCTCACCGTATACCTAAGTTTTTCCCATAATGCAGTCCTTTAGTACTGTGCTATCCCCACTGCAGCTCTGATACCAGGCTGTGGCGGACCGGAATCCGCTCATCCAGGATCGCAGAGGGTGATGCCGCGCGATGCGACACCCGACAGCACACGTCATAAGAACACAATATATTACATGGGAAAAACAACTGAAACTGTACAAATAAGTACAAACTTCAGTTACAATTATTGTTCTATTACACAGCGGAAGACTACACTATACAACTCACGCCCGCCTATTTAGCAAAAGTCGGTTGCCCAGCCCTAGGGCAACCCACACTAGCTGCACTCCTCAGCTCAGCGCGGCGTGTACGGCTCCCACTCAGCCGTGGTCCCCGACGGAGGGTAACCCTCGCCGGTGGACTCGTACTCCGAGTCCGTGGGTGGCTCCTCACCTGAAAAACACTTAAGCAGCAACCGTGAGCACGAAGGCTCAGCAAGGCTTAACCGACTCACCTAAGCATGAAACTCTACATGAGGTGTACAATGGACATAGGATATTAACATTTCAGCAAAACGACACGCCTACAAGTTCATCCTTAGTTCATCTTTTAGCAACAAGTTAACAGTTCATGAAATCTGAAATTTAGTAAGCAGTATTTGGTGGCACACATGTAGCAATACAATTATATCAATCAGCATCATTGAATCAACATATTTCATCCATTAGTCTACGTTACGACGCAGTGAACAAGCAGTACTCGTCACCGCGAGGGACGGCGAATCGACTCGATATACACCTGCAGGGAAAACCCAAAGAGCACGTCACGTACGCCCACCCGTGGAGCTGCACAGCACGCTCACTCGATGTCGTACGGGACAACCTTTCACCCAACAGCCCAAACGTCGAACCGGTCGCACCGAAACGAGCAGGAGGTTCCCCACACGGAGCATCTCTCTATGCCCGTTGGCAGATTTCCACCTTGCTGCCCTCAACCTACACCTATAAATCGGTGTGCTATGCCTCGACGCCCGGAGGTTTAGGCTACATCGGTTTATCGGGGCCCATATATCCGATATGCCTTCGGTACGTTCAATACTTGTTCAGCAGGGCCGCACACGGATCGGTCCTCAATCGACACGGGCAGGGCTGCGCACACAAGACTCTCTCTTGCTGCGCCCTAGCCCCTGCCTAGTCTCATCTCCATTACTAAAGTGATCTCACATCACTCAACCGAACCCGTGTGTCCCCAGCCTATCTCGCGAGTAGATTCCAACTACTCGACTTGTACCGAAGTCCTATGAATCATTAAGCATAGCCTGTCTACTCGAGGTCTTAGACACTACCCTCACTCTTTTAGGAACCTTTGGTTATGCAAGTGGGGTTCCATTCATCCTACACCTAATGCACAATCATACTTCACACGACTCATGTAAACAAAGGAAAACTTATAAAAAGGTTAATGCAAACCGGGGCTTGCCTTGTTGCTGCTGGTCAGGAGTTAGTTCTTCGTCCGGAAGGAGGAAGTCCAGCACTTCCGGAGTCTCTTCTTCAACGGCTACACGTTAATGAAATACTACATGTTAATTTATATGCAAAAGTGAGTTTAGAGTAAGACTTATACTATTGGTTCTAATAACCAGCCTCTAATACCTGGAACTTTGTTTAAGAATTTAAATATGAACTGGTGTTGGTGGTTTGGCTTGGACTTAATCACATGGTTAAATGCTAAGTGGTTTTCCCCCCTTTTCCATATTAATCCCTTAAGTGGGTAAACAGGACAGGGGTGATCTAGAGCTCCAATGGAGCTGAGAATTTTTATGTGAGTTCCTTGTCACAAGAAAATCCTCTGGACCAAACATTAGCACTTTTCATGGAGTGGTTTGCTCAGAATAATTCTCTTGGCAAATCAGCAAGGAAGAATTAATTCTGAGGTAATACCCCTGTTCATGCTCAACTTAATGAACTACAATTTATATTATAGCTCATAGAGTTTGCATGAATTTTCCTAGCATTTTTGGAGTCAGGGTTTACCCAGAATTGAATTTCCAAGTTTTGGAAATTCTCTGAAAATGTTTCTGTATTCAAATGAACACAGTACCTTCCAATTTGAATTGCTCTGACCAAATCAACTCCAAATGGTCTGAAACTTTTACAGGGGTTTACTAATGTCCTAAAGAACATTCTGGTAAAATTTGGGGATTTTTGGATGAACCAAACTCCCTCTAAAATTCTTTTGCTGAAAAACTTTAAAGAATTTTCCAGAATTAATTAATGGGTTTCATACAAATTGGGTTGCATCTCTGGACAGAGCTAGGTAAGATGAATCCAACCCAATTTGAATCACTAAATTTGGAGCTTCCTAGCCAAGGTTATGGATTTCTAAAGTTTGAGCTAATCTCTGAATTATTTTCCTACCGAAAATCCCCTCCCGCGCTAAACCAGAGGCTGACAGCGGGGCCCGCCCATTTAAATTGAACTAACCGCGCGCTCGCGCGCGATTAACACAGGGGCTGACAGGTGGGGCCGCGCCCTTCGTCTACCTCCCGGCGTCGCCGCCCCGAGCCGCCGGAGCTCCGGCGAGGTCAGCGTTCCCGGCGATCTAGCTCACCGGAGCCGACGAAACTCGCCGCCCCCACGTAATCTCGGGTGCTGAACCCGCTGGACACCATGTCGCCACCGGCTAACCGCCCTAGCTCGCCGGCGACGAGCCCTATGCCTCTGTGCTACCTCGGCAATGTGTTCCCGCCCTTCTGACCGTTTTCTTTGTGCGCTAATCGCGTCGCCACACTCAAGGAAACCTCGGGAAACTCGGCATGAGCTCTGTTGGGCCCTAAACGGCCGGCAACCCAGACCCCACCGGCGACCCCCTCCTCCGCCATACTGTCCTAGGGTGAACTTAGGGTTCTGGCGGTGATTTCCTTCCGGTTTTCGAACGAGAAGGGTCGCCAGAACCTCTAGATGCTCTCTCACAGCTCCGTTCGGCCTCCCACCCACTATGCTTCCCAAATTTCTGCTAAACCTAATCGGGTCCCGAAAGGAGCTACTCGCCCTAAACTGAGAAATTCTCCGCGCACAGAGGTCGAACCTTGGAACGGTTTGCGCGGTGGTCTTGAGGACGATCTAGCGCTCCACTTTCCTATGGAGGTCGAAGCCGGAAGATGATCACAGCTGGGGTGGCACACGATCGGAGCTCGGGCGACTAGGCTGCTGGTTACAGAACTTCGCGAGAATCAGTAACTCGCCGGCGGTCTCGGGCCTTTTATAGGCTCCTGAGGCCAGGGGAGAGCGCGACACCTGCTGTGCCACCTCCTCTGCCGAAGCAGGAGCTGGCCGGCCGAGGTGGTCGGTCGCCGCCGCTGGCTGCAGCTGGCGAGCGCGCTCGGTCGAGGAGTCGGCTGAAGAGACTTCGGTGCTAAGTCTACTGACCAGTGGGCCTCCCCTCTAACTCTTTTGTTTTTTCCAATTTTCTGAATTCTGTTGTGCCAAAATATCCTCAGCTACTCACAATTTAATGTGAGACTTAGTCACCAAGTCTTTGTTTGAATTTGAATTCTCAAATTCAAACTTTGTTTGGTTAAATTTGCTTCCTATTTAAACTGAAACTCAAATTCAGTTTTGAATCCTTGCAAATTTAGCTCTTGACAAGATGAGCTCCAATGGAGATGAAATTTGGTGGGTTTACTCAGAAAAATGTGCTGAGTATAGATATGGAGCTAACTTTTGAATTTGGGTGATGAAAGTTGCTGCAATTTGAATTTACATTCAAATTGGCCTCTTTTTGAAATAACCCAAAAGTGCCTCAAAAATTGTTGAATTTGCATGAGCTTTGGACTGAACCTTCCCAAGACTTTTCAAATCCTAGGGTGAGCTCAACCTCTCATGTTCATGTGCAGAAACCCTACTTTGTGAAAGTGAAGGCTTTCCCTTCTACTCACTCCTTTGAGGGAGGTCACTTGCTCTTCACAATATTTCACAATCTACCCACAACAAAACTGTTGTGTTGTGAGGTGCATAAAATTTTTTACAAGTCCCTTTTCTTGGGCTTTTACAGTTTAAACTTGGCAAGATAGATTTACATTACGCCTTGCATGATTCCTGCCATATAGACTTGCACTCATTCAATATCTTGCATTATTTTGGTTGGCATTGCATACGGTAGATTGTCACAAAGGGAAACCACATCATGAGAAGGAGACTTGTTCAAAATGCAATAGCTCAACTCATATGATGTGGATAGAGCAAAATTCTAAAGGTACATGCTTTAAAGAGATAGAAATTCTCTACACTATAGCTCACAAAGCATGGGCCTTACATTTTCATGGTTTCACTCCTAACCCTGTGTGTTCTCTTTGCTTAAGGGCTTAGCCAATATGTGGCACTATATTTAAGGCCTTATATTAGAGGTTAGGAGTTGCCCAAAAAGTCCTAAGACCAATCCTTATCTTTGTGTGCTTAAGTCCAAGGACATATATGGGCAGTCTTAGATTTTCTGCAGTCATCGGATTATCCGATGCTAGGGCCAGCAGATCATCGGATCAATTGGTGCTTCAGCTCAGTGCTCAGATCAAGTCAGATGTCACAAATCAACCGATGAGTTCTTTTCAGAAGGCATCGGAGCATCCGATGTTCAGCCTTCCTGGTGCCCTGCAGAAATCGACCAATGATCGTCACGTCAACATCGGATCATCCGGTGTTCAAAGAGAGTCTTTGGAACAGCTCTCTGTTGAACTCGACCGATGCATCCTCCGATGATCATCGGTCCATCCGGTGTTTTATTTGCGGCTAGGGTTTGCCCGTACAGTTTAAAAGCGGGGGGTCGGCCACCGATCGTTTTTTCCCTTCTTCTTTCCCGAGCTCCGCTGCCGCCCGACGCCCTCGCCGCCGTCCTCACGCCTCTCCTGCGCCGCCGCCTCCCTGCCGCAGCCGCCTCCCTTCGGCCGTCGCCGCCCTCCTGCCGCAGCCGCCGCCGCCTCCCTGCCGCAGCCGCCGCCGCCTCCCTGCCGCAGCCACCTCCCTTCGGCCGTCGCCGCCTTCCTGCTGCAGCCGCCGCCGGCTCCCTGCCGCAGCCGCCGCCGCCTCCCTGCCGCAGCCGCCTCCCTTCGGCCGCCGCCGCCTCCCTGCCGCCGTCGCTTCCCAGGTGCCTCCTCCGCCACCTCCCACGCACAACTGCCTCTCCCGCGCACGCCGCCTCCCGCGCGCGCCGTCTCCCCTCCACCACTTGCCGCCGGCACGCATCACCCTCTCCGCTAGGGTTTCGCCGTGGTTCACCGATTCGTCGATAAGGTTTGCTCCGTGCCGCACGACTCCTTTCGTTGTTTTCGTCGTGCACCTTCACCGTCGCTAACCCTAGCTCTCAAATTGCATCAAGATGGGTCGCGATCGCAAAGGAAAGGGCAAGGCTATTGAGGAGCCCGCCGCGAAGAATCGCAAAATGTCCAAGGACACTCGTCGTGCGGAGTTGGCCGCTCGCGCCGCCAAGGAGCGTGAGCGCGGCCATCGCGGTTCCTTACGGATCCGCGAGTCCCGGCAGAGGCAGGAGCAGCCTCCGATCCAGCCGGTGCCTCCCGAGGGCTCCGACGAGGAGGAGACCGAGGTGCCGCCACTCATCCGCCGGCGCACCCCGAGGACTCGTGGGGGTGGACAGACCCCTACGGCGAGTCGGCGTCCCTCTGCGGCTGACCGCGCCGAGGACAGAGAGGCCGAAAGGGCCATCCACCTGATGGACACAGCTGTCCGTGTTGCCGAGGATGTCAGACTCACCGACTACAGGAAGACGAAGGCTAGGCAACTAAAGAAGCTCAGATGGTCAGTGATCCTTGAGGAGTGGTTCCCGCGGCCTAGGGACTCTCGAGTTGACTCCCGTTTCTGGACCCTGACACAGGCGTCCCTGTACGAGACTTACAGGCGTCGGGGTCACAAGCTATTCCAGCATAACAGCATTGACTGGGATCAGCTTGCAGTGGCAGCAGGACACGGGATCAGGCCCCTCCTTGAGAGATACAGAGGACTTGTGGATTTGCTCTCACACCAGAGGAGTGCCTACGTCGAGGAGTGGGTCAGGGTGTTCTACGCGACACTCTACGTCTCTGAGGGCCGTCGCTCGATCCACTTCATGTTCATGGGGCGGATCCACGACGTGTCTCGAGACTTGTTGAGCAGACTGCTCGGTGTGGAGCTTTCTACTACGTGTCTGCACCAGATAGTCTACGGAGACGCAGACCCGCCGAGGAGGCCTCTGACTGGAGGAGTGGCACCGCCTTTCGAGGAGATCAGAGGTCTGTTCACTCAGACGTTCACTCCTGACCAGCCGAGGGTGCCAGCTCTTCTCACCCCAGCAGCCCGGACAGTTCACCACGTCCTCAGGCGTACCCTGCTGCCGAGGTCCGGCTACTTGGAGGGTTTCACGAGCCTTCAGCAGACCATCCTGTTCTATGTGATGAACGGGATGGAGTTCGACATAGTAGACATTCTGATCTGCGAGATGGAGGACGTGATCACCGATGGAGTTGGGATGCTACGACAGCTGGTCTTTGGTCACTGGATCTGTCACCTTCTTCACCAGCTGGTTCCAGAGGACACTCCAGGAGTCTCTCAGCTGACAGAGATGCACGTGACCCGGTTCAGCCACTACCGAGTCCCCACTCCGGGAGACCGCCGCCTTGGCCGTCCCGTCGAGCGTGAGGTACGAGCCAGACTGTCCGAGGAGGACTGGGCAGAGCTGACTCAGGAGGACGCAGAGCTGGCACAGGCAGAGGCTCAGGGAGGAGACCTACAGCACGTGTGGTCGGACAGCGACACCAGCGACAGTGTCGAGGAGTACTTCCCTCCTGCTCCTTCCTCACCGAGGCAGCACGACGCAGAGGCAGGAGGCTCAGCTGCTCCACCACCTTCACCTCCTCCAGTGTCAGAGGCTCAGGTGACTCAGCCGTCAGAGCTCACTGCTTTACTTCAGCGGATGGCTCAGCAGCAGGAGCAGCAGGCAGCTCGACAGGAGGAGCTTCAGAGGCAGCAGCAGGAGATGCAGCTGGAGATCGCCCGTCAGAGGCGAGAGGACACCGACAGGTTCACCAACCTTGTCGATCAGATGACGCGACGCACTCTGGACCAGCAGCAGCAGACTCAGCAGATGCTGTTGGGCATCCTGGGGTTGGTCACCAACCTCTATCAGCAGACAGGAGTCGCTCTTCCACCTCAGCACTCAGGACTCGGTCAGGTTCCAGGTGCACCGTCACTAGCGCCAGCTCCAGTACTGCCGCCGACGCCGTTCCAGTCCTCACCTCTTCCGGCAGTACCTCCACCGGCGCCTGCAGCCTCAGCGGATCCCCCAGCAGCTCCAGCCCCCACAGCAGCTCCAGCTCCAGCTCCCGCTCCAGCTCCAGCACCAGCGACCTCTACCTCCAGCAGCTCCGACGACAGCACCGTCGACGCCGACCGCTTCACCATCGCCAGGAGCGCACCTGAGTCGTAGGCACTCGACTTCCCTTTTTGGTGTCTTGATGCCAAAGGGGGAGAAGAGTTAGAGTCAGGGGGAGGGTTAGCTCAGTTCTAGGGGGAGTGTCTATGTCTACACTTTTGCTACTATATCTGAGATTGTCCTTTTGCTACTTTATTTGAGATTGATCGTTATTATTATTTGCTATTATTGTACTCCGGGTGCTACTCTGTGCTCTTACGCCTTATCGTTTATTATTTGAGCCTTCGAGCCACTTGTGTTGCAAATTTGTACCTGTTATATTTCTCTTTGGAGCATTGTGTTTTAATTCAATTATATGCTCTACTCGTTGTGTTGTCATCAATCACCAAAAAGGGGGAGATTGAAAGCATCTAGGCCCCCGTGAGATATGGTTTTGGTGATTAATGACAACCGTTCGTTATTACTAATGAGTTTGTGGATGCGAGGTTTCACATATATCACATCAACCGTTAATGAACTATCTATTCACACCATCTACTGCTCATTGGATACAAATGGAGACCCCTCAATGATCCATTCTAAGGGGTTATTCGATACTCATAAAAACTAAATGAAGAAATCATACAACGACTCTACTTTATCAAAATTGGCAACACAAGGAGCTCACACCTCATCGTAATATCATTTCAAACAAGTATCAAAGAGGTCACTCGAGAGGATTCTAAAAGATCAACTCAAAACAACTCGAAGCAAACAAGTTGCATTCACCGGATCATCCGATGTCTTGCAAAAAGACTACATCGGTCGAGTTTGAGTTAGTAGAAGAAGAAGACCTTAGAGCCCAGTACACACCGGATCATCCGATGTGAAGGAAGTGGCACATCGGTTGAGTTCACCCGAAGGATGATATCTGAGTTACTCTGAAGATATACACACCGGATCATCCGATGATGAAGTAAGTGTACATCGGTCAAATTCAACAGAGACAATATTTCTGACCCAATTCTGCAGATCAACTCACCGGATCATCCGATGATAAATTGAAGTAATATCGGTCGATTAAAAGATCCAACGGTTATATCCAACGGTCACATCTGACACGTGACATCAGCTAATTTGGAATTCGACCGATGATCATATAAAGGGGTGCATCGGAGGATCCGATGTTAACTGACAAAGTCTGCCCACTTTTCCAACGGCTATCTCGTGTGGGCTGGCTATAAATACCCCTCCAACCGGCCATTTCGACAAGTCTTGATCTCCTGAGCCTCACTACACATTCTCAAGCATCCAAGACCAAGAGCTACCACTTCCACACTTCAAAACCTCTTGTAATCCAACTATAGGTTATATCTAGCTAGAGAGAAGCTTGTGTGCGTCCATTCTTGGTGATTGGAATCTCTAGGCTAGTGAGAGAGAGTGTCTTGGTGACTTCTCTCACCTTGTAAACGTTGGAGGAAGAAGAGATCGTCCCGGAGCTTACCAAGGCATTTGTGGAAGCCCGGAGGATCACTATTGTACAAGGCTTGAGCTCCACCTTGCCGGAGAAGGCAAACGGAGAAAGATATTGGATTCCCTCGTCTTGGTGACTTGGGAGTGGCTATACCCTTCGGTGGGTGCCACAACGTGGACGTAGGAAGATTTTTGTGATCTTACCGAACCACGGGAAAAATCGCCGTGTCTCCGAGTCTCCACGGGAGTTTGCATTTCTCTCCTCACCCCTTACTATTACGCTTTTACTATTCCGCACTTAGCTCTCTTGCTTGCGTAGTTAGTTTGCATAGGGAATTGGGCTTCAACCATTAAAGTTCTAAATTGCTCTAAAATTTAAAAAAAGCCCAATTCACCCCCCCTCTTGGGCGTTTCGATCCTTACAGCGGCGCTGCCGGCGGCGCACGGCGGCGGGAAGCGGCGATCTCGCCGGAAACTTTCGGATCTTCGGGAATTCTTCCTAGAACTGTGATTTTATGGCATAGATCGGTACAGGGGAGGTCGGGGATCTCACCTCGGTGGTTTTCTTGAGCTCGGAGGTCCTGGAAGGTGATCGGCGACGAGGTCCGAGGCGAAACCACGGCGAAGCTCGTCGGCGCTGTGTTTACACCGCAAGTCACCGAGTTTTCTGCACCTGCAAGGTTCCTCGGAGGCGGTGGATCAAGACCAGCGAGTTAGATCGGAAATTCCGAGCTTAGATGGGCCAGAATTCGCCGGAGAAGTCTCGGTTCTCACCGGAGTAAAAACAGCCGATCGCGTGGGAAAAACAAAACGAGGCCAGGGTTTTTATAGAAGGGGGAGGGCGGCGGGGTGGTTTAGATCATGTCCGCGTCGCCTACGAACGGAATTCGGCGGGGATGCGCAGGAATCCGGGTCGGTTTTGATCTGGGGTGAGAGAATCCTGGCGCGGGCGCGAAGTAGAAGAAGGGCTGGCCGGCCCCACCTGTCAGTGGGAGGAAGCGGCGCGCGCGGCTGCGGGCTGGCGCGGCGCTGGTTGGGCCGGCTGGTGGGTTGCGGCCCACTGGCCGGTTTTTTTCTGTTTTCTCTTTTTCTTTTTCTATTTCTTTTCTGATTCGAGTTTAATTTGAATTCAAGTTTGAATTTGAATTTTTGCAAAACATGCAACACGTCCAAAAATTTTTAAATTCCCCTCTTAACATGATTTAGGGTCTTAACAAAATTTTGGGGTGTTACAGCTCTACCCCCCTTAAAAGAAATCTCATCATCGAGATTGGTGTTTCTAAGAAAACAATTCCGGAAATTGTGCCTTGAGCTCATGTTCCCGCTCCCAGGTGGCTTCCTCTTCTGAGTGATGCTTCTACTGCACCTTGCACATCCGGATTCTTTTATTTCTGGTGAGGCGTTCCATTGCCTCCAAAATCTTGTATGGTTGCTCGGCATAAGACAAATCCTCAGCTACATCCACTTCATTCATGGGTAACACCTCTTCAGGCGTCCTCAGGCATTTCTTGAGTTGTGACACATGGAATACATCGTGCACATCCGATAGATGAGCCGGTAACTCTAGTTGATACGCCACTTCGCCTTTCCTTTCCAAAACTTGAAAGGGTCTGATGTATAGAGGTGAAAACTTCCCTTTCACCTTGAACCGACGAAGTCCTCTGATAGGGGACACCTTGAGATAGACATAGTCTCCTACATTGAAAACGAGATCTCTTCTTCGTACATCGGCATAGCTCTTTTGGCGTGTCTGTGCTATCCTCAAATTGTTGCGAATTTCCCTCACCTTCTCCTCGGCTTCTTGTAGTACTTCTGGACCAAACACTTTACTTTCCCCCATTTGGTTCCAAAATAGGGGAGTTCTGCACTTCCTCCCGTACAAAGCTTCAAACGGTGACATCTTCATACTAGCTTGATAGCTGTTGTTATAGGAAAACTCCGCATACGGTAAGTTCTTGTCCCAACTCCGATTGTTTTTTAGTGCACATGGCCTCAGCATATCTTCAAGAATCTGATTGGTTCTCTCCGTCTGCCCGTCGGTTTGGGGATGATAGGCAGAGCTGAAATTCAGATGGGTTCCCATGGTTTCATGCAACTTCTGCCAAAACCTCGAGGTGAACTGTGTCCCTCGATCCGACACAATCTTCTTTGGCACTCCATGGTAACACACGATCCTTGACATGTACAGCTCTGCCAATTTGGATCCGCTGTAGTTTTCTTTCACGGGGATGAAATGAGCTACCTTGGTTAGCCTATCAATGATGACCCATATCGAATCATATCCTGATTGGGTTCTAGGCAATCCAACGATGAAATCCATGCTGATTTCTTCCCATTTCCATTCAGGCACTTTGAGTGGTTGCAATAATCCCACGGGTCGTTGATGTTCTGCTTTCACCAACTGACATGTGTCACATAGGGCAACATGTTTCGCGACATCTCGCTTCATACCATACCACCAATACCTGCTCTTAAGGTCCTGATACATTTTCGTACTCCCAGGATGAATGGAATAGTCAGAATCATGAGCCTCCTTTAGAATCAATTCACGGATCTCCTTTACTTCTGGCACACAGATTCTTTTCCCGTGCCACACCGTTCCTTGTTCATCTTCTCTAAAACCCAGAGCTTTATTTTCCTTGATGAGTTGTCTAATTTCTTGTATCTTCTCATCATTCTTTTGACCCTCGCGTATGTCTCGCTCTAGTGTGGAGTCCACTTCCATGGCGATGGCTTCACCACTATTTACTAGACATAGATTGAGCCTTATAACCTCGTCCTTCAATTCTGCAGGCATGTCCTTCAAGCTCAACTTATTGACCTGCACTTTCAGACTCAAAGCATCGGCCACGACGTTTGCTTTCCTAGGATGATAGTTGATGCCTACATCAAAGTCATTGATTAGCTCTAACCATCTCCTTTGTCTGAGGTTGAGGTCTGGCTGTGTGAATATGTACTTCAAACTCTTATGATCCGTATATATCTCGGTCCTCTTCCCCATCAAATAGTGTCGCCAAATTTTCAACGCGTGTACCACTGCGGCTAGTTCTAGGTCATGTGTAAGATAGTTTTTCCCGTGCTTCCGAAGCTGCCGGGATGCATATGCCACGACATGCCCTTCTTGCATGAGAACACATCCCAACCCGTTTCTAGAGGCATCGCAGTACACCGTAAAGTTCTTCTGCATATCTGGCATAACTAACACTGGGGCTGTTGTCAATCTCTTCTTTAGCTCCTGAAAACTCGTCTCGCACTATGGCGTCCAGGTGAATGTGATTCCCTTCTCCAACAGTTTGGTGAGAGGTCTCGAGATCTTGGAGAATCCTTCAACAAACCGTCGATAGTATCCAGCCAATCCCAAGAAGCTTCGAACTTCCCCGACATTTTCAGGGGTCTTCCACTTCTGGATATCCTCGATTTTGGTGGGATCTACGGAGATTCCTCCCTCCGAGATTATATGTCCTAAGAAGGGAACTTTCTTCAGCCAAAACTCACACTTGCTCAACTTGGCATACAGTTGGTGTTCTCTTAGCCTCTGCAACACCAACCTTAGATGTTTCTCATGTTCTTCTTCATCTTTGGAGAAGACAAGAATGTCATCTATGAAAACCACCACAAATTTGTCCAGATATTCCATGAATACCTTGTTCATGAGATACATGAAGTATGCCGGGGCATTAGTTAGCCCGAAAGGCATGACAGTGTATTCATACAGTCCGTACCGAGATACGAAAGCTGTCTTAGGAATATCAGATTGCCTTATCTTGAGTTGGTGGTACCCCGACCTGAGATCAATTTTCGACAACACACAAGCTCCCCTCAACTGATCAAACAAGTCTTCAATGCGGGGTAATGGGTACTTGTTCTTGATGGTTACCTCGTTCAAGGCACGGTAATCCACGCATAACCTTTGGGTTCCGTCCTTTTTGGGCACAAATATCACCGGAGCTCCCCATGGTGAGGAACTAGGACGAATATACCCCTTCTCCGTCAATTCTCTTAAATGATCATTGAGTTCTTCTAGCTGCTTGGAGTCCATCCGATAAGGTCTTTTGTATATCGGGGCTGTTCCATGCACTAGCTCAATTGCAAATTCCACTTCACGATCGGGAGGCATACCTGGCAACTCCTCCGGAAAAATATCTGGATATTCCCTGATGGTCCTGATCTCCTCAACTTTCACCTCAACTTGATTTAATTAAATGTCCCTCCTAGGCTCGTGTATTGTTATGAACTTTACTCTTGTGCCACTAGGGTGAGTTAGTTCCACCGTTCTGGTCAAACAATGGATGATTCCTTTATGTTTGGTCAACCAATCCATACCCAAAATAATATCTATCCCTGGTGAATCTATCACTATGAGGTTAGCAGTAAATACTACCCCATTAATGTCTAGGTTCACTTTGGGACACACTTGTCTTGTCCTTATTTCTCCACCCGGAGAGTTTACTGCTAGCATATAATTCATTTGTGTTGTTGCTAGATCATGCTTCTTAACAAAGCCTTTTGCAATGAACGAGTGGGTAGCACCAGAATCAAACAGCAGGGTTGCAATGTGTAAATTGGCAGGAAACTTACCAACTACCACGTCGGGTGCCTCTTGTGCTTCCTCCATAGTGACGTGGTTCACCCGTCCTCTCATCACGTTCTGCTGTTGTGGCTGCGTGGGCTTCTTCTTTGGGCACTTATGGGCATAGTGCCCCACTTCACCACAGCTAAAACATTGCACCCCAACCTTAGGTGCCTGGCCTTTGTTGTCTTGGGGTTGGTTCGGGGGTCCTTGCACTGCTGGTCGAGGTGGATATGCAGGGCGAGGCTGTTGTACAAACTGACGTTGTGGATGTGCTGGTGCTGCCGGAGGCCTGTAGTTCGGGTTGTACCCTCTTGGTGCTGAGTAGGGTACCGCAGCACGGTTCGTCTGCCCTGCAGGTTGCTGCATCAGACGTGGGCGGGTGTTGCTCCCTGAGGCTTGATGTGACCACCCGGCCTTCCTCTTATTCTCAGTTTCCAAGGCCTTTAGCTTCCTTTCTACCACAAATGCTCTGTCCACCATCTTTTGAAAGATTTCATACTCATTTGAGGACATTGCACACTGCATCTCTGCGGTAAGTCCTTCCACGAAACAATCTTGTTTCTGCTCATCAGTCTCTATGTCCCGTGGGGCATAACGGGATAGTTGAGTAAATTTAGTGAGGTATTCCCTCACCGTCATGTTTCCCTGCTGCAGTCCCAAAAACTCCTTCCTCTTGTTTTTGAGTTCACCTCTTGGGATGTAATGGTTGCGAAAGCTACGCTTGAACTCTTCCCAAGTGATGTTCTCAGGGTCATGATGGGCGGCCACGTAGGCGGTCCACCAATCAGCAGCAGGTCCATGCAATTGATGAGAGGCAAACAGTACCCTCTCATACCCTTGGCACTGGATGATTCTCATCTTGCTTTCAATGGTCTTCAGCCAATATTCTGCCTCCAGAGGTTCAGCAGCACTTGCAAACTTTGGAGGTTGAGTTCCTAGAAACTCACTCAACCTTGGTTGGCGTGGTGCAGCTTGTGGAGGTGGAACTTGATGCAAGTTGGCCACCACTTGAGTCAAGTTCTGTATGAGCTGATTCTGATTCTCCAGCATTTGGTGAAGGGGATCAACTCCTTCACGGCGACCACCCCGGTCCTGGCCTCCAGAAAGATGAGGGTTGCATGCCTCATCGTTGTTGTTGGTGGGGTTGGCAGCACGTCCTTTTCCTCTTCCGGCCATCTGGCAGAATCAACCAATGTTAATTTGAAAGCATTTAGTATCATCTTACTACTTTCATTTGTTTGTACTTTGAAGTGTTAAGGCTTTGTTATACTTCTCTAAGGGTTCACTTTTCACACAAAAATATATGCGATATTATTTCATGTGGGTTCACACACCAAAGCAAAACAATCTAAATACGAGGTTGTGGACAATTGCTCATGGCTTCCACAACTCACGTCACACACCAAGCATTATCACACCATTAACTTAACTTAACGACTTGCCTATTCGACATCTTGCTAACTAAGGGAGGGACTCTACACTACTCGTTTTCTTGAGCTGGCTCCTCGGGATCTTCCTCATCATTTCGGCTTCCTTCTGACTCTGCTTTAGGTGGGGAGGCTGCTGGTGGAGAAGTGCGACGACGCCTGATCGCCCAGCGATCTGGGGAGTCAGGAGTCCATGTATCATTCACGGTGACACACAGTTCATTCACATCTCCTCTTTATCTCGCCCTCAGGCAGGCTCGCAGCAACGCCTCCGTTTCCTTCAGGGTGTCCTGAACATCCTGAAGCTCTTGCTGACACTCCTGCAGTCGAGTGCTGAGCATAGCAGCATCCTCCAAGCACAAGTCCATGTGCTTATGGGAAGTCCCTTGCTGCACTGGCTGGTACTTATACTCCGGTGTACCACTCTCACGCTGGAGGACATACATGTACTCAGTCCTGTCCAGGTGGCGACGATAGATGTGACTCTGGCAGGTGATGGCCTCCCAGGTGACATCCTTCTCCGCATCGACCTGTGTCGCTCGACAAGCTGGAGAGTGGTGGATCTTAAGCAGCTGATTTTCATGTATAATCCTCATCTCTGAACTCCATTCTTCCCTCTTTTCACGGATGGTCCTGGTGGAGTTATAGTGGATGATTAGCTTGCCCGTATTGCCGGCGGCTTCGAGCATACGTCGAAGACGGCGCAACAAGCCTCCTACTGCCAATCCGTAGGAACGGTACGTCACCGGACGGCTCTCCTCTCTTTCGGCAAGGGCAACTGCGGGAACTCTCCCTCCTGTGGACTTGCGAGCGGTACGAATCATGCGAACCATCTAAAACAAAAAGAATTTAAACTCAGGTTAGATAAACTCTTAAACAAAAATCCTATTTTGAGTGAAAGTTGGGGTAAGATGAAGAAAGTGACTCATTTAAATAACACTTTTCAATCCACACCTTTGTAAAATAGTTTTTAAGAAAATAGGGCCCTTAAATACGTCCATTTCTACCTAGGTCCACGTTCCTACGGGCAACCTTGGCTCTGATACCACTTCTGTCACACCCGGTTTTTCTGAAGAACAACCAAGTGAATATCACATGTATGCCAGGATCATTTTCTCATACATGTGATGACAAACAGTGAAGCATCATTTATTACAAGCCAGGGGTCGAATATAAATAAGTCTTACATCGCAAATGTCTCGATGGACAATAATAAGTTCATCACAAGTAAATAAACTAGCAACGGAATATTATTCTTGAGGGCTTCATCACAGGCGTTGCCCGGGGGTCTCCATGAACCTAGAAACCTTCTTCGGGTCCAAAGTCTTGGTCATTATAAACCACCTCATTATCTTGACCTGAGCAGCAATATAAACCAACAAATATGCAAGGTTGAGTACCGATGGTACTCAGCAAGTGTGGGAAAGTTATGTCATGCATGGCTAGAACAAGGGGAGGTTGAACTCATGGTTAAAGCACTACGCAATTAATACCTACCACCTTAGCTTATTAAGCACCTACATGACTACACAGGTGAAATGGTCCAAATCTCCCATCCCATCATCATAACCAAATAACCATAACTTCATGTTCAATGTTAAGCTCCCCGCTTAACATTCACACCCTCCAAGGTCATCATACTCTAATCATGAATAAGTCCAAGCCGCTCTTGACCGTGAGCACAGCTGTCATGACAGTTTTGACTCTGCAGAGTTTGTACCACTGTACCCACATGTAGTGATTTCATCCCCCATTGCCGGGTGGACTAAAAGAACCTCCATTATGCCAGTGGCTATAAACCACATTCACACTTCCCAGGTGTGTAGCCAGGAGATCACTACGAAGCCTTTACAAAGGGATTCCCGACAAGCGTGGGCCCACTGAGGTTTCTCCCCTAACAGCATACAAGAGGCTCCAACCCCGCTGCAGTGGCCCCCTCTTGAGCCTTGCGGTTCATATGGTAGCCCAGCTGACACCTACTCCCCGCACCATCCAACACACCCATACTACGCCGGGGATACACCTAATTAATTGGCCAAGCTGCCCCATCTCAGCATGTGGTTGGCACTGTAAAGCCAGGTTCTACATCATACCATCACACATAGCAAAAGAAAAACAACAATCCATAAGACATAGTTCACAATTCTACTTCATACAAACCACATATTCACATTTATGAAAGTCCTTCACCATTATATGGGTTGTGGGTACTTTATATGTGTTGAGTTGTGGCTTACATGCACTTTTAATCATGTGTATATGATTCCTACTTTTGTGTTCCCACTTATACTTACCTACTATTTATATATGAGTTTCCAATTTAAATAAATTCCTTATATTCAACTACTACACCTTTTCACTACCAAGTATGTATGAAAAGTATTTTTCTTCTCCATATGTGCCTTTAGAATTTCTACCAACCTTAAACTGAATTCTTTGGATTTTAGAAACTCCATTTATCATTTACTAGTTGCTATATTTTCAGATTTATTTTCCTATACATAAATGTGTTCTTTATTATGAAATTAGTAATACACATCATCTAAACAGAATAGGTTCTGTTCCTAAATAATTTAATAACATATTTTGACCTTTGCCTCTGATGTAAACTATTTCACAATTATTTTCCCTATTTTCTAAAACTATTCATTACTTAAAAATGTGTCCCTAAATGTGTCCCTATTTTTATCTCACTCCAAAGTTTTGTAAATACTGCCAAAGTCTTTAATTTAATTTTGACAATATGTTTGTCCCACTTTTTAATTTTTAAACACTAGCCACATATTCAATTTCCTAAATTAATTACTAAACAGGGCTAAAAAGTTAAACTTACCCCACTACAGGGTCTATAATATTATTTTCAGAATTTCCAGGGGTCTAGCTACACTTTTCAGAGGTGTTTTTCCTAATTTTTATTAAGTCCAGGGGCTAAAACTGAATTTTTAATGAATTTTCATGATTTTCTGGAGTTCCAGGGGCTAGATCAGAAGTTTCCGGGGCTAGCTCTTATTTCCCGAGAACCCCAGGGGGTAGCACGTAAGATTTCCAGTCTTTATAACGCGGGGCTGACGTGGACCGTCCGATTTTAAACTGACGGCTGAGATTATAACATCGAACCGGTACGCGGGGGTTTAAACCCTACCGTGCGATTTAAAATAAACGGCACTCAAGCGGCCACGTCGCTCTGATCGAGCGCGGGCGGCGCTGCCGGCGGCGCACGGCAGCGGGAAGCGGCGATCTCGCCAGAAACTTTCGGATCTTCGTGAATTCTTCCTAGAACTGTGATTTTATGGCATAGATCGTTAGAGGGGAGGTCGGGGATCTCACCTCGGGGGTTTTCTTGAGCTCGGAGATCCTGGAAGGTGATCGGCGACGAGGTCCGATTCGAAACCACGGCGAAGCTCGTCGGCGCTGTGTTTACACCGCAAGTCACCGAGTTTTCTGCACCTGCAAGGTTCCCCGGAGGTGGTGGATCAAGACCAGCGAGTTAGATCGGAAATTCCGAGCTTAGATCGGCCAGAATTCGCCGGAGAAGTCTCGGTTCTCACCGGAGTAAAAACAGCCGATCGCGTGGGAAAAACAGAACGAGGCCGGGGTTTTTATAGACGGGGGAGGGCGGTGGGGTGGTTTAGATCATGTGTGCATCGCCTACGAACGGAATTCGGCGGGGATGCGCAGGAATCCGGGTCGGTTTTGATCCGGGGTGAGAGAATCCCGGCGCGGGCGCGAGGTAGAAGAAGGGCTGGCGGGCCCCACCTGTCAGTGGGAGGAAGCGGCGCGCGCGGCTGCGGGCTGGCGCGGCGCTGGTTGGGCCGGCTGATGGGTTGCGGCCCACTGGCCGGTTTTTTTCTGTTTTCTCTTTTTCTTTTTCTATTTCTTTTCTGATTTGAGTTTAATTTGAATTCCAGTTTGAATTTGAATTTTTGCAAAACATGCAACACGTCCAAAAATTTTTAAATTCCCCTCTTAACATGATTTAGGGTCTTAACAAAATTTTGGGGTGTTACATTTTCAGAGCATTTGGAAAGGATTTCCTATTTGTTTGAATTAAAACTGAAGAAAATTTGAATTTGAATTTAAATTTCAGTTTCGAATTCCAACTTCACTGAAATCCAAATTTGAGTGCACCATTGTGTTCCTCACATATCTTTTGGCCTATCCTCCAAGTTTGATCAAATTTGGAGCTCATTTGCTATTTTAAACGGAATTGGGGGTGAGGGGGAGAAGTGGACCCCACATGTCATACGGAGGAGGCTGCAACCGACTCTGTTTCACCGGGAGCCGCCACCTCCTGCTCGCGGCGCCTGAGCGAATAAGCCACCGCACACCACCTCGTGCTAAGAAGAGGAAACGTCTGCTGAAGTGATCAACACGTCCCTGTCCACGTGAACCATTTCCCCTCGCCCTCCACCCTCTGGCTCGCACAGCCGAAAGAAACCTACGCCGCCCGACACTCTCGGTTCCCCGACGTCCGAGCGCTACACAACTCCTTGTGGCCGATGTTCTACATGAAAAAGATCCGCCCTAAGGTGCTAAACACAACCGTTCCAACCTTCCCTTCTCTCTTGCACGAGCGGTGGAGAATTTCTCCGTTGTTTGCTTCGATGTTCATAGAATTGAGCCGCACAAACCTCCGAAATTCGTAGTGATCAATCCACCATCGCTTGTGCCGAGCTACCAACGTGTTCTAGATGTTCCCACGCTCCTCTAGGATCAAGAACCATCAAAATTCATCGAGTTTTGGTACAGTTCTTCGAGAATTTTGAGGCGCCTCCAGTTTTGGCCCTAGTTCGTCGACGAACTCAAGTTTGCAGCATCCTTTGAGCTGATTTGAGCTCATGATGGTGCTTAGGGATCCACCAAGGCACTCTAGGAAGGAAAGGAAAACCGAAGCATTTGAGCCATTCTAGCGTGAGTTTCACATCGCCGAAGTCGAGCCGCCGCTCGTCGCCGACGCCTTTTCGGTGACCGGGGCCCTCGGCCGACCCCATGGGTAAGCTCCCCGTGCTCCTAAAGTGAGGGGCGGCGATTTTGGGGCCAAGGGGAGGCCGGGAAGGCACTTCCGGCAGCCTCACCGGCGCCCACCACCGTGCGCCGCCACCCCAGCCTCTTCTGTCGCGGGGTTGAAGAAGAGGGGGCCCCACCGACAGCAGTTTTCATTTTTTCCAATTTCGGTTCAGATTTTCCTACAACTTCCAATGCTCATGTCTTTTAGTAGGAACCTCCCAAAATTGTCAAATAAATTCTTCTGGATTCCTCTCAGTGAGTACTATAGAGGGGTGCATCCCAATTTTTAAGAAAATCCTTGGATTTGGCTCATTAATTCATATAAATAAAATCTTGTAGGATTTATTCCAGGAGTTCTGTGTATTGGAAGATTCCCAAATTTGGGCAGGACATTCCTAGAAATATACTTGAACCCCAGTAAAACTTTCAGAGGCATTGGACCTCATTTTCTTGGTCAACTGATGATTCAATCTTGTATGTCTCTGAAAATAAGGAAAAGTAACAGAAACAATTTTCCAGCTTTTAGCCTAATCTTGTAAATTCCATATCTCTGTTTAGGAAGCTCTAAAAATGGTGAAATCAAGTCCTATAGACTCATAAGACTCCCAAGTTTCTGAAAAACCAAATTTGGAGCATGCCAATATAAAAGTCCCAAAAATGTAAAGGCAATAAACAGAGGCTTGGATACAGATAACGAATTTGGAGAATTTGGAGAATGCATGAAAATGGGACTTACAAAAACATTATACACGTGATAATGCACATGGGTGTCCCACCAAACGAGCTCTCACGTTCATTTGAAATGTGTTAAGCCAAGGTTAAATTAAACACCATGTGTAAAGTTCTAATGTGTAAGAGGGAGTTTAAATTCAGATTTGAACTCAATTGTTTCCCTTGTGTTGCTGCCAAAAATATGGAGCACACATGTATCCTCATATCTTTGAATTCGAGGAAATTCATGGTCTCCGCATGAGAGGAACCATGACCCCCGTTCAGTCACGGGGTCATGGCACTTGCCCGAGAATCGCATTGGGTGGTGCCGTGATACGCGGCACCCAACAGCACACATATAAGGGAACATGTATTACATAAATCAAAAGTGGAAGATTACAAATGTTTCTTTGTAAATAATTTACATCAAATAACTACCGTGGAAGACTAGTCTATCTCACATTTTGTATTCACTAAGCACTCGAGAAGAGGTCCAGCCCTCCGGTCTCTTCTCGCTAGCAACACGAAGTCATACGGCAGCGGCTGGGTTCTCCATGCGTTAAACGGCTCGGAAGTCTCCGAGTCTCACTGGACAACCTTGTCTTAAGAATCGAAGTTAACCTGCAAAACCACTCATATAGCAAGCGTGAGCACATAGGCTCAGCAAGACTGACCCGTCTTGCCTAAACATGTAACTCTAAATGCTAGGATTGCAATGTGAAATAGGAAGGTAAGTTGCAAAAGACTCGCCTAGTTATTTGCACCTTACTTTCAAGTCTTAGCAGCAGGTTGTGGAGAACTTCACGCTAAGGCCCATGAGAGAGCCGCAATCAAACAAGAAACACATTTCTCTCATATACTTTGCCCAATGTTGAAAAGAACTTTAATTAGCTCTAAACTACAACAAGTCATTAACAAGCAATGTATAACTTTCAAATCAGCAAACTTTTCACATGTATCTAGCCTGTTCTTTCAACATCATGGTACAGTGAACAAGTGGTACTCACTGACCGTGAGGGACGGTGATTATAATCGATTTACACCTGCAGGGTTACCCGAATAACCCATCACGTACGCCCGTACTCGATGTTGCCTACAGCAACCATCACGGACGTCGTACGCAACCACCTTTCACCCGTCAGCCAAATATTGAACCGGTCCTATCGTCCAGAGCAAGAGGTCTCTGCATGCGCATCCGCTTTGCCGCCAGCCGATTTACACCTCAAGCTCTCAACCTACCCTTTGAATGACAGGCAATGCCTCAATACCCAGCTACCCGAGTTACATCGGTTTCCTGGTTCCCATATAGCCGGTAGGTCTTCGGTACTGTTCTAGCCTGTTCAACATGCCCGTACACGGCTCGGTCCTCAATGGACACAAGCGGAGCTATGGCACCCAGGCCCCAAAGTCCTGCTGCCCTTACTCTCTGCTCGGTCTCATTTTTATTGCCATGTGTTTCATATGCTATCTTTACCCGAGCGATGTGCCTCTAGCCTATTCTCGCGAGCAGTTCCAACTACTCAACTTGTATCGACTCCGACACTATCTTAGCATTGCAGTAGCTAACGGGGTTTTCAAACCTAATCCCAACCCAGGGTTTTCTTGGCTATGGATTTGGGTTTCAATGAAGACTCTAATGCAAGAATTGAGTGGGTGCTCAATGTAAGTTCTCAAAACAGTAAAAATTTGGAAAAAAGGGTTAATGCAAACCGGAGCTTGCCTTGCTGCTCTTGGTCGTAGGCTAGCTGCTCTTCCGGAGTGACGAAGTCTAAGACTTTGGGTTCCTCCTCAGCCTTAGAGACTACATGAGATAACATATATATGTATTAATTTAAATGCATTTGAATTGAATTTAATCTTGTGAAGACTGAAAGTCTTATTGGATAGACCCAATGACTCTGAAATTTTTACTGTGGTTTGGTTACAACCTAAACAGAGACTTGACCAAGTTTCATTTGCAGCAAAGCTCATTTGAGCTCTCCACCAATAATTATGTACTTGACCTTAATTGGAGCTCCTAGGGTGTTCTAGGGATTTTCATGGAGCAAGCCATGACTTTCTGAAAATAGATTTTCAGAGGGTTCTAATGGAGTTCGTTTCACTTAAATTTAAGGTTCCTAGCAAAAGATATGAGCTAAACAATTTCAGAGAAATTCTTAAAATGTTTCTGGACACTTTCTATTTTCTCTGGAACAGTTTTATTAGTCACACCATTAGGCGGATCAAATAAGCTCAAATGGATCTGAAATTTTATGGTAGCTCAGGGATATTTTGGCAAACATCCCAGCAAAATTTCAGAATTTTCCTCCAAAGGGTTCTCCAGTTAAAATTCTAACCAATTTGAATTTGAAGAATTAATTCTGGAGAAATGAGGATTTTCATGAAGTGAAACTTGGTTTTCTGGAAAGTACTCAGGGATCTGAATCCAACAAAATTTGGTTCACTTGATTAGGATTTTCCTAGCCAAAGTTATGTGGGTTTGAAGTTTGAACTAAAACTGAAAATCGGGGAAATGTTTAAATCTGCTGGTGGGTCCACGGATACACGTGTCGGGTGCTGAAGCGACAGCACACGGGGATACAGGTTTAATTCCCGTGCTGCCACAGTCGATCCGTGGCGACATACGATCCAATCGCCCAGTTTTCTCCCACTGACAGCGGGCCCGGCTCGGTCGCCTTCTACTTGGCGCCTCCCGCGTGGTAGCGCCGCCGAGGTCGCCGGAGCACCGCCAAACTCAATCGTCCGGTCAGCTCCCGAGCTCTAACTTGCCGCCAGCCCCTAATTTGGTGCGCTGATCATGTTGGGAGGGTTTCCCCTCATCGACGTTGGCTCTAATCGAGCTCGCGACGGTGCGGCGGCTCGGGAAGAGTCCGGTGATGTCGCGCCGATGTACTAGCCTGACAAACGCCTGGCGAAGTGGCTCTACAGCACCAGTGGTAGCTTGGGAAGCTCGACATGGTGATGGACAGGCTCGGGGCTAGGTCCAAGGTGGGTCTCACCGTGCACCCGATGCTGCCCGAATAAGCCGACGTTGGCAAGCTTGGAATTACGCCATGTACAAGGGTTCTCATGCTAGGTGTTGTGAAGCCAACTTGTGCGCCGCTAAGTCTAGTTCCTATGTGTGAAGTTTTGTGGAATTTAAATGAGAACCAAACGGGAATTTTAAAGTTTCTTACCCAAAGGTGACTTTGCACCGGCTGGAAGCAAACTGCAAAATTCGCCGTCGACGCTCAACCTCTTGGCTCAAGCTTCGGAGATGAGCTGCAGGAGGTCCTTACGCGTCCGAAGACAGCTTGGCTTGGCCGTGACAAGCCCGGGGTGAGGCTGTCCACGAGAGCACCTCTTCTCGGCTTTGTAGCGGCCGCTGTGGAACGATGTGGTTCTCAGTGTATGGAGCACGAGCTCACTCGATGACTGTTTGAGGGGGCAGTGGAGAGTTCTGTGGTGCCGTTTTGCTGCTCAACCGAGGCTTGTACGCGAGATTGGCAGATGGCCGACGATCGGAGGAGCTGCGGCTGCTCTGATCAGTTTCTTGCGCGAGGGAGCAAAGACTGAGCGGTTCTGTCCCCGTTTGGCTCGGCTGTGGGTATAAGAGAGAGAGGCAATGTCGGTCGATGCAGCCCAGCCCGAGCAGGAGCTGTCTCGGCGACCCGCTCGGTGGCGCCCTCGGATGAAGCCCGAGAAACCGAGTGTTGGGTCTTCAGTCGGTTGAATTTGCTATAGAGGCTGACATGTGGGTCCCACCCAAGTTTTAACCTCTGAAATTAAATTTTCCCCACTGCTCTAAACAGTATAGATCCAATTAACCTTGGTTATTTGAATTATCTACACTTTGGCCATTTGGATTTGGATAGAATTCGAATTGGGATTTGTTTGAATATAATTTCAGCACATATGCAGTTTGAAATTCAAATAAAGTTTGAATTTGCTAAACTTAGCTCATGTCAAGATCAACTCTAAATGGAGTGAAAATTGGTGTGTGAGCTCACAAAAATGTGCTGACTAAGAATATGCCTCCCACTTTTGAATTCATGGGATGGAAATAGTTTGAATTTGAATTTGAGTTCAAACCACCCTCTTTCTAGTTATACCCAAAAGGACTTCAAAAAGGTCTTGAATTTGGGTAAAATTTGGCATGGACTTTTTCATATGCTCATCCCCTATATGATGCATGTAGGAAATGCCACTTTTGCATTTTGTGAGTTTATTCTCTAATGAGCATGTTGATGGTGTTTACTTTCTCTTCAAATGTATTCATCAAGTTTCTTCAAATAAAGTGTGTGTGTGGTGATGAACACTTAGAATATGTGCCAAAAACTTAGGCCCTTACATCCCCCCCCCCCTTAAAAGAATCTCATCCCAAGATTATAAGGTAAAAATGAGAGAGAGGACGGTGGAAAAATTAGTGGATATGCGACGTGAAAATGTCAGGGTAGTTTGCACGAAGAAATCCCTCGCTCTCCCAAGTCGCTTTGTCTACGGAGTGATTACTCCATAGAACTTTATAGAACCACAACATACAGTTGCATGTGGTTCGGGCCTTTTCATCAATAATCTGAACCGGTTCCTCCCGATACGTGAGATCCGGTTTCAGTTCTTCTATATCCTCCAGCTGAATGGTAGTTGAAAGCTCAAGACACTTCCTCAGCTGGGAGATGTGAAAGACGTCGTGCACACCGGAGAGTGCTTCTGGTAAATTCAGCCGGTATGCTACTGATCCACACCTTTCGGTAATCTGAAATGGACCGATGAATCAGGGTGCCAACTTTCCCCTCACCCCGAATCTGTTCACGCCCTTCATTGGAGACACACATATATATACGTGATCCTCGACTTCGAATTGTAATGGGCGTCTTCTCCGGTCCGCATACTGTTTTTGTCGGGATTGGGCGGCTTTTAGGTTCGCTTGAATCAGCTGAACCTTTCCCTCCGCGTTGTTGACAATATCAATCCCGAAGGTAACCCTTTCGCCAGACTCACACCAATTCACTGGTGTGCGTCATTTTCTCCCGTATAGAGCCTAGTAAGGCGCCATCTGTTTGAGTGAAAGTCTGAAATTTGCTCTGTTTATTTTTCCTATTTTTCAGAGACTTAGAGGATTGAAACAACATTTGGCCAACCAAATGGAGTCCAATGCCTCTGAAAGTTTTACTGGAGTTCAAGGATTTTTGGGAAAATGTCCTGCGAAAATTTGGGAATTTTCCAATAAAAAGAACTCCTGTAATAATTCCTACAAGATTTTCATTTTAATGAATTAATGAGCCAAATATAGGGATTTTCATAAAAACTGGGATGACCCCCTAGATAGTACTCACTGAGAGGAATCGAATGGATCTTAGTTCACAATTTTTGGAGGTTCCTATCAAAAGTTATGAGCAAATGAATTTGAACTGAAACTGAAAATGAGGGAAAAAGTTTAAACTCTGGCGCGTGGGTCCCAAACCACAGTTTCTTCTTTCACCTCGTGCACGCGGCAGCACAGTGGCGGTGCTCCGGCGAGATCTGCGGAAACCGTTCTTCCGGCCTCCCCTAGGGCTCCCACTCGACGCCCCTCCTTTTAGGAGCACGGGGAACTCATCCCCGGGGTCGGCTGAGGCCACCGATCTCCGGAAATGGGCCGGCGATGAGCGGCAGCTGCGGCTAACCTTCGGCGGTGTCGCACTCGCTGTACCGTGGCTCAAACTCTTCAGTTTTTGCTCCTAGAGCACCGTGGTGGCATCCTCCTCACCGGCATGCGCTCAAATCTGCTCAAAAGAGGCTGCAAATACGAGCTCATCGGCGACCTAGGGCCAAAACCGGCACCGGCGCCAAATTCTCAAAGAACAGTGGCAAAACTCGATGAAATTCAATGGTTCTCGATCCTAGAGGAGCGTGGGAGGGTCTAGATCATGTCTATAGCTCGGCACATGCTTTGGGGAAGTGATCACTAAGAATTTCAGGTTTTGGTGCGGCTCGGTCTTGTGAGCACCGAAGCACTCAACGGCAAAATTCCCCACCAATCTTGCAAGAGAGAAAGGGAGGTCGGCATGGTTGTGTTCAGCACCTTAGAGTGGATGTTTTTAGTGTAGAACGTCGGTTTAAAAGGCGGTCGGGTCGGGAGCTGGTGCGCTCGCTGCCTCCGGTCGCCCGCGTAAGAGCCGAGTAGATTTCGGGGGTAAGTCTACTGACCAGTGGGCCCCCCTTTCCCCTCTTCTTTGCGCTCCAATTCCATTTGAAATAGCAAACAAATCCCAAAGTTGATCAAACTTGGAGGATAAGCCAAAAGTAATATTAGGAATACAATGGTGCTCTTAAATTTGTATTTCAGTGAAGTCGGAAATTGAAACTGTGGTTTGAATTAGAATTGTCTCCCATTTTAATTCCAACAAATAGGAAATCTTTTCCAAATGAGCTGAAAATTAGCCGGGCTACCTGTGGATGTGTGAAGAACCAAATGGTAGATTTAGGTCTCCGTGTTTGGACATTGTTGCCCGTTTACTTTAGCATTTGGAGTTCACACTGCTGTATTCAAAAATTTAAATTCCCTCTCATTTTCTCGGTGTGACTTGCAGCCCCACTTCTAGAACTCTGGGATTTCACATCCCTCCCCCATTAAAAGAATCTCGCCCGATATTACAAAAGAAGAGACAAAGATGTGAGAGGAATTACCCGTGATAAGATGCCAAGAAGTCCGGGTAGTTTGAGCGAAGGAACTCCTTGCTCTCCCACGTCGTTTCCTCAGCGGTGTGGTTGCTCCACAATATCTTGGAGAACCACAGCGTTTGACTACGCGTGGTCCGGGCGTTCTCATCAATAATCGCCACCGGATATTCAGCATAAGTCAAATCCGGTTGTAGGTCGCCAATGTCTTCGGTGGGAACAGTAGCCGTATGCTTCAGACATTTTCGGAGTTGTGAAACATGGAAAACGTCGTGAACACCAGCGAGAGACGCCAGTAGTTCCAGTTGATACGCCACTGGTCCACACTTCTCGGTGATAGCATAGGGTCCAATGAATCGGGGACCGAGCTTCCCCTTCATGCCGAATCGGTGCACGCCTTTTATCGGAGATAGACGGAGGTACACGTGTTCCCCGACATCGAAGTGCAGCAGCCTACGCCTCTTATCAGCGTAAATTTTCTGTCGCGATTGGGCGGCCTTCAAGTTGGCTTGAATAATACGAACACGCTCTGCGGCGTCGTTCACCAAATCAATCCCGAACGTGACCCTTTCACCGGACTTGCACCAGTTCAATGGGGTGCGGCATTTGCGACCGTAGAGAGCCTCATATGGCACCATCTTGATACTCGCTTGATAGCCATTGTTGTACGAGAATTCTGCCAACAGTAGATGACCAACCCAATTTCTACCGTGGTGGATGGCACACGCTCTCAACATATCTTATAATACTTGGTTTACCCTCTCAGTTTGCCCATCTGTCTGAGGGTGATAGGCGGAGCTTCTAATCAGCTTAGTACCCAAAGCAGCGTGCAACTGCTCCCAGAAACCAGCCACAAACAATGCCCCTCGATCTGAGATTATCGTCTTGGGTACTTCATGCAAACATAAATATCTTGCAATGTACAAGCCCACATACCTGCTGGCGTTGAAATGTGTATGCACGGAAATGAAGTGAGCTGACTTGGTTAAGCGGTCAATGATTACCCAAATGGAATCATGATTGTTGGAAGTCAGGGGTAATCCCACAATAAAATCCATGCTCACATTTCTCACTTCCATGCTTGAATTTTCATGGGTTGCAACAGCCCTGATTTTTTCATGTGATCCGCTTTCACTCGTCTACACGTATCACACTCGGATACATACTTAGCCACTTCTCGCTTCATCCGTGTCCACCAAAATTTTCTTTTCAAATCTTGGTACATTTTGTTGCTTCCCAGATGAATGAAGAATTTGGACAAGTGAGCTTCATCAAGGATCTTCTTTCTTAGCTCCATATTCCGGGGTACGACTATGCGGTCATTGAACCATAGCGTCCCCTCATCATCTTTCCCGAAACATTTGATATCCCCGCTGTCTATCTATCTCCGGAGATGTGCCATGCCCTTGTCAACCTTCTGAGCTGCAGTGATATCCTCCCTAATAGTAGGGATGAGAGAAAGGTTGTAGAGTGATCCATAAGGAACCAAGTATAAACTCGGCTCTTCCTCTTCCATCGGTGTAATGGTGAGGTTATGGACATGTGATTTCTGACTCAGCGCGTCGGCAACCACATTCGCCTTGCCAGGGTGGTAATGAATCTCAATCTCATAGTCTTTGATTAGTTCTAACCACCTCCTTTGCCTCATATTCAGCTCCTTCTGGGTGAAGATATATTTTAAGCTCTTGTGGTCGGTGTAGAGATGCAACAAATTCCCAGGAGATAGTGCCTCCACATTTTCAGTGCCAAAACCACAGCAGCGAGCTCAAGATCATGAGTCGGATAGTGCTGCTCATGGTTTTGAAGTTGGCGTGAGCCATACGCGACCACATGTACTTCTTGCATCAACACGCAGCCGAGCCCGATACCGGACACATCACAATAAACGTCGAAGATCTTGGTCGTATCCGGTTGAGCTAGGACCGGGGCTGTTGTGAGATGCTTCACCAATGCTTGGAACGCTCCTTTACATGCTGAGTTCCAAATATATTTTGTTCCCTTCTTCAGTAATTCTGTCACCGGCTTAGCAAACTTGGAGAAGCTTGGAATGAATCTCCGGTAATATCCTGCTAAACCGAGGAAGCTTCTGACTTCATGGACAGAAGTGGGGGCTTTCCATTTCAGCACTTGTTCAATTTTGCTTGGGTCAACCGCAATGCCTTCCGCTGAGATGATATGTCTCAAAAATGGCACTTGGCTGATCCAAAACTCACATTTACTGAATTTGGCATCGAGCTTATGGTCCCGCAATCGTTGAAGGACGATTCACAAGTGTTCGGCGTGTTCTGCTTCTGACTTGGAGTAACCCAAGATATCATCAATGAACACCACAACGAACTTGTCCAGCTCCGGCATGAACACCGAGTTCATGAGGTACATGAAATGAGCCGGAGCGTTGGAGAGACCAAAAGACATGAAAAGATATTCATATAAGCCATATCTCATCGAGAATGCTGTCTTTGGGATATCCTCTGCCCGGATTTTTATTTGATGATACCCGGAGCGAAGGTCCATCTTGGAGAACACACTTGCACCGACAATCTGATCAAACAGGATGTCAATGCGGGGCAGTGGATATTTGTTCTTGATGGTGACGGCATTGAGCGGCCGGTAATCCACACACAGCCTCAAGGTTTCATCCTTCTTCTTGATGAACAGTGCCGAGCATCCCCAAGGCGAGGAACTCGGTCTAATGAAACCCTTGCTCAACAAATCGTTGAGCTGTTCTTTCAACTAAGCCAGCTCGTTCGGAACCATTTTGTACGGTCTCCATGATATTGGTGTAGTCCCGGGTGCAAGTTCAATCTTGAACTCCACATCCCGTTCAGGTGGCATGCCCAGAAGATCATCCGGGAACACGTTGGGGTACTCTTGGACTACGGGAATGTCCTCTAACTCTGGAGCTTCAGTGTTATAGGCTGCTGAAACTTCTGGGACAGGGTTGTCTAATACCATTGAATGCTGACGGTGGAATGGAGAATTCAAATGAACCATCCATAATAGAGTTTCCAGGACAGCGCCATGGTAGTGTAACCATGACATCCCTAAGATTGCATCAATCTTATGACCCGTAAGGATTATCAAGGTGGTGGGATATATTTTCCCACCTAAGCACAGTGGTGCTTTTGGAATCATCATATTTGCTGAAATCTTCCCTCCCGGTGAGCAGATCATATATGAGCACTCGGTTGGAAAGACTTGCAGTTGATGTTTAGCCACATAGGATGCCCTTATGAAACTGTGGGTTGCACCTAAATCAAATAATATGATGATTGCTTGATTGTTGAGAGTGAACGTACCCGCCAGCACGTTTTCTCCCTCCGAGGCGTCCTCATTGTCGAAGTTGCGAATGCCCCTGGTTCGCTGACCTCCCTTCTTGACCAGAGGTCGGCCTCGAGCACAGCCCTGATATTGGGCTTGCCTGCTGCTTTGCTGCCCCTGGGGACAGTCATTTGAGAAATGACCCGCCTGGCCACACGTGTAGCAGGTGTAGCGAGGCGGTCCTCCGCTGATCGGCGGACGGAAGCCCGGGGCTTGTTGTGGCGGTGGAAACGCACGGGGTACCATCTGCTGCTGCTGCTGCTGTTGCGGTCGTGGTTGTGGCATTGGCGGTCGGAATGGGGGTGGCTGAAAAGAACGACCCCCAAACTGCTTAGGTCGTGGCGGTGGATGCCACTGCTGACCGGATGGTGTCCAATACACCATGCAGTATTTTTGAGGAGCTCCACCCCTGCTGCTTGGTGGAGCTCTTCGCTTTCGCTGTTCAGCTGCCAGTTACCGCTGAGCATCCTCTTGCATAATCGCAGCATTGACAAGGTCATTGAAAGTGCCGCGATTGCATTATACGAGATGCGTCTTCATCTCGGGATTTAACCCCTGATAGAACTGCTCCCGCTTCCTCTCTTCGGTGGAGACATAATCCGACGTATACTGCACCAGATGGTTGAACACACGGGAGTAGTCGTGGGCACTCCTCCCACCTTGCTTCAGTTCCAAGAACTCTTGGAACTTCCTCTTCATTATCTCGGGAGGTATATGGTAGGCGCGGAACGCCTCCCGGAATTCTTCCCATTCCACGGCGTGGCCAGCAGGCAGTGAGGCGACATAGTTTGCCCACCATACACCGGCGGCACCATGCAGCTGCTGCGCTGTGAAGAGAGTCTTCTGCCGCTCCGTGCATTGGAGCAGCCCAAACTTGGACTCAATCGTCTGCAGCCAGTTGTCGGCCTCCAGTGGTTCTGCCGCTTCGGTGAACACCGGAGGATGCGTACTCATGAAATCCGAGTACGTCATAGTGTGGGGCTCACGAGGCCCCCTCTCTTGACGCCCTCCCCGCCTGGGACTTATTCTGCACGATCATGCGGAGCAGATCGGTCTGCTCCTCACGATTGCCCACCAGCGCCGCGATCACATCCGCTAGTATAAGCGGAGGAGGCGGTGGTGGTTGTTGCTGCGGGGTGTTGTCGTAGGCAGGTGGCTGGGAGTCATCATCCCCTTGCTGACTAGAACCACCGGCCTCATGTGTGGCCCGAGTATGAACCATCTGCAACCATACGACAATAAAATCAGTCCCACAACATACTTCATGCAATCCAATAAAATAGGCGTAAAAACATAATGACAGTAAACATGCGATACATATCGTATATAGATAATGTAATAACTTTGCACAAGCTACATCATTACCAGACCAAATAAAAACTAGTTAAATCCAAATTTACGGACTTCCTCTTTGGAAGTTCATCTCAACTAGATTTGGTCACTACGAGACGTTAATATCGCTTTGTCATCACGTACACTACCCTTTATCTTCAATACGACACAAACATGGTCTCTAGCAAAAGAAACTTGAGTAGGAAATATACTCAAACCTTTCACTAGATGAATAAAACAACTCATGAGTATGTGCTACCCCATTGGAACTAATCAAACCCCCCCCCTAGGGTACAACAATCTCTCAAATGAGTTAAACTGTCCATCCCTCTGCCCAGAATGACCAGTTTCTACATATCCCAGATTTTGACCTGGTACATGGCATTTTCATAACTCAAGTTGAATACAAAGTTGAAGTTAACTTCAGTATATTTCCAAAGAGTATTTATTTGCCCCTATATAAGCTCTGGTTAAAAAGTTATGATAATTCAAAGTAAATAGAATTTATGGAAGAACTTCAACAGCACCTCCTTTGGAAGTTGCAGTTTTCAACTCTACATTCCTCTGAATTCCGTTCTGCAATTGCAGAAACTCTGAATTACAAAGATGTAACACATCTCCTTCCCTTTCCAAAAATGTATCATATGATAATTTTAGATTCTTCTACAGGAAGTTATGCTTGAAAAACAGAACAGTCCAGAGAGTTTTTGCAGCTGTCCTAGTTCTGAACAGTTTACAATCATTTGGAATTTGAACCAGTTTAAGGTGTGATTCTGCGCTGGAAGTCTACAACAAAGTTGAATAGAACTTAAACTCCTTTCCAGAACTATATCCCACACCCCCATTGGCTAAGTAACCTGTTAGTTACGCTCTGTTAAAGTTCAGCAACCATGCTGCCGAAACAGGGCACTCTGTTTTTCAATCCCTTTGAACTAAACTAATCAACTGTTGAATTTTTCTACCCAACCAGGGTCCTAAATATTGAAACTTGGTTATCTTAGTTCCTTGTTACCATTATCTTTAAAGCAATTGCCCATTACATGTCGGTACTACGTTCCTCACAAAAATAAAAACCCTAACCGGATTATACCGGCATATACGTCTCAATTGTGGCACTAAACGGTCTCTCGCACACGTGTACTACACGGGATACATACGTGGTTAGTACCTGCAGAAGAACACTCAATTGTGATGCACTCAAAGGTTGTAGTCATTCCAGGCAGGTCCGTATTTGAAAGTAAATACATATGCCCGTATCATTGTCATGCGGCCGTCCTTGAGTTAAGCCACGTCTCAAGGTACGTGATCGTGTTTTGACACCACACGACAGGGAACCTGAGTAGAGCACGAACGGGTCATCACGATTGGGAATTTTATCAATCCAATAGATACCACCTACTGCCCTGCAGGGCACGCCGATGGCAAGCGATGCGTATGTCCTCCTAGGTTATTTCTAGAAGAACACACTATCGTGTTACTTACCACACGATGGGGTTTCCACTTTCTTTCCTAATGCATGCCAGGGACCAGCATTTCATATGAACTCAGGAACATGAAGAGTCCAAGAGTTTCATATTAACGTCTCACACCAAGCTGTGAGACCTATCCCTGAACCACATTCCTCGTCAGGTGAGCTAACCGAAATTGAACCGCTTTCAGTGGCGTTCCTTACCATTCTTACCTGAGCGTAGGTGCGTCATTACATAATCAAAATTTAGAATTATAATACAAATGTTAGTCATGCCACTTTAAGTAACTATACTACTATAGTCCTTATTTGGGCATACTAGCGATTCCTCACCGTAATCCTATGTTTTCCCGTAATACTGTCCTTATTTAGTGTGCTATCCCCTAAGCAGCTCTGATGCCAGCCTGTTATGGACCGAAATCCGTATGCCCAGGATCTCAGAGGGTGGTGCCGCATGATGCGATACCCGACAGCACACACCATAAGGAAAAAATTGTATTACATTGAAAACAAACTGAATATGTACACAGTAGTACAAACCTTCAGTTTACATTTATCTAAAGAGTCTACAAAAGCGGAAGCTAAATTTTTACAGCTCACGCCCATCTAACTAGCAAAAGTCGGTTGTCCAGCCCTATGGACAACCACACTAGCTCCACTCATCAGCTCAGTGCGGCGTGTATGGCTCCCGCTCAGCCGTGGTCCCCGACAGAGGGTAACATTTGCCAGTGGACTCGTACCACGAGTCCGTGGGGTAGTCCTCACCTGCAAACACTCAATAGCAGCAACCGTGAGCACAATTACTCAGGAAGTCTTAACCGACGCTCCTACACATGAAACTCTACATGCAGGACATAACCAACATAGGATGGTACATTGCAGCAAAGGACACGCCTACAAGTTCATCCTTCATTCATCTTTTAGCCACAAGTTAATGGTTCATGAAATATGAAATTTAGTTTGCAATATTTGGTGGCACACATGTAGCAATACAAGTTATTCATAACATCAATATTGAATCACATCATTTCATATATTAACCTATGTCACGACTCAGTGACTAAGTGGTACTCATCACCGTGAGGGACGGCGAATCGACTCGATATACACCTGCAGGGATACCCGAAGAGCACGTCTCGTACGCCCACCCGTGGAGCTGCACAGCACGCTCACTCGATGTCATACGGGACAACCTTTCACCCAACAGCCCGAACGTCGAACCGGTAGCACCGAAACGAGCAGGAGGTTCCCTACACGGAGCATTTCTCTATGCCCGTTAGCAGATTTCCACCTGGCTGCCCTCAACCTACACCTATAAATCGGTGTGCTATGCCTTGACGCCCGGAGGTTTAGGTTACATCGGTTTATCGGGGCCCATATATCCGATATGCCTTCGGTACGTTCAAACTTGATCAGCGTGGGCCGCGCATGGATCGGTCCTCAATCGACACAGACAGGGCTGCGCACTCAATACTTCCTCTTGCTGTGCCCTAGCCCCTGCCTAGTCTCATTTTCTTACTAAAGTGATCTCACATCACTCGAACCAATCCCGTGTGTCCCGAACCCTATACTCGTGAGTAGATTCCAACTACTTGACTTGTACCGAAGTCTATACACATTAAGCAGAGCATATACTACTCGAGGACTTAAATACTACCCTCACTCTTATTGGAATAATCTGGTTATGCATTTGGGGTTTCATCCATCCTACACCTAGTGCACATACAATACCTCAAGCTAAAGTATATAAAGCAAAACTTTATAAACTTTGTTAAATGCAAACCGAGGCTTGCCTTGTTGCTGCTGGTCAGATGTTAGTGTCTCGTCCTGAAGTAGGAAGTCAAACACCTCCGGGGTCTCCTCGCCTTTAGCGACTATACGAAATAACATTAACGATATGTCAATTTAAAATGCAATGTGTGGCACTTAGCATGTAAAGACCATAACTCTAGATAGCCCTCCCCTTTGGCTCTGAAATATTTTTGGTGGCTTGATAGGGTCCTAACCAGAGACTTGACTAAGTTTCATTTGAAACAAAGTTCATTTGAGCTCTGGATAAATAAAAGTCTAATTGGTCATTACTAGAGCTTCTAAGGATTTCAAGGGATTTTCATGGATCAAACCATTACTTTATGGAAACTAGAGTTTTATATGATTCTAATGGAGTTGGTTTCATGTAATTTCAAGGATTCTAGGGAGAGTTATGCCCTAATCAAGATTTGAGAAAATCTGGAAAATGTTTCTGTACATTTTTCCATTTTCTCAGGGCAGTTCATTTAATCACCTCATTAGGGGGACTAAATGAACTTGGATGGATCTGAAATTTTTACTGTGACTCAAGTATTTTCAAATGAACATCCTAGCCAAATTTCAGAATTTTTCATAAAATAGTTTTCTAGATATAATTCCCAACAATTTAAATTTTATGGAATTAATTCCGGAATAGTAATAAGTTTAATGAGATGAAACTTGTTTTGCTGGATAGTACACATAGATATAAATCCAACAAAATTTGGTTCACACAATTTGGAGTTTCCTAGTCATAGATATGGATTTATGAAGTTTGAGTGAAAGTCCGAAATTTGCTCTGTTTATTTTCCTATTTTTCAGAGACATAGAGGATTGAAATAACATTGGTAAAGCAAATAGAGTCCAATGCCTCTGAAATTTTTACTGGAGTTCAAGGATTTTTGGAAGAATGTCCTTCGAAAATTTGGGAATTTTCCAAAAAGTAGAACTCCTGTAATAATTCCTACAACATTTCCCTTAAATAAATTAATGATCCAAATCTAGGGACCTTCATAAAAATTGGAATGCTCCCCTAGATAGTACTCACTGAGGGGAATCCACTGGAATTTATTTCACAATTTTTGGAGGTTTCTATCAAAAGTTATGAGCAAATGATGTTGAACTGAAACTGAAAATGAGGGAAAAAGTTTAAACTCCCACACTGCAGTTTCTTCTTCAACCTCGCGCGCGCGGCAGCACAGTGGCGGCACTCCGGCGAGCTCCACGGAAACCGTTATTCCGGCCTCCCCGAGGGCTCCCACTTGCCGCCCCTCCTTTTAGGAGCACAGGGAACTCATCCCCGGGGTCGGCCGAGGCCCCCGATCACCGGAAATGGGCCGGCGACGAGCAGCGGCTGCGGCTAACCTTTGGCAGCATCGCACTCACTCTAACGGGGCTCAAACTCTTCGGTTCCTGCTTCTAGAGTACCGCGGTGGCATCCTCCTCACCGGCATGCGCTCAAATCAGCTCAAAAGAGGCTGCAAATACGAGCTCATCGGTGACCTAGGGCCAAAACCGGCACCGGCGCCAAATTCTCGAAGAACAGCACCAAAACTCGATGAAATTCGATGGTTCTTGATCCTAGAGGAGCGTGGGAGGGTCTAGATCATGTCTATAGCATGGCACAAGCTTTTGAGAAGTGATCACTACGAATTTAAGGTTTTGGTGCGGCTCGGTCTTGTGAACACCGAAGCACTCAACGGCAAAATTCCCCACCGATCGTGCAAGAGAGAAAGGGAGGTCGGAATGGTTGTGTTCAGCACCTTAGAGTGGATGTTTTTCGTGTAGAACATCAGCCACAAAAACACTTGTGTCACCCAGACGCTGGTGAGCAGAGAGGATCGGCGGCAGTGACTTTTCTTCGGCTTGTGCGGGGCTGTGGAGGGTGAGAACGAGGGAGCGGTTCACGTGGGCCGGCCGTGTTGATCACATCGCTTCACTCGGCGTTCTCTGCCCCCGAGCAGGAGGTAAAACGGTGAAGAGGCTGTCGGGTCAGGAGCTGGCGCGCTCGCTGCCTCCGGTCGCCCGCGTGAGAGCCTAGTAGACTTCGGGGGTAAATATACCGACCAGTGGGCCCCCTTTCCCCTCTTCTTTTTTTCCAATTCCATTCGAACTAGCAAACAAACCCCAAATTTGATCAAACTTGGAGGATAAGCCAAAAGGAATATGAGGAACACAATGGTGCTCTCAAATTTGAATTTCAGTGAAGTCAGAATTTGAAACTGAGGTTTGAATTCAAATTTGAATTGAATTCCAACAAATAGGAAACCTTTTCCAAACGAGCTGAAAATTTGCAGGGCAATCCGTGGATGTGTGAAGAACCAAATGGTAGATTTAGGTCTTCGTGTTTAGACATTGTTGCCCGTTTACTTTAGCATTTGGAGCTCACACAGTTGTATTCAAAAATTTAAATTCCCTCTCATTTTCTCGGTGTGACTTGCAGCCCCACTTGCTAGAACTTTGGGATTTTACAAAGCTCTAACTCATCCATCGGTACTTGCTCTTCCAGTACTCTTAGGTAGTTCTTTAGCTGAGATACGTGAAATACGTCGTGCATGTCGGAGGCGTGCATTGGCAGCTCTAGTTGATAGGCTACCTCTCATCGCTTGCCCAAAACCTTGAATGGACCGATGTAGCGAGGTGCTAATTTGCCTTTGATGTTTAACCGTCGTTGGCCTTGGATAGGCGACACTTTAAGATACACGAAGTCTCCAACTTCGAAGGTCAATCTTCTTCGCCTATTGTCCGCATAACCCTTTTGTCGTGACTGAGCGGCCTTCAAGTTTTCACGTATCGTTTGGACATGCTTTTCGGCGTCTTGCAGCACTTCGGGTCTGAATACTTCCCTTTTTCCGGTCTCATTCCAGAACAGCGGTGTTCTACACCGTCTACCATACAATGCTTCGAAGGGTGACATCTTCAATCTGGCTTGGTAGCTGTTGTTGTACGAGAGTTCAGCATACGACAAACTCTTATCCCAACTACGCCCATGTTTCAAGGTGCAAGCTCTCAACATGTCTTCCAAAATCTGATCTGTCCTCTCGGTTTGCCCGTAGGTTTGCGTGTGGTATGCGGAGCTGAAATTTAACCGTGTACCTATGGCTTCATGCAGCTTCTTCCAGAACCTAGGGGTAAATTGAGAACCTCGATCTGAAACTATCCTCTTCGGAACTCCATGATGACACACGATTTGCTCCATATACAGCTCGGCTAGTTGTGCAACGGTGTACTTGGTTCTCACAGGAAGGAAGTGAGCTGTTTTGGTCAATCGGTCCATGATAACCCAAATAGAGTCATAGCCCGATTGAGTACGTGGCAATCTGACTATGAAATACATGGTGATGTCTTCCCACTCCACTCTGGTATGTTCAATGCTTGCAATAGTCCAGCGGGTCTTTGATGTTCGGCCTTCACTTGTTGGCACGTGTCGCATAGGGCAACATATTCAGAAATATCCCTTTTTATACCTACCCACCAATAGCAAGTTTTCAAATCCTTGTACATCTTTGTACAGCCGGGATGCATGGAATAAGGTAAGTCATGTGCCTCCTTTAGTATCGTGTCGCGGATGTGCTTCACGTTAGGCACACAAATCCTTTTTTCCTAACCAAAGTGTGCCTTTCTCGTCTTCCTTGAAACCGTTTCTATACCTTGTCGGATTCTTTCCTTGATTTCCTTTATTTCCTAATCCGTTGCTTGGCCATCTCGTATCTCTTGTTCCAGCGTTGAGTTCAGTTCGATCACCTCCATCTCGTTCAAGAACGCAAGACGTAACCGTTCAAACTCCTTGCGCAGCTCTGGTGGCAGCTCCCGAACCGTGAGTTGGTGACATGCTCCCTTTCGGCTCAACGCATCAGCTACTACGTTGGCCTTTCCAGGGTGCTAGTTGATTCTAACATCGTAATCCTTGATGAGTTCCAACCATCGATGTGGCCTCAAATTCAGATCCGTTTGCGTGAATATATACTTGAGGCTCTTATGATCCGTATAGATCTCACATCGGTGGCCAAGAATATAATGCCTCAAAATCTTCAACACATGTACCACGGCTGCAAGTTCCAGGTCATGTGTGGGGTAATTCAGCTCATGTTTCTTTTGTTGTCTCAATGAATAGGCTACTACTTGGCCTTCTTGCATGAGCACACACCCGAGCCCTTGTCTTGATGCGTCACAATATATATCGAAACTCTTGCTCACGTCCGGCAATATCAAAACCGACGCTGTTGTTAATCTCTTCTTTAGCTCCTCAAAGCTTTCTTGACACGCTGGTGTCCACTGAAATGCTTTCCCCTTCATCAACAATTCCGTCATAGGCTTCACTATTTTGGAGAAATCCTTGATGAACCGGCGGTAATATCCAGCCATCCCAAGGAAACTCCTAATATCTCTCACATTCTGCGGTTGGTTTCCACTGCAGAACATCTCCCACTTTTCCAGGATCAACCGATACTCCGCCTTCGGAGATAATGTGGCCTAAGAATGATATCTCCTTTAGCCAAAATTGACACTTGCTAAACTTGGCATACAATTGATGCTCTCGCAGTTTCTTCAATGTCAATCTCAAGTGTTCTTCGTGTTCTTCCTCGCTTTTTGAATACACCATGATGTCGTCGATGAAACCACGACGAACTTGTCCAAGTACTCCATGAAGACCTTATTCATGATGTACATAAAGTATGCGGGCGCATTCGTCAAACCAAAATACATAACGATATATTCATATGAACCATACCGTGTTCAAAATGCAGTCTTGGGTATGTCGGAGGGCTTAATCTTCAGCTGGAAGTATCCCGACCGAAGATCAATCTTGGAGAAAATTCAGCCACCTTTCATTTGATCGAACATGTCCTCTATGTTGGGCAGCGCGTATTTATTCTTGATCGTCACCTCATTGAGAGACCTATATTCCACATACATCCTTTGGGTCCCATATTTCTTGCCTACGAAGAGCACGGGGCCCCCCATGGTGATGAGCTTGGGCATATGAAACCCTTATCTAGCTGCTCCTGAATTTGCTTCTTGAGCTCCACTAATTCATTAGCAGGCATCCTATATGGCCTCTTCGCTATAGGTGCAGTTCCGGATACAAAATCAATGGCAAATTCAATGTCCTGGTCAGGTGGCATACCTGGAAGTTCTTCCGGGAACACATCTGAATATTCTTGAACCACCGGAATGCTTTCCAATGTCACTTCTTCAATGTGGTTCAACACTGCTTTCTCCGTTGTAGGTTGTGCTGCCTCAAACTCAATACGAGTACCGTGCTCACTTGTCAACTTTCACGATCCTCTGAGCACATTGAATAACTCTGTTGTGCTTGCTTAACCAGTCCATTTAAAGTATTATGTCAATCCCTTGGGAATCCAAGACGATAAGGTTGGCAAGAAAGTCTACCCCCCTTATTTTAAGGCTTACTTTTGGACATACTATATTAGTCCTCATCTCTTTACCGGGAGAATTAACCAACATAATTTGTTTCATATGGGATATGGGCAGGTTATACTTGGCAACATACTTGGACGAGATGAATGAATGCGATGCTCCGGAATCAAATAAAACAGTGGCTGGGTTGGAGTTGGTGAGAAACATACCAATCACGACGTCCTCAGCTTGTTGTGCTTCAGCAGCGGAGACGTGATTCACATTGCCACGAGCATAGTTCTGCTGTCCAATGTTACTTTGCATAGCTCCTCCATTCAGCCGTGGGTTCTGCTTAGGTGCGTTGCTCGGCTGTCCAAGGCCTTTCTTGGGGCACTGGTTTGCAAAGTGTCCCGCCTCTCCGCATGAAAAAACATGCCTTGTTGCCCATAACAGCGGGAATGTTGGGGTGAGGCTGGTTTGGAGCATAGGCGCCCATGTTGGGATGGGGCACAGGAGGCATAGGCATAAGAGGTGCTTGCATAACAGGACGTTGCTGCGGTCGCTGATTTGGGCGAGGTGGTTTTGCAAGGCGAAAAGTAGAAGCGGACAAGCCATAATTTGGTGCAGCTGGTGGCATGTAACGAGGACGTACATTGCTGCCTTGTGGCTGTCCTTGATATGGCATCTTCCTCTTGCCCTCTTGCTCAATCTCACGGATCTTGCTCTCAACCACTATAGCTTTGTCAACGAGCTTTTGGAAGTTTGCATAGTCATTGTTGAGCAGCTGAACTTGAATTTCATTGTTCAATCCTCTCATGAACAAGTATCGCTTTCTTGATCCGAGTTGACATCTTTTGGAGTATACCTTGACAGCTGCGTGAACTTGTTGAGGTACTCATTCACGCTCTTCCTTCCTTGGCGGAGACCTTCAAACTCTTGCCTTTTAAGCATCATGAGTCCTGCAGTGACATAGTGAGAGCGGAAACTCTCCTTGAATCCAGCCCAAGTGATAGTCTCATGGTTGACATGTGCATTGCAAAGAGCGTCCCACCAATCAAGCGGCTGCTCCCATAAGTTGGTGTGATGCGAAGAGAACTTTCTCCCGATCATTGCACTGAACAATAGCAAACTTCTTTTCCATGGACTTCAGCCAATCATCAACCTCCATATGATCACTGGCTTTTGCAAAAGTAGGCGGCCTAGTCCTCATGAACTCTCCCAATCGGTTGTGAGCCGGCCATGGTGGCGGTGGCGGTGGTTGGGGTTCAGGAACGGGGTTAGGATTGTTGTTGTTGTTGGCCTGCAGCTGTCCCAACGTTTGTATCATAGTTTGCATGAGCTGGTTCTGCATAGCCATCAAACGTTCAAGGTTGCTTGCATCAGCCCCGGGGTTGGCATTTTCAGGAACTCCAACATTGCCGTCCTCCTATGGTCCGTTGTTACTATGAGCATTCCTCCATTGGTGGTTGGAGTTTTTCCTCACAATCTGTAAGAGAGATAGTAGAGTAGGAAATAAAGATTTAGAATAATCCCCTAACTATATGCATCAAGGTGTAGGAACTAAGCAACTTCTTTTATGAATTTTAGCCTATATGAGGATGTGAACAAGTGCCGAAGCATCTCACATCTCTCCACTATGTGTGGATGTGGACAATCAACGAAGCGTTACACAAATCACACCCAAGCACACAAACACAAGCAATCATCATAAAAATTCAGCACACCACTCTTATTTGACTTACTACGATCTAAACATTCCTATTATAGCTTATTCAATGGGAGTCCTAGACTTAATCGTGTGAATCGGTGCTGTTCTCGCCGTGTTATGGGGGTGGTCCATATATGGGTGCACGCCATGGTGAGTCGGCAGTCCATGAAGGGATAGATGACGCTGGTGCTCCATTTGCTCCTGCGTTGGCACGAGTCTCCTCCTGTTTTTCCAGCAAGTACAGCTTCTTGCAGATGTAACGGATCTCTTCTTGCGCTCTTGCATAGCGGTTCCCTAACTCCACGAGCAACCTCTGAGAATTATCAGAAGCTTGTGGGTTGGAAAGAGCTCCTCCATGGGGTCCAATGATCTCCCTTGTACCACTCTTCCGATACGGGTGCAGCTCAAAGGTAGTGTTCTCAAGCTGCTCACGGAAGGCGTAGCACAGTACGGTGAGTGCATCCCATGCGGCATCATCAATAGATTATGCCCTTGTAGCTCTCCATGTGTGTGCGAAGTGCTGAGTGACAATCCTACCATTAGATAGGATAGTTACTTCAGCCTTCCACTCTTCATGTCCGAGATGAGGGACTTTCTTGAGAAGATATTCCGGGTATAAGATACAGCAATCCAGAAATTCTTTGAGCTCCTTGGATATGTGTCCTCCTTCCATTCCGTTGGACCAGAATTCTTGAACGGAACGGTTGACCCGTTCATCACCTTCATACGCGGCCTCAGTAAGGGGTGGCTCGTCTTCGGATTCATCTCCTTGCGTCATAGCTTCATGAGGCTCCACGGGGTGTGTAAGGGCCTCAGTTTTTGACACATATTTGAAGTGTTCATCACCACACCACACACCTCATTTGAGGAAAGTTGATGAACACAAAGGAAGAGCAAGTAACCACCATCAACATGCTCATTAGAAAAACAAACTCACATATTGCAAAAGTGGTATTTCCCACATGTGATATAGGTGGGCTGGACATACAAAAACTCCTACACATTGCTAAGGATGTCCATGCCAAGTTTCACCCAAATTCAAAACCTTTTTGAGGTCCTTTTGGGTATAGCTAGAAAGAGGACAATTTGAAACCATATTCAAATTCCAACTGTTTTTATCCCATGAATTCAAAAGTGGGAGGCATATTCTTATTCAGCACATTTTTGTGAGCACACACACCGATTTTCACTCCATTTGGAGTTGATCTTGACATGAGCTAAGTGTGACAAATTCAAACTATATTTGAATTCAAAACTGAACTTGTGCTGAAATTCATTCAAAACAAACCCAATTTGAATTCTACTCAATTCAAATGGCTCATCGGTGGATAATTTGAATCACCAGGGGTATTATGGGGCTCTCTATTTACAACAGTGATTAGGAGTAAATTTCAGAGGTTAAAACCCTGGGTGGGACCCACATGTCATAGAGAGGAGGAGGCAAAACTTGCACACAAAGTCACACCCTCGGTGGGAAATTCCACCGAGCAGCTGTCGGCTGCGCCACCGAGCAGCCACCGGCACCACCAGCTGCTTCCCCTCTACACGCGCTGGCGCCCAGGCGGCCTGCTCGCGCCCCCACGTGACCGTCACCGCCTCAGCGGGGTGAAGACCGGGTGCCTTCTTATCCCCGCGAGCGACACTGGGCGGCGCCATTCCTTTTCTTCCCGAGCTCTCGGTCGATCGGGAAAACACAGCAAACAATCGTGTCCTCGCCTCTCCGAGTTGCCAGGCAACATCCTGAGCTCGAGCACCACCCTCCCAACGCCTGAACCACCGGGTTTCGGCCCCTGTTCCCGTGATCAACGGCGACCGCCGCAGTGTAGCTGAAGGACGGCGATCGGTCTCACGTGGGCAGCACACTACAGCCACTTCCACGGCCGAGCAAGGGCGGCAAAAGGAGCGCACAGACTCCACGCTGCTTCCACCTGAAGCTCATGCCACACCATGAACTCTCGCCGGCGAATTCTCAGTTTTTGCTCCGGCAACCTTAAACTGAGCTTCCGGTATGGTTTCTTCAAATTCTTGCTCTATGATCTTTCGGTGGTTATCAAATCTTGCACATAGACGCTGGACTAGCCGGCGATCAAGTTCTTTTCTGCATTCGTGGCGTGAAACTGTCTAGGAGTGACGAATTTCGAGCTCGATCAAGGGCGGTCATGGAGGGCACGATCGGTCACACGGTGCCGACCGACTTGCCGCCATCCCTGAAACCTTTTGACACCTTGTCGAGCTTCCTAGAGGTACACTGATGCTGTAGGACCGTTGGTTCGAGGTGTTGGCAGGTTAGAACCCACGGTCGACGGCGCCGAACCTCAACCGAGGCCGCGACACGTTTCTGGGCTATTTCCGGTCACCCCCAGCCCAACCTGACACCACCGACGTCGACAACCCCCAGGCGGCGAGTTTCAGACCATGGGAGGTCCGGCAACGGAGAGCCGGTGAGCTCCGGGTCTGCTCTGGCGAGGTCGGCGGCGGGGGCGCGAGAGAACGGTGGGAGGAAGACGAAGCCGGCTGGCCCACGTGTCAGGGGCTGAAGAATTTAAATAAAAACCCTTTGGGCCTCGGTGTGCCGGACACCTCCACGCTCAACATGTGTCCCCGCGGGCCCCCGCGAGTTTAAATTTTTCCCGATTTTCAGGATTCTTCCAAACTTCAAATCCTCATAACTTTGGCTAGAAAGCTCCAAATCGAGTGAACCAAATTTTGTTTGATTCAGCTCTCTGAGCACTTTCCAGAAAATCAAGTTTCACTTCATGAAAATCCTTATTTCTCCAGAATTAATTCCTCAAAGTTTAAACTGTTTGGAATTTTAAATGGAGAATCCTTTGGAGGAAAATCCTGAAATTTTGCTGCAATGTTCACCAAAATATCCCTGAACTACCATAAATATTTCAGATCCATTGGAGTTCATTTGTCCACCTAATGGCGTGATTAGTGAATCTGTTCCAGAGAAAATAGAAAATGTTCAGAAACATTTTCAGAATTTCCCCTGGAATTGTTAGCTCATATCTTTAGTTAGGAACCTTCAAATTAAGTGAGACCAATTCCATTAGAACCCTCTGAAAATCTAGTTTTCAGAAAGTCATAGTTTGTTTCATGAAAATCCTTTGAACATCCTAAAAGCCTTCAATTAAGGTCAAGTACATAATTAATTGTGGAGGGTTCAAATGAGCTTTGCTGCAACTAAAACTTGACCAAGTCTCTGTTTAGGTTGTAACCAAGCCACAGTAAAGGTTTCACAGTCATTGAGTCTGTCTAGTGGGACTTATAAGCTTCACAAGTTCAAACTTAATATAAATGCATTCAAATTAATACATGTATGTCTTATATCATGTAGTCGCTAAGGTCGAGGAGGAACCCGAAGTCCTAGACTTTGTTACTCCGGAGGAGCAGCTAGCCTATGACCAAGAGCAGCAAGGCAAGCTCCGGTTTGCATTAACCTTTTACATGTTTTTATTGTTTTGAGCACATACTTGATTTCTTTATTCTTTGCATTAGAGTCTTGTTTGGAAACCCAACTGCATAGCCAAGAAAACCATGGGTTAGGTTTAGGATGGCAAACCCCGTTAGCTACTGCAATGCTAAGATAGAGTAGGATTCGGTACAAGTCGAGTAGTTGGAACTACTCGCGAGCATAGGCTAGAGGCACTCGACTTGGGTAGTGATAGCACATGAAACACATGGCAAGAAAATGAGACCAAGCGGAGGGTAAGAGCAGCAGGACTTTGGGGCCTGTGTGCTGTAGCTCCACTTGTGTCGATTGAGGACCGAGCCGTGTGCGGGCCTGTTGAACAAGCTAGAACAGTACCGAAGACCTACCGGCTATATGGGAACCGGGAAACTGATGTAACTCGGGTAGCTGGGTATTGAGGCATTGCCCGTCGTTCAGATGGTAGGTTGAGAGCTCGAGGTGTAAATCGGCTGGCGGCACTGAGATGCACGTGCAGAGACCTCTTGCTCGGGACGATGGTACCGGTTCAATATTTGGCTGACGGGTAAGGTGGTTGCGTACGGCGTCCGTGATGGTTGTTGTAGGCAACATCGAGTACGGGCGTACGTGACGGGTTGTTCGGGTAACCCTGCAGGTGTAAATTGATTATAATCGCCGTCCCTCGCGGTCAGTGAGTACCACTTGTTCACTGTACCGTGACGTGGAAAGAACAGGCTAGTTACATGTTAAAATGTTGCTGATTGAAAGATGGACTCTGATTGCTAATGATTTGCTGTAGTTCAGAGCTAACAAAAGTTCTTTTCAACTTTGGTCAAAGTACATGAGAGAAATGTGTTTCTTGTTTGATTGCGGCTCTCTCATGTGCCTTAGCGTAAAGTTCTCCACAACCTGCTGCTAAAACTTGAAAGTAAGGTTCTACTAATTAGGCGAGTCCTTGCAAATGATTTTTACCTCATGTAACCCATCACCCCTCATGTAGAAGTTCCATGTTTAGGTGAGACGGATCAGACTTGCTGAGCCTTCGTGCTCACTGCTTTTGTTTGAAGCTTTTACAGGGTTCTATGAGGAAGGGACTCCCGACGAGGAGACGGAACCCCAGGAGGGGAACCCCGTCGAGTGGGAGTCGTGCACACCGTAGAGTTAGTGTGCGTGTGTGCTAGCAAGGACACGTTCAAGGGCTGAACATGAACTTGATGCGTAGTCTACGCCCGTGAGTATAGACTGGACATATTTTGCTGTAAACATGTTCATAAACCAGTTTATGTAATAAAATTTTGCTTCCGCTTTGTACCTTTGATGTGTGTTATCCGGTGCTGTGCAACGCAGCACCCCTCAGCGTGATCCTGGCTCGACAAGACAGTGGGGTCGTGTCAGCGTTGGTATCAGAGCTCGCTTGAGGTTTAACGCACTATAAAGGTCATCTTTTCCAACAATCCACTGAGGAACGAGTTAGTAGCCCGTATAAGGATGTTATTAGCATATAGAAAGTGGCATCCTAACCTATTTGTCTATGTCGGAAAATCGTGTACCTCGGGACGCTTCATGTCTTGGGGGGTGCATGTAAGCGCTGTCCACCAGTGCGCACAAGCTGAAGGGTGGAGCCCCACGGGTGGCAGGTAACCCGACCTGCTTTGATATCCTCTACGACTCTTCATGTCGTTCGGGGTATTCGAGCAACGTCTGTCCCTGGCGTGCGTGGTGCAATTTGGGAGACCCCGTCACGTGGTCTGAAACGTGAACACGTAACTCAAGGCGTGTTTGGCTTGAGAACATCTGGGCGAGTGATGACGGCCGGGTGTACGAACTGTATGGATTCCGGGCTCGGTGTGCAGCCGAGTCTGACGATTGCTTGTGTTTCCTGCAGGTAGCCTGACCATGAAACGGTAGACGTGTAGCATCCGTGTGCGAGTGACGTTTAGTGCCACTGAATTAACGAAGCCGGCTAAGTCCGGTATAGGTTTTTCTTTGTGAGGACGTAGTACCGACATGCTCTGGTGACGCATCGACGTCACACCCCACTAAATGGACAACTTCATTGTAAAACTTGAAAGTTTTGATCCAAAACAGTAAAGCATGATGTAACTCCTTCCCTTAATCAGGATATTCAAAGTTAACAAGTTTTCAACTTATAGGTTGTTAAGGACAGAGCACTCTGTTTTCAGCTGAATCAAGGCTGAAGTTAATCAGAGGTTAGAGGTCGAGTTCTTTCGAGGTTGAGGTCATATCATACATTTCTGGAAAGCTTTAGAAAAGCTTTACAACTCTTCTGTTGAGATCCAGAGGTTTTCCATCCCTTAACTAATCTAAAAATGCAGTAGAGTTGAAACTGTCCAGAAAACAGGGCAGAGCAAACACTCTCTGTAAACTCTCTGTAAATTGAGTATAACTTCCTGCCTAAAAATCCAAAAATAGAAAATGAGGTAGTTCTGGAAAGCTTATGAGATGGGTCACAACTTTGTAACAGAAGGTTTTGTCATATTTGGAGCAGAATTAACTGGAATTCTTGGATCAAATCAGTGCCTAAAGCAGGGAGGTGCTGTCCAATTTTCTACAGAAATTCTGTTAACTTTGACCTCTCATAACTTTTTAACCAGGACAGATCTTAGGCCAAGCAAATACTTTATGGAAAGCTATTGAAGTTAGCTTTAACTTTTATGTTGAGCTCCAGAATTGTTTTTGCCTTTAACATGGTCTAAATCAGGTTGAAATGGAAACTGGTCAGGGCTGTCATGGGAACAGCAGATCAGCAGTCAAATTTGATTAAAATTTGAACTATGTTTCCAAGTTTTATGGGTTCAATGACATGTCTTATGTTATAACTCAGTGGTTTACTGTTTAAATAAATATTTGACATTTATCAAATATAATTTTACAGATGACAGCAGATAAGCAGTTGGAGAACGGCTGGGTGGTGTCCCACTGTTCTCACCATAGCGGCTACCCGGAAGCATTGTGGCAAATGCTCCAATATTTCAGGTACAACCAGATGCCGCAGTACTTCGCCAAGGAAGAAGGCGAAGAGGGTAACAAGACGTGGACAATCCATGTCGAGGTCCCTGCAGGACCTACGCCACCCGGTTGGGTGCCGTTCACCATCACGGTGAGAGGAAGACAACCGGAAGGGATGTGGCAAGTGGCAGCCCGTGACACCATGCCACGTTTCTGCCAACTACACGTGCAGGCTATGGAGGGCACTCCATACGCGCTCGTTCCGCTGGAGGGACAGGATCAGCATGTGTGGGAAGAGAGGTACCTGGAGGCAACAGATCCGGGTTGCCCAAGGTACAACCCCGCGGAGGCAAACCTTAGCCTCCAGATGAGGGCAGGAAATGCCGTGATGGACAGCCAAGCTGTTCATACGGAGCATCTTGCCACAAAGCTCAAGGAGAGCACGAGCCATGGAGACCATTTCGAGAGTGCTCACAGCGCACTCCGCAATGTGCTCCTTCCGACGATCAAGCGACCGAATGAACAACACAATCAGTTGCATCGTCTGAAGAAGGCAAAGAAAAAGAGCCGTGTTGACATCGTGGCGTTGCAAGAACTGGTGCAGAATCTGACACAGCAGAACGAGGACCTTGCTCAAGAGCGAGACGACGCTATTGAGGAAGGGCAAGGCTGGGAAGAAGATTACAACCAAGCCATGGACGAGGTGCATGCATTGCAGGACATCGTACCTCCGGTATTGGGCATACCGGTGGTCTTGGGTCTTCAAGCAATGGGAGAACCCGAGATGGGAGAAGAGGTGGTAGATCCAGAACCACCAGCAGATGTACCGGTGGAGGACGACCCGCAGGAGGTCGAGTTCTACTCCGAGTAGGGGGTTACAGTTGCCAAATACGGCAGCTAGGGTAGAGTATACCCTACGTCTCTCATAATTTTAGAGGGACAAAAGGTCGATGTCATCCTAGGGATGTCGTGGTTAACCCGCCACGGCGCTGTTTTAGACACCGTCCTCCAAGTTGTGCACTTGAACTCAGAAGTGCACGAGTCTCACTCCTTATTTCTGGACAGTCCAGAAATAAAACTTCCAAGTGTCTATCAAGCTACAACCATCAGATTGGAAGATATTCCAGTGGTCCGAGAGTTCCCTGACGTATTCCCGGATGATTTGCCGGGGATGCCGCCCGATAGAGAGGTGGAGTTCAAGATTGAACTTGCACCAGGAACCATGCCAATATCCCGAAGGCCGTACAAGATGGCGCCCAAGGAGTTGGCTGAACTGAAGACTCAGCTCACGGACCTCCTGGAGAAGGGTTTTATTAGGCCGAGCTCCTCGCCAGGGGGCTGTTCGGCATTATTCGTGAAGAAGAAGGATGAGACGTTACGGCTTTGCGTGGACTATCATCCATTAAATGTCGTAACCATCAAGAACAAGTACCTGTTGCCACGGATCGACATGTTGTTTGATCAGTTGGTCGGAGCGAAGATCTTTTCCAAGATGGACTTAAGATCCGGGTACCATCAGATTAAGATAAGGGCGGAGGACATTCCAAAAACAGCTTTCTCAACGAGGTACGGACTGTATGAGTACCTGGTCATGTCCTTCGGCCTCACCAATGCTCCAGCTCACTTCATGTACTTGATGAACTCGGTATTCATGCCGGAGCTGGACAAGTTTGTCGTGGTCTTCATCGACGACATCCTGGTATATTCCAAGTTGGAGGAAGATCACAATAAACATCTGCGTATAGTCTTGCAACGGCTGCGGGACCACAAGTTATAAGCGAAATTCAGCAAATGCGAGTTCTGGATATCGCAAGTGCCTTTTCTCGGGCATATCATCTCAGTGGAGGGTATCGCTGTAGACCTGTTCACGAGGTACGGGGTTTCCTCGGACTCGCGGGATATTATCGGAGGTTCATTCCGAACTTCTCGAAGATTGCCAAGCCAATGACAGAGCTGCTGAAGAAGGCTACCAAATATGTTTGGAGTCCAGCATGTGAAGCAGCATTCAAGGCTTTAGTCAAGCACCTGACATCAGCACCGGTTTTGGCGCAGCCAGACACCACAAAACCGTTCGATGTGTACTGCGATGCATCCGGCATTGGGCTCGGATGTGTGCTGATGCAAGACCGAAGGGTGGTCGCGTATGGGTCATGGCAGCTTAGAAACCATGAGCAAAATTATCCAACTCATAATTTGAAGCTCGCTGTCGTGGTACTTGCACTGAAAATGTGGAGGCACTACCTACTCGGTAACCTCGTACATTTATATACCGACCACAAAAGCCTCAAGTACATATTCACTCAGAAGGAGTTGAACATGAGGCAGCGACGATGGTTACAATTGATAAAGGATTACAAAATAGAAATCCATTATCATCCAGGCAAGGCAAACGTAGTGGTAGATGCGCTGAGACGCAAGTCACACGTCAACAATCTGACCATCACACCGTTGGGAGAGAGTGAACCAACACTGCATGTAATTCCACATGGAGCTCTCTACAACCTAGCTTTGATCCCCACCATCTGTGAAGAGATAGCGACAGCTCAGAAACATGACAAGGGCATGTCGCATTTGCGGAGACGTGTAGACAGTGGGGAGTTGAAATGTTTCCGGAAGGACGGAGACGGCGTCCTATGGTTCAAGGACCGGATCGTCGTACCCCGTAACCCGGAATTACGGAAGAAGATCTTTGATGAGGCTCACTTGTCAAAGTTTTCTATTCACCCCGGCAGCAACAAAATGTATCAAGAACTCAGAAGCAAGTTTTGGTGGACACGGATGAAGCGGGAAATCGCGAAGTACGTGTCCGAGTGTGATACATGTCGAAGGGTTAAGGCATACCATATGCGGAAACCGGAACTGCTACAACCACTGGGCGTTCCTGCCTGGAAGTGGAAGGACGTGAGCATGGACTTCATCATCAGTTTACCCACCACCTTGCAGAAACATGATTCTGTGTGGGTGATCATCGATTGGCTCACCAAAGTTGCCCATTTCATCCCGGTCAACACAAACTACAACGCCAAGAAGTACGCTGAACTGTACATCTCACGGATCTTATGCTTGTTCGGCGTACCCCGTACCATCATATCGGACTGGGGCACTTTATTTGTGTCCCGTTTTTGGGAGCAGCTGCACGCTGCCTTGGCGACGAAGCTGATCCGTAGTTCAGCCTACCACACGCAGACGGATGGGCAAACGGAGCGGGTAAATCAGATCTTAGAAGACATGCTACGAGCTTGCGCTATCAACCACGACAAGAATTGGGATGATCACTTGCCGTTAGCCGAGTTCTCGTACAACAATGGGTACCAAGCCAGCATTAAGATGGCGCCCTACGAGGCGCTATACGGAAGAAAATGCCGCACACCACTGAATTGGTGTGAGTCTGGCGAAAGGGTTACCTTCGGGGTTGACCTCGTCAACAACGCGGAAGAAAAGATTCGACTAATTCAAGCGAACCTAAAAGCCACTCAATCCCGTCAGAAACAGTATGCGGACCGGAGAAGGCGCCCATTACAATTTGAAGTTGGAGATCATGTATATCTATGGGTGTCTCCAATGAAGGGCGTAAACAGATTCGGAGTGAGAGGAAAGTTGGCACCCCGATTCATCGGTCCATTCCAGATTACCGAAAGATGTGGATCAGTGGCAAACCGGCTGAAATTACCAGAAGCACTTTCCGGTGTGCACGACGTCTTTCACATTTCCCAGCTGAGGAAGTGTCTCGAGCTATCAACTACCGTTCAGCTGGAAGATATTGAAGAACTGCAACCGGATCTCACCTATCGGGAGGAACCGGTGCAGATTATCGATGAAAAGGCCCGAACCACACGCAACCGTACATTGTGGGTCTACAAGGTTCTATGGAGTAATCACTCCGTGGACGAAGCGACATGGGAGAGCGAAGAATTTCTTCGCGCTAACTACCCCGACTTTTTCGTGTCACGTATCCGGTAATTTTCCACCGTCCTCTCTCTCATTTTCACCTTATAATCTCGGGACGAGATTCTTTTAAGGGGGGAGGAATGTAAGGGCCTCAGTTTTTGACACATATTTGAAGTGTTCATCACCACACCACACACCTCATTTGAGAAAAGTTGATGAACACAAAGGAAGAGCAAGTAACCACCATCAACATGGTCATTAGAAAAATAAACTCACATATTGCAAAAGTGGTATTTCCCACATGTGATATAGGTGGGATGGACATATGAAAACTCCTACACATTGCTAAGGATGTCCATGCCAAGTTTCACCCAAATTCAAAACCTTTTTGAGGTCCTTTTGGGTATAGCTAGAAAGAGGACAGTTTCAAACCATATTCAAATTCCAACTGTTTTTATCCCATGAATTCAAAAGTGGGAGCCATATTCTTATTCAGCACATTTTTGTGAGCTCACACACCAATTTTCACTCCATTTGGAGTTGATCTTCACATGAGCTATGTGGGACAAATTCAAACTTTATTTGAATTCAAAACTGAACTTGTGCTGAAATTCATTCAAAACAAACCCAATTTGAATTCTACTCAATTCAAATGGCTCATTGGTGGATAATTTGAATCACCAGGGGTATTATGGGGCTCACTGTTTACAACAGTGATTAGCAGTAAATTTCAGAGGTTAAAACCCCGGGTGGGACCCACATGCCATAGAGAGTAGGAGGCAAAACTTGCACACAAACCCACACCAGACGGCCTGCTCGCGCCCCCACGCGACCGTCACCGCCTCAGCGGGGTGAAGACCGGGTGCCTTCTTATCCCCGCGAGTGACACTGGGCGGCGCCATTCCTTTTCTTCCCGAGCTCTCGGTCGATCGGGAAAACACAGCAAACAATCGTGTCCTCGCCTATCCGAGTTGCCAGGCAACATCCTGAGCTCGAGCACCAGCCTCCCAACGCCTGAACCACCGGGTTTTGGCCCCTGTTCCCGTGATCAACGACGACCGCTGCAGTGTAGCTGAAGGACGGCGATCGGTCTCACGTGGGCAGCACACTACAGCCACTTCCACGGCCGAGCAAGGGCGGTAAAAGGAGCGCACGGACTCCACGCTGCTTCCACCTGAAGCTCAAGCCACACCGTGAACTCTCGCCGGCGAATTCTCAGTTTTTGCTCCGGCAACCTTAAACTGAGCTTCCGGTACGGTTTCTTCAAATTCTCGCTCTATGATCTTTCGGTGGTTATCAAATCTTGCACATAGATGCTGGACTAGCCGGCGATCAAGTTCTTTTCTGCATCCTTGGCGTGAAACTGTCTAGGAGTGGCGAATTTCGAGCTCGATCAAGAGCGGTCATGGCGAGCACGATCGGTCACATGGTGCCGACCGACTTGCCGCCATCCCTGAACCCTTTTGACACCTTGTCGAGCTTCCTAGAGGTACACTGATGCTGTAGGACCGTCAGATCGAGGTGTTGGCAGGTTAGAACCCAAGGTCGACGGCGCCGAACCTCAACCGATGCTGCGGCACGTCGCCGGGCTATTTCCGGTCACCCCCAGCCCGACCTGACACCACCGACGTGTTCCTCGACGTCGACAACCCCCTGCCGGCGAGTTTCAGACCATGGGAGGTCCGCCAGCGGCGAGCCGGAGAGCTCCGGGTCTGCTCCGGCGAGGTTGGCGGCGCGGGCGCGAGAGAACGGCGGGAGGAAGACGAAGCCGGCTGGCCCACGTGTTAGCGGCTGAAGAATTTAAATCGGGATCGGGTGTGGCCGGGATCGGCTGTGCTGGCGCGCAAATACACTGTGGGACTCGGTGTGCCGGACACCTCCGCGCTCAACACGTGTCACCGCAGGGCCCACGAGTTTAAACTTTTTCCCGATTTTCAGGATTCTTCCAAACCTCAAATCCTCATAACTTTGGCTAGAAAGCTCCAAATCGAGTGAACCAAATTTTGTTTGATTCAGCCCTCTGAGCACTTTCCAGCAAATCAAGTTTCACTTCATGAAAATCCTTATTTCTCCAGAATTAATTCCTCAAAATTTAAAGTGTTTGGAATGTTTAATGGAGAATCCTTTGGAGGAAAATCCTGAACTTTTGCTGGAATGTTCACCAAAATATCCCTGAACTACCATAAAAATTTCAGATCCATTTGAGCTTATTTGATCCACCTAATGGTGTGATTAGTGAAACTGTTCCAGAGAAAATAGAAAATGTTCAGAAACATTTTCAGAATTTCCCCTGGAATTGTTTAGCTCATATCTTTAGTTAGGAACCTTCAAATTAAGTGAGACCAATTCGATTAGAACCCTCTGAAAATCTAGTTTTCAGAAAGTCATAGTTTGTTTCATGAAAATCCTTAGAACATCCTAAAAGCCTTCAATTAAGGTCAAGTACACAATTAATTGTGGAGGGCTCAAATGAGCTTTGCTGCAACTAAAACTTGACCATGTCTCTGTTTAGGTTGTAACCAAGCCACAGTAATGGTTTCACAGTCATTGAGTCTGTCTAGTGGGACTTATAAGCTTCACAAGTTCAAACTTAATATAAATGCATTCAAATTAATACATGTATGTCTTATATCATATAGTCGCTAAGGTCGAGGAGGAACCCGAAGTGCTAGACTTTGTTACTCCGGAGGAGCAGCTAGCCTACGACCAAGAGCAGCAAGGCAAGCTCCGGTTTGCATTAACCTTTTACAAGTTTTTATTGTTTTGAGCACATACTTGATTTCTTTATTCTTTGCATTAGAGTCTTGTTTGGAAACCCAACTGCATAGCCAAGAAAACCATGGGTTGGGTTTAGGATGGCAAACTCCGTTAGCTACTGCAATGCTAAGATAGAGTAGGATTCGGTACAAGTCGAGTAGTTGGAACTACTCGCGAGCATAGGCTAGAGGCACTCGACTTGGGTAGTGATAGCACATGAAACACATGGCAAGAAAATGAGACCAAGCGGAGGGTAAGAGCAGCAGGACTTTGGGGCCTGTGTGCTGTAGCTCCGCTTGTGTCGATTGAGGACCGAGCTGTGTGCGGGCCTGTTGAACAAGCTAGAACAGTACCGAAGACCTACCGGGTATATGGGAACCGGAAAACTGATGTAACTCGGGTAGCTGGGTATTGAGGCATTGCCCGTCGTTCAGAGGGTAGGTTGAGAGCTCGAGGTGTAAATCGGCTGGCGGCACTGAGATGCGTGTGCAGAGACCTCTTGCTCGGGACGATGGGACCGGTTCAATATTTGGCTGACGGGCGAAAGGTGGTTGCGTACGGCGTCCGTGATGGTTGTTGTAGGCAACATCGAGTACGGGCGTATGTGACGGATTGTTCGGGTAACCCTGCAGGTGTAAATCGATTATAATCACCGTCCCTCGCGGTCAGTGAGTACCACTTGTTCACTGTACCTTGACTTAGAAAGAACAGGCTAGTTACATGTTAAAATGTTGCAGATTGAAAGATGGACTCTGATTGCTAATGATTTGCTGTAGTTTAGAGCTAACTAAAGTTCTTTTCAACTTTGGAGAAAGTACATGAGAGAAATGTGTTTCTTGTTTGATTGCGGCTCTCTCATGTGCCTTAGCGTAAAGTTCTCCACAACCTGCTGCTAAAACATGAAAGTAAGGTTCTACTAATTAGGCGAGTCCTTGCAAATGATTTTTACCTCATGTAACCCATCACCCCTGATGTAGAAGTTCCATGTTTAGGTGAGACGGGTCAGACATGCTGAGCCTTCGTGCTCACTGCTTGTGTTTGAAGCTTTTGCAGGGTTCTATGAGGAAGGGACATCTGACGAGGAGACGGAACCCCAGGAGGGGAACCCCATCGAGTGGGAGTCGTGCACGCCACAGAGTTAGTGTGCGTGTGTGCTAGCAAGGACACGTTCAAGGGCTGAACATGAATTTGATGCGTAGTCTACGCCTGTGAGTGTAGACTGGACATATTTTGCTGTAAACATGTTCATAAACCAGTTTATGTAATAAAATTTTGCTTCCGCTTTGTACCTTTGATGTGTGTTATCCGGTGCTGTGCAACGCAGCACCCCTCAGCGTGATCCTGGCTCGACAAGACCGTGGGGTCGTGTCAGGGTGTAAGCCCACGTGAAAGTCCTCCTGGGGTGCGTAACAATACCGTTCTTATGGATCATCTTCCATGTCGTCTTCGATTGGTTCCACCTCTTCTGGATCCTCTTCCTCATGCATAGAGCTATTGACTTCATCTTCATCATGAGGTTCCATCTTCACCTCCTCCCAATACGGTCCATCAGACATCTCAATGGGGTTAAGTGCACTCCCACATGGTGATGGACGAGTCCTTATGCGTGCTGTGCTCCTAGTCACCGGCATCTATAAATAAGACATGAGAAACTTTAGAGAAGAATAAAATAACTCCAAAACTTCAGAAGCTATGAAGCAAGAAAGCAAAAGTGTTACTGTCCAAAAGAAGAGAAAAAGAGGGGCTGAAAATAGCACTTTGCGCTGGCTGAATTGACAAGTAAAGTGCAGCAGCAAGCAATTTTTTAAAATAGCAGTTTAGAAGGGTGTTCCTATGTGTTTTAGAGTGTCCATTCTACCTAGGCTTACGTCCTACCGTCAACGTGGCTCTGATACCAATTTGTGACACCCGGTTCTGAAAAATGAACCAAGTGAATGCATATGTGTGCCTAGGATGTTCATCACACATACTCATGTATTCCACAACCTGAAATTCAGAATATAACCACGTACGAATAGTGTTTAAGTACTTTATTACAATGACGCAATGTTTCACTCATGAATATCCAACTTATTTAGCAGCGGAAGACACTAAACGACAGCGGAAAATGACTAAAACAGCAGGCCCCAACTTCAACTCCACAGACATGTTGACGGTAGTGCGCACGCCTAGTACTACACATGTTCCTCGAAGTATTCTTCTTCTGTAACTGATGTATATGTGGGAATGCAAGGGTGAGTACATGTCGTACTAAGCAAGTGCAGGAAAACGTATGATATGTAGCTTACAACAAGGTAGGGAATAAAAAGGCTCATTGCAGCAAGCAAATTTTATTTCATAAACATGGTTAAAACAACAACTATTTCTATGTGAGTTCAATCCCATCATAACCAAGTATTTCATCAACATTTCCTTCATCATAATTCACCATTTATCAGGTCTCAACCAGCCATTAATCTTTCTCAAGTTCATCTCATACTCATAAATATTCATAACCATCTCATTTTTATAGAACCGAAACCAAATTCATTGTCATGACCCAAAACCGTCCCAAAACCAATCTCAATGACCATACCCAAATATCCATCCCAAGTTTTGCCTCTAATCATGGAAGTTTTCCAGGTGCTTGTAACTGGAGGCACGTCTATCATGATAGTTTTACATTCTGCAGAGGTGGCACCACTTCACCCAGAAATTCGTGATTTCGTCACCCGTTGGTGACTAGAAAGAACCTGCATTATACCAGTACACAACCGTCGGTGTTTGGCCAAGAGATCACAAAATAGCCTTTACAAAGGGGCTACTAGAATGTACGGACCCACTGAGGTTTCACTGGCAGGCTCGAATCTCCATTGTCCCACCCACGGGCCCCCTCTTGTGCCACGCAGTTCAAGGGCAGTCCCTCTCGACTTTCATTCCCTGCGCCATCCAATGGTCCATAACAAGCTAGCAACACACCTAATTAGTCAGCTAAGACGCACCCATATTTGGTCTTGTGTTGTTTTCCAGGCATGTGCTAGCATGAAGCGGTCCTTAGATCTACGACAAGTAAACCACCATCTCATTCAGCAATATTCACAAACCAAGCTGGCCTAGATCTCCCTGATTCCATGCTCATTAACATCATCAATTTCTCATCATTTTAATCTAATGAGTGCAGTAGCTAACCATGTTTTATTTCAGCTTCCTGTATCCCGTAAGGTAAGCGAAGCAAAAAGGAAAAAACGACCATACCCAACTCATCAACTTTCCCGGGGACAAGGATGGTTAACAAAACTAGTACTCCTATAAAAAGGGTGTCCCATCAAATTGACACAAGCATACACGTTTTCGCAAATAAAACAGTTTCAAAACATGGGATCCATATGGTGAAGGGGCACTTGCCTTGCTCCCGTGGTTCGTGTTGCTCAAGCGTCTCGAAGTCTTGGTGTTGTAGTTCCTTGTAGACGGTCTCTTGAGCGTGTCCTTCTACTCACGACCACGCACATACAAAATTTACAGCAATCAATGATCATGCACAATCTTTACTCAAGAGGCAATGAGGTGGATGAATGCAGTTCCAATGGTGCAGTTTTATAAAACCAGTTTGTATGTGTTCTTGCATGTTTTAGTACGCTTTCATGGGGTTTTATGATGAACAAGGGTGCTAGGATCAAGTGTGGACGTGGTGATGATCTTGACACAAGATGTAGATCAATTCCATCATCAAAAGTCGACCAAAACACGATCTGTCCACACGCAGAAGTTTCTGCTCGAAGGTAGCAAAGAAAACGGATGCGTAGAAACAGCGGCGACATCGTAAGAGGCGTAATGAAGACCTACCTCACTTATTCCTTGCGGCAGGGCGTCCCTCCTAGCAATGGCAGCACCGGAGGACTTTTCCGTAGAGAATTATGGCTAGGGCAGAATGTCGGGCTTCTTCTCTAGCGACGGCGAGGCGTGACGAGGGTTGACGGCGGCCAAATTCCGGCAGGGGAGGGAGAACTCAGCGACTCTGTCAGAAGGGGGGGCAACTCGGCGACTTGTGGCAGCAGGGGGGGGGCAGCGGCCAAAAGGAATAGGAGGGTGCGGCCAGGGGGGATTATATTTATAAGGGGGAAAAAGAGAGTCCTAGGGGTGGAAACAAAGAGACCTAGCAGTATGGGACTCAACCAATGAGTCCTAGGGGTGGAAACAAAAAGTCCTAGCAGTATGGGACTCAACCAAAGAGTCCTAGGGGTGGAAACAAAGAGTCCTATAGGTGGGGGACTTAACCAAAGAGTTCTAAAGGTGGGGGATAGGCTTTCCCCCACAAGGGCTGCGGCCAAGGGGTCTCCCCCCTAATTGGTGCAGCCAATTTGGGGGAAACTTCCCTCCAAATTTGGGGGAAATTCCCCCTAGGGAATTTTAGGGAATTTGGGGAAAATTAGGAAAAATTGGGAAGAATATGGGAATTTTTGGGAAGGGGGAAATTTGGGGAAAATTGGGATGGCTCAATTTAGCTATTTTATTTTCATTACTCTTCATTTCTATATTCCTTTCTCCATTTCTTATTCTTTTTAAATGCTTCTCTACATGAAAAATGTATTCAATGCATGGTAGTGAAATTGAGGGTGATACAGATCCGGATTATTGTTGAAAAGTCCCGCGCCACAAGAAAAACGCACCTTATGGTTTTACAAGGTCTTGTGAAGTAACCATACCGCTGAAGAAGCGACGTGGGAAAGCGAGGACTATCTACAAGCAAATTATATGGACTTGCTATCAGCGTATAACTGGTAATGTTTCCCCACTTTGCTTTTCTTTCAGAATCTCGGAACGAGATTCTCTTTAAGGGGGAGGGATGTAAGATCCCCGAAAAGTGCTAACAAGGAATTTAGCACATTCACACTTAGGAAAAATGAGGGGAATTAAAACTTTGAAATATAACGGTGTGTGTTCAAAGTGATGATTCAAACATCCCAAAAACTTCCAAACATGGAGATCTAAATTCATAACTTGGGTCTTCATAATTAAATGTTCAACCTCCTAAATTTCAGCTCATTTGGAGGGGTTCTTCTATTTATTTGAATTAATAGAGGAAGCCTTAAAACTTGAATTTGAATTTCAGTTTCAAATTCAAAATCATCCAAAGTGGAAAATTGGTTTCAGAAATGTGTTCCCCACATTTGAATTAGCATCCATGCAAAATTCAGAACTATTCGAGTTTGGTTTGCTATGCTTTTGGAGCAATGGGAGGAGGGAGATTCAAACTAAAATTCAAATTGAAAATACCAATTGCCATTCAAATTTCTTGACCCAAATGAATTCAGTTGAATTCAACATTTCAAAGCCATGACTTTGAGGTGAAGCAAGGTTTCTAATATGGATACCAAAGGGAAAATATCAGTGGAGAATTAGGTGGGAGGGGGCCCACATGTCAGCCACACTTCAACTCAAACAGGGCACGGTTTCCTCTGCTTTGGACGAGCGCTCGCCAGCTCCCGGCGCAACACACTCCCGATGACTCCACCGCGCCACCTCCTGCACGGGAGATCAGAACGCCGGGAGGGATATTTCACCGCCTCCTCTGGCCACGTGAACGTTGCATCACTCCCTCGCTCGACCCTCTGCTCAGCTCGAGTAGCTTTGATCGCCACTTGGTTTATCCGCGCCGCTCTCCCATCGCCGACGCCACCCCGGCGTTATCACGCCCGGTTGAGGATCTCTTATTCCTCCCTGACGACAGCCCACGACGTTCCTCCGAACCGATCCCGAGAACTGAGCATAGTTGGTCTTTCCATGTTCAACATTGACGCCACGATGCCGCACCGTCGATCGGCCACCTCAGACACGTTCACACTCGACCAACCGGCGTCCTAGGTGCGTTGGCAACCCCTCTTGCTGTCCTCCAAGTTTAGAGCTAGGTCGTAACTTAGGTTGGCCGGAATTTGAAGTTTGACGTCGGCGGTTTCTTTGAACCAAGGTCAAGGAAACGGGAAATTCATCGGCCATATTGAGTTATGTTTCACGAGAGTCTAGGCATAGGTTCTCAAAGTCATGGCGACCCTTCTCGAGCAAACGGCAAGCAAAACCATGCAGATTCAGAAGGGTTCTCCGTGTTTTTCCTCACGGCGGCGCAAAACCACTGCGGTCACACGGTGAGCTTATGCTTCCAGCCATTTTCTGTGGGATCAGGGTAGTGATCTGAGTTCACCAGGTCATGACGGTGCTGTAGGACCGAACCGTGGCAGGTTTCCATGCTCACCGAGTGAGTACCCTGTCGCCGGAGTCGCCAAAGTTACTGCCACCGTCGCACACCCATCTCCGGACATCGTCGGTGAGGGGTAAGACCGGCAGCATTTTTCCCGTGTGGAAATAGGTAGTAGCGGCGAGTGTGGCAAAGTTTGGAGCACGGGAACCCCGTTCCGGCGAGCTCTCCGGCGAGGGCAGCCACGGGGAGGCGCGGAGGCGCGAGGAGGAAGAAGATGGGGTGGGACCCTATAGTCAGTAAGCGGGAGAACCCGGGAGGATCCCGTGTGGCGCGGGAATTTTCTGTGACAACGCGGAAACAACCCTGTGGCCTCGGTGTTGCCGCCATTTGAGTGGATAGCACCACGGGTGGGGCCCACAACCAGAGTTTAAACTTTCCCGAATTTACGATTTAGGTCAAATTTTGAAACCGCATAACTTTTAGTAGAAAGGTCAAAAATTTGTGAAACAAATTTTGCTGGATTTCGCTCAGTCAGTAATTTGCGGAAATGCAGAGAATTTGATATGAAGATCTCTGGAATTTTCTATAAAATTCATCAAAGTTAAATTTTTGGGAATTAATTCCTGAAGATCCCTGTTATGGATTTTCCTCAAATTTGTCTAGAAGATTTTTCATAACATTAGTGATCTCCTGTAAAAATTTGAGCTTCATTGGAGTTCATTTGCTTGGCTAAATTGTCTTCCCAAGTTCAGCCTTCATTTGAAAATTTCAAACCAAATAGAAACTTTTTCAGAATTGTTCACCAACTTCAAAAATTCATATTTCCCTGTAGGCAGCTCCAGAAATGGTGAAACAAATTTTGTTAGAACCATAGAGACCTGATCTAATTAGATATTCCACTGTTACACATGTCAAAACTTCAGATTTGGGATCAAAATTCAGAGAAGCCTTGTACTTGTTTGAATTTTGGAGACCACAAGGTTGAATGAAATTTCTCCAAAATTTGCTCAGACCATCCTTAGAGAGTCTAGTATCCACTGGAAAAATCACAAGGCAAATTAAGGCACCTAAACAGCAGTAGCTAGTAATAGGAGTTCATCTCTTATATAATACTAGCACTTATACATATATTATGTTGCATATCATATAGTGACCGAAGTTGAGGACACGCCCGAGCCATTGGAAGTCCTCACACCAGACGCTAACTTTTCCTTTGACTGGCAACCAAGCATGCCCCGGTTTGCATTTAATTACCTTTTGCAAAGTTTTCGTTTGTATCACTTATGTCTAGGTTAAAATGCTTGAATTAGAGTTAAGGTGATTGAAACCCCACTTGCATGACCTTTAAATCATATGGAGGGTTGGGTAGTTTACAACTTAACGGGTAGAGAATGCCTTGTTAATGTTCTTTGGATCTCGGTAGAAGTCGAGTGGTTGTAATCTACTTACGAGATAGAAATTTTATTACACGGGATGGAAAAAGAGTAGACAATGGCTTAAGAATGTGAAACTGAGACCCAGCAGGGGGGATAGGATGCAGTGAGCGGAGGTCTCACGTGCGTAGCCCTGTTGGATTTGATTGAGGACTGAGCCGTGTGGGGCCCTGCTGGACAAGTTTGAACAGTACCGGATGCATACTAGCATATGGGAACCAGGAAACCGATGTAATTGGTTAACCTGGGTGCCGAGGCTTACCCAACAGTTTTATAGGAGTGGGTTGAGGGTAGCAAGGTGTAAATCTGCCGGTGGGCACAGACACGCTCCACGCGGGGACCACCTGCCCGTTACGGATGGACCGGTTCGGCATTTGGGTTGCCTTTGAAAGGTTGTTACATACAACAGAGTAGGAAGGTGTGAAGAACCACACTTCTGAAAGTGGGTGTACGTGACGTGTTATCCGGGTGTCTCCTGATTGCAATCACCGTCCCTCACGGTTATTTGAGTACCCACTTGTTCACTGCGCCGTGACGTAGTAAGAAGTGAAATAAGCCAGATGAATATGCTGCATTGAACTATTAATGTATTGAAACCATGTATGCTGTAGATATAGAGCTCATTAAGTTTATCTTCCACTTTAGGCATAACCACATCAGAGGAAAGCGTTTCTTGTTTGATTGTGGACTTCCGATATGAGGGCTGCCTAAAGCAAATTAATCTGCTGCTATAAAAACTGAAAGTAAGGATTAACATGTAGGCGTGTCTTTATCGCAAATGTCATTTCCTTTATTACTAATCCCTACATGTAGAGTTTTATGATTAGGAGTGTCGGTTAAGTCTTGCTGAGCCATCATGCTCACGGTTGTAATATTTGAGCTGTGTGCAGGTGAGAGTTATGAGGAAGGGTCCGAGGATGAGGCGATGCCCCCGTCGGGGTACACGGCCGAGCTGGAGCCCTGCACGCTTTCGTGATGGTTGTGTCAGTGTTGCTAGTGTGTAGCGTCCCCGGGCTGGACGGATGCACTTTTGCTTAGATAGTAGGAGAGTGTACTTAAGAATAATATTTCCGCTGTATAATTAAGTTTGCAAAAGACTTCCGCTGTTTCTATGTAAAATAAAAGTTTGTATGTTGTTCTTAATCATTTTTTGTGTGCTGTTGTGTGCCGCATCGCACGGCACCACCCTCTGCGATCCCGGAGTGGGTGAACCACGGGGTGGTCCCCACATGTTTCATCCCTCAACTGGTCAAAAAATGCAGTAGAGTTGAAACTGTCCATAAAACAGGGCAGAGCAAATACTCTCTGTAACTCTCTGAAAATTGAGCATAACTTCCTGAATAAAAATCCAAAAATAGAAAATGAGGTAGTTCTGAAAATTTCACGAGATAAGTTACAAGTTTTAACAGAAAGTTTTGTCAAATTCGAGGTAGAATTAACTGGAATTCTTGGATCTAATCAGTACCTCAAGTAGGGAGGTGCTGTTCAATTTTCTCCAGAAATTCTGTCAACTTTGACATCTCATAACTTTTGAACCAGAAAAGATTTGAGGGCAAGCAAGTACATTCTGGAAAGCTATTGAACTTAACTTTAACTTTGATGTTGAGTTCAAGAACTGGTTTTACCTTTAGCATGGTCTAAATCAGATTAAAAAGGAAACTGGTCAGGGATGTCAGTTTGGGCAGCAGACCAGCAATCAAATTTGTGCTAAGTTTGATTTGTATTTCCATGTATTATGAGTTCAATGTCATGTTTTATGTTATAACTCAATGATTTACTGTTGAAATGAATATTTGACCTTTTTAAAATATTTTTCTACAGATGGCCGAGGATAAACAACTGGAGAACGGGTGGGTGGTATCCCACTGTTCTCAACGCAGCGGTTATCCGGAACTGTTGAAGCTGATGCTTCAATATTTCAGGTACGTGGATACGCTGGGTTACCTCGCCAAGTAAGAAGGTGAGGGGGGGGGAACAAGACATGGACTGTCTATGTCGATGTTCCAGCAGGACCTACGCCACCGGGTTGGGTACCGTTCACCGTCACGGTGAATGGGAGACAACCGGAGGAGATGTGGCAGGTGGCAGCCCGCGACACCATGTCGCGTTTCTGCCAGCTACACGTGAGAGCTATGGAGGGCATTCCATAAGCACTTGTCCCAGTGGAGGGGCGAGCTAGTCACGTGTGGAGGGAGAGGTACTTTGAGTCAACGGATCTGAGTTGCCCAAGGTACAATCCAGCGGTGGCAAACCTCAGCCTCCAGTTGATGGAATGGAAGACCGTGATGAACAGCCAAGCTGTCCATACAGCTTGACTTGCTGTGGAGCTCAAGGAGAGCACCAGCCGCCGAAACCATTTCGAGAGTGCTCACAGTGCACTCCGTAATGTGCTCCTTCCGACGATCAAGCGACTGAATGAACAACACAATCAGTTGCGTCATCTGAAGAAGGCAAAGAAGAAAAGCCGTGTCGACATCACGGTTTTGCAGCAGCAGATACATGCCTTGACCCAGAAGAACGAGGTCCTTATCCCAACCGTCATGATGCTATTGAGGAGGGGTGGGGCTGGGAAGAAGACTACAACAAGGCCATGGACGAGGTGCATGCTGTGCAAGACCTTGTGCCTCTGGTAGTGGGCCTACTGATGGTAGATGCAGTACCGTGGTTTTGGGTATCCCGGCGATGCCGGAACCTAAACCCGAAGAGGAGGTCATGAACCCTGAGCTACCAGTAGAGTTAGCGGAGGAAGAGGACCCGCAGGAGGTCGAGTTCTACCCCGAGTAGTGAGTTTACCGTTGCCAAGTAGGGCAGCGAGGGTGGTGTGTAGAAACTTTTGTAACGGGTGACATGTCGTGTAGACAGTAGCATGTGTATAGGTAATGAAGACAAGAGCACGACTTCTCAGGGATCCGAGAATAATGTATCTTGTATAAAGATTATGCTTTATCAATATATGTGAATGCTGTGCAATTTTATTCATGTGTCACTGCCATATCTACTGTTTTCCATGGATTAAGTATGACATGTGCTGATCGTTGCTGTCTTAAATTTCAGAATGACTCGTACTCGTACCAACCCTGAGGTTGGAGGTTCAAGTCTCGGGGAGAGGCCTCCCAACAGCCTCCCGAGACTTCCTCGGGACAGAAGAAGCAGTAACAGCAACCACAACCCCCGGCAACGGTCACGTTAGCCGATATTGTTGTGGCCATGGCGGGCTCGCACCAGCAGCACACCGAATTGCTGCAAACGCTGGTTGCGAATACGTCTCGACCAGAGAGGCGTCAAGAACGAGAGGAGCGTCAACAAAGATCCTACTCGGATTTTCTTACTACTCATCCCCCGGTATACTCAAGGGCGGATGAACCACTCGATGCGGACAACTGACTCCACACGATGGAGATGAAATTCGGGCTGCTCCAAGTTAGTGAGCAGCGGAAGACGCAGTTCGTGGCCCAACAACTTCAGGGGTCCGTGAGCGCTTGGTGGGCAAACTTTTGTGCCTCGCAACCCACCGGGCGAGTGCTGACCTGGGCGGAGTTCAGGATGGCCTTCAGGGCCTATCATATACCGCCAGGTCTTATGAAGAGGAAGACACAGATGTTCCTTCGCCTGCAGCAAGGCAACAGGAACGCACTGGAGTACTACAGGGTGTTCAATGATCTCGCACTTTACGCTTCATATCACGCAAATACAGATGAGAAGTGGCGAGACCACTTTTACCAGGGGCTGAATCCGCTCCTGAAGGACAAGCTGGCGATGTTCAATCGCGGCAGCCTCAATGATATAATTGATGCTGCGATTGTGCAAGAGTACTCCGACAAGGAGTTAGCGGCGGCGGAGAAGAAGCGAAGCATGCCGCAGAGCAGACGAGAGGGAGGTGGTCCTCCCCATAAATATTGGATGGTGTATCGCTCACCATCTGGACAACGCTGGCAGCCACCGCAGTGACCGATGCAATTCCGCAATCGGACGTATTCACCAGCGGCGTTCCGACCGGCCTTACCAGCACCTCCGCAGCAACAACAGCAGCACCAGACAATGCCGCGTGCGTTTGCATCTCAGCAGCGCATGCCGGGCTTTCGTCCTCCAAGTACGGGCCAGCCATGAACCGCATGCTTCAAATTCGGTCGCCAAGGGCACTTCGCCAACAACTGCCCCGAGAGGCAAGGCGGCGGAGTGGCACCACAGTTTCCAGGGAGGAATCAGCCCCGGAATCCCATTAATGTGCGGCGGGCAAAACCCTAAGCCCGGTACCATCCACCAACATACCATAGAGGACGTGCCTGAGGGAGAACCCATCCTTGCGGCTATGTTCCAACTCCACAAGCATCCCACCATAGTTTATTTGGTTCAGGCGCCGCACATAATTTCACTAGTCAAGATTTTATTGCTAAATACAGCTTGCAAATACTACCCACCAAAAGTCCTTATTTGATTTGTTCACCGGATGGGAAAATTTCAGCAAGCATGATGGTTTCGAAAGCGCCATGTTGTCTAGGGGATAGAGTATACCCTACGTCTCTCATAGTTTTAGAGGGACAAAAGGTCGATGTCATCTTAGGGATATCGTGGTTAACCCTCCATGGTGCTGTTTTAGACACCGTCCTACGAGTCGTGCATGTACACCCAGAAATGCACAAGTTGCATTCATTATTTCTGGACAGTCCAGAAATAAAGCTTTCAAGTGTATACCAATCCACCACTATCAGATTAGAAGATATTCCAGTAGTCCGTGAGTTCCCTGATGTGTTTTTGGATGATTTACCGGGGATGCCGCCCGACCGAGAGGTGGGATTCAAGATTGAACTTGCACCGGGAACAAGGCCAATATCCCGAAGGCCGTACAAGATTGCACCAAAGGAGTTGGCAGAATTGAAAACGCAGTTGACGGACCTGCTGGAGAAAGGGTTTATTAGGCCGAGCTCCTCGCCATGGGGCTGTTCGTCATTATTTGTGATGAAGAAAGATGAGACATTGTGGTTTTTCATGGACTATCGTCCACTAAATGCCATAACTATCAAGAACAAGTACCCGTTCCCCACGGATCTACATGTTGTTTGATCAGTTGGTCAAAGCAAAGATCTTTTCTAAGATGGACTTATGATCCGGGTACCATCATATTAAAATACGCGCTGAGGACATTCTGAAGACGGCTTTCTCGACAAGGTACGGGTTTATGAGTACCTGGTCATGTCCTTCGGCCTGACCAACGCTCCAGCTCATTTCATGTACTTGATGAACTCGGTATTCATGCCGGAGCTGGACGAGTTTGTCGTGGTCTTCATCGACAATATATTGGTATATTCCAAGTCGGAGGAAGAACACATGAAGCACCTGCGTATAGTCTTCCAAGGCATCGGGATCACAAGCTATACGCGAAATTCAGCAAATGCGAATTCTGGATATCGCAAGTGCCATTCCTCGGGCATATTATCTCAGCGGAGGGCATCGCTGTAGACCCGAGCAAGATCACACAAGTGCTGAATTGGAAGTCCCCGAGATCTGTCCATGAGGTACGGAGTTTCCTCGGACTCGCGGGATATTATCGGAGGTTCATTCCTAACTTTTTGAAGATTGCCAAGCCTATGACGGAGCTGCTGAAGAAGGCTACCAAATATGTTTGGAGTCCAGCATGTGAAGCAGTGTTCAAGGCATTAATGGAGCACCTAACATCAGCACCGGTTTTGGCGCAGCCAGACACAACAAAACCGTTCGATGTGTATTGCGATGCATCCAGCATTGGGCTCGGATGTGTGCTCATGCAAGACCGAAGGGTGGTCACGTATGGATCACGGCAGCTCAGGAATCATGAGCTCTCTGCCGTGGTACTCGCACTCAAAATGTGGAGGCACTACCTACTCGGTAACCTCGTACATTCATACACCGACCACAAGAGCCTCAAGTACATATTCTCTCAGAAGGAGTTGAACATGAGGTAGATAAGATGGTTATAATTGATAAAGGATTACTAAATAGAGATCCATTATCACCCTGGCAAAGCAAACGTGGTGGCGGATGCGCTGAATCGCAAGTCACACGTTCATAATCTGACCATCACCCCGTTGGAAGAGAGTGAACCACCGTTTTATGTGGTTCCCCATGGAGCTCTATACAACCAAGCTCTTATCCCCACCATCAGTGAAGAAATAGCGGCAGCTCAGAAACATGACAAGGGCATGTCGCACTTGCGGAGACGTGTAGACAGTGGGGAGTTGAAGTGTTTCCGGAAAGACGGAGACGGCGTCCTGTTATTCAAGGACAGAATCGTCGTACCCCGTAACCCAGAGTTACGGAAGAAAATCTCTGAGGAGGCTCACTTGTCAAAGTTTTCTATTCACCCCGGCAGTAACAAGATGTATCAAGAACTCAGAAACAAATTTTGGTGGACATGGATGAAGCGAGAGATTGCAAAATACGTGTCCAAGTGTGATACATGCCGAAGGGTGAAATCTGGCCACATGAGGAAACCGGGACTATTGCAACTGCTTGGCATTTCTGTATGGAAGTGGGAGGATGTGAGCATGGAATTTATCATCGGTTTACCCACCATATTTCAGAAGCATGATTCAGTTTGGGTGATTGTCGACCGGCTTATAAAAGTTGCTCGTTTTATCCCGGTTAACACCAATTACAATGCGAAGAAGTATGCTTAAATGTACATCTCACAGATCATGTACTTATACGGCGTACCCCGCACTATCATCTCGGATTGGGGCACTTTATTTGTGTCTCGTTTTTTGGAGCAGTTACATGCTTCTTTGGGGACGAACCTCATCCGTAGTTCAGCGTACCACCCACAAACGGATGGGAAAACCGAGCGGGTAAATGAAATGTTAGATGACATGTTACGAGCTTGTTCTATGAACCACGGTAAGAATTTGGATGATAACTTACCGTTAGCCGAGTTTTCGTACAATAATGGGTACCAAGCTGTAAGGGCCTCAGTTTTTGACACACATTTTAAGTGTTCATCACCACACCACACACCTCATTTGAGGAAAGATGATGAACACAAATGAAGAGCAAGTAACCACCATCAACATGCTCATTAGAGAACAAACACACATATTGCAAAAGTGGTATTTCCCACATGTGATATAAGTGGGCTGGACATATGAAAACTCCTACACATTGCTAAGGATGTCCATGCCAAGTTTCACCCAAATTCAAAACCTTTTTGAGGCCATTTTGGGTATAGCTAGAAAGAGGGCAGTTTGAAACCATATTCAAATTCAAACTGTTTTTATCCCATGAATTTAAAAGTGGGAGGCATATTCTTACTCAGCACATTTTTGTGAGCTCACACACCAATTTTCACTCCATTTGGAGTTGATCTTGACATGAGCTAAGTGGGGGAAATTCAAACTTTATTTCAGTTTCAAAACAGAACTTATGCTGAAATTCATCCAAACCAAACCCCATTTGAATTCCAACAAATTCAAATGGCTCATGGGTGAATAATTTGAATTACCAGGGGTAGTATGGGGTTCACTGTTTACAACAGTGATTAGGAGTAAATTTCAGAGGTTAAAATGGGGAGTGGGACCCACATGTCAGCCTCTAATTCAAATCAAACCGACTGAGACTTTCTCACTCGGTTAACCGCGCCGCCGCTGCGATCGCCACCGAGGGAAGCCGCCGCGCCAGCAGCTGCTTGGCCACGCGCGGGCGTGAGGCGGTGCAGAGCCTTCTTAAGGCACCTCTCCCCCTCCTCGGCCGAAGCATCGCCTGTTTCTTCCCCCGCAAGAACTCAGCGCCGGTAGAAACTTCCCGCAGCTCGGAATCGATCAGAGAGCGCCGATCACAGCTTCCTCCGTCCCCTCCAGAGCCCCGGCAAGGTACTAGAGACCTTCCTCCATCTTCCCCGCTGCTAGAATTCAGTTGAAACCGATTGATATCGGCTGTGCCGAAAGATCAATTCGGTGACTTAGAACCGCCGCGCCTCAGGCTCCCGTGGACAGCCCAGCTAGGGCGTTGTCACGCCCGAACCAAGGCACCCTTGGACGCGCTGGTGACCGGTGCTGCTCATCCCCGAGCCACAGACCGAGTGATTGCTCACCGGCGGCGAATTTCCAGTTTTCCCCTTTCTGTGTGCAGCACGACCTTCGGGTGCGATTCCATCGAATTCTTGCTCTAGAAAGGATTAGAGGGACGTAATCCGCTCTCACACAAACTAGACACGGTAACACACAAGTTGCCTTCACAACCCTTGGCCGCAGAACCTCTGTACCCGGCGTAATTCGAGGTTTACCAACGGCGGAACAAAAGGGAGGCATCGGGCGCACGGTGAGGACCTACTTCGGGCCTTCCCTGAGCTGCCTCAAGCTCATGTCGACCTTCCCTTAGGTCCACTGATGCTTCCCGGCCGGTTCCTCGAGTAGTTGAGGTGCTAGGGAAGTCAGCCGACATGGCCGAAGTCTTTCCGAGGTGGCGGCTCATTGCCGACCATGCACCGGCTATTGTCAGGAGCAGCTGACAATAGAATCCTGTTCCCCGAGTGAAAGTAGGCAGGGGCGGCCAAAATCGTGAAGTTTGGAGCTGTACAGAAACCGGCGACGAGCTCTCCGGCGAGGTCCCTCGGCGGTGGAGCGCGGGCGTCGCGAGGCTGAAGAAAGGGGTGGACCCCAGCTGTCAGCGGCCGATATTTTGAATCGGGATCGGGCTGCGGCCGGGATCAGGTGTGCTGGCGCGCAAAATCCTTGTGGGCCGCGATGTGCTGTCGCCTCGGCGTGCGACGCGTGTCCCCGGGACCCACGCGCGAGTTTAAACTTTTCCCCGATTTTCAGATTTCCTTCAAACTTCAAATCCTCATAACTTTGGCTAGAAAGCTCCAAATCGAGTGAACCAAATTTTTCTGGATTCAGCTCTCTGAGCACTTTCCAGCAAATCAAGTTTCACTTCATGAAAATCCTTAATTCTCCTGAATTAATTCCTCAAAAATTAAAATGTTTGGAATTTTAACTGGAGAATCCTTTGGAGGAAAATCCTGAAATTTTGCTGGGATGTTCACCAAAATATCTCTGAACTACCATAAAATTTTCAGATCCATTTGATCTCATTTGATCCACCTAATGGTGTGATTAGTGAAACTGTTCTAGAGAAAATAGAAAATGTTCAGAAATATTTTCAGAATTTTCTCTGAAATTGTTTAGCTCATATCTTTAGTTAGGAACCTTCAAATTAAGTGAGACCAACTCCATTAGAACCCTCTGAAAATCTAGTTTTCAGAAAGTCATAGTTTGTTTCATGAAAATCCTTAGAACATCCTAAAAGCCTTCAATTAAGGTCAAGTACACAATTAATTGTGGAGGGCTCAAATGAGCTTTGCTGCAACTAAAACTTGACAATGTCTCTGTTTAGGTTGTAACCAAGCCACAGTAATGGTTTCACAGTCATTGAGTCTGTCTAGTGGGACTTATAAGCTTCACAAGTTCAAACTTAATATAAATGCATTCAAATTAATACATGTATGTCTTATATCATATAGTCGCTAAGGTCGAGGAGGAACCCGAAGTGCTAGACTTTGTTACTCCGGAGGAACAGCTAGCCTACGACCAAGAGCAGCAAGGCAAGCCCCAGTTTGCATTAACCTTTTTACAAGTTTTATTGTTTTGAGCACATACTTGATTACTTTATTCCTTGCATTAGAGTCTTGTTTGGAAACCCAACTGCATAGCCAAGAAAACCATGGATTGGGTTAGGATTGCAAACTCAGGTAGCTACTGCAATGCTAAGATAGTGTAGGATTCGGTACAAGTCGAGTAGTTGGAACTACTCGCGAGCATAGGCTAGAGGCACTCGACTCGGGTAGAGATAGCACATGATACACATGGCATGAAAAATGAGACCGAGCGGAGAGTAAGGGCAGCAGAACTTTGGGGCCTGTGTGCTACAGCTCCGCTCGTGTCGATTGAGGACCGAGCCGTGTGCGGGCCTGTCGAACAAGCTAGAACAGTACCGAAGACCTACCGGCTATATGGGAACCGGGAAACTGATGTAACTCGGGTAGCTGGTTATTGAGGCATTGCCCGTCGTTCATAGGGTAGGTTGAGAGCTTGAGGTGTAAATCGGCTGGCGGCACTGAGATGCGCGTGCAGAGACCTCTTTCTCTGGACGATGGGACCGGTTCAATATTTGGCTAACGGGTGAAAGGTGGTTGCGTACGGCGTCCGTGATGGTTGTTGTAGGCAACATCGAGTACGGGCGTACGTGACGGGTTGTTCGGGTAACCCTGCAGGTGTAAATCGATTATAATCACCGTCTCTCGCGGTTAGTGAGTACCACTTGTTCACTGTACCGTGACGTAGAAAGAACAGGCTAGTTACATGTTAAAATGTTGCTGATTGAAAGATGGACTTTGCTTGTTAATGGTTTGTTGTAGTTTAGAGCTAACTAAAGTTCCTTTCAACTTTGGGCAAAGCACATGAGAGAAATGCGTTTCTTGTTTGATTGCGGCTCTCTCATGTGCCTTAGCGTAAGGTTCTCCACAACCTGCTGCTAAAACTTGAAAGTAAGGTTCCACTAATTAGGCGAGTCCTTTGCAGATAATTTTTACCTCATGTACCTATCACCCCTCATGTAGGAGTTCCATGTTTAGGTGAGACGGGTCAGACTTGCTGAGCCTTCGTGCTCACTGCTTGTGTTTGAAGCTTTTGCAGGGTTCTATGAGGAAGGGACTCCTGAAGAGGAGACGGAACCCCAGGAGGAGAATCCCGTCGAGTGGGAGTCGTGCACGCCGCAGAGTTACTGTGGGTGTGTGCTAGCAAGGACACGTTCAAGGGATGAACATGCACTTGATGCTTAGTCTACGCCCGCGAGTGTAGACTGAACTTATTTTGATGTAAACATGTTCATAACTTGTTTATGTAATAAAATTTCGCTTCCGCTTTGTACCTTTGACGTGTGTTATACGGTGCTGTGCAACGCAGCACCCCTCAGCGTGATCCTGGCTCGACAAGACCGTGGAGTCGTGTCACAAGACAGCATCAAAATGGCTGTCTTACGAGGCGCTATACGGGAGAAAATGCCGCACAACGCTGAATTGATGTGAGTCTGGCGAAAGGGCCACCTTTGGGATTGATCTTGTCAATAATGCGGAAGAAAAAGTTCGGCTGATTCAAGTGAACTTAAAAGCCGCCCAGTCACGACAAAAACAGTATGCGGACCGGAGAAGACGTCCTTTACAATTCAAAGTCAGGGATCACCTGTATCTACGTGTGTCTTCAATGAAGGGCGTGAACAGATTCGGGGTGAGAGGAAAGTTGGCACCCCGATTCATCAGTCCATTCCAGATTTTGGAAAGATGTGGATCAGTTGCATACCGGCTGGGGTGCCAGCGACACTCTCCGGTGTGCACGACGTCTTCCAAATTTCTCAGCTGAGAAAGTGCCTCAATCTTTCAACCACCGTTCAGCTGGGAGATATCGAAGAACTTAAACCAGATCTCATCTATATCCGGAGGAACCGGTTCAGATTATTGATGAGAAGGCCCGAACCACACGCAACCGTACGTTGTGGTTCTAGAAAGTCCTATGGAGTAATCACTCTGAGGATGAAGCGACATGGGAGAGAGAAGGATTTCTTCATGCTAACTACCCCGTCTTTTTAACGTAGCACATCCGGTAATTTTCCACCCTCCTCTCTCTCATTTTTACCTTATAATCTCGGGACGAGACTCTTTTAAGCGGGGAGGGAATGTAAGGGCCCAAGTTTTTCATTTTCTAAAAAGTGTTCATCACACCACACCTCAACTCATTTGAGGAAATCATATGAACACATTTGAAGGACAAGTAACCACCATCAAGAAATTCATTAGGAGATAAACTCACAAAATGCATAAGTGGGATTTCCCACATGCATCATATAGGGGCTGAGCATGTGTTTAACTCCTAAACCTTGTTAGGAATGCTCATGCCAAATTTCACCCAAATCCAAAACCTCTAGAGGTAGTTTTGGGTACAATTAGAAAAAGGCTAGTTTGTACTTAAATTCAAATTCAAACTCCATTCGTCACATGAATGCAAAAGTGGGATTCATTTTCACACTCAGAACATTTTTGTGAGCTCACACACCAATTTTCACTCCATTTGAATTTGATCTTGACATGACCTAATTTAAGCAAATTCAAACCAAATTTGAATTTCAAACTGCATACGTGCTGTAAATTTATTCCAAACACTTCACACTTTGAATCATTCAAATCCAAATGGACATTTTGTTAATTGTTCAAATAGACAAGGGTATTAGGGTCCCAAAATTAAGAGCAGTAGAGAAATTGAAGTTTTGAGGTTAAAATTTGGAGTGGGACCCCCTGTCAGCCACACAACCGAGGAGAACTGACTGAGGCGCTGTTACTCTGTTTCCCGGGCTGCACTCGCGAGCGCCACGGTGCAGAAGCTGCTGCCACCACCTGCTCACCGATTCTTGCAGCCGAGCGACGCCCCAGGGCCTCTTATTCTCGAGCCCGAGCCAGCAAAAGTTCATTTCTCTCGTCACTCGTCTCCCTCGCGGATGAAACTGCACCACGCACCGCCACCACTTCGGTTCCGATCGGGAAACTGGCAGAACTCACGCACACCCTCCCTCCGAGCTGCAAAACAACACCGCAGCATTCCCTTTGATGTCCTAGCCACAAGAACGAGCTGAAATTGGCGCTCCTTGAGCAACCTCGAACCTTTGTGCGGCGACCCAAAACGTGCCGCAGTTCGGTGCTCTCGTGGACAGCCCAACTCGGAGGCTTTCACGCTCAAATAAGGCCACCCATAGGAGCATCGGACCTCCACGCTGCTTCTCCCCAACTCGCTGCTCAAGTCATGAACCATCGCCGGTGAATTCAGCGATTTTCTTCCGGACCCGGCAGAGCAACCTTTCGGTACGAATTTATCAAATTCGATCGCAATTCGTGTTCTTAGCTCACCAAATCACGCACAAAGGAGCTAGAGTGGCTAGCGGTCAATTATTCTTCACAACTCTAGCTTGAAACTGCATGTAGGAGTGCCATTTCCATGTTTCGCGAATGCAAAACACGAAGAACATCCTCGGGCGCACGGTGAAAACCTTATTGGATCCATTCCAGAGCAAGTTTGAGGCCGTGTCGGTCATCCTCGAGGTCCACTGGCGCTTTACAGCCGTTTAGCCGAGCTTTTGGCGGGCTAGGTCAGTCTGCCGACAGTGCCGAAGGTGTACTAAAGCCGCCGCACGCTGCCGACGGTGTTCCGGCCGCCGGTAGCTCTAGCTCGTGCCACTGACAGGTTCCTCACCCTCCCAAGCTCACAGGTGGCGAGAATTAGGGCAAGCGGTGGCCGGAGAAGCAAGTTTCATCGAGCTCCGGCGAGGGGGCAGCGCGGTCGCCCGCGCGGGTGCAGGAGGTTGAAGAAGAACTGTGCATGGGACCCATGTGCAGTCATTTAAACATTTTCTGAATTTCAGTTTCTAGTTCAAACTTCAAACCCACATAACTTTGGCTAGAAAACTCCAAATAGAGTGAACCAAATTTTTTTGGATTCAGCTCTCTGAGTAATTTCCAACAAATCATGTTTCACTCTATGAAAATCTTTATTTCTCCAGGATTAATTATTCAAAATTTAAACTGTTTAGAATTTTAACTGGAGAACCCTTTAGTGAAAATTCTGAAATTTGGCCAGTACGTTCTTTGTAATATCCCTGAGCTACCACAAAAATTTCAGATCCATCCGAGCTCATTTGATCCACCTAATGGTGTGATTAATAAAACTGTTCTAGAGAAAATAAAAAATGTCCAGAAACATTTTTCAGATTTTCTCTGAACTTGTTTAGCTCATATGTTTGCTAGGAATCTTCAAATTAGGTGAAACCAATTCCATTAGAACCCTCTGAAAATCTATTTTCCAGAAAGTCATGGCTTGCTCCATGAAAATACTTAGAACACCCTAAGAGCTCTAATTAAGGCCAGACACACAATTATTTGTGCAGGGCTCAAATTAGCTTTGCTTCAAACGAGATTTGGCCAAGTCTCTGTTTAGGTTGTATCCAAACCACAGTAAAAATTTCAGAGTCATTAGCACTGTCTAGCTATACTTATAAACTTCACAATATCAACTTCAAATTCAAATGCATTTAAATTGACACGCATACATGGTTATCTCATGTAGTCGCTAAGGTTGAAGAGGAGCTGGAGGTGTTGGATTTTATCACTCCATAGGAATAGATAGCTTACAACCAGCAGCAAGGCAAGCCCTGGTTTGCATTAGCTGTTTCATAAACTTTATTGTTTTGAGAACTTACATTGAGTATCCATTCACAATTGTGCATTAGAGTCTTGTTTGAAAACACAATTGCATAGCTAAGAGAACCAGGGTTTTGGGCTTAGGTTTTAAACCTCGAGTAGCCACTGCAATGCTAAATTAGTGTAGGATACGGTACAAGTCGAGTAGTTGTAACTGCTCACGATAATAGGCTAGAGGCACACAACTGGGTTAGAGATAGCAAATGAATCACATGACAAGAAAAATGAGACCGAGCGGAGAGTAAGGGCAGAAGGACTTTGGAGACTGGGTGCCATAGCTTTGCTTGTGTCGATTGAGGACCGAGCCGTGTGCGGGCCTGTTGAACAAGCTAGAACAGTACCGAAGACCTACCGGATATATGGGAACCGGGAAACCGATGTAATTCGGATAGCGATCTGTTGAGGCATTGCTTGTCGTCCAGAGGGTAGGTTAAGGGCATGAGGTGTAAATCGGCTGGCGGCACTGCGGATGCACGCGCAGAGACCTCTTGCTGGGGTCGATTGGACCGGTTCAACACTTGGCTGACGTATGAAAGGTGGTTGCATACGACATCCGTGGTGGTTGCTGTAGGCAACATCGAGTACGGGCATACATGACGGGTTATTCGGGTAACCCTGCAGGTGTAAAACGATTATAATCATCGTCCCTCATGGTCAGTGAGTACCACTTGTTCACTGTACGGTGACGTAGAAAGAACAGGCTAGTTCCATGTTAAAACATTGCTGATTGAAGGCTGTACTTTGGTTGCTAATGAATTGCTGTAGTTTAGAGCTAATTAAAGTTCTTTTCAACCTTAGACAAAGCACATGAGAGAAATGCATTTTTTGTATGATTGTGGTTCTCTTATGTGTCTTGGCAAAAGGTTCTCCAACAACTTTTTGCTAAAACTTGAAAGTAAGGTTCAACTATTTAGGCGTGTCTTTTGCAGCCTAAATTCCAATATACACTGCAAACCCAGCATGTACAGTTTCATGTGTAGGTAAGACGGGTTATTCTTGCTGAGCCATCGTGCTCACTGCTTGTGTTTGAAGCGTTTGCAGGGTGCTATGAGGAGGAGGCTCCAGAGGAGGAGACGGACCGCTAAGAGGGAAACAGCGTCGAGTGGGGGCCGTTCATGCCGCCATGTTAGTGTGCGTGTGTGCTAGTGGGAACACGTTCATGGGCTGAATGTGAACTCTTTGCTTAGTCCACACCCGTGAGTGTAGACTTGACGTATATTGTTGTAAACATGTTCATAAACGCTTTTATGTAATAAAACTTTTGCTTCCACTTTGTACCTTTTTGTGTGTTATTCGGTGCTGTGCAACGAAGCACCCCTCAGCGTGATCCGGGCTATTCGAGACCGTGGGTCCTCACACATTCACGGCCGAGCGAGAGCACTCAGAGACGTGTCGAGGCTTCACGCTGCTCTTCCCCAAACCGCAGCTCAAGCTGTGCACCATAGCTCGAGAATTTTGAGTTTTTCTCTCGGCCGGGGAAAAGCTACCTTTGGGTAAGAGTACGTGAAATTGCTGCTCAATTTTAGTTTATAGTTCATCATCTTGTGCACACATGAGCTTGATTGGTGTGACGCCCCTGTTCCGAGAGAACCTCGGAACCTGGACTGATGCATATGTGTGCCCAGGATGTTCATCACACATACACATGTAATCCACAAACTGAATTCAGAATATATATAACCATGAATGAATACGGTTTTATTACAATGTCTCATGAGTCTCAAACTCATTCTAGCAGCGGAAGTCTTATTATAGCAGCGGAAGTCTTCTAAACTATTGCGGAAGCAAACTAAACAACAGCAGCGTCTCCATCTCCTACTCCATCCCCACAGGCAAGTTGACCGAAGATCACACCCTAATACTCCACATGGTCTTCAAAGTATTCCTCCCCTGTTGCGGATGAAGTATGATAATGCAAGGGTGAGTACATGTTGTACTCAGCAAGTGCGGGAAGTATGACATGTATCTTACAACAAGGTAGGTATAAAAAGGCTCATTGCATAAAAGCAAAGTTTATTTCACAAAACATGATAAAAATAGCAACTAGCTTTAAGTGAATTAAATCCCAACATCAACATACCTCAATCATATTTCACCTCTTTTCATGTCTCATCCAGACATTTATCTTTCTCATCTTTCATCTCATGCTCATGAATACCCTCTCGTATTCATTACCATCTCATCTCATGTTCAATTCCGTCTCATACCGAGACCAATGCTCATTGCCATGACTCAACAGTCATGAAACCAATCTCATTACCAGGACTCTACAGTCCCAAAACCATCCCTTAATGACCAAACCATCACCAAACCAATAACCAAACCAAATACCATCCCAATAACCATCCCATCTAATCATGTGAGTTATCCAGGCGCTTGTGACCGTAAGCACGGCTATCATGATAGTTTTACACTCTGCAGAGGTGGCACCACTTTACCCACAAGTTTGTGATTTCATCACCCGTCGGCGACTGCAGAACCTCTATTATACCAGTACACAACCGTCGGTGTATGGCCAAGAGATCACAAAATAGCCTTTTCAAAGGGGCTACTAGATGTATGGACTCACTAAGGTTTCACCAGCAGGCTAGAATCTCCAATTCTCCCACCTACGGGCCCCCTCTTGTGCCATGCAGTTCCCAGGGCAGTCCTCTCTCGACTCCCATTCCCCGCGCCTTCCACGGTCCATAACAATCTAGTAACTTACCTAATTAGTCAGCTAAGACGCACCCATATTTGGCCTCATGGTAGCACTATTTTCCTGGCATGGCTGGCATGAACCGGTCCTTAGATCTATGGCAAGTAAACCACCATCTCATTCTACCACTTCCACGAACCAAGCTTGCCTAGATCTCCACCGATTCATGTTCATTATCATCAAGTTCTCAGTATCATTGTGCATATGAGTGCAGTAGCTAAACACATTCTATCGCTTCCCATATCCCGTAGATTAGCGAAGCAAAAAGTAAAAACGACCATACCCGACTCATCAACTTTCCTGGCGACAAGGGTGGTTAACAAAACTAGTAAACTAAAGGGTTTCCCATCAAGTTGACTCAAGCACACACACCTTTCCGTAAACAAAACAGTTCCAAAAACATGGGATCAATATGTTCAAGGAGCACTTGCCTTGTTCCTGTGGCTTCTGTTACTCTGGGATCTCGAAGTCTGGGTGTTGTAGTCCTTCTAATTACGATCACGCACATACAAGATTTATAGCAATCAATCATCATGCACAAACTTTACTCAAGATGCAATGGTGCATATACATGCTAATCCTATGGTGCAGTTTAGTTTGCACGTGTTCTTGCATGTTTTAATAGCTTTGCATGGGGTTTTACGATGAACAGAGGTGTAAGGATCAAATGTGGACATGGCGATGATCTTGACTCTAGATCAAACCGATCGACACATGATCTGTCCACGAAAAAGCTTCTGTTCAAAGGGATCGAAGAGAAAATATGCAAAGAAAACCGCGATCTCGTCGTAAGGTGGTAATGGAGACCTACCTTACTTCCTTCAGGTCCTTCCTCCTAGCAAAAACAGATCGTCGGCTCTCCTCCGGTGATGGCGATCGTGTCTGGCTCGTCAGCGGTCTCTCCGGTGGTCAAACTCCAGCGAAGGGGTTAGATCGGCGAGTTGGGGGCTAGGGCTCTAAGTTGTCGGATTGAGAAGATGTTACGATCAAAGGGTGTGTTTCGGGTTCTATTTATAACCGGAAAAGAAGAGTCCTCCTCCGATTGGATTTCAAATAAGAGACCTATTTGATTTGTGTTTGAATCTTAACAACTTATCTCTAGTTGATTTGGTGCGGTAGCAATCGTGGAAGAAACCGTGTCGGTTTCCTCTGTACCGGGTACTCGCGCACAGGGCAAAATCGCTTCAGAATCGCGTCCTTCTGCAGGGATAAGCTCCGGAGGCTTCACGTGTCCAGCGGTGGCCTGGGCTTCCCTTTTTCTCACGGGCGAGCTCTGGTTGTGCCGCATGTCAGGCGGGTGGGACCTCCCTCTCCTCGGAGGCGAGCTGCGCATGCGCCAGGTGTCCTGGTGGGTCGGGACCTCCCTTCTTCCCAGAGACGAGCTCCGTGAACACCAAGTGTCAGTGCCGGACCTCCCCTCTCTTCGGAGGTGGCTCCGAATGTGCCACGTGTCAGTGCCGGACCTCCCCTGTCTTCGGAGGTGAGCTCTGATAGTGCCACGTGTCCTAGCAGCGTCTGGCTTACTTTCTGCTCAGGGATGAGCTCCGAGGTCGACATGTGTCCATCAGCGTCGGACCTCCCTTCTTCTCGGAGGTGTGCTCCGAGAATGACACGTGTTCAACAGTGTTGGACCTCCCTTCATCTCGGAGATGGGCTCCGAGGACGACACGTGTCGAGCAGGGTGGGACCACTCGGAGGCGAGCTCCGAGGCTGACACGTTTCTTGCAGTACCTTCTCCTCGGAGGTGAGCTCCGAGGATGACACGTGTCTGGCGGGGCTGGACCTCTCGGAGGTGAGCTCCGAGGGTGACACGTGTCCAGTAGTGTCAGACCTCTCGGAGGTGAGCTCCGGAGGTGAAACGTGTCTGGCGGGGCCGGACCTCTTGGAGGTGAGCTCCAAGAGTGACACGTGACCCGCGCGGCTGGTCCTCTCTTCTCCGCAGTGACTAGCTCCGAAGGCGACACGTGTCCTACGGGACTGGTCTCGCTTCTCCACAGAGGCTAGCTCCGGGGGCAACACGTGTCCCACGGGGTCGGACCTCGCCCCCTTCACAGAGGCAAGCTCCGAGCCTGCCACGTAGCCAGTTAGCGGCGAACCTCTCCCCCTTTGCGGGGATGAGCTCCGAAGGCGCCACGTGGCCTGCGGGCCGCAGGAAGTGTCTACGGCGCTCCTCTGGAAACTGGAATTTGCTCTTTTTGGCTATCTTTTTTATTCTTTCTCTGTTCCTACTTCTTTTAAAATGCTTTTCTCTATATAAAATATGAATGCATGCAGAAATCGAAATTGAGGGTTTCACAATTAAGTAGGGAACCTTTTTCCTTCAGAAACCTAGCTTATAACCGGATAGCCTTAGCAAATTTCAAGGTTTTCTATCGGCGACTATGGCGGGAAACATCGGACGTGTGGTGGGAACCTATCTAGAGCCATTTCCGATCAAACTTACATCCACATCGAGCATGCCCATGACTCATTGATGCTTTAGGACCAAAGCCTCTCTGGTTCGGGGGTCTCGGGATGAAGCTCAACGTCGCCAGAGTGAAACCCGAGCTGCCACGTCGCGCGAAGGGTTAGAGCCGTTGCCGGCCACCGGTGAGTGCAGGAACGTGCTCCTCACGTCGGGTTTGGGTCGAGCAGCAAGTTTTTAGCTGGGAGTCCACCAGAAACTCGAGGTCCGAAATGAGCCGCCGCTGCCGGCGAGGAGGGAGGCGCGCGTGAGGGAAAGAGGATCGGGAGGAAGAAGAACCCGCCGGGCCCATTTTCAGTGAGAGGGAAATTAAACTTGGATCAGCTGTGGCCCGGATCAAGTGTGACAGTGCGCTGTGAACCCAGTAGCCCTGGTGTTGCTTGCACCTAAGTGGCTGGATTTAAATCCCGCGGGCCCAGCTACTGTACAGAGGATTTCCAATAGAAAGAAAATTCCAGATGTGAGCCAAACATCACAAATTCATAACTTGTGCTAGGAAACTCCAAATTGGGTGATTTAAATTGGGTTAGATTCAGGTTGGGGAGATCTATCCAAATTTGCAACTCAATTTGTATGAAAGTCAATATAAATTCTGGAAAATTCTTTGAAGCTATTCAGTAAAAGAATTTTTGAGGGAGTTTGGTCCATCCAAAAATCCCCATATTTTTACCAGAATATTCCTTAGGATATTATTGAACTCCTGCTGATTTTTTTAGCTCATTTGGTGTTGATTTAAGTATGAAAATTCAGAGTACAAAGCACTGTGCTCAAATAAGTCCAGAAACATTTTCAGAGATAATTCCCACTTTGTAAAATCAATTCTGGGAAACTCCTAGTTCTAAAATTCCTAAGAAAATTCATGCATGCTCCCTGAGCTATGTGGGAAATATTTGTTCACTTGAGTTTGCATGGAAGTGCACGTTTATTCAGAATTAATTATTTTTAGCCAAAATGCATAGGGAAATGTTCTGGATGAACTACTCAATGAAAAGTCCTAATTTTTGGTCCAGAATATTTTCTTGCGACAAGTAACTCAGATGGAAAATTTCAGCTCCATTGATCTATGGATCAATACTTTTCTATATACTTTGCTTAGGTGACAAATACAACCATTAGTGAAAACACATAGTGTTTAACCCACTTTGCTAAATCCAGCTCCAGCCACTAGAATCAGTTCAATTCCCATTCCTAATCAGGAATTTTGTTTTTAACTTGCCATTAGGACTTGACGGAAAAATATTTACAATCGAATACATGTGCATGTTCATAACGTGTAGTGATTAAATGTGAAGGAGTGGGAAGAAAGTGAAGCTTGGATCAAGGAGCAAGAAGAGCACGTGATTAAGCCTCAGGTGATCAGCAACTAACTGAATATTATATCTGACTGTAGTCACCTGCAAAACAAAGGAAGGCTCCGGTTTGCATTTAAGTTGTTTTATAAAGCATTGACTTTCATCACAACTATGGGTAGAGTTTGTTTGTGCATTAGGTCAGAAATGATTTACACTCCAAATGCATGACCAAATGAACCCTGGAATCAAGGGTAGAATAAGTTCACCGTGGTAAAATATTGTGATGCTAAATAGGTTATGACATCCGGTAGAAGTCGAGTAGTTGGAATCTACTCGCGAGCTATAGTTCGGGTTCGCATGGGTGTGGAGTAATCTAGCAAACTAAAGTTTATGTTACCAAAGGTGAGACTGGGCAGAGGGTGTAAGCAGTGACAAGACGAGGTCTTGGTCGAGTAGCTCTGCCTGTGTCGATTAAGGACCGTTCTCGTGTGCGGTCCCGATGAGCAAGTATTGAGTTGTGTACCGGATGCTTATTGGTATATGGGACCCAGTAAATCGATGCACCAGGTTAGACCTATGAGCGCGAGATGGAGCGATCGGTAACACAGTCGGGTGTCCTGCGAAAGGTTGGCACATACGACGTAATGAAGGACGTCAGATTTGGGTCTTCAGAGGCAGGCGTATGTGACGAGTAATCCAGGCAGTGTTTGATTCGAATCACCGTCCCTCGCGGTTATGAGTACCGCTTGCTCACTATGTTGTGACGTAGTAATCAAAGTTGAGTGACAACAGTTTGCAAGTTTTATATGCTGTGATGATAAATAGAATTGCGTGATAACCATGTATGAAGCAGAGATAGAGCAAATTAAAGTTATTTTCCACCTTGAGACAAGTAACATTGGAAAAAAGTGTTTCTTGTTTGATTGTGGATTTCCAATGTTGCTCGGCGCAAGGTCATTACTACGATGGCTAAAATCTGGAAATCAAGGATGAACTTGTAGGCGAGTCTTTATGCAACTTTAAATGTATGTCTTAAGTTACCTTCATGTAGAGTTGCATGCCTTAGGAGAGACGGTTAAGTCTTGCTGAGCCATCGTGCTCACCCTGCAGAGTTGTTGTTTTGCAGGTAATCCATCGTATATCGTGAAGGGTTAAGCATGACATCGCCATTGTTGGCTGCATGGTCACAAGAAACCCTGCTCGTCGTCAAATCCATTTCCTGCTGCTAGAATGTGTTATCCTCGGGCAGGATAACTCCTTTGCTGCTTAGCTAGGTTCGTGAGAGTGATCACAGTTGTATTTCCGCTGCAACTTTGATTTTATATTCTGCAGCTGTACATTAGAGTGCACATTATTATTTGTAAAACAGATTTGTTGTTTAATACAAACTTGTGTATGTCTTGGATTCATTTCTGTGTGTGCTAGTCGGTGTCACCTAACACGGCACCACCCAATGCGATTCCTGGAGTGTCGGGGCGACCGTCCCCCACTGTTTAAACTTAGAACATCAGATATTTTTGGTTGTTACTAAGGTCTATATAATGGCAGCCATCTGCTGAAACAAAATGCAGTCCAGATCAATACAATACAACTTTCCATTCATCTATTTTGTTCTTCTTTCATTTTTGTAGATAATAGCTTAGTTTGTAGCTTCTTTGTTGCTTTGCCAAGGAAAGCATAAGGTTCTCTCCACGTAAGTGAGACATATCACGTTCTTCTTCAACAGGAACCTCATTCTACCTTGATTTCAGTGAGCTAATGCCGAAATTTATCAAAGTGTATGTGGCTTAGACCATCCGTTGGCGACTCCACGCTACTGAACCCTCTATTCCACAAACAGGATTCACGACTTCACTAGGGAGAGACGTCATTCATATTGACCAAATGCATCTACAAAGTGATCAGAACACTTTTGTACCGATCACATCTAGAGAAGGCATGGCCGATGCGCGAAGGAGGAAGGCCGACGGCAAACTGTTGATGTGAGCAATGTCGTCAACATCCAGCTTGATGATCTTTTGCAGGAGGAACATGAACGCATCTAGGAAGTTGAGCGAGATATCCAGGAGGAAAAGATGGCGCAAGTTTAAGCCAAGCTTGCTTGCTTCCACAAGACACGAGCAGGCATCATCCAGAAGGCCAACACACGTGAAGCAATAGCTCACAAGGTAAACTCATCGATATCACTCAAAGAACTCATCCAACTTGTAGATGTATCGGTCACCTCGAAGTATAGCGCCGATCTAGAGCAGATGGCATCGTCGGTAGTTGACAGGCTCATGAATTCTTTTGACACATTCAATGCCGACATAGAGAACACGATAGATCGGAACCTTCACCGGCAGATCCGATCTACCGTGCAGCAAATGCAACACAAGGCAGTAGGAAAATGTGTTGAAGCTAATGCGACCACCTTGCATGGCATCTGCGTACACGCAAGCCAGGCAGCCTACCAAGAATGTGCAGCAGCCATACTACCAAACGGTGGCATATGGACCTGCCATTCCACTCAAAGGGAACAGTGTACTGCTCGGATCAATACCCGACGCGTACTTCCCTCCAATACCCCCACAAGTTGCACTGTGCAACTTGCTTGAGCCTCCCATGAAACAGAACCAATCATCACACAAAGAACTCAGGGAACAAGTGACTAGAACGCTTAGAGAACTCAGGTAACAACAATAACAATGATTAGGAACTATCGGAAACCTTACCCCGACCACTATGACAATGTCCCATATCCAAAAGGTTTTGTAACACCTGGTTCCGAAAATGAACCAAGTGAATGCATATGTGTCCCTAGGATGTTTATCACACGTACACAGCTTTATCACAAACTGAATTTCAGAATATAACCACGTACGAATAGTGTTTAAGTACCTTATTACAATAACTCAATGACTTAATCATGAATGTCTAACTTTATTCAGCAGCGGAAGACTCAAAACGAAAGTGGAAAATCACTAAAGACGTTGGGGCTCCACTCCGCCTCCACATGAATGTTGACGGTAGTGCGCACGCCTAGTACTCCACCTGTTCCTCGAAGTATTCTTCTCCTGTAGCTGATTTATATGTGGGAATGCAAGGATGAGTACATGTCGTACTTAGCAAGTTCGGGAAAAGTATGACATGTAGCTAACAACAAGGTATGGAATAAAAAAGTTCATTGCAGCAAGCAAATTTTATTTCACAACGTGGTAAAAACAGCAACTATCTCTAGGTGAGTTTGATCCCATCATAACTAAGATAATCATCAACATTCCTTCATCATAATTCACCATTTATCAAGCCTCAACCAACCAATAATCTTTCTCAAGTTCATCTCATACTCATAAATATTCATAACCATCTCATTTTCATATAACCGAAATCAAACTCATTGTCATGATCCAAAACAGTCCCAAAACCAATCCCAATGACCATTCCACAACCATACCGAATAACCATCCCAATTTTGCCTCTAATCATGGAAGTTGGCCAGGGGCTTGTGACCGGAAGCCCGGCTATCATGATAGTTTTACACTCTGCAGAGGCGGCACCCTTTACCCACAAGTTCGTGATTTTGTCGCCCGTCGGCGACTAGAATGAACCTCCATTCTGCCACTACAAAACCTTTGATGTATGGGCAAGAGATCACAAAATAGCTTTTACAAAGGGGCTACTACAATGTACGGACCCACTGAGGTTTCGCCGGAAGGCTCGAATCTCCATTCTCCCACCCACGGGTTTCAAATTCAGATCCGTTTGCGTGAATATATATTTGAGGCTTTTGTGATCCATATAGATCTCACATCGGTGACCGAGGATGTAAGGCCTCTAAATCTTCAAGGCATGTACTACGGCTGCAAGTTCCAGATCATGTGTAGGGTAGTTCAGCTCATGTTTCTTTAGTTGTCTCGATGCATAGGCTACCACTTGGCCTTCTTGCATAAGCACACATCCAAGCCCTTGTCTTGATGCGTCACAATATATATCGAAACTTTTGCTCACGTCTGGCAATACCAAAACTGACGCTGTTGTTAACCTCTTCTTTAGCTCCTCAGAGCTGTCTTGACATGCTTGTGTCCACTGGAGCGCTTTCCCATTCATCAGCAGTTCTGTCATAGGTTTCGCTATTTTGGAGAAATCCTTGATGAACCGGCGGTAGTATCCAGCCATCCCAAGGAACTATGAATATCACTCACATTCTGCGGTTGGTTCCACTCATCCCTCACTTTTCCGAGATCAACCGATACTCCTCTTTTGGAGATGATGTGGCCTAAGAATGATATCTCCTTTAGCCAAAATTGACACTTGCTAAACTTAGCATATAATTGATGCTCTCGCTGTTTCTGCAATGTCAATCACAAGTGTTCTTCATGTTCTTCCTCGCTTTTTGAATGCACCATGATGTCGTCAATGAAGACCAGGATGAACTTATCCATGTACTCCATGAAGACCTTATTCATGAGGTACATAAAGTATGCAGGTGTATTCGTCAACCCAAATGACATGACGGTATATTCATACAAACCATACCGTATTCGAAACGCAGTCTTAGATATGTCGGAGGGCTTAATCTTCAGCTGAAGTATCCCGACCAAAGATCAATCTTAGAGATAATCTGGGCGCCTTTCATTTGATCGAACAAGTCCTCTATACAGGGAAGCGGGTACTTATTTTGATTGTCACTTCGTTGAGAGACCTATAGTCCACGCACATCCTCTGGATTCCATCCTTCTTGTCTACGAAGAGCACGGGGGCTCCCCAGGGTGATGAGCTTGGTCGTATAAAACCCTTATCTAACTGCTCCAAAATTTGCTTCTTGAGCTCCACTAATTCATTACCAGGCATCCTATATGGCCTCTTCGCTATAGGTACAGTTCCGGGTACTAAATCAATGGCAAATTCGATGTCCCGGTCAGGTGGCATACCTGGCAGTTCCTCCAGAAACACATCTGAATATTCTTGAACCACCGGAATGCTTTCCAATGTCACTTCTTCGATGTGGTTCAGCAGTGCCTTCTCGGTTGCAGGTTGGGCTTCCTTGAACTCGATACGAGTACCATGCTCACTCGTCAACTACACGATTCTCTTAGCACATTGAATCACTCTGTTGTACTTTCTTAACCAGTCCATTCCATATATTATATCAATCTCTTGGGAATTCAAGACAATAAGGTTGGCAAGAAAGTCTACCCCCTTATTTTAAGGCTTACTTTTGGACATACTATATGCATCAGGGTGTACGAACTAAGCAACTTCTTTTATTAATTTCAGCCTATATGAGGATGTGAACAAGTGCCGAAGTGTCTCACATCTCTCTACTATGTGGGATGTGGACATTTGCCGAAGCGTCCCACAACTCACACCAAGCACAGAAACACAAGCAATCATCATGGAAATTCAGCACACCACTCTTATTCAAGCTACTACGATCTAAGAATTCTTATTACAACTTTATTCAATGGGGAACCTAAACTTAATCGTGAGAACCGGTGTTGTTCTCGCCGTGTGACAGGGGTGGTCCATACATGGCGCGCACGCCAAGGTGAGTCGGCAGTCCATGTTAGGATACATGACGCTGGTGCTCCATTTGTTCCCACGTTGGCAAGAGTCTCCTCTTTTTTTTTCTAGCAAGTACAGCTTCTTGTGAAGGTAGCAGATCTCTTCTTGTGCCCTTGCATTGCGGTTTCGTAACTCCACGAGCAAACTCTGAGACTTGTCAGCAGCTTGTGGGTTGAAAGGATCACCTCCATGGGGTCCAATAATCTCCCTTGTACCACTCTTCTGATACGGGTGCAGCTCAAAGGTAGTGTTCTCAAGCTGCTCACGGAAAGCGTAGCACGGTCCGGTCAGTGCATCCCATGCAGCATTATTAATAGCTTCTGCCCTTGTAGCTCTCCATGTGGGTGCGAAGTGCCATGTGACAACTCTATCGTTAGATAGGATGGTTACCTCAGCCTTCCACTCTTCCTGTCCGAGCCGAGGGAAAATTTTGAGGAGATACTCCGGGTATAAGCTGCAGCAATCAAGGAACTCTCTAAGCTCTTTGGATATGTGTCCTCCTTCCATCCCGTCGGACCGGAATTCTTTAACTGAACGGTTGGCCTGTTCATCACCTTCTCGGCCTCAGCAGAGGGTGGCTCCTTTTCGGGTTTATCTCCTTCTATCATAGCTTCATGAGGATCCACTGGGGGTAATCCCGCATGAAATTTCTCCTGAGGTGCATGCCAATGCTGCGGTTCTTGTGGATCATCCTCCATGTCATCTTCGATTGGTTCTACCACTTCTGGATCCTCTTCCTCATGCATAGAGATACTGACTTCATCTTTCCCATGGGGTTCCATCTTCACCTCCTCCTAATATGGTCCATTGGACACCTCAATGGGGCTAAGTGCACTCCCAAGTGGTGGTGGACGAGTTCTCATGTGTGTTATGCTCCTAGTCACCGGCTTCTATAAATAAGATATGAGAAACTTTAGAGGAGAAGAAAATAACTCCAAAACTTTAGAAGCTATGAAGCAAGAAAACAAAAGTGTTGCTGTCTAAAAGAAGAGAAAAAGAGGGGCTGAAAATAGCACTTTGCGGTGGCTGAGTTGACAAATAAAGTGCAGCAGCAAGCATTTTTCTAGAATAACAGTTTATAGAGGTGTTCCTATGTGTCTTAGAGTGTCCATTCTACCTAGGCTTGCGTCCTCTAGTCAACCTGGCTCTGATGCCAATTTGTGACACCCGGTTCCAAAAATGATCCAAGGGAATGGATATGTCTCCTCAGGATGTTCCTCACACATACACAGCTTTATCACAAACTGAATTTCAGAATATAACCACGTACGAATAGTGTTTGAGTACCTTATTACAATAACTCAATGACTCAATCATGAATGTCTAACTTTATTCAGCAGCAGAAGACTCTAAACAACTGCGGCAAATAAATAAAGACGATGGGGCTCCACTCCGACTCCACAGGCATGTTGACGGTAGTGCGCACGCCTAGTACTCCACCTGTTCCTCAAAGTATTCTTCTCCTGTAGCTTATTTATATGTGGGAATACAAGGGTGAGTACATGTCATATTCAAAAAGTACGGCAAAAGTATGACATGTAGCTAACAACAAGGTAGGGAATAAAAAAGTTCATTGCAGCAAGCAAATTTTATTTCACTACAGGGTAAAAACAGCAAGTATCTCTAGGTGAGTTTAATCCCATCATAACCAAGTAATTCATCAACATTCCTTCATCATAATTCACCATTTATCAAGCCTCAATCAACCAATAATCTTTCTCAAGTTCATCTCATACTCATAAATTTTCATAACCATCTCATTTTCATATAACCGAAACCAAACTCATTGTCATGACCCAAAACAGTCCCAAAACCAATCCCAATGACCATACCACAACCATACCGAATAACCATCCCAAGTTTGCCTCTAATCATGGAAGTTGGGCAGGTGCTTGTGACCAGAAGCACGGCTATCATGATAATTTTACACTCTGCAGAGGTGACAACCTTTACCCACAAGTTCGTGATTTGGTCACCCGTCGGCGAATAGAAAGAACGTCCATTCTGCTACTACACAACCTTTGATGTATGGCCAAGAGATCACAAAATAGCCTTTACAATGGGGCTACTAGAATATACGGACCCACTGAGGTTTCGCCGGCAGGCTCGAATCTTCATTCTCCCACCCATGGGCCCCGTGATAGTTGCCTAGAGGGGGGTGAATAGGCTAAAATACCTAAAATGACTTAATTAAACGAGATTAGAACACAGGGGCCAACTAGTCTGGCTCAGGGGTGTAAAGGCCTCAGTTTTTGACACATACTCAAAGTGTTCATCACCACACACCCACCTCATTTGAAGAAAGTTGATGAACACATTTGAAGAGCAAGTAACCCCCATCAACACGATCATTAGAGAATAAACTCACAAAATGCAAAATTGGTATTTCCCACATGCATCATATAGGGGCTGGACATATGAAAAACTCCTACACCTTGCTAGGAATGTCCATGCCAAGTTTCACCCAAATTCAAAACCTTTTTGAGGTCCTTTTGGGTATAGCTAGAAAGAGGGTGGTTTGAACTCAAATTCAAATTCAAACTGTTTTCACCCCATGAATTCAAAAGTGGGAGGCATATTCTTACTCAGCACATTTTTGTGAGCTCACACACCAATTTTCACTCCATTTAGAGTTGAGCTCGACATAAGCTAAGTGTAGCAAATTCAAACCTTATTTGAATTTCAATCTACATGTGTGCTGAAATTTAGTTCAAATACGTGAGGTTAATTTGGTCTCTACTGTTTAGAGCAGTAGAGCAAAGTTAATTTCAGAGGTTAAAACCCCGGGTGGGACCCACATGTCAGCCACAGAATCAAATTGAACCAACTAAAGAACAGAACGCTCGGTTCTCGGGTGCAGCCCGAGCACGCCACCGAGGGGCTGGCCGGCACCAGCTCCTGCTGCATTTCCCCGCGCTGGAGGCCAGATGCCCGGACTCCTTATCCTCCCCGGCGTTCTCCCGTTAAATATTCCCCGAGCCCCGGCGCGATCAGTCTGTTTCCACACCGAGCTCTACCGCAACCAGCCCCCCTCTCGATCCTGCTCGTGATCAGCCCGATCACTCGAAAGCCCAGCCTCCTCTGCAGCAAAATGGCACCGTGTGCTCGGGGGCAACATCCTAGACCCCGTGTTGGCCAGTGAGCAGGCGCCCTCGAGCTCCACCGGACCTCTTTTCCGGCGGACCAAACGTTGCCGCCGTTCGGGCTCTCGTGGACAGCTCGGTGCAGCCGTTGTCACGTCCACTTCTCTACACAAGAAAGGTGTGTCACGGTATGTAGATGGTGTAGCCGAAAGCCGTTCGACATATGATCAACCATCGGTTGAGAATTTCCATGTTTACTGCCAGCCAGTTCATATGAGCCGAGCTCACCTCCAAGTGAAATTCTGACTCCACACACTATGGTTGGTCAGGCCAGTTGTCCAGTGGGTTCTACACGTACTAGCGCACACGCTCGAGAAGTGTTAGGGCCGTTTTCCTCGCCGCCGTTGCAAAGTACCCTGGCTCACCGTCGAGGGTAGGGTTGCCGGCGTTGCTAGCTTCCACAAAGCCCTGGTTCATGTTCCTCGTGCTGCACTGATGCTCCCCGAACGATTTCCGATTGATTTGGTGCACGGTAGAGCAAACCGACCTCACCGGAACCCTAGCGGGTGCTGTCACCGGTGCGCGCGGGTTTCCGGCCATTACCGGCGGCCGGCGAGCCCACAGCCGAGTTCAGGAGGTCGGAGAAGGGGGAGGCGGCGGATTTGTGGCCGAAAGGTGGTCGGGAACTCGGTTCCGGTGAGTTTCGCCGGAGACCGCCGCCACCGAGTATTTGGCGCGAGGAGGAAGAAGAAGCACTGTGTGTGGGGCCCACGGGCAGAAGTTTAAACTTTTTCTGATTTTCAGATTTAGTTCAAACTTCAAACCCAAATAACTTTGGCTAGGAAACTCCAAATCGAGTGAACCAAATTTTGTTGGATTCAGATCTCTGAGTGCTTTCCAGCAAATCAAGTTTCACTTCATGAAAATCTTTATTTCTTAAGAATTAATTCTTCAAATTTTAAACTGTTTAGAATTTTAACTGGAGAATCCTTTGGAGGAAAATTCTGAACTTTTGTTGGGATGTTCAACAAAATATCCCTGAACGACCATAAAAATTCCAGATCTATTTGAGCTCATTTGATCCACCTAATGGTGTGATTAATGAAACTGTTCCAGAGAAAATAGAAAATATCCAGAAACATTTTCAGAATTTCTCTGAAATTGTTTAGCTCATATCTTTAGCTAGGAACCTTCAAATTAAGTGAGACCAACTCCATTAGAACCCTCTGAAAATCTAGTTTTCAGAAAGGCATGGATTGCTCCATGAAACTCCCTAGAACACCCTAAGAGCTCCAATTAAGGTCAAGTACATAATAATTTGTGGGGAGCTCAAATGAGCTTTGCTGCAACTAAAACTTGGCCAAACTCTCTGCTAAGGTTGTAGCCAAACTATAGTAAAAATTTCAGAGTCATTGGGTCTGTCTAGTGGGACTTACAACCTTCACAAGTTTAATTCCAATCACATGCATTTAAATTGATAAATATACTTTTTACCTCATGTAGTCGCTAAGGTTGAGAAGGAGCCTGAAGTCTTAGACTTCGTCACTACAGAAGAACAGCTAGCCTACGACCAAGAGCAGCAAGGCAAGCTCCGGTTTGCATTAACCTTTTTATAAATTTTTATTGTTTCGAGAACTTACTTGAGTACCATTGATTCTTGCATTAGAGTCTTGTTTGAAAACCCAAATGCATAGCCAAGAAAACCATGGGTTGGGATTAAGATTGAAAACCTCGTTAGCTACTGCAATGCTAAGATAGTGTAGGATTCGGTACAAGTCGAGTAGTTGGAACTACTCGCGAGGATAGGCTAGAGGCACTCGACTCGGGTAGAGATAGCACATGAAACACATGGCAAGAAAATGAGACTGAGCAGAGAGTAAGGGCAGCAGGACTTTAGGGCCTGTGTGCTATAGCTCCGCTTGTGTCGATTGAGGACTGAGCTGTAAGCGGGCCTGTTGAACAAGCTAGAACAGTTTTGAAGACCTACCGGCTATATGGGAACCTGGAAACCGATGTAACTCGGATAGCTGGGTATTGAGGCATTGCCCGTCGTTCAGAGGGTAGGTTGAGAACTTGAAGTGTAAATCGGCTAGCGGCACTGAGATGCGCGTGCAGAGACCTCTTGCTTGGGACGACAGGAGCATTTCAATATTTGGTTGACAGGCGAAAGGTGGTTGCATACGACGTCCGTGATGGTTGCTGTAGGCAACATCGAGTACGGGTGTGGGGAACTCCTTCCGGGATCCACACTCCAGGATACACATTTGGTGGTGCCGTGCAATGCGGCACCCAACAGCATACACGAAAAGAACCATAAAGTACAAAGTATTTTATTTCTCAAGATAGTGTCATTTACAAAATAATGTACCATGAAGGTACACGCAGCGGAATATACATACACACTTACTCTCAGTCCTTACATCCACAAAGATGAGTGCAGCGGCAGGGTTTCCGGTGAGTCTCTGATGGCTCACCGAACAACCATCTTCATAGCAAATTTTATAACCTGCAAAACACTAATAATGAACCCGTGAGCATGATGGCTCAGCAAGACTTAACCGACACTCCTAAACATGGAACTCTACGTGCAGGGATTACTAACATAGGAAAGGTATGATGCAATAACGACACGCCTAAATGTTGATCCTTACTTTCAGGTTTATAGCAGCAGATTATTATGCCTTAGGCAGCCCTCACATCGGAAGTCCACAATCAAACAAGAAATGCTTTCCTCCGATGTGGTGATGCCCAAAGAGGAAAATAAACTTAATGGCTCTACAACTACAGCATACATGGTTGGCAATACAATGAATTTAAGAACTTCACATCAGCAATGATTCATCACCCTTTATCTGGAATTTTTTACTACGTCACAACTCAGTGAACAAGTGGTACTCATATAACCGCGAGGGACGGTGATTGCAATCAGGACACACCCGGAATACACGACACATACACCCGCCTCGAAAGACTCACGCGAGCTCTTTCTTACGTTGTATGCAGCAACGTTTCACCCGTCACTCCAATGCCGAACCAGTTCCGCCGAGCCATCAGAAGGGCCACTACACGGAACACGTCGAAGTTGCTCCACTAGCGGGTTTACACCTCTGACACCAACCCCCAAAGGATGGCCGTATAAGTTTCGACACGAGAGTACCCGAGTTACATCGGTTTATCGGGTCCCATATATCCGATATGCATCCGGTACTGTTCAAACTTGCTCAGCAGGGCGGCATACGCATCGGTCCTTAACCGACACAAACAGAGCTACAGCCACACAGGCCCAACGTCCTGCTACTCCTACTCTCTGCTCGGTCTCATTTTCCATTCCAGAACTTTCATTTTCTAGAATCATACCCCGCTGTACCCACGTCCTAAACTCGCGGGTAGCTTCCAACTACCCGACTTGTACCGGATCCTATACAACTTTAGCCTAGCAGAAACTACATGAAGGTAACCTATTCTACCCTGTACTCCAAGGGTTTGTGGGTCATGCATTTGGAGTATCAATCACCTTGACCTAATGCACAATACATACTAGATCCATAAAAGTGATACAAAGTAAAATGTAACTAAAAGCTGTTAAATGCAAACCGGGGCTTGCCTTATGTTGCTGCAGGTTTATTTCTACTTGTAAGTCAGTAGCTTTGCGACGAGTAAAACTTCAAGTTTCTGTTCTGAGTCGAATGCCTCGTCGAGCTCCTTCGTCGTTTTTCCTACCGATATGAACATGCACAGTTTTATGTTGCAAGTAAAAATATTATAAAACAAAAGTATTTTATGACTTAAGAAGAGTTCAGACTATCTAATATTTGAGAATTTGGTTTGGCTATGTGCTGGAACAGAGAAAGGAACATTTTGAGTATTGGAGATTTTTGGAACTAAAGTGCAAAGAACTATATAATGGACATAAGTATGAAGCTGGACATAATTGGCAGAAAACTAAAGAAGATGATATCAACTTGCTCTGAAATTTTTACAGTGGTCCATAGATCATACAGAGGTATGGCTTGCAAAATTTCAGGCAAAGTTGATGGAAGATGTGGCCTAGTGAATTTTCTTACTATTTGACTTCTCTGAAATCCTATGGCAATTATAGTGTCTTGTCATGCTACAAATTTAGTTTTTCCAGAAACTTGAGAGTCTCATGAGTCCATAGGACTTGGTTTCACCATTTTTGGAGATTCCTACACAGAGATATGAAATTTCAAAACTTGGTTAAAAGTCTGAAAATGTCTCTGTTCATTTTCCCATTTTTCAGAGACATAGATGGTTCAAACAACATTTGGCCACGCAAATGGAGTACAATGCCTCTAAAAATTTTACTGGAGTTCAAGGATTATTGGAAGAATGTCCTGCCCAAATTTGGAAATTTTCCAATTAACAGAACTCCTGTAAAAATGCATACAAAATTGTCCTTAGAATGAATTAATGAGCCAAATCCAGTGATTTTCATACACATTGGGCTGCACCCCTGTATAGTACTCTTTGAGAGGAATCCAACAAAATTTGTTTCACAATTTTTGGACACTCCTACACAAAGTTATGGCTCTCCAAAGTTTGAACTGAAATGGAAAAATCTGGAAAATGTTTAAATGCTGACAGTGGGCCCCACTCGTCATCCCTAACCTCCAGCCACGCGCCAAAACAGAGCAGTGGCGGCTCCCTCCGGTGGGGTCGCCGGAAATGACCTTCCCGGCCACCTCCGGACCCCCTTCTGGCCGCCCCCCCATTTTTCACCCTGCTGAACTCATTGGTGAGGTCGCCGGCGGCCAAAACTCGCCGGAAAACAGTACGCACCGGCCACGGCTAACCCTAAGGCTCCGGCGAGGTCGTGTGCAGTGATTTCTCCACGAAAAAGGTGGGTTCTTAGCCTCTATAGCACCGTGGGGGATCCCTCATCACCGGCATGAGCTCAAATCGGCCCAAGAATGGCTGCAAATAGGGACTCATCCGCGACCTAAGGCAAAATTCGGTGCCAGCCCGAAATTCTCGAAGAACAGCCCCAATTCTTGATTATTTTCGATGGTTTTTTATCCTATAGGAGCGTTGGAGAGTCTAGAACATGTTTCCAGCTCGGCATACATGATGGTGGACTGAACATGACGAATTTTGAAGATTTGTGCAGCTCGGTTCTATGAATACACTTGCAGTAAACAGAGAAATTCTTCCTCTGTAGTGCATGAAAAGAGGAGGGGTTTTCACTGGAGTGTAGAGCAGTCTGGGGCGCCTCTTTTTCGTGTAGAACGTCGGGCACGAGGAGGTCTCTAGCAGGCTGTCACTGCGGAACAGTTAGGGTCGGCGGCGGTGAGTTTCTTCGGCTGTGTTTTTGCTTCGAGCTGTGCGAGGAGATGGTGGGGAGCGAGGAAAACTGGTTCACAGGGAAGGCAGCGTGTTGCTCACACTTTACTCGTCCTCATCCTTGAGCAGGAGGTGGCGCTGATCGACGGGAGGTGGCGCTCTCCCTGTTGCTGAGAAACAGAGCACGGCAACAGCTCCCTGTGTGTCTCTGACCAGTGGGATCCACGCCCCCTCTCACTCTTATCCTCCCCCAATTTGGTTGAAAATGGCAAATGAGCTCCAAATTTGAAAAAATTTGGAGGACCGGCCAAAAGAAATATGAGGAACACAATGGTGCACTCAAATTTGAATTTCGGTGAAGTTGGAATTTGAAACTGAGATTTAAATTCAGATTCGAATTTTCTCCCGTTTAAATTCCAACAAATAGGAAATCCTTTTCAAATGCTCTGAAAATTTGCCGGGCTATTATTGGATGTGTGGAGAACCAAATGATAGCTTTAGATCTCCGTGTTCGGGAATTTTTGCAATTTCAAGTTTAGACTTGGAGCTCACACCTTTAAATTCAAAAGTTTAAATTCCCTCTCATTTTCTCGGTGTGACTTGTAGCTCCACTTGCTAGAGTTTTGGGATTTCACATCCCTCCCCCCTTAAAAAGAATCTGGTCCCAAGATTCATAAAGAAGAGAAGAAGTGGTAGAGAAGGAATTACCGGATATATGCGGACAGCAAGTCCGGGTAGTTCGAACGGACGTATTCTTCACTCTCCCATGTTGCTTCCTCCGCGGTAGAATTGGAGCGTCCGATTCCTTGTCGACCAAGACTTTTCATCAATAAACCGGATTGGATGCTCGGTATAAGAGAGATCCGGTTGCAATGTCCCGAGATCTTCATTGCGGACAGCAGTGGTATTCTTGAGACATTTCCGAAGCTGAGAGACGTGAAATATATCATGCACCCCAGCGAGATTTATCGGTAGCTCAAGTCGGTAGGCTACGGGTCCACATTTCTCCGTGATAGAAAATGGACCGATAAACCGGGGAGCGAGCTTTCCTTTTACACCGAATCGGTGAACTCCCTTCATTGGAGATACGTGGAGATATACGTACTCTCCGACGTTGAAGTTCAGCGGTCGACGTTGCTGGTCTGCATAACTCTTCTGTCGAGATTGAGCAGCTTTTAAATTTGCTTGTATGACCCGAACTCGTTCTTCGGCATCATTGACAAGGTCAATCCCAAATGTCACTCTTTCACAGGATTCGCACCAATTCAGCGGTATGGGACATCTCCGGCCGTAGAGAGCCTCATACGGTGCCATCTTGATACTCGTTTGATAGCTGTTGTTGTACGAGAATTCCGCCAACGGTAGAAAAGCATTCCAGTTCTTACCGTTGTGGATGGCACATGCTCTCAACATATCTTCCAAGACTTGATTCACCCTCTCGGTTTGTCCATCGGTCTGAGGGTGATATGCGGAGCTTCTAAGCAATTTTGTTTCCAAAGATGCGTGCAGCTGTTCCCAGAAACGAGAAACAAACAGTGCACCACGATCTGAAACTATTGTTCTTGGAACTCCATGCTGGCATAATATCCGTTCAATGTATAACTCCGCATATTTCTTGGCATTGAATCCCACATTCACCGGTATGAAGTGTGCTGACTTAGTTAATCGGTCAACGATTACCCAAACCGAATCATGCTTCCGAGACGTAAGTGGTAACCCGACAATAAAATCCATACTCACATCTTCCCACTTCCATGCCGGAATATGAAGGGGCTGCAGCAAACCAGGTTCCTTCATGTGATCTGCCTTCACCTTTTGACACGTATCGCACTCAGATACGTATATAGCTATTTCCCGCTTCATTCGAGTCCACCTAAACTTGTTTCTCAAATCTTGGTACATCTTGTTGGTTCCTGGATGAACGGAAAATTTAGATAGATGAGCTTCGTCTAGTATTTTCTTACGAAGCTTCATGTCACGGGGTACGACTATACGGTTTTTGAACCATAGCGTACCATTCTCATCTTTCCAGAAGCACTTAGCTTCTCCTTTGTCTATTCTCTTACGGATATGGGCCATGCCCTTATCTTTCTTTTGAGCCTCTACAATTTCATCACGAATTGTAGGAAGGAGGGCAAGGTTAAACAATGACCCATAGGGAACCAAGCGCAGGCTCGGTTCTTCTTCTTCCATTGCAGCCATGGTTAGATTATGCACATGTGATTTCTGACTAATTGTGTCGGCCACCACATTCGCTTTACCAGGATGGTAATGAATCTCCAGTTCATAATCCTTGATTAACTCTAACCATCTTCACTGCCTCATATTTAATTCCTTCTGTGTGAAGATGTACTTTAAACTCTTGTGGTCGGTGTAGAGGTGGACTAAGTTTCCAACTAAATAGTGCCTCCACATCTTTAGAGCAAGAACCACAGCAGCTAGCTCGAGATCATGTGTCGGATAATTCTGCTCATGATTCCGAATCTGTCTGGATCCATATGCGACCACTCGCCCTTCTTGCATAAGCACGCAGCCAAGGCCGATGCCGGATGCATCGCAATACACATCAAAAGCCTTAGTTGTATCGGGCTGTGCCAAGACTGGGGCTGTTGTGAGGTGCTTTACCAATGCTTTCAACGCCTCCTCACATGCTTCACTCCACACATATTTGTTGCCTTTCTTTAGAAGTTCCGTCACCGGTTTAGAGACCTTGGAGAAATTCGGAATGAATCTCCGGTAGTAACCCGCTAAACCGAGAAAGTTACGGACTTCGTGGACTGACTTCGGTGAACTCCAATTCAGCACTTGGACAATTTTGCTTGGATCAATCGCAATGCCTTCCGAAGAAATAATATGTCCAACAAATGGCACTTGGTTGATCCAGAACTCGCACTTGCTGCATTTTGCATATAGTTTGTGATCCCGTAGGCGTTGGAGCACAATATGCAGATGTTCGGCGTGTTCTTCCTCCGACTTAGAATATACCAGAATATCGTCGATGAAGACCACGACGAACTTGTCCAGCTCCGGCATGAAGACTGAATTCATCAAGTACATGAAATGGGCCGGAGCATTAGTGAGCCCGAATGACATGACGAGATACTCATATAATCCGTATCTCATTGAGAATGCCGTCTTGGGTATGTCTTCCGCCCGGATTTTTATCTGGTGATATCCGGACCGAAGATCCATCTTCGAGAAAACCATAGCACCCACTAGTTGATCGAAAAGCACATCGATACGTGGTAGTGGATACTTGTTCTTGATAGTTACGGCATTTAGCGGACGATAGTCCACACATAACCTCAGAGTCTCGTCCTTTTTCTTGACGAACAGCGCGGAGCATCCCCATGGTGATGAACTGGGTCGAATGAAGCCTTTGCTTAACAAATCGTTCAGCTGCTCCTTCAGCTCCGCGAGTTCCTTCGGTGCCATTTTATACGGCCTCCGAGAGATGGGTGTGGTTCCCAGTGCTAGTTCAATTTTGAACTCCACTTCACGATCGGGCGGCATGCCCGGTAGATCATCGGGAAACACGTCTGGATATTCCCGGACCACTGGAATGTCCTCCAGTTTCTTAACTTCAACGGTGTGGAGAGCAGTGACTTCCGGTGCAAAGTTTCTCAGAATCAATGTATGTTGCCTGTGCTTCTTTGAATTCAGCTGCACTGTTCGTGAACTAATATCGAAGATAGCTTGGTGATGTGTCAACCAAGAAATTCCAAAGATGATGTCAATCCGCAAGCCTTCCAGGATGATAAGAGTAGTAGGATATAACCGCCCATCCAAACATATAGGCGCTCGAGCAACAATTCTGCCCGCTGTCCTACTACCTTCCGGTGAATTAATCTGATACGATGCGGCCAAGGTGGTTGAAGGTATTTGGTGCTTAACCACATAATCTTTGCTGATAAAATCATGTGTAGCACCCGAGTCGAACAACACGAGCGTGGGCTGATCACTTAGGCTGAACATGCCCACCAACAGGGGTTCTCCTACGGGAACGTCTTCAACTGCCATATAGTTTATTTTCCCCACTTTCAGTGCCGTCCTCCTTGGCTGACCATGAAATTTCTTTGCAGCTTGAGATGACATGTGACTGCTGCTTTGCTGGGTCACTTGACCCTCCTGAGGAATATGCTCTACATCGCTACAAGTGTTATACGATGCGAGCTCAGGATCTTCACCATATGGAAGTGGTTGATAGTCTTGTGCACATTGCTGAGGTGGGGGTGCACAAATACTCATTTGCTGCTGTTGCAGCAGTGGCTGAACCTCCATGGGTTAATATGGACAGTATTGGATCTGAGGTGGTCTGTCAAAGGACTGAATTTCCACCCCAGATGGTAAGCAATATATCACCTGTTGTTCTTGATGATAATCATCCGTACTTGCCAGTGAAAATTTTCTCTTCCTCTTACTTTCCTTGTGCTCGAGTTCAGCTATTTCTTGAATCATAGCGGCATTGACTAACTCGCTATAATTCCCTTTATTGCATTGTGCCACTTTTGTCCGAAGCTTCACATCGAGGCCTCGGAAGAAGTAATGACACTTCATCGTCTCGTTATGCACATAAGAGGATGCATATTGTACTAAACGGTTAAATTCCGTAAAGTACTTCATGACACTCATGCCTTCTTGTTTGAGTTCATAGAACTCTTCAATTCTGGTTTTGACAATGCCCTCACAAATATGACGTGCACGGAAAGCCTCACGGAACTCCGTCCACGTCACACGATGGCCTTCAGCAATCTTAGCAAGATATTCAGACCACCAAGCCCCAGCGGATCCATGAAGTTGCTGAGCGGCAAATGAAGCCTTCTCATATTCATCACACTGGAGCATTCCCAATATAGATTCAATCACTCGGAGCCAATGATCTGCCTCCAAGGCTCCTTTAGCTTCAGAGAATACCGGTGGTTGTCTTGCTAGAAAATCCAGATATGTATTCAGTGTGGGGTTTTGCTGGGAGGTCTCCTGTCGGATGCCTTGCTGCACCAAAAACTCAAGAGACTCAGCCATTCTCCCCAACACCTCCGCCAGTCCGGTTGCTGACGGCGGTGATCGTCGCTGTGATGAATCATTTCCATCCCGACTGGAACCACCAACTTCATACCCAGAATGAGTATGATCCATACTGCAAGAGTGAGCAATTTACGGTTAATATCCAAGAGTGTACTCATCTTTAACTCGAAATAATTAACCGCAAAAGCATCACATCAACTGTGCAGCATATATAAAGGAAACAAGGTTTTTGACAATTCTGAAATGTGACCAATGATTGTTGAAGTTTGTCAAACACTTAAATCAACAGCAAGGAATGATGAAAGATAACTAATGACTATGTCATGGAACTTAGAGAAGTATAAAAATCTTCATGTCCATAACAAGTCTCAAGTTACAGGGGCAATGAACACTGCTCTGTTCAAATTGACCATTTGACCTAATTCCCAGAATTTGATTATGAAAATGGCAGTTTCATGTCTCAAGGTGAATATCAAAGTTATATGTAACTTCAATATCTTTCCAACGAGTATTTATTTGCCTTATATCTATTCTGGATCAGGAGTTATGATATTCCAAAGTTGACAGAAATCTGGAACAATTTTGACAGCACCTTCTCTGAAAGTGTCTGTTTTGTCCGGAAGATTTCATAAAGTTCTACCCCAAATCTGTAGAAACTTTGAACTACAAAGTCGTAGCACATATCACAAACTTTCCAACGGCGTCTCACATGACCCCTAGATATTTTTCTACAAAAGGTTATGGTCGAAATACAGAAAATTCCATAGAGCATTTTTGGTCTGCCCTGTTTTTGGACAGTTAACACTCATCTGAGATTCTCATACATTTGGAGGGAGATTCTGTTCTAGAGTTCTACAGAAAAGCTGTAGAAGACTTCAAATCCTTTCCAGAAATGTATCCTTCACCTCCATTGGTTCAACCAATCAAAAGTTATGCCCTGTTCAAGTTCAGCAAAAATTCTGCTGAAACCAGGGGAGGTTGTTTCTAATGGTCTGAAATGGAAACTATACTCCCAATTGACTCTTAGTTCAATATAGGAGTTCATTAACCCCTAATGAAATCCTAGACTCCAAATTTACTCTTTTCTTTGAAAACTTTCTTTTCCATGCAGTTAAGAACATTTCACGGTACTACGTTTCCTCACCAAATCAAAAATCCTAACCGGCGTTACACCGGCATATACGTCTCAAGGGGTGGCACTAAAATGATCACTCACACACGTGTTCTAAACGGAATGTGCTAACGTGGTTAAGGTACCTGCCAAAAAACAATCAATAGTGATGCACACAAAGATTTTCCATTTCAGGCAGGTCCATATCATAGTAAAAACATACGCCCCGTATCATTGCCATACGGGCCATCCTTGAGTCAAGTCACATCTCAAGGTACATGGTCGCGTTTTCACACCACACGACGGGGAACCCGAGTAGAGCGTGAACGGGTCATCACGGTTGGGAATGTTATCAACCCAACGGATACCACCTACTGCCTCATGACCGTTGAGGCACGCCGATGGCGAGCGCTGCGTATGGCCTTTTGAACATTGAACGTTCAAGAGTTGCATACTATCGTGTTGCTTACCACACGATGGGGTATTCTCACTTTTGCCTAAAGCACGCTGGAGATCAGCGTTTTAATATGCTCTCAGAACCATAGAGAGGTTTAGAGACTCATACTAACTACCATGCCAAGCCACGGTATACCGTTCCATACTATTACTCGTATGGCGAGTTACCGCAATTGATCCGCCTGCGGTGGCATACCTTACATCTTACCTCCACTTAGGTGCGTCGTTACAGAATTGAAACACTGAATATTAACACACTGTTAGCTTGCCACCTTAAGTAACTATACTAACAATAGTCCTTATGTGGGCATACTACACGTTTCTCACTCGTATACTTCGAAGTTTTCGAAAATAAGCTCTCTTCATGCGTGCTATTCCCAATGCGGCTCTGATACAACGCCTGTGGGGAACCCCTTCCGGGATCCACACTCCAGGATACACATTGGGTGGTGCCGTGCGATGCGGCACCCAACAGCATACACGAAAAGAACCATAAAGTACAAAGTATTTTATTTCTCAAGATAGTGTCATTTACAAAATAATGTACCATGAAGGTACACGCAGCGGAACATACATACACACTTACTCTCAGTCCTAACTATGCAAAAGAGAAGACGTCCAGCCCGCGGACGCTTCTTACTAGCTTCCACAAAGATGAGTGCAGTGGCAGGGTCTCCGGTGAGTCTCTGATGGATCACCGAACAACCATCTTCATAACAAATTTTATAACCTGCAAAACACTAATAATGCAACCGTGAGCACGATGGCTCAGCAAGACTTAAACGACACTCCTAAACATGGAACTCTACGTGCAGGGATTACTAACATAGGAAAGGTATGATGCAATAACGACACGCCTAAATGTTGATCCTTACTTTCAGGTTTATAGCAGCAGATTATTATGCCTTAGGCAGCCCTCACATCGGAAGTCCACAATCAAACAAGAAACGCTTTCCTCCGATGTGGTGATGCCCAAAGAGGAAAATGAACTTAACGAGCTCTACAACTACAGCATACATGGTTGGCAATACAATAAATTTAAGAACTTCACATCAGCAATGATTCATCACCCTTTATCTGGAATTTATTACTACGTCACAACTCAGTGAACAAGTGGTACTCCTATAACCGCGAGCGACGGTGATTGCAATCAGGACACACCCGGAATACACGACACATACACCCGCCTCGAAAGACTCATGCGAGATCTTTCTTACGTTGTATGCAGCAACCTTTCACCCGTCACTCCAATGCCGAACCAGTTCTGCCGACCCATCAGAAGGGCCACTACACGGAACACATCGAAGTTGCTCTACTAGCGGGTTTACATCTCTGACACCAACCCTCAAAGGACGGCCGTATAAGTTTCAACACGAGAGTACCCGAGTTACATCGGTTTATCGGGTCCCATATATCCAATATGCATCCGGTACTGTTCAAACTTGCTCAGCAGGGCGGCATACGCATCGGTCCTTAACCGACACAAACATAGCTACAGCCACACAGGCCCAACGTCCTGCTGCTCCTACTCTCTGCTCCGTCTCATTTTCCATTCCAGAACTTTCATTTTCTAGAATCATACCCCGCTGTACCAACATCCTAAACTCGCGGGTAGCTTCCAACTACCCGACTTGTACCGGATCCTATACAACTTTAGCCTAGCAGAAACTACACGAAGGTAACCTATTCTACCCTGTACTCCAAGGGTTTGTGGGTCATGCATTTGGAGTATCAATCACCTTGACCTAATGCACAATACATACTAGACCCATAAAAGTGATACAAAGTAAAATGTAACTAAAAGCTGTTAAATGCAAACCGGGGCTTGCCTTATGTTGCTGCAAGTTTATTTCTACTTGTAAGTCAGTAGCTTTGCGACGAGTAAAACTTCAAGTTTCTGTTCTGAGTCGAATGCCTCGTCGAGCTCCTTCGTCGTTTTTCCTACCGATATGAACATGCACAGTTTTATGTTGCAAGTAAAAATATTATAAAGCAAAAGTGTTTTATGACTTAAGAAGAGTTCAGACTATCTAATATTTGAGAATTTGGTTTGGCTATGTGCTGGAACAGAGAAAGGAACATTTTGAGTATTGGAGATTTTTGGAACTAAAGTGCAAAGAACTATATAATGGACATAAGTATGAAGCTGGACATAATTGGCAGAAAACTAAAGATGATGATATCAACTTGCTCTGAAATTTTTACAGTGGTCCATAGATCATACAGAGGTATGGCTTGCAAAATTTCAGGCAAAGTTGACGGAAGATGTGGCCTAGTGAATTTTATTACTATTTGGCTTCTCTGAAATCCTATGGCAATTATAGTGTCTTGTCATGCTCCAAATTTGGTTTTTCCAGAAACTTGAGAGTCTCATGAGTCCATAGGACTTGGTTTCACCATTTTTGGAGATTCCTACACAGAGATATGAATTTTCAAAACTTGGTTAAAAGTCTGAAAATGTCTCTGTTCATTTTCCCATTTTTCAGAGACATAGATGATTCAAACAACATTTGGCAAAGCAAATTGAGTCCAATGCCTCTGAAAATTTGACTGGAGTTCAAGGATTATTTGAAGAATGTCCTGCCCAAATTTGGGAATTTTCCAATTAACAGAACTCCTGTAAAAATTCATACAAGATTTTTCTTAAATGAATTAATGAGCCAAATCCAGTGATTTTCATACACATTGGGCTGCACCACTGGATAGTACTCTTTGAGAGGAATCCAACAAAATTTGTTTCACAATTTTGGACACTCCTACACAAAGTTATGGCTCATCAAAGTTTGAACTGAAATGGAAAATTCTGGAAAATATTTAAATGCTGACAGTGGGCCCCACTCGTCATCCCTAACCTCCAGCCATGCGCCAAAACAGAGCAGTGGCGGCTCCCTCCGGTGAGGTCGCCGGAAATGACCTTCCCGGCCACCTCCGGACCCCCTGCTGGCCGCCCTCCCCCCATTTTCCACCCTGCTGAACTCATTGGTGAGGTCGCCGGTGGCCAAAACTCGTCGTAAAGCAGTGCGCACCGGCCACAGCTAACCCTAGGGCTCCGGCGAGGTCGTGTGCAGTGATTTCTCCACGAAAAGGTGGGTTCTTAGGCTCTATAGCACCGTGGGGGATCCCTCATCACCGGCATGAGCTCAAATCGGCCCAAGAATGGCTGCAAATAGGGACTCATAGGCGACCTAGGGCAAAATTCGGTGCCAGCCCAAAATTCTCAAAGAACAGCCCCAATTCTTGATTATTTTCGATGGTTTTTGATCCTAGAGGAGCTTTGGAGAGTCTAGAACATGTTTCCAGCTCGGCATACATGATGGTGGACTGAACATGACGAATTTTGAAGATTTGTGCAGCTCGGTTCTATGAATACACTTGCAGTAAACAGAGAAATTCTTCCTCTGTAGTGCATGAAAAGAGGAGGGGTTTTCACCGGAGTGTAGAGCAGTCTGGGGCGCCTCTTTTTCATGCAGAACGTCAGGAACGAGGAGGTCTCTAGCAGGCTGTCACCGGGGAACAGGTAGGGTCGGCGGTGGTGAGTTTCTTCGGCTGTGTTTTTGCTTCGAGCTGTGCGAGGAGATGGTGGGGAGCGAGGAAAACTGGTTCACAGGGAAGGCAGCGTGTTGCTCACCCTTTACTCGTCCTCATCCTTGAGCAGGAGGTGGCGCTGATCGACGGGAGGTGGCGCTCTCCCTGTTGCTGAGAAACAGAGCACGGCAACAGCTCCCTGTGTGTCTCTGACCAGTGGGGTCCACGCCCCCTCTCACTCTTATCCTCCCCCAATTCGGTTTAAAATGGCAAATAAGCACCAAATTTGATAAAATTTGGAGGATCGGCCAAAAGAAATATGAGGAACACAATGGTGCACTCAAATTTGAATTTTGGTGAAGTTGGAATTTGAAACTGAGATTTAAATTCAGATTCGAATTTTCTCCCGTTTAAATTCCAACAAATAGGAAATCCTTTTCAAATGCTCTGAAAATTTGCCGGGCTGTTATTGGATGTGTGGAGAACCAAATGATAGCTTTAGATCTCCGTGTTCGTGAATTTTTGCAAGTTCAAGTTTAGACTTGGAGCTCACACCTTTAAATTCAAAAGTTTAAATTCCCTCTCATTTTCTCGGTGTGACTTGTAGCTCCATTTGCTTGAGTTTTGGGATTTCACAACGGGCGTACGTGACGGGTTGTTCGGGTAACCCTGCAGGTGTAAATCGATTATAATCGCCGTCCCTCGCGGTCAGTGAGTACCACTTTCCACTGTACCGTGACGTAGAAAGAAAAGGCTAGTTACATGTTAAAATGTTGCTGATTGAAAGATGGACTTTGATTGTTAATGATTTGCTATAGTTTAGAGCTAATTAAAGTTCCTTTCAACTTTGGGCAAAGTACATGAGAGAAATGTGTTTCTTGTTTGATTGCGGCTCTCTCATGTGCCTTAGCGTAAAGTCTCCACAACCTGTTGCCAAAACTTGAAAGTAAGGTTCCACTAATTAGGCGAGTCCTTTGCAACTTGTTTTACCTCATGTAACCTATCATCCATCATGTAGAAGTTCCATGTATAGGAGAGACGGTTCAGTATTGCTGAGCCTTCGTGCTCACTGCTTGTGTTTGAAGCTTTTGCAGAGTTCTATGGGGAAGGGACTCCCGAGGAGGAGACGGAACCCCAAGAGGGAACCCCGTCGAGTGGGAGTCATGCACGCCGCCGTGTTAGTGTGTGTGCGTGCTAGCAAGGACACGTTCACGGGCTGAACGTGACCTTGATGCGTAGTCTACGCCCGTGAGTGTAGACTGAACCTATTTTGTTGTAAAAATGTTCATAAACCCGTTTATGTAATAAAACTTTGCTTCCGCTTTGTACCTTTGATGTGTGTTATTCGGTGCTGTGCAACGCAGCACCCCTCAGCGTGATCCTGGCTCGACAAGACCTTCGGTTCCTGTCAGCGTTGGTATCAGAGCTCGCTTGAGGTTTAACGCACTACAAAGGTCATCTTTTTCAAAAATCCAGTGAGGAACGAGTTAGTAGCCCATATAAGGATGTTATTAGTGTATAGAAAGTGGCATACTAACCTATTTTCTTATGTCGGAAAATTGTGCATCTCGGGACGCTTTATGTCTTGGGGGGTGCACGTAAGCGCTGTCCACCACTGCGCACAAGCTGAAGGGTGGAGCCCCAAGGGTGGCAGGTAACCCGACCCGCTTTAATATCCTCTACGACTCTTCATGTCATTTGGGGTATTCGAGCAACGTCTGTCCCGGGCGTGCGTGGTGAAATTTGGGAGACCCCGTCACGTGGTCGGAAACGTGAACACGTAGCTCAAGGCGTGTTTGGCTTGAGAACATCCGGGTGAGTGATGACGGCCGAGTGTACGAACTGTATGGATACCGGGCTCGGTGTGCAGCCGAGTCTGACGATTGTGTGAGTTATCTGCAGGTAGCCTAACCACAAAATGGTAGACGTGTAGAATTCGTGTCCGAGTGACGCTTAGTGCCACTGAACTAACGAAGCCGGCTAAGTCTGGTATAGGTTTTTCTTTGTGAGGACGTAGTACCGACATGATCTGGTGACGCATCTACTTCACGCCCCACTAAATGAGCAACTGCATTGTAAAACTTGAAAGTTTTATCCAGAGAACTAAAACTTGATGTAACTCCTACCCTTAATCAGGATATTCAAAATTAACAAGTTTTCAACTTATAGGATACTAAGGACAGAGTCCCCTGTTTTCAGCTGAATTAAGGATGAAGTTAATAAGAGGTTAGAGGTTGAGTTATTTCGAGGTTGGGGTCATATGATACATTTCTGGAAATATTTGGAAGAGCTTTACAACTTTTCTGTTGAGGTCCAGAGGTGTTTCATCCATTAACCAATCGAAACATGCAGTGGAGTGGAAACTGTCCAGAAAACAGGGCAGAGCAAACACTCTCTGTAACTCTCTGTAAATTAAGCATAACTTCCTGCATAAAAATCCAAAAATAGAAAATGAGGTAGTTATGAAAAGTTTATGAGATGGGTTACAACTTTGTAACAGAAAGTTTTGTCAGATTTGGAGCAGAATTAACTGGAATTCTTGGATCAAATCAGTACCTAAAGCAGGGAGGTGCTGTCCAATTTTCTCCAGAAATTCTGTTAACTTTGACATCTCATAACTTTTGAACCAGGACAGATATTAGGCCAAGCAAATACTTTCTGGAAAGCTATTGAAGTTCGCTTTAACTTCGATTTTGAGCTACAGAATTGGTTTTGCTTTAACATGGCCTAAATCAGGTTGAAATGGAAACTGGTCAGGGCTGTTATGTTGGACGGCAGATCAGCAGTCAAATTTGTTTAAATTTGAACTATGATTCCACGTCTTATGGGTTCAATAACATGTCTTATGTTATAACTCAATGGTTTACTGTTAAAATAAATATTTGACATTTCTCAAATATGTTTTTACATATGACAGCGGATAAACAGTTCGAGAACGGGTGGGTGGAATCCCACTGTTCTCACTGCAGCAGCTATCCGGAAGCATTGAGGCAGATGCTTCAATATTTCGGGTACAACAAGATCCCGCAGTACTTCGCCAAAGAAGAAGGCGAGGAGGGGAACAAGACATGGATGATCCATGTTGAGGTTCCTTCAGGGCCTACGCCACCCGGTTGGGCATCGTTCACCGTCACGGTGAGAGGTAGACAACCGCAGGGAATGTGGCAAGTGGCAGCCCGTGACACCATGTCGCGTTTCTGCCAGCTACACGTGAGAGCTATGGAGGGCACTCCATATGCGCTCATTCCGGTGGGGGACGGTCTAAGCACGTGTGGGAAGGGAGGTACATAGAGGCAACAGATCCGGGTTGCCCAAGGTACAACCCTGCGGAGGCGAACATCAGCCTCCTATTGAAAGCAGGAAAGACCGTGATGGACAGCCAAGCTGTTCATACAGATTGTCTTGCTGCGAAGCTCAAGGGTAGCACAAGCCGTGGAGACCATTTCAAGAGTTCTCACAGCGCACTGCACAATGTGCTCCTTCCTACAATTAAGCGACTGAATGAACATCATAATCAGCTGCATCGTTTGAAGAAGCCAAAGAAGAAAAGCCATGTTGACATCGCGGCATTGCAAGAACAAGTGCAGGCTCTGACCCAGCAAAATGAGGTCCTTACACAAGAGCGATACGACGCTATTGAGGAGGGGCAAGGCTGGGAAGAGGACTACAACCAGGCCATGGACGAGGTGCACGTGTTCCAGGACCTCGTACCTCCGGTATTGGGCATACCGGTGGTCTTGGGTCTTCCGGCAATGGGAGAACCTGAGATGGGAGAAGAGGTTGTAGATCCGGAGCCACCAGCAGATGTACCTTCAGAGGACAACCCACAAGAGGTCGAGTTCTACTCCGAGTAGGGGGTTACCGTTGCCAAGTAGGGCAACCAGAGTGGAGTAACCCAAACTTTTGAAACCAGTGACATGTCGTGTAGGCAGTAGCGTATGTATAGGTAGTGACGACATGAGTACGACTTCTGGGAGACCTGAGAATAATGTATCTTTTATAAAGTTATGTTTTATCAATATATGTGAATGTTGTGCAAATTATTCATGCGTCACTTCAATACCTACTGTTTCATATGGAATTTTTAAGTATGACATGTGCTGATCGCTGCTGTTTTGAATATCAGAATGACTCGTACTCATGCCAACCCAGACGTTGGGGGGGTCTAGTCAAGAGGTAGAAACCTCCCAACAGCCTTCCGAGGACTCCTCGGGACAGCAACAGCAACAACAAACACCGCCACCGCCACCGCCAACGGTTACATTGGCCTACATCGTTGCAGTAATGGCGGGTTGTCATCAGAAGCACACGGAGTTGCTGCAGACCCTTATTGCAAATACGTCTCGACCAGAGAGGCGTCATGATCGTGAGGAGCGTCAACAGAGCTCCTACTCTGACTTTCTAGCAACTCATCCCCCGGTATTCTCAAGGGCGGATGAACCCCTCTGTTGGTAATATGCCCAAGAGGCAATCATAATAATTCGGATAAAGACCTGATGGATATTTGATCCATAAGAAATTAGGGTACTAATGAGCCTGTGACCTAAAAGCCCATTAGCGCGCCTATAAGTATGAGGGGTAGGGTTAGGGGCAGATCACTCCACCACAGAACAGCCCTAGTCGCCGCCCCTTACAGGCCACACGCCGAAACCTCTGTCGCGCGCACGGTGCTAGCACACCGACGCACGGTGTTCCTCCCTGTACGTGTGGACTCCGTGGAGGCGCTGCTGTTACTGCTGCGCTGATCGGCTACGGTAACGTGACGACGTTCCTGTGACGAGGATTCAGGAGGAGATGAACGTGATCGTCTACTTCTCCTACACCGACACGCATCTACGATCCGCTGCGCTGCTCGTCTAGTGGTAATGATCCATGATCTCCTTACTCGCATGTTTCCTGGGTGATACGGTCGAATTGTTAGAGTAGCGCATCGCCTATTTCCCTACAGTGGCATCAGAGCGACTTGCGTAGTTTTTGGTCTGGATCTTAGATGCAATCTACTGCAGACAAGTTCATATGATGAATTTTTATTGTTCGGCTTTTGGGGTTTGGAATTGGTTAGAGTAGATTGCCATCATATGACTAAAGGATTAGTTCGTGCTCCTTCTCTGCTGTGTGCGCAACCTGTCCCTACCGGCTGGAATCACCATCAGGACTAATAGTGTACATAGCTAACAGATTGAGCCAACAGATCACGGTCATGTGTTGCGATCTTCTCATGGATAACCAGTCACAATGAAAATTGAGGCATTCTGAATGGCTCAGATTCGGGTTGATTTGATCAATTCGATGAAATTTTCATAGTGATTTTATAGATGCGATCTATGTAATTCCGTTTGGTGTTCGGGACCGCCGTTGCTGTCTGCTATAGTGACATCATTAAGTTGTTTCGCGATAGACATCGTTCTACGCTTAACTTGTTTTTGAAGGGAATGATGTGAAAATGGTATGGCCTAAATGTGATGTGATAATCTGTGTGTAAAATTCGTGCAGCCTGCGTGTTGCAAATTTAACACAACCGGGGTGAGGTTGTCACATAATTGTATAATTACCTGCATGTCACCCTGTGATGCCTGATCTCCCATGTAATTTATTTGAACTATTAGATGTATTAGCTTCTTTTATATTCATTGAGAAACCTCAAGCATGATGGCGATGGTGATCACCATAAGAAGGGAGACATGGCGGTGTAGATCATGATGGAACCATGGTGATGGAGACCACTATGATCCTAAAGGCCATACTATTCACAGATATGATATGATCGTATGCCTGTGATGTTTTACTATTCTTTCATGCGTTTCATATGGTGGATGTTTTGTCATGATAGAATAGCTTCCATCGGAAAAGTTGAGTATTTGATGCCATTTACCTATAGCTGCACCTATGTTGTTTTGATCGTTGTATGGTAGGTTTGCCAAAGCAAAATACCATCATCTATCATAATGAATATGGTGAATGTTGGACATTCACATGCATAGTATTGGTTTACTCAACAAAGCTATCAAAACGGTTTTGGTCTTTATGGCATAGTGTTGGGAGCCGGGGCATTAGATGTCACCCAAAAAACAAGAATCATAGAGATATGATTAACAATGGTTGTTTACCTATGTCACTAATTTTCTAGCAGTGAAGCCAAAGCTCACTAGAAATTAGTGAATATGGATCTTGGACCAATATATGTCGTTAGAGGGAGGACGATGCTCATATAGTGGTGGTGTCTTTTATTAAACTGTTAATAAAAGATTGGTACATAACATAGTGCTAAAACCTTGCATATTTATTTTCTATTGTAGATCATGTCTGCTAGTAACAATTCCGGTTTCAATTTGCAATCTGTGCTTGAGAAAGAAAAGCTCAATGGAGCTAACTTTATTGATTGGTACCGCAACCTGAGAATTGTTCTCAGGCAAGAGAAAATTGAGTATGTTCTCGAGCAACCATACCTCAATGACCTCCCCGATGATGCAAATGCCGCAACTCGTAGGACTTATGAGAAGCATTGTGATGATGCGCTTAATGCAAGCTGCCTCATGCTTGCCACAATGTCCCCTGATCTACAGAAACAGTATGAGCATACAGATGCTTATTCTATGATTTAGGGACTACGTGGAATGTTTGAGAACCAAGCAAGGGCTGAGAGGTACAACATCTCAAAGTCCTTGTTCTCATGCAAGCTGGTAGAAGGTAGCCCGGTCAGTCCCCATGTAATCAAGATGATTGGTTACATTGAGACTTTGGACAAAGTTAGTTCTGAACTCAAGGATGACCTGGCTATTGACGTTATTCTCCAGTCACTCCCACCGAGCTATGAGACATTTATATTGAATTATCAAATGAATGGCATGGAGAAATCATTAGCTGAATTGCATGGGATGCTTAAAACTGCCGAGGAAAGCATTAAGAAAAACGCCACTCATGTGATGATGGTTCAAAAGGAGAATAAAAAGAGGAAGCCTGTGACGCATCTTAAAGGCAAGGGAAAGGTTCCCAATGAGCCTTCAAGCTCAAAGCCAAAGGGTAAATCAGGCCCTTCTCCTAATGATGAATGCTTTCACTGTCATGCTAGGGGGCATTGGTCTAGGAACTGCAAGAAGTACTTGGACGATAAGAAGAAGAAAGGGAGTGAGACTTCCACTCCAGGTATAAATGTTATAGAAATCAATATTGCTACATCGTTTAGTGAATCATGGGTATTTGATAGCGGATCAATGATTCACACTTGCAAATCGTTGCAGGGTCTAAGTGAGACTAGAAGATTTGCAAAAGGCGAGTTGGATGTTAGGGTTTGCAATGGAGCAAAGGTTGCTGTCATAGCTGTCGGAACTTATCACTTGTCATTACCTTCAGGATTAGTTTTGGAATTAAACAATTGTTATTGCATTCCTTCTTTGAGAAAGAACAGTATATCTTCTTCATTTTTCAAAGAAGTTAATGGTTATGAGATTATAATAAAGAACAAATGTTGTTCTATTTATTATAATAATATTTTCTATGCTCAATGTCCATTAGTGAATGGATTATATTTTCTTGATCTTGAGGATAAAACAGTCTATAACATTAATACAAAAAGGGCTCGACGAAATGATCTAAATCCCACTTTTATTTGGCATTTTCGCTTAGGTCATATAAATGAGAAACGCATTGAGAAACTCCATAAAGATGGTTTGTTAAGTTCATTTGATTTTGAATAACTTGACAATGCGAGTCTTGTTTGCTTGGTAAGATGACCAAAGCACCCTTCACTGGTCAAATTGAGAGGGCAAGTGACTTGTTGGGACTTATACATACTAATGTATGTGGACCAATGAGTTCGGTAGTTAGAGGTGGTTTTCAGTATTTCATTACTTTTGCCGATGACTTTAGTAGATATGGATATGTCTATCTAATGAGGCACAAGTCTGAATCTTTTGAAAAGTTCAAAAAATTTCAGAATGAAGTACAAAATCAGTTGGACAAGACAATTAAACTTCTATGATCTGATCGTGGGGGTGAATATTTGAGCCATGAATTTTATGATTATTTAAAACAATGTGGAATTGTTCCATAGTTGACTCCACCTGGAACGCCTCAATGGAATGGGGTGTCCGAGCGGAGGAACCGAACCTTGTTAGACATGGTTAGGTCGATGATGAGCCAGACTGATCTTCCACTATCCTTTTGGGGTTATGCTCTTGAAACTGCTGCGTTTACACTAAACAGAGTCCCAACTAAGTCTGTTGAGAAGACACCATATGAGATGTGGACCGGGAAACGTCCTGGATTGTCTTTCCTCAAAGTTTGGGGATGTGATGCTTATGTCAAACGTTTGACGTCAGACAAACTTACTCCCAAATAAGACAAATGCTTCTTTGTGGGATATCTTAGGGAAACCAAAGGATATTATTTTTACAATAAAACGTAGGGTAAAGTGTTTACTGCTCGCAATGGTGTCTTCTTGGAGAAAGAGTTTATCTCAAAAGGAGTTAGTGGGAGCAAGGTGCATCTTGAAGAAATTCAAGAAATACCTGAAAATGTTTCGGCACCTTCTAGTCATATACAGGATGTACAAGATGTTGTACAACCAGTTTATGAAACACCAGCCCCACGAAGGTCTACAAGGGTACGTTGTGCAACTGAAAAGTTGACACTCCTAACCACGGAACAACAGGACATGATATTGTTGAACAATAATGAGCCTGTGACCTACACTGAAGCAATAATGGGACCCGACTTTGAGAAATGGCTTGTAGCCATGGAATCCAAAATAGAATCCATGCATGAGAATCAAGTTTGGAACTTGGTTGATCCAATCGATGGTGTGAGACCGATCGATTGCAAATGGATTTTCAAGAAAAAGACTGATATGGATGGAAAAGTTCACATCTATAAAGCACGATTGATGGAGAAAGGTTTCAAACAAATTCAAGGTGTGGATTATGATGAAACATTTTCGCCCGTCGCTATGCTAAAGTTTGTTCGGATTCTCCTAGCAATTGCTACATATTTTGATTATGAAATATGGCAGATGGATGTCAAAACAACCTTTCTTAATGGGAGTCTGACTGAGGATGTGTACATGACACAACCTGAGGGTTTTGTCGATCCTAAAAATGCTAGAAAAATATGCAAACTTCAAAAGTCCATCTATGTATTGAAGCAAGCATCTCGAAGTTGGAATCTATGTTTTGATGAAGTGGTCAAAGGGTTTGGTTTCATCAAGAACGTAGAAGAACCTTGTATTTACAAAAGGTTAGTGGGAGCGCACTTATATTTCTGGTCCTATATGTAGATGACATATTGTTGATCGGAAATGACATTCTAGTACTAGATGCTGTTAAATCCTCATTAAGGAAAAGTTTCGCAATGAAGGATTTAGGAGAGGCAGCGTACATTTTGGGCATAAAGATCTATAGAGATAGATCTAAAAGGCTAATTGGATTAAGCCAAAACACATATATTGACAAGATATTGAATCGGTTCAATATGCAAGATTCTAAGAAAGGTTTCTTGCCAATGTCACATGGCATCACTCTAAGCAAAAGTCAGTGTCCTTCGACGCCTGATGAGCAAAAGAGGATGAGAGCGATTCCTTATGCTTCGGCTATTGGATCTATCATGTATGCCATGTTGTGTACACGCTGAGATATATCCTATGCTCTAAGTGTTACGAGCAGGTATCAATCAGATTATGGTGAGGCTTATTGGACAGTTGTCAAAAACATTCTTAAGTACTTGAGAAGAACTAAGGATGTGTTCCTAGTGTTTGGAGGTGAAGAAGAGCTCGTTGTAAGAGGTTACACCGATGCTAGCTTCTAAATAGACAAGGATGACTCTAGATCGCAATCCGGTTTTGTGTTCTGCCTCAATGGAGGGGCAGTGAGCTGGAAAAGTTCCAAGCAAGACACAATAGCAGATTCAACGACGGAGGCGGAGTAAATTGCAGCTTCTGAAGCTGCAAAGGAAGCTATTTGGATCAGAAAATGTGTTTCTGAGTTGGGTGTTGTTCCTAGTGCGTCTGGACCCGTGGATTTCTTTGCGACAATAATGGAGCCATTGCACAGGCAAAGGAGCCTAGATCGCACAAAAGATCCAAACATATACTACGACGCTATTACCTCATTCGAGAGATTATCGACCAAGGTGATGTGAATATATGCAAGGTGCATACGGATTTGAATGTGGCAGATCCGTTGACAAAGCCTCTTCCACAATCAAAGCATGAGGGGCACACAAGATCTATGGGTATTAGATACTTACATCAGTGATCCTAGTGTGTACGTGGGAGACTTGTGTCATAGCTATGTTTATGTACTATTTGAGTAACTATTATTCACATTGATCATCAAGTATGTGACTTGTTCGTGAGACTCTTTGTTAATTATAATGTTACTCAAAATGATCCCTAGAGTACATCGTTATATGAGATAATGATAGTACGCAGACTAGCACATGTATTAATTGATGATCACGTTTCACGGATCATAGATATGGAGATATCAAATTAATAATGTGAACACATGTTAGTGAACATGGTGTTGGATAGACCCATTCTGAGACATTGTTGGGATTGTTATTTACATATGTGCCATCAGTTGGTCTTTAGTGATACACCTGCTAGATTCTTAGACCTGAGATTGCCATTGTTTCTCACTATGTGTAGTTGTGCACTTTGAAACTATCAAACGCTACTCCGTAACTGGGTGGTCATAAAAATAGTCTTCAGGTACATGATGAAGCATGGAATGAGATGTGCACGGATCAAGATGGGATTTGCCCCTCCTAAATAACAGGAGAGATATCTCTGGGCCCCTCGAGATAGTTTGATTGGAAAGTGCATGACCATGCCAAAGTGATTAAGGAGTTAATCATTATGACTAAAAGTTAGTCATAGATTGAATCCACTATTTGATCGAGTGAATGGTCGAGCTATCACAAGGATGGCACGTATCTCGCCTTGAGCTTGACTGTTATCTTCTGGCAAAGGAATTAGCTTGTGCATGTATCTAGGTTCAGCCGATATGATCTTTATGTACATTCAGGAGTCAGTATGTCCTGCTAGGTACCTCTACTGACTTGTATTTGAAAATGGTTTTCATTCATAACCGACTGTACATGAACCTAACGGGTCACACACTTAAGGGGATGGAATATTAAAAAACTTGGCTATATGATTATCTCTAGTGCAAGTGGGAGATTGTTGGTGATATGACCAAGAGGCAATCATAACAATTCGGATAAAGGCCTGATGGATATTTGATCCATAAGAAATTAGGGTACTAATGGGCCTGTGATCTAAAAGCCCATTAGCGCGCCAATAAATATGAGGGGTAGGGTTAGGGGCAGATCACTCCACCACAGAACATCCCTAGCCGCCGCACCTTACAGGACACACGCCGAAACCTTTGACGCGCGCACGGTGCTAGCACACCGACGCACGGCATTCCTCCCTGTACGTGTGGACTCCGTGGAGGCGCTGCTGTCACTGCTGCGCTGATTGGCTACGGTGACGTGATGATGTTCCTGTGACGGGGATTCAGGAGGAGACGAACATGATCGTCTACTTCTCCTACACCGACGCGCATCTACAATCCGCTGCGCTGCGCATCTAGTGGTAACGATCCATGATATCCTTACTCGCAAGTTTCCTGGGTGATACGATCGAATTGTTAGAGTAGCGCATTGCCTATTTCCCTACACCCTCGATGCGGACAACTGGCTCCGCACGATGGAGATGAGTTTGGGCTGCTCCAAGTGAGTGAGCAACGCAAGACTCAGTTTGCGGTCCAATAGCTCCAGGGATCCGCGAGCGCGTGGTGGGCGAACTACTGTGCTACACAGCCCACGAATTGAGTTATGACCTGGACGGAGTTTCGAACAGCCTTCAGGGCCTATCATATACCACCGGGTCTCATGAAGAGGAAGACGCAGGAGTTTCTACACCTGCAGCAAGGGAGCTGGAACGCGCTGGAATACTCCAGGGCGTTCAACAATCTCGCGCTTTACGTGTCGTATCACGCCGATACTGACGAGAAGCGGCGGGACCACTTCTACCAGGGGCTTAACCCGCTCCTGAAGGACAAACTGGCGATGTTCAATCGCGGCAGCCTCAATGACATAATTGATGCTGCGATTGTTCAGGAGGACTCCAGTAAGGAGTTAGCGGTGGCGGAAAGAAAGCGAAGCGCGCCGCAAAGTAGCGGAGAAGGAGGCGGTCCTCCTCAGAAATTTCGGATGGTGAATTGCCCACCATCGGGTCCACTCTGGCAGCCACAACAGAGGTCGATGCCGTTCCTTAGTCGGCCATATTCTTCACCGGCATTCAGGCCGACACTGCCAGCACCACCTCCGCAACAACAACAGCAGCAGCGGGCAATGCCGTGTGCGTATGCACCTCAGCAGCGCATGCCGGGCTTTTGTCCCCCAAGCACCGGACAAGCAGCGGCCACATGCTACAAATGTGGTCGTCCAGGACACTTCGCCACCAGTTGTCCGGAGAGGCAAGGTGGCGGAGTGGCACCGCAACTTCCGGGGAGGAATCAGCCCCGGAACCCTACTAATGCGCGGTGGACAAACCCTAGGCACGGCATCGTCCACCAGCTACCATAGAGGACGTGCCGGAGGGTGAGCCAATCCTTGCGGGCATGTTCCAACTCCACCAGCATCCCGCCATAGTATTATTTGACTCAGGCGCCACGCACAATTTTATTAGCCAAGCTTTCATTGCTAAACACGGCTTGAAAATACTACCCACCGATAGCACATATTTGATTTGTTCACCAGGTGGGAAGATTTCAGCAAGCGTAATGGTTTCTAAAGCACCATTATGCTTAGCAGGTAGAGTGTACCCTACGTCCCTCATAATGTTAGAGGGACAGAAGGTCGATGTCATCCTAGGGATGTCGTGGTTAACCTGCCACGGCGCTGTTTTAGACACCGTCCTTCGAATCGTGCACTTGAACTCAGAAGTGCATGGATCAAACTCCTTATTTCTGGACAGTCCAGAAATAATACTTCCAAGTGTCTATCAATCCACAACTATCAGATTGGAAGATATTCCAGTGCTCCGAGAGTTCCCTAATGTGTTCCCGGATGATTTACCGGGGATGCCGCCCGATAGAGAGGTGGAGTTCAAGATTGAACTTGCACCAGTAACCATGCCAATATCCCGGAGGCCGTACAAGATGGTGCCCAAGGAGTTGGCTGAACTGAAGACCCAGCTAACGGACCTGCTGGAGAAGGGTTTTATTACGCCGAGCTCCTCACCATGGGGCTGTTCGGCATTATTTGTCAAGAAGAAGGATGAGACGTTGCGGCTTTGCATGGACTATCGTCCATTAAATGCCGTAACCATCAAGAACAAGTACCCGTTGCCACGGATCGACATGTTGTTTGATCAGTTGGTCGAAGGAAAGATCTTTTCCAAACTGGACTTAAGATCCGGGTACCATCAGATTAAGATAAGGTCTGAGGACATTCCGAAGACGGCTTTCTCGACGAGGTACGGACTTTATGAGTACCTGGTCATGTCCTTCGGCCTCAACAGTGCTCCAGCTCACTTCATGTATTTGAGGAACTCGGTATTCATGCCGACGCTGGACAAGTTTGTCGTGGTCTTCATCGATAACATCCTGGTATATTCCAAGTCAGAGGAAGATCACAAGAAGCATCTGCGTATAGTCTTGCAACGGCTGCGGGATCACAAGCTATACGTGAAATTCAGCAAGTGCGAATTCTGGATATCGCAAGTGCCTTTTCTTGGGCATATCATCTCAGCAGAGGGTATCGCTGTAGACCTGAGTAAGATCACACAAGTGCTGAATTGGAAATCCCAGAGAACTGTTCACAAGGTACGGAATTTCCTCGGGCTCACGGGATATTATCGGAGGTTCATACCGAACTTCTCAAAGATTGCCAAGCCTATGACAGAGCTGCTAAAGAAGGCTACCAAATATGTTTGGAGTCCAGCATGTGAAGCAGCATTCAAGGCTTTAGTCAAGCACCTAACATCAGCACCGGTTTTGGCGCAGCCAGACACAACAAAACCGTTCGATGTGTACTGTGATGCATCCGGCATTGGGCTCGGATGTGTGCTGATGCAAGACCGAAGAGTGGTCGCGTATGGGTCACGGCAGCTTAGAAACCATGAGCAGAATTATCCAACTCACGACTTGGAACTCGCTGTCGTGGTACTTGCACTGAAAATGTGGAGGCACTACCTACTCGGTAACCTCGTATATTTATATACCGACCACAAGAGCCTCAAGTACATATTCACTCAGAAGGAGCTGAACATGAGGCAGCGAAGATGGTTAGAGTTGATAAAGGATTACGAAATAGAGATCCATTATCACCCCTGCAAAGCAAACGTAGTGGCAGAGGCGCTGAGCCGCAAGTAACATGTCAAAAACCTGACCATGACAACGTTGGAAGAGAGCGAACCACCACTGCATATGATTCCACATGGAGCCCTATACAACTTAGCTTTGATCCCCACCATCCGTGAAGAGATTGCGGCTGCTCAGAAACATGACAAGGGCATGTCGCATTTACGGAGGCGTATAGACAGTGGGGAGCTGAAATGTTTCCGGAAAGACGGAGACGGCGTCCTATGGTTCAAGGACCGGATCGTCGTACCCCATAAACTGGAATTACGGAAGAAAATCTTTGATGAGGCTCACTTGTCAAAGTTTTCTATTCACCCCGGCAGCAACAAAATGTATCAAGAACTCAGAAGCAAGTTTTGGTGGATACAGATGAAGCAGGAGATCGCAAAGAACGTGTCCGAGTGTGATACATGTCGAAGGGTGAAGGCTGATCATATGCGGAAACCGGGAATGCTACAACCACTGGGCATTCCTGCCTGGAAGTGGGAGGATGTGAGCATGGACTTCATCGTCGGTTTACCACCATCTTTCAGAAACATGATTCTGTGTGGGTGATCGTCAACCGGCTCACCAAAGTTGCCCATTTCATCCCGGTCAACACCAACTACAACGCCAAGAAGTACGCTGAACTGTACATCTCACGGATCCTATGCTTGTACGGCGTACCCCGTACCATCATATCGATCGGGGCACTTTATTTGTGTCCCGTTTTTGGGAGCAGCTACACGCTGCATTGGGGACAAAGCTGATCCGTAGTTCAGCATACCACCCACAGACGGATGGGCAAACCAAGCGGGTATATCAGATTCTAGAGGACATGCTACGAGCTTGCGCTATCAACCACAGCAAGGATTGGGATGATCACTTGCCGTTAGCCGAGTTCTCGTACAACAATGTGTACCAAGCCAGCATCAAGATGGCGCCTTACGAGGCGCTATATGGGAGAAAATGCCGTACACCATTGAATTGGTGTGAGTCTGGCAAAAGGGTTACCTTCGGGATTGATCTTGTCAAGAACACGGAGGAAAAGGTTCGGCTGATTCAAGCAAACCTAAAAGCCGCCCAATCCCGACAGAAGCAATATACGGACCGGAGAAGGCGCCCACTACAATTCAAAGTCGGGGATCACGTATACTTACATGTATCTCCAATGAAGGGCGTAAACATATTCGGGGTGAGAGGAAGTTAGCACCCCGATTCATCGGTCCATTTCAGATTACCGAAAGATATGGATCAGTAGCATACCGGCTGAAATTACCAGAAGCACTCTCTGGTGTGCACGACGTCTTTCATGTTTCCCAGCTGAGGAAGTGTCTCAAGCTATCAACTACCGTTCAGTTGGAGGATATTGAAGAACTGAAACCGGATCTCACCTATCAGGAGAAACCGGTTCAGGTTATTGATGAAAAGGCCCGAACCACACGCAACCGTACGTTGTGGTTCTACAAAGTTCTATGGAGTAATCACTCCATGGACGAAGCAACATGGGAGAGCGAAGGATTTCTTCGCGCTAGTTACCCTGACTTTTTCACGTCGCATATCCGGTAATTTTCCACCGTCCTCCCTCTCATTTTCACCTTATAATCTCGGGACAAGATTCTTTTAAGGGGGGGGGGGGAATGTAAAGGCCTCAGTTTTTGACACATACTCAAAGTGTTCATCACCACACACCCACCTCATTTGAAGAAAGTTGATGAACACATTTGAAGAGCAAGTAACCACAATCAACATGACCATTAGAGAATAAACTCACAAATTGCAAAAGTGGTATTTCTCACATGCATCATATAGGGGCTGGACATATGAAAAACTCCTACACCATGCTAGGAATGTCCATGCCAAGTTTCACCCAAATTTAAAACCTTTTTGAGGTCCTTTTGGGTATAGCTGGAAAGTGGGTGGTTTGAACTCAAATTCAAATTCAAACTGTTTTCACCCATGAATTCAAAAGTGGGAGGCATATTCTTACTCAGCACATTTTTGTGAGATCACACACCAACTTTCACACCATTTGGAGCTGAGCTCGACATAAGCTAAGTAGCAAATTCAAACCTTATTTGAATTTAAAACTACATGTGTGCTGAAATTTAGTCAAACCCAAACAAATTTGAATTCTACCCCATTCAAATGGCCCAGGGGCAGATAATTCAAATACTTGAGGTTAATTTCGTCTATACTGTTTATGGCAGTAGAGCAAAGTTAATTTCAGAGGTTAAAACCCCAGGTGGGACCCACATGTCAGCCACTGAATCAAATTGAACTGACTGAAGAACAGAACACTCGGTTCTCGGGTGCAGCCCGAGCACGCCACCGAGGGGATGCCCGGCGCCAGCTCCTGCTGCATTTCCCACGCTGGAGGCTAGCTGCCCGGACTCCTTATCCTCCCCGGTGTGCTGCCGTTAAATATTCGCCGAGCCCTGGCACGATCAGTCTGTTTCCACACTGAGCTCTACCGCAACCAGCCGCCCTCTCGATCCTGCTCGTGATCAGGCCGATCACTTGCAAGCCCAGCCTCCTCTGCAGCAAAATGGCACCGTGTGCTCGGGAGCAACATCCTAGACCCCGTGTTACCCAGTGAGCAGGTACCCTCGAGCTCCACCGGACATCTTTTCTGGCGGACCAAACATTGCCGCCGTTCAGGCTCTCATGGACAGCTCGGTGCAGCTGTTGTCACATCCACTTATCTACACAAGAAAGGTGCGTCACAGTATGTATATGGTGTAGCCGAAAGCCGTTCGGCATATGATCAACCATTAGTTGAGAATTTCCAAGTTTACTGCCAGCCAGTTCATATGAGCCGAGCTCACCTCCAAGTGAAATTCGGACTCCACACAATAGGGTTGGTCAGGCCGGTTGTCCAGTGGATTCTACACGTACTGGCGCACACGCTCGAGAATAAAGTAAGGAAAACCGTTGAGGATCGGCCATGTTAGGGCCGTTTTCCTCGCCGCCGTTGCAAAGTACCTCGGCTCACCGTCGAGGGTAGGGTTGCTGGCGTTGCTAGCTTCCACAAAGCCCTGGTTCATGTTCCTCGTGCTCCACTGATGCTCTCCGAACAATTTCCGATCGATTTGGTGCACAGTAGAGCAAAACTGACCTCACCGGAACCCTAGCGGGTGCTGTCACCGGTGCGCGCGGGTTTCCGGCCATCACCGGCGGCCGGTGAGCCCACAGCCGAGTTCAGGAGGTCGGAAAAGGGGGAGGCGGCGGGTTTTGGGTCGAAAGGTGGTCGGGAACTCGGTTCTGGCGAGTTTCACCGGAGACCGTCGCCGCCGAGTATTTGGCGCGAGGAGGAAGAAGAAGCACTGTGTGTGGGGCCCTTGGGCAGAAGTTTAAACTTTTCTCGATTTTCAGATTTAGTTCAAACTTCAAACCCACATAACTTTGGCTAGGAAACTCCAAATCGAGTGAACCAAATTTTGTTGGATTCAGCTCTCTGAGTAATTTTCAGCAAATCAAGTTTCACATCATGAAAATCCTTATTTCTTCAGAATTAATTCTTCAAAGTTTAAACTTTTTAGAATTTTAACTGGAGAATCCTGTGGAAGAAAATTCTGAAATTTTGCTGGGATGTTCAAAAAAATATCCCTGAACAACCATAGAAATTTCAGATCCATTTGAGCTAATTTTATCCACCTAATGGTGTGATTAATGAAACTGTTCCAGAGAAAATAGAAAATGTCCAGAAACATTTTCAGAAAAGAAAGGAAAAGAAAGGGCAGCCCGGTGCATGTAGCTCCCGCTTGCGCAGGGTCCGGGGAAGGGTCCGACCCATTTGGGTCTTTTGTACGCAGCCTTTCCCTGCATTTCTGCAAGAGGCTGTTTCCAGGACTCGAACCCGTGACCTCATGGTCACAAGGCAACAGCTTTACCGCTGCGCCAAGGCCCCCCTTCAGAAACATTTTCAGAATTTCTCTGAAATGGTTTAGATCGTAAATTTAGCTAGGAACCTTCAAATTAAGTGAGACCAACTCCATTAGAAGCCACTGAAAATCTAATTTTCAGAAAGGCATGGCTTGCTCCATGAAACTCCCTAGAACACCCTAAGAGCTCCAATTAATGTCAAGTACATAATTATTTGTGGGGAGCTCAAATGAGCTTTGCTGCAACTAAAACTTGACCAAGTCTCTGCTTAGGTTGTAACCAAACCATAGTAAAAAATTTCAGAGTCATTGGGTCTGTCTAGTGGGACTTACAACCTTCACAAGTTTAATTCCAATCACATGCATTTAAATTGATACATATACTTTTTACCTCATGTAGTCGCTAAGATTGAGGAGGAGCCTGAAGTGTTAGACTTCGTCACTCTGGAAGAACAGCTAGCCTACGACCAAGAGCAGCAAGGCAAGCTCTGGTTTGCATTAACCTTTTTACAAATTTTTATTGTTTTGAGAACTTACTTGAGTACCATTGATTCTTGCATTAGAGTCTTGTTTGAAAACCCAAATGCATAGCCAAGAAAACCATGGGTTGGGATTAAGATTGAAAACCTCATTAGCTACTGCAATGCTAAGATAGTGTAGGATTCGGTACAAGTCGAGTAGTTGGAAGTACTCGCGAGGATAGGCTAGAGGCACTCGACTCGGGTAGAGATAGCACATGAAACACATGGCAAGATAATGAGACTGAGCGGAGAGTAAGGGCAGCAGGGCTTTGGGGCCTGTGTGCTATAGCTCCGCTTGTGTCGATTGAGGACCGAGCCGTGTGCGGGCCTGTTCAACAAGCTAGAACAGTACCGAAGACCTACCGGCTATATGGGAACCGGGAAACCGATGTAACTCGGGTAGTTGGGTATTGAGGCATTGCCCGTCGTTCAGAGGGTAGATTGAGAGCTTGAGGTGTAAATCAGCTGGCGGCACTGAGATGCGCGTGCAGAGACCTCTTGCTCGGGTCGATGGGACCGGTTCAATATTTGGCTGATGGGCGAAAGGTGGTTGCGTACAATGTCCGTGATGGTTGTTGTAGGCAACATCGAGTACGGGCGCACGTGATGGGTTGTTCGGGTAACCCTGCAGGTGTAAATTGATTATAATCGCCGTCCCTCGCGGTCCGTGAGTACCACTTGTTCACTGTACCGTGACGTAGAAAGAACAGGCTAGTTACATGTTAAAATGTTGCTCATTGAAAGATGGACTTTGATTGTTAATGGTTTGCTGTAGTTTAGAGCTAATTAAAGTTCCTTTCAACTTTGGGTAAAGTACATGAGAGAAATGCGTTTCTTGTTTGATTGCGGCTCTCTCATGTGCCTTAGCGTAAAGTCTCCACAACCTATTGCTAAAACTTGAAAGTAAGGTTCCACTAATTAGGCGAGTCCTTTGCAACTTGTTTTACCTCATGTAACCTATCATCCATCATGTAGAAGTTCCATGTATAGGAGAGACAGGTCAGCCTTGCTGAGCCTTCGTGCTCACTGCTTGTGTTTGAAGCTTTTGCAGGGTTCTATGAGGAAGGGACTCCCGAGGAGGAGACGGAACCCCAGGAGGGGAACCCCGTCGAATGGGGGTCGTGCACGCCGCCGTGTTAGTGTGTGTGCGTGCTAGCAAGGACACGTTCACGGGCTGAACGTGACCTTGATGCGTAGTCTACGCCCGTGAGTGTAGACTGAACCTATTTTGTTGTAAAAATGTTCATAAACCCGTTTATGTAATAAAACTTTGCTTCCGCTTTGTACCTTTGATGTGTGTTATTCGGTGCTGTGCAACGCAGCACCCCTCAGCATGATCCTGACTCGACAAGACTGTGGGGTCTTGTCAAGGGGCGGACTAGTCCGGTCAGCCTGCTGGAAAAACCTAAAACTTGATTTTTATGGGTTTTTTCAGATTTTACCCTAACAAAATGCGGATAAAATAACTAGTAATCTAATATGATAGGTATGATAGAATATTGAAATGGATTGCAATATTGTAACGAGGGACACTATATGATCAAAATAGACTAAGTGAACCCTAAGCAATTTAGCGATCGATGAATTGTAAATGCAGGAAAAGACGCAGAGATTTTTGCCCGAGCTTCGATTCCACTCAGGAATCTACGTCCCCGTTGAGGAGTCCACAAAGGACCGGGTTTAACAACCCTTTCGTCACCAAGTCACCATTAAGGCCAACCCGGTTCTTCACTATCTCAAGGGTCAACTTACAAGGTTTTGGGGCTGCTCACAATCTGAGGCTCCCACTTGATCACGTACACAAAACTCCACGAATCTCACAAGCAACAGATCACAGAGACTCACACCAAGTGCACAAGATCACTCCAAGAGCCGAAACATGAAGTTCTTCCTTCTTCTCTCCTCACACGCCCAAATCCACTCAAGAATTGGTTCTAGAGGGTGAGTAGGCAAGAGAGAAGGCTTAGAGGGGCTCTAGGATGGCTGTGGCGGCGCTAGGGTTCCAGTAGTATCTAAATGAAGTCGGGGCATCTCCTTTTATGGAATTCCCAAGAGCCAACCGTTACCACCAACTAAAGTCCGGACTAGTCCGGTCAGGACCCCGGACTACTCCGGTCTTCGGGGACCACTGACATCACAAAGCCACCTACTCCCCAACATTCAAATTTCAAACGTTCACAGATTTCCGGACTAGTCCGCCTCACAAAGGACTAGTCCGATCTCACACAGGAACTCTTTGTCCGGGTGAGAACGGAAAAGTCTGGAGGACTCGGACTAGTCCGACTACTAAGGCGGACAAGTCCGGTTCACCATGACTTAGTCGTGGGAGCTATCATCTCACAACCATACGGACTAGTTCGGCTCAGAACGGACTAGCCTTAACTCACACAGGAACTCTTGGTCAGTGTGAAAACAGACAAGTCTGGCTAGCCCAGACTAGTCCAGCCACTGAGGCGGACATGTCCGGTCTAGCAGGACTTAGTCCCAAAACACTCTCACCAAGAGAGAAACGTTCTAGTCCGTCCCAATACGGACAAGTCCAAACTCAGTCAGGAACTCTTAGTCCGCCACAAAACGGACTAAGCCGTAGGACTTCCGGACTAGTCCGGCCTCTGGTCCGGACAAGTCCGGCCTACCTTAGTTTACCTAACTAGCACTCTCCACTAAGGATTCGACACTTCTAACGCTTTGAGCTCTCTTCTATGATCTCAATGCACTTGACACACACACTCTCACTCTTACACGGCTAGCCTACTAATGACTCAAATGAAACCCTAATTTCTACTCTTCGAGTCTTCGACGCCGTTCTTCATCCTTTTCCTTTTTGAGAGTTTAGGTGTCCACCTTGGAAATATCATGTGCTTATGATCATCTCAGCTCATTAGTCTCTTAATTGTCGTCATCAATCATCCGAAACCCATGGGGATACCTAGATGCACTTACAATCTCCCCCTTTTTGGTGATTGATGACAGCACATTAAGTTTCAACATAAGAGGTAGAAATTTGATTTTCATAACAAGTGACTGTATGCATAACTCCCCCTAGATGTATGCAATAGTAAAAGAGGGGAGTTGACATACATTCACATGTTATGGTTGGGTGCCTATGTGTTGTGCTCAAAAAATGTGATAAGACAATAAAACATAGCAAAGGGCAACAATGATTAAATATAAGCATAGGATCCACACATAGTTTTACACAGAAGAGACACAATGCATAAAACATAGAGATAGTCATGTCCAAGGATCTATTACAAGACTATAAGATGATAAAAGAGACATCCTCTTCCATCTCTCCCCCTTTGGCATCGAGGCACCAAAAAGGAAAAAAGGAAGAAGATACGCCTAAGTCTACTCGTCATCTTCATCGTCTTCTTCTTCATAGCCATCTTCATCACTCTCCGTGGCCTCCGTATCATCTTCCTCATCATCGACGGCGGTGGATCGAGGCATGGCCTTGGAAGAGCTTCCATCCTAACTGTACTAGGCGAGCTCATCAGCGGTGAACTCTAGATAAGGAGTGAGCTCCCCATCACTCTCCTCGGGAGGAGACATAGGCACCTCAAGCTTGTCGCACACAGCCTTGAGGTACTTCTCCTGACGCCTCTCCATGCGTCGAGTCCAGACCTCCACACGCTGACAGGAGGCGAAGAGCACGTTGAAGCACTTGAAGAATCCGCTCATCGAATGTGGAGGAGGAGGTGATGAAGGGGCCACTAAGCTAGGAGGAGCCACTGAGCTGGAAGGAGGTTGAGCATTTTTCCTTTTGGAAGGTTCTGGCGCAATCGGGGGCAGCTGAGGACAGAGAGGTCGATGAGTCACATCCTTGATGAAGACAAGCCCCGACTAATTAAGCACATGATACATGGTGCATACCCACATGAGAGGTTGGGAGTCTGAGAGATGTTGTAGATGTCATCATAGATGTGTTCAACGAGGTTGAACTTCTCTTCACCATCAATCAACAGGAGGAGATGCCTTAAGTTTCCTTGAATCACCCCTGCATCTCCATCCTTAGGGGCAATAGTTCTCCTCAAAATCCGGTTGAGGATGCTATAGAATGACTTGATGTTCCTAGCAAGCCCGCCCTCATAGGGAACATGACTAGGATACATGTAGTCAAGCTGATCCATATCCACTGCCTTGAGGTTGGAAATGATAATCTCATGGTACAGGTGCTCCTCAAGGCCAAGTATCTGAGCAAACTCCTCATATGTGGCTGAGTACTGCTCTCCATGAGCCATCCAAGTGATTTTTCGGTCACCGTAGGTGGAGAAGTAAACGGTGGTGTAAAACAGCACAATCACTTCGATGTTCCAATCATACTTGAAACTCATGATTTTCTTGATTCCATGGCGCTCTGCAGCTTCAATCATGGCATCAAAAGCTTTATGCTTCCTTTTGGCCATGTAATCCAAATCCACCCATTGAGCTTGAGTGACTGGAGTCTTCATCTTCAAGTAAACTAGGCGGTAGTAGTTGCAATGGAAGTCACTGTGGGGACCACCCTGTGGTTCACCCACTCCAGGATCGCATATGGTGGTGCCGTGCGATGCGGCACCCAACAGCACACACGAAAAGAATTAAGAACAATATACAAACTTTTATTTGATATAAAACAGCGGAAGTCTTTTACAAAACTGAATTAATAGCGGAAGTATTATACATCGATGGCCTCTCAGCCTAACTATGCAAAAGTGCAGCCGTCCAGACTGGGGACGCTACACACTAGCAGCAAGTAACCGGAGATCACGGCGGCGTGCAGGGATCCAGCTCGGCCGTTGTGGCGGACAGGAATCTACTCATCCAGGATCACAGAGGGTGGTGCCGCACGATGCGACACCCGACAGCACACATCATAAGGACACATCGTATTACATAGAGAACCAACTGAAATGTACAAAGTAGTACACTACTCCAGTTACAAACTGGTGTTTATATTACACAGCGGAAGTTAAATTTGTACAACTCACGCCCATCTATCTAGCAAAAGTTGTTTACCCAGCCCCAGGGCAACCCACACTAGCTGCACTCCTCAGCTTAGCGCGGCGTGTAGGGCTCCCACTCAGCCGTGGTACCCGATGGAGGGTAACCCTCGCCGGTGGACTCGTAACCCGAGTCCGTGGGATGCTCCTCACCTGAAAAATACTTAAGCAGCAACCATGAGCAAGATGGCTCAACAAGACTTAACTGACTCGCCTAGGCATGAAACTCTACATGTAGTGTACAACGAACATGGGACGGTAGAATTTCAGCAAACGGACACGCCTACAAGTTCATGTTTAGTTCATCTTTTAGCTAAAAGTGAACAGTTCATAAATCCGAAATTTAGTAAGCAATATTTGGTGGCACACATGTAGCAATACAGTTATACATATCAGCAGCATTGAATCATCACATTCCATAATTTATCTACGTTATGATGCAGTGAACAAGCGGTACTCGTCATGGCGAGGGACGGCGAATCAACTCGATATACACCTGCAGGGATACCCGAAGAGCACGTCACGTACGCCCACCCGTGGAGCTGCACAGCACGCTCACTTGATGTCGTACGGGACAACCTTTCACCCAACAGCCCAAACGTCGAACCGGTCGCACCGAAATGGACAGGAGGTTCCCTACATGGAGCATCTCTCTATGCCTGTTAGCAGATTTCCACCTTGCTGCCCTCAACCTACACCTATATATCGGTGTGCTAAGCCTTGACGCCCGGAGGTTTAGGTTACATCGGTTTACCGGGGCTCGTATATCCGATATGCCTTCGGTACGTTCAATACTTGTTCAGCAGGGACGCACACGTATCGGTCCTCAATCGACACGGACATCAGGATGGCGCCCTACAAGGCGCTATACGGAAGAAAATGCCGCACACCATTGAACTGGTGTGAGTCTGGCGAAAGGGTTACCTTCGGGATTGACCTTGTCAACGACGCGGAAGAAAAGGTTCGACTGATTCAAGCGAACCTAAGAGCCGCTCAATCCCGACAGAAACAGTATGCGGACCGGAGAAGGCGCCCATTACAATTCGAAGTTGGAGATCACGTATACCTACGAGTGTCTCCAATGAAGGGTGTAAACAGATTTGGGGTGAGAGGAAAGTTGGCACCCCGATTCATCGGTCCATTCCAGATTACCGAAAGATGTGGATCGGTAGCATACCGGCTGACATTACCAGAAGCACTTTCCGGTGTGCACGACGTCTTTCACGTTTCCCAGCTGAGGAAGTGTCTCAAGCTATCAACTACCGTTCAGCTGGAAGACATTGAAGAACTGCAACCGGATCTCACCTATCGGGAGGAACCGGTGCAGATTATTGATGAGAAGGCCCGAACCACACGCAACCGTACGTTGTGGTTCTACAAGGTTCTGTGGAGTAATCACTCCGTGGATGAAGCGACATGGGAGAACGAAGAATTCCTTCGCACTAACTATCCCGACTTTCTCACGTCGCATATCCGGTAATTTTCCACCGTCCTCTCTCTCATTTTCACCTTATAATCTCGGGACGAGATTCTTTTAAGGGGGGAGGAATGTAAGGGCCTCAGTTTTTTACACCCATTTGTAGTGTTCATCCCCACACCACACACCTCAGTTGAGGAAGAATGATGAACACAAATGAAGAGCAAGTAACAATTATCAACATGCTCATTAGGGAACAAACTTACACATTGCAAAAGTGGTATTTCCCACATGTGATATAGATGGGCTGGACATAGGAAAAACTCCTACACTTTGCTAAGGATGTCCATGCAAAGTTTCACCCAAATTCAAAACCTTTTTGAGGTCATCTTGGGTATAGATAGGAAGGGGGCAGTTTGAAAACATATTCAAATTCAAACTGTTTTTATACCATGAATTTGAAAGTGGAAGGCATATTCTTACTCAGCACATTTTTGTGAGCTCACACACCAATTTTCACTCTATTTGGAGTTGATCTTGACATGAGCTAAGGGGGAGAAATTCAAACTTTATTTGAATTTCAAACTGAACTTGTGCTGAAATTCATTCAAACCAAACCTCATTTGAACTTTGATCAATTCAAATGGCTCATGGGGGAATAATTTGAATTGCCAAGGGTAGTATGGGGTTCACTGTTTACAACAGTGATTAGAAGTAAATTTCAGAGGTTAAAAGGAAGGGTGGGACCCACATGTCAGCCTCTACTTCAACACAAACCGACTGAGACTTTTCACTCGGGTCACCGAGCCGCAGCGGTGATCGCCACCGAGGCCAGCCACCGCGCCACCAGCTGCTTGCCCACGCGCGGGCATGAGGCGGTGCAGAGCCTTCTTAAGGCGCCTGCCCCCCTCCTCGGCCGAGGTACCGACGTGTTTTCCCGCAAGAACCCAGCACCGGCCGAAAGTTTCCGCAGTTCGGACTTGATCGGAGGACGCCGATCGCAGCTCCCTCCTTCCACTCCAGAGTCCCAGCAAGGTACTATAGACCTTCCTCCATCCTCCCCATTGCTAGAATTCGGTTGAAACCGATTGATATCGGCTGTGCCGAAAGATCAAACTCGGAACTTGGAACCGCCGCACCTCGGGCTCTCGTGGACAGCCCAACCTGGGCGTTGTCACGCCCGAGCCAAGGCACCCTTGGACGCGCGGGTGACCGGTGCTGCTCATCCCCGAGCCACAGCTCGAGTGGTTGCTCACCGGCGGCGAATTTCCACTTTTCCCCTTTCTGTGTGCAGAACGACCTTCGGGTACGATTCTGTTTAATTCGTGCTCTAGAAAGGATTAGAGGGCCTCAGGCCACTCCCACACGAGCTAGACACGGTAACGCACAAGTTGCCTTCACAACTCTGGGCCGGAGAACCTCTGTGCCCGGCGTAATTTAAGGTCTACTAATAGCGGAACGAACGGGGGGTATCGGGCGCACGGTGAGGACCTATTTCGGGCCTTCCCCGAGCTGCCTCGAGCTCATGTCGACCTTCTCTGAGGTCCACTGATGCTCCCCGACCGATTTCCCAAGTAGCTGAGGTACTAGGGGAGTCAGCCGACATGGCCGAAGTCATTCCGATATGGCGGCTCGTCGCCGACCGTGCTCCGGCCGTTGTCATGAGCAGCTGACCCTCGGATCCTGTTCCCCAAGTAAAAGTATGCAGGGGCGGCCAGAATCAAGAAGTTTGGAGCTGTACAGCAGCCGGCGGCGAGCTCTCCGCGAGGTCCCTCGGCGGCGGGGCGCGGGTGTCGCAAGGTTGAAGAAGGGGGTGGACCCCAGCTGTCAGCGGCCGATATTTTGAATCGGGATCCGGCTGCGGCCGGGATCGGGTGTGCTGGCGCGCAAAATCCTTGTGGGCCGCGGTGTGCCATCGCCTAGGCGTGCGACGCGTGTCCCCTGGGCCCACGCGCGAGTTTAAACTTTTCCCCGATTTTCAGATTTCCTTCAAACTTCAAATCCTTATAACTTTGGCTAGAAAGCTCCAAATTGAGTGAACCAAATTCTGCTGGATTCAGCTCTCTGAGTACTTTCCAGAAAATCAAGTTTCATTTCATGAAATTCCTTAATTCTCCAGAATTAATTCCTTAAAATTTAAACTGTTAGGAATTTTAACTGGAGAATCCTTTGGAGGAAAATCCTGAAATTTTGCTGAGATGTTCACCAAAATATCCTTGAACTACCATAAAAATTTCAGATCCATTTGGGCTCATTTAGTCCACCTAATGGTGTGATTAGTAAAACTGTTCCAGAGAAAATAGAAAATGTTCAGAAACATTTTCAGAATTTTCTCTGAAATTGTTTAGCTCATATCTTTAGTTAGAGACTTCCAAATTAAGTGATACCAACTCCATTAGAACCCTCTGAAAATCTAGTTTTCAGAAAGTCATAGTTTGTCTCATGAAAATTCATAGAACACCCTAAGAGTTCCAATTAAGGTCAAGGACATAATTATTTGTGGAGGGCTCAAATGAGCTTTGCTGCAACTAAAACTTGACCAAGTCTCTGTTTAGGTTGTAACCAAACCACAGTAAAAGTTTCTCAGTCATTAGGTCTATCTAGCAAAGGTTATAGACTTCACAACTTCAAACTTAATACAAATGCATTAAATTAATACATGTAATGTTTCTATCATGTAGTCGCTAAGGTCGAGGAGGAACCCGAAGTCCTAGACTTCGTTACTCCGGAGGAACAGCTAGCCTACGACCAAGAGCAGCAAGGCAAGCCCCGGTTTGCATTAACCTTTTTACAAATATTTATTGTTTTGAGCACATCTTTGAATATTGTTCTTTGCATTAGAGTCTTGATTGGAAACCCAACTGCACAGCCAAGAAAACCATGGGTTGGGTTTAGGATTGCAAACCCCGTTAGCCACTGCATTGCTAGGATAGAGTAGGATTCGGTACAAGTCGAGTAGTTGGAACTACTCGCGAGAATAGGCTAGAGGCACATTGCTCGGGTAGAGATAGCACATGATACACATGGCAAGAAAATGAGACCGAGTGGAGAGTAAGGGCAGCAGGACTTTGGGGCCTGTGTGCTGTAGCTCCGCTTGTGTCGATTGAGGACCGAGCCGTGTGCGGGCCTGATGAACAAGCTAGAACAGTACCGAAGACCTACCGGCTATATGGGAACCGGGAAACTGATGTAACTCGGGTAGCTGGGTATTGAGGCATTGCCCGTCGTTCAGAGCGTAGGTTGAGAGCTCGAGGTGTAAATCGGCTGGCGGCACAGAGATGCGCGTGCAGAGACCTCTTGCTCGGGACGATGGGACCGGTTCAATATTTGGCTGACGGGTGAAAGGTAGTTGCGTACGGCGTCCGTGATGGTTGTTGTAGGCAACATCGAGTACGGGCGTACGTGACGGGTTGTTCGGGTAACCCTGCAGGTGTAAATCGATTATAATCGCCGTCCCTCGCGGTCAGTGAGTACCACTTGTTCACTGTACCGTGACGTAGAAAGAACAGGCTAGTTACATGTTAAAATGTTGCTGATTGAAAGCTGGCCATTGATTGTTAATGATATGCTGTAGCTTAGAGCTAATTAAAGTTCTTTTCAACTTTGGGCAAAGTACATGAGAGAAATGCGTTTCTTGTTTGATTGCGGCTCTCTCATGTGCCTTAGCGTAAGGTTCTCCACAACCTGCTGCTAAAACTTGAAAGTAAGGTTCTACTAATTAGGCGAGTCCTTGCAAATGATTTTTACCTCATGCAACCCATTACCCTCATGTAGAAGTTCCATGTTTAGGTGAGATGGGTCAGACTTGCTGAGCCTTCGTGCTCACTGCTTGTGTTTGAAGCTTTTGCAGGGTTCTATGAGGAAGAGACTCCCGAAGAGAAGACGGAACCCCAGGAGGGGAACCCCGTCGAGTGGGAGTCGTGCACGCCGCAGAGTTAGTGTGCGTGTGTGCTAGCAAGGACACGTTCGAGGGCTGAACGTGCACTTGATGCTTAGTCTACGCCCGCGAGTGTAGACTGGACTTATTTTGATGTAAACATGTTCATAAACTTGTTTATGTAATAAAACTTCCGCTTCCGCTTTGCACCTTTGACGTGTGTTATACGGTGCTGTGCAACGCAGCACCCCTCAGCGTGATCCTGGCTCGACAGGACCAATGGGGTCGTGTCAAATTCTTTGCATATTTGGATCCTTTTTGGAAAAATGGGTAGCAAACCTTTTCAAAAATTATTGAAACTCTGCCTCCCCACTAATTTGGACATGGGGAATCCAATTATGCACTTTGATCCTTGTTTTAGATGCTGCAACCATGAGTTTGAATGCAACAGTTTTGGAATCACCCTCCCATGTGTCATGTGTAAAATTCCCACTTTGTGAAAGTGTAGGCTTTCCCCTCTAACCACTCTTTTGATGGAGGTTACTTGCTCTTCACACTTTTTCACATGCTATCCACAACAAAACGGTGGTGTTTTGAAGTGAGGAAAATTTTTTGCAAGTCCCTTTTCTTGGGCTTTTACATCCCTCCCCCCTTAAAAGAATCTCGTCCCGAGATTTAAAAGAAGAGATAGCGATGTAATAGGGACTTACCCGTGCTGAGATGCCATGAACTCCGGGTAATTTGAGCGAAGGAATTCCTCGCTCTCCCACGTCGCTTCTTCGGCGGTGTGGTTGCTCCAGAGTATCTTGTAGAACCACAACGTTCTGCTACGCGTGGTTCTGGCTTTCTCATCAAGGATTTCCACCGGATACTCATCATATGTCAGATCCGGTTTCAGCTCGCCGATGTCTTCGGTAGTAAAAACAGCGGTATGTTTCAGACATTTTCTCAGCTGAGAGACATGGAAAATGTTATGGACACCAGCAAGAGGTGCCGGTAGCTCCAATCACTACGCTGCTAGTCCACACTTCTCGGTGATAGCGTAGGGTCCTATGAAACGGGGAGCAAGCTTCCCCTTAACACCGAACCGGTGCACGCCCTTTATCGGAGACACGCGGAGGTACACGTGTTCACCAACATCAAAGTGCAATGGTCTACGCCTCTTATCGGCGTAGCTCTTCTGCCAGGAATGAGCGGCTTTCAAGTTAGCTTGAATCGCCCGAACGCGCTCTTCGGCGTCGTTGACCACATCAACCCCGAATGTGACCCTTTCACCGGACTCGCACCAATTTAATGGGGTGCGGCATTTACGACCGTAGAGAGCTTCGTAGGGTGCCATCTTGATATTCGCCTGATAGCCGTTGTTGTATGAGAATTCCGCCAATGGTAGGTGATCATCCCAGTTCCTACCATGGTGGATGGCACATGCTCTCAACATGTCTTCTAATACTTGGTTCACCCTCTCTGTTTGACCATCTGTCTGAGGGTGATAGGCGGAGCTCCTGATCAACTTAGTACCCAATGCAGCGTGTAGCTGCTCCCAAAAGCGAGATACAAATAATGCACCTCGATCTGAGACGATGGTCTTGGGTACCCCGTATAGGCATAGAATCTTTGATATGTACAGCTCCGCATATTTGCCGGCATTGTAACGTGTATTCACCGGGATGAAGTGAGCCGTTTTGGTTAACCGATCAACGATTACCCATATGGAATCATGCTTGTTTTATGTTAGGGGTAATCCCACAATGAAATCCATGCTCACATCTTCCCATTTCCATGCTGGGATCTTCAGGGGTTACAACAGCCCTGATTTCTTCATGTGATCAGCTTTCACTCGTCGGCACGTATGACACTCGGATACGTACTTCGCTACCTCCCGCTTCATCCGTGTCCACCAAAATTTCTTTTTCAAATCTTGGTACATTTTGTTTCTGCCCGGATGAATGGAGTATTTAGACAAGTGAGCTTCATCGAGTATCTTCTTTCTCAACTCCATATCCCGTGGTACGACTATGCGGTCATTGAACCACAGAGTCCCCTCATCATCCTTCCGGAAACATTTGATCTCCCCTTTGTCTATCCGTCTCCGGAGATGTGCCATGCCTTTATCATCTTTTTGAGCTGCAATGATGTCCTCCCTGATGGTAGGGATGAGGGCAAGGTTGTACAGCGATCCATAAGGAACCAAGTATAAACTTGGCTCTTCTTCCTCCACCGGTGTAATGGTGAGGTGATGGACATGTGATTTCTGACTCAGCGCGTCGGCGACCACATTCGCCTTGCCGGGGTGGTAGTGAATCTCAATTTCATAGTCCTTGATTAATTCTAACCACCTCCTTTTCCTCATATTCAGCTTCTTCTGGGTGAAAATGTATTTCTAGCTCTTGTGGTCGGTGTAGAGGTGCACCAAATTCCCCAGGAGATAGTGCCTCCACATTTTTAGCGCCAACACCACGGCAGCAAGCTCAAGATCATGAGTCGGATAATGCTGCTCATGGTTCCGAAGTTGGCGTGAGCCATAGGCGACCACACGTCCTTCCTGCATTAACACGCAGCCAAGCCCAATACCGGACGCGTCACAATACACGTCGAAGGGCTTTGTTGTATCCAGCTGAGCTAAGACCGGGGCTGTGGTGAGATGCTTCACCAATGCTTGGAACGCTCCTTCACACGCCTTGTTCCAAACATATTTTGTCCCTTTCTTCAGCAATTCTGTCATCGGTTTAGCGAGCTTGGAGGAGCTTGGAATGAATCTCCGGTAGTATCCCGCTAACCCGAGGAAGCTTCAGACTTCATGAACTGAAGTGGAAGCTTTCCATTTCAGCACTTGCTCTATTTTGCTTGGGTCAACCGCAATGCCTTCTGCGGAGATGATATGTCCCAAGAATGGCACTTGGCTGATCCAAAACTCGCATTTGCTGAACTTGGCGTAGAGCTGGTGGTCTCGCAATCGTTGAAGAATGATCCGCAAGTGTTCAGCATGTTCGGCTTCTGTCTTGGAGTAAACCAAGATATCGTCGATGAACACTACCATGAACTTGTCCAGCTCCGGCATGAACACTGAGTTCATGAGATACATGAAATGGGCTGGAGCATTTGTGAGACCAAAGGACATGACGAGATACTCATATAACCCTTATCTCGTCGAGAAAGCTGTCTTCGGGATATCCTCCGCCCGGATCTTTATCTGGTGATATCCAGAGCGAAGGTCCATCTTCGAGAACACACTTGCACCCACAAGTTGATCAAACAAAATGTCAATGCGGGACAGTGGATACTTATTCTTGATGGTGACGGCGTTGAGCGGCCGGTAATCCACACACAGCCTCAGGGTTTCATCCTTCTTCTTTACAAACAGCGCCGAGCATCCCCAAGGTGAGGAACTCGACCTAATGAAACCTTTGCTCAACAGATCATTGAGCTGTTCTTTCAGTTCAGCCAGCTCATTTGGATCCATTTTATATGGTCTTCGTGATATGGGCGTAGTCCCGGGTGCAAGTTCAATCTTGAACTCGACATCCCGCTCAGGTGGCATGCCCGGAAGATCATCCCGGAACACGTCAGGATACTCCCGGACTACGGGGATGTCTTCTAACTTGAGAGCTTCAGCATTATTAACTTCTAAAACTTCCCGGACTGGAGTGTCTAATACCATGGAATGCGGACGGTGGAATGGAGAGTTTAAATGAACCGTCCGTGTCCGAGTCTCTAGGACAGCGCCATGGTATTGTAGCCATGACATCCCTAAGATTGCATCAATCTTTTGTCCCCTAAGGATTATCAAAGTGGTGGGATATAGTTCCCCACCTAAGCACAGAGGTGCCTTTGGAATCATCATATTAGCTGAAATCTTCCCTCCCGGTGAGCAGATCATATAAGTGCAGTCGGTTGGGAAGACTTGCATTTGATGCTTAGCCACATAGGATGCACTTATAAAGCTATGGGTTGCACCAGAATCAAACAATATGACGATGGCTTGATGGTTGAGAGTAAACGTACCCGCCAGCACGTTGTCTCCCTCTGGGGCGTCCTCATTGTCGAGGTTGCGGACACCCCCAGTCCGCTGACCAACCTTCTTCACCGGAGGTCAGCCTCGAACACCGCCCTGGAACTGGGCTTGCCCGCTGCTCTGCTGCCCCTGGGGACAGTCCTTCGCGAAGTGGCCCGCCTGGCCACACGTGAAACAGGTGAAACGGGGCGGTCCCCCGCTGATCGGTGGACGGAATCCCGGGGCGCGTTGTGACGGTGGAAACGCCCGGGGTGCCGTCTGCTGCTGCTGATGCTGCTGTCTTGTTGGTGGCATCGGCGGTCGGAACGGGGGTGACTGAAAAGGACGTCCCCCGAACCATTGAGGTCACGCCGGTGGATGCCATTGCTGCCTGGATGGTGTCCGATACACCATACGGTACTTCTGAGGCGCACCACCACCGCTGCTAGGTGGAGCGCTGCGCTTCCTCTGCTCAGCTGCCAACTCCCGCTGAGCGTCCTCTTCCATGATCGCGGCATTGACTAGGTCATTGAAAGTGCCGCGATTCCACTGAACGAGATGTGTCTTAATTTCGGGGTGTAACCCCCGATAGAAGTGTTCGCGCTTCTTCTCCTCAGTGGAGATATAGTCTGACGCGTATTGCGCCAGATGGTTGAAGGCACGGGAGTAGTCATGGGCACTCCTTCCGCCCTGCTTCAGCTCCAAAAATTCTTGGAACTTCCTCTTCATGATCCCGGGAGGGATATGATAGGCGCGGAACGCCTCCCGGAACTCTTGCCATTCCACAGCATGGCCAGCCGGACGTGAGGCGACATAGTTCGCCCACCACGCACCAGCGGCACCGTGGAGTTGTTGCGCTGCGAACAAAGTCTTTTGCCGCTCCGTGCATTGGAGCAGCCTGAACTTGGACTCAATGGTCCGCAGCCAGTTGTCAGCCTCCAGTGGTTCTTCGGCTTCTGTGAACACTGGAGGGTGCGTACTCATGAAATCCGAGTACGACACTTCCGGGGGCTCACGAGGCCCTCTGTCTTGACGCCCCCCCCCCCCGCCTGGGACGTATTCTGCACGATCGTGCGGAGCAGGTCGGTCTGCTCCTCACGACCACCCACCAGTGCCGCAATCACATCCGCTAGAGTAAGCGGAGGCGGCCCGGTGGTGGCTGCTGCTGCGGGGTGCTGTCGTAGGCCGGTGGCTGGGAGTCATCGCCTCCCCCTTGTCTAGAGCCACCAACCTCGTTCATGGTCCTAGTGCGAACCATCTGCAACCATACGACAGTAACATCAGTCCCGCAACAGATGTCATGCAGTCCAATAACAATAGGCGTAACAACATAATGACAATAAAACATGCGATACATCTCGTAAGTAGATAATGTAATAACTTTGCACAAGCTACACCATTACCAGACCAAACACAAGCTAGTTTAATCCAACTTGATAAACCTCCAATTTGGAAGCTCACCATAACTAGGTTTGGTCACTACGAGATATTACTATCGCTTTTTCATCACATAGACCACCCTTAGGGTACCACACCCTCTCCAATGAGTTCAACTGTCATTCTTCTGCCAGAATGACCAGTTTCTACCTATTCTAAGTTTTGATCTGGTTCTGGCATTTTCATGACTCAAGTTGAATACCAAAGTTAAAGTTAACTTCAGTATCTTTCCAACGAGTATCCATTTGCCCCCAGATTAGCTTTGGTTAAAAAGTTATGTTAATTCTAAGTCAACAGAATTTCTGGAAGAATTTTAACAGCACCTCCCTTGGAAAGTTGCTGTTTTCAACTCCGGTTTCCACTGAAATCTGTGCTGAAATTTCAGGAACTTTGAATTGCAAAGATGTAACACATATTGTACCCTTTCTAAGGATGTATCATATGAAAATTTTTGATTTTGCTACTGGGAGTTATCATTGAAAAACAGAACAGTCCAGAGAATGTTTCACTCTGTCCTGGTTCTGGACAGTTTACCTTTCTCTGGGAATTAAGCCATCTTAAGGTGTGTTTCAGCTCTCGAAGTCTACAACAAAGTTGTAAAGTACTCAAGTACCTTCCCAGAACTATATGCAAAACCTCCCTCGGCTAAAAGACCTGTGAGTTGTGCTCTGTTCAAGTTCAGCAACCTTGCTGCCCAAAACAGAGCAATCTGTTTATCATCCCTTTGGCTATCCTGCTCCACCATCACATTCTTATACCCAACCAGGGTCCTAAATGTTGAACCTATAGATTTTTAATTCCTTGTTATCATTATTTTGCATGCATATGCCTAGGATATCTCGGTACTACGTTCCTCACAAAAGAAAATCCTAACCAGACTATACCGGCATATACGTCTCGAGTGTGGCCCTAAACGGTCTCTCGCACACGTTTACTACACGGATACATACGTGGTTAGTACCTGCAGAAGACCACACAATAGTGATGCACTCAATGGTTGTTCATTTCAGTCAGTTCCATATTTAAAAGTAAATACAAACGCCCGTATCATTGTCACACGGCCGTCCTTGAGTTAAGTCACGTCTCAAGGTACGTGATCGTGTTTCAACACCACACGACGGGGAACCCGAGTATGTCATGAACGGGTCGTCACGGTTGGGAATGTTATCAACCCAACAGATACCACCTACTGCCCTGCAGGGCACGCCGATGGCAAGCGCTGCATATGTCCCCCTGGGCTACTTCCAGACGAACACACTCTCGCGTTACTGACCACGCGATGGGGTCTCCACTCACTTGCCTAATGCACGCTAGGGATCAGTGTTTCATATGAACTCAGGAACATGAAGTGTCCAAGAGTTTCATATTGACGTCTCACACCAAGCTGTGAGACCTATCCCTGAACCACGTTCCTCGTCAGGGGAGCTAACCGAAATTGAACCGCTTTCGGTGGCGTTCCTTACCATGCTTACCAAGCGTAGGTGCGTCGTTACATAATGAAAATTCAGAATTATAACACATAGGTTAGTCTTTGCCACTTTAAGTAACTATACTACTATAGTCCTTACTTGGGCAACTACCGATTCCTCACCGTAATCCTAAGTTTTCCCATAATACAGTCCTTAAGTATTGTGCTATCCCCAATGCAGCTCTGATACCAGGCTGTGGCGGACCGGAATCCGCTCATCCAGGATCGCAGAGGGTGGTGCCGCGCAATGCGACACCCGACAGCACACGTCGTAAGAACACATTATATTACATGGGAAAAACAAACTGAATGTACAAAGTAGTACACTTCTCAGTTACAAACTAGGGTCTTTATTACACAGCGGAAGTTTCTTTTGTACAACTCACGCCCGCCTATCTAGCAAAAGTCGGTTGCCCAGCCCTAGGGCAACCCACACTAGCTGCATGTCTCAGCTCAGCGCGGCGTGTATGGCTCCCACTCAGCCGTGGTCCCCGACGGAGGGTAACCTTCGCCGGTGGACTCGTACTCCGAGTACGTGCGTGGCTTCTCACCTGAAAAACACTTAAGCAGCAACCCTGAGCACGAAGGCTCAGCAAGGCTTAACCGACTCACCTAAGCATGAAACTCTACATGAGGTGCACCATGACATAGGATAGCAATGTTGCAGCAAATGGACACGCCTACAAGTTCATCCTTAGTTCATCTTTTAGCAACAAGTTAACAGTTCATGAAGCTGAAATTTAGTGAGCAATATTTGGTGGCACACATGTAGCAATACAATTATATCATAACAGCAATATTGAATCATAACATTTCATTCATTAGTCTACGTTACGACGCAGTGAACAAGCGGCACTCGTCACCGCGAGGGACGGCGAATCGGCTCGATATACACCTGCAGGGAAACCCAAAGAGCACGTCACGTACGCCCACCCGTGGAGCTGCACAGCACGCTCACTCGATGTCGTACGGGACAACCTTTCACCCAACAGCCCAAACGTCGAACCGGTCGCACCGAAACGAGCAGGAGGTTCCCCACACAGAGCATCTCTCTATGCCCGTTGGCAAATTTCCACCTTGCTGCCCTCAACCTACACCTATAAATCGGTGTGCTATGCCTCGATGCCCAGAGGTTTAGGCTACATCGGTTTATCGGGCCCATATATCCGATATGCCTTCGGTACGTTCAATACATGTTCAGCAGGGCCGCACACGGCTCGGTCCTCAATCGACACGGACAGAGCTGCGCACACAAGACTTCCTCTTGCTGCGCCCTAGCCCCTTCCTAGTCTCATTTTCATTACTAAATTGATCTCCCGTCACTCGAACCAAACCCGTGTGTCCCGGCCTATCTCGCGAGTAGATTCCAACTACTCGACTTGTACCGAAGTCCTATGAATTATTAAGCATAGCCTGTCTACTCGAGATCTTGGACATTACCCTCACTCTTATGGAAAAATTCTGGTCATGCAAGTGGGGTTCCATCCATCCTATACCTAATGCACAATCATACTTCACATGACACATGTAAACCAATTAAAACTTATAAAAAAGTTAATGCAAACCGGGGCTTGCCTTGTTGCTGCTGGTCAGGAGTCAGTTCTTCCTCTGGAAGCAGGAAGTCGAGAACCTCCGGAGCTTCCTCGCCTTCAGCGACTACACGTTATTGAAATACTACATGTTAATGAATATGCATACAAGTTTATTGTAATACTACTGCTATTAGTTCTTATCACCAGTTTCTAACAACTGGAATTCTGTTTAAGAATTTAAAATGGAACTAGGGTTTAGTGGTTCGGGTTTGGACCTAAGTACATGGTTAAGTGCTAAGTGGTTTTCCCCCTTTTCCATATTAATCCCTCAAGTGGTTAAACAGGACAAGGGTGATCCAAAGCTCCAATGGAGCTGAGAATTTTTGTGTGAGTTCCTTGTCACAGGAAAACCCTTTGGGCCAAAATTTAGCACTTTTCATTGAGTGGTTTGCTCAGGATAATTCTCTCAGCAAATAAGCAAAGCAGAATTAATTCTTAGGTAACACCCCTGTTCATGCCCAACTTAGTGAACTACAATCTCAATTATAGCTCATAGAGTTTTCATGAATTTTTCTAGCATTTTTGGAGCTAAGATTTGCCCAGAACTGAATTTCCAAATTTTGGAAATTCCCTGAAAATGTTTCTGTATTCTATTGAACACAGCACCTTCAAATCTGAATTGTCCTGATCAAATCAACTCCAAATGGTCCGAAACTTTTACAGGGGTTCACTAACCTCCTAAAGAACATTCTGGCAAAATTTGGGTATTTTTGAATGAACCAAACTCCCTCTAAAATTCTTTTGCTGAAAAGCTTTAAAGAATTTTCCAGAATTAATTAATGGGTTTCATACAAATTGGGTTGTATATTTGGACAGATCTAGGCAAGATAAATACAACCCAATTTGAATAATTAAATTTGGAGCTTCCTAGCAAAAGTTATGGGGTTCTAAAGTTTGGGGAATTCTGAAATTCGAATTAACCGGGAAAAGTTTAAATTCCTGACAGCGGGCCCGGCCCCCACGTGTCACCACCTCGGCTGCGCCACACGGGGCCACAGGAATATTCTCCGCGTGTTCACAGCTGATCCGGTGCAACAGAAAATCCCCACGCTGTGCCTCGAGGGACTGACGAGCGGGCCCGGCTGGCTCGTCTTCTTCCTCGCGCCCGCCTTTTTTCCCGCGCCGCCCCCTCGCCGGCACACCTCGGAAGCTCGCCGGACTGTGCTTCCCGATCGCCTCTCGGCCGGAAACTCACCGCCTGGGCTTAATTCCGTGCGCTGAACACGATGGCACCGACTGCTCCGGTCGGCGGTGGCCCTAACCTAGCCGGCAACGGTGCAGCGGCTCGGACTCCCTTCGGTTATGGCACCCGGCCAACATAGCCCACCAAAACCTCCGTGGAAAGGCTCTACAGCACCGGGGAATCTCGGAGAAGGTAGACAAGGCCATGCCATGGCTCGAGGAGAGCTCTAACCTAGCCGTCACCGTGAGCCCGACCCTTCCCGCCGTAACCGCGGTTGGAAAACCGGGAAATACGCCGGCTACAGCAAAAATTAAACTAGGGTTGCGAAGCAAATTTGGGTGCCATCAAGTCTAGATCCTGTGAGTGCAGTTTGATAAACTAAAAGCAAGCATATGTCGGGAATTTGTGGGTTTCTTACCCTAGGGTAGTTCTGCACCGGTTGGAGATGTTTTGCGAAATTCGCCGGCGATGATCGGTCACTGGTTCTAGGCTTTGGGGTCGAGCAGTGTGGAGCCTAGGCGCGTCCAAAACCACTCCTTCTTGGTCGTGACAAGTCCTCTTCCGAGCTGCCCACAGGAGCACCTTCGCTCGGTTCTTCCCGGCCGCCGCGAAGAACACTGTTCTCTTGGCTTAGCTGGACTGGAACTGGTGCGGGGAGGTCGTGGGAGGTCTGAGGATGTTTTTTTGCTGGGCTGCCGATGCTTGCACGCGAGCTGAGGTCGCTCCCGAGCGATTTGGCGATGGCGGCGGCACCTCTGTTCCCTGGTGGTGAGAGTGAGGGAACGGGCTTCTCTCGGTGCTGTGGCTCGCTGAGCACGGCTTAGAGTTAAGGCACCCCCACGAGGAGCTCGCCAGCGCGTGCCATTCAGCAGGAGGTGGTGTCCGGCTTCCCCCCGCGGTGTCGCTCGGTGCTTCTCTCGGTGGAGTGCAACCCGATCACAATACTTAGGGATTAAGCCAACTGAGCCCTATGACATGTGGGACCCACTTGGCAGTGCTCCCCCACCTCTCAAAAGATCTCCAAAACTTGACAAATGATGAATTCAAATATTGGGAGTCTCAAACTGAGCTACATTTGTATGGTTGGGCAAATTTCCCTCAAATTTAAATGTATATTTGAATTCTTTGCATATTTGGATCCTTTTTGGAAAAATGGGTAGCAAACCTTTTCAAAAATTATTGAAACTCTGCCTCCCCACTAATTTGGACATGGGGAATCCAATTATGCACTTTGATCCTTGTTTTAGATGCTGCAACCATGAGTTTTAATGCAACAGTTTTGGAATCACCCTCCCATGTGTCATGTGTAAAATTCCCACTTTGTGAAAGTGTAGGCTTTCCCCTCTAACCACTCTTTTGATGGAGGTTACTTGATCTTCACACTTTTTCACAAGCTACCCACAACAAAGCTGTGGTGTTTTGAAGTGAGGAAAATTTTTTGCAAGTCCCTTTTCTTGGGCTTTTACACTAAACCCGGAGACCCAATGATCCAACGCGTGGGGAGAATTTCACTGAGTTGTCTCAATCGGTCCTCCACGTGCCCCGTCGGAAATCTCCAAATTCCGGCTAACCGGCAGTGGTAAAGTACAAAAGAACGTCGGTGTTATCAACTAGACTCCATGACGCACCTCTGGGTGGTTTTCCTCGCGCTGGGGAGGTCAGAATCGGCCGGAAGACGGGAACAGCAAGGTGCGGCGTCGGCTCTGCTTCACCGGAGGAAAGCTGCTTGACACCGATCGGAGAAGGCCGGGCACGAGCTGTGGAGGTGCGTACTACATCCAGTAAAGGTCGGCGCACTCTCTGGTCAGCTCAGCTGGGCGCTAAAGTGGCCGGAGGCCGATCGGCGAGGGGAGCTGAGTGAGCTACGTGTGCTCTGTGTTTTCCCGGTTGCTTGCTCGAGCAGAAACTGTGGAGTCCGTGAGGCAACAGGGATAGGCGATAACAGGCACTCGGCTGCGGCTTGATCAACATGGGAGCGAACCGACGTTGGGAGCGGCGCGTGAAGCAGCTCGGTGTACGTCGGGCGGAGAGTTTTTCCGGGAGTGCGCTGTGATCACCCGGGAAACAGAGATAGAGGGAAAAAGTGATTTTGTGAGGCTGACTGTTGGGCCCCACCACTTTTTATTTCTTAATCCAAAGTTTCCCCCCCAGCTACTCACAATTGAATGCCTTACTTCACCCAAAGTTAAGGTTTGAATTTGCTGAATTCAATTGGATTGAATTCTGGTGTGGAGTTTGAATTGTGTTTGATCATTTGAATTTGAAAATGGAATTTGAATTCTATTTTTTGCATTGCTCCAAAAACATAACAAACCAAGTCCAAAGTTCCTGATTTTTGGCATGGCTGCTAATTCAAATGTGGAGATCACATTTGTGGAACCAAATTTGCAAATTGAGGAAATTGGAATTTGAAACTGAATTTGAAATTCAAATTAGAGGGCTTCCTCTTTTAATCCCAAACAATTATCAAAACTCCTACAAATGAGCTGAAATTTGGAAGGTTGAATATTTGGAATATGGATACCCAAGTTATGAATTTAGATCTCCATGTTTGGAAGTTTTGGGAAGTCTGCATCCTCACTTTGAACTTACCCCATTATAATTCAAAGTTTTAATTCCCCTCATTTTTCCTAAGTGTACATGAGCTGAAAGTTCTTGCTACCACATTTTGAGGATTTTACAGTAGCAGGAGGTAACTCGCTCAAGAACATACCACAGCGGGTATGTACCTTGAGTGAGCTTGCGTACTCGGGGCAGTTAGACTGCGTCCTGTGTGGATGATCTTGGGAAAGGTGGCAGCGTCCAACGTCAGTCGAGGTTGATAGCGGCAACTCGGAGTACGGGTGTACGTGTCGTGTAGTCTGGGCATGTACTGATTCAAATCACCGTCACTCGCGGTTATATGAGCATACTTTCCCACTGTGTCTTGGCGTAGTAACAACTGAAACAGTTTTCGTTTGAACTTGATAAGGCTGTGATGTAACTTATATTGCAACCATGATTGAATTAGAGATAGGCTCATTAAACTTTACTTTCACCTTGTGCAAGGAGCATCGCAACAAAGCGTTTCTTTTTTGATTGTGGAGTTGCGATGCTGTTCGGCTCAAGGTCTGCACAATGAGGCTTAAAATCTGAAAGTTAAGGATCAACTTTAGGCGAGTCCTTTATGCAAATCTAGCCAACCCAATTGCAACCGTCGTGCATGTAGAGTTTCTTGTTTAGGAGAGATGGATCAGTCTTGCTGAGCCTATATGCTCACGCTTTCTATATGAGTGGTTTTGCAGGTTAACTTCGATGCTGAGAAGAAGGTTGTCCGGTGAGACTCGGAGACTTCCGAGTCATGTAACACATGGAGAACCCAGCCAGCTGCTGTTGTCTTCGTTTTGCTTGCGAGAGGAGTCCGCGGGATGGACTTCATCTTGAGTGCCCTTTAGTTATTTGACGTGAGTTGTTTATAGAATTCCGCTGTAGCTACTTGATTTAAATTATTTACAAAGGAAAACTTGTAAGCTTCCACTATTGTTTTATGTAATACATTGTTCCTTATATGTGTGCTGTTGGGTGCCGCACAACACGGTACCACCCAATGCGATTCCCGGGCGAGTGCCATGTCCCCGTGACTGAACGGGCGGCATTGGGCCGTCTCAACAATTCCATAAGCATTTAGGCAAAAAGGAATAAATTATGGATAAATTTGCACTTTCATGCAAATTCAAGTGAACCACAAATTCAAACATAGCTCAGGGATCATGCAGGAATTTTTCTAGGATTTTTGGAGCTAAGAATTAACCAGAACTGAATTTTCAAGTTTTGGAAATTCTCTGAAAAAGTTTCTGTGTTCATTTGAACACAGCAACTTAAAATTTGAATTCTCCTAATCAAATCAACTTCAAATCAGCTGAAATTTTTACAAGATTTCAATAACATCCTAAATTTGAGGATTTTTGGATGAACCAAACTCCCTCTAAACTTCTTTTCCTGAAAATCTTTAAAGAATTTTCCAGGATTAAATAATGACTTTCATACAAATTGGGTTGCATATTTGTATAGTGTTTTTCAACCTGAATCCAACCCAATTTGAATCACTAAATTTTTAGTTTCCTAGCAAAAGTTTTGAGGTTCTAAAGTTTGTAGGAAATCTGAAATTTGAATTAAATCGGGGAAAAAGTTCAAACGCTGACGGTGGGTCCAAGGGACACGTGTCTCGTGCCGGAACAAAACTACACGGGGCCACAGGATCCTTCCCGCGCTGTCACAGTCTGATCCGAGCCCACAGAAGATCCCACACCCGTTGGAAAAGTTCCACTATGGATCTCCCAAGGTACATCGGTTTCCTGGGTCCCATATAGCCAGTATGTGCCCGGTACACAACTCAAACTTGTCCAACAGGGCCAAGCACGGACGGGCCTTAACCGACACAGGCAGGGCTATGCACGCACGGCCTGCAACCTGCTGCATCTAAACCTCCCTGCCCGGTCTCCATTTCTTATGTGTGAACTTTCCTCATCTTGTGTGACTTTAGTGGTGTTGGTCGTGAAGAGGGAAATGTTAGTCTACAAGGACAAATAGTACCTAGAAGGGACTCTTTCCGATACTTAGGATCAATGTTACAAAGCAATGGCGATATTGATGAGGATGTTTGCCACAGGATCAAGGTAGGGTGGATGAAATGGCGGCAAGCCTCTGGAATCCTATGTGATAGGAAAGTCCCACAAAAGCTAAAAGGGAAGTTCTATAGGACGGTGATCAGACCCGCGATGCTCTATGGGGCGGAATGTTGGCCAACTAAACGGCAACATGTCCAACAAATGAGTATCGCAGAGATGTGAATGCTACAGTGGATGTGCGGGCACACGAGAAGAGACCGAATAAGGAATGAGGCGATTCGTGATAAGGTAGGGGTGGCGCCGATTGAAGAGAAGTTAGTCCAACATCGACTTAGGTGGTTTGGACATATCCAACGGAGACCTCCAGAAGCACCGGTTAACAGTGGGATTTTAAGAGGTAGAGAAAATATTAGGAGGGGTAGAGGACGACCAAGGTTGACCTGGGAGGAGGCGGTAAAACGAGATTTGAGAGATTGGAATGTATCTAGAGACTTAGCTCATGATAGGACCGCATGGAAAGTAGCAATTCATGTGCCAGAATCGTAGTCTTGTTTTTTTTTCTTTTTCTCTTTTTCTTTTTTCTTTTCTCTTTTCTTTTCCTTTTTTCTTATTTCTTTTCTCTTTTTCCTTTTTCTTTTTTTTCTTTTTTTCTTTTTTCTCTTTTTTTCTTTTTTCCTTGTTCTTATATCTCTTCCTCTCTTTTACTTTATTGATATTGGGTTTCATGTCTAGCCGACCCCAACAGGCTTGGGATAAAGGCTTGGTTGTTGTTGTTGTTGTTGTTGTTGAACTTTCCTCATCTTCTCTAAATTGGACCCGTTCCATGTACACCAGCCCTAAACTCGCGAGTAGATTCCAACTACTCGACTTCTACCGAACCTTTCCTACTAACATTAGCGTAGCTAAATCCACTCAAGGAGTTGCTATTCTACCGTTTCTCTCTTAGGTATTTCTTGTCATGGAAGTGGGGTTTTCAAAAGCATCTAGACGTAATGCAATCAACGATGCAAAGCTATGATCTCTACAAATGAAAATGCTTTATAAAACTGTTCAAATGCAAACCGGGGCTTGCCTGTTTTGCAGGTGACTAAGGTTACAATCAGTTAGTGACGATCACTTGGAGCTTGATCACTTGTTTTCCTCCCACCTTGATCTTCACTTCAAGTCCTTCTCACCTTCTTCGCGTATATGCTACACGATATGATCATGCATATGTATTTAATTGAAAAGCTTTTGCTAATAATATCTAATGACAGTTTTAAAACTGGAACTCTGTTTAAGAATTTAAAATGACACTGGTGCTAGTGGTTTGGGTTGGGTTTAAACACCATGATCAAGTGTTGATTGCTTTTCCCACTGAAGTGTTGATCACCTTAAGAGATCACACATGACAGTGGTGATCCAGAGCTCTAATGGATCTGAGAATTTTCATGTGAGTTCTATGTCACAAGAAAGTCCTCTGGACCAAAATTTAGCACTTTTCATGGAGTGGTTTATTCAGAATAATTCGCTAAGGTTTAGTTAAAGATGAATTAATTCTGAGGTAACACCCATGTTCATGTCAAACTCATTGAACCAAAATTTCAATTATATTTCATAGAGTCTACATGAATTTTTCTTGGATTTTTAGATCTAAGAATTTCCCAGAACTGAATTTACAAGTTTTGGAAATTCTCTGAAAATGTTTCTGTATTTATTTGAATACAGGAACTTACAATCTGAATTACCCTGATCAATTAAACTCCAAATGCGCTGAAACTTTTACAGGAGTCTAATAACACCCTAAAGAATATTCTGGCAAAATTTGAGGATTTTTGTATAAACCAAACTCCCTCTAAAATTCTTTCTCTGAAAAGATTTACAGAATTTTTCAGAATTAAATAAAGACTTTCATACAAATTGGGTTGCATAAATGGATAGAGTTTGTCAATCTGAATCTAACCCAATTTGAATCACTAAATTTGGAGGTTCTTAGCAAAAGTTATGCGCTTCTAAAGTTTGGGGAAAATCTGGGATTTGAATAAATCGGGGAAAAGTTTAAACCTGACTGTGGGACCAGGGACACGTGTCTGCTGCCGGGAGCGTGCCGCACGGGGTCACAGGGTTGTTTCCCGCGCTGTCACAGTTGACCCCACGCCACAGCGTATCCAGCCCACTGTTGCCGTGCGACTGACAGGCAGGCCCGGTGACATCTTCTTCCACCTCCCGCTCCTGCGCGATCCCGCCGCCGGGCTCGCCCGAGTAGCTCCGGAATCGGTCGTCCGGCCACCCCTGCCACTGAAACTTGCCGCCAGCCCCTAATTCCACGCGAGGAACATGCTGGTGGGGTTTTCTCGAGCTGGCAGGGCCCCTAAACTAGCCCACGACGGCGCACCGGCTCGGATGAAGTCCGGCGATGTCGCCCTGGCGCTATAGCCCGCAAAAAGCTCCCTGGAAAGATTCCACAGCACCAGTGGAGGTTGGCCAAGCTTGGCATGGCTGCATATAGGCTCGGGAACGGCTCTACCCTAGGGTTCACCGTGCATCCGCACCTTCCCGCCATAACTGCCTTGGAAAGCTTGAAATTGCACCGTGCACAGGGTGTTTCATGCAAGGTTTCAAAAGAGAACTGGTGCGCCTACATGTCTAGCCGGTGTGTGCGAAGTCTCGTGGTGTCCAAACAACAATTGATCGGGAATTTTACAGAATCATACCGGAAGGTTGGTTTTCACCGGCCGGAGAGGATCTTCAAAATTCGCCGTCGAGAGGCCGAGGCAGGCTCTGTGCGTCGGGTGGAAGCTGCACGGAGCTCCTGCGCGCCCCAGGGACCGCTTGCTTGGTCGTGAAAGCCGCTCTGTGGAGCTGTCCACGGGAGCACGTCGCCACCGGGATGTTCGGCCGCCGCGGGAACTCGATGTCCTCGGCGTAGAGGGCACGAACGCACTTGGCGATGGCTCGAGGAGGTCGTGGGGACGATGGTGGTGTTGTTTTGCTGCTCAGGGGCGCTGCTCACTTGCTCTGCTCGAGTACCCGAGCGATCGAAGAAGAGCGGCTGTGTTTCTGTCTCTCGGTGCGAGGAAGAGAGGAAACAGCGCCGTGTCTTCGGTTAAGAGGCGGGAGAGGGCGCGAGGCGGTGGCTGCCGACGTCCAGCAGCTCTCCAGCGTGACAAAACCCAGCAGGAGCTGGCCGCTGGCTGGCCCTCGGTGTCGAGCGGAGGGAAGACGGCTCCGGCCGTTGCTTCGCGTGGGAGGAAATCAAACAGAGACTGTGGACTGCAGATCTTTTGCAATTTCAGTGCTCCCAATGACATGTGGGTCCCACATGTCAGTCCTCCTTATCCCCTCTAAAATATCTCCCCAATTTGAATATTGATGGAATTCAATTTTGGAAGTTTAAATCTGAGAGGCATTTGGATAATTGGGCAAGTTTTATCCAAATTCAAATATGCATTTTAATTCTTTGTCATTTAAAGTCCATTTGAAAAATGGATTGCAAATCATTTCCAAAAATCATGAAACTTGGCACCCCCCTAATTTTTACCCAAGGAATTCAAATATGAAACCTGATTTTTAATTTGGCTGTTGCAAATGAGATTTGTAGCACAACAGTTTGGAAATTCCTAGTGTTGCTCTCATTTGAATTTTTATTTTGAACACATTGTTCCAAATCTGATTTTTTTTCTCACACATATGGGAACTTCCCATCCTTGTTTTATACCCCTCTAAGGTTCCAAGTTCTCAAATAAACATTTGACTGATGTGAAGAAAAACCCTCATGTGTGTCATCACATGTGGAAAAGTTTTAACAAGTCCCAAATTTCATACATATGAAACCAACTTTTGCAAATAAGTGTTTCTTTGTATTCATAATTTTGGGACCTTTACATTCCTCCCCCCTTAAAAGGAATCTCGTCCCGAGATTCAAAAGAAGAACGAGGTGGGAGGTAATTACAAGGTTTATGACAAAAGTTCCGGATAGTTCTTGTGGATGTAATCTTCGGATTCTCACGTCGCCTCTTCCGGGGTATGATTACTCCACAGGACTTTGTAAAATTTCAAAGTCCGGTTCCGGGTGATCCAGGTCTTTTCATCGATAATCTGAATAGGTTGCTCGACGTAGGTGAGATCCGGCTTCAACTCGTCGATGTCTTCGGTGCGGATGGCATCTATAAACTTGAGACACTTCCGCAGCTGGGAAACGTGAAATATGTCGTGAATACCGGCAAGGCTTGCCAGTAGTTCCAGCCGGTAGGCTACAGTTCCGCACTTCTCCGTGATAGTAAACGGACCGATGAATCGGGGAGCAAGTTTCCCCCTGACACCGAACCGATGAATCCCCTTCATCGGAGACACACGAAGATACACGTGCTCTCCGACTTCAGAATGCAGCGGTCGACGTCTCTGGTCCGCGTAGCTCTTTTGACGAGATTGGGCAGCTTTGAGGTTCTCTTGTATTATCCGAACTCTCTCTTCGGCTTCATTGACAAGATCAACCCCGAACGTTACTCATTCACCGGATTTGCACAAATTCAATGGTGTACGGCACTTCCGGCCGTAAAGAGCTTCATATGGTGCCATTTTAATGCTCGTCTGATATCCGTTGTTGTGCGAGAACTCCACTAGCGGTAAGTGATCATCCCAGCTCTTACCGTGGTGGATGGCACATGCTCTTAGCATATCTTCCAGTATTTGATTCACCCTCTCAGTTTGCCCATCGTTTTGAGGGTGATACGCAGAGCTTCTAATCGACTTTGTCCCCTAGGATGCGTGTAGCTGCTCCCAGAAACGGGCTACGAACAGCGATCCTCTATCTGACACGATGGTCCGGGGAACTCCATGTAAGCAAAAGATCCGTGCTATGTACAGCTCCGCATACTGTTTTGCATTATATCTTGTATGCACAGGGATGAAATGTGCTGATTTGGTTAACCGGTCCACGATTACCCAAATTGAATCATGGTTGTGGGAGGTCATCGGCAACCCGACGATGAAGTCCATACTCAAGTCTTCCCACTTCCATGCCGGTACTTGTAGTGGCTGCAACAGGCCTGACTTCTTCATGTGGTCGGCCTTGACTCTTCGACACGTATCACACTCTGAAACGTACTTTGCAACTTCGCGTCTCATACGTGTCCACGAAAACTTCTTCCGGAGATCTTGGTACATTTTATTACTGCCCGGATGAATGGAAAACTTGGACAAATGAGCTTCGTCCAAAATTTTCTTCCGTAGTCCTATATCCCGGGGTACTACTATCCGGTCGTTGAACCTCAAGGTACCTTCATCGTCCTTCCGCAAGCACTTCATTTCCCCGTTGTCTATCCTTCGCCGTATGTGAAACATACCCTTGTCTTTTCGTTGAGCTTCCATGATCTATTCTCGGATAGTAGGAATGAGAGCGATATTATAGACAGCTCCATACGGAATGACACGGAGGCTTGGTTCTTCATCATCCATTTCAATAATAGTTAGGTGATGGATATGCGCCTTACGACTGAGCACATCGGCGACCACATTCGCCTTTCCTGGATGATAATGAATCTCAAGTTCATAATCTTTAATGAGCTCTAGCCATCTTCGTTGCCTCATGTTCAATTCTTTCTGAGTGAAGATGTACTTCAAGCTCTTGTGGTCGGTGTAGTGGTGTACAAGGTTTCCGAGCAAGTAATGCCTCCACATCTTCAAAGCAAGGACCACGGCAGCTAACTCAAGATCATGAGTTGGATAATGCTGCTCATGAGTTCTTAGTTGACGAGATCCATAAGCGACCACTCGTCTTTCTTGCATCAGCACACAGCCAAGACCGATGCCCGATGCATCGCAATAAACGTCGAATGACTTTGTTGTATCCGGCTGAGCAAGAACTGGGGCTGTTGTGAGATGCTTCACTAAAGTCTTGAAAGGTTGTTCACACGCAGCACCCCATACAAATCTGGTATTCTTATTTAATAATTCCGTCATCGGCTTAGTGATCTTAGAGAAACCCGGAATGAACCTCCGGTAATAACCTGCTAAACCGAGGAAGCTTCGAATTTCATGTACTGACTTTGGTGACTCCCATTTCTGTACTTGGATAATCTTACTCGGATCTACAGCGATGCCCTCCGCTGAAATGATGTGTCCGAGAAAAGGTACTTGATTAATCCAGAATTCACACTTGCTGAATTTTGCATAGAGCTGATGATCTCGCAATCTTTGTAGCACAATATGCAGATGTTCAGCATGTTCTTCCTCTGACTTGGAGTACACCAAGATATCGTCGATGAAGACAACGACGAATTTATCCAACTCCGGCATGAACACTGAATTCATCAGGTACATAAAGTGTGCCGGGGCGTTGGTCAAACCAAAAGACATAACGAGATACTCATACAGCGCGTATCTCGTTGAGAATGCCGTCTTCGGAATATCTTCTGCCCGGATTTTAATCTGGTGATATCCGGACCGAAGATCCATCTTCGAAAATAACTTCGCACCCACTAATTGATCGAAGAGCATATCAATGCACGGTAGTGGATACTTGTTCTTGATGGTAACGGCATTCAAAGGACGATAATCAACACAAAGCCGTAGTGTTTCGTCCTTCTTTTTGACAAACAACGCTGAACAACCCCAAGGTGACGAACTCGGTCGTATAAACCCCTTGGTCATTAGGTCATTCAGCTGTGTCTTCAATTCTGCCAGTTCATTGGGTGCCATCTTGTACGGCCTTCGTGATGTCGGTGTTGTTCCCGGTATAAGTTCGATCTTGAACTCAACGTCTCGTTCGGGCGGCGTGCCCGGTAAATCCTCAGGAAATACATCCGGATACTCACGTACCACCGGAATGTCCTCTATCTTGAAGGCTTCCGTATGGTTCACTGCTGCAATCTGCTGCCGTCTGGCGCCCAGAATTAATATATCAAGAGCGTGCTGTGGGGAGTTGAGCTCAACGGTCCTAGAGCTGATGTTAAGAACCGCGTGGTGACAATTCAACCACGACATCCCCAAAATGATGTCGATCTTCAGACCTTCAAGAATAATGAGGGTCGTAGCGGAAATTTTACCCCCAAACAAAGAGGTGCTCGGGAGACAACCTCACTTGCGGTACTGCTGCCCCCTGGCGAAGATATGCGGTATTGCCTCTTTGTATAAACTGTTTGGGGCTGATGTTGAGCCACGAAAGATTTGCTAATGAAGTTGTGTGTGGCACCGGAATCAAAGAGAACTAAAACCGGTAGCTGATTCAGAGAAAACATCCCTGCTAAAGCGGCTTCTCCTTCCGGAACATCATCAATCACAGTATAGTGAATATTGCCCCTTATCTGCCCTCCTATCTGTAGACTGAGGTACGGATCGTATTGTTGTAAATATGATGACCCGTAGTCTCAAATTCCCTCCGGACATTGCCTAGCATAATGGCCCGTACGTCCACAAGTCAAACATGGATGTCTTTCCGGATCTTCGTTGACTTGCGGTGGACTGCTAGTTACATATGGCTGCAGCGATGGAGCACAAACCACCGTCTGATGCTGCGGCTGTGGAGGTGGTGCAAGTTGTAAAACTTGACCAGCAATCAATCTTTGAGGAGTTGATCGTACAGGTGGCCTCCATCTTTCACCGGGTGGCGTTTGATATACCAAACGGTACTTCTGAGGCACATAACTTGTGCTGGCCTGCTTGATCTCACTCATCTTTCTCTTCTCGGCTTGAGACTCAAGTGTCGGCTTCTCCTGAATGAAAGCCGCATCGACCATGTCGGTGTAACTGCCGTTATTGTGTACGGCCAGCTTTTCCCGTAATATGGCACTCAGGCCATGGAAGAATAGGTCACACCGTGCCTCTTCTTTCGCCACATATTCAGGAACATATTGAGCCAAAAGATTAAATCTCCTGACATACTCGAGGACACTCATGTCCCCTTGCTTCAAGCCCAAAAATTCCTCCCGCTTTGCCTTGACAATACCTAGTGGTATGTAACAAGTACGAAAGGCTTCACAAAATTCCCTCCATGTCACTTGATGGTCCTCCGGAATGGTGGCAAGATGATCCACCCACCAATTTCCGGCGGCTCCATGGAGTTGTTGAGCGGCAAACTTTGTCTTCTGGTATTCATCACACTCGAATACTCCAAATTTTGACTCCATGACACGAAGCCATTGATCTGCTTCCACAGGTTCGGTGGCTTCAGTAAAAATTGGCCGTTGAGTCGCCAAGAAATCCAGATAAGCGTCCCGAGACGGAACGACTTGTTGCGTGTTCTGGAGTACGCCTTGCTGTACCAAAGCTTGGAGTAAGCGTGTGTGTTCTTGAGTTGCTTCTTGGAGTAGCCTAGTGTTCTCTTGGTTAGACTCGACGACTCGAGTCATAAGATCCATCCATCCCGTGGATGGTGGTTCCGATGGTGGAATAGAAGCATCACCACCTCGACGAGAACTTCCGGCCCTACTCCTAGAGCGAGTACGAACCATACTGCAAAATGTAGTTGAGATGAGTTAAACGAGAACTCCGCAGTATGTGAGACTAATGGAAACATGATTATGTCAAAACTTTATGAAAGCAGTAACAAAATTCATGTTTACAAAACTCCTTAGTAGGCATAACTATTCAGCCTATCTGTACAGGACAGACCTTTATGCACCATATCCAGATTTTGATCTAGTTAAGAGCATTTTCATAACTCAACTTGCATACCAAAGTTAAAGTTAACTTCAGTAGCTTTCCAACGAGTACTCATATGCCTCCAGATCATCTCCAGATTTAAAGTTATGATTTTCCAAAGTTGACAGAATTCCTGGATAAAATTTGCCAGCACCTCCTTTGTACGTGGCTGATTTTATCACAGTTGTATATGTAAATACAATAAGAACCTGAACAAACTTTGAACTACAACAATGTTGCACATTTCATAACCTATCCAATGGTGTATCATAGGCTTCTTAAGGGTTTCTCTATAGAAAGTTATGGCTTAAAAACAGAAAGGTCCAGTGAGGTTTTGTTGCTGTCTTGGTTCTGTACAGTTCACATTCCTCTGAACTTTCTACCCATTTAGCATGTGATTTTGCTCTAGAGCTCTACAAATAAGTTGTAGATCACTTGAAAATCTTTCCAGAACTGTATCATACACCTCAATTGGGTCAAGCTACTCAGAGTTATGCTCTGTTAAAATTCCAGTAAGAATTCCTGCTGAAAACAAAGCACTCTGTTTTTGCAATCTTTGAAGCCTAGTCTTCCTCTCATTTGAATCTTAGCTCAAAATAAGAGTTCAGTAACTAATATTTGTTTCAAACTTCCATTTTTAGTTGAAAGTTAGTTCATGAGTCATTTCTTTTAAGGAAAGGGGTTATTAAGTTTGGTACGGCGTCGATGCACCGTAAAAAGCATGTCGGTACTACGTAGCCTCACCAAAAGAAAATCCTAACCGAATTATACCGTCATAAACGTATCTTAGGTGGCACTAAAACGGTCACTCGCAAACGTGTACTATTCGTACTACGGTTTCGTGGTTAATCCTGCATAAGTCACACACAATCGTCAGGTCCGGCTGCACACCGAACCCGGTATCCATACAATTCTTACACCCGTCCGTCATCACTCGCACAGGTGTTCTCAAGCCAAACACGCCTTGAGCTATGTGTTCACGTTACTAACCACGTGACGGGGTTTCCCAAATTGCACCACGCATGCCTGGGACAGACGTTGCTCGAGTACCCCAAACGACATGAGGAGTCGTAGAGGATACTAAAGCGGGTCGGGTTACCTGCCACCCGTGGGGCTCCACCCTTCAGCTTGTGCGCACTGGTGGACAGCGCTTATGTGCACCCCCCAAGACATAACTCGTCCCGAGATGCACGATTTTCTGACATAACAAATAAGTTAGGTTGCCACCTTCATATTAAGCTAATAGTAATCCTTATGTGGGCCTAGTACCGTATCCTCACCGTAACCTAAATTTTGTCGTAATACCATCCTTATTCCATGTGCTATTACCAATGCGGCTCTGATACCAGCTGAGGCGGGCGCGGTACCGACTGAGACAGGGCTCAGCTCTGATACACCGCTGACGCGACCCGCTCAACCGAGACAGGCCACTCGCTCGGGAATCGCATTGGGTGGTGCCGTGTTGTGCGGCACCCAACAGCACACATATGAGGAACAATGTATTACATAAAACAATAGCGGAAGCTTACAAGTTTTTCTTTGTAAATACTTTACATCAAATACTACAGTGGAATTCTATATCAACTCACATCGAATAACTAAAAGCACTCGAGATGAAGTCCAGCCCGCGGACTCCTCTCGCTAGCAACACGAAGACAACAGCAGCGGCTGGGTTCTCCCTGGGTTAAATGACTCGGAAGTCTCCGAGTCTAACCGGACAACCTTCTTTTCAGCGTCGATGTTAACCTGAAAAACCACTTATATAGCAAGGGTGAGCAGATAGGCTCAGCAAGTCTGACCCGTCTCTCCTAAGCAAGAAACTCTACATGCACAACGGTTGCAATTGGGTTGGCTAGAATTGCATAAAGGACTCGACTAAAGTTGATCCTTAACTTTTAGAATTTTAAGCCTCATTGTGCGGATCTTGAGCCAAAAAGCATCGCAACTCCACAATCAAACAAGAAACGCTTTGTTGCGATGCTCCTTGCACAAAGTGAAAGTAAACTTTAATGAGCCTATCTCTAATTCAATCATGGTTGCAATACAAGTTATAGTACAGCCTTATCAAGTTCAAAGATAAACAATTCCAGTTGTTACTACGTCAAGACGCAGTGGGCAAGTATGCTCATATAAGCACGGGCGACAGTGATTCGAATCAGTACACGCCCGGACTACACGACACGTACACCCGTACTCCGAGTTGCAGGCAGCAACCTCGACTGACGTTGTACGCGGCCACCTTTCCCAAGATCTTCCACATTGGACGCAGTCCAACTGCCCCGAGTACGCAAGCTCCCTCAAGGTACATACCCGCAGTGGCATGTTCTTGAGCGAGGTACCTCCTGCTACCCTGACGCCGAAAGCCAAAGGCAGTTGGAAAAGTTCCACTATGGATCTCCCAAGGTACATCGGTTTCCTGGGTCCCATATAGCCAGTATGTGCCCGGTACACAACTCAAACTTGTCCAACAGGGCCAAGCACGGACGGGCCTTAACCGACACAGGCAGGGCTATGCACGCACGGCCTGCAACCTGCTGCATCTAAACCTCCCTGCCCGGTCTCCATTTCTTATGTGTGAACTTTCCTCATCTTCTCTAAATTGGACCCATTCCATGTACACCAGTCCTAAACTCGCGAGTAGATTCAAACTACTCGACTTCTACTGAACCTTTCCTACTAACATTAGCGTAGCCAAATCCACTCAAGGATTGCTATTCTACCCTTTCTCTCTTAGGTATTTCTGGTCATGGAAGTGGGGTTTTCAATAGCATCTAGACGTAATGCAATCAACGATGCAAAGCTATGATCTCTACAAATGAAAATGCTCTATAGAACTGTTCAAATGCAAACCGGGGCTTGCCTGTTTTGCAGGTGACTAAGGTTACAATCAGTTAGTGATGATCACTTGGAGCTTGATCACTTGTTTTCCTCCCTCCTTGATCTTCACTTGAAGTCCTTCTCACCTTCTTCGCGTATATGCTACACGATATGATCATGCATATGTATTTAACTGAAAAGCTTTTGCTAATAAGATCTAATGACAGTTTTAAAATTGGAACTCTGTTTAAGAATTTAAAATGACACTGGTGCTAGTGGTTTGGTTTGGGTTTAAACACCATGATCATGTGTTGAGTGCTTTTCCCACTTAAGTGTTGATCACATTAAGAGATCACACATGACAGTGGTGATCCAGAGCTCTAATGGAGCTGAGAATTTTCATGTGAGTTCTTTGTCACAAGAAAGTCCCCTGGACTAAAATTGAGCACTTTTCATGGAGTGGTTTATTCAGAATAATTCTCTAAGGGTTTAGTAAAAGATGAATTAATTCTGAGGTAACACCCATGTTCATGTCAAACTCAGTGAACCACAATTTCAATTATAGTTCATAGAGTCTACATGAATTTTTCTAGGATTTTTGGAGCTAAGAATTTCCCAGAACTGAATTTACAAGTTTTGGAAATTCTCTGAAAATGTTTCTGTATTTATTTGAATACAGGAACTTACAATCTGAATTACCCTGATCAATTCAACTCCAAATGAGCTGACACCCTAAAGAATATTCTGGCAAAATTTGAGGATTTTTGGATAAACCAAACTCCCTCTAAAACTCTTTTGCTGAAAAGCTTTAAAGAATTTTCCAGAACTAAATAAAGACTTTCATACAAATTGGGTTCCATAACTGGATAGAGTTATGCTCTTCTAAAGTTTGGGGGAAAATCTGGGATTTGAATAAATCCGGGAAAAGTTTAAACCTGACTGTGGGACCAGGGACACGTGTCTGCTGCCGGGAGCGTACCGCACGGGGTCACAAGGGTTGTTTCCCGCGCTGTCACAGTTGATCCCACGCCACAGCGTATCCAGCCCACTGTTGCCGTGCGACTGACAGGCAGGCCCGGTGACGTCTTCTTCCACCTCCCGCTCCTGCGCGATCCCGCCGCCGGGCTCGCCCGAGTAGCTCCGGAATCGGTCGTCCGGCCACCCCTGCCACTGAAACTTGCCGCCAGCCCCTAATTCCACGCGAGGAACATGCTGGTGGGGTTTTCTCGAGCTGGCAGGGCCCCTAAACTAGCCCACGACGGCGCACCGGCTCGGATGAAGTCCGGCGACGTCGCCCTGGCGCTATAGCCCGCAAAAAGCTCCCTGGAAAGATTCCACAGCACCAGTGGAGGTTGGCCAAGCTTGGCATGGCTGCATATAGGCTCGGGAACGGCTCTACCCTAGGGTTCACCGTGCATCCGCACCTTCCCGCCATAACTGCCTTGGAAAGCTTGAAATTGCACCGTGCACAGGGTGTTTCATGCAAGGTTTCAAAAGAGAACTGGTGCGCCTACATGTCTAGCCGGTGTGTGCGAAGTCTCGTGGTGTCCAAACAACAATTGATCGGGAATTTTACAGAATCATACCGGAAGATTGGTTTTCACCGGCCGGAGAGGATCTTCAAAATTTCGCCGTCGAGAGGCCGAGGCAGGCTCTGTGCGTCGGGTGGAAGCTGCACGGAGCTCCTGCGCGCCCCAGGGACCGCTTGCTTGGTCGTGAAAGCCGCTCTGTGGAGCTGTCCACGGGAGCACGTCGCCACCGGGATGTTCGGCCGCCGCGGGAACTCGATGTCCTCGGCGTAGAGGGCACGAACGCACTTGGCGATGGCTCGAGGAGGTCGTGGGGACGATGGTGGTGTTGTTTTGCTGCTCAGGGGTGCTGCTCACTTGCTCTGCTCGAGTACCCGAGCGATCGAAGAAGAGCGGCTGTGTTTCTGTCTCTCGGTGCGAGGAAGAGAGGAAACAGCGCCGTGTCTTCGGTTAAGAGGCGGGAGAGGGCGCGAGGCGGTGGCTGCCGACGTCCAGCAGCTCTCCAGCGTGACAAAACCCAGCAGGAGCTGGCCGCCGGCTGGCCCTCGGTGTCGAGCGGAGGGAAGACGGCTCCGGCCGTTGCTTCGCGTGGGAGGAAATCAAACAGAGACTGTGGACTGCAGATCTTTTGCAATTTCAGTGCTCCCAATGACATGTGGGTCCCACATGTCAGTCCTCCTTATCCCCTCTAAAATATCTCCCCAATTTGAATATTGATGGAATTCAATTTTGGAAGTTTAAATCTGAGAGGCATTTGGATAATTGGGCAAGTTTTATCCAAATTCAAATATGCATTTTAATTCTTTGTCATTTAAAGTCCATTTGAAAAATGGATTGCAAATCATTTCCAAAAATCATGAAACTTGGCACCCCCCTAATTTTTACCCAAGGAATTCAAATATGAAACCTGATTTTTAATTTGGCTGTTGCAAATGAGATTTGTAGCACAACAGTTTGGAAATTCCTAGTGTTGCTCTCATTTGAATTTTTATTTTGAACACATTGTTCCAAATCTGATTTTTTTTTCTCACACATATGGGAACTTCCCATCCTTGTTTTATACCCCTCTAAGGTTCCAAGTTCTCAAATAAACATTTGACTGATGTGAAGAAAAACCCTCATGTGTGTCATCACATGTGGAAAAGTTTTAACAAGTCCCAAATTTCATACATATGAAACCAACTTTTGCAAATAAGTGTTTCTTTGTATTCATAATTTTGGGACCTTTACATTCCTCCCCCCTTAAAAGGAATCTCGTCCCGAGATTCAAAAGAAGAACGAGGTGGGAGGTAATTACAAGGTTTATGACAAAAGTTCCGGATAGTTCTTGTGGATGTAATCTTCGGATTCTCACGTCGCCTCTTCCGGGGTATGATTACTCCACAGGACTTTGTAAAATTTCAAAGTCCGGTTCCGGGTGATCCAGGTCTTTTCATCGATAATCTGAATAGGTTGCTCGACGTAGGTGAGATCCGGCTTCAACTCGTCGATGTCTTCGGTGCGGATGGCATCTATAAACTTGAGACACTTCCGCAGCTGGGAAACGTGAAATATGTCGTGAATACCGGCAAGGCTTGCCAGTAGTTCCAGCCGGTAGGCTACAGTTCCGCACTTCTCCGTGATAGTAAACGGACCGATGAATCGGGGAGCAAGTTTCCCCTTGACACCGAACCGATGAATCCCCTTCATCGGAGACACACGAAGATACACGTGCTCTCCGACTTCAGAATGCAGCGGTCGACGTCTCTGGTCCGCGTAGCTCTTTTGACGAGATTGGGCAGCTTTGAGGTTCTCTTGTATTATCCGAACTCTCTCTTCGGCTTCATTGACAAGATCAACCCCGAACGTTACTCATTCACCGGATTTGCACAAATTCAATGGTGTACGGCACTTCCGGCCGTAAAGAGCTTCATATGGTGCCATTTTAATGCTCGTCTGATATCCGTTGTTGTGCGAGAACTCCACTAGCGGTAAGTGATCATCCCAGCTCTTACCGTGGTGGATGGCACATGCTCTTAGCATATCTTCCAGTATTTGATTCACCCTCTCAGTTTGCCCATCGTTTTGATGGTGATACGCAGAGCTTCTAATCGACTTTGTCCCCTAGGATGCGTGTAGCTGCTCCCAGAAACGGGCTACGAACAGCGATCCTCTATCTGACACGATGGTCCGGGGAACTCCATGTAAGCAAAAGATCCGTGCTATGTACAGCTCCGCATACTGTTTTGCATTATATCTTGTATGCACAGGGATGAAATGTGCTGATTTGGTTAACCGGTCCACGATTACCCAAATTGAATCATGGTTGTGGGAGGTCATCGGCAACCCGACGATGAAGTCCATACTCAAGTCTTCCCACTTCCATGCCGGTACTTGTAGTGGCTGCAACAGGCCTGACTTCTTCATGTGGTCGGCCTTGACTCTTCGACACGTATCACACTCTGAAACGTACTTTGCAACTTCGCGTCTCATACGTGTCCACGAAAACTTCTTCCGGAGATCTTGGTACATTTTATTACTGCCCGGATGAATGGAAAACTTGGACAAATGAGCTTCGTCCAAAATTTTCTTCCGTAGTCCTATATCCCGGGGTACTACTATCCGGTCGTTGAACCTCAAGGTACCTTCATCGTCCTTCCGCAAGCACTTCATTTCCCCGTTGTCTATCCTTCGCCGTATGTGAAACATACCCTTGTCTTTTCGTTGAGCTTCCATGATCTATTCTCGGATAGTAGGAATGAGAGCGATATTATAGACAGCTCCATATGGAATGACACGGAGGCTTGGTTCTTCATCATCCATTTCAATAATAGTTAGGTGATGGATATGCGCCTTACGACTGAGCACATCGGCGACCACATTCGCCTTTCCTGGATGATAATGAATCTCAAGTTCATAATCTTTAATGAGCTCTAGCCATCTTCTTTGCCTCATGTTCAATTCTTTCTGAGTGAAGATGTACTTCAAGCTCTTGTGGTCGGTGTAGTGGTGTACAAGGTTTCCGAGCAAGTAATGCCTCCACATCTTCAAAGCAAGGACCACAGCAGCTAACTCAAGATCATGAGTTGGATAATGCTGCTCATGAGTTCTTAGTTGACGAGATCCATAAGCGACCACTCGTCTTTCTTGCATCAGCACACAGCCAAGACCGATGCCCGATGCATCGCAATAAACGTCGAATGACTTTGTTGTATCCGGCTGAGCAAGAACTGGGGCTGTTGTGAGATGCTTCACTAAAGTCTTGAAAGGTTGTTCACACGCAGCACCCCATACAAATCTGGTATTCTTATTTAATAATTCCGTCATCGGTTTAGTGATCTTAGAGAAACCCGGAATGAACCTCCGGTAATAACCTGCTAAACCGAGGAAGCTTCGAATTTCATGTACTGACTTTGGTGACTCCCATTTCTGTACTTGGATAATCTTACTCGGATCTACAGCGATGCCCTCCGCTGAAATGATGTGTCCGAGAAAAGGTACTTGATTAATCCAGAATTCACACTTGCTGAATTTTGCATAGAGCTGATGATCTCGCAATCTTTGTAGCACAATATGCAGATGTTCAGCATGTTCTTCCTCTGACTTGGAGTACACCAAGATATCGTCGATGAAGACAACGACGAATTTATCCAACTCCGGCATGAACACTGAATTCATCAGGTACATAAAGTGTGCCGGGGCGTTGGTCAAACCAAAAGACATAACGAGATACTCATACAGCGTATCTCGTTGAGAATGCCGTCTTCGGAATATCTTCTGCCCGGATTTTAATCTGGTGATATCCGGACCGAAGATCCATCTTCGAAAATACCTTCGCACCCACTAATTGATCGAAGAGCATATCAATGCGAGGTAGTGGATACTTGTTCTTGATGGTAACGGCATTCAAAGGACGATAATCAACACAAAGCCGTAGTGTTTCGTCCTTCTTTTTGACAAACAACGCTGAACAACCCCAAGGTGACGAACTCGGTCGTATAAACCCCTTGCTCATTAGGTCATTCAGCTGTGTCTTCAATTCTGCCAGTTCATTGGGTGCCATCTTGTACGGCCTTCGTGATGTCGGTGATGTTCCCGGTATAAGTTCGATCTTGAACTCAACGTCTCGTTCGGGCGGCGTGCCCGGTAAATCCTCAGGAAATACATCCGGATACTCACGTACCACCGGAATGTCCTCTATCTTGAAGGCTTCCGTATGGTTCACTGCTGCAATCTGCTGCCGTCTGGCGCCCAGAATTAATATATCAAGAGCGTGCTGTGGGGAGTTGAGCTCAACGGTCCTAGAGCTGATGTTAAGAACCGCGTGGTGACAATTCAACCACGACATCCCCAAAATGATGTCGATCTTCAGACCTTCAAGAATAATGAGGGTCGTAGCGGAAATTTTACCCCCAAACAAAGAGGTGCTCGGGAGACAACCTCACTTGCGGTACTGCTGCCCCCTGGCGAAGATATGCGGTATTGCCTCTTTGTATAAACTGTTTGGGGCTGATGTTGAGCCACGAAAGATTTGCTAATGAAGTTGTGTGTGGCACCGGAATCAAAGAGAACTAAAACCGGTAGCCTATTCAGAGAAAACATCCCTGCTAAAGCGGCTTCTCCTTCCGGAACATCATCAATCACAGTATAGTGAATATTGCCCCTTATCTGCCCTCCTATCTGTAGACTGAGGTACGGATCGTATTGTTGTAAATATGATGACCTGTAGTCTCAAATTCCCTCCGGACATTGCCTAGCATAATGGCCCGTACGTCCACAAGTCAAACATGGATGTCTTTCCGGATCTTCGTTGACTTGCGGTGGACTGCTAGTTACATATGGCTGCAGCGATGGAGCACAAACCACCGTCTGATGCTGCGGCTGTGGAGGTGGTGCAAGTTGTAAAACTTGACCAGCAATCAATCTTTGAGGAGTTGATCGTACAGGTGGCCTCCATCTTTCACCGGGTGGCGTTTGATATACCAAACGGTACTTCTGAGGCACATAACTTGTGCTGGCCTGCTTGATCTCACTCATCTTTCTCTTCTCGGCTTGAGACTCAAGTGTCGGCTTCTCCTGAATGAAAGCCGCATCGACCATGTCGGTGTAACTGCCGTTATTGTGTACGGCCAGCTTTTCCCGTAATATGGCACTCAGGCCATGGAAGAATAGGTCACACCGTGCCTCTTCTTTCGCCACATATTCAGGAACATATTGAGCCAAAAGATTAAATCTCCTGACATACTCGAGGACACTCATGTCCCCTTGCTTCAAGCCCAAAAATTCCTCCCGCTTTGCCTTGAAAATACCTAGTGGTATGTAACAAGTACGAAAGGCTTCACAAAATTCCCTCCATGTCACTTGATGGTCCTCCGGAATGGTGGCAAGATGATCCACCCACCAATTTCCGGCGGCTCCATGGAGTTGTTGAGCGGCAAACTTTGTCTTCTGGTATTCATCACACTCGAATACTCCAAATTTTGACTCCATGACACGAAGCCATTGATCTGCTTCCACAGGTTCGGTGGCTTCAGTAAAAATTGGCCGTTGAGTCGCCAAGAAATCCAGATAAGCGTCCCGAGACGGAACGACTTGTTGCGTGTTCTGGAGTACGCCTTGCTGTACCAAAGCTTGGAGTAAGCGTGTGTGTTCTTGAGTTGCTTCTTGGAGTAGCCTAGTGTTCTCTTGGTTAGACTCGACGACTCGAGTCATAAGATCCATCCATCCCGTGGATGGTGGTTCCGATGGTGGAATAGAAGCATCACCACCTCGACGAGAACTTCCGGCCCTACTCCTAGAGCGAGTACGAACCATACTGCAAAATGTAGTTGAGATGAGTTAAACGAGAACTCCGCAGTATGTGAGACTAATGGAAACATGATTATGTCAAAACTTTATGAAAGCAGTAACAAAATTCATGTTTACAAAACTCCTTAGTAGGCATAACTATTCAGCCTATCTGTACAGGACAGACCTTTATGCACCATATCCAGATTTTGATCTAGTTAAGAGCATTTTCATAACTCAACTTGCATACCAAAGTTAAAGTTAACTTCAGTAGCTTTCCAACGAGTACTCATATGCCTCCAGATCATCTCCAGATTTAAAGTTATGATTTTCCAAAGTTGACAGAATTCCTGGATAAAATTTGCCAGCACCTCCTTTGTACGTGGCTGATTTTATCACAGTTGTATATGTAAATACAATAAGAACCTGAACAAACTTTGAACTACAACAATGTTGCACATTTCATAACCTATCCAATGGTGTATCATAGGCTTCTTAAGGGTTTCTCTATAGAAAGTTATGGCTTAAAAACAGAAAGGTCCAGTGAGGTTTTGTTGCTGTCTTGGTTCTGTACAGTTCACATTCCTCTGAACTTTCTACCCATTTAGCATGTGATTTTGCTCTAGAGCTCTACAAATAAGTTGTAGATCACTTGAAAATCTTTCCAGAACTGTATCATACACCTCAATTGGGTCAAGCTACTCAGAGTTATGCTCTGTTAAAATTCCAGTAAGAATTCCTGCTGAAAACAAAGCACTCTGTTTTTGCAATCTTTGAAGCCTAGTCTTCCTCTCATTTGAATCTTAGCTCAAAATAAGAGTTCAGTAACTAATATTTGTTTCAAACTTCCATTTTTAGTTGAAAGTTAGTTCATGAGTCATTTCTTTTAAGGAAAGGGGTTATTAAGTTTGGTACGGCGTCGATGCACCGTAAAAAGCATGTCGGTACTACGTAGCCTCACCAAAAGAAAATCCTAACCGAATTATACCGTCATAAATGTATCTTAGGTGGCACTAAAACGGTCACTCGCAAACGTGTACTATTCGTACTACGGTTTCGTGGTTAATCCTGCATAAGTCACACACAATCGTCAGGTCCGGCTGCACACCGAACCCGGTATCCATACAATTCTTACACCCGTCCGTCATCACTCGCACAGGTGTTCTCAAGCCAAACACGCCTTGAGCTATGTGTTCACGTTACTAACCACGTGACGGGGTTTCCCAAATTGCACCACGCATGCCTGGGACAGACGTTGCTCGAGTACCCCAAACGACATGAGGAGTCGTAGAGGATACTAAAGCGGGTCGGGTTACCTGCCACCCGTGGGGCTCCACCCTTCAGCTTGTGCGCACTGGTGGACAGCGCTTATGTGCACCCCCCAAGACATAACTCGTCCCGAGATGCACGATTTTCTGACATAACAAATAAGTTAGGTTGCCACCTTCATATTAAGCTAATAGTAATCCTTATGTGGGCCTAGTACCGTATCCTCACCGTAACCTAAATTTTGTCGTAATACCATCCTTATTCCATGTGCTATTACCAATGCGGCTCTGATACCAGCTGAGGCGGGCGCGGTACCGACTGAGACAGGGCTCAGCTCTGATACACCGCTGACGCGACCCGCTCAACCGAGACAGGCCACTCGCTCGGGAATCGCATTGGGTGGTGCCGTGTTGTGCGGCACCCAACAGCACACATATGAGGAACAATGTATTACATAAAACAATAGCGGAAGCTTACAAGTTTTTCTTTGTAAATACTTTACATCAAATACTACAGTGGAATTCTATATCAACTCACATCGAATAACTAAAAGCACTCGAGATGAAGTCCAGCCCGCGGACTCCTCTCGCTAGCAACACGAAGACAACAGCAGCGGCTGGGTTCTCCCTGGGTTAAATGACTCGGAAGTCTCCGAGTCTAACCGGACAACCTTCTTTTCAGCGTCGATGTTAACCTGAAAAACCACTTATATAGCAAGGGTGAGCAGATAGGCTCAGCAAGTCTGACCCGTCTCTCCTAAGCAAGAAACTCTACATGCACAACGGTTGCAATTGGGTTGGCTAGAATTGCATAAAGGACTCGACTAAAGTTGATCCTTAACTTTTAGAATTTTAAGCCTCATTGTGCGGATCTTGAGCCAAAAAGCATCGCAACTCCACAATCAAACAAGAAACGCTTTGTTGCGATGCTCCTTGCACAAAGTGAAAGTAAACTTTAATGAGCCTATCTCTAATTCAATCATGGTTGCAATACAAGTTATAGTACAGCCTTATCAAGTTCAAAGATAAACAATTCCAGTTGTTACTACGTCAAGACGCAGTGGGCAAGTATGCTCATATAAGCACGGGCGACAGTGATTCGAATCAGTACACGCCCGGACTACACGACACGTACACCCGTACTCCGAGTTGCAGGCAGCAACCTCGACTGACGTTGTACGCGGCCACCTTTCCCAAGATCTTCCACATTGGACGCAGTCCAACTGCCCCGAGTACGCAAGCTCCCTCAAGGTACATACCCGCAGTGGCATGTTCTTGAGCGAGGTACCTCCTGCTACCCTGACGCCGAAAGCCAAAGGCAGTTGGAAAAGTTCCACTATGGATCTCCCAAGGTACATCGGTTTCCTGGGTCCCATATAGCCAGTATGTGCCCGGTACACAACTCAAACTTGTCCAACAGGGCCAAGCACGGACGGGCCTTAACCGACACAGGAAGGGCTATGCACGCACGGCCTGCAACCTGCTGCATCTAAACCTCCCTGCCCGGTCTCCATTTCTTATGTGTGAACTTTCCTCATCTTCTCTAAATTGGACCCATTCCATGTACACCAGTCCTAAACTCGCGAGTAGATTCAAACTACTCGACTTCTACTGAACCTTTCCTACTAACATTAGCGTAGCCAAATCCACTCAAGGATTGCTATTCTACCCTTTCTCTCTTAGGTATTTCTGGTCATGGAAGTGGGGTTTTCAATAGCATCTAGACGTAATGCAATCAACGATGCAAAGCTATGATCTCTACAAATGAAAATGCTCTATAGAACTGTTCAAATGCAAACCGGGGCTTGCCTGTTTTGCAGGTGACTAAGGTTACAATCAGTTAGTGATGATCACTTGGAGCTTGATCACTTGTTTTCCTCCCTCCTTGATCTTCACTTGAAGTCCTTCTCACCTTCTTCGCGTATATGCTACACGATATGATCATGCATATGTATTTAACTGAAAAGCTTTTGCTAATAAGATCTAATGACAGTTTTAAAATTGGAACTCTGTTTAAGAATTTAAAATGACACTGGTGCTAGTGGTTTGGTTTGGGTTTAAACACCATGATCATGTGTTGAGTGCTTTTCCCACTTAAGTGTTGATCACATTAAGAGATCACACATGACAGTGGTGATCCAGAGCTCTAATGGAGCTGAGAATTTTCATGTGAGTTCTTTGTCACAAGAAAGTCCCCTGGACCAAAATTGAGCACTTTTCATGGAGTGGTTTATTCAGAATAATTCTCTAAGGGTTTGGTAAAAGATGAATTAATTCTGAGGTAACACCCATGTTCATTTCAAACTCAGTGAACCACAATTTCAATTATAGTTCATAGAGTCTACATGAATTTTTCTAGGATTTTTGGAGCTAAGAATTTCCCAGAACTGAATTTACAAGTTTTGGAAATTCTCTGAAAATGTTTCTGTATTTATTTGAATACAGGAACTTACAATCTGAATTACCCTGATCAATTCAACTCCAAATGAGCTGACACCCTAAAGAATATTCTGGCAAAATTTGAGGATTTTTGGATAAACCAAACTCCCTCTAAAACTCTTTTGCTGAAAAGCTTTAAAGAATTTTCCAGAACTAAATAAAGACTTTCATACAAATTGGGTTCCATAACTGGATAGAGTTATGCTCTTCTAAAGTTTGGGGAAAAATCTGGGATTTGAATAAATCCGGGAAAAGTTTAAACCTGACTGTGGGACCAGGGACACGTGTCTGCTGCCGGGAGCGTACCGCACGGGGTCACAAGGGTTGTTTCCCGCGCTGTCACAGTTGATCCCACGCCACAGCGTATCCAGCCCACTGTTGCCGTGCGACTGACAGGCGGGCCCGGTGAGGTCTTCTTCCACCTCCCGCTCCCGCGATCCCGCCGCCGGGCTCGCCGGAGTAGCTCCGGAATTGGTCGTCCGGCCACCCCTGCCGCTGAAACTCGCCGCCAGCCCCTAATTCCACGCGAGGAACATGCTGGTGGGGTTTTCTCGAGCTGGCAGGGCCCCTAAACTAGCCCGCGACGGCACACCGGCTCGGATGAAGTCCGGCGATGTCGCCCTGGCGCTATAGCCCGCAAAAAGCTCCCTGGAAAGATTCTACAGCACCAGTGAAGGTTGGCCAAGCTTGGCATGGCCGCATATGGGCTCGGGAACGGCTCTACCCTAGGGTTCACCGTGCACCCGCACCATCACGCCATAGCCGCCTTGGAAAGCTTGAAATTGCACCATGCACAGGGTGTTTCATGCGAGGTTTCAAAAGAGAACTGGTGCACCTACATGTCTAGCCGGTGTGTGCAAAGTCTCGTGGTGTCTAAACAACAATTGATCGGGAATTTTACAGAATCATACTGGAAGGTTGGTTTTCACCGGCCGGAGAGGATCTTCAAAATTCGCCGTCGAGAGGCCGAGGCAGGCTCTGTGCGTCGGGTGGAAGCTGCACGGAGCTCCTGCGCGCCCCAGGGACCGCTTGCTTGGTCGTGAAAGCCGCTCTGTGGAGCTGTCCACGGGAGCACGTCGCCGCTGGGGTGTTCGGCCGCCGCGGGAACTCGATGTCCTCGGCATAGAGGGCACGAACGCACTTGGCGATGGCTCGAGGAGGTCGTGGGGACGATGGTGGTGTTGTTTTGCTGCTCAGAGGCGCTGCTCACTTGCTCTGCTCGAGTACCCGAGTGATCGAAGAAGAGCGGCCGTGTTTCTGTCTCTCGGTGCGAGGAAGAGAGGAAACAGCGCCGTGTCTTCGGTTAAGAGGCGGGAGAGGGCGCGAGGCAGTGGCTGCCGACGTCCAGCAGCTCTCCAGCGCGACAAAACCCAGCAGGAGCTGGCCGCCGGCTGGCCCTCAGTGTCGAGCGGAGGGAAGGCGGCTCCGGCCGTTGCTTCGCGTGGGAGGAAATCAAACAGAGACTGTGGACTGCAGATCTTTTGCAATTTCAGTGCTCCCAATGACATGTGGGTCCCACATGTCAGTCCTCCTTATCCCCTCTAAAATATCTCCCCAATTTGAATATTTATGGAATTCAATTTTGGAAGTTTAAATCTGAGAGGCATTTGGATAATTGGGCAAGTTTTATCCAAATTCAAATATGCATTTGAATTCTTCGTCATTTAAAGTCCATTTGAAAAATGGGTTGCAAATCATTTCCAAAAATCATGAAACTTTGCACGCTCCCTAATTTGGACCCAAGGAATTCAAATATGAAACCTGATTTTTAATTTGTCTGTTGCAAATGAGATTTGTAGCACAACAGTTTGGAAATTCCTAGTGTTGCTCTCATTTGAATTTTTAATTTGAACACATTGTTCCAAATCTGATTTTTGTTTTCTCACACATATGGGAACTTCCCATCCTTGTTTTAGACCCCTCTAAGGTTCCAAGTTCTCAAATAAACATTTGACTGATGTGAAGAAAAACCCTCATGTGTGTCATCACATGTGGAAAAGTTTTAACAAGTCCCAAATTTCATACATATGAAACCAACTTTTGCAAACAAGTGTTTCTTTGTATTCATAATTTTGGGACCTTTACCCCCCCCCCCCCCCGCGCGACTGCACCGCTGAGCTCGCCGGCTTTCGGCCTCCTGGCCTCCTCCCGTCCTCTCACTCGCTGCTAGACCCTAGAAACATGTGAGGAACACGATGGGAGGGTCTCCCCGGACCGGCGAAGCCCCCAACCTACCTCGCAACGGTGCAGCGGCTCGGTGAGAGTTCGGCGACGTCGCCCCGACGCCCTAACCCTCTCACCTATGGTTTCCAAGCCCTAAAGCACCGGTGGATGCTAGAGAAACTCAGCATGGTGGTGAAAAGGCTCGGAAATGGCTCCAAATTAGGGTTCATCGTGTGCCCAAGGCCTCCCGCCATTGCCGTCATTGGGAAAAACTCAAAATACATCGGCTACATGTGGTCTCATGCTAAGTTTGTGAAGCAAACTCGTGCGCCATCTAGTCTAGCTCCTGTGAGTGCAATTTCGTGGGCTCTAAACGAGAATCAGTCGGGAATTTGGAGTTTCCTTACCCGAAGATGGTTTTGCACTGGCCCGGACAAAAACTGGAATTCCGCCGGCGACGATCCCTGGTTGTACCTGAGCTTCGGAAGTAAGCTGCGTGGAGGCTCTGCATGTCCAATGGTTCCCTTGTTTGGCCGTGAAAGTCTCTGGGTGAGGCTGTCCAATGGAGCCTCCCTTAGGTTGTTGCTCTCGGTTGCTGCGGGAAAGCTTGTTCCTGAGTGAGGAGAGCCAAGAATCGCTCGGCTGTGGTGCGAGGAGGTCGTGGGAGTTGCGGTGATGTGGTTTTGCTGCTCAGCCGAGGTTTGCACGTGATCTTATGGGCACTCGAGTGATCGACGGGGTGGCGGCATCTTCAGTTAGGTTCTTGCGCGAGGAGGCAGCAGAGTAGCGCCGTGTCTTCGGTGCTGTGGCCGAAAAGGAGCACGGCAGTGAGGGAAGAGCACCCAGGCACCTTTCAAGCGCGAGGGAAATCGATGGGAGGTGGCGCCGGCTTGTCTCGGTGGTCGCACGGTGACAGCTTTGGTCTGTCCGAGTGAAACCGACTGAAGAGCAAAACAGAGACTGCCCCCTCCACTGAAGATCTTTTTACCATATGTCACACCCGGTTTTTCCGAAGAACAACCAAGTGAATATCACATGTATGCCAGGATCATTTTCTCATACATGTGATGACAAATAGTGAAGCATCATTTATTACAAGTCAGGTGTCGAATATAAGTAAGTCTTACATAGTAAATGTCTCGATGGACAATAATAAGTTCATCATAAGTAAATAAACTAGCAGCGGAATATTATTCTTTAGGGCTCCATCACAGGCGTTGCCCGGGGGTCTTCATGAACCTAAAAACCTTCCTCGGGTCCAAAATCTTGGTCATTATACACCACCTCATTATCTTGACCTGAGCAGCAATATAAACCAACAAATATGCAAGGTTGAGTACCAATGGTACTCAGCAAGTGTGGGAAAATTATATCATGCATGGCTAGAACAAGGAGAGGTTGAACTCATGGTTAAAGCACTACGCAATTAATACCTATCACCTTAGCTTATTAAGCACCTACATTACTACACAGGTGAAATGGTCCCAATCTCCCAACCCATTATCATAATCCAATAACCATAACATCATTTCCAATGTTAAGCTCCCCGCTTAACTTTCAAAACCATCAATCCCCTAATCATGAATAAGTCCAGGCCGCTCTTGACCGTGAGCACGGCTGTCAAGACAGTTTTGACTCTGCAGAGTTTGTACCACTGTACCCACATGTAGTGATTTCATCCCCCGTTGCCGGGTGGACTAAAAGAACCTCCATTATGCCAGTGGCTACGATCCACATTCACACTTCCCAGGTGTGCAGCCAGGAGATCACTACGAAGCCTTTACAAAGGGATTCCCGACGAGCGTGGGCCCACTGAGGTTTCACCCCTAACAGCATACAAGAGGCTCCAACCCCGCTGCAGTGCCCCCTCTTGAGCCTTGCTGTTGTCAGTCTCTTCTTTAACATCTGGCATAACAAACACTGGGGCTGTTGTCAGTCTCTTCTTTAGCTCTTGAAAGCTCGTCTCGCACTGTGGCGTCCAGGTGAATGTGATTCCCTTCTCCAACAGTTTAGTGAGAGGTCTCGAGATCTTGGAGAATCCCTCAATAAACCGTCAATAGTATCCAGCCAAGCCCAAAAAGCTTCGAACTTCCCCGACATTTTCAGGAGTCTTCCACTTCTGGATATCCTCGATTTTGGCGGGATCTACGGAGATTCCTCCCTCCGAGATTATATGTCCTAAAAAGGGAACTCTCTTCAGCCAAAACTCACACTTGCTCAACTTGGCATATAGTTGGTGTTCTCTTAGCATCTGTAACACCAACCTTAGATGTTTCTCATGTTCTTCTTCATCTTTGGAGAAGACGAGAATATCATCTATGAAAACCACCACAAATTTGTCCAGATATTCCATGAATACCTTGTTCATGAGGTACATGAAATATGCCGGGGCATTGGTTAGCCCGAAAGGCATGACAGTGTATTCATACAGTCCGTACCGAGATACGAAAGCTGTCTTGGGAATATCAGATTGCCTTATCTTGAGTTGGTGGTATCCCGACCTGAGATCAATTTTCGAGAACACACAAGCTCCCCTCAACTGATCAAACAAGTCTTCAATGCGGGGTAATGGGTACTTATTCTTGATGGTTACCTCATCCAAGGCACGGTAATCCATGCATAACCTTTGGGTTCCGTCTTTCTTGGGCACAAATATCACCGGAGCTCCCCATGGTGAGGAACTAGGGCGAATATACCCCTTCTCCGTCAATTCTCTCAAATGATCCTTGAGCTCTTCTAGCTGCTTGGAGTCCATTCGATAAGGTCTCTTGTATATCGGGGCTGTTCCCGGTACTAGCTCAATTGCGAATTCCACGTCACGGTCGGGAGGCATACCTGGCAACTCCTCCGAAAAAACATCTGGATATTCCCTGATAGTCCTGATTTCCTCAACTTTCACCTCCACTTGATTTAATTTAATGTCCCTCCTAGGCTCGTGTATTGTTATGAACTTTACTCTGGTGCCACTGGGGTGAGTTAGTTCCACCGTTCTGGTCGAACAATGGATGATTCCTTTATGTTTGGTCAACCAATCCATACCCAAAATAATATCTATCCCTTGTGAATCTATCACTATGAGGTTAGCAGTAAATACTACCCCATTAATGTCTAGGTTCACTTTGGGACACACTTGTCTTGTCCTTATTTCTCCACCTAGAGAGTTTACGGCTAGCATATGGTTCATTTGTGTGGTTGCTAGGTCATGCTTCTTAACAAACCCTTGAGCAATGAACGAGTGGGTAGCACCAGAATCAAACAGCAGAGTTGCAAGATGTAAATTGGCAGGAAACTTACCAACTACCACGTCGGGTGCCTCTTGTGCTTCCTCCATAGTGACGTGGTTCACCCGTCCTCTCATTACATTCTGCTGCTGTGGCTGCGTGGGCTTCTTCTTTGGACACTTATGGGCGTAGTGCCCCACTTCTCCCCAACTAAAACATTGCACCCCAATCTTAGATGCCTGGCCTTTGTTGTCTTGGGGTTGGTTTGGGGGTCCTTGCACTGCTGGTCGAGGTGGATATGCAGGGCGAGGCTGCTGCACAAACTGACGTTGCGGCTGCACTGGTGCTGCAGGAGGCCTGTAGTTTGGGTTGTACCCTCTTGGTGCTGAATAGGGTACCGCAGCACGGTTCGTCTGCCCCGTAGGTTGCTGCATCATACGTGGGCGGGTGTTGCTCCCTGAGGCTTGATGTGACCACCCGGCCTTCCTCTTATTCTCATTTTCTAGGGCCTTTAGCTTCCTTTGTACCACAAATGCTCTGTCCACCATCTTTTGGAAGCTTTCATACTCATTTGAGGACATTGCACACTGCATCTCTGCGGTAAGTCCTTCCACGAAACAATCTTGTTTCCGCTCATCAGTCTCTATGTCTCGTGGAGCATAACGGGATAGTTGAGTAAATTTAGTGATGTATTCCCTCACCGTCATGTTTCCCTGCTGCAGTCCCAAAAACTCCTTCCTCTTGTTTTTGAGTTCACCTCTTGGGATGTAATGGTTGCGGAAGCTACGCTTGAACTCTTCCCAAGTGATGTTCTCAGGGTCATGATGGGCGGCCACGTAGGCGGTCCACCAATCAGCAGCAGGTCCATGCAATTGATGAGAGGCAAACAGCACCCTCTCATACCCTTGGCATTGTATAATCCTCATCTTACTTTCAATGGTCTTCAGCCAATCATCTGCCTCCAGAGGTTCAGCAGCACTTGCAAACTTTGGAGGTTGAGTTCCTAGAAACTCACTTAACCTTGGTTGGCGTGGTGCCGCTTGTGGAGGTGGAACTTGATGCAAGTTGGCCACCACTTGAGTCAAGTTCTGGATGAGCTGATTTTGATTCTCCAGCATTTGGTGGAGAGGATCAACTTCTTCACAGCGACCACCCTGGTCCCGGCCTCCAGAAAGATGAGGGTTGCATGCCTCATCGTTGTTGTTGGCGGGGTTGGCAGCACGTCCTTTTCCTCTTCCGGCCATCTGGCAGAATCAACCAATGTTAATTGGAAATCATTTAGTATCATCTTACTACTTTCATTTCTTTGTACTTTGAAGTGTTGAGGCTTTGTTATACTTTTACGAGGGTTCATATCTCACACCAAATAAATGCACTATTATTTCCTGTGGGTTCACACACCAAAGCAAAACAATCTGAAGGCGAGACTGTGGACAATTGCTCATGGCTTCCACAACTCACGTCACACACCAAGCATTATCACACCATTAACTACGTAACGACTCGACTACTTGACCTCTTGCTAGCTAAGGGAAAGACTCTACACTACTCGTTCTCTTGAGCTGGCTCCTCGGGATCTTCCTCCTCATTTCGGCTACCTTCTGACTCTGCTTTGGGTGGGGAGGCTGCTGGTGGAGAAGTGCGACGACGCCTGATCGCTCGGCGATCCGGGGAGTCAGGAGTCCATGTATCATTCACGGTGACACACAGTTCATTCCCATCTCCTCTTTCCCTCGACTTTAAGCAAGCTCGCAGCAACGCCTCCGTTTCCTTCAGGGTGTCTCGGACATCCTGAAGCTCTTGTTGACACTCCTGCAGTCGAGTGCTGAGCATAGCAGCATCCTCCAAGCACAAGTCCATGTGCTCATGGGAAGTCCCTTGCTGCACCGGTGGGTACTTGTACTCCGTGGTATCACTCTCACGTTGGAGGGCATACATGTACTCAGTTTTGTCCAAGTGGCGACGATAGATGTGACTCTAGCAGGTGATGGCCTCCCAGGTGACATCTTTCTCCGCGTCAACATGTGTTGCTCGACAAGCTGGAGAGTGGTGAATCTTAAGCAGCTGATTCTCGTGTATAATCCTCATCTCCGAACTCCATTCTTCCCTCTTCTCACGGATGGTCCCGGTGGAGTTATAGTGGATGATTAGCTTGCCCGTATTGCCTGCGGCTTCGAGCATACGTCGAAGACGGCGCAACAAGTCTCCTACTGCCAATCCGTAGGAAAGGTACGTCACTGGACGACTCTCCTCTCTTTCGGCAAGGGCAATGACGGGAACTCTCCCTCCTGTGGACTTGCGAGCGGTGCGAATCATGCGAACCATCTAAAACAAAAAGAATTTAAAATTAGGTTAGATAAACTTTTTAAACAAAAATCCCATTTTGAATGAAAATTTGGGATAAGATGAAGAAAATGACTCCTTAAATAACTCTTCAACCCGCACCTTGGAAAATAGTTTTTAAGAAAATAGGGCCCTTAAATACGTCCATTTCTAACTAGGTCCACGTTCCTACGGGCACCCTTGGCTCTGATACCACCTCTGTCACACCCGGTTTTTCCGAAGAACAACCAAGTGAATATCACATGTATGCCAGGATCATTTTCTCATACATGTGATGACAAATAGTGAAGCATCATTTATTACAAGCCAGGTGTCGAATATAAGTAAGTCTTACATAGTAAATGTCTCGATGGACAATAATAAGTTCATCATAAGTAAATAAACTAGCAGCGGAATATTATTCTTTAGGGCTCCATCACAGGCGTTGCCCGGGGGTCTTCATGAACCTAAAAACCTTCCTCGGGTCCAAAATCTTGGTCATTATACACCACCTCATTATCTTGACCTGAGCAGCAATATAAACCAACAAATATGCAAGGTTGAGTACCAATGGTACTCAGCCAGTGTGGGAAAATTATATCATGCATGGCTAGAACAAGGAGAGGTTGAACTCATGGTTAAAGCACTACGCAATTAATACCTATCACCTTAGCTTATTAAGCACCTACATTACTACACAGGTGAAATGGTCCCAATCTCCCAACCCATTATCATAATCCAATAACCATAACATCATTTCCAATGTTAAGCTCCCCGCTTAACTTCCAAAACCATCAATCCCCTAATCATGAATAAGTCCAGGCCGCTCTTGACCGTGAGCACGGCTGTCAAGACAGTTTTGACTCTGCAGAGTTTGTACCACTGTACCCACATGTAGTGATTTCATCCCCCGTTGCCGGGTGGACTAAAAGAACCTCCATTATGCCAGTGGCTACGATCCACATTCACACTTCCCAGGTGTGCAGCCAGGAGATCACTACGAAGCCTTTACAAAGGGATTCCCGACGAGCGTGGGCCCACTGAGGTTTCACCCCTAACAGCATACAAGAGGCTCCAACCCCGCTGCAGTGGCCCCCTCTTGAGCCTTGCGGTTCATATGGTAGTCCAGCTGACACCCACTCCCCGCACTATCCAACACACCCATACTACGCCAGGGATACACCTAATTATTTGGCCAAGCTGCCCCATCTCAGCATGTGGTTGGCACTGTAAAGCCGGGTTACATGCTCCATGAACCGGTCCTTAGGATCCAGGCAAGTACTAAACACAAACCCAAGTCTCGTGCACCCAACACACAACCAAAACATCCAACTTGCCTTGATCCCTACCTCTACATAACTCGCAATATCTCATTCAAGAGAATGGTAAAATAAACTGATGATCTCATATCCCAAATGTCCCATTCTAAGCATGGATAAGCATATGCATGTAAATAAATGACATGACAAAATAAATCCCAACCCAAGCTACAAGGAAACAAGGTAATGCAATTCTAGGGAAACATCCTAGCATGGGTTTCATCTTTCATTTGACAATGCAAATAATTCTATCTACACATCCTAGCATAGGTTCAAAGTGGTCAAGGACACTTGCCTCCTTCTTGCTGCTCTTGAAATGGGTAGTCCTGATCTTGGAAAGGGATAACTTGCTCTTGAACAGGTTCTACTTCATACCATCACAAATAGCAAAAGAAAAACAACAATCATAAGACATAGTTCACACTTCTTACTTCATACAAACCACACATTCACATTTATAAAAGTTCTTTACCATTATATGTGTTGTGGTTACTTTATGTGTGTTGAGTTGTGGCTTGCATGCACTTTTAACCATGTGTATATGATTCCTACTTTTGTGTCCACATTTATACTTACATACTATTTATATAGGTTTCCAATAAATTTCTTATATTCAACTACTACAACTTTTCACTACCAAGTGTATATATGAAAAGTATTTTTCTTCCCCATATGTGCCTTCATAATTTCTACCAACCCTAAACTGAACTCTTTGGATTTTAAAAACTCCATTTATCATTTACTGGTTGCTATATTCTCAGATTTATATTTCTATGCATAATTGTTTATTTTATTATGAAATTAGTAATACACATCATCTAAACAGTATAGGTTCTGGTCCTAAATAATTTAATAACATATTTTGACCTTGGCCTCTGATGTAAACTATTTCATAATTATTTTCCCTATTTTTCTATAACTATTCTTTACTTAAAAATGTGTCCCTATACTAATAAATGTGAATAATAAATGAAACAGATTCATTTCAGCCCAAAATATATTTTTATCTCACTCCAAAGTTTTCTAAGTACTGAGAAAGTTTTTAATTAATTTTGACAATTATGTTTGTCCCACTTTTTAATTTTTTTAAACACTAGTTACATATTCAATTTTCTAAATTAAATACTAAACAGGGCTAAAATAATGAACTCACCCCATTACAGGGTCTATAATATTATTTTCATAATTTCCAGGGGTCTAGCCACACTTATCAGAGGTGTTTTTCCTAATTTCTTTTAAGTCCAGGGGCTAAAACTGATTTTTAAATGAATTTACATGATTTTCTGGAGTTCCAGGGGCTAGATCAGAAGTTTCCGGGGCTAGCTCTTATTTCCCGAGAACCCCAGGGGGTAGCACGTAAGAATTCCAGTCTTTATAACGCGGGGCTGACGTGGACCGTCCGATTTTAAACCGACGGCTGAGATTATAACATCGAACCAGTACGCGGGGTTTTAAAGCCTACCGTGCGATTTAAAATAAACGGCGCACAAGCGGCCACGTCGCTCTGATCGAGCGCGGGCGGCGCTGCCGGCGGCGCACGGCGGCGGGAAGCGGCGATCTCGCCGGAAAGTTTCGGATCCTCGAGAATTCTGCCTAGAACTGTGATCTTATGGCATAGATCGGTAGAGGGGAGGTCAGGGATCTCACCTCGGGGGTTTTCTTGAGCTCGGGGGTCCTGGAAGGTGATCGGCGGCGAGGTCCGAGGAAAAACCAAGGCGAAGCTCGTCGGCGCTTTGTTTACACCGCAAGTCACCGAGTTTTCTGCACCTGCAAGGTTCCCCGGAGGCGGTGGATCAAGACCAGCGAGTTAGATCGGAGTTTCCGAGCTTAGATCGGCTAGAATTCACCGGAGAATTCTCGGTTCTCACCGGAGTAAAAATCGGCGATCGCGTGGGAAAAACCGATCGGGGCTGGGGTTTTTATAGCCGGGGAAGGGCGGTGGGTCGGTTGTGATCGAGTTTGAGTCTTCTGGGACCAGAATTCGGGCTGAGGGACGCGGAATTCCGGTCGGTTACGATCGCACGGCTGCGGGCTGGCGCGGGGGAAATTGGGCCGGCTGGCGGGTTTCGGCCCACTGGCCGGTTTTTTTCTGTTTTCTCTTTTTCTTTTTCCATTTCTTTTCTGATTTGAGTTTAATTTGAATTCCAGTTTGAATTTGAATTTTTGCAAAACATGCAACACGTTCAAAAAATTTTAAATTCCCCTCTTAACATGATTTAGTGTTTTGAATCAAAATTTTGGGGTGTTACAGCTCTACCCCCCTTAAAAGAAATCTCATCCTCGAGATTGGTGATTCTAAGAAAACAATTCCGGAAATTGTGCCTTGAGCTCATCTTCCCGTTCCCAGGTGGCTTCCTCTTCCGAGTGATGCTTCCACTGCACCTTGCACATCCGGATTCTTTTATTTCTGGTGAGGCGTTCCATTGTCTCCAAAATCTTGTATGGTTGCTCGGCATAAGACAAATCCTCAGCTACATCCACTTCATTCATGGGTAACACCTCTTCAGGCGTCCTGAGACATTTCTTGAGTTGTGACACATGGAATACATCGTGCACATCCGATAGATGAACCGGTAACTCTAGTTGGTACGCCACTTCGCCTTTCCTTTCCAAAACCTGAAAGGGTCCGATGTATCGAGGTGACAACTTCCCTTTTACCTTGAACCGACGAAGTCCTCTGATAGGGGACACCTTGAGATAAACCTAGTCTCCCACGTTGAAAACGAGCTCTCTTCTTCGTACATCGGCATAGCTCTTCTGGCGTGTTTGTGCTATCCTCAAGTTGTTGCGAATCTCCCTCACCTTTGCCTCGGCTTCTTGTAGCACTTCTGGACCAAACACTTTACTTTCTCCTGTTTGGTTCCAAAATAGGGGAGTTCTGCACTTCCTTCCATACAAAGCTTCAAACGGTGACATCTTCATACTAGCTTGATAATTGTTGTTATAGGAAAACTCCGCATACGGTAAGTTCTTGTCCCAACTCCTATTGTTTTTGAGTGCACATGCCCTTAACATATCTTCAAGGATCTGATTGGTTCTCTCCGTCTGCCCGTCCGTTTGGGGATGATAGGCAGAGCTAAAGTTCAGATGGGTTCCCATGGTTTCATGCAACTTCTGCCAAAACCTCGAGGTGAACTGTGTCCCTCGGTCCGACACTATCTTCTTTGGCACTCCATGGTAACACACGATCCTTGACATATACAATTCTGCCAATTTGGATCCGCTGTAGCTTTCTTTCACGGGGATGAAATGAGCTACCTTGGTTAGCCTATCAATAATGACCCATATTGAATCATACCCGGATTGGGTCCTAGGCAATCCCACGACAAAATCCATGCTGATTTCTTCCCATTTCCATTCAGGCACTTTGAGTGGTTGCAACAATCCCGGGGGTCGTTGATGTTCTGCTTTCACCAACTGACATGTGTCACATAGGGCAACATGTTCCGCGACATCTCGCTTCATGCCATACCACCAATACCTGCTCTTGAGGTCCTGGTACATCTTCGTACTCCCAGGATGAATGGAATAGTCGGAATCATGAGCCTCCTTCAAAATTAATTCATGGATCTCCTTTACTTCTGGCACACAGATCCTTTTCCCGTGCCACACCGTTCCTTGTTCATCCTCTCTAAAACCAGGAGCTTTATTTTCCTTGATGAGCTGTTTGATCTCTTGTATCTTCTCATCATTCTTTTGGCCCTCGCGTATGTCTTGCTCGATTGTGGAGTCCACTTCCATGGCGATGGCTTCACCGCTATTTACTAGACATAGATTGAGCCTTATAACCTCGTCCTTCAATTCTGCAGGCATGTCCTTCAAGCTCAACTTATTGACCTGCACTTTCCGACTCAAAGCATCGGCCACGATGTTTGCTTTCCCGGGATGATAGTTGATGCCCACATCAAAGTCATTGATTAGCTCTAACCATCTCCTTTGTCTGAGGTTGAGATCTGGCTGTGTGAATATGTACTTCAAACTCTTATGATCCGTATATATCTCTGTCCTCTTTCCCATCAAATAGTGCCGCCAAATTTTCAACGCGTGTACCACTGCAGCTAGTTCTTGGTCATGTGTAGGATAGTTCTTCTCGTGCTTCCGAAGCTGCCGGGATGCATATGCCACGACATGTCCTTCTTGCATGAGAACACATCCCAACCCATTTCCAGAGGCATCGCAGTACACTATGAAATTCTTCTGCATATCTGGCATAACCAACACTGGGGCTGTTGTCAGTCTCTTCTTTAGCTCTAGAAAGCTCGTCTCGCACTGTGGCGTCCAGGTGAATGTGATTCCCTTCTCCAACAGTTTAGTGAGAGGTCTCGAGATCTTGGAGAATCCCTCAATAAACCGTCGATAGTATCCAGCCAAGCCCAAAAAGCTTCGAACTTCCCCGACATTTTCAGGAGTCTTCCACTTCTGGATATCCTCGATTTTGGCGGGATCTACGGAGATTCCTCCCTCCGAGATTATATGTCCTAAAAATGGAACTCTCTTCAGCCAAAACTCACACTTGCTCAACTTGGCATATAGTTGGTGTTCTCTCAGCCTCTGTAACACCAACCTTAGATGTTTCTCATGTTCTTCTTCATCTTTGGAGAAGACGAGAATATCATCTATGAAAACCACCACAAATTTGTCCAGATATTCCATGAATACCTTGTTCATGAGGTACATGAAATATGCCGGGGCATTGGTTAGCCCGAAAGGCATGACAGTGTATTCATACAGTCCGTACCGAGATACGAAAGCTGTCTTGGGAATATCAGATTGCCTTATCTTGAGTTGGTGGTATCCCGACCTGAGATCAATTTTCGAGAACACACAAGCTCCCCTCAACTGATCAAACAAGTCTTCAATGCGGGGTAATGGGTACTTATTCTTGATGGTTACCTCATTCAAGGCACGGTAATCCACGCATAACCTTTGGGTTCCGTCTTTCTTGGGCACAAATATCACCGGAGCTCCCCATGGTGAGGAACTAGGGCGAATATACCCCTTCTCCGTCAATTCTCTCAAATGATCCTTGAGCTCTTCTAGCTGCTTGGAGTTCTTTCGATAAGGTCTCTTGTATATCGGGGCTGTTCCCGGTACTAGCTCAATTGCGAATTCCACGTCACGGTCGGGAGGTATACCTGGCAACTCCTCCGGAAAAACATCTGGATATTCCCTGATAGTCCTGATTTCCTCAACTTTCACCCCCACTTGATTTAATTTAATGTCCCTCCTAGGCTCGTGTATTGTTATGAACTTTACTCTGGTGCCACTGGGGTGAGTTAGTTCCACCGTTCTGGTCGAACAATTGATGATTCCTTTATGTTTGGTCAACCAATCCATACCCAAAATAATATCTATCCCTTGTGAATCTATCACTATGAGGTTAGCAGTAAATACTACCCCATTAATGTCTAGGTTCACTTTGGGACACACTTGTCTTGTCCTTATTTCTCCACCTAGAGAGTTTACGGCTAGCATATGGTTCATTTGTGTGGTTGCTAGGTCATGCTTCTTAACAAACCCTTGAGCAATGAACGAGTGGGTAGCACCAGAATCAAACAGCAGAGTTGCAAGATGTAGATTGGCAGGAAACTTACCAACTACCACGTCGGGTGCCTCTTGTGCTTCCTCCATAGTGACGTGGTTCACCCGTCCTCTCATTACATTCTGCTGCTGTGGCTGCGTGGGCTTCTTCTTTGGACACTTATGGGCGTAGTGCCCCACTTCTCCCGAACTAAAACATTGCACCCCAATCTTAGATGCCTGGCCTTTGTTGTCTTGGGGTTGGTTTGGGGGTCCTTGCACTGCTGGTCGAGGTGGATATGCGGGGCGAGGCTGCTGCACAAACTGACGTTGCGGCTGCACTGGTGCTGCGGAGGCCTGTAGTTTGGGTTGTACCCTCTTGGTGCTGAATAGGGTACCGCAGCACGGTTCATCTGCCCGTTAGGTTGCTGCATCATACGTGGGCGGGTGTTGCTCCCTGAGGCTTGATGTGACCACCCGGCCTTCCTCTTATTCTCATTTTCTAGGGCCTTTAGCTTCCTTTCTACCACAAATGCTCTGTACACCATCTTTTGGAAGCTTTCATACTCATTTGAGGACATTGCACACTGCATTTCTGCGGTAAGTCCTTCCACGAAACAATCTTGTTTCTGCTCATCAGTCTCTATGTCTCGTGGAGCATAACGGGATAGTTGAGTAAATTTAGTGATGTATTCCCTCACCGTCATGTTTCCCTGCTGCAGTCCCAAAAACTCCTTCCTCTTGTTTTTGAGTTCACCTCTTGGGATGTAATGGTTGCGAAAGCTACGCTTGAACTCTTCCCAAGTGATGTTCTCAGGGTCATGATGGGCGGCCACGTAGGCGGTCCACCAATCAGCAGCAGGTCCATGCAATTGATGAGAGGCAAACAGCACCCTCTCATACCCTTGGCATTGTATAATCCTCATCTTACTTTCAATGGTCTTCAGCCAATCATCTGCCTCCAGAGGTTCAGCAGCACTTGCAAACTTTGGAGGTTGAGTTCCTAGAAACTCACTTAACCTTGGTTGGCGTGGTGCCGCTTGTGGAGGTGGAACTTGATGCAAGTTGGCCACCACTTGAGTCAAGTTCTGGATGAGCTGATTTTGATTCTCCAGCATTTGGTGGAGAGGATCAACTTCTTCACAGCGACCACCCTGGTCCCGGCCTCCAGAAAGATGAGGGTTGCATGCCTCATCGTTGTTGTTGGCGGGGTTGGCAGCACGTCCTTTTCCTCTTCCGGCCATCTGGCAGAATCAACCAATGTTAATTGGAAATCATTTAGTATCATCTTACTACTTTCATTTGTTTGTACTTTGAAGTGTTGAGGCTTTGTTATACTTTTACGAGGGTTCATATCTCACACCAAATAAATGCACTATTATTTCCTGTGGGTTCACACACCAAAGCAAAACAATCTGAAGGCGAGGCTGTGGACAATTGCTCATGGCTTCCACAACTCACGTCACACACCAAGCATTATCACACCATTAACTACGTAACGACTCGACTACTCGACCTCTTGCTAGCTAAGTGAAAGACTCTACACTACTCGTTCTCTTGAGCTGGCTCCTCGGGATCTTCCTCCTCATTTCGGCTACCTTCTGACTCTGCTTTGGGTGGGGAGGCTGCTGGTGGAGAAGTGCGACGACGCCTGATCGCTCGGCGATCCGGTGAGTCAGGAGTCCATGTATCATTCACGGTGACACACAGTTCATTCCCATCTCCTCTTTCCCTCGACTTTAAGCAAGCTCGCAGCAACGCCTCCGTTTCCTTCAGGGTGTCTCGGACATCCTGAAGCTCTTGTTGACACTCCTGCAGTCGAGTGCTGAGCATAGCAGCATCCTCCAAGCACAAGTCCATGTGCTCATGGGAAGTCCCTTGCTGCACCGGTGGGTACTTGTACTCCGTGGTACCACTCTCACGTTGGAGGGCATACATGTACTCAGTTTTGTCCAAGTGGCGACGATAGATGTGACTCTAGCAGGTGATGGCCTCCCAGGTGACATCTTTCTCCGCGTCAACTTGTGTTGCTCGACAAGCTGGAGAGTGGTGAATCTTAAGCAGCTGATTCTCGTGTATAATCCTCATCTCCGAACTCCATTCTTCCCTCTTCTCACGGATGGTCCTGGTGGAGTTATAGTGGATGATTAGCTTGCCCGTATTTCCTGCGGCTTCGAGCATACGTCGAAGACGGCGCAACAAGTCTCCTACTGCCAATCCGTAGGAAAGGTACGTCACTGGACGACTCTCCTCTCTTTCGGCAAGGGCAACTACGGGAACTCTCCCTCCTGTGGACTTGCGAGTGGTGCGAATCATGCGAACCATCTAAAACAAAAAGAATTTAAAATTAGGTTAGATAAACTTTTTAAACAAAAATCCCATTTTGAATGAAAATTTGGGATAAGATGAAGAAAATGACTCCTTAAATAACTCTTCAACCCGCACCTTGGAAAATAGTTTTTAAGAAAATAGGGCCCTTAAATACGTCCATTTCTACCTAGGTCCACGTTTCTACGGGCAACCTTGGCTCTGATACCACCTCTGTCACACCCGGTTTTTCCGAAGAACAACCAAGTGAATATCACATGTATGCCAGGATCATTTTCTCATACATGTGATGACAAATAGTGAAGCATCATTTATTACAAGCCAGGTGTCGAATATAAGTAAGTCTTACATAGTAAATGTCTCGATGGACAATAATAAGTTCATCATAAGTAAATAAACTAGCAGCGGAATATTATTCTTTGGGGCTCCATCACAGGCGTTGCCCGGGGGTCTTCATGAACCTAAAAACCTTCCTCGGGTCCGAAATCTTGGTCATTATACACCACCTCAATATCTTGACCTGAGCAGCAATATAAACCAACAAATATGCAAGATTGAGTACCAATGGTACTCAGCCAGTGTGGGAAAATTATATCATGCATGGCTAGAACAAGGAGAGGTTGAACTCATGGTTAAAGCACTACACAATTAATACCTATCACCTTAGCTTATTAAGCACCTACATTACTACACAGGTGAAATGGTCCCAATCTCCCAACCCATTATCATAATCCAATAACCATAACATCATTTCCAATGTTAAGCTCCCCGCTTAACTTCCAAAACCATCAATCCCCTAATCATGAATAAGTCCAGGCCGCTCTTGACCGTGAGCACGGCTGTCAAGACAGTTTTGACTCTGCAGAGTTTGTACCACTATACACACATGTAGTGATTTCATCCCCCGTTGCCGGGTGGACTAAAAGAACCTCCATTATGCCAGTGGCTACGATCCACATTCACACTTCCCAGGTGTGCAGCCAGGAGATCACTACGAAGCCTTTACAAAGGGATTCCCGACGAGCGTGGGCCCACTGAGGTTTCACCCCTAACAGCATACAAGAGGCTCCAACCCCGCTGCAGTGGCCCCCTCTTGAGCCTTGCGGTTCATATGGTAGTCCAGCTGACACCCACTCCCCGCACTATCCAACACACCCATACTACGCCGGGGATACACCTAATTATTTGGCCAAGCTGCCCCATCTCAGCATGTGGTTGGCACTGTAAAGCCGGGTTACATGCTCCATGAACCGGTCCTTAGGATCCAGGCAAGTACTAAACACAAACCCAAGTCTCATGCACCCAGCACACAACCAAAACATCCAACTTGCCTTGATCCCTACCTCTACATAACTCGCAATATCTCATTCAAGAGTATGGTAAAATAAACTGATGATCTCATATCCCAAATGTCCCATTCTAAGCATGGCTAAGCATATGCATGTAAATAAATGACATGACAAAATAAATCCCAACCCAAGCTACAAGGAAACAAGGTAATGCAATTCTAGGGAAACATCCTAGCATGGGTTTCATCTTTCATTTGACAATGCAAATAATTCTATCTACACATCCTAGCATAGGTTCAAAGTGGTCAAGGACACTTGCCTCCTTCTTGCTGCTCTTGAAATGGGTAGTCCTGATCTTGGAAAGGGATAACTTGCTCTTGAACAGGTTCTACTTCATACCATCACACATAGCAAAAGAAAAACAACAATCATAAGACATAGTTCACACTTCTTACTTCATACAAACCACACATTCACATTTATAAAAGTTCTTTACCATTATATGTGTTGTGGTTACTTTATGTGTGTTGAGTTGTGGCTTGCATGCACTTTTAACCATGTGTATATGATTCCTACTTTTGTGTCCACATTTATACTTACATACTATTTATATGGGTTTCCAATAAATTTCTTATATTCAACTACTACACCTTTTCACTACCAAGTGTATATATGAAAAGTATTTTTCTTCCCCATATGTGCCTTCATAATTTCTACCAACCCTAAACTGAACTCTTTGGATTTTAAAAACTCCATTTATCATTTACTGGTTGCTATATTCTCAGATTTATATTCCTATGCATAATTGTTTATTTTATTATGAAATTAGTAATACACATCATCTAAACAGTATAGATTCTGGTCCTAAATAATTTAATAACATATTTTGACCTTGGCCTCTGATGTAAACTATTTCATAATTATTTTCCCTATTTTTCTATAACTATTCTTTACTTAAAAATGTGTCCCTATACTAATAAATGTGAATAATAAATGAAACAGATTCATTTCAGCCCAAAATATATTTTTATCTCACTCCAAAGTTTTCTAAGTACTGAGAAAGTTTTTAATTAATTTTGACAATTATGTTTGTCCCACTTTTTAATTTTTTTAAACACTAGTTACATATTCAATTTTCTAAATTAAATACTAAACAGGGCTAAAATAATGAACTCACCCCATTACAGGGTCTATAATATTATTTTCATAATTTCCAGGGGTCTAGCTACACTTATCAGAGGTGTTTTTCCTAATTTTTATTAAGTCCAGGGGCTAAAACTGATTTTTAAATGAATTTACATGATTTTCTGGAGTTCCAGGGGCTAGATCAGAAGTTTCCGGGGCTAGCTCTTATTTCCCGAGAACCCGAGGGGGTAGCACGTAAGAATTCCAGTCTTTATAACGCGGGGCTGACGTGGACCGTCTGATTTTAAACCGACGGCTGAGATTATAACATCGAACCGGTACGCGGGGTTTTAAAGCCTACCGTGCGATTTAAAATAAACGGCGCACAAGCGGCCACGTCGCTCTGATCGAGCGCGGGCGGCGCTGCCGGCGGCGCACGGCGGCGGGAAGCGGCGATCTCGCCGGAAAGTTTCGGATCCTCGAGAATTCTGCCTAGAACTGTGATCTTATGGCATAGATCGGTAGAGGGGAGGTCAGGGATCTCACCTCGGGGGTTTTCTTGAGCTCGGGGGTCCTGGAAGGTGATCGGCGGCGAGGTCCGAGGCAAAACCACGGCGAAGCTCATCGGCGCTTTGTTTACACCGCAAGTCACCGAGTTTTCTGCACCTGCAAGGTTCCCCGGAGGCGGTGGATCAAGACCAGCGAGTTAGATTGGAGTTTCCGAGCTTAGATCGGCAAGAATTCACCGGAGAATTCTCGGTTCTCACCGGAGTAAAAATCGGCGATCGCGTGGGAAAAACCGATCGGGGCTGGGGTTTTTATAGCCGGGGAAGGGCGGTGGGTCGGTTGTGATCGAGTTTGAGTCTTCTGGGACCAGAATTCGGGCTGAGGGACGCGGAATTCCGGTCGGTTATGATCGCGCGCGCGCGGGAGAGAGTCCGGGGTCGGCGCGAGCGAGATTGGGGATGACAGGTGGGTCCCACCTGTCTGTGTGACAGAGCGCGGGCGCGCGGCTGCGGGCTGGCGCGGGGGAAATTGGGCCGGCTGGCGGGTTTCGGCCCACTGGCCGGTTTTTTTCGGTTTTCTCTTTTTATTTTTCCATTTCTTTTCTGATTTGAGTTTAATTTGAATTCCAGTTTGAATTTGAATTTTTGCAAAACATGCAACACGTTCAAAAATTTTTAAATTCCCCTCTTAACATGATTTAGTGTTTTGAATCAAAATTTTGGGGTGTTACACCATATGAAAAATGGGTCCCACTCTCCCCCTTATCTCTCCAAAATATCTCCAAAACCTGGCAAATGACTAGTCAAGTTGTGTGGAGTTGAAATCTGAACTGAATTTGGATATTTGGGCAAGTTTCATCCAAATTCAAATGGGTATTTGAATTCTTTGCAATTTAAAGTCCATTTTGGAAAATGGGTAAAAAAACCTTTCAAAAACTAATGAGACTTTGCATACCCACTAATTTGGACCTAAGGACTTCAAATATGGTATCTGATTTTTGGTTTGGCTGCCGCAAATATACTTATTTTTAACACAACAGTTTGCAAAATTCTATTGTGGTTCCCTCATTTGAAATTTGAGTTGAACATCTAGTTCACAAACCTGATTTTTAAAATTTCCATTGCACATGAGACTTCAAATATGTGGTTTTAATCCACCTAGGGTCCAAGAATATAAGTAACCATAATCTTGTTTAGAAGAGCTCTCATGTGTATTATCATATGTGGAAAAATTTAAAAGAGTCCCATTTCTTGAATTTTAACTCATCTTTATTCACAGCTCAAGTTTTCCATTTACAAGTTTTGGAACTTTTACATATCCTCAAGATTTGTGGCTTCGGTGTTATATGTGGCTGGGATTTCTTGAACCAAATGGTGAAGAATGAGAATATGTGGTTCTTGAAGTGGAGAGTTTAAACGAACCACACGTGGGACGATGTCAAGAACAGCACCATGGCGATGTAGCCATGACATTCCTTAAATGACATCTAGTTTTTTACTCTCTAACATAATAAGAGAAGTCGGGTATAGATTCCCACCCAATTGTAATGGTGCTCTATAGACCATTCTATCAGCTGTTATTTTCCCACCCGGAGAACAAATCAAGTATGAACTATTTGTGGTAATGATAGGCAATCGATATTTAATAACATAAGATTGACTTATGAAATTATGGGTGGCAGCGGAGTTCAAAAGTATGACTACGGGATGATTTAAATAAGAAAACGTACCCGCGAGGACGGGTTCGCCTTCCGGCACGTCTTCGATGGCTAAGTGGTGGACGTTGCCGGGTTTTGGTGCTGGATTCTTGGGCTGGTTGCGGGGCTGATTTGCACGGTGATACGGTGCTTGACCCCTGCCCTGTCGCTGCTCGGGGCAGTCCTTAGCAATATGCCTGACACGGCCACACGTGAAGCAGGAGTACTGTGTCTGGGTTCCTCTGAACTGAGGACGGAATCCCGGTGCACGCGGGACCATCCTTTGCTGTTGCTGTGGTGGATATAACGTCCTCGCGACGTCGCCGGAGTTGCCACAGAAGCTGTCGCCGTTGCGAGGCCATTTCCAGTGATTGCCAGTCGTCACAAAGGGTGGCAGCGTGTTCCTCGGACAATTTGAGGTAGAGGCGGTGAAGTTGGTTGAGTTCAGGGCACGAGAACAGCCTCCCGGCGACAGCTGCGGCGAGGTGGGCGGCGCAGGCGCGAGGGAGCCGGAGGTAGAAGAAGGGTGCTCTGGCCCCACCTGTCAGTGGCAGCGAGTTTTAAACCGGATCGGCTGTAGCTCCGTGATCTTTTGCGGCTACAGCCAGAATTCCTGTGGACCACGGTGTTGCTGCGCTGAGAAGCCGCCACATTATGCAGTGGACCCGCTGTCAGAGATTTAAATTTTTCCCGATTAGGTTTGAATTCCAGATTTCCTTCAAACTTTGAAAGAGCATAACTTTTGCTAGGAAATTCCAAATTTTGTGATTGAAATTGGGTTAGATTCAGATTAAAAAACTCTATCCAAACATGCAACCCAATTTATATGAAAGTCAATAAATAATTCCAGAAAATACTTTAAATCGTTTTAGGAAAAGAATTTTAGAGGGAGTTTGGTTCATCCAAAATTCTCAAATTTCGCCAGAATAATATTTAGGATATTATTGAACTCCTGTAAAGTTTTCAGATCATTTAGAGTTGATTTGTTTAGTAGAATTCAGATTTCAATCTGCTGTGTTCAAATGAATACAGAAACTTTTTCAGAGAATTCCCAAAACATGAAAATTCAGTTCTGGGCAATTCTTAGCTCCAAAAATCCTAGGAAAATTCATGCAGGCTCTATGAACTATAATTGAAATTGTAGTTCACTAAGTTTTACATGAACATGTGAGTTACTTCAGAATTAATTCTTTTTTGCTTAATTTCTTAGGGAATTGATCTGAATAAACCACTGAATGAAAAGTGCTAATTTTTGGTCCAGATAACTTTTTTGTGACAAGGAACTCACATGAAAATTTCAGCTCCATTAGAGCTATGGATAATCACTGTTCTGTTTACCATCCTTAGGTGATCATAACACAAGTGAGGAATGCACTTATCACTTGATCATGTTGCTTAACCCAAACCCAAACCTTAGCACTAGTTTCATTTTAAATTCTTAAACAGAGTTCCAGTTTCTAGCTTGTCATTAGATCTTGTTAGCAAAAGCTTTACAATTAAATACTTGTGCATATTCATAACGTGTAGCATCAACGTGAAGATTGTGAAGTAATTGAAGTGGAGATCAAAAAGGGAGGAAAGCAAGTGATCAAGCCTCAAGTGATCATCACTAACTGAAAATTATATACATTCTTAGTCACCTGCAAAACAGGCAAGCCCCGGTTTGCATTCAAGCATTTTTATAATGTCTTTTAATTTCTAGAGATCATAGCGTTGAATTATTGATTGCATTAGGTCTAGATGATATTGAAGACCGAATTGCATGATCAGATTAACCCAAGAGAGGATGAGTAGTTTAGCACCTCCTCGAGTTGTTTTAGGCTACGCTAAATGTACTTTGTAAGGACCCGTAGAAGTCGAGTAGTTGGAATCTACTTGCGAGTTTAGAGCTGGTTTCATCGGAACGGGTCAAGAATAGAATCATTGATGAAAGTTCACAAGTAAGAAATTGAGACCGGGCAGGGAGATTGATATGCAGCAGGCTGCAGACCGTTCGTACATAGCCCTGCCTGTGTCGGTTAAGGCCCGTCCGTACTTGGCCCTGTTGGATAAATTTGAGTTGTGTACCGGGCGCATACTGGCTATATGGGACCCAGGAAACCGATGTACCTCGTGAGATCCACATTGGAACTTTGTCTAATCGGCTTAGCCTTTCGGCGTCAGTACAGCAGGAGGTAACTCGCTCAAGAACATATCACTGCGGGTATGTACCTTGAGGGAGCTTGCTATTCAGGGCGATTGGACTACGTCCTGTGTGGAAGAACATGGGAAGGGTGGCTGCGTACAACATCAGTCAAGGTTGCTGCCGGCAACTCGGAGTATGGGTGTATGTGTCGTGTAGTCCGGGCGTGTCCTGATTCGAATCACCGCCGCTCGCGGTCATATGAGGATACTTGGCCACTGCGTCTTGACGTAGTAAGAACTGGAAGTAAATTCCTTTGAATTTGATAAGGCTTGTTATTTAAGTTGTATTGCAACCATGCTTGAAGTAGAGATAGTGCTAATTAAACTTTACTTCACTTTGTGCAAGAAGCATCGCAACAAATCGTTTCTTGGTTGATTGTGGAGTTGCGATGCTGTTTGGCTCAAGGTTTTTAAAATGAGGCTTAAAATCTGAAAGTTAAAGATCAACTGTAGGTGAGTCCTTTATGCAAATCCAGCTACCCCTTTCAACTCGTCGTGCATATAGAGATTCTTGTTTAGGGGAGATGGATCAGTCTTGCTGAGCCCATGTGCTCACGCTTGCTATATGAGTGGTTTTGCAGGTTAACATCGACCCTTATGAGGAGGTTGTCTGGTGAGACTCGGAGACTTCCGTGTTGTTGAACACATGGAGAACCCAGCCGCTGCAGTTGTCTTCGTGTTGCTAGCGAGAGCAGTCCGTGGGCTGGACATCTTCTCGAGTGCTTAGTAGTTATTCAACCTGAGATGATTATAGTCTTCGCTGTAGCTATTTTATGTAAATTATTTACAAAAAACACGTGTAAGCTTCCACTTTTGATTTATGTGATATGGTTTTCCTTATATGTGTGTTGTTGGGTGTCGCATATCACGGCACACCGAATGTGATTCCCGGGCGAGTGGCACGGCCCCGTGATCGGGTGTCGGACCCCATCACCGGACGTCTCCAAGATGTTACTCACCTGGCCCCTAGTGTCTGACAGGTGGACCTGGGTCACCATCTACGGGGGAGGTTAGTGTCTAGGCGCCATGCCCAAGGGGTTGCCTTAGGTCATTTACTGTGTCAACCGATAAGTTGGTTGCTTCCTTTCCTTGGGAACCGCCGGACGTTCCCAGGAGGTTATCCTACCAGCCCCTAGTTCCTGACGGGTGGACCTGGATCCTACCCACCGTTGGGGGAGGTGAATAACCCGCGGCGTGCAGAGGTGGAAACCCAATCACCACGCCTGTTTCCCTGCCAGAGGTCATGACTATGTATAAAAGGAGGCCTTCCTATGTAGGATGGCACACCCTCACCATGTGGCCTTTGTTCTCCTCTTGCGCACTGGAAGTTCCTGCATCCCGGCGTATTCACCCACCAGATACTTTCATACTAGTAGCCCTCTTCGTCCACTTTTGCGAGATGTTCATGTGTGTGCGGCCTTCGGTGAGGCTCTCTAGTGCTTCCCTCCCCTTGACGGCCTCGGATAGAAGCATATGCCAACCTGACGGTGCGCCACTGGTATGGAATGTCATCTGGGATAGCGTCCTCAACTCGCAGTTAGTCCCTATGCCAGTGTCGTGTGGGGCATGTCCTCTAGGCGCCTCGCCGATAGAGGACTTCCTGCCAGTACCGGAGGAAGGTTAAGTCCAGATTGATCAAGCCTTCCTCCAAGTACTGTTGTGGACAACAAAATCTGACATAGATGGCGTTTTGCCCCACATGACACTGGATGTCACTCTTGCCTCGGTCAAGCATGCGTTGCTGCCGTTCTCGGTCTTATAGCAGGTGACCGTCTCACTACGTAGAGATTGGCTTGGGGAACGACCAGGAAGGCCATGGAGCAGGAGATTCTCGACTTGTAGCTGCTGAGTTCCTTAGTTGTCTTGTATCCCCTTTTGTACGCTAGAACTCTGTTATTAATGAAAGCATCTTTGTTTCAAGTCTTTCATTGTCCTATGTCGTAGATTTAGACTATGGACCCTTGGCAGCGCAAGGGTCCGGGATGACTTAGCCAACGTGGGTAGCTCCTTTGCCGATGTCTCGAGCTTGTTCCTCTGGGTCCTTAGCAGCGTAAGGGCCCAGGGCACTACGGCAGTGTGACTACCACTACTTCTAGATCCTCGGCAGCGCAAGGATTTGAAGGAAGTTCAACCCTTGTCCCAAGCCCTTTCCAAGGAGACACATGGCAGCTACGGACTTCTCCTCGGAGGGGAGTCTCTGACCGGAGCTCGGGACATGTGTCTGCACCGGAGCTGTCCTTCGTGGGGGGGGGGGGCTCGGAGCCAAGGAAGACGTGGTAGTTCTAGACTCCACTCAGCGGGGAGACCCGGATCAAAGCCCGGGACACATGTCAGCACCGTAGTTGTTCTCAGATGGGAGGCAGCTCGGAGTTTGAGGACACGTGATAGTTCTGGACTTTGCCCAGCAGGGAGGCTTAGGACCGGAGCCTAGGGCACGCACCGGTTCCGAAGCTCAAGCGCACGTGATAGCCCCAGGACTAACCTCTTGGCCTAGGGCACGTGGCTTGCCCATTTGTCATTGATATGTTTGAGGAAGCACAAACTGTAAAGGGGATATGCCCACGGCACGTGTGTGCTCCGAGGTTACCCTCAGCCGGGTGGAGACTCCGAGCCAGATGACGTGTGGCAGCTCCGAGTTCCACCTCAGCAGGGAGGCTTCAGACCGGAGCCCAGGGCACGTGTCTTCTCTAGAGCTATCCTCAACGGGGAGGCGGCTCGTAGCCGTGGGACACGTGGCAGCTCCGGACCTCACCACAGCGGGGAGGTTCGGACCAAAGCCCAGAGCATGTGTCAGCACCGGAGCTCTCCTCAGCAGGGAGGCGGCTCGGACCAGAGCCCAAGGCACGTGTCGGCTCTGGAGCTCAAGCACACGTGGTAGCCTCAGGGCTGATCTTAGGGCCAAGGGTATGTGGCTTTGCCCATTTACACTTGATGTGCTTGAGGAAGCACAAACTTTAATGCGGGAATGCACAGGACAAGGCAGAATTGTCTCACTTTAGGCTCTTCTTCATAGGAGGAAATAGGTCATGTTAGAAGGCAGCGACCCATCCGAGATGTTGAGAGTGACAGGACTCCTCCAAGACTTAGCTGTTCTAAGCGCTGTTCCTGGACACTATGACACCCTTTTTTGAGAAAACAGGACCCTACCACTGTGCTAAACATAAAACTTACGGAGGTGTTCTATGTTCCAAGGATTGGGTAGAGGTACCCCATCCTCTGTGTGATAGGAGGATGAGTCCCAATCTTCTGAGAGGTAGTGTAAACTTGATTGGGTGGAGATCTCGACGTTGATGATCCAAGGCTCACCACTGCTCCGTTGGTTATCACCTGTGTCACATGAATGACCTCGCCACGAAGGCCTATCCCTGCAAGCGCAATCAAGAACACAAGCAAGAACAGAGAAGTTGCAATCAAAACTGAATTGATCACGAATTTGGGGTCTCACAACCGATGATCGGTGACACTGTTCAATGACAGATTGTAACTAAGCAAAACCCGACTCTAATGTGGTGACGGCTGCTGTATAAAAAGGAGCTTAGGGGTGTGCAAGACCCCTGGACGTAACCCTAATGGGCTTCCACACGATACACGGGCCAGCAGCCCAAAAGGCGGTGGCGCAACACCAGACAGATTCTGGACGCCCACTTGTTTCGCGGATTCCCGTCAACTTAGAAGGAATTTTGAGGTGGGGCTGGTTCCATTGGAAGCTTTATGAAATCACGGTTCCAACCATATATAGGACGTCCAAATCAGACTCCGTATGTGTCCGGGACGTCAGTTTTGGTGAAGGCAGCTCCTGGAACCCGAGGTGGAGTCGAAGTCGAGTTGTACTTGGGCTACTTCTTGGTGTGCACGTCCTATCTCCTCCTGCTTGACTCCTTGGACTCCTCCCAGTCCTTGCTGGTCCTCTCCATTGTTCCTAATCAATAAAACATGCATGGAAACAAGCGTAAGTTCTGAAAAACAATTGACAAGGTTAGAACGTACCTGGAGATCCAATTATCGTGCACGTGCTCTAGTGATCGGTCCTTGCATTGTATCCAAAGGAGAGATGTCCTCATCACTGTGGCTAGGCGCACGCACCCGGGACGGCATACTTGTGTTACTCGGAAGGGGCCTTCCCAGCTGGGGGAGAGTTTGTTCCAACCTTCACGAGAAAGTATCCGCCGCAGTACCAGGTCACCCACCTCGTCTGTCTACTCCGCACGAACCGCTGCTGATAATGATGGAGCATTTTGACAGTATCGGGCATTTCTGACAGATTCTTGCCACCTTTGCTCATTGACAAGGTCGATATCTTCATGTCGGAGCTGGTCCCACGTGGCTTCGTCGTACGCTCGGACACGGGATGAGCCCATGGTGATTTCCGGGAGGAGGACGGCCTCAGTCCCATACACTTAGAAGAAGGGTGTTTCCCCTGTCGAGCGATTGAGGGACTTCCAGCTAGCCCACAGTGTGCACGGAAGCTCTTCAACCCATTGCTTTTTCAAGCTGTTGTAGGTGCGCGTCTTGAGTCCCCTGAGAATCTGGGCGTTGGATATTTCGGCTTGACCATTACTCTTTGGGTGAGCAACGAAAGCATAGAAAGCTTGGATGCCGAGGTCTTCACAGCAGTCTTGGAATACTGCACTGGTGAACTGGGTCCCGTTGTCGGTGATGATTATGTGTGGGACCCCGAACTGGCAGACGATTGACTTGATGAACTTGACTGCTGACTGCTTGTTGATGGTTACTACGGGGGTAGCTTCCGACCACTTGGTGAACTTGTCTACGGAAGCGTAGAGGTACCGGTACCCTCCGACTGATCTAGAGAATGGTCCCAGGATGTCCAACCCCCACACAGAAAAGGGCCATGAGGGCGGGATCATCTGCAGCATCTGCGCTGGTGTGTGGATCTGCTTAGCGTGGAGCTGGCACGCCTTGCATCTCCTAACCAGGTCGACGGCATCCTGGAGAGCTGTCGGTCAGTAAAAGCCATGCTGGAAGGCTTCACCGACCAGCGTGCGAGAACTTGCATGGTTCCTACACTCGCCTCCATGGATCTCTACGAGCAGGTCGCAGCTCTCCTCCCCGGTTATGCACCGCAATAGGACGCCATTAGTGCCACGCCGGAAGAGATCCCCTTCTACCAGCTGTATCTCTTAGCCAACCGAGCGATTCATTCAGCGGATACACGTTCATTGGGAAGGAAATTGTCTTTCATGTAGTCTCGGATCTCCGTGATCCATGCATCGGGACCTACTTGATCATTTGGATCTTGAGTGTCATGTCGCACGGAGCCCCTGGTGACACTTACGATCCTTGGCGGGCGCCATGGTAACATGGTCGCCAGGACCGCTAGCTTCGAGGTGCTGGTCCCGCCCCCTCACCTGATTTGGCCAGCCAGGCGGTAGGTCACAGCAACTTCCTTTCAAAGACCTCCTCATGCACCGGAGCCCAAGTGGAAGTCTTCGTTGACAGGTCGTCGGCTATTGTGTTATTGGCACGAGGAACATGGCAGAAGTCCAAGGATAAGAAGTCCTTCTCCAACTTCTGTACTTGGAGGAGATAAGCTGCAAGCTGTGGGTCATTGCAACTATACTCTCCCTTGCTTGCTTGATGATCAGCTGAGAACCACCCTTGACCAACAACTTCTAGACGCCGAGGGATAGCGCGAATTTCAACCTGAAGATGAGAGCCTCATTCTCCGCCATTTTGTTGGTCGCCTTGAAGTCAAGTCGCACCATATACTTGAACTGCTCTCCGGTTGTTGTAATGAGAAGAACCCCCGCTACGGCACCCTGCTTCCGCGAGGAACTGTCAAGTAGAGAGTCTAGTAGGGCCCAATGAAGACCGGAGCCCTGGGCTCTAGTTCACCAATGTCCTGGCCCCCTGGCTGGCATTGTGGTGGAGTCCACTCTGCCACAAAGTCAGCTAACGTCTGGATTTTCATCGCATGGCGACGCGCGATCTGACCAGTTCATTCAGGAAACCGCGGTAAGAAGTCCAGCTCAAACTCCGCCAACTCTGCAGCCCATTTAGTTATGTTTCTAGTGGTGTTGGGGCTGTGGAGGACGGTTCTCAGTGGGTACAAGGTAAGAACCAAGATCTTGTGATCCTGGAAGTAATGGCGTGACCTCTTGATGCAACGAGGACTGCATAGATCAGTTTGTGCACCTTCAGATATCTTGTCTTGGCGTCGTGGAGGACCTCGTTGATGAAGTAGACAAGACGCTGGATGGTTCAAACCCTCCCGGAGGGGTCCGAAGCATCGTCTAGTAGAGGTCTGGGACTCGGGGGCCTCCGGCCCTCGGGTCCAGGACTGCACTCTGGGAGCTCAGACCTAGGTGCACGCCTGTTGCTGTGTCAAGATGGCTGGCACCCGTCTAGTTCTTGGATTGGTCAAGAACTCGGGGGCCCCTGGCCCCCTAGTTTGAGACTGCATTCTGGGAGCTTGGACCCAGACGCACGCCGGTTGCCAGATCTAGATGGCTGAGACCCGACTAGTTCTTCTTGGGGAGGTCCGGGACCCGAGACCCCCAGGTCCGGGACCGCATTCCGGGAGCTTGGACCCGGATATGCATTGATCATCAGGCCCACCTGTTTGCGTCCTGATTACTTCCCCTTCCTAGGGATTTTCTGCGGAGTCTGGGCCCTGGGGCTTCAGACCGACGATGGCAGGAGCCTTTTCCAGGACTTGAGATTGATGGAGTTCCGACTGCTCTGCGACCAAAACCATTCTTCTTGATTTCTTCACGAATGAAGTCTTATCGCTCGATGGATTTCTTTCGAGGCTTCTGTTGGACCAGCCTAGCATCTGGTTGGATCTTCAGTTGGTGCTCAATCACCTCCCTGGGGATGCCGGGCATTTCCGACGGTTGCCAGGCAAACATGTCGATATTAGCCCGGAGGAAGGTGACGAGCGCATCTTTTTATTTGCCTCCCTGGCCCCCGACGTTTCGGGTGGTTTGGGCGAAATCAGGACCGACTTGGATGACCTTGACCAGTACGTCCTTGCTGTCCGAGGGCTGCACATGCGGTGCATATGTCGCCCCTCAGTGACGGATGCTTGGAGGCGGCCGGCTAGCTTCAGCATGACCGAAGGCGGCCTCCTGTGCTGCTGCCAGCGCTTGGAGCTTTTTAAGCGCTGAGACTGCCGTGGTGCTTATATTGAGGACGCCACACGGAGTTGGTATCTTCATGACCAAATAGCCGTAGTGGACTACCACCATGAATTGGTACAAAGCTGGTCAGCCGATTATGGCATTGAAGGGGAGGTTGACCTCCGCAACATCGAAGACGATGCTCTCCATACGGTAGTTCTCAGGCATCCTGAATGTCACCGGGAGGGAGATACTACCGCACGGGAAGATGGGATCCTGACCTACCGCCGAGAATGGTCTCGAGGGGGTGCTGGGACATATGGATCATCTCGCTTCTTGAAAGCTGCGAGACTGATAACGCTGAGGGCCGCCCCGCCCTCGATTACCACGTGGTAGAGCTTCACATTGGAGATGGTCGGGGCGACGAGGAGAGGAAGCTGCCTGTCACCTGCCATGTTCTTGGGGGCAGTCAGAGGAGTCGATACTTATCGTCGTCTCCATCCATCTGTGATGTGGCGCCGGCCCTGGGACTGGAGTGGCGGCCACCACTACTCGATGGAGGGTCTTGACGGACTGTCTGGATGAGGCATTGGAAGAACCCCCGTACATCACATAGAGTGTGCCGGCCACTTGGCTGCCGGCTTGGCCATACCTGCCCGCTCTGGAGCGGGAGGTGGCCTCATCGTCTCCCGCCTGGAGACGATGGTGAGTTGGGTGAGAAGGCTCGCCATGGGAAGTGTTGTTCACCATGGTCGCGAGGAGAGAGAGTAAAACCCCCTACCCGGCGTGCCAAATGTCGGAGTGTGAGCTGCGACACTCCTCCCGGCCTGCTCGGAAGCAGCCTTCGAGATTCTTTTTTCTCGGAGGGGGCTTGGCACCATTCATGACCTGGGCTCGAGGGAGCTAATGAACACAGGGATTTACGTGGTTTGTGCCGCCAGAGTGTAATACCCTATGTCCCCGGGTGTGCTTGTTCTATTGCTTGAGCATGGGTTCTTGTGTGTTGTGTGATGTTGAGAGCGGGGAATCGGAACCCTTTGCATGGTGGTCACCCCGGTCCTTTTATAGTTCAAGGTTGGGGTGGTTACAATGACACTTGGGGGTCGACAGGTGGCCCCAAAGCTTTGAGAGTCCTATACCCGATCTAGGGCTTTGTCCTCTGAGAAGAGTGGCCGGCGGGGGAGCTAAATCCCTCCGTCCGGCGCGCCGATCATCCCTGACCGCAAGTCAGGTGATGATGAAGATGCCGTCTTGTCGCCGCGTCTCTTCGCCCTACTTGGGTGGCTTAGTGCCGTTGGGCGGCACTGTACTGCTGTCACGCCCTGCAGTCCCGTCTTGTCACCGTAATGGAGAACGGGCAAGGGACAGAGGCATGCGTAGTTCTAACTGGTCCATTGGCACTTGTTCTTCCGGCACTCAGGCACTTCTTGAGCTGAGATACGTGAAATACGTCGTGCTCGTTGGAGAGGTGTGTCAGCAGCTCTAGTTGATATGCTACCTCTCCACGCTTGCCCAAAATCTTAAATGGTCCAATGTAGCGAGGTGCTAACTTGCCTTTGACGTTGAACCGTCATTGGCCTCGGATAGGCGACATCTTGAGATACACAAAGTCTACGACCTCGATGGTTAGACTCCTTTGCCTATTGTCCACATAGCTTTTTGTCGTGACTGGGCGGCCTTCAGGTTTTCATGTATTGTTTGGACTTACTTCTTGGCGTCCTGCAGCACTTCTGGTCCAAACACTTTGTTCTCCCCTCTCATTCCAGAACAAGGGTCTTCTACACCGTCTACCGTATAGTGCCTCGAAAGGTGACATTTTCAAGCTGGCTTGGTAACTATTGTTGTATGAAAACTCAGCATACGGCAAGCTCTTGTCCCAACTATGGCCATGTTTCAAGGCGCAAGCTCTCAGCATGTCCTCCAATATATGATTCGTTTGCTCAGTTTGTCTTTCGGTTTATGGGTGATACGCGGAGCTGAAATTCAACCGTGTACACATAGCTTTATGCAGCTTTTCCCAGAAACTAGAGGTAAATTGAGAACCTCGATCTGAAACTATCCTCTTTGGAACTCCATGAATACATACTATTTGCTCCATATACAGCTCGGCTAATTGCGCCACAGTATACTTGGTCCTAACATGAATAAAGTGGGCTGATTCCATCAACCGGTCCATGATAACCCATATAGAGTCGTAGTCGGACTGAGTACATGGCAATCCAACTATGAAATCCATACTGATTTCTTCCCACTTCCACTCGGGTACATTCAATGGCTGCAATAATCCAGCGGGTCTTTGATGTTCGGCCTTCACTCGTTGGCACGTGTCGCATAGGGCAACATATTCAGCGATGTCCCTTTTCATGCCATCCACCAATAGCGTGTTTTCTGGTCCTTATACATCTTCGTACAGCCGGGATGTATGGAATAAGGCGATTCATGTGCCTCCTTTAGTATCGCGCAGCGGATGTGTTTCACGTTAGGCACACAAATCCTTTTTCTAACCAAAGTGTGCCATTCTCGTCTTCCTTGAAATCCTTCTCTATTCCTTGCCGGATTCTTTCCTTGATTTCCTTTATCTCCTCATCTGTTGCTTGACCATATCGTATCTCTTGTTCCAGTGTTGAGTTTAGTTCTATCACCTCCATCTCGTTTAAGAACCTGAGATGTAACCGTTCAAACTCTTTCGTAGCTCAGGTGGCAGCTCCCGAACCGTGAGTTGGTGACATGCTCCCTTTCGGCACAACACATCCTCTACTACATTAGCCTTCTCGTGGTGATAGTTGATTCCTACATCATAATCCTTGATGAGCTCTAACCATCGTCATTGCCTCAAATTCAGATCCGTTTGCATGAAGATATACTTGAGGCTTTTGTGATCCGTATAAATTTTGCATCGGTGACCGAATATGTAGTGCCTCCAAATCATCAAGGCATGTACCACTGCTGCGAGTTCATGATCATGCGTAGGGTAATTCAGCACATGTTTCTTTAGTTGCCTCGATGCATAGGCTACCACTTGGCCTTCCTGCATAAGGACACATCCAAGTCTTTGTCTTGAGGCGTCACAATATATATCAAAGATCTTGGTCACGTCCGACAATACCAATACCGGTGCTGTTGTCAATCTCTTCTTTATCTCCTCAAAGCTGTCTTGATAGGCTTGTGTCCACTTAAATGCTTCCCCTTTAATTAGAAATTCAGTCATAGGCTTTGCTATTTTGGAGAAATCCTTGATGAACTGGTGGTAATATCCAGCCATCCCATGGAAACTCCAAATATCCTTCACATTCTGTGGTGAGTTCTGTGGGGACTGCCCCGTGGTTCTCCCACTCTGGGATCGCAGAGGGTGGAGCCGTGCGATGCGGCACCCAACAGCAAACAAGAAAAGATTAATAACAACATACAAACTTTTATTTTACATAAAAAACAGAAGAAGTCTTTAACAAACTTAATTACACAGCGGAAGTATTATTCATAACTATCCTCTCATCCTAACTAAGCAAAAGTGCAGCTGTCCAGCCCGGTGACGCTAGACACTAGCAACACTCACACGACGATCACGGCAGCGTGCAGGGCTCCAACTCGGCCGTGTACCCAGACGGGGGCATCGCCTCGTCCTCGGACCCTTCCTCATAACTACCACCTGCAACAGCTCAAATATTGTAACTGTGAGCACGATGGCTCAGCAAGGCTTAACCGACACTCCTAATCATGAAACTCTATATGCAGGGATTTGTAATATAGGAAAAGGACATTGTAATAAAGACATGCCTACATGTTAATCCTTACTTTCAGTTTTATAGCAGCAGTTTAATGTGCCTTATCCAGCCCTCACATCTGAAGTCCACAATAAAACAAGAAACGCTTTCCTCCGATGTGGTTATGCCCAAAGTGGAAAATAAACTTAATGAGCTCTACATCTACAGCATACATGGTATCAAGATAATATTAGCTCAATGCATCATATTCTGCTGCCTTCTTTCAGTCATTACAACATCACAGAGCAGTGAACAAGCGGTACTCAAATAACCGTGAGGGACGGTGATTGCAATCAATAGACACCAGGATAACACGTCACATACACCCACTTTCAGAAGTGTGGTGCTTCACACCTTCCTACTCTGTTGTATATAGCAACATTTCGAAGGAAACCCAAATGCGAACCGGTCCATCTGTAATGGGCAGGAGGTCCCCGCATGGAGCTTGTCTATGCCCACAGGCAGATTTACACCTTGCTACTCTCAACCCACTCTTATAAACCGATTGGGTAAGCCTTGTCACCCAGGTTGGGTATGCCAGTATGCATACGGTACTGTTCAAACTTGTCCAGCAGGGCCGCACACGGCTCAGTCCTCAATCGACACCAACAGGTCTACGCATGTGAGACCTCTGCTCACTGCATCCTATCCCTCCGGCTGGGTCTCAGTTTCACATTCTTAAGCCATTCTCTACTCTTTTCCATCCCATGTGATAAAATCTTATCTCATGAGTAGATCCCAACTACTCAACTTCTACCGAGATCCAAAGAACATTAGCATGGCATTCTCTACTCGTCGAATTGTAAACTACCCAACCCTCCATAGGATTTAAAAGTCATGCAAGTGAGGTTTCAATCACCTTAACTCTAATGCAAGAATTTCACCCTAGACATAAGTGATACAAATGAAAACTTTGCAAAAGGTGATTAAATGCAAACTGGGGCTTGCCTGGTTGCAAATTATATGGAAAGTTAGGTTCTGGTGGGAGGACTTCCAATGGCTCTGGGGTGTCCTCAACTTCGGTCACTATATGAAATGCAACAAAATATATGTATAAGTGCTAATGATTTATAAGAATTAAACTTCTATTCATAGCTACTGCTATTTAAATTCTTTAATTGGCCTTGGGATTTTTCCATGCACACTAGACTCTATAAGGATGTTCTGGACAAAATTTGGAGAAGTTTCATGAAAGCTTGTGGTCTCCAAAATTCCCACAAGTACAAGGATCCTCTGAATTTTGATCCCAAATCTGAAGTTTTGACATGGCTAACAGTGGAAGATCCAACTATAGAAGGTCTTCCTGGTTCTAACAAAATTTGTTTCATAATTTTTCGAGCTACCTATAGGGATAAATGGAATTTTGAAGTTGGACAAAATTGCTGAAAAGTTTCTGTTTAGAATTGGAATTTTCAAATGAAGGCTGAACTTTGGAGTAGAATTTAGCCTAGCGAATTTGCTCCAATGAAGCTCAACTTTTTACAGGAGATTACTAATATTATGAAGATGCTTCGGGCCAAATTTTAGGAAATTCCGTAACAGGGATCTTCCGGAATTAATTCCCAAAGAATTAAATTTGATGAATTTTGGAGAAAATTACAGAGATCTTCAGATCAAATTCTCTGCATTTCTGTAAAGTACTTACTTAGAGGAATCCAAAAAAAATTTGTTTCAAAAAGTTTGGACATTCCTACTGAAAGTAATGGGGTTCCAAAGTTTGACCTAAATCTGAAATTCGGGAAAAGTTCAAACTCTGTTTGTGGGCCCCACTATTTAAATCGGCCCACTGAGCATGCGGCCACAAAGCAGCCCACGGGGTTTCACCCGCGCTGCCACACCAGATCACAGCCGCAAGCAGATACCCACGTGGAGACAGAGGCTGACCGGCAGGACCCGGCCCCCTTCGTCTTCCTCGCGCTGCCCACGCTCCCCGCGGCGGAGCACGCCGGCGAGGTCCGCCGGAACTGGGCTGCTGTCCACCACCGGAGCTGAAACTGTCTGCCTAGCCCTAACTCGACTTGCTGAACCCTTCTAGGAGGTCAGCGACCGCTGGTGATGGCCAGAAGCACGCGTGCGACGACAGCAGTGGCGGCTAGGGTTTCGGCGATGGTGTTCTCCTGCTATAGTGCACCAACTCGACCAGGGTTTGCTCGGAGAGCATCAGTGGAACATGGGAGACATGAAATGAAGAAGTTTGGAAGCTCAAACAGACGGCAAACCCACTCTCGACGGTGAGCCAAGGGGTCTTGCGGTGGCGGCAAGGAAAACGGCGATAACTCAGCTGATTTTCAATGGTTTTTGTTGCTTCTTCTACGAGGAGGGGCGCTAGGGTGTGTAGAAGCTGCTTGCAAATGAGTTTGATCGTTGGTTGTCTCTTTAATCTGAATTTTGGATTCGACCGAGCTCTCGGTGGATGAACTAGGGTTCGGTATTTTTGGAAATTCTAGCCACCCACTTTATCATTTGCAAAGAAGCTTTTGGCTACATGATCTACGGACGCCAACGCACCTTTCTTGTGTAGAGAAGTGGAGGTGAGACCGGCCGTGGCATGCTGTCCACGGTGAACCGATCGTAGTTCTGCCGGGGCACCTCGGAATGACGGCGCCAAATCTTAATTTCCATGTAGCAGGAGCTAGGAACCTTGGGTTTGAGAACGGTGGATGCTAGAGCATGCCATCGCGCTTCCTTTTGCTGCTTGGAGCTCGATCACCCGAGCTCGGGCGGCTATGTGCGAGGGAAAAACCGAGAGCGGCGCCAGCGACAGTTCTTTGCGGGAGAGCACTGAGAGAGCTACGATCGAGCGAGATAAGCGAAAAAAAACTTTGTTTTTGTGGCTGTGGCATGTTGAAATGAACAAGCGACCGAGGAAACAGAAGGTGGTGACACGACCCCACGGTCTTATCGAGCCAGCATCACGCTGAGGGGTGCTGCGTTGCACAGCACCGGATAACACACATCAAAGGTACAGAGCGGAAGCAAAGTTTTATTACATAAAAATGTTTATGAACATTTGTACAACAAAATATGTTCAGTATACACTCACGGGCGTAGACTACGCATCGAGTTCACGTTCAGCCCGTGAACGTGTCCCCGCTAGCACGCACACACACTAACACGGCGGCATGCACGACTCCCACTCGACGGGTTTCCCTCCTGGGGTTCCGTCTCCTCCTCGGGAGTCCCTTCCTAATAAAACCCTGCAAAAGCTTCAAACACAAGCAGTGAGCACGATGGCTCAGCAAGACTGATCCGTCTCTCCTAAACATGAAACTTCTACATGGAAGGTTATAGGTTACATGAGGTAAAGTAAGTTGCAAGGACTCGCATAATTAGTGGAACCTTACTTTCAAGTTTTAGCAACAGGTTGTGGAGACTTTACGCTACGGCACATGAGAGAGCCGCAATCAAACAAGAAACGCATTTCTCTCATGTACTTTGCCCAAAGTTAAAAATAACTCTAGATAGCTCTAGGCTACAGCAAATCATTAACAATCAAAGTCCATCTTTCAATCAGCAACATTTTAACATGTATCTAGCCTGTTCTTTCTACGTCACGGTACAGTGAACAAGTGGTACTCACTGACCGCGAGGGATGGCGATTATAATTGATTTACACCTGCAGGGTTACCCGAATAACCCGTCACGTACGCCCGTACTCGATATTGCCTACAGCAACCATCACGGACGTCGTACGCAACCACCATTCAGCCATTAGCCAAATATTGAACCGGTCCTATCGTCCCGAGCAAGAGGTCTCTGCACGCACATCTCAGTGCCGCCAGCCGATTTACACCTCAAGGTCTCAACCTACCCTCTGAACGACAGGCAATCCCTCAATACCCAGCTACCCGAGTTACATCGGTTTCCCGGTTCCCATATAGCCGGTAGGTCTTTGGTACTGTTCTAGCTTGTTTAACAGGCCCGCACACGGCTCAATCCTCAACCGACACAATCGGAGCTATAGCACCTAGGCCCCAATGTCCTGTTGCTCTCACTCTCCGCTTGGTCTCATTTTTCTTGCCATGTGTTTCATTTGCTATCTCTACCCGAGTCGAGTGCCTCTAGCCTATCCTCGCGAGTAGTTCCATCTACTCGACTTGTACTGAATCCTACACTATCTTAGCATTGAAGTATCTACACGGGATTTTCAATCCTAATCCCAACCCATTGTTTTCTTGGCTATGCATTTGGGTTTTCAAACAAGACTCTAATGCAAGCAGTAATGGTACTCAAAGTAAGTTCTCAAAACAGTAAAAATTTGTAAAAGGGTTAATGCAAACCGGAGCTTACCTTGCTGCTCTTGGTCGTAGGATAGCTGCTCTTCCGGAGTGACGAAGTCTAAGACTTCGGGTTCCTCCTCAACCTTAGCGACTACATGAGGCAATAAGTATATGTATCAATTTAAATGCATTTGAATGAATTTAACTTGTAAAGACTATAACTCTTAATAGACAGACCCAATGACTATGAAATTTGTACTGTGGTTTGGTCACAACCTAAACAGAGACTTGGCCAAGTTTTATTTGCAGCAAAGCTCATTTGAGCTCTCCACAAATAATTCTGTACTTGACCTTAATTGGAGCTCTTAGGGTGTTCTAAGGATTTTCATGGAGCAAGCCATGACTTTCTGAAAACTAGATTTTCAGAGGGTTCTAGTGAATTTGGTTCCTCTTAATTTGAAGGTTCCTATCTAAAGATATGAGCTAAACAATTTCACGGAAATTCTGAAAAATGTTTCTGGACGTTTTCCATTTTCTCTGGAACAGTTTCATTAATCACCCCATTAGGTGGATCAAATGAGCTCAAATGGATCTGAAATTTTTATGGTAGCTCAGGGATTGTTTGGTGAACATCCCAGCAAAATTTCAGAATTTTCCTAGAAAGGGTTCTCCAGTTAAAATTCTAAACAGTTTAAAATTTGAAGAATTAATTCTGGAGAAATAAGGAGTTTCATGTAGTGAAACTTGATTTTCTGTAAAGTACTCAGAGAGAGGAATCCAAAAAAATTTGGTTCACTTTATTTGGAGTTTCCTAGCGAAAGTTATGTGGATTTGAAGTTTGAACAAAATCTGAAAATCTGGAAAAGTTCAAACCGCTGCGCGTGGGACCGGGCTACGTGTCAACTCCTCATCGTTCGACACACGCGGCTACTGAATCCTTTGCGTGCAGCCGCACCCGATCCGGTGCCACAGAAGATCCCAGTTTTAAATTTGCACCGCTGACAGCCGGGACCCACCGGCTTCTTCTTCGTCCGGCTGTTTTTCGCGCGCCCGCGCGCTCAGCTCGCTTGAGCTGACTGCCAATCGCCGGTTCGCCGGTTCCGGCCACCGATCGAGCTAAGGTTCGACACCAGGGGGTTTGCAACGTCAAGGAACACGGTGGTGGGGTTATCTAGGGCTGCCGGTGACCGAAAGATGGCCGGCGATGTGTGGCGGCTTCGGTTGAGCTTCAGCAGTGTCGGCCGGGGTTCTCAGCCCATCAAAAGCTCGACCGACTAGCTCTACAGCACCAGGGCACGACCAGGAAGCTCGACACAACCTCAAACTAGTTCGGGAGTGGCCGCAAATACGGTCTGACCGTGCGACCGAATGAGTCCGCGAAGAACACCCTCAGAAAAGCTCGGATTACATCGCCCCAATGGGTTTTCATGCAACGGATGCTAAAGGGGTTTGATCGCCCACTAGTCTAGCTGCTATATGCAAGATTTGAGGACCTATGGAGAATCAGAGAGGGAGAATTTGAAGAAACCGTACCGGCCGCTCGGGTAGAACTCGCCGGAGTGAAAACTTGAAATTCGCCGCCGATGCTTCACGACGTGGCTTGTGATTTGGTTGAGAGCGGCACCAACACAGCGCCCTCCCGTGGCCTTGATTGCTTGACTGTGAAACCCCCAGTGGAGGGCTGTCCACGAGCACCCGATCGTCGGCCGACGCTAGGTCGCCGCTGTGGCGGTCGTTCTCGGGCGAGGAAGGCCGAAACTCACTCGTTTCTGGGTCGGGGAGGTGTGTGCGGAGCTCAGGGTGTGGTTTAGCAGCTCGGGGAGGAGAGGGCGCGAGTGTTTTGCCGTTCTTCCGATCTGGCCGAGCAGCGGAGGGAAGAGAGCTTGGCTCAGTGTTCACGCGAGGAGAAGATAACAACTGAGGCTTCGCTCGGCTGAGGGGACGTGATCACGCTAAGGCACGAGGGGCACCACCTCGGGGAGCCAGCGCGTTGGGGCAATGAGCAGGTGGTGGCATGGTGGCTCCTCGGTGGCGCACACGGGGAAAAACACTCGGTGGAGTTGAAAACCAGGGACAAAGTCATTTGCTTCATGTGCAAGTTTTGATTTTTTCCCTCAATGACATGTGGGTCTCACTCCCTTTTAACCTCTGAAATTAACTTCCTCTCACTGCTACAAACAGTAATCCCCTTAATATCCTTGGTCATTTGAATTATCTACCATATGCCCATTTTGAATTGGTAGAATTCAAATCGTGAAGTGTTTGACTAAATTTCAGCACGTATGCAGTTTGAAATTCAAATAAAGTTTCAAATTGCTAAACTTAACTCATGTCAAGATCAACTCCAAATGGAGTGAAAATTGGTGTGTGAGTTCACAAAAATGTGCTTAGTAAGAATATGCCTCCCACTTTTGAATTCATGGGATGAAAATAGTTTAAATTCGAATTTGAGTTCAAACCACCTCTTTCTAACTATACCCAGAAGACCTCAAAAAGGTTTTGGATTTGGGTGAAATTTGGTATGGACATTCCTAGCAAGGTGTAGGACTTTTTCATATGTCCAGCCCCTATATGATGCATGTGGAAAATACCACTTTTGCATTTTGTGAGTTTATTCTCTAATGATCATGTTGATGGTGGTTACTTGCTCTTCAAATGTATTCATCAAGTTTCTCCAAATGAAGTGTGTGTATGGTGATGAACACTTTGAATATGTTCCAAAAACATAGGCCTTTACATCCTTCCCCCCTTAAAAGAATCTCGTCCCGAGATTATAAGGTGAACATGAGAGAGAGGACGGTGGAAAATTACCGTATATGCGACGTGAAAAAGTCGAGGTAGTTAGCGTGAAGAAATCCTTCGCTCTCCCAGGTCGCTTAGTCCACGGAGTGATTACTCAATAGAACTTTGTAGAACCACAACGTACGGTTGCGTGTGGTTTGGGCCTTTTCATCAATAATTTTAACCGGTTCCTCCCGATACGTGAGATCCGGTTTCAGTTCTTCTATGTCCTCCAGCTGAATGGTAGTTGATAGCTTAAGACACTTCCTCAGCTGGGAAATGTGAAAGACGTCGTGCACACCGGAAAGTGCTTATGGTAATTTCAGCCGGTATGCTACTGATCCACATCTTTCGGTAATCTGAAATGGACTGATGAATCGGGGTGCCAACTTTCCTCTTACCCCAAATCTGTTTACACCCTTCATTGGAGACACACGTAGATATACGTGATCCCCGACTTCAAATTGTAGTGGGCGCCTTCTACGGTCCGCATATTGTTTCTGTCGGGATTGGGCGGCTTTTAAGTTTGCTTGAATCAGCCGAACCTTTTCTTCCGCGTTATTGACCAGATCAATCGCGAAGGTAACCCTTTCGCCAGACTCACACCAATTCAGTGGTGTGCGGCATTTTCTCCCGTATAGCGTCTCGTAAGGCGCCATCTTCATGCTGGCTTGGTACCCATTGTTGTACGAGAACTCGGCCAATGGCAAGTGATCATGCCAATTTTGGCGTGGTTGATAGTGCAAGCTCGTAGCATATCATCTAGAATTTGGTTTACCCGGTCAGTTTGTCCATCCATTTGCGGGTGGTATGCTGAACTACGGATCAGCTTCGTCCCCAATGCAGCGTGTAGCTGCTCCCAAAAATGGGACCCAAATAAAGTGCCCCGATCTGATATGATGGTACGGGGTATGCCGTATAAGCATAGGATCCGTGAGATGTACAGTTCAGCATACTTCTTGGCGTTGTAGTTGGTGTTGACCGGGATGAAATGGGCAACTTCGGTGAGCCGGTCGACGATCACCCACACAGAATCATGTTTCTGAAAAGTGGTGGGTAAACCGACGATGAAGTCCATGCTCACATCCTCCCATTTCCAGACAGGAACGCCTAGTGGTTGCAGCAGTCCCGGTTTCCGCATATGATCTGCCTTCACCCTTCGACATGTATCACACTCAGACACGTACTTTGCGATCTCCCGCTTCATCCATGTCCACCAAAACTTGCTTCTGAGTTCTTGATACATTTATTGCTGCCGGGGTGAATAGAAAACTTTGACAAGTAAGCCTCATCAAAGATTTTCTTCCGTAACTCCGGGTTACGGGGTACGACAATCCGGTCCGTGAACCATAGGACGCCGTCTCCGTCTTTCCGGAAACATTTCAGCTCCTCACTATCTATACGTCTCCGCAAATGCGACATGCCCTTGTCATATTTCTGATAAGCCGCTATCTCTTCACGGATGGTGGGGATCAAAGCTAAATTGTAGAGAGCTCCATGTGGAATCACATGCAATGGTGGCTCGCTCTATTCCAACGGTGTGATGGTCAGGTTGTTGACGTGTGACTTGCGGCTCAGCGCATCCGCCACCACGTTTGATTTGCCAGGGTGATAATGGATCTCTACTTCGTAATCCTTTATCAACTCTAACCATCTTCGCTGCCTCATGTTCAGCTCCTTCTGAGTGAATATGTACTTGAGGCTTTTGTGGTCGGTATATAAATGTACAAGGTTACAGAGTAGGTAGTGGCTCCACATTTTAAGTGCGAGTACCATGGCAGCGAGCTCCAAGTCATGAGTTGAATAATTCTGCTCATGGTTTCTGAGCTGCCGTGATACATATGTGACCACCATTCGGTCTTGCATCAGCACACATCCGAGCCCAATGCCGGATGCATTGCAGTACACATCGAACGGTTTTGTTGTGTCTTGCTGTGCCAAAACCGGTGCTGATGTTAGGTGTTTGACTAAAGCCTTGAATGCTTCTTCACATGCTGGACTCCAAACATATTTGGTAGCCTTCTTCAGCAGCTCCGTCATAGGCTTGGCAATCTTCGAGAAGTTTGGAATGAACCTCCGATAATATCCCACGAGTCCGAGGAAACTCCGTACCTCATGAACAGTTCTCGGGGATTTCCAATTCAGCACTTGTGTGATCTTACTCGGGTCTACAGCGATACCCTCCGCTGAGATGATATGCCCGAGAAAAGGCACTTGCGATATCCAGAAGTCACACTTGCTGAATTTCGCATATAGTTTGTGATCCCGCAGCCGTTGCAAGACTAAACACAGATGCTTCTTATGCTCTTCCTCCGACTTGGAATATACCAATATGTCATCGATGAAGACCATGACAAACTTGTCCAGATCCGGCATGAATATCGAGTTCATCAAATAAATGAAGTGAGCTGGAGTGTTGGTGAGGCCGAAGGACATGACCAGGTACTCATAAAGTCCGTACCTCGTCGAGAAAGCCGTCTTCGGAATGTCCTCAGCCCGTATCTTAATCTGGTGGTACCCGGATCTTAAGTCCATCTTGGAAAAGATATTTGCTTCGACCAACTGATCAAACAACATGTCGATCCGTGGCAGCGGGTACTTATTCTTGATGGTTATGGCGTTTAATGGACGATAATCCACGCAAAGCCACAACGTCTCGTCTTTCTTCTTCACAAATAATGCCGAAAAGCCCCATGGCGAGGAGCTCGGCCTAATAAAACCCTTCTCTAGCAAGTCCGTTAGCTGAGTCTTCAGTTCAGCCAACTCCTTAGGCACCATCTTGTACGGCCTTCGGGATATTGGCATGGTTCCCGGTGCAAGTTCAATCTTGAACTCCACCTCTCTGTCGGGCGGCATCCCCGGTAAATCATCCGGGAACACGTCAGAAAACTCTCGGACCACTGGAATGTCTTCCAATCTGATGGTTGTGGATTGATACACACTTGGAAGTTTTATTTCCGGACTTTTCAGAAATAAGGAGTGAGATCCGTGCACTTCTCAGTTCACGTGCACGATTCGAAGGACGGTGTCTAAAACAGCGCTGTGGCGGCTTAACCACGACATCCCTAATATGACTTCGAACTTCTGTCCCTCTAAAATTATGAGAGACATAGGGTACAATCTACCGGCTAAGCATAATGGTGCTTTGGAAACCATTACGCTTGCTGAAATCTTCCCACCCGGTGAACAAATCAAATATGGACTATCGGTGGGTACTATTTGCAAGCTGTGTTTAGCAATGAAAGCTTGGCTTATAAAATTGTGTGCGGCGCCTGAATCAAACAATACTATGGCGGGATGCTGGTGGAGTTGGAACATACCCGCAAGGATTGGCTCACCCTCCGGCACGTCCTCTATGGCAAGTTGGTGGACAGTGCCAGGCCTAGGGTTTGCCCGCCTCACATTAGTAGGGTCCGGGGCTGATTCCTCCCTGGAAGTTGCGGTGCAACTCCGCCGCCTTGCCTCTCTGGACAACTGCTGGCGAAGTGTCCTGGACGGCCACACTTGTAGCATGTGGCTGCTGCTTGTCCGGTGCTTGGGAGACGAAATCCTGGCATGCCCTGCTGAGGTGCATACGCACGCGGCATCGCCCGCTGCTGCTGTTGTTGCTGCGGCGGTAGTGCTGGCAGTGCCGGCCGAAATGCCGGTGGAGAATAGGGCCGACCGCGGAATGGCATCGACCTCTGTGGTGGCTACCAGCGTGGACCCGATGGTGGGCGATTCACCATCCGATATTTCTGACAAGGACTACTTCCTTCTCCGCTGCTTTGCGGCGCGCTTCGCTTCCTCTCCGCCGCCGCTAACTCCTTGCAGGAGTCTTCCTGAACAATCGCAGCATCAATTATATCGTTGAGGCTGCCACGATTGAACATCGCCAGTTTGTCCTTCAGGAGCGGGTTAAGCCCCTGGTAGAAATGATCTCGCCGCTTCTCGTCAGTATCGGCGTGATATGAAGCGTAGAGTGCGAGATCGTTGAACGCCCTGGAGTATTCCAGCGCGTTCCGGCTCCCTTGCTGCAGGCGTAAGAATTCCTGCATCTTCCTCTTCATGAGACCCGACGGTATGTGATAGGCCCTGAATGCCGTCCTGAATTCCATCAGGTAATAACTTGGTCGGTGGGATGCGTAGCACAGTAGTTCGCCCACAACGCACTCGCGGATTCGTCGAGCTGTTGGACCGCGAACTGAGTATTGCGCTGCTCACTCACTTGGAGCAGCCTAAACTTCATTTCCATCGTGCGGAGCCAGTTGTCCGCATCGAGGGGTTCATCCGCCCTTGAGAATACCGGGGGATGAGTCGCCAGAAAATCAGAGTAGGAGCTCTGTTGGCGCTCCTCACGATCTTGACGCCTCTCTGGTCGAGACGTATTTGCAATGAGAGTTTGCAGCAACTCCCTGTGCTGCTGATGAGAACCCGCCATTGCTGCCACAATATCCGCCAAAGTAACCGTTGGAGGTGGCGGTTGTTGCTGTTGTTGTTGCTGCTGTTGCCGTCCCGAGGAGTCCTCGGGAGGCTGTTGGGAGGTCTCTCCCCCCGACTGGAACCCCCAATGTGCGGGTTGGCACGAGTACGAGTCATTCTGAAATTCAAAACAGCAGCAATCAGCACATGTCATACTTACAATTCCATAAGAACAGTAGGTATTGAAGTGACGCACGAATAATTTGGACAACATTCACATATATTGATAAAGCATAAACTTTATACAAGATACAGTAGTCTCGGGTTTCCGAGAAGTCGTGCTCATGTCGTCACTACCTATACATGCACTACTGCCTACACGACATGTCACCAGTTACAAAAGTTTGGGCTACATCACCCTTGCTGCCCTACTTGGCAACAGTAACCTCCTACTCGGAGTAGAACTCGACCTCCTGCGGGTCGTCCTCCTCCGGTACCTCTGCTACTGGCTCTGGGTCTACAACCTCCTCTTCTGGCTCGGTTTCTCCCATTGCCGGAAGACCCAAGACCACGGGTACGGCGCCTACCACCGGTATGCCTATTACCGGAGGTACGAGGTCCTGCAACGCGTGCACCTCGTCCATGGCTTGGTTGTAGTCCTCTTCCCAGCCTTGCCCCTCCTCAATAGCGTCGTCCCGCTCTTGAGTAAGGACCTCGTTCTGCTGGGTCAGAGCCTCCACCTGCTGTGACACGACCCCAATGGTCCTGTCGAGCCAGGATCACGCTGAGGGGTGCTGCGTTGCACAGCACCGTATAACACACGTCAAAGGTGCAAAGCGGAAGCGGAAGTTTTATTACATAAACAGGTTTATGAACATGTTTACATCAAAATAAGTTCAGTCTACACTCACGGGCGTAGACTAAGCATCAAGTGCACGTTCAGCCCTCGAACGTGTCCTTGCTAGCACACACGCACACTAACTCTGCGGCGTGCACGACTCCCACTCGACGGGGTTCCCCTCCTGGGGTTCCGTCTCCTCTTCGGGAGTCCCTTCCTCATAGAACCCTGCAAAAGCTTCAAACACAAGCAGTGAGCACGAAGGCTCAGCAAGTCTGACCCGTCTCACCTAAACATGGAACTTCTACATGAGGGTAATGGGTTGCATGAGGCAAAAATCATTTGCAAGGACTCGCCTAATTAGTAGAACCTTACTTTCAAGTTTTAGCAGCAGGTTGTGGAGAACTTTACGCTAAGGCACATGAGAGAGCCGCAATCAAACAAGAAACGCATTTCTCTCATGTACTTTGCCCAAAGTTGAAAAGAACTTTAGTTAGCGCTAAGCTACAGCATATCATTAACAATCAATGTCCAGCTTTCAATCAGCAACATTTTAACATTGTAACTAGCCTGTTCTTTCTACGTCACGGTACAGTGAACAAGTGGTACTCACTGACCGCGAGGGACGGCGATTATAATCGATTTACACCTGCAGGGTTACCCGAACAACCCGTCACGTACGCCCGTACTCGATGTTGCCTACAACAACCATCACGGACGCCGTACGCGACTACCTTTCACCCGTTAGCCAAATATTGAACCGGTCCCATCGTCCCGAGCAAGAGGTCCCTGCACGCGCATCTCTGTGCCGCCAGCTGATTTACACCTCGAGCTCTCAACCTACCCTCTGAACGACGGGCAATGCCTCAACACCCAGCTACCCGAGTTACATCAGTTTCCCGGTTCCCATATAGCCGGTAGGTCTTCGGTACTGTTCTAGCTTGTTCAACAGGCCCGCACACGGCTCGGTCCTCAATCGACACAAGCGGAGCTATCGCACACAGGCCCCAAAGTCCTGCTACCCTTACTCTCCGCTCGGTCTCATTTTCTTGCCATGTGTATCATGTGCTATCTCTACCCGAGCAATGTGCCTCTAGCCTATTCTCGCGAGTAGTTCCAACTACTCGACTTGTACCGAATCCTACTCTATCCTAGCAATGCAGTGGCTAACGAGGTTTGCAATCCTAAACCCAACCCATGGGTTTCTTGGCTGTGCAGTTGGGTTTCCAATCAAGACTCTAATGCAAAGAACAATATTCAACGATGTGCTCAAAACAATAAACATTTGTAAAAAGGTTAATGCAAACCGGGGCTTGCCTTGCTGCTCTTGGTCGTAGGCTAGCTGTTCCTCCGGAGTAACGAAGTCTAGGACTTCGGGTTCCTCCTCGACCTTAGCAACTACATGATAAGAACAATGTATGTATTAATTAAATGCCTTTGTATTAACTTTGAAGTTGTGAAGTCTATAAACCTTTCTAGACAGACCTAATGACTGTGAAACTTTTACTGTGGCTTGGTTACAACCTAAACAAAGACTTGGTCAAGTTTTAGTTGCAGTGAAGCTCACTTGAGCCCTCCACAAATAATTATGTTCTTGACCTCAATTGGAACTCTTAGGGTGTTCTAGGGATTTTCATGAGACAAACTATGACTTTCTGAAAACTAGATTTTCAGAGGGTTCTACTGGAGTTGGTCTCACTTAATTTGGAAGTCTCTAACTGAAGATATGAGCTAAACAATTTCAGAGAAAATTCTGAAAATGTTTCTGAACATTTTCCATTTTCTCTGGAACAGTTTTACTAATCACACCATTAGGTGGACTAAATTAGCTCAAATGGATCTGAAATTTTTATGGTAGTTCAAGGATATTTTGGTGAACATCTCAGCAAAATTTCAGGATTTTCCTCCAAAGGATTCTCCAGTTAAAATTCCTAACAGTTTAAACTTTAAGGAATTAATTCTGGAGAATTAAGGAATTTCATGAAGTGAAACTTGATTTTCTGGAAAGTACTCAGAGAGCTGAATCCAGCAAAATTTGGTTCACTCAATTTGGAGCTTTCTAGCCAAAGTTATAAGGATTTGAAGTTTAAAGGAAATCTGAAAATCGGGGAAAAGTTTAAACTCGCGCGTGGGCCCAGGGGACACGTGTCGCACGCCGAAGCGACAGCACACCGCGGCCCACAAGGATTTTGCGCGCCAGCACACCCGATCCCGGCCGCAGCCGGATCCCGATTCAAAATATCGGTCGCTGACAGTTGGGGTCCACCCCCTTCTTCAACCTCGCGACACCTGCGCTCCGCCGCCGAGGGACCTCGCCGGAGAGCTCGCCGCTGGCTGCTGTACAGCTCCAAACTTCTTGATTCTGGCCGCCCCTGCCTACTTTTACTTGGGGAACCTGACCCGAGGGCCAGCTGCTCATGACAACGGCCGGAGCATGGTCGGCGACGAGCCGCCATATCGGAACGACCTCGGCCATGTCGGCTGACGCTCCTAGTGCCTCAGCTACTTGGGAAATCGGTCGGGGAGCATCAGTGGACCTCAGAGAAGGTCGACATGAACTCGGGGCAGCTCGGGGAAGGCCCGAAATAGGTCCTCACCGTGCGCCCGACACCCCCCGTTCGTTCCGCCATTAGTAGACCTTGAATTACGCCGGGCACAGAGGTTTTCCGGCCCAGAGTTGTGAAGGCAACTTGTGCGTCACCGTGTCTAGCTCGTGTGGGAGTGGCCTGAGGCCCTCTAATCCTTTCTAGAACACGAATTAAACAGAATCGTACCCGAAGGTCGTTCTGCACACAGAAAGGGGAAAAGTGGAAATTCGCCGCCGGTGAGCAATCACTCGAGCTATGGCTCGGGGATGAGCAGCACCGGTCACCTGCGCGTCCAAGGGTGCCTTGGCTCGGGCGTGACAACGCCCAGGTTGGGCTGTCCACGAGAGCCCGAGGTGCGGCAGTTTCCAGTTCCGAGTTTGATCTTTCGGCACAGCCGATATCACTCGGTTTCAATCGATTTCTAGCAATGGGGAGGATGGAGGAAGGTCTTTAGTACCTTTCTGGGACCCTGGAGTGGAAGGAAGAAGCTGTGATCGGCTTGATCAAGCAGGAACTCGAGCGGCGGTGATGGCAGTGGAAAAACAAGTCGTGTGCGTCGGCAGCTCGAGGAAATGGTGACTGAAGCACGCCGGGGAGGGAATAAATAGCCCGGCCGGCTGGTCTCCGGCTTGTGGCACGCAGCAGGAGCTGGCGCCGGCTGCCCCCTTCGGTGGCGCGCGCGCACAGCTGCCGGGAACCGACTGAACTGTGGTTCAGTCGGTTTGCTTTGAGGCAGAGGCTGACATGTGGGTCCCACTTCTCTTTTAACCTCTGAAATTTATTCCTAACAGCTGTGGTAAACAGTGAACCCTATTCTACCCTTGGCAATTCAAATTATTCACCCAAGAGCCATTTGAATTGATCAAAGTTCAAATGAGGTTTGGTTTGAATGAATTTCAGCACAAGTGCAGTTTGAAATTCAAATAAAGTTTGAATTTCTCCCCCTTTGCTCATGTCAAGATCAACCCCAAATGGAGTGAAAATTGGTGTGTGAGCTCACAAAAATGTGCTGAGCAAGAATATGCCTTCCACTTTCAAATTCATGGTATAAAAACAGTTTGAATTTGAATATGTTTTCAAACTGCCCCCCTCCCATCTATACCCAAAGTGACCTCAAAAGGGTTTTGAATTTGGGTGAAACTTGGCATGGACATCCTTAGCAAAGTGTAGGAGTTTTCATATGTCCAGCCCATCTATATCACATGTGGGAAGTACCACTTTTGCAATGTGTGAGTTTGTTCTCTAATGAGCATGTTGATAATTGTTACTTGCTCTTTATTTGTGTTCATCATTCTTCCTCAAATGAGGTGTGTGGTGTGGGGATGAACACTACAAATGGGTGTCAAAAACTGAGGCCCTTACATTCCTCCCCCCTTAAAAGAATCTCGTCCCGAGATTATAAGGTGAAAATGAGGGAGAGGACGGTGGAAAATTACCGGATATGCGACGTGAAAAAGTCGGGGTAGTTAGTGCGAAGGAATTCTTCGCTCTCCCATGTCGCTTCGTCCATGGAGTGATTACTCCACAGAACCTTGTAGAACCACAACGTACGGTTGCGTGTGGTTCGGGCCTTTTCATCTATGATCTGCACCGGTTCCTCCCGATAGGTGAGATCCGGTTGCAGTTCTTCAATGTCTTCCAGCTGAACGGTAGTTGATAGCTTGAGACACTTCCTCAGCTGGGAAATGTGAAAGACGTCGTACACACCGGAAAGTGCTTCTGGTAATTGCAGCCGGTATGCTACCGATCCACATCTTTCGGTAATCTGGAATGGACCGATGAATCGGGGTGCCAACTTTCCTCTCACCCCAAATCTGTTTACGCCCTTCATTGGAGACACTCGTAGGTATACGTGATCTCCAACTTCGAATTGTAATGGGCGCCTTCTCCGGTCCGCATACTGTTTCTGACGGGATTGAGCAGCTCTTAGGTTCGCTTGAATCAGTCGAACCTTTTCTTCCGCGTTGTTGACAAGGTCAATCCCGAAGGTAACCCTCTCGCCAGATTCACACCAGTTCAGTGGTGTGCGGCATTTCCTGCCGTATAGCGCCTCGTAGGGCGCCATCTTGATGCTGGCTTGGTACCCATTGTTGTACGAGAACTCGGCTAATGGCAAGTGATCATCCCAATTCTTGCCGTGGTCGATAGCGCAAGCTCGTAGCATGTCTTCTAGGATTTGATTTACCCGCTCCGTTTGCCCATCCGTCTGCGGGTGGTAGGCTGAACTACGGATCAGCTTCGTCCCCAAGGCAGCGTGTAGCTGCTCCCAAAAACGGGACACAAATAAAGTGCCTCGGTTCGAGATGATGGTACGGGGTACGCCGTATAAGCATAGGATCCGTGAGATGTATAGTTCAGCATACTTCTTGGCGTTGTAGTTGGTGTTGACCGGGATGAAATGGGCAACTTTGGTGAGCCGATCGACGATCACCCAGACAGAATCATGTTTCTGTAAGGTGGTGGGTAAACCGACGATGAAATCCATGCTCACGTCCTCCCACTTCCAGGCAGGAACACCCAGTGGTTGCAACAGTCCCGGTTTCCGCATGTGGTCTGCCTTCACCCTTCGACATGTATCACACTCGGACACGTATTTTGCAGTCTCTCGCTTCATCCGTGTCCACCAAAACCTTTTTCTGAGTTCTTGATACATTTTGTTGCTGCCGGGGTGAATAGAAAACTTTGATAAGTGAGCCTCATCAAAGATTTTCTTCCGTAACTCCGGGTTTCGGGGTACGACGATCCGGTCCTTGAACCATAGGACGCCGTCTCCGTCCTTCCGGAAACATTTCAACTCCCCACTGTCTACACGTCTCCGCAAATGTGACATGCCCTTGTCATTCTTCTGGGCTGCCGCTATCTCTTCACGGATGGTGGGGATCAAAGCTAGGTTGTAGAGAGCTCCGTGTGGAATCACATGTAGTGGTGGTTCGCTCTCTTCCAACGGTGTGATGGTCAGATTATTGACGTGTGACTTGCGGCTTAGCGCATCTGCCACAACGTTTGCCTTGCCCGGATGATAATGGATCTCTATTTCGTAATCTTTTATCAGTTCTAACCATCTTCGTTGCCTCATGTTCAACTCCTTCTGAGTGAATATGTACTTGAGGCTTTTGTGGTCGGTATATAAATGTACGAGGTTACCGAGTAGGTAGTGCCTCCACATCTTCAGTGCAAGTACCACGGCAGCGAGCTCCAAGTCGTGAGTTGGATAATTTTGCTCATGGTTCCTAAGCTGCCGTGATCCATACGCGACCACTCTTCGGTCTTGCATCAGCACACATCCGAGCCCAATGCCGGATGCATCGCAGTACACATCGAACGGTTTTGTTGTGTCTGGCTGCGCCAAAACCGGTGCTGATGTCAGGTGCTTGACTAAAGCCTTGAATGCTGCTTCACATGCTGGACTCCAAACATATTTGGTAGCCTTCTTCAGCAGCTCTGTCATTGGCTTGGCAATCTTCGAGAAGTTCGGAATGAACCTCCGATAATATCCCGCGAGTCCGAGGAAACTCCGTACCTCATGAACAGTTCTCGGGGATTTCCAATTCAGCACTTGCGTGATCTTGCTCGGGTCCACAGCGATACCCTCCGCTGAGATGATATGCCCGAGGAAAGGCACTTGCGATATCCAAAACTCGCATTTGCTGAACTTTGCGTATAACATGTGATCCCGCAGCCGTTGCAAGACTATACGCAGATGTTTCTTGTGATCTTCCTCCGTCTTGGAGTATACCAGGATGTCGTCGATGAAGACCACGACAAACTTGTCCAGCTCCGGCATGAACACCGAGTTCATTAAGTACATGAAGTGAGCTGGAGCATTGGTGAGGCCGAAGGACATGACCAGGTACTCATAAAGTCCGTACCTTGTTGAGAAAGCTGTCTTCGGAATGTCCTCCGCCCTTATCTTAATCTGATGGTACCCGGATCTTAAATCCATCTTGGAAAAGATCTTTGCTTCGACCAACTGATCAAACAACATGTCGATCCGTGGCAACGGGTACTTGTTCTTGATGGTTACGGCATTTAATGGACGGTAGTCCACGCAAAGCCGCAACGTTTCATCCTTCTTCTTGACAAATAACGCCGAACAGCCCCATGGGGAGGAGCTCGGCCTAATAAAACCCTTCTCCAGAAGGTCCGTGAGCTGAATCTTCAGTTCCGCCAACTCCTTGGGCGCCATCTTGTACGGCCTTCGGGATATTGGCATGGTTCCCGGTGCAAGTTCAATCTTGAACTCCACCTCTCTATCGGGTGGCATCCCCGGCAAATCATCCGGGAATACATCAGGGAACTCTCGGACCACTGGAATGTCTTCCAATCTGATGGTTGTGGCTTGATAGACACTTGGAAGTTTTATTTCTGGACTGTCCAGAAATAATGAGTGAGAACCGTGCACTTCTGAGTTTAAGTGCACGACTCGGAGGACGGTGTCTAAAACAGCGCCGTGGCGGGTTAACCACGACATCCCTAGGATGACATCGACCTTCTGTCCCTCTAAGATAATGAGAGACGTGGGGTACACTCTACCCGCTAAGCATAATGGTGCTTTGGAGACCATTACGCTTGCTGAAATCTTCCCACCCGGTGAACAAATTAAATATGGACTATCGGTGGGTAGTATTGGCAAGCTGTGTTTAGCAATGAAAGCTTGGCTAATAAAATTATGCGTGGCGCCTGAATCAAATAGTACTATAGCGGGATGCTGGTGGAGTTGGAACATACCCGCAAGGATTGGCTCGCCCTCCGGCACGTCCTCAATGGCAAGCTGGTGGACAGTGCCGGGCCTAGGGTTTGCCCGCCGCACATTAGTAGGGTTCCGGGGTTGATTCCTCCCCGGAAACTGTGGTACCACTCCGCCGCCTTGCCTCTCCGGGCAACTGCTCGCGAAGTGTCCTGGACGACCACACTTGTAACATGTGGCCGCTGCTGGTGGAGTACTTGGTGGACGAAAGCCCGGCATGCGTTGCGGAGGTGCAAACGCACGCGGCATCGCCCGCTGCTGCTGCTGTTGTTGCGGTGGTGCTGGCAGTGCCGGCCGGAATGCCGGTGAAGAATACGGCCGACCGCGGAACGGCATCGACCGCTGTGGTGGCTGCCAGCGCGGACCTGATGGTGGGCGATTCACCATCCGAAACTTCTGAGAAGGACCGCCTCCTTCTCCGCTGCTCTGTGGCGCGCTTCGCTTTCGCTCTGCCGCCGCCAACTCCTTGCCGGAGTCTTCCTGAACAATCGCAGCATCAATTATGTCGTTGAGGCTGCCGCGATTGAACATCGCCAGCTTGTCCTTCAGGAGCGGGTTAAGCCCCTGGTAAAAGTGGTCCCGCCGCTTCTCGTCCGTATCTGCGTGATACGACGCGTAGAGTGCGAGATCGTTGAATGCCCTGGAATATTCCAGCGCATTTCGGCTCCCTTGTTGCAGGTGTAGAAATTCCTGCGTCTTCCTCTTCATCAAACCGGGCGGTATATGATAGGCCCGGAAGGCCGTCCGAAACTCCGCCCAGGTCATCACTCGGTCGGTGGGTTGTGAAGCACAAAAGTTGGCCCACCACGCGCTCGCGGATCCTTGGAGCTGCTGGACCGCGAACTGAGTCTTGCGCTGCTCGCTGATTTGGAGCAGCCCGAACTTCATCTCTATGGCGCGGAGCCAGTTGTCCGCGTCAAGTGGTTCATCCGCCCTTGAGAATACAGGGGGATGAGTCGCCAGGAAGTCGGAGTAGGAGCTCTGTTGGCGCTCCTCACGATCTTGACGTCTCTCGGGGCGAGACGTATTCGCAATTAACGTTTGCAGCAGCTCTGTGTGCTGCTGATGTGAACCTGCCATTGCCGCGACAATGTCGGCCAATGTAACCGTTGGCAGTGGCGGTGGCGGTGTTTGCTGTTGCTGTTGCTGCTGTTGTCCCGAGGAGTCCTCGGGAGGTGGTTGGGAGGTCTCTCCCCCTTGGCTAGTACCTCCAACATCAGGGTTGGCACGAGTACGCGTCATTCTGAAATTCAGCACAGCAGCAATTAGCACATGTCTCACTCAAAATTCCATAAACAGTAGTAGATATTGAAGCGACGCATGATTATCTTGCACAACATTCACATATATTGATAAAGCATACACTTTATACAAGATACATTATTCTCGGATCTCCGAGAAGTCGTGCTCATGTCGTCACTACCTATACATACGCTACTGTCTACACGACATGTCACCTATTACAAAAGTTGGGTTACGCTACCCTAGCTGCCCTACTTGGCAACCGTAACCCCCTACTCGGAGTAGAACTCGACCTCCTGTGGGTCGTCCTCCTCCGGTACTTCTGCTGGTGGCTCTGGATCTACCACCTCTTCTGCCATTCCGGGTTCTCCCATTGCTGGAAGACCCAAGACTACCGGTACGACCAATACCGGGGGCACGAGGTCCTGCAATGCATGCACCTCGTCCATAGCCTGGTTGTAGTCCTCTTCCCAGCCTTGTCCTTCCTCAATAGCGTCGTCCCGCTCTTGAGCAAGGTCCTCATTCTGCTGGGTTAGGGTCTGCACCAGCTCTTGCAACGCCGCGATGTCAACACGGCCCTTCTTCTTTGCCTTCTTCAGACGACGCAACTGATTGTGTTGTTCATTCAGTCGCTTGATCGTCGGAAGGAGCACATTGCGGAGTGCGCTGTGAGCACCCTCGAAATGATCTCCACGGCTTGCGCTCTCCTTGAGCTTGGTGGCGAGATGCTCCGTATGAACAGCTTGGCTGTTCATCACAGCGTTTCCCGCCCTCATTTGGAGACTGAGATTTGCCTCCGCGGGGTTGTACCTTGGGCAAGTCGGGTCTGTTGCCTCCAGGTACCTTTCTTCCCACACATGCTGAGCTCGTCCCTCCACCGGAACGAGTGCGTATGGAGTTCCCTCCATAGCCTGCACGTGTAGTTGGCAGAAACGTGACATAGTGTCACGGGCTGCCACTTGCCACATCCCTTCCGGTTGTCTTCCTCTCACCGTGACGGTGAATGGCACCCAACCGGGTGGCGTAGGTCCTGCGGGAATCTTGACATGGATTGTCCACGTCTTGTTCCCCTCTTCTCCTTCTTCCTTGGCGAAGTATTGCGGCCTCTGGTTGTACCCGAAATATTGGAGCATTAGCCACAATGCTCCCGGGTAGCCGCTACGGTCGGAGCAGTGGGAAACTACCCACCCGTTCTCCAACCGTTTATCTGCTGCCATCTGTAAAAATATATTTGAGAAATGTCAAATATTTATTTAAACAGTAAACCATTGAGTTATAACATAAGATATGTCATTGAACCCTTAACACTTGGAAACATAGTTCAAATTTTTGAACAAATTTGACTGCTGATCTGCTGTTCCCATGACAGTCCTGACCAGTTTCCATATCAATCTGATTTAGGCCAGGTTAAAAGCAAAACCAGTCCTGGAGCTCAACATCAAAGTTAAAGTTAACTTCAATAGCTTTCCAGAAAGTATTTGGTTGGCCTAAGATCTGCTCTGGTTCAAAAGTTATGAGATGTCAAAGTTAACAGAATTTCTGGAAACAATTGGACAGCACCTCCCTGCCTTAGGTACTGATTTGATCCAAGAATCCCAGTTAATTCTGTTCCTAATCTGACAAAACTTTCTGTTACAAAGTTGTAACCCATCTCATAATCTTTCCAGAACTACCTCATTTTCTATTTTTGGATTTTTATGCAGGAAGTTATGCTTAATTTACAGAGAGTCTTTGCTCCGTCCTGTTTTCTGGACAGTTTCAACTCTGCTGCATTCTTCGAGTGGTTAAGGGACGAAACACCTCTGGAACTCAACAGAAAAGTTGTAAAGCTCCTCCAAAGCTTTCCAGAGATGTATCATACGACATCAACCTCGAAAGAACTCAACCTCTAACCTCTGATTAACTTCAGCCTTAATTTAGCTGGAAACAGAGTGCTCTGTCCTTAACATCCTATAAGTTGAAAGCTTGTTAACTTTGAATATCCTGTTCAAGGGAAGGAGTTACATCAAGTTTTACTACTTTGGATCAAAACCATCAAATTTTAAATGAAGTTGTTCATTTTGTTGGGTGTGACGTCGAGGCGTCACCAGATTATGTCGGTACTACGTCCTCACAAAGGAAAAACCTATACCGGACTTAGCCGGCGTCGTTAGTTCAGTGGCACTACTCGTCACTCGCACACGGATACTACACGTCTACCGTTTCGTGGTAAGGCTACCTGCAGAAATTCAACCAATCATCAGACTCGGCCGCACACCGAGCCCGGAATCCATACAGTTGGTACATCCGGCCGTCATCACTCGCCCGGATGTTCTCAAGCCAAACACGCCTTGAGTTACGTGTTCACGTTTCAGACCACGTGACGGGGTCTCCCATGTTGCACCACGCACGCCAGGGACAGACGTTGCTCGAATACCCCAAACGACATGAAGAGTCGTAGAGGATACTAAAGCGGGTCGGGTTACCTGCCACCCGTGGGGCTCCACCCTTCAGCTTGTGCGCACTGGTGGACAGCGCTTACGTGCACCCCCCAAGACATGAACGTCCCGAGATGCACGATTTTCCGACATAACAAATAGGTTAATATGCCACTTTCTATATGCTAATAACATCCTTATACGGGCTACTAACTCGTTCCTCACTGGATTTTTGAAAAAGAAGACCTTTGTACTGTGTTAAACCTCAAGCGAGCTCTGATACCACGCTGACACGACCCCAATGGTCCTGTCGAGCCAGGATCACGCTGAGGGGTGCTGCGTTGCACAGCACCGTATAACACACGTCAAAGGTGCAAAGCGGAAGCGGAAGTTTTATTACATAAACAGGTTTATGAACATGTTTACATCAAAATAAGTTCAGTCTACACTCACGGGCGTAGACTAAGCATCAAGTGCACGTTCAGCCCTCGAACGTGTCCTTGCTAGCACACACGCACACTAACTCTGCGGCGTGCACGACTCCCACTCGACGGGGTTCCCCTCCTGGGGTTCCGTCTCCTCTTCGGGAGTCCCTTCCTCATAGAACCCTGCAAAAGCTTCAAACACAAGCAGTGAGCACGAAGGCTCAGCAAGTCTGACCCGTCTCACCTAAACATGGAACTTCTACATGAGGGTAATGGGTTGCATGAGGCAAAAATCATTTGCAAGGACTCGCCTAATTAGTAGAACCTTACTTTCAAGTTTTAGCAGCAGGTTGTGGAGAACTTTACGCTAAGGCACATGAGAGAGCCGCAATCAAACAAGAAACGCATTTCTCTCATGTACTTTGCCCAAAGTTGAAAAGAACTTTAGTTAGCGCTAAGCTACAGCATATCATTAACAATCAATGTCCAGCTTTCAATCAGCAACATTTTAACATTGTAACTAGCCTGTTCTTTCTACGTCACGGTACAGTGAACAAGTGGTACTCACTGACCGCGAGGGACGGCGATTATAATCGATTTACACCTGCAGGGTTACCCGAACAACCCGTCACGTACGCCCGTACTCGATGTTGCCTACAACAACCATCACGGACGCCGTACGCGACTACCTTTCACCCGTTAGCCAAATATTGAACCGGTCCCATCGTCCCGAGCAAGAGGTCCCTGCACGCGCATCTCTGTGCCGCCAGCTGATTTACACCTCGAGCTCTCAACCTACCCGCTGAACGACGGGCAATGCCTCAACACCCAGCTACCCGAGTTACATCAGTTTCCCGGTTCCCATATAGCCGGTAGGTCTTCGGTACTGTTCTAGCTTGTTCAACAGGCCCGCACACGGCTCGGTCCTCAATCGACACAAGCGGAGCTATCGCACACAGGCCCCAAAGTCCTGCTGCCCTTACTCTCCGCTCGGTCTCATTTTCTTGCCATGTGTATCATGTGCTATCTCTACCCGAGCAATGTGCCTCTAGCCTATTCTCGCGAGTAGTTCCAACTACTCGACTTGTACCGAATCCTACTCTATCCTAGCAATGCAGTGGCTAACGAGGTTTGCAATCCTAAACCCAACCCATGGGTTTCTTGGCTGTGCAGTTGGGTTTCCAATCAAGACTCTAATGCAAAGAACAATATTCAACGATGTGCTCAAAACAATAAACATTTGTAAAAAGGTTAATGCAAACCGGGGCTTGCCTTGCTGCTCTTGGTCGTAGGCTAGCTGTTCCTCCGGAGTAACGAAGTCTAGGACTTCGGGTTCCTCCTCGACCTTAGCGACTACATGATAAGAACAATGTATGTATTAATTAAATGCCTTTGTATTAACTTTGAAGTTGTGAAGTCTATAAACCTTTCTAGACAGACCTAATGACTGTGAAACTTTTACTGTGGCTTGGTTACAACCTAAACAAAGACTTGGTCAAGTTTTAGTTGCAGTGAAGCTCACTTGAGCCCTCCACAAATAATTATGTTCTTGACCTCAATTGGAACTCTTAGGGTGTTCTAGGGATTTTCATGAGACAAACTATGACTTTCTGAAAACTAGATTTTCAGAGGGTTCTACTGGAGTTGGTCTCACTTAATTTGGAAGTCTCTAACTGAAGATATGAGCTAAACAATTTCAGAGAAAATTCTGAAAATGTTTCTGAACATTTTCCATTTTCTCTGGAACAGTTTTACTAATCACACCATTAGGTGGACTAAATTAGCTCAAATGGATCTGAAATTTTTATGGTAGTTCACGGATATTTTGGTGAACATCTCAGCAAAATTTCAGGATTTTCCTCCAAAGGATTCTCCAGTTAAAATTCCTAACAGTTTAAACTTTAAGGAATTAATTCTGGAGAATTAAGGAATTTCATGAAGTGAAACTTGATTTTCTGGAAAGTACTCAGAGAGCTGAATCCAGCAAAATTTGGTTCACTCAATTTGGAGCTTTCTAGCCAAAGTTATAAGGATTTGAAGTTTAAAGGAAATCTGAAAATCGGGGAAAAGTTTAAACTCGCGCGTGGGCCCAGGGGACACGTGTCGCACGCCGAAGCGACAGCACACCGCGGCCCACAAGGATTTTGCGCGCCAGCACACCCGATCCCGGCCGCAGCCGGATCCCGATTCAAAATATCGGTCGCTGACAGTTGGGGTCCACCCCCTTCTTCAACCTCGCGACACCTGCGCTCCGCCGCCGAGGGACCTCGCCGGAGAGCTCGCCGCTGGCTGCTGTACAGCTCCAAACTTCTTGATTCTGGCCGCCCCTGCCTACTTTTACTTGGGGAACCTGACCCGAGGGCCAGCTGCTCATGACAACGGCCGGAGCATGGTCGGCGACGAGCCGCCATATCGGAACGACCTCGGCCATGTCGGCTGACGCTCCTAGTGCCTCAGCTACTTGGGAAATCAGTCGGGGAGCATCAGTGGACCTCAGAGAAGGTCGACATGAACTCGGGGCAGCTCGGGGAAGGCCCGAAATAGGTCCTCACCGTGCGCCCGACACCCCCCGTTCGTTCCGCCATTAGTAGACCTTGAATTACGCCGGGCACAGAGGTTTTCTGGCCCAGAGTTGTGAAGGCAACTTGTGCGTCACCGTGTCTAGCTCGTGTGGGAGTGGCCTGAGGCCCTCTAATCCTTTCTAGAACACGAATTAAACAGAATCGTACCCGAAGGTCGTTCTGCACACAGAAAGGGGAAAAGTGGAAATTCGCCGCCGGTGAGCAATCACTCGAGCTATGGCTCGGGGATGAGCAGCACCGGTCACCTGCGCGTCCAAGGGTGCCTTGGCTCGGGCGTGACAACGCCCAGGTTGGGCTGTCCACGAGAGCCCGAGGTGCGGCAGTTTCCAGTTCCGAGTTTGATCTTTCGGCACAGCCGATATCACTCGGTTTCAATCGATTTCTAGCAATGGGGAGGATGGAGGAAGGTCTTTAGTACCTTTCTGGGACCCTGGAGTGGAAGGAAGAAGCTGTGATCGGCTTGATCAAGCAGGAACTCGAGCGGCGGTGATGGCAGTGGAAAAACAAGTCGTGTGCGTCGGCAGCTCGAGGAAATGGTGACTGAAGCACGCCGGGGAGGGAATAAATAGCCCGGCCGGCTGGTCTCCGGCTTGGGGCACGCAGCAGGAGCTGGCGCCGGCTGCCCCCTTCGGTGGCGCGCGCGCACAGCTGCCGGGAACCGACTGAACTGTGGTTCAGTCGGTTTGCTTTGAGGCAGAGGCTGACATGTGGGTCCCACTTCTCTTTTAACCTCTGAAATTTATTCCTAACAGCTGTGGTAAACAGTGAACCCTATTCTACCCTTGGCAATTCAAATTATTCACCCAAGAGCCATTTGAATTGATCAAAGTTCAAATGAGGTTTGGTTTGAATGAATTTCAGCACAAGTGCAGTTTGAAATTCAAATAAAGTTTGAATTTCTCCCCCTTAGCTCATGTCAAGATCAACCCCAAATGGAGTGAAAATTGGTGTGTGAGCTCACAAAAATGTGCTGAGCAAGAATATGCCTTCCACTTTCAAATTCATGGTATAAAAACAGTTTGAATTTGAATATGTTTTCAAACTGCCCCCCCTCCCATCTATACCCAAAGTGACCTCAAAAGGGTTTTGAATTTGGGTGAAACTTGGCATGGACATCCTTAGCAAAGTGTAGGAGTTTTCATATGTCCAGCCCATCTATATCACATGTGGGAAGTACCACTTTTGCAATGTGTGAGTTTGTTCTCTAATGAGCATGTTGATAATTGTTACTTGCTCTTTATTTGTGTTCATCATTCTTCCTCAAATGAGGTGTGTGGTGTGGGGATGAACACTACAAATGGGTGTCAAAAACTGAGGCCCTTACATGCTGTAGCAAAGCCGTGATGTCGATACGGCTTTTCCTCTTCGCCTTCTTCAGATGATGCAACTGATTATATTGTTCATTCAGTCGCTTGATCATCAGATGGAGCACATTGCGGAGTGCGCTGTGAGCACTCTCGAAATGGTCTCCATGGTTTGTGCTCTCCTTGAGCTTTGCAGCAAGACAATCCATATGAACAGCTTTGCTGTTCATCACAGCTTTTCCTGCCCGTAATTGGAGACTGAGGTTTGCCTCCGCAGGGCTGTACCTTGGGCAACCCAGATCTGTTGCCTCCATGTACCTCCCTTCCCACACGTGATTAGCCCGTCCCTCCACCGGAACAAGTGCGTATGGAGTGCCCTCCATATCTCTCACATGTAGCTGGCAGAAACGCGACATAGTGTCGCGGGCTGCCACTTGTCACATTCCCTTCGGTTGTCTACCTCTCACCGTAACGGTGAATGGCGCCCAACCGGGTGGCGTAGGTCCTGCAGGAACTTCGACATGGATCGTCCATGCCTTGTTCCCCTCCTCGCCTTCTTGCTTGGCGAAGTACTGCGGCATCTTGTCGTACCCAAAATATTGAAGCATTTGCCTCAATGCTTCCGGATAGCCGCTATGGTGAGAACAGTGAGACACCACCCAACCGTTCTCCGATTGTTTATCTGTTGTCATCTGTAAAAACATATTTGAGAAATGTCAAATATTTATTTGAATAAACCATTTAGTTATAACATAAAGCATGTCATTGAACTCATAAGACTTGGAAACATAGTTCAAACTTAAACAAATTTGACTGCTGATCTTCTGTCGAATATGACAGCCCTGACCAGTTTCTATTTCAACCTGATTTAGACCATGCTAAATGCAAAACCAATCCTAGAGATCAACATCAAAGTTAAAATTAACTTCAATAGCTTTCCAGAAAGTATTTGCTTGGCCTAATATCTGTCCCGGTTCAAAAGGTATGAGATGTTAAAGTTAACAGAATTTCTGGAGAGAATTGGACAGCACCTCCCTGCTTTAGGTACTGATTTGATCCAAGAATTCCAGTTAATTTTGCTCCCAATATGACAAAACTTTCTGTTACAAAGTTGTAACCCATCTCATGAAATTTTCACATCTACCTCATTTTCTATTTTTGGATTTTTATGCAGGAAGTTATGCTCAATTTACAGAGAGTTACAGAGAGTGTTTGGTCTGCCCTGTTTTCTGGACAGTTGCAACTCTACTGCATTTTTCGATTGGTTAGAGGATGAAACACCTCTGGATCTCAACATAAAAGTTGTAAAGCTCTTCCAATGATTTCCAGAAATGTATCATATGACTCCAACCTCGAAAGAACTCAACCTCTAACCTCTTATTAACTTCAGCCTTAATTCAGCTGAAAACAGGGGACTCTGTCCCTAGTATCCTATAAGTTGAAAACTTGTTAACTTTGAATATCCTGAATAAGGGGAAGAGGTTACAGCAAAGTTTTAATACTCTCGATTAAAACTTTCAAGTTTTACAATGCAGTTGCTCATTTAGTGGGGTGTGACGTCGATGCATCACCAGAGCATGTCAGTACTACGTCCTCACAAAGAAAAACCTATACCGGAATTAACCGGCTTCGTTAGTTCAGTGGCACTAGACGTCTCTCGCACACGGATGCTACACGTCTACCGTTCTGTGGTCAGACTACTTGAAGATAACTCACACAATCGTCAGACTCGGCTGCACACCGAGCCCGGTATCCATACAGTTTGTACACCCGGCCGTCATCACTCGTCCGGATGTTCTCAAGCCAAACACGCCTTGAGCTACGTGTTCACGTTACTGACCACGTGACGGGTTCTCCCAAGTTGCCCGAAGCAGGCCAGGGACAGACGTTGCTCGAATACCCCAAACGACATGAAGAGTCGTAGAGGATACTAAAGCGGGTCGGGTTACCTGCCACCCGTGGGGCTCCACCCTTCAGCTTGTGCACACTGGTGGACAGCGCTTACGTGCACCCCCCAAGACATAAAATGTCCTGAGATGCACGATTTTCTGACATAAGAAAATAGGTTAGTATGCCACTTTCTATACACTAATAACATCCTTATATGTGCTACTAACTCGTTCCTCACTGGATTTTTGAAAAAGATGACCTTTGTAGTGCGTTAAACCTCAAGCGAGCTCTGATACCACGTTGACACGACCCCACGATCTTGTCGAGCCAGGATCACACTGAGGGGTGCTGCGTTGCACAGCACCGGATAACACACATCAAAGGTACAAAGGCGGAAGCAAAGTTTTATTACATAAAAAGGTTTATGAACATTTGTACAACAAAATATGTTTAGTCTACACTCACGGGCGTAGACTACGCATCAAGTTCACGTTCAGCCCGTGAATGTGTCCCCGCTAGCACGCACACACACTAACACGGCGGCGTTCACGACTCCCACTCGACGGGGTTTCCCTCCTGGGGTTCCGTCTTCTCCTCGGGCGTCCCTTCCTCATAAAACTCTGCAAAAGCTTCAAACACAATCAGTGAGCACGATGGCTCAGCAACACTGACCCGTCTCTCCTAAACATGAAACTTCTACATGGAAGGTTATAGGTTACATGAGGTAAAGTAAGCTGCAAGTACTCGCCTAATTAGTGGAACCTTACTTTCAAGTTTTAGCAACAGGTTGTGGAGACTTTACGCTACGGCACATGAGAGAGCCGCAATCAAACAAGAAGCGCATTACTCTCATGTACTTTGCCCAAAGTTGAAAAGAACTTTAGTTAGCTCTAGGCTACAGCAAATCATTAACAATCAAAGTCCATCTTTCAATCAGCAACGTTTTAACATGTATCTGGCCTGTTCTTTCTATGTCACGGTACAGTGAACAAGTGGTACTCACTGACCGCGAGGGACGGCGATTATAATCGATTTACACCTGTAGGGTTACCCGAATAACCCGTCACGTATGCCCGTACTCGATGTTGCCTACAGAAACCATCACCGACGTTGTACGCAACCACCTTTCACCCGTTAGCCAAATATTGAACTAGTCCTATCGTCCTGAGCAAGAGGTCTCTGCACGCGTATCTCAGTGCCGCCAGCCGATTTACACCTCAAGCTCTGAACCTACCCTCTGAACGACAGGCAATGCCTCAATACCCAGCTACCCGAGTTACATCGGTTTCCCGGTTCCCATATAGCAGGTAGATCTTCGGTACTGTTCTAGCTTGTTCAACAGGCCCACACACGGCTCGGTCCACAAACGACACAAGCAGAGCTATAGCACCCAGACCCCAAAGTCCTGTTGCTCTTACTCTCCGCTCGGTCCCATTTTTCTTGCCATGTGTTTCATTTGCTATCTCACCCCGAGTCGAGTGCCTCTAGCCTATCCTCGCGAGTAGTTCCAACTATCAACTTGTACCGAATCCTACACTATCTTAGCATTGCAGTAGCTAGACGGGATTTTAATCCTAACCCCAACCCATGGTTTTCTTCGCTATGCATTTTGGTTTTCAAACAAGACTCTAATGCAAGCAGTAATGATACTCATAGTAAGTTCTCAAAACAGTAAAAATTTGTAAAAGGGTTAATGCAAACCGTAGCTTGCCTTGCTGCTCTTGGTCGTAGGATAGCTGCTCTTCCAAAGTGATGAAGTCTAAGACTTCGGGTTCCTCCTCTACCTTAGCGGATACATGAGGCAAAAAGTATAGGTATCAATTTAAATGCATTTGAATGAATTTAACTTGTAAAGACTATAAGTCTTACTAGACAGATCAAATGACTCTGAAATTTTTACTGTGGTTTGGCCACAACCTAAACGGAGACTTGGCCAAGTTTCATTTGCAGCAAACTCATTTGAGCTCTCCACAAATAATTCTGTACTTGACCTTAGTTGGAGCTCTTAGGGTGTTCTATGGATTTTTATGGAGCAAGCCATGACTTTCTGAAAAATAGATTTTCAGAGGGTTCTAATGAAGTTGGTTCCACTTAATTTGAAGGTTCCTATCTAAAGATATGAGCTAAACAATTTCAGAGAAATTCTTAAAAATGTTTCTGGACATTTTCCATTTTCTCTGGAACAGTTTCATTAATCACCCCACTATGTGGATCAAATGAGCTCAAATGGTTCTGAAATTTCTATGGTAGCTCAGGGATATTTTGTTGAACATCCCAGCAACATTTCAGAATTTTCCTCGAAAGGGTTCTCCAGTTAAAATTCTAAACATTTTAAATTTTGAAGAATTATTTCTTGATAAATAAGGAGTTTCATGAAGTGAAACTTGATTTGCTGGAAAGTACTCAGAGAGCTGAATCCAACAAAATTTGGTTCACTCGATTTGGAGTTTCCTAGCCAAAGTTATGGGGATTTGAAGTTTGAACAAAATATGAAAATCGGGAAAAGTTCAAACCGCTGCGCGTGGGACCGGGCTACGTGTCAACTCCTCATCGGTCGACACACACGGCTACTGAATCCTTTGCACGCAGCCACATCCGATACGGTGCCACACCAGGTCCCAGTTTTAAATTTCCACCGCTGACAGCCGGGACCCACCAACTTCTTCTTCCTCCGGCTGTTTTTCGCGCGCCCGCGCGCTCAGCTCACCGGAGCTAACTGCCCATCGCCGGTTCGCCGGTTCTGGCCACCGATCGATCTGAGGTTCGCCGCCAGGGGTTTTGCAACGTCAAGGAACACGGTGGTGGGGTTATCTAGGGCTGCCGGTGACCGAAAGATGGCCGGCGACGTGTGGCGGCTTCGGTTGAGCTTCGGCAGTGTCGGCAGGGGTTCTCAGCCCATCAAAAGCTCGACCGACTAGCTCTACAGCACCAGGGCACGACCAGGAAGCTCGAAGCAACCTCGAACTAGCTTGGGAGTGGCCGCAAATACGGTCTCACCGTGCGACCGAATGAGTCTGCGAAGAACACCCTCGGAAAAGTTCGGATTACGTCACCCCGATGGGTTTTCATGCAACAGATGCTAAAGGGGGTTTGATCGCCCGCTAATCTAGCTGCTATATGCAAGATTTGAGGACCTATGGATAATCAGAGAGGGAGAATTTGAAGAAACCGTACCGGCCGCTCGGGTAGAACTCGCCGGAGTGAAAACTTGAAATTCGCCGCCAATGCTTCAGGGCGTGGCTTGAGATTTGGTTGAGAGCAGCACCAACACAGGGCACTGCCGTGGCCTTGATCGCTTGACCGTGAAACCCCCTGTGGAGGGCTGTCCATGAGCGCCCGATCGTCGGCCGACGCTAGGTCGCCGCTGTGGCGGTCGTTTTCGGGCAAGGAAGGACGGAACTCGCTCGTTTCCGGGTCGTGGAGGTGCGTGCGGAGCTCGGGGTGTGGTTTAGCAGCTCGGGGACGAGAGGGCGCGAGTGTTTTGCCGTTCTTCCGATCAGGCCGAGCAGCGGAGGGAAGAGAGCTCGGCTCAGTGTTCACGTGAGGAGAAGATAACAACTGAGGCTTCGCTTGGCTGAGGGGACGTGATCACGCTAAGGCACGAGGGGCACCGCCTCGGGGAGCCAGCGCGTTGGGGCAACGAGCAGGTGGTGGAACGGTGGCTCCTCGGTGGTGCACACGGGGAAAAACACTCGGTGGAGTTGAAAACCAGGGACAAAGTCATTTGCTTCATGTGCAAGTTTTGATTTTTTCCCTCAATGACATGTGGGTCCCACTCCCTTTTAACCTCTGAAATTAACTTCCTCTCACTGCTACAAACAGTAATCCTCTTAATACCCTTGGTCATTTGAATTATCTACCATATGCCCATTTGGAATTTGTAGAATTCAAATTGTGAAGTGTTTGACTAAATTTCAGCACATATGCAGTTTGAAATTCAAATAAAGTTTGAATTTGCTAAACTTAACTCATGTCAAGATCAACTCCAAATGGAGTGAAAATTGGTGTGTGAGTTCACAAAAATGTGCTGAGTAAGAATATGCCTCCCACTTTTGAATTCATGGGATGAAAATAGTTTGAATTTGAATTTGAGTTCAAGCCACCCTCTTCCTAACTGTACCCAAAACACCTCAAAAAGGTTTTGGATTTGGGTAAAATTTGGCATGGACATTCCTAGATGGGTGTAGGACTTTTTCATATGTCCAGCACCTATATGATGCATGTGGAAAATACCACTTTTGCATTCAGTGAGTTTATTCTCTAATGATCATGTTGATGGTGGTTACTTGCTCTTCAAATGTATTCATCAAGTTTCTCCAAATGAAGTGTGTTTATGGTGATGAACACTTTGAATATGTGCCAAAAACTTAGGCCCTTAAAGGTGGCGCCGGGACTCATCGGGCGGGGGGTTCTTCCAGGAGCTGGCGAGCGCTCGGTGATCGTCCGAAGAGAAAACATGAAGTTTGCTTCTGTGGATGGCTGACTAGTGGGCCCCCTCCCACCTAATTCTCCACTGATATTTTCCCTTTGGTCTCCAAATAAAAAAAGTTGCTTCACCTCAAAGTCAAAGATTTGAAGTGTTGAGTTCAACTGAATTCCTTTGGGGTCAAGAAATTTGAATGGCAATTGAGTTTTTGAATCTGAATCAACATCTGAATATCTCCCATTTTATTGATTCAAAACCCTAGCAAACTAAACCAAATAATATGAATTTCGGCGTGGATGCTAATTCAGATGCTGAGAACACCTTTGTGAAACCAAATTTGCATGTTGAGGAAGTTGGAATTTGAAACTAAAATTTAAATTCAGATTCGAGGGCTTCCTTTTTTAATTCCCAACAATTAGTAAACCCCTCCAAATGACCTGAAATTTTGAAGTCTTAATATTTTTATTATGGAGTCCCAAGTTATGAATTTATATCTCCATGTTTGGAAGGTTTTGGGAAGTTTGAATCATCACATTGAAATCACACTGTTGTAAATCAGAGTTTTAGTTCCCCTCATTTTTTCTATGTGTGAATGTGCTGGATTTCTTGCTAGCACTTTTGGGGATTTTACATCCCTCCCCCTTAAAAATAATCTCGCTCCGAGATTCCAAAAGAAAAGTGTAGGATCGAAGTACACGAGTAAAGCTACCAGAGGGGGTGAATCTTAGATAAAAACATTTCAGCGGAAGCAACAAAACACCCCTCAGAAGAAAACCGATCTGTTAAAGAAACCGTGTGTGTGACTAATCTAAACGTGTTCAACTTATTATAGATTGTAGAGAATCAAGTTACAAAGACGTCACAACAAGAATCATGAAAATCCGTTGAGAGAAACTCAAGTTACGATCGAAAGATCGAACAAAGGTCAATCTGTCCTACGCGAGAAAAACAGTTCTGGAATACTGCAAAGAAACTCGTGTAGATCAGAAACCACAAATTCAATGACCGTGCAATTTTCACATATGATATATAATCAAGTTGTGAAGACAACCCAAAAAGAATCACATCAATTGGATCTGTAAAACTCGAGTTATGATAAAACCACCGAAGCAAGGTAGTGCTGAACAGAAACTCGACGAGAAAAACTTGTCTGAAACAAGTAGGACGAACAAGGCAAAAAAGTTCCTTTAGAATACGAATTTTATTTATCAAAACACAATAGGAACAGCCCCAAAGTCGTGCACACACGAGCCTTGGCCTCCCTTGCAACCACAATTCCTCCCGAACTTTGTTGTTGAACCTTATCTTCTTCCTAAAGACTAGTTCAATGGATCCCGTCACCAGCCATGTCTTGAACTCAAGCAACACCTGCACATAAATAAACAACCAATACTTCCGAGCACAAGTCCTCAACTTGACTCTCGTTAGTTCCGAAACTACAACATCTTACGTGAGCACCTCACATAAGCATGATGTAAACCATATCAAAATGATATCAGCCATAACACCCAAAACACACCAAAAACTTGGTAAAATAATACTAAGCAAACTTTCCATAATAGTAAAGCAAGTTCAAAACATTGCAAGTTAAAAGCAGAACCATTGCAATCAAGCTCCGAACCTTACCAAAGCTAACCAGAGCTTACCAAAGCTAGTCGGACCCAGCGCCGGATCATACTAAAGCTTAGTCGGACCTAGCACGGAACTTACCAAAGCTAGTCGGACCTAGCACCGGAGCTAGCAAAAACAAGTCGGACCTAGCCAAAATAAGTTAGACCTAGACAAAAGCAAGTCGGACCTTACGTCGGACCTTGCCGGAGCTACCCAAAACAAGTCGGACCTATCGTCGGACCTTGCAGGAGCTCGGACCTAGAGTCGGACCTTGTTAAAAAGGTGTTTTTGGTAGTATTCAAAACTTTTATCGTCAAAGCCAATGTATTCAGCACACATAGGTCTCACAATCTCCCCCTTGATTAATGCATTGGCAACACCACTTAAAATCCGAACATTAGCTTATTCACATGAAAAGTTTTGAAAACAATTTCTCCCCCTTTGTAAATCAGAAATAAAATGAGAAAGAAAACAAAAATACCAAAAATTCTCCCCCTGAGAAGAATCGTGCCAAAACACTTGTGAATGTGTGCAATGTGTGATCAATTTCTCCCCCTTTGACAATGAATTCAGCAAGGTACAAAAGAGAAATTTTAATTTGTTATGAGCACATTATAACATATACATATAAAACAAAGCTCATCCAAATCATACTATCAAATAACTTACACTATCACATCAATGAGATACATAAAGTATTGTAAGCCATGCTAGTGATCAAGTGTAATTTTCAATTTAAACAAGTCATGATCTCACAAACTTAACTATTTCAAGACCTGAAAGCATGACACTTGTTGCTGCATTTTATTTACCATTTAAAGCACAAATTTTGATCTTATGACATTTGCAAGAGATTATATGCAGCATCAGCCTTATTCTAACCAACCAAGCCAAGCCTATGTCATTTGACAGTCACAAGATTAAGGACATGGTTTTAGTCATACACAACTCCTTTCAAGTTCATATCTAAGTGCAATGATAAGCCATCTCAAAAGAAGAAGTGCGATGCTTGCATATTCTCTTGATCTTTTCTCATTTTTTTTATTTGAACATAAAAACTCAACATGTGAGTTGATTACTTGATTAATTCTTTATGATTAAAAGCACTTGTGAGCATGCAACAAGTTCAAAACAGCAATAAAGTTCGACCATGACCAGATTTAGTGTAAGTAATTATTCTAATTACTAGACATGGTAAAAACTACAAAATGTATAACACGAGTAATGTAGTAAGAACTTTCATCATGAAAAAGGAATCACAAAGTCATATATGCATGAAATACTATGCTCATATTATTTTAATTTCAGATTCCCAAGTTTCAAAATTCTCTCTCAATTTAAGTCATGAGGATGCATAACCCCTATTTCACTACGAATGTGAAAAAAACGAGTGAAATCCAAAGGTTTTGTAAAAATGTCAGCCACTTGTTGTTCGGTATCTACATGGTGAAGCACAATGTTCCCTTTTTCGACATTATGACGGAGAAAGTGATACTTAATGTCAATGTGCTTAGTTCTCGAATGTTGCACGGGGTTTTTTAGCAATGCAAATGGCACTAGTGTTACCACAAAATAGTGGAACACTATCTACATCAACCCATAGTCCTTAAGTGTTTGAACAATCCAAAAAATTTGTGAGCAAGCACTAGCAGCAGCTACATATTCAGATTCGGCTGTGGATTGTGCAACTGAACTTTGTTTTCTAGTGGACCAGGCAACAAGTGAATTACCAAGAAAATGACAAGCACCAGAAGTACTTTTCCTATAAATCCTACAACCCCCAAAATCAGCATCGGAAAATGCTTTCAAAGTAACGGTTGAGGAACAAGGAAGAAAAATGCCAAATTCTTGAGTTCCATGTAAGTACCTGAGAATCCTTTTGACGGCTTGACAACGTGAAGCACGTGGGGAGGCTTGAAACCGTGCACAAAGACATAAACTGAATTGTATGTCCGGTCTTGATGCCGTGAGATACAAAAGTGATCCGATCATGCTTCTATATTATTTTTTATCAACGGGATCACAATCTTCATCAAGTTCAAGTGTTGTTGCTGTTCCCATTTGTGTCCGAAGAGGCTTGGTTTTGTCCATGTTGAAGCGCCTTAGGAGATCTTTTGTATACTTTGTTTGATGCACAAAGGTACCCTCCTTGGTTTGCTTGATTTGCAGCCCCAAAAAGTACGTGAGTTCTCACATCATACTCATCTCAAATTTTGAACTCATCATAGCTGAAAACTTGGACACAAGATCATGAGAAGCACAACTAAAAGATAATATCATCCACATACACTTGAACGAATAATGAGTCATTGTCATGCTTAAGAACGAAAAGAGTTTTATCAACCTTGCCCATGGTAAACCCCTTTTCAAGTATGAATGTTTTTAACCTATCATAGGCTTGTTTGAGACCGTACAAGGCTTTGGACAGTTTATAAACATGATTAGGAAAATTTGGATTTTCAAAACCAGGTGGTTGTTTGACATAAATGTCCTCATCTCTGTAGCCATTAAGAAAAGCACTTTTAACATCCATTTGATATAGCTTAAAACCTTTAGATGCAGCAAAAGCTAACAAAATTCTTATGACTTCTAATCTAGCAACAGGAGCAAAAGTTTCATCAAAATCTAGACCTTCAACTTGTGTGAAACCTTGAGCAACCAACCTAGCCTTATTCCTAACCACAACCCCATCCTCACTTTGTTTATTTTTAAACACCCATTTAGTTCCAATTAAAGTGTGACCTTGAGGTGGAGGTACAAGTTTCCAAACATTATTTCTTTCAAAATTTTCTAACTCTTCTTGCATAGAAATAATCCAAGATTCATTAGTGAGTGCGTGTGATATATCTTTGGGTTCAAAAGAAGCAACAAAAGCAGAATGAGCATGAGAATTGGGGTCGAAAAACCTGGATCTTGTAACTCGTTCATGCAACCTTCCAATAATTTGTTGTGGAGGATGACTTTTGAGAATCTGGAGGGGAGTGGACACTTCTGTGAAACCCTCATCTCGGGTGTCAGCATATGTTCATGTTTTATGAAGAAGAAAAACATTTTAAGAAAAGAAGGAACAGAGACAAGTATCAAAGGGATGGCCAATAAAGCTCTTCGAGAACACCGAAACCCAACTTCCACGGCCAGCAGACCACGTGGCGCGTTCGGAGCTCATTCCCGAGAGATTGGGAGAGGTCCGACGCTAAACTAGGCTACGTGGCAGACTCGGGGGTCACCTCCGCAATTGGAAAGAGGTCCGACCCTGTGGGACACGTGCTGCCCGCGGAGCTAGCCTCTGCGGAAGAAGCAAAGGCATTTTTCATAGGACACGTGTCAATCTCGAAGCTCATCTCAGAGAGAAGTCCGGGTCTATCGAACACGTATCACCACCGGAGCTTATCACCGGAAGGCCCGTTGCAAAACACGTGGCGTGCGCGGAGCTCGTCTCCAAAGAAGAGGGAGGTCTCGCTCGTGACACGTGGCACAATCGGAGCTTCTCTCTACGGGAGAAGAGATAATAGGCTCGGAAGGACACGTGGAGCTTCCGGAGCTCATCACCGCGGAGGTAACGAGTCTGGAGCGGTTTTTACACATAAAGATATCGGTACGCAACGGAAACCGATCTAAAATCCATGATCCTTACCGAAGATAAGACGTCAGGATTTATCAAAGATCTGAATAAGACTCTTATTCGGGATCCAATCAGGTTAGGACTCTTCTCTTCCCGATTATAAAATAGAACCCAAAACCTCCGGCCGAAACCACAAACTCCTCGATTCAACTCCTGAGCCGACGACTTAGCGCTATAGCCCTTACTCGCCGAGCAAAACATCGCCGAAGCGCAACAAGGGAGATCATCGGAGAAGAACCGAGTGGTCTGAGGAGAACCTTGAAGTCAAGAAAAACGTGAGGTAGGACTTCAATACCACCTTACGACATCATGTTGTTCATCTCTTTGCATCTGTTCTTCGATTCCTTTCGAACAGAAGCGTTTTCGTGGGCAGAACGCTCGATGATCAGTTTGATCTAAAGACAAGATCATCGCCACGTTCATCTTTGATCTGAACACCTCTGACCATGCAAGCCATGCAAGAACATCAAATCAATCTAATGAAACTAATCATAGGATAGCATGCATGTGCATCATCGCATCTAGTTTAGGGTTTTGTGCATGATATTGATTGCTGTGAATATTGTATGCACGTGAATCCTACAAAGCAGGACAAACTTAGGAAGCTGTCTACAACGAGCTGCAGCAACAAGGTTTTGAGAATCAAGGACAACTGGAACCGCAAGAACAAGGAAAGTGCTCCTTGACCATGTTGATCCTATGTTTTGGGTAAAACTATTTTGTTTTGCGAAAAAGTGTGTGTGCTGAGTCAAACATGATGGGAAACCCTTTTATAGGAGTTTACTAGTTTTGATTAAACCACCCTTGTCGCCTGGGAAGTTTATGAGTCGGGTATGGTTTTTGCTTTATGCTTCGCTGAGTCTCTGGGATCGAGAAGCAAGATAGATGTGTCTAGCTAACTGCACTTGTACTGATCATAAGTAACTGATGAGGTTAATGAACATGGAACGGAGGGAGATCTAGGCAAGCCTGGGTTTGTGAATGAGGTAGCATGAGATGGTGGTTTTACTTGCCGTAGATCTAAGGACCGGTTCATGCATGCACATGCCAGGATAACAGTGCCACCACAAGGCCAAGTATGGGTGCGGCTTAGCTGAGTAATTAGGTAAGTTGCTAGGGTGTTATGGACTGTGGAAGGCGCGGGGAATGGGAGTCGAGTGAGGACTGCCCTGGGAACTGCATGGCACAAGAGGGGGCCCGTGGGTGGGAGAATTGGAGATTCTAGCCTGCCGGTGAAACCTTAGTGAGTCCATACATCTAGTAACCCCTTTGTAAAGGCTATTTTGTGATCTCTTGACCATACACCGACGGTTGTGTACTGGTATAATGGAGGTTCTGCAGTCGCCGACGGGTGACGAAATCACAAACTTGTGGGTAAAGAGGTGCAAACTCTGCAGAGTCTAAAAACTATCATGATAGCCGAGCTTACGGTCATGAGCACCTGGCTAAACTGCCATGATTAGATGGGATGGTTATTGGGATGGTTATTGGGATGGTTATTGGAATGGTTATTGGAATGGTTACGGGAATGGTTATTGGGAAGTTTCTTGGTTATGATTATTGGTTATGGTTCAATTTGAGACTGTTGAGTCCGGGAGATGAGATGGTTGCATGACTGATGGGTCATGACATGAGATTGGTCTTGGTGCGAGACGTGGTTGTTTTATGAGGTGGGATGGTAGTGAATACGAGGAGGTATTCATGAGTATGAATAAAAGATTGGTTAATGTTCGGGTGGAACATGGAAAGCGATGGAGGTATGTTGGTAATTTAATACATGCTGAGATTACATTCATCTTAAGTTAAGTTGCTGTTTTATCACGTTTTCATAAATCTGCATTTCTGCAAATAAGCCTTTTATCACCTACCTTGTTTATGAGCTGCATATCATGTGTTATTCCCGCACTTGCTGAGTACATCATTGTGCTCAAACTTGCATTATTATTTCTCCATCAACAGCAAGAGAAGACTACTATGAAGACCGGGTAGAACATTATGGCGTGTGATCTGTTCTCAACCTTGCCTGTGGAGGGAGTAGGGATGGAGCCACTTCTGTTTAGTTTTGCTTCCGCATTAGTTTTTGCTTCCGCATTTAATAAGATTTCCGCTGCATAGAAATAAGACTTCCGCTGTGAGCATGAGTCCAAGACTCATGAGGAATTGTAATAAACTCTGTTATTCGTGGTAATATATAATCTGAATTCAGTTTGTGGAACGTATGTGTATGTGTGATGAACATCCTGGGCACACATATGCATTAGTTCTCGGTTCTGTGGTTTTCCACATAATTGAGGGCGTCACAGATTGGTATCAGAGCCACGGGTTGACAGTAGGTTACACGCCTAGATAGAAACTTTGGGTTGACATTAGAATCACGGGTTAACAGCAAGTTATACCCCTAAATAGAAGCTACCCGGACCAAAGGAAGCATCCTAGGATGAATAGCTTAGATTGGCCTTGAAACCACCTTGACATAGGAAACCATCCTTGAATAGAAGTTGAGTGGGCCCTTGTGATGATTATTTGTGAATATGTGCTTAGTGTGAGCTGTGGGGCGTCTCAACAACGTTGCCCATATCCACACGTAAGAAGAAAGAGGAGTGAAATGCTTCGGCACTTGATCACATCCTCACAAGGACTAATATATATATACTCCAACTCCCCTTGATGCATATAGTTGAAAGGACCTATCTAACCTTCTAACCTTCTATTCTATTTCGTTCTCTCTCACAGATGGTGAGAGGAAACGCCAGCCGAAGGAACGTCCAGGAAGATGACCACGAAGAAGTTCCTGCTAACCCTGGAGCTGGCGAAAACAACCTTGAAAGGTTGATGGCCATGCAAAACCAGCTTATGCAAACCATCATCCAAACTTTGGGTCAGTTGCAGGCCAACCAACACCCCATTCCAGCACCACCGCCACCACCACCGCCGGCTCATAACAGGTTGGGAGAGTTCATGAGGACTCGACCACCCACGTTTGCTCAAGCAAGCGATCCAATGGAGGCCGATGATTGGTTGAAATCCATGGAGAAGAAGCTTGCCATTGTACAGTGCAACGACCGAGAAAAGGTTCTCTTTGCGTCGCACCAACTGATGGGAGCAGCTGCTGGCTGGTGGGATGCCTTGAGCAACGCCCATGCCAACCCGGAGACAATCACTTGGACTGAGTTCAAGGAAAGTTTCCGCTCCCACTACATCCCTGTTGGCCTAATGATGCTCAAGAGGCAGGAGTTTGAGGGTCTCCGCCAAGGGCAGAAGAGTGTGAACGAATACCTCAACAAGTTCATACAACTGTCCCGGTATGCCCCCGAAGATGTCAACTCAGATCAGAGGAAGCAGTACCTGTTCATGAGAGGGTTGAACAATGAGATCCAAGTTCAGCTCCTCAACAATGACTACGTAAGCTTCCAGAAGCTGGTTGATAAGGCTATTGTGGTGGAAAACAAGATCCGAGAGATCGAGCGCGAGTGCAAAAGGAAGATCCCATACCAGCCCCAAGGGAGCAACGTACGACCTAGGTACATGCCCCCTGCACCGCAGTATGGATCGACCACTTCTACAAACCGCCCTGGTCAGCCACCACAGCAACGGTTCGTTGCACCGGCACCTCGTGTGCCCATGCCTCCTGCGCCCCGGCCTAACAATGGCGCTCCTGTTCAAAACCCCCGCCCCAACACACCTGCTGCCGTAGGCAACAGGGCATGCTTTGCATGCGGGGAAGTAGGCCACTTCGCTAACCAGTGCCCGAAGAGAGGCCCTGGACAGCAAGGTAACGTGCCCAAGCAGAACCAGCGACCAAACGGAGGGGACCACCAAATGAACCGTGGACCGCAGAACTATGCTCGTGGCCATGTTAACCATGTCACTGCTGAGGAAGCACAACAGGCTGAGGACGTCGCAATTGGTATGTTCCTTGCCAACTCCAACCCAGCCACCATTTTATTTGATTCCGGAGCATCGCATTCCTTCATATCATCCAAATATGTTGCCAAGCATCATCTACCCGTATCTCACTTAGAATGTGCTATGTTAGTTAATTCTCCCAGAGGAGAAATGAGGACTAATATAGTATGTCCTAAAGTAAGCCTTAAAATAAGGGGGTAGACTTCCTTGCCAACCTTATTGTTCTGGACTCCCACGGAATTGACATCATACTCGGAATGGACTGGTTAAGCAAGCACAATGGGGTAATCCAATGTGCTGAGAGAAGCGTGCAGTTGACGAACGAACACGGTATCCGTGTCGATTTTGAGTCAGCCCAGCAAGCGACCGAACGGGCGGATCTGAACCATGTGGAAAGAGTAACATTGGACAACATTCCAGTGGTTCAGGAATTTTCGGATGTGTTCCCGGAAGAACTTCCAGGTATGCCACCTGACCGGGACATTGAGTTTGCCATAGATTTGGTACCTGGAACTGCACCCATAGCTAAGAGACCATATAGGATGCCCGTCAACGAGTTAGTTGAACTCAAGAAGCAAATTCAAGAACAGTTGGAGAAGGGTTTTATCCGTCCAAGTTCGTCACCATGGGGAGCCCCGGTACTCTTCGTAGACAAGAAGGACGGAACCCAAAGAATGTGCGTGGACTACAGGTCTCTCAACGAGGTAACAATCAAGAATAAATACCATCTGCCCCGTATAGAGGACCTGTTCGATCAAATGAAAGGAGCCCAAGTGTTCTCCAAGATTGATCTTCGGTCGGGATATTTCCAGCTGAAGATTAAGCCCTCCGATATACCTAAGACAGCCTTTCGGACGCGGTATGGTTCATATGAATATACCGTTATGTCTTTTGGATTGACGAATGCACCCGCATACTTCATGTACCTTATGAATAAGGTTTTCATGGAGTACTTGGACAAGTTCGTCGTAGTTTTCATCGACGACATTATGGTGTATTCAAAAAGTAAGGAGGAGCATGAAGAACATCTGAAATTGACCTTGCAGAAGTTGCGCGAGCATCAGTTGTATGCCAAGCTCAACAAGTGTCAATTTTGGCTAAGGGAAATATCCTTCCTAGGCCACATCATCTCCAAGGAAGGGGTATCGGTTGATCCTGGAAAGGTGAGAGATATTTTTAAGTGGGACCAACCGAGGAGCGTGAGGGATATTCGGAGTTTCCTTGGGATGGCAGGATACTATCGGCGCTTCATTAAAGACTTCTCTAAGATAGCAAAACCTATGACGTAGTTGCTAATGAAGGGAAAAGTCTTTCAATGGACACAAGCCTGCCAAGAAAGTTTTGAGGAACTCAAGAAAAGGCTAACCACAGCACCAGTTCTGGTATTGCCAGACGTAAGCAAGAGCTTCGACATATATTGTGACGCATCCAGACAAGGGCTCGGATGTGTGCTCATGCAGGAAGGGCAAGTGGTAGCCTATGCCTCACGACAATTAAAGAAGCATGAGCTTAACTATCCTACTCATGATTTGGAGTTAGCAGCAGTGGTGCATGCATTGAAGATTTGGAGACATTATATCCTTGGTCATCGATGTGAGATCTATACGGATCAGAAAAGCCTCAAGTACATATTTACACAAACAGACTTGAATTTGAGGCAACGTCGATGGTTAGAACTCATCAAGGATTATGATGTAGGAATCAATTACCACCCCGGGAAGGCCAATGTGGTCGCTGACGCATTGAGCAGAAAGGGAGCATGCCACCAACTCACGGTTCGGGAGCTACCACCCGAACTACGTAAAGAGTTCGAACAGTTACACCTCGGATTCTTGAATAACATGGAAATAATGGAAATCCACACCTCATTGGAGCAAGAAATAAGAAAGGGACAAGCAACGGACGAGGGGATTAAGGAGATCAAAGAAAGAATCCGACAAGGGATAGAAAAGGATTTCAAGGAGGATAAAAAGGGTACGCTTTGGCTAGGAAAAAGGATTTGTGTGCCAAACATAAAACACCTCCGCGACGTAATATTGAAGGAGGCACATGATTCACCCTATTCCATACACCCAGGGAGCACCAAAATGTACAAGGATTTGAAAACCTGCTATTGGTGGGATGGTATGAAGAGGGATATAGCCTAATACGTTGCCCTATGCGACACATGCCAACGGGTAAAAGCCGAACATCAAAAACCCGCTGGATTGTTGCAACCCTTGAAAATACCTGAATGGAAATGGGAGGACATCAGTATGGACTTCATTGTCGGATTGCCACGAACTCAGTCAGGATACGACTCCATCTGGGTCATTGTGGACCGGTTGACGAAGACCGCCCATTTTCTTCCGGTAAAGACAAGTTACAACGTTACACAGCTGGCAGAATTGTACATGGAGCAGATCGTGTGTCGTCATGGAGTTTCGAAGAGGATAGTCTCAGATCGAGGTTCTCAGTTTACCTCTAGATTCTGGAGGAAGCTGCAGAAAGCCATGGGTACACGACTGGATTTTAGCTTCGCCTATCACCCACAAACAGATGGGCAAACCGAGAGGACGAACCAAATTTTGGAGGACATGCTGAGAGCTTGCGCTTTGAAACGTGGGCGTAGTTGGGATAGGAGTTTACCGTATGCCGAGTTCTCCTATAACAACAGCTATCAAACTAGCTTGAAGATGTCGCCTTTCGAAGCCTTATATGGCAGACGGTGTAGAACGCCGCTGTTTTGGAACGAGACTGGAGAGAACCAGGTGTTTGGACCCGAAGTACTACAAGAGGCTGAAAAGCAAGTCCAAACAATACAGGAAAACTTAAAGGCTGCTCAGTCACGACAGAAAGGCTATGCGGACAATAGGCGTAGAAATTTGACCTTTAAAGTTGGAGACTTCGTATACCTTAAGGTATTGCCTACCCGAGGCCAACGACGTTTTAACGTCAGAGGCAAACTAGCGCCTCGCTACATCGGACCATTTAAGATTTTGGGTAAGCGAGGGGAAGTAGCCTACCAACTAGAGCTCCCAAACCACCTCTGCGACGTACATGACGTGTTTCATGTATCCCAACTCAAGAAGTGCTTGAGAGTGCCAGAGGAACAAGTGTCGATGGGAGAACTTGAACTTCAAGAGGACCTAACTTACGCAGAACACCCTGTCCGAATCTTGGACGTAAAGGAAAGGGTCACCCGAAACAAGGTGATTCGATGGTGCAAGGTACAATGGAGCCATCACACTGAAGCTGAAGCCACATGGGAGCGAGAAGAGGATATCAAGGCAGAATTTCCCCATCTATTTTCTACTAACGAATCTCGAGGACGAGATTCAATTTAAGGGGGGTAGATTTGTGACACCCTCATCTCGGGTGTCAGCATATGTTCATGTTTTATGAAGAAGAAAAACATTTTAAGAAAAGAAGGAACAGAGACAAGTATCAAAGGGATGGCCAATAAAGCTCTTCGAGAACACCGAAACCCAACTTCCACGGCCAGCAGACCACGTGGCGTGTTCGGAGCTCATTCCCGAGAGATCGGGAGAGGTCCGACGCTAAACTAGGCTACGTGGCAGACTCGGGGGTCACCTCCGCAATTGGAAAGAGGTCCGACCCTGTGGGACACGTGCTGCCCGCGGAGCTAGCCTCTGCGGAAGAAGCAAAGGCATTTTTCATAGGACACGTGTCAATCTCGAAGCTCATCTCAGAGAGAAGTCCGGGTCTATCGAACACGTGTCACCACCGGAGCTTATCACCGGAAGGCCCGTCGCAAAACACGTGGCGTGCGCGGAGCTCGTCTCCAAAGAAGAGGGAGGTCTCGCTCGTGACACATGGCACAACCGGAGCTTGTCTCTACGGGAGAAGAGATACCAGGCTCGGAAGGACACGTGGAGCTTCCGGAGCTCATCACCGCGGAGGTAACAAGTCTGGAGCGGTTTTTACACATAAAGATATCGGTACGCAACGGAAACCGATCTAAAATCCACGATCCTTACCGAAGATAAGACGTCAGGATTTATCAAAGATCTGAATAAGACTCTTATTCGGGATCCAATCAGATTAGGACTCTTCTCTTCCTGATTATAAATAGAACCCAAAACCTCCGGCCGAAACCACAAACTCCTCGATTCAACTCCTGAGCCGACGACTTAGCGCTCTAGCCCTAACTCGCCGAGCAAAACATCGCCGAAGCGCAACAAGGGAGATCATCGGAGAAGAACCGAGTGGTCTGAGGAGAACCTCGAAGTCAAGAAAAACGTGAGGTAGGACTTCAATACCACCTTACGACATCATGTTGTTCATCTCTTTGCATCTGTTCTTCGATTCCTTTCGAACAGAAGCGTTTTCGTGGGCAGAACGCTCGATGATCAGTTTGATCTAAAGACAAGATCATCGCCACGTTCATCTTTGATCTGAACACCTCTGACCATGCAAGCCATGCAAGAACATCAGATCAATCTAATGAAACTAATCATAGGATAGCATGCATGTGCATCATCGCATCTAGTTTAGGGTTTTGTGCATGATATTGATTGCTGTGAATATTGTATGCACGTGAATCCTACAAAGCAGGACAAACTCAGGAAGCTGTCTACAACGAGCTGCAGCAACAAGGTTTTGAGAATCAAGGACAACCGGAACCGCAAGAACAAGGCAAGTGCTCCTTGACCATGTTGATCCTATGTTTTGGGTAAAACTATTTTGTTTTGCGAAAAAGTGTGTGTGCTGAGTCAAACATGATGGGAAACCATTTTATAGGAGTTTACTAGTTTTGATTAAACCACCCTTGTCGCCTGGGAAGTTTATGAGTCGGGTATGGTTTTTGCTTTATGCTTCGCTGAGTCTCTAGGATCGAGAAGCAAGATAGATGTGTCTAGCTAACTGCACTTGTACTGATCATAAGTAACTGATGAGGTTAATGAACATGGATCGGAGGGAGATCTAGGCAAGCCTGGGTTTGTGAATGAGGTAGCATGAGATGGTGGTTTTACTTGCCGTAGATCTAAGGACCGGTTCATGCATGCACATGCCAGGATAACAGTGCCACCACAAGGCCAAGTATGGGTGCGGCTTAGCTGAGTAATTAGGTAAGTTGCTAGGGTGTTATGGACTGTGGAAGGCGCGGGGAATGGGAGTCGAGTGAGGACTGCCCTGGGAACTGCATGGCACAAGAGGGGGCCCGTGGGTGGGAGAATTGGAGATTCTAGCCTGCCGGTGAAACCTTAGTGAGTCCATACATCTAGTAACCCCTTTGTAAAGGCTATTTTGTGATCTCTTGACCATACACCGACGGTTGTGTACTGGTATAATGGAGGTTCTGCAGTCTACGACGGGTGACGAAATCACAAACTTGTGGGTAAAGAGGTGCAAACTCTGCAGAGTCTAAAAACTATCATGATAGCCGAGCTTACGGTCATGAGCACCTGGCTAAACTGCCATGATTAGATGGGATGGTTATTGGGATGGTTATTGGAATGGTTATTGGAATGGTTACGGGAATGGTTATTGGGAAGGTTCTTGGTTATGATTATTGGTTATGGTTCAATTTGAGACTGTTGAGTCCGGGAGATGAGATGGTTGCATGACTGATGGGTCATGACATGAGATTGGTCTTGGTGCGAGACGTGGTTGTTTTATGAGGTGGGATGGTAGCAAATACGAGGAGGTATTCGTGAGTATGAATAAAAGATTGGTTAATGTTCGGGTGGAACATGGAAAGCGATGGAGGTATGTTGGTAATTTAATACATGCTGGGATTACATTCATCTAAAGTTAAGTTGCTGTTTTATCACGTTTTCATAAATCTGCTTTTCTGCAAATAAGCCTTTTATCACCTACCTTGTTTATGAGCTGCATATCATGTGTTATTCCCGCACTTGCTGAGTACATCATTGTGCTCAAACTTGCATTATTATTTCTCCATCAACAGCAAGAGAAGACTACTATGAAGACCGGGTAGAACATTATGGCGTGTGATCTGTTCTCAACCTTGCCTGTGGAGGGAGTAGGGATGGAGCCACTTCTGCTTAGTTTTGCTTCCGCATTAGTTTTTGCTTCCGCATTTAATAAGATTTCCGCTGCATAGAAATAAGACTTCCGCTGTGAGCATGAGTCCAAGACTCATGAGGAATTGTAATAAACTCTGTTATTCGTGGTAATATATAATCTGAATTCAGTTTGTGGAACGTATGTGTATGTGTGATGAACATACTGGGCACACATATGCATTAGTTCTCGGTTCTGTGGTTTTCCACTGAATTGAGGGCGTTACAACTTCACAAGCTTCTTCTCCTTCATGTTCATCACAAATAGATGAGCTTGTGATGTGAGGAGGATCTGGACCAGCAATGGTGGTCATCGGTGTTGGCTGTGAATCAAGATCAGGAGCTGGAACAATGTCATTAGCTGCTGAATTTTCGGGCAGCAGCACCACTTCTTCCTCTTCTTTAATGAAAATACTCTCCCCCTGCGGATATGGATCCAGACCTGCAATATTTGAACTAGTACCTAAGCTAGCTTCATCAAAAGAAACCTCACAAGTCTCTACAATTTTGTTAGTATCAAGTAAAAGCACACGGTAGCCTCTAGTATGAGATGGATAACCAAGAAACATGCCATCAACAGATCTAGCTTCAAATTTATCAAGATTACCATGTTTCTTAACAAGGCATTTGCAACCAAAGACCCTAAAGTGTGTGACACTAGGCCTATGTCCGAACCTGAGCTCATATGGTGTTTTACCTTGCTTAGCATGCAAGAAAACACGATTTGAGACATAACAAGCGGTTGCAATTGCATCAGCCCAAAATTTCCTAGGAGTTTGATATTCATCAAGCATAGTACTAGCCATCTCAACTAAGGTTCTGTTCTTTCTCTCTACAACACCGTTTTGTTAAGGTACATATGGTGAAGAAAATTGATGATCTATTGCATTTTCAGCACAAAAGTGATCAAACGATTGATTTTTAAATTCGGTTCCATTATCACTTCTTGTTGCTCTTAAAGATCCTGGGTGATTAATTGGTAACCTAAGAAATAAAGTTCTAAAGTGACTAAAAGCTTCAATCTTAGATGCCATAAAGTAAACCCAAGAGTATCTAGAATAGTCATCAACAATCACAAGAACATACCATTTACCTCCGAAGGATTGAACACGTGAAGGTCCTACGGTGTCAAGGTGTAAAAGTTGACCCGGTTCAGTTGTCATGGTCATTGTGAGAGGAGCATGTGAACCTGCAACCATCTTAGCATGTATACAAGAAGAGCACACAATTTCTTTGTCCCCTTTAAGCTTAGGCAGCCCACGTATGCGATCAAGAGCACTAACATGCGTGAGATGATCAAATCCTACGTCACCAAGTCTACGATGCCAAAAATATAAATCTTTGGAATCATTTGCAACTAGACATCTATGCTTAGAGGAAGACATATCAAAATCATCTTTAAAAACTCTTCCAAACCGAGACATGTTAAAAATAAGCTCACTATTTGAACCTACAACTTTGCAGCAGTTTTTATTGAAAATAATTTCCAGATTTTCATCTAGCAATTGTTAAACAGAAAGCAAGTTGTATTTCAAATTGTTGACAAGTGACACATCCTTCAAAGTGTAGTGATCATTTACACTAACCGAACTCTTAGCAATTATAGGAGTTGAAGAATTATTGGCAAAAGTAACATTCTCTACATGTGACACAAAAGAGAGAGGAGAACCATTCTTTGTTACCGGTCATGTGGCGTGAGCAACGTGAATCCACAATCCAAATGTTCTCCTTCCTCATGCGTGTAACCTACATAGAAGCACAATCCGTCGATGACTCAATCCTGGGGTTAGTTAAAAGGCATTTAGGAATACAGTACTGAGTCACACGATGTCCTGCAGGAATAACATGCGAAAGCTGAGATAAAACAGCAGGTTTATGAGTCAAAGTTTGAGATTTTTTGTTCTTAACTACTGACCTATGAGGTGTTACTTGTGTAGCACGAAAATCAGTAGCTCCGGAGGCAAAAACAGAAGGTCCGGAGGCAAAAACTGAAGCTCCGGAGACAAAAACTGAAGCTCCGGAGGTAAACTTTGAATATTTCTGACTCATAACAGCAGGTTGCATGTTCCTGACATCCAGTTTAGTATGTGCAGCAAATTTTGCATGAGAGTTATAAGATTTAGCTTGCATTCTTTCCTTTTTATGTTGTTTAGCTAGTCTATAACAAAAATCTATGACATGACCATCTCTACCACAATAGGTACAATGAAATTTAACTTTGTGTTCATGTCTAGATGAGCATGCAGTATGCTTATTTGAAACCGAATGTGATAACACTCCTGCAGATTTAAAAACCACTTTTTTTAGGAACTGTTTGAATCAAACCACTTCCTAATGTTTTTACAATTTTACGTGGATGTTCCTTAGCATGAGCATGTGAATCAAAATCTAAACCAGTTTTATCATTGCAAGACTTGGAAGAATTCAGCAGCAAGTTTAGGTTCTTATTTTCATTAAAAAACCGATCTAATGTCGTATGCATGTTATCGAGTTTATTTTATAGATCAAGGCAATTTTCACATGAAGTTTTTCCTTTTAATTTGCAATTGGAACAATATTTAACTTCATGAAAACGTAAAGCATTGTTCAATATAGAAATTTCTTTCATAGCATCTTGTAGTTTCTTATCAAGATCATAGCAAGTAGAACAATGCAAATCAATTGTAGAACAACAAGCATATTTCAAGTTTTTATCATTAAGTGCAGCAAGATTTTTGTTCTTTTCGATTTCAAGTTCAAGTTTATCAAGTTTGGAGGTGTGTGCACTTCTTAGAGAGGACAATTGTTCATATATTAAATCACATGAGGAACAAGAATCATCACTAGGAATCAAGGATTTTAAACGATTAATTTCAGATTCTAGTGACTCAATTTTACCAGCATTGTCCCTAAGTTTTTTGTCCTTTTCTTAACAATAATAGTGGCACGAGAAATAGCATCACACATTTCAAGTAGGACATACCTCTTCGTTGTCACTGTTGTGTTCTGCATCCTCCATACTTGATTTTGATTTGCCTGCCATGAAGCACAAGTTTGCCAGATCATCTTCATCTTCATCACTTCCAATATCTACATCACTTGAGCCAAGTTCCTGAAGTGTGGTGATGAAACTGTTTATCAGTTTGTGTCCTGTAAAACCCTTGTTTTTCTCCAAATGTGCGACATTCCCACGTCTTTCTTCTGAGCTCCCATAATCTCCTCTCGTATGGTAGGGACGAGAGCAAGATTATATAATTCCCCATATGGAACCAAGTATAAACTCGACTCCTCCTCTTCAAGTGGAGTGATGGACAGGTTTTTGACGTGAGATTGGCGGCTTAAGGCATCGGCAACCACGTTTGTATTACCGGGATGGTAGTGAATCTCAATCTCATAGTCTTTTATCAGCTCTAGCCATCTCCGTTGCTGCATATTCAACTCCTTTTGAGTGAATATATATTTTAGACTCTTGTGGTCGGTGTAGAGGTGCACTATGTTCCCAAGTAAATAGTGCCTCTACATTTTCAATGCCAACACCACAGCAGCAAGCTCAAGATCTCGTGGTTACGAAGTTGACGTGAGCCATAAGCAACCACTCTTCCTCCTTGCATTAATACAGAGCCAATCCCGATACCCGACGCATCACAATATATGTCGAAGGGCTTGGTCGTATCCGGTTGAGCTAACACCGGGGCTGTTGTAAGATGCTTCACCAATACTTGGAAAGCTCCTTCGCAAGCTGAGCTCAAAACATATTTTGATCCCCTTCTTCAACTATTCAGTCATCGGTTTAGCAAGCTTAGAGAAGCTCAGGATGAATCTCCGGTAATATCCCGCAAAACCGAGGAAACTTCTGACTTATTGGACAGATGTGGGGGACTTCTATTCAGCACTTGATCGATTTTGCTTGGATCAACTGCAATGCCTTCCTCAGAAATATTATGACCAAGAAATGGTACTTGGCTGATCCATAACTCGCACTTGCTGAACATGGCATAAAGCTTATGGTCTCGCAATTATTGAAGCACAATATGCAAGTGTTCAGCGTCTTATTCTTCAGACATGGAACAAACCAAGATGTCCTCGATAAACACCACCACAAACTTGTCCAACTCCGGCATGAACACTGAGTTCATGAGGTACATAAAATGTTCCAGAGCGTTAGTGAGACCAAAAGACATGACGAGATATTCATACAACCCATATCTCATCGAGAAGGCCGTCTTCGTAATATCCTCCGCTCGGATCTTTATATGATGATATCCTGAGCGAAGATCCATATTCGAAAATACACAAGCACCCACAAGTTGATCGAATAAGTTATCGATGCGGGGCAGTGGATATTTATTTTTGATGGTGATGGTGTTGAGAGGTCGGTAATCCACACACAACCTCAAGGTTTCATCCTTTTTCTTCACGAACAGTGCCGAGCAACCCCATGGTGAGGAATTCGGTCGAATGAAACCCTCACTCATCAGATCATTGAGCTGCTCCTTCAATTCAGCTAGCTCATTCGGAGCCATCTTATACGGTCTCCGTGATATCGGTGTTATCCCGGGTACAAGTTCAATCTTGAACTCGACATCCCATTCGGGTGGCATGCCCGAGTGGTCATCTGGGAATACGTCCGGGTATTCACGGACCACACGAATATCCTCAAGTTTTGTGGCTTCCGTGTTATATGTGGCTGGGATTTCTTGAACAGAATGGTCAAGAATGAGAATTTGTGGTTCATGAAGTGGAGAGTTTAAACGAACCACACGTGGAACGATGTCAAGAACAGCACCATGGCGATGTAGCCATGACATTCCTAAAATGATATCGAGTTTTTGACTCTCTAACATAATTAGAGAAGTCGGGTATATATTCCCACCCAATTGTAATGGTGCTCTATAGAACATCCTATCATCTGTTATTTTCCCACCCGGAGAACAAATCAAGTATGAACTATTTGTGGGAATGATAGGCAATTGATATTTAATAACATAAGATTGACTTATGAAATTATGGGTGGCACCGGAGTCAAAAAGTATGAGTACGGGGTGAGTTAAATAAGAAAACGTACCCGCAAGGACGGGTTCACCTTCCGGTACGTCTTCGATAGCTAAGTGTTGGACGTTGCCGGGTTTTGGTTCTGGTTTCTTGGGCTGGTTGCGGGACTGATTTGCACCCTGATATGGTGCTTGACCCCTGCCCTGTCGCTGCTCGGGGCAGTCCTTGGCAATATGCCCGACACGGCCAAACGTGAAGCACGTGTATGGTGTCGGGGTCCCTCCGAATTGAGGACGGAATCCCGGTGTACGTGGTTGAAATGGAGTTGCACGCGGGACCATCCTTTGCTGCTGTTGTTGCTGTGGTTGATACGACGTCCTCGTGACGTTGCTGGAGTTGCCACAGAAGCTGTCGCCATTGCGAGGCCATTTCCAGTGATTGCCGGTCGGCACCAAGGGTGGCAGCGTGTTCCTCAGACCATTTGAGGTAGAGGCAGCGAAGTAGGTTGCGTTCGGGGCACGGGAACAGCCTCCCGGCGAGAGCTCCGGCGAGGTGGGCAGCGCGGGCGCACGGGAGCCGGAGGTAGAAGAAGGGTGCTCCGGCCCCACCCATCAGTGGCAGCGAGTTTTAAACCAGATCAGCTGTGGCTACATGATCTTTTGTGGCTACAGCCGGAATTTGTGTGGACCACGGTGTTGCTGCGCTGAGAAGCCGCCACGTCAAGCAGTGCACCCGCTGTCGGAGATTAAAATTTTCCCGATTAGATTTGAATTCCAGATTTCCTTCAAACTTTGAAAGAGCATAACTTTTGCTAGGAAACTCCAAATTTAGTGATTCAAATCGGGTTAGATTTAGATTGAAAAACTCTATCCAAACATGCAACCCAATTTGTATGGAAGTCAATAAATATTTCTGGAAAATTCTTTAAAATTTTGAGAAAAAGAATTTTAGAGGGAGTTTGGTTCATCCAAAAATTCACAAATTTTGCCAGACTAATATATAGGATATTATTAAACTCCTGGCAAAGTTTCAGCTCATTTAGAGTTGATTTGATTAGGAGAATTCAGATTTCAATTTGCTGTGTTCAAATGAATACAGAAACTTTTTCAGAGAATTACCAAAACTTGAAAATTCAGTTCTGGGCAATCACTACAGGAAAAGCGACCATTGATGACGGCCAAATTTATTGACGACGGGGCCTTCATCTTTAATTTAATTGACGACGGCGAGATAAAGCTGTCGTCAATAATGTGGTAATTGACGATGGCTAACCTAGTACTATCGTCAATAAACTAAAAGACGACGGTGGCCGTCGTCTATAACGGCCGTTGTCAAGTTTGGCCTAGATCCAGCCCCACCCGAGGCATTATTGATGACGGGGAGACACAACCGTCGTCAATAAGCTGCTTATTGACAATGGTGAGGAAAAACCGTCATCAATAAGCCCAATATAATCCTGAGCGCGAGTCAGGAGGCGGCATTCTCTCCCACCCGCGCCGCATCCCGACTCTGCTTCGCCGTCGCCGGTCTCCGCCGCCTCCCGATTCGCCATCACCGTCACCGGTCTCCGCCTCCCCTTCTCTGGTCGCCGCCGCCCGAGGTACGCCCTTCTCCCCGCCGCACCTCTCCGCATAGCACCTCTCCCCGCCGCCACTCTCCGCCGCCGTGCTGCCGGACGCCCCCGCCGACCCTCTCACCGCCGCCCCTCTCCGCCCCCGCGACGCCCCTCTCCGCCCCCGTAACGCACCGGCCCCCCTCCTGTCCCGGTGCAGCATGTGTTTACCAATAAATGTACCAACACTGCTACTGGATAAAACAAATTCTAATAAATGTACCAGCAAACTTTGGAATTTCATGTGTTTACCAATTTTCTGTGCATTCTGGGTACTATGTTTATGCAAAACAACTGGTGTGAAACTCATCTGACAACCTTGAATCCCTCCATGGCTATTTCTTTGTTGCTCCATGATTTTGAGTAACGTGATGGTAGAACTGTATGTATTCCATGTGTAATATATAAATTCAAATCTACAATATATTAGATATATAGTCCGTAGCTAGCTAGGCGAGACGAGAAGCGGCGACGACGCCATCCTGCAGTAGCTCGGATAAACAAAGCCACAGCGCCGGTCAGTCACGGGCGGCTCTTGAACCTTGTCGGTGACTCACGGCGGCATCAGTCGAGCAGCCTATTTTTTTCTCTTTCTCTCTGTTTTTCTTTATTCCTGTGAATGAAGTCGATGCCAAGGACGCAAGCGGCAGGCGCAGGTACAGTACAGCAGCATCATCACTCGTGGCCGAAGCGGTGAGCAGCAAAGACGTGCAATTTACATGCAGATCTCCCACTCCACGCCATGTGTGCCAACCAACCATCACGCCGCCATTTAACATTGCAATTTGAATCCTTTGGGCTCTGGTTCTTCCTTCATCTCCGCTATAACTTGCAAGAGGCAGATGCGCGGCAGAGCTTCCTTTGGCTGTTGCTTGCAAGTAGCAGCAAGCCAAGAGGAAAAGAAGGGGACGGAGGAGGGGGAAGATCCACCCACCCCATTAGCCGTCGCAGCTTTTCTTTTAACCGTGTGCGGCAGCCAGCGGCAGCGGCAGCCACCACCACCACCACCACATTAACCTGACACGGAAGGAAGGAAGGAAGGAAGGAAGGAAGGAAGGAAGGAAGGAAGGAAGGAAGGAAGGAAGGAAGGAAGGAAGGAAGGAAGGAAGGAAGGAAGGAAGGAAGGAAGGAAGGAAGGAAGGAAGGAAGGAAGGAAGGAAGGAAGGAAGGAAGGAAGGAAGAAACAGAGGATCGTGAAGGGAGCATCGCTGCTCTGTCCCGTGGCATTGCAGCCCCGTTCCATCCAAGCTGAGCCGTGGGGCGGGGTTTTCTTGTTTCTTCTCCTCGCAGTGCCACCCCCACAACTTAGCTCCCCCGCCTGCCCACCCGCTCGCTCACTCCACCTCCACCTCCTAAAACCGGGCGCGTGGTGCCGTCTTTTAGCCAGAACACCGAGCACCATGCCGTGTCCAGGCGCTCCGTCCTGGACGCCATGGCCAGGCGACTCGCCTAGCAGGCGACTGGCCGCCGCTGCCGCCATCGCTGCCACCCGCCTAGCGCCGCCGCTGCCCACCTCCTAGCGCCGCTGCCTCGCCGTTTCTGACACCTAACGCTCGCTGTCGCTGCCGCCTCGCCGGTTTTGCTGCTCGCGGCCGCCTCCGCCGCTCAGACCAGTGGAGAATAGAGGGTTGAGGGAGAAGTAGTTAGGGTTAAGTGAGTAGGTCTTTTATAACCCAATCTAAAATCATCCAACAGTCCACATTATTTTTTGGCCAAAATCATCTGTTGCCCTCTTGATTTCTGCCCTGCAGCACGGATCTGGCAGCACTCGACCTCCCCCCAACATCCCCACCCCCCGCGCCGCCCCAGTTTCTGTTGTCTCTGACCGATCTCATTTTGTTCCATGATTGAATTCCATCTCTTGCTTATGTTGCTTATGTTTAGATGATATTGTTGTTTACATGATTATGTTGCTTTTATTATATTGTTTAGGTTAATTGCTTATGTTTATGAGTGATTACTTAATATATGTAAGTAAACGGGTTTGGGGCCTGCCTGGCCCGGCACGGTCTGACCTGAAAGGGCACGACACGTATTAAATGTGTCCGTGCTGTATAGACAGTTGTAGTCGTAACGTATGCGTCGAGACGGCGCGGAAGCGGACGACGATGGCGTGGACATCAGCCACCCGTGCTTGGGTGGACAGTGGAAGCGACCTCTGGTTGTCCGACAAGGGAAGCTCTATTCCAAGTGTGGGAGCTGCGGATGACTCTACTCCAAGTCCTGCAATGGAGGCTCCACTCCATTCCCGCCCCGGATGACTCTACTCTGAAGTCAGCATTGAGTTCAACTCTGTGCCTTCGTTCTTTCCTCGAGTCCCTCTATCTCATTCTTTCCTCTCTTGTAAATGATTTAAGAATGAAAATAAGTAACATAACCTATAGAAATGTGTCACCCGTTTCGGACCGGCACGTCTGACATGCGATACACATGTGCGACATGCAGGTTCGAAATTGTCCCTTTCTGGACAGGCCAGGAGTGACCGAGGGGCGTGGCTTGTGACGAGACGCGGGTCTGGACCTGGACGAGATTTCGACGACATAACCCTGATGTTCTCTGCTGCACCATTTTCAGGCGTGCAGTTGGAAAACAGCGGGGTTATGCTGCCAAAATTTTGTCTGGATCCGGACCACGCGTCTCGTCATAAGCACGCCTCGCTCGGTCACTCTTGGGTGGGTTTAGGACCTATCTGACTAGTTGTAGGGTCGTGACATAACATAAAAATGAAAATAATAATGATGTGTCTGCTTTGAAGGTATACCCTGAAACATGGCTGCAGCCCGCAACTGGATGTATACTGGTTGGAAAAGGGATGGCAGTCACTCAGATGAGTGGTTCACCAAGACGGATGATTTCATTCAATGAGTTTTTTCTAGGTCACAGTACAGTAAGGTGCAGTGCCCATGTATGAAATGTCAGGGTGCAAAGTGTTTGGACAAAGTGAATTTGGCGTTTCACTTGTGTCGAAACGGTTTCATGCAACATTATGAGGTGTGGAACTTTCACGGTGAGACACCTTCTCGACCCGTACATGTTCCACATGAGGATGACAACATGGGGATCGATAATATGGACGAGATGCTTGATGCAATAAATCCTGAATTGATGGAGGATCCTCCTACAACGAAGGTTGAAGCATTTTTCACACTTCTCAAAGCTTCAGAAGAGCCGTTGCATGAACACACCGAAGTGACACTCCTTACATTTATGACTAGATTTATGGCCATTAAGTCTAAGTATTTTTTTTCTCCAATAACTGCTACAACGATCTTATGAAATTGATCAACAATATCATTCCACAGCCACATAAAGTTCCTAAAGATATGTATCAGTCTAAGAAGTTGATTTCTGGTCTTGGTATGAAATATGAGAAGATTGATATGTGCCCAGATAACTGCATGTTTTTTTGTAGAGAGCATGCCAATAATAAAAAGTGCTTAAAATGTGACAAAGTAAGATTTCTCGATGTTGTTAATGACGACGGTTCAAACGTAATGACTCAAGTCGCACAGAAGCAGCTTCGCTACTTGCCTGTCACACCTAGGTTCAAGCGTTTGTTTCTCTCTAAAATAACAGCCAGAAACATGAGGTGACATAAAAAAGGTGTACGTGAGAACAATGGAATGATGGTGCACCCGTCTGACGATGAGGCATGCAAAGTGCTTGACCGCTTCGATCCAGATTTCACCAATGACGCGAGAAATATTCGCTTCGGGTTGGTGACAGATGGCTTCTAACCATTCAGTACAAATGCCACACCATACTCTTGTTGGCCCGTGTTCCCTATTCCGTACAACTTACCACCATCTCTTTATATGAAGTATGACTTCATGTTCCTATGCCTTATTGTACCTGGACTAGATCATCCTGGTTCACGACTGAACGTGATTTTGCAGCCATTGATTGAAGAGTTGAAAATGTTATGGACAGGAGTCGAAGCGTATGACTGTTACAGAAAACAGAAATTCAACCTTCGAGCTGCATACTTGTGGTCTGTTTCATGATTTTCATTTTCCAGCTTACGGCATGTTTTCTAGCTAGAGCACTCATGGTTGATTGACATGTCCGCTATGTGCTTCTGACATGGACTGTTTTCGTCTAAGTCATGGTGGCAAGATATGCTACTTTGATTGCCATAGACGTTGGTTACTGCGGAATCACGTGTTTAGGCAACAGATAAATGCCTCCAGGAAGGGTACCATTGTAAAAAAGGAACCACCGCAAGGTCTCAATGGGTCGGAGATTATTGAACAGCTGAACACTATACTACCAGATATAGGTCGTCCTAGATATTTTGTTGGTTACGGAGAGGATCACAATTGGACTGATATATGTGAACTTTGGGAGTTACCATATATGAAGTCCTTAATTCTAATGCATAACATTGATGTCATGCACTAGGAACATAACATAGGCGAATGCATCATAAGCACGTGCTTGGATATGACAGGCAAAACAAAAGACATTATAAAGGCTCGGAAGGATTTGGCGGAGGTTTGTAACCGACCAAGTCTTGAGCTCTCCGAAGCTGGTGGCAAACCACGTGCTTCTTTCTGCCTTCGACCAAAAGAAAAGAAAGAAGTCTTTAAGTGGTTGAAAAAATTGAAGTTCCCAGACGGTTATGCTGCTAGCCTGAGAAGAGCAATGAATGTTAGGACTGGAAATCTCACTGATTTGAAGAGTCATTATTATCATATAATCATGGAAAGACTTCTGCCGGTGTTTCGGTGCTATCTTGACGATGAGGTGTGGAAGGTGTTAGCCGAGCTTAGCTACTTTTATAGACAGCTTTGTGCTAAAGAAATCAAAAGGGAGATGATGGAGAAGTTGGAAAGAGAGACACCCGTTCTTTTATGTAAGATGGAAAAAGTATTCCCTCCAGAGTTCTTGAATCCAATGCAACACCTTCTAATCCATCTTCCATATGAAACTAAAGTAGGCGGCCCTGTTCAATATTGGTTGATGTACCATATTGAAATAGCACTCAGATGTCTGAAACCAATGGTTCGTAATAGGGCAAGGGTTGATGGACGCATCGCAGAAGCATTTACACTTCAAGAGATAGGATACTTTTCTAGTGTCTACTTTGCGGAAGACCACAATGTTAATGCATCGGCGTTTCGGTACAACATGGCTGAAGCATCCCCTTGTAGCGACCTCTCACTTTTTCAAATGGGAGGCACCACTATTGGTAGTCGCACGAGCTACGATGCTTCAACATATGAATAGACAGCTGCTTTGTTATATATGTACGCTAACATAGACGGGATGGAAATTTTCTTCCAGTAAGTGGTTTTTCAACATATATACTAATTTGCGTGATGTGTTAGACATCTATGCTAATCATTCTGTTTTGTCCTTATGTAATGAGTTTGATCGACAAAATTGGAAGTCTAAGCAACAATCTACGAGCTAGCAAATACAAATAATGGAGGACCTAACTTCCAAACCTGGTTTCGAAATCATGTAACGTTTTCCTTGTCTTGTTTCTCTTAGTGTTCATGTTCATAGCATAAAATAGTCTTCTTACTTCATATGTTGGACAGTGCAAGACACAAGCCGGTGTCAATGAAGATTTGCAACAACTGTCCAACGGATCCATTAACGTTAAACTCTTTGGTCGATATGATGCCAATGGGTTCCGATTTCATTCAACTCAATTTGAAGCTCAACGTCCTCTAAGGGCAACATCTAACACCAGAGTTGTGACAAGGGCCGCTGGCGTCAAAGGACATGAAAATAATTACTATGGGATCATAAACAAAATCCTAAAATTTAGTTCTGCCGGTAGTAAAGAACTTAAAGTAATCTTCTTTGACTGCGATTGGTTTGATCATAACAATGGAACTCGACAAAACCAATTTGGCATGGTCGAAGTCAAACACAAGGACTGGCTACGAGGTTACGACACCTTCGTCCTTGTACACCAAGTCGAGCAAGTGTGTTATCTACAATATCCATGCGAAAAGCTTAGTGCTTGGTGGGTTGTACACAAGGTGAATCCTCGTGAGCGGTTATATACACCAGACAATGCTGGGTACCTTGATGAGGCTGACGTTGTTTATCAAGAAGAAGAGTTGCCGGACTCTTTTTCGTTGAGCCTGGTCTACGACTTGATGACTTAGTTGGAGATGCAGAAGATGTAGAAACTCATAAGGTGCCAAAGCGAAAACGGCGAACAACCACGACAAAAGATCGATGGTATGGTTTAAGGATTAGAGTACATGATCGTGATAATGATGAATTTTGAAATTGAGTACGAGTAAATTTTTCCTTCATCTCTTCTTTCACCATCTATATTTTTCTTTAAATTCATTAGCAAATTTTCCTTTCATCAGGATGTCGTCGAGCAGTAGACGAAGGGGGACGCGGGGCTTTCTTGTAAATGTCCCCAAAATGCAAAGTCAATAAAGTGAATGTTGATTCTCATTTGTGTTGGAATGCATGAAAATGGCACTTACAAAATATTTTTTGTACACGTGATGATGCACATGGGTGTCCAACCAAACGAGCTCTCACATTCATTTGAAGGTGTTTAGCCAAGGTTGAATTAAACACCATGTGTAAAGTTATCACATGTAAGGGGGAGTTTAAATTCAGATTTGAACTCAAATGTTCCCCTCAAGTTGCTGCCATAAATTTGGAGCACACATGTATCCTCATATCTTTGAATTCGAGGAAATTCATGGTGGCCACATTCTAATTTCAGAGTGGGATAAAAAGTAGTTAAACATGATCATTTCCAAATGTGAGCTGAATTCAAATTTGAAAGTGAACTTCACACTGGATTTGGTTTATTCAAATTTTTCCGCCCACGTTTAAACTCCCGAAATATCAGATTGAGGGGATTCACTCGAATGATGATCTTTTGGAGACATTTGGAGGATAAGAAGAGGAGTAAGGGGGTAGACCCCACATGTCATTGGGCCGCTTTAACTTGCTCCCGAATTCTTTCTCTGTTCGGTGTCGAACACCACCCGAGCCTCCTCAGAGCGCCACCGAGGGCAGCCACCTCAAGCTTCTTGCATCGAGCTGGCAACCTGCTCATGGCTTCAACACCTCACGGCATGATCCTCTCACTCACCAACCGAGCTGCAAGAGGAGGCCACCTTCCCGCTGTTTTTCATCGTTCTGGCGACCAGCTCGTGGGATTGAGTGGCTCCAGACGTGATATTTTGCTCACCTAAGAAAAGGAATCCCGGGCGTTATTTTTCCCTCGCACCGGAACTGAACTGACACCACGGAATTTAAAAATGTGAACTGAACATGACCGGAGGTTAACTCCCCGAAATCACATTCAGTTTGTGGAAATGGCTGGAAATTTTGAATCCAAATGGTGGAGCCACTGTTGTTTGGAGGGGGGAACTTCGGCGGGACCTGCAGGTGAGTGGAACAGAGGCAACACTGGAATTTTCCTCTGTGCGCGCTTGACACCGAGAGGCATGCAGCTCCACTGAGCTGCTTGTGTTTCTGCTAGCCGAAGGCGGTTCCACCCCATCTTCTCGGCTGCTCGATAAATATCCTGGGCGTCCTTAGCTGCCGGCTCGGTCTGTTGCTCACACAACTGACGCACGCGTTGCTTCTCTCTCAAGCAAAAACAGAGCCATGTGCTGCGCTGCCGCTCTCGGCTCTTACCCCGATCGGTCTCCAGCCACGGTGGAAAGCAGATGAACCACCCAGGAGATGCGCCGAACCCTCCTCGATGTTTTCCACCATCTCTCAGCCCGTGGCCGGTTTTCGACAGCCGGTGCTGAGCCGTGCTTCACCCTCAAAACAGAGAAGAGAAGCGGCCGCACGGATCATCGTTGGCCGATCTCCTCCGTGCTGCTCTGGCCCGAAAAAATGCCCACGAAGGTTAGCACGGCCGTCTAGATCATGCTCCCGACCTCCCCTTGCTCGTCCCCACTACCGGCTGGCCGGAATTTGGGTTTTGGCACCGGTGCACGTGAAGAACCGATCAAAACCAAATCAGGAAATTCTTTCCACACGCTTGATCATCCATTCTACAATTCAAACCTCATCTACTAGAGCTCCTAAAGCCCTCCCATGCCGAATACCAAAGCCAACCGTCCATCCCACGCCCCGGGCGACGAGAATTTGCCGGCGGCGACAAAAACGGCTCGTTCCTCCGGTGAACCCCCTTTTCCTGCCGTTTGCTGCAAGGTTTGGCATGTGTTCCATGTTCCCCGACCACTAGGGATGCTTTAGGGCAACTTATCTCGTCTGGAGAAGCTTGGGACACGCCGGAACGTGTCGATGCCGCACCGCCGAGCACCGCCGCCGATGCCAACCTGCTTCCGGCCGTTTTCATGAGGTGAGACTTTGCCCGGCAGCTGCGCCACGTTCCCACGGTCGTGTAGGGTGAAACCGGAGCAAAAACGGCAGAGAAATGAGGGAGAACGAGCCGCGCCACGATCTATGCCGGTGTGCACGCGCGTTCTCTAGCGGGAGGTTGAAGAAACCGTGGGCCCATGTTTGAGTGCTCTGTGTAAAATCCAAACAGAGAGTTGTTTAAACTTTGAAAATTCATAACTTTGTGTAGGAACCTCCAATTTGGGTGATTCAAATTGGGTTAGATTCAGTTTACAAAGATCTATCCAAATTCGCACTCCAATTTGTACGAAAGTCAATAATAAATTCTGGATAATTCTTTTAACATTTTATGTAAAAGAATTATGGAGGGAGTTTGGTTAAGCCAAAAATCCCCAAATATTTCCAGAATATTCTTTAGGGTATTATTGAACTTCCAGCAAAGTTTCAGATCATTTGGAGTTGATTTGAGTAGGATTTTTTAGAGTACAAGCTGCTGTGCTTAAAAGTGTCCATAAACTTTTCAGAAAAAGTTTCCACTATGTAAAATTCTTCCTAGGCAATCTTTAGCTCAAAAAATAGTGAAACAAATTTTCTAGAATCCTTAGTAAGAGTACCTTGCAGAGGAATAAAGTGCTTTCTATGAAAATGCCCAGTATTTTCTGTGGCATTCTTTTTTGTAAATCCTTTAGGGATTAATTCCAGGAAGGATTCTCAATGACAAATTCCCAATTTTGGGCAGCAAGTGCTTTTCATAGTTCCTGATCTCCACTAAAATTTTTAGGATTTTTGGAGCTGATTTACATGTTTTAATCAGTAGGTTGTCTCAGGGTTAAGTAAATTAGCTAAAAATCATAGAATTGATTTCCAGAAAAACGGTTCAAACTTCATATCTCCATAACATTCTGTAGGGATGTCCGAAATTTGTGAAACAAATTTTTTTGGATTCCTCTCAGTCAGTAATTTGCAGAAATGCAAATAATTTGATCTGAAGATCTCTGTAAATTTCTCCAAAATTCATCAAAGTTAAATTTGGGAATTAATTCCAGAAGATCCCTGTTAAGGAATTTCTTAAAATTGGGCCAGAAGATTCCTCATGATATTAGTGATCTTCTATAAAAATTTGAGCTTCATTGGAGTTTATTTGCTCGGTCAAATTGCCTTCCAAATTTCAGTCTTTAATTGGAAATTCAAATTCTACACAGAAACTTTTCAGTACTCCTGTCCAAACTTCAAAAATTCATATCTCCCTGTTGGTAGCTCCAAAAATGGTGAAACAATTTTTTTTAGAACCATGGAGACCTACCCTAATTATATCTTCAACTATTATTCACGTCAAAACTCCAGATTTGGGCTCGAAATTCAGAGAAGCCTTGTACTTGTGGGAATTTTAGAGACCACAAAGTGCAGTGAAATTTCTCCAAATTTTGCTCAGATCATCCTTAGAGAGTCAATTATCCACTAGAAAAATCCCAAATCCAACTAAGGAACCTAAATAACAGTAGCTATAAATAGAAGTGTACTTCTTATATAACACTAGCACTTATACATATATTTTGCTACATCTCATATAGTGACCGAAGTTGAAGATACACCGGAGCTGTTAGACGTCCTCCCACCCGATGCTAACTTCTATTTTGACTCGGAACCAGGCAAGCCCCGTTTTGCATTTAAGTACCTTTTACAAAGTTTTCCATTTGTATCACTTATGTCTAGGTTGAAATGTTTGCATTAGAGTTAAGGTGTTTGAAACCCCACTTGCATGACTTTAAATCCTATGAAGGGTTGGGTAGTTTACAGACTCGACGAGTAGAGAATGATGTGCTAATATGCTTAGGATCTCCGTAGAAGTCGAGTAGTTGAAATCTACTCGCGAGTTAAGGTTATATCACACGGTATGGAATAGAGCACAGAATGGCGTAAGAGTTGTGAAACTGCGACCCAGTAGGGGGGATAGGATGCAATGAGCGGAGGTCTCACGTGCATAGCCCTGTTGGTGTCGATTGAGGACCGAGTCGTGTGAGGTCCTGCTGAACAAGTATCGAACAGTACCGGATGGCATACTGACATAAGCAGGAAACCGATGTAATTGGTTAACCTGGGTGCCGAGGCTTACCCAACCGTTTTATAGGAGTGGGGTTGAGGGTAGCAAGGTGTAAATCTGCCAGTGGGCACAGTCACGCTCCACGTGGGGACCTCCTGCCCGTTATGGATGGACCGGTTCGGCATTTGGGTTTCCTTTGAAATGTTGTTGCATACAATAGAGTAGGAAGGGGTGTGGAAGCACACTTCTGAAAGTGGGTGCATGTGACGTGTAGTCCGGGTGTCTCCTGATTGCAATCACCGTCCCTCGAGGTTATTTGAGTACCGCTTGTTCACTGTTTTGTGATGTAGTAAGAAAGGAAAGGAGCCAAATGAATGATAATATGCTGTGATGGATTATTATTACTTTGAAACCATGTCTGCTGTAGATGTAGAGCTAATTAAGTTTAACTTACACTTTGGGCATCACCACATCGGAGGAAAGCGTTTCTTGTTTGATTGTCGACTTCCGATGTGAGGGCTGCCTAAAGCTCATGAAACTGTTGCTATAAAACTGAAAGTAAGGATCAACATGTAGGTGTGTCTTTATTGCAAAGTCTTTGTCCTATATTACACATCCCTGCATGTAGAGTTCCATGCATAGGGTAGTCGGTTAAGCCTTGCTGACCATCGTGCTCACGGTTGCAATATTTGAACTGTGTGCAGGTGAGAGCTATGAGGAGGGGTCTGAGGACGAGGCCTGGCCCCCGTCGGGGTACACGGCCGAGCTGGAGTCCTGCACGCCGCCGTGATCTCCGGTTGCATGTTGCTATTGTGTAGCGTCCCCGGGCTGGACGGCTGCACTTTTGCTTAGTTAGGATTAGAGAGTAGCAATGTATATTACTTCTGCTGTATAATTAAGTTTTGTAAAAAGACTTCCGCTGTTTTATATCAAATAAAAGTTTGTATATTGCTCTTATTCTTTTCTTGTGTGCTGTTGGGTGCCGCATCGCACGGCACCACCCTCTGCGATCCCGGAGTGGGTGAACCACGGGGTGGTCCCCACAGTCATGGTATCAGAGCTGCATTGGGAATAGCACGATCAAAAAGAGCCTATTTTGAAAATTTAGAAGTAGTCGAGTGAGGATTAGTCACTATGCCCACATAAGATCTATTATAGTAGTAGTTCCTAAGGCTGAAATGCTAACCTACTTGTTACTAATTTGTAACGTTGCTCCGACGTCAGGTAATAGGTAAGGTACACCACCGCTGGCGGATTAATTGTGGTAAGATCGCCATACGAGCAATAGTATGGAATGGTTTACCATGGCTTGGCACGGTAGTTAATATGAGTCTATGAACCTCTCCATGGTTCCAAGAGCATATGAAAACTCTGATCTCCAGTGTGCTTTAGGCAAAAGTGAGAATACTCCATCGTGTGGTAAGCAACACGATAGTATGCAACTCTTGAACGTTCAATGTTCAAAGGGCCATACGCAACGCTCGCCATCGGCGTGCCTCAACGGCCATGAAGGCAGTAGGTGGTATCCGTTGGGTTGATAAAATTCCCAACCGTGACGACCCGTTCGCGCTCTACTGGGTTCCCCGTTGTGTGGTGTGAAAACACGACCATGTACCTTGAGACGTGGCTTGACTCAAGGACGATCCGTATGGCAATGATACGGACCGTATGTTTTTACTATGATATGGATCTGCCTGCAATGTCAAAACTTTTGTGTCCACCATTATTGTGTGGTCTTCTGCAGGTACATTAACCACGTTAGCGCATGACGTGTAGAAATTGTTTATGAGTGACGTTCTTAGTCCCACCATTTGACACGTATATGCCGGAATACCGGCTTAGGATTTTTCTTTGCTGAGAAAACATAGTACCGAGCTATGTTATTAGTTGCATAAAAGTATATTTTCGAAGAAAAGAGTCAAAATGAAGTTTAGGATTCCATTTAGGGGTTATTGACTTCCATATTGAACTAAGAGTCAATGGGGAGTATAGATTCAATCTCAAAGACTTAGGAACAACCTCCACAGTTTTCGGAAGAAATTTTGCTGAATTTAAACAGGGTATAACATAGGATTGGTTGAACCAATGGAGGTGTGTGATACTACTCTGGAAAGGTTTTGATGTCTTATACAATTTTCTGTAGAACTCCAGAACAAAATCTCCCTCCAAATGGATGAAAATCTCAGATGAGTATGCACTGTCCAGAAACAGGGCAGCCTAAAAATGCTCTCTGGAATTTGCTTTATTTCGACCATAACTTCTTGTAGAAAAATTTCTAATGGTCAGTTAATACACCTTTGAAAAGGGCATGAGGCATGCTACAACTTTGTAATTCCACGTTTTGCCAAAAATGGAGCAGAATTAATAGGAATTGTGGATTGAAACTAGGTACCTCTGGGGAGATGCTGTCAAAATCCTGCCAGAAACTCTGTTAACTTTGAACCATCATATCTTTTGATCCAGGAATGCAAATCGATCTTATAAATACATTTTTTGGAAATCTTGGGAAGTTCTTTACAATTTTTCTGTTCAACCCCAGGACAGAATCCTCCTCTAAAGAGGTGAAATTCGCAGTACAAGTGAAACTGTCCAGAGTATTAAAGTTTGAGCATAGTTTCTATACTGATTTGGATTTTGCTTATGACTTCCTGTATAAGAATTGTAAAAGGTGAAATCTTACAATTCTAGAAATCTTATGAATCATGTTTCGACTTTTTAAGTATGAGTTCGGTCCATACATGTTTCTAACTGTATGGAAAAATTGACCCAAAGGGAGCACTTACAGGGGAGGTGCTGCTGAAATTCTTCCAGAATTTCTGTCAAATCTAGAAGCTCATAACTTATGATCTAGAACTTGGTTGAATGCAAATAAACATTTGTTGGAAATATATGGAAGTCTTATCCAACTTTTTGTTCACTGCCACAACAGTTCAAACGTTGAATTAGGATTTAAACCATCGAACAGATGATGGTTCAGTTTCTGTACCTTGCTGTTGTTGGACCATAACTACAGGTATACCTTGTTACCAAAGGCTGTGTGATATAGCTCTGGAAGGCTATGGTTATGCATTACCTTCCCATAAGAAGATTATGGATTAAGTTTTCAATTTCCTACATTGGAACTTAAGGGGGCAGGAGTGCATCCATGTAAACCATAGCATTGATAACAAATGGGCTATACACCGAAGTATGACATTACCAAGAGACAAAGAGGAAATTACACTTTTATGTAATTAAAGTTGAAGTACAAGATCCGTCATCATCGAGGAAGATATAGTTTTAGCGTCTTCACCACGTACCCACAAATGCTCGCCAGAATCACAAGACTTGAGAGAACAAGACTAGGAGCTAGAACTAGTAGCTGGTGTTTCACGCTAAACGGGTATTGTGAAGCCTCAGGAGAAATGAAAAGTGAAGTCAACGTAAGAATAGAGATTTCCTAGGTTAAGTTATTATGGACTATTTCCCAATGATCTTGTCAAACATTTGACATATTTTCCTTAAACTTGGTCACCACATGAAAGTGGCATGCCTTGTTTAGCACCTTTCTTGACCAAGTTATCTGTACTTGGCAAAGTTTGAGATGCTTCTTAACCATGTTTGAATTATCATACTAAGTCTTGCTCAAACTATAAAAAGATGATGCACAATAAATTTTGAAAACCATTGAGAGATGTGCAACCTATTGTGCGCAGCGCCTTGTATGCACCATACATATGCACCATTTTGCATCATACATATACACCATTTGCACCATACCATATGCATATGCATTGCACCATATAACATGTGAAATACCAAAGTACTGAGCAAGATTGTGTACCTCTCTTCAAACTATTAAGCGGTGTCTAATGACCTTGTATTATTGATCAAGCTGTTGATTCTACCTCGTGTAACACCCCAAAAATCTTGTTAAGATCCTAAATCATGTTAAGAGGGGAATTTAAAAATTTTTGGACGTGTTGCATGTTTTGTAACAATTTATATTCAAACTGGAATTCAATTTAAATCAAAACAGAAAAGAAATAGAAAAAGAAAAAGGAAAACAGAAAAAAACCGGCCAGCGGGCCGAAACCCACCAGCCGGCCCACCCAGCAACCGCGCCAGCCCGCAGCCGCGCGCGCCCCCTTCCTCACACTGACAGGCGGGGCCCGCCAGCCCTTCTTCTACCTCGTGCCCGCGCCCGCGATCGGCCGGACTCTCTCTCACCCCGAATCCAAACCGACCCGGATTTCTGCGTATCCCAGCCGAATTTCGATCGGGGGCGACGCAAACTCGATCTAAACCATCCCGCCGCCCTCCCCCGTCTATAAAAACCCCGGCCTCGTTCTGTTTTTCCCACGCGATCCACCGTTTTTACTCCGGTGAGAACCCGAGCCTTCTCCGACGAATTCTGGCCGATCTACGGTCGGAAATTCCGATCTAACTCGCTGGTCTTGATCCACCGCCTCCGGGGAACCCTGCAGGTGCAGAAAACTCGGTGAATTGCGGTTCAAACACAGCGCCGACGAGCCTCGCCATGGTTTCACTTCGGACCTCGTCGCCGACTGCCTTCCAGGACCTCCGAGCTCAAGAAAACCCCCGAGGTGAGATCCCCGACCTCCCCTCCACCGATCTATGCCATAAAATCACAGTTTTAGGAAGAATTCTCGAAGATCCGAAAATCTCCGGCGAGATCGCCGCCTCCCGCCGCCGTGCACCGCCGGGCAGCGCCGCTCGCGCTCGAACAGAGCGACGTGGCCGCTTGTGCGCCATCTATTTTAAATCGCACGGTAGACTTTAAAACCCCGCGTACCGGTTCGGCGTTATAACCTCAGCCGTCTGTTTTAAATCGGACGGTCCACGTCAGCCCCGCATTATAAAGACTGGAATTCTTACGTGCTACCCCCTGGAGTTCTCGGGAAATAAGAGCTAGCCCCGGAAACTTCTGATCTAGCCCCTGGAACTTCAGAAAATCATGTAAATTCATTTAAAAATCAGTTTTAGCCCCTGGACTTAATAAAAATTAGGAAAAACTCCTCTGTTATGTATAGCTAGACCCCTGAAAATTGTTAAAATAATATTATAGACCCCGTAGTGGGGTGAGTTTACTTTTTTTAGCCCTGTTTAATATTTAAATTAGGAAATTGAATATGTGGCTAGTGTTTAAAATTTAAAAAGTGGGACAAACATATTGTCAAAATTAAATTAAAAACTTTCTCAGTATTTAGAAAACTTTGGAGTGAGATAAAAATATATTTTGGGCTGAAATGAATCTGTTTAATTTATTACTCACATTTAGGGACACATTTTTAAGTAAAGAATAGTTCTGGAAAATAGGGAAAATAATTGTAAAATAGTTTACATCAGAGGAAAAGGTCAAAAATATATTAGTAAATATTTTAGATCAGAACCTATTCTGTTTAGATGATGTGTCTTGTTATTTTCATAATAAAGTTCACATTTAGGCATAGGAAATAAATCTGAAAATATAGCAACTAGTAAATGATAAATGGAGTTCTAAAATCCAAAGAATTCAGTTTAGGGTTGGTAGAAATTCTGAAGACACATATGAAGAAGGAAAATACCTTTCATGCATACTTGGTAGCTAAAAGGTGTAGTAATTGAATATAAGGAATTTATTTAAATTGGAAACTCATATATATAGTATGTAAGTATAAATGTGAACACAAAAGTAGGAATCATATACACATGATTAAATGTGCATGCAAGCCACAAATCAACACACATAGAGTAACCACAACACATATAATGGTGAATGACTTTCATAAATATGAATGTGTGGTTTGTATGAAGTGGAATTGTGAACTATGTCTTATGGATTGTTGTTTTTCTTTTGCTATGTGTGATGGTATGATGTAGAACCTGCTCAAGAGCAAGTTATTCCTTTCCAAGATCAGGACTACCCATTTCAAGAGCAGCAGGAAGGAGTCAAGTGTCCTTGACCACTTTGATCCTATGCTAGGATGTGTAGATAGAATTATTTGCATTGTCAAATGAAATATGAAACCCATGCTAGGAAGTTTCCCTAGAATTGCATTACCTTGTTTCCTTGTAGCTTGGGTTGGGATTTATTTTGTCATGTCATTTATTATTATGCATATGCTTAGCCATGCTTAGAATGGGATACTTGTGATATGAGATCATCAGTTTATTTTACCATACTCTTGAATGAGATATTGTGAGTTATGTAGAGATAGGGATCAAGGCAAGTTGGATGTTTTGGTTGTGTGCTGGGTGCACGAGACTCGGGTTTGTGTTTAGTACTTGCCTGGATCCTAAGGACCGGTTCATGGAGCATGTAACCTGGCTTTACAGTGCCAACCACATGCTGAGATGGGGCAGCTTGGCCAATTAATTAGGTGTATCCCCGGCGTAGTATGGGTGTGTTGGATGGTGTGGGGAATAGGTGTCAGCTGGACTACCATATGAACCGCAAGGCTCAAGAGGGGGCCACTGCAGCGGGGTTGGAGCCTCTAGTATGCTGTTAGGGGTGAAACCTCAGTGGGCCCACGCTCGTCGGGAATCCCTTTGTAAAGGCTTCGTAGTGATCTCCTGGCTACACACCTGGGAAGTGTGAATGTGATTCGTAGCCACTGGCATAATGGAGGTTCTTTTAGTCCACCCGACAACGGGAGATGAAATCACTACATGTGGGTACAGTGGTGCAAACTCTGCAGAGTCAACACTGTCATGACAGCCGTGCTCACGGTCAAGAGCGGCTTGGAGTTATTCATGATTAGAGGAGTGATGGTTTTGGAAGTTAAGGATGTTAAGTTGGGAGCTTAACATTGGAAATGATGTTATGGTTATTTGATTATGGTGATGGGATGGGGGATTGGGACCATTTCACCTGTAGTAATGTAGGTGCTTAATAAGCTAAGGTGATAGGTATTAATTGCGTAGTGCTTTAACCATGAGTTCAACCTCCCCTAGTTCTAGCCATGCATGACATAACTTTCCCCACTTGCTGAGTACCATCGGTACTCAACCTTGCATATTTTATTGGTTTATATTGCTGCTCAGGCCAAGATAATGAGGTGGTGTATAATGACCAAGACTTTGGACCCGAAGAAGGTTTCTAGGTTCATGGAGACCCTCGGGCAACACCTGTGACGGAGCCCTCAAGAATAATATTCCGCTGCTAGTTTGTTTATTTGTGATGAACTTATTATTGTCCATCGAGACATTTGCTATGTAAGACTTATTTATATTCGACACCTGGCTTGTAGTAAATGATGCTTCACTATTTTTCATCACATGTATGAGAAAATGATCCTGGCATACATGTGATATTCACTTGGTTGTTCTTCGGGAAAAACCGGGTGTGACAGAAGTGGTATCAGAGCCAAGGTTGCCCGTAGGATCGTGGACCTAGGTAGAAATGGACGTATTTAAGGGCTTTATTTTCTTAAAAACTATTTTACAAGGTGTGTGTTGAAAAGTGTTATTTAATGAGTCACTTTTTTCATCTTACCCCAATTTTCATTCAAAATAGGATTCTTGCTTAAAAGTTTATCTAACCTAAGTTTAAATGCTTTTTGTTTTAGATGGTTTGCATGATTCGCACCGTTCGCAAGTCCACAGGAGGGAGAGTTCCCGTAGTTGCCCTTGCCCAAAGAGAGGAGAGCCGTCCGGTGGCGTACCTTTCCTACGGATTGGCAGTAGGAGGCTTGTTGCGCCGTCTCCGACGTATGCTCGAAGCCGCCGGCAATACGGGCAAGCTAATCATCCACTATAACTCCACCAGGACCATCCGTGAGACGAGGGAAGAATGGAGTTTAGAGATGAGGATTATACACGAAAACCAGCTGCTTAAGATCCACCACTCTCCAGCTTGTGGAGCGACACAGGTCGATGCGGAGAAGGATGTCACCTGGGAGGCCATCACCTGCCAGAGTCACATCTATCGTCGCCACCTGGACAGAACTGAGTACATGTATGTCCTCTAGCGTGAGAGTGGTACCACGGAGTACAAGTACCCACCAGTGCAGCAAGGGACTTCCCATGAGCACATGGACCTGTGCTTGGAGGATGCTGCTATGCACAGCACTCAACTGTAGGAGTGTCAGCAAGAGCTTCAGGATGTTCGGGACACCCTGAAGGAAACGGAGGCGTTGTTGTGAGCCTGCCTGAGGGCGAGAGAAAGAGGAGACTGGAATGAACTGTGTGTCACCGTGAATAATACATGGACTCCTGACTCCCCCAGATCGCCGAGCGATAAGGCGTCGTCGCACTTCTCCACCATCAGCCTCCCCACCCAAGGCAGAGTTAGAAGGCAGCCGAAATGACGAGTAAGATCCCGAGGAGCCAGCTCAAGAAAACGAGTAGTGTAGAGTCTTTCCCTTAGTTAGCAAGGTGTCGAATAGTCGAGTCGTTGCGTTAAGTTAATGATGTGTTAATGCTTGGTGTGTGACGTGAGTTGTGGAAGCCATGAGCAATTGTCCACAGCCTCGTCTTTAGATTGTTTTGCTTGGGTGTGTGAACCCACATGAAATAATATGGCATTTATTTTTGTGTGAGAAATGAACCCTCAGAAAAGTATAACAAAGCCTCAACACTTCAAAGTACAAACAAATGAAAGTAGTAAAATGATACTAAATGCTTTCAAATTAACATTGGTTGATTCTGCCAGAGGGCCGGAAGAGGAAAAGGACGTGCTGCCAACCCCGCCAACAACAACGATGAGGCATGCAACCCCCATCTTTCTGGAGGCCAGGACCGGGGTGGTCGCTGTGAAGGAGTTGATCCCCTCCACCAAATGCTGGAGAATCAGAATCAGCTCATCCAGAACTTGACTCAAGTGGTGGCTAACTTGCATCAACACTACAGGATTCCTGTCAACATACGACGGCTAAAACCGTCGTATATAAAGCCGAAGCCGTCGTATATAGTTTATATACGACGGCAGTTGTTTATATACGACGGTTTGCGACCGTCGTATATAATTTGTCGTATATATAGTTATATACGATGGTTCGTCGTATATAACAGTATATATACGACGGCCGCTTATATACAACGGCCGGTTTCGTGGACTTGGCCCAGTCGACCAGGGCCTTTATATACGACGGCTGGGCCCAGCGGCTGTCGTATATAAGCCTTTATATACGACGGCTGGGCCCTGGCTGTCGTATATAAGGTCTTATATATGACAGCCGCTGGGCCCTAGCTGTCGTATATAAGGTCTTATATACGACAGCCTGGCCCCGCCGTCGTATATAATTTAGGCTTATATACGACGGCCCTGTATAGCAGCCGTTGTATATAAATTATACAGGCCGTCGTATATAAGCTTTTCCATTTTTTTAAAAAAATAGAAAACGGCTAACCTGGCTCGATGGCCAGCTACACATACAATGACAACAAAAAAACAGTTTGATATATAAATTCACAACAAAGTGCAATAGTACACATCGACAATCACAAAGTCTGACACAAATGAAAACAAAATCACAAATCTATTGATTACTAGCCCCTCCACTACCTCCGGGAGCGAAGAAGTCATCCTGCCGCTGCGAACCTGGCACCCTTAGCTGTGGCGATGGAGTCTAAGCCTCCGTCCCTGATCCCTGCGAAACAAAGTGACATGTACAAGTTTACAATTGTTTTTCTAGTTTCATTAGGATTCTTAGCGGTTGGGGCTTCCACTTAATGTAACTTTCTTTTTATACCTGTACTCCAGGAAACTGCTCCTGTGGTGGCGACGGCTCCAGCACGAACGGAGGTGGCTGCCACAACGGTATCTAGATTTGCTGCCCTTGCTGTCGAGCTAGCGCCTGCCATTTCAAACATTACAATTTACAAAACTAATTGAAATGCAATGTAATTAAACTATAATTGTATGTTTCTTACTTCCATTGCCGCTTGCATCTGTGCCATATAGGACGCATGGTACGCCATGGCAGCCCTGTTGTTCTCTCGCTCTCTCGCCAAGGCCTCCTCCTGCCGAGCCAAGCTCTCCTGAAGCGCCATGACTTCGAGATCTCTCTCGGTGACACGGCGGCTGGAGGAGCCTGCAGCCGAAGACTGCGAGGAGCTGCCTCTCGCAGGTCGTGCCTCCCTAGAGTTGACGACTCCAGAAAATATGGCAAGCCTAAAAAAACGAATCAATTCAAGGTAAAATTAAATAATCTTGAATTGAAAACAATGAAAGTAAATGAATTCACCTTCCGTGTGCTTTTCCACCTCCGCTTGCATACGCGGCTTGAGGGTCGATGTTCGGGGAGTTTTCCCAGTCGAACCCTTCGCCGTGTATCCTCACAGTCTCTTGCCCATACCTAGTCTGAAAAAACAATGAAATTGTGTAAGTTCAACAACATATATAGTGTCAAATAATTTCAGAGGTCATGGAACTTACCAGGCGCTCCGCTGCATACTGACTACACTGCTCCGGCTGAGAAGGGTCAGCGTGACCTCTCCTATAGACCGCAGTAGCACTCGGTCGCACGCCGGTCTCCTTTTCCTGTGAACATATGTTAGTACGAACAATTGTACATTATGAATATAATAAAAACTACCAAGAAACTTACCATCCGTTTAGCCATTCGCACAAAACCTTGGACGCCCATACCGTGCTTCCCTGAGCTCACTCTGGCATCTCGAGCCTTCTTGGACTTAGCGATGAACTCATCGCTAGCCCAATAACTGCAAAGGGCTCGGTAATCTTCAGTTCGTCCCTGTAACCAAGGGACACTAACCTGCACACATGCGTAGTTCATTAGGTGTTACTTAGCAATATTAATATGAACAATTTAAAGATTACGCAACCTACCTCTACGTATTGCTCCTCCGTCAAGTACGTGTCGGAGGCGTCTCTGAATGACCTAACCTCCTGGTCGTGGAGCTTTAAGTAGTCGTTAACTACTTGACTCCGAGCGTTCAAAAGCATTTGCATAACAAGCTTCCGAGCGTTTACTTCGAACATGGAGCGGGCGTGATCCATCTGCTCAGCCGGGTCCTCAAGGCGGTACCTGAGCTGTAGGAAGCCAACACAGTTCGACATATACGCACGTTAATTTTTGAAGGAACATAAAGAATTGAAACTTCAAATATTTATGAAAGTTACTTACCCAAAAATCTGCCCACACGACTCCCTGTAGGTTGTCGTTCTCCGGGTGAGGAACGCGCGCGTAGTCGTCCCACGACGTAGCTGCACGTCCATCAATCGCACCGGGGTAGTGCAGACGCACTAAGTTCCCGATGCAACCGTTCAGTCCTGTGGTGTTTCTGCCCGTCGTACGAGAGGTCCTCCCAAGAACTAAAAAGTTGTTTGTTAAGTCATTAAGTAAGATCATAGTCTTTGAGAACAAATAGAAATGAATACTTTAGTAATGTGTTACCTGTCTCCAACCGGACGAATAATTACCGGCTCTCTAGGAATAGGTGGAGGACCAACAATGTTACTCCTCCTCATGCGTCTCCTCCACTGTGGCACCATGTCTGGTGACCCAGAAGGCTGGTCACCGGACGTGTCCTCAGGCTGGGTGCCCTCGGGCTCGCTTGGCAGACTACCCTGGGGGTGGCTGCCGGAGGGCTGGCTACCAGAGGACTCGCTGCCCGAGGGCACGCTGCGCTGCGTACCCGTCTCCTGAGGTGCCGCTCTGGCCTCGGACTCATAGTCCGAATCAGACTACAATGGTAAAGTAAGTAAGCTAAATTGAAAAAGTGATTTTAATAATTTTGTGCATTGTAGAAAAATTTTGTCACAGGCAAGTAACGCAATTGCTTATGTGCAACTTCTGTCATTACTTTATCACCATCGTCATTGACAACTTCGACAAACCTCGATTTTCCACACTTTAAACAATTCTTCTCTTTGTCATGCTCTTTCCAAAATAGCATGCAGTTATCTGGACACACGTCAATTTTTTCATATTTCATACCCAGTCTAGATAGTAATTTCTTTGAGTGATACATATCTTTGGGCAGTTTATGAGGTTGTGGAAGAGCATCGCTGATAAGTTTCATCATATCATTGTAGCAATTATTAGAGAAGAAATACTTAGATTTGATTGCCATAAATCTGGTCATGAAAGTAAGAAGAGTCATTTCAGTATGATCATGCAACATCTCTTCAGAAGCTTTCAAGAGATTAAAGAATGTGTCTGCCTCATTTGTGGGCGGATCCTCCGTTTGTATATCTTGTAACATCTCATCGATCCTGTCAACACCCGGACAATCATCATCATCATCTACATGAACGGCTCGAGGAGCAGACTCACCATGGAAACTCCAGACCTCATAATATGGCATGTAACCGTTTTTGCACAAGTGTAATGACAATGTCGTTTTGTCCAAAAACTTAGTATTCCGGCATTTCGCACATGGACAACGAACTTTATCGGTCGTAGACAACGAGAACACTCGATCAATAAAGTCGTCTGTCCCGGCATACCACTCATCTGAGTGACCAGTTGCCTTGTTCCAACCGGTATACATCCAACTACGGTATTCACTCATGTTTAACTCTGCAGTTTTAAGTCAAAGAATTTATAGTTAGTTTATTATTTATTTATATTACGAACCTATATCTATTGGAAAGGATAGGTCCTAAACCCACCCAAGAGTGACCGAGACGAACATACTTATAACAAGACACGAGGTCTAGATTCAGACGAAATTTCGGCAGCATAACCCCGCTGTTCTCCAACTGCACGTCCAAAAATGGAGCAGCGGAGAACATTAGGGTGACGCTGTCGAAACTACGTCCAAATCTAAACCCCGCGTCTCATTATAAGCACGCCCTCTCGGTCACTCCTAGGCTGTCCAAAAAGGGACAATTCCGAACATACACGCCTCACATGCGTAACACGTGTGAGACGGGCTGGTTCGAAACGGGTGACGCATATTGTAAAGGTTTACATCAATCTTTCATTTTTGAGTGATTTCAAAGAGAGAGAGGAAAGAACAATAGAGAGAAGGAAAGAACCATAGTTGTTAAGGCATCGCTTAAGCGGTAAGACGCCTGGGGATCGTAAGGCGTCCCATCGCCTTAGATCCCGACGTAAGGCAGGTGAATACGGCGGTGGCGCTTGCACACAAGGGAGGCGGTGGCGGCGCCCGCGCACAGGATCTTGCTTTCGTATGAGGCTGAGCGCCGGCAGATCCGCGACAGCCGGTCAATGGAGGCCGACGAGTGCCGGCAGATCGACAGTCCCGCGGCGGAGGAGGCCGGGGCGGCGGCCGGGGGGGGTGGGCGGCCGGGGCGGCGGCGGGCGGGCTACGGTCGAGCGCTGGCTAAGCCGCGGGGGGGGGGGGGGATGGGGGATCGGAGGCCAAACGCCGCGGGGGGGGGGGGGGGGGGAGGGGGGGTAGGGCGAGGCGGCCTAGGTTGTTCACATCGTGCTTTTGTAGACGTATACGTTACCACTAAATGGGTTGTATCGGGCCCTAAGCCCATTTATGTACATATAGTACTTTTAAACACTCAAACAATCGAAACAATAATCAATTAAACTATTAACTCATATGCATTAATCATCTAAGCAATTAACAACTCATCTAAACAAACATAATTACCGTAGTTAACAAACTTATCAATTCTAAGCAATTAAAAAACACCTAGCTAGCAATTCAAATAAATATGGGCAATAATTAAACCTAAGCATATAAATTCATCTAAAGCTAAGAAATTATCCACCGTGTCGGGCGGGTGGCGGCCGGGGCGCCGACAGTCGTGGGCGGCCGGGGCGGCGGCTGGCGGCGGGTGGCGGCTGGGGCACCGGCTGGCGGGCGGGGGGCGGCTGGGGCGGCGGCCGGGGCTTCGGCCGCTGGGGCGCCGGCTGGCGGGGGTGGCCGGGGCAGCGGCCGGGGCTGCGGCCGCTGGGGCGGCCGGGGGGCGGCCGGGGGGGGTGGCCCGGCGGCGCCTGGCGGGCGGCGGCCGGGTGGCAGGCCGGGGCGGCGGCCGGGGGGGCGGTTGGGGCGGCGGCGGGCGGGCGGCGGCCGGGCGCGGGCGGGCGGCGACCGGCGGCGGCGGGCGGGCGGCTGCGGGAGGCTCGGGCTCGGGTCGGCGCGGGTGTGAATGACCGCGCCGACCCGAGCCCCCGCGGGTATATAAGCCTTATTTACGATGGCCACAACATGGGCCGTCGTAAATAAGGCTTATTTACGACAGCCTCGGTGTGGCTGTCGTATATAACTGCTATATACGACAGCCTAGGGTTGGCTGTCGTATATAAGTGCTATATACGACAGCCTAGGGTTGGCTGTCGTATATAAGAACTATATACGACAGCCATATACTTATATACGACAGCTTCGGCTGACCGTCGTATGTAAGTTTATATACGACAGCTAGCCGTCGTATGTTATACTGGCTGTCGTATGTTGCCCTGTTTCCTGTAGTGCAAGTTCCACCTCCACAAGCTGCACCACGCCAACCAAGGTTGAGTCAGTTTCTAGGAACTCAACCACCAAAGTTTGCAAGTGCTGCTGAACCTCTGGAGGCAGATGATTGGCTTAAGACCATTGAGAGCAAGATGAGGATCATACAGTGCCAAGGGTATGAGAGGGTGCTGTTTGCCTCTCATCAATTGCATGGACCTGCTGCTGATTGGTGGACCGCCTACGTGGCTGCCCATCATGACCCTGAGAACATCACTTGGGAAGAGTTCAAGCGTAGCTTCCGAAACCATTACATCCCAAGAGGCGAACTCAAAAACAAGAGGAAGGAGTTTTTGGGACTGCAGCAGGGAAACGTGACAGTGAGGGAATACCTCACTAAATTTACTCAACTATCCCGTTATGCCCCACGGGACATAGAGACTGATGAGCAGAAACAAGATTGTTTCGTGGAGGGACTTACCGCAGAAATGCAGTGTGCGATGTCCTCGAATGAGTATGAAAGCTTCCAAAAGATGGTGGACAGAGCATTTGTGGTGGAAAGTAAGCTGAAGGCCTTGGAAAATGAGAACAAGAGGAAGGCCGGGTGGTCACACCAAGCCTCAGGGAGCAACACCCGCCCACGTCTGATGCAGCAACCCGCAGGGCAGACGAACCGTGCTGCGGTACCCTACTCGGCACCAAGAGGGTACAACCCGAACTACAGGCCTCCGGCAGAACCAGCACAGCCACAACGTCAGTTTGTACAGCAGCCTCGCCCCGCATATCCACCTCGACCAGCAGTACAGGGACCTCCAAACCAACACCAAGACAGCAAAGGCCAGGCACCTAAGTTTGGGGTGCAATGTTTTAGCTGCGGTGAAGTGGGGCACTACGCCCATAAATGCCCAAAGAAGAAGCCCGCACAGCCACAACAGCAGAATGTGATGCGAGGACGGGTGAACCACATCACTATGGAGGAAGCGCAAGAGGCACCCGACATGGTAGTTGGTAAGTTTCCTGCCATTTTACACCTTGCAACCCTGCTGTTTGATCTGGTGCTACCCACTCGTTCATTGCTCAAGGGTTTGTTAAGAAGCATGACCTAGCAACCACACAAATGAACCATATGCTAGCCGTAAACTCTCCAGGTGGAGAAATAAGGACAAGACAAGTGTGTCCCAAAATGAATCTAGACATTAATGGGGTGGTATTTACTGCTAACCTCATAGTGATAGATTCACAAGGGATAGATATTATCTTGGGTATGGATTGGTTGACAAAACATAAAGGAATCATCTATTGTTCGACCAGAACGGTAGAACTAACTCACCCTAGTGGCACAAGAGTAAAGTTCATAACAATACACCAGCCTAGGAGGGAAATTAAATTAAATCAAGTTGAGGTGAAAGTTGAAGAAATCAGGACCATCAGGGAATATCCAGATGTTTTTTCAGAGGAGTTGCAAGGTATGCCTCCCGATCGTGAAGTGGAATTTGCAATTGAGTTAGTGCCTGGAACAGCCCCGATATACAAGAGACCTTATCGGATGGACTCCAAGCAGCTAGAAGAACTCAAGGATCATTTGAGAGAATTGACGGAGAAGGGGTATATTCGCACTAGTTCCTCACCATGGGGTGCTCCGGTGATATTTGTGCCCAAGAAGGACAGAACCCAAAGGTTATGCATGGATTACCGTGCCTTGAATGAGGTAACCATCAAGAACAAGTACCCATTACCCCGCATTGAAGACTTGTTTGATCAGTTGAGGGGAGCTTGTGTGTTCTCGAAAATTGATCTCAGGTCGGGATACCACCAACTCAAGATAAGGCAATCTGATATTCCCAAGACAGCTTTCGTATCTCGGTACGGACTGTATGAATACACTGTCATGCCTTTCGGGCTAAATAATGCCCCGACATACTTCATGTAGCTCATGAACAAGGTATTCATGGAATATCTGGACAAATTTGTTGTGGTTTTCATAGATGACATTCTCGTATTCTCCAAAGATGAAGAAGAACATGAGAAACATCTAAGGTTGGTGTTGCAGAGGCTAAGAGAACACCAACTATATGCCAAGTTGGGCAAGTGTGAGTTTTGGCTGAAGAGAGTTCCCTTCTTAGGACATATAGTCTCAGAGGGAGGAATCTCCGTGGATCCTGCCAAAATCGAGGATATACAGAAGTGGAAGACCCTTGACAATGTCGGGGAAGTTCGAAGCTTCTTGGGATTGGCTGGATACTATCGACGGTTTATTGAGGGATTCTCTAAGATCTCGAGCCCCTCACCAAACTGTTGGAGAAGGGAATAACATTCACATGGACGCCACAGTGCGAGACGAGTTTTTAGGAGCTAAAGAAAAGATTGACCACAGCCCCAGTGTTGGTTATGCCAGATATGCAGAAGAATTTCACAGTGTACTGCGATGCCTCTGGAAATGGGTTGGGATGTGTTCTCATGCAAGGAGGGCATGTCATGACTTATGCATCCCGGCAGCTTCGGGAGCACGAGAAGAACTATCCTACACATGACCTAGAACTAGCCGTAGTGGTACATGCGTTGAAAATTTGGCGGCACTATTTGATGGGGAAGAGGACCGAGATATATACGGATCATAAGAGTTTGAAGTACATATTCACACAGCCAGACCTCAACCTCAGACAAAGGAGATGGTTAGAGCTAATCAATGACTTTGATGTGGGCATCAACTATCATCCTGGGAAAGCAAACGTCGTGGCAGATGCTTTAAGTCGGAAAGTGCAGGTCAATAAGTTGAGATTGAAGGACATGCCTGCAGAATTGAAGGACGAGGTCATAAGGCTAAATCTATGTCTTGTAAATAGTGGTGAAGCCATCGCCATGGAAGTGGACTCCACACTAGAGCAAGACATACGCGAGGGTCAAAAGGATGACGAGAAGATACAAGAAATCAGGCAACTCATCAAGGAAAATAAAGCCCCTAGTTTCAGAGAGGAAGAACAAGGAACGTTGTGGCACGGGAAAAGAATCTGTGTGCCAGAAGTAAAGAAGATCCACGAATTGATTTTGAAGGAGGCTCACGATTCTGACTATTCCATTCATCCTGGGAGTACGAAGATGTACCAGGACCTCAAGAGCAGGTATTGGTGGTATGGCATGAAACGAGATGTCGCGGAACATGTTGCCCTATGTGACACATGTCAGTTGGTGAAAGCAGAACATCAAAGACCCGCGGGATTATTGCTACCACTCAAAGTGCCTGAATGGAAATGGGAAGAAATCGGGATGGATTTCATCATGGGATTGCCTAAGACTCAATCAGGATATGATTCGATATGGGTCATCATTGACAGGCTAACCAAGGTAGCTCACTTCATCCCCGTAAAGGAAAGCTATAGCGGATCCAAATTGGCGGAATTGTACATGTCAAGGATCGTGTGTTACCATGGAGTGCCAAAGAAGATTGTGTCGGATCCAGGGACACAGTTCACCTCAAGGTTCTGGTAGAAGTTGCACGAAACCATGAGAACTCATCTGAATTTCAGCTCTGCCTATCATCCCCAAACTGACGGGCAGACGGAAAGAACCAATCAGATTCTTGAGGATATGCTGAGGGCATGTGCACTCAAAAACAATCGGAGTTGGGACAAGAACTTACCGTATGCGGAATTCTCCTATAACAACAGTTATCAGGCTAGTATGAAGATGTCACCGTTCGAAGCTTTGTATGGGAGGAAGTGCAGAACTCCCCTATTTTGGAACCAAACAGGGGAAAGTAAAGTGTTTGGTCCCGAGGTACTACAAGAAGCCAAGGCGAAGGTGAGGGAAATCCGCAACAACTTGAGGATAGCACAGACACGCCAAAAGAGCTATGCCGATGTACGAAGAAGAGAGCTTGTTTTCAACACGGGAGACTATGTCTATCTCAAGGTGTCTCCTATCAGAGGACTTTGTCGGTTCAAGGTGAAAGGGAAGTTGTCACCTCGATACATCGGACCTTTTCAAGTTCTGGAAAGAAAAGGCGAAGTGGCGTATCAACTAGAGTTACCGGCTCGTCTATCGGATGTGCACGATGTATTCCATGTGTCACAACTCAAGAAATGTCTGAGGACGCCTGAGGAGGTGTTACCCATGAATGAAGTGGACGTAGCTAAGGATTTGTCTTATGCCGAGCAACCATACAAGATTTTGGAGACAATGGAACGCCTTACTAGAAATAAAAGAATCCGGATGTGCAAGGTGCAGTGGAAGCATCACTCAGAAGAGGAAGCCACCTGGGAACGGGAAGATGAGCTCAAGGCACAATTTCCGGAATTGTTTTCTTAGAACCACCAATCTCGAGGACGAGATTTCTTTTAAGGGGGGTAGAGCTGTAACACCCCAAAAATCTTGTTAAGATCCTAAATCATGTTAAGAGGGGAATTTAAAAATTTTTTGGACGTGTTGCATGTTTTGCGACAATTTAAATTCAAACTGGAATTCAATTTAAACTCAAAACATAAAAGAAATAGAAAAAGAAAAAGGAAAACAGAAAAAAACCGGCCAGTGGGCCGAAACCCACAATCCGGCCCACCCAGCAACCGCGCCAGCCCGCAGCCGCGCGCGCCCCCTTCCTCACACTGACAGGCGGGGCCCGCGCCCGTGATCGGCCGGACTCTCTCTCACCGCGAATCCAAACCGACCCGAATTTCTGCGTATCCCAGCCAAATTTCGATCGGGGGCGACGCAAACTCGATCTAAACCATCCCGCCGCCCTCCCCCGTCTATAAAAACCCCAGCCTCGTTCTGTTCTTCCCATGCGATCCGCCGTTTTTACTCCAGTGAGAACCCGAGCTTTCTCCGGCGAATTCTAGCCGATCTACGCTCGGAAATTCCGATCTAACTCGCTGGTCTTTATCCACCGCCTCCGGGGAACCCTGCAGGTGCAGAAAACTCGGTGACTTGCGGTTCAAACACAGCGCCGACGAGCCTCGCCATGGTTTCACTTCGGACCTCGTCGCCGACCGCCTTCCAGGACCTCCGAGCTCAAGAAAACCCCCGAGGTGAGATCCCCGACCTCCCCTCCACTGATCTATGCCATAAAATCACAGTTTTAGGAAGAATTCTCAAAGATCCGAAAATCTCCGGCGAGATCGCCGCCTCCCGCCGCCGTGCGCCGCCGGGCAGCACCGCTCGCGCTCGAACAGAGCGACGTGCGCCGTCTATTTTAAATCGCACGGTAGACTTTAAAACCCCGCATACCGGTTCGGCGTTATAATCTCAGCCGTCTGTTTTAAATCGGACGGTCCACGTCAGCCCCGCGTTATAAAGACTGGAATTCTTACGTGCTACCCCCTTGGGTTCTCGGGAAATAAGAGCTAGCCCCGGAAACTTCTGATCTAGCACCTGGAACTTCAGAAAATCATGTAAATTCATTTAAAAATCAGTTTTAGCCCCTGGACTTAATAAAAATTAGGAAAAACTCCTCTGTTATGTATAGCTAGACCCCTGAAAATTGTTAAAATGATATTATAGACCCTGTAGTGGGGTGAGTTTACTTTTTTTTAGCCCTGTTTAATATTTAAATTAGGAAATTGAATATGTGGCTAGTGTTTAAAATTTAAAAAGTGGGACAAACATATTGTCAAAATTAAATTAAAAATTTTCTCAGTATTTAGAAAACTTTGGAGTGAGATAAAAATATATTTTGGGCTGAAATGAATCTGTTTAATTTATTACTCACATTTAGGGACACATTTTTAAGTAAAGAATAGTTCTGGAAAATAGGGAAAATAATTGTAAAATAGTTTACATCAGAGGAAAAGGTCAAAAATATATTAGTAAATATTTTAGATCAGAACCTATTCTGTTTAGATGATGTGTCTTGTTATTTTCATAATAAAGTTCACATTTAGGCATAGGAAATAAATCTGAAAATATAGCAACTAGTAAATGATAAATGGAGTTCTAAAATCCAAAGAATTCAGTTTAGGGTTGGTAGAAATTCTGAAGACACATATGAAGAAGGAAAATACCTTTCATGCATACTTGGTAGCTAAAAGGTGTAGTAATTGAATATAAGGAATTTATTTAAATTGGAAACTCATATATATAGTATGTAAGTATAAATGTGAACACAAAAGTAGGAATCATATACACATGATTAAAAGTGCATGCAAGCCACAAATCAACACACATAGAGTAACCACAACACATATAATGGTGAATGACTTTCATAAATATGAATGTGTGGTTTGTATGAAGTGGAAGTGTGAACTATGTCTTATGGATTGTTGTTTTTCTTTTGCTATGTGTGATGGTATGATGTAGAACCTGCTCAAGAGCAAGTTATTCCTTTCCAAGATCAGGACTACCATTTCAAGAGCAGCAGGAAGGAGGCAAGTGTCCTTGACCACTTTGATCCTATGCTAGGATGTGTAGATAGAATTGTTTGCATTGTCAAATGAAATATGAAACCCATGCTAGGAAGTTTCGCTAGAATTGCATTACCTTGTTTCCTTGTAGCTTGGGTTGGGATTTATTTTGTCATGTCATTTATTATTATGCATATGCTTAGCCATGCTTAGAATGGAATACTTGGGATATGAGATCATCAGTTTATTTTACCATACTCTTGAATGAGATATTGTGAGTTATGTAGAGGTAGGGATCAAGGCAAGTTGGATGTTTTGGTTGTGTGCTGGGTGCACGAGACTCGGGTTTGTGTTTAGTACTTGCCTGGATCCTAAGGACCGGTTCATGGAGCATGTAACTTGGCTTTACAGTGCCAACCACATGCTGAGATGGGGCAGCTTGGCCAATTAATTAGGTGTATCCCCGGCGTAGTACGGGTGTGTTGGATGGTGCGGGGAATAGGTGTCAGCTGGACTACCATATGAACCGCAAGGCTCAAGAGGGGGCCACAGCAGCGGGGTTGGAGCCTCTTGTATGCTGTTAGGGGTGAAACCTCAGTGGGCCCACGCTCATCGGGAATCCCTTTGTAAAGGCTTCGTAGTGATCTCCTGGCTACACACCTGGGAAGTGTGAATGTGGTTCGTAGCCACTGGCATAATGGAGGTTCTTTTAGTCCACCCGGCAACGGGGGATGAAATCACTACATGTGGGTACAGTGGTGCAAACTCTGCAGAGTCAAAACTGTCATGACAGCCGTGCTCACGGTCAAGAGCGGCTTGGACTTATTCATGATTAGAGGAGTGATGGTTTTGGAAGTTAAGGATGTTAAGTGGGGAGCTTAACATTGGAAATGATGTTATGGTTATTTGATTATGGTGATGGGATGGGGGACTGGGACTATTTCACCTGTAGTAATGTAGGTGCTTAATAAGCTAAGGTGATAGTTATTAATTGCGTAGTGCTTTAACCATGAGTTCAACCTCCCCTTGTTCTAGCCATGCATGACATAACTTTCCCACACTTGCTGAGTACCATCGGTACTCAACCTTGCATATTTTGTTGGTTTATATTGCTGCTCAGCCAAGATAATGAGGTTATGTATAATGACCAAGACTTTGGACCCGAAGAAGGTTTCTAGGTTCATGGAGACCCCCGGGCAACACCTGTGACGGAGCCCTCAAGAATAATATTCCGCTGCTAGTTTTTTTATTTGTGATGAACTTATTATTGTCCATCGAGACATTTGCTATGTAAGACTTATTTATATTCGACACCTGGCTTGTAGTAAATGAAGCTTCACTATTTGTCATCACATGTATGAGAAAATGATCCTGGCATACATGTGATATTCACTTGGTTGTTCTTCGGGAAAAACCGGGTGTGACACCTCGTTGTACAATACAACGGGAAACCAGTTACTCAACATCCCTTGTACCTAAGAAAGTTTTAAACTTTCATCTATGACATGTTTAGCTCCGAGTGCCATAATTGTTGGAACTAAACTAATTTCTCATCGTGGGGCTTACCGATTGATTGCTCAACCTTGTGACAATCCTTGAACACAATCTAAATTCTTGAGAGATCATATGGTCACTTTGACAACCTTCTGGTCACCATAGGTAGTTGGCCTTTTCTATGTTGGTAACATAAGTGAGATTGATTTGTGGTTACTCTTATGTGCAAGAAAAGCATTCGATTTTCACTAAAGGGTTGAGATACTGACATGAGGCGAGATTACAGATTCATTGATAATCTCACCAAACATCTCAATTCATGTTTGGGAAGTACTACCCAAAGCTTCTAAGAACTCAGTTAATCTAGACAAGTATTTGTTATCCATGTCAAGATTAGGACAGTAAAGGTTCCAGCCAATCGACCCGGTCGATATGGGTCTATAGAGTTTTATGGACTCGCCCTACCGTCAAGGGAATCACTATGGAAAAGCTAGAAGATCGTTATATCCGTTCGGTGTGTGATCGTCATATTACCGATAACATTCCCTACTTTCCTCTTCTCGTGGGAATCTCGGGATGAGATTCTTTTAAGGGGGGAGGAATGTAAAAGTCCCAAAAGTGCAAAGTCAATAAAGTGAATGTTGATTCCTGTTTGTGTTGGAATGCATGAAAATGGCACTTACAAAAAAAATTTTGTACACGTGATGATGCACATGGGTGTCCAACGAAACGAGCTCTCACATTCATTTGAAGGTGTTTAGCCAAGGTTTAATTAAACACCATGTGTAAAGTTCTCACATGTAAGGGGGAGTTTAAATTCGAATTTGAACTCAATTATTCCCCTCAAGTTGCTGCCAAAAATTTGGAGCACACATGTATCCTCATATCTTTGATTTCAAGGAAATTTATGGTGCCCACATTCTAATTTCAGAGTGGGCTAAAAAGGAGTTAAACATGATCATTTCCAAATGTGAGCTGAATTCAAATTTGAAAGTGAACTTCACACTGGATTTGGTTTATTCAAATTTCCGCCCACGTTTAAACTCCCGAAATATCAGATTGAGGGGATTCACTCGAATGAAGATCTTTTGGAGACATTTGGAGGATAAGACAAGGAGTAAGGGGGTATACCCCACATGTCATTGGGCCGTTTAACTTTCTCCTGAAGTCTTTCTCTGTTCGGTGTCGAACACCACCCGAGCCTCCTCAGAGCGCCACCGAGGGCAGCCACCTCAAGCTTCTTGCATCGAGCTGGCGACCTGCTCGTGGCTTCGACAACTCACGGCATGATCCTCTCACTCACCAACCGAGCTGCAAGCGGAGGCCACCTCCCCGCTGTTTTTCATCGCGCTGGCGACCAGCTCGTGGGATTGAGTGACTCCTGACGTGCTCTTTTGCTCACCTAAAAACAGGAATCCCATGTAAAAGTCCCAAAAATGTGTATGAATAAAAACTAAGGTTTGTGTTCATATGTGTGGCAAAGACATGAAAAATGGGACTTGCTAAAACTTTTTCTTCTTGCAAGGTAATACATGGATGAACATCGAACATGAGGTTCACCTTTTTATTTAAAAGTGTTGAACCAATAAGGAGTTAAATACCTCTTTGCATGTAAGTTTAAAATTCAGTTTTTAAAGTCAAAGTTCACACATGGGATGGCCGAGGACTTTGATTAAAAATGCATCCATATAGTTCGATGTATAGGGAGGAGTTTGATCACCAACTTTCCATTTGTAGGGTGGGCTCAAAAGAGAGTTAAAGAGAAGAATTGGCAAACTTCAACCAAATTCAAATTTGGCGAGCAAAGTCAAACTGAATTAGAAAGATTCAAATTCTAACCCACATTTTAAAACTCAGAATTGTGGGAATTAAGAGGATCAGCTTGAACAGATATTTGGGAGGCACATGTGGAGTGGGAGCCACATGTCATAGAGCTAAAGAAAGAAACCTTACACCCTAAGTCACACCTCGGTGGGAAAATTTCCCGAACAGGTCACGGGCATCACCGAGGAGCTTGCCGCGCCAGCTCCTGCTGCCGGTCTCCACGTGTTAGCGCCCCAGGGTCGGTTCTCACCATTTCAGCAACGTGATCTCTCCCTCCTCGGACCAAGCCGACAGCAGTTGCTTCCTCTCCTCGCGAGCGCACGCACTGAACCGAGTTCCTCCCTTCCGCCTCTCGGTCCGATCGGAAGAACGGCAAAACCATAGCGCTCTTTCCTCCCCCGAGCTGCTAAACACTTCCCCGAGATCAGCCTCCACCTCCCCGACACGAAATCAAGCGAGCTTCGGCCTTCCTCGCCCGAGAACGATTGCCGCCGCGGTGACCTAATCTGAGAAAGTGACCGGGCGCTCGTGGACATCCCTCCACAGCGGGTTTCACGGCCGAGCGATCACACCTACGGACGCGCACGGGTGCGGTGCTGCTCTCAGCCCAAGCTCAGGCCGTGCCGCGAGCTATCGGCAGCGAATTTTGAGGTTTTGCTCCGGCGACCTCACTCCGAGCTTCCGGTATGGATTCAACAAATTGCCGCTCTCTAATCCTTCCTGGGTCATCAAATCTTGCACGTAGCAGCTGGATTAGCCAGCGATCATTTCCCCTTTTGCATCCAGCGCATGAAAACGCCTCAGGCCGACGAATTTCGAGCTTTTCTTGGGTGGTTCACGGCGGACCCATTCGGTCGCACGATGACGACCTAGTTCCAGCCCTTTCCGAGCTAGTTTGAGGTCGTACCGATCTTCCTGGAGGTACGCTGGTGCTGTAGGGCTCGTCGGCACAAGTTTTTGAGGGCTGGAGACCTCAGGCGACGCTGCCGAACGGCCACAGAGGCAGTTACACATCGCCGGCCATGTTCCGGTCGTCGGCGGCCCTAGCAAACCCCACAGCCGTGTTCCTCGGTGTCACAAACTCCCTGGCGGCGAGTTGTAGCTCCGGCGGTGGCCCGGAAGGCCGGTCCGGCGAGCTTCCGGTTACTCCGGCGAGGGGGAGCGCGCGGGCGCGAGCGAGGAGGGGGAGGTAGAAGAAAGCCGTGGGCCCGTCTGTCAGCAGCTCAAATTTTAAACCTGGGATCGGGTGTGGCCGGGATCCCGTGTGTTGGCGCGCAGAGACGCTGTGGCCCGGCGGGGCTTCGTTTTTTTTGGCTGGAATTCAAAACTGTGGGTCCAGCCGAATTTTCAATAAGAAAATAATTCCAGACTTAGCTCAATCTTTAGAAATTCATATCTCCCTGTAGAAAGCTCCAATTTGAGTGATTCCAATTGGGTTGGATTCATCTCTCTGAGTTCTATCCAAATATGAACTCAGATTTGTGTGAAAGTTAATATTATGTTCTGGAAAATGTTTGGAAAGTTTTCTGAAAAAGAATTATTTAGGGAGTTTGGATTATCCAAAAATCCCCAAATTTTGCCAGAATATTCTTTAGCATATTGTTGACGTACTAGCAAATTTTCAGCTCATTTGAAGATCATTTGATTAGGAATTTGCTAAATGCAAACTACTGTGTTCAAAAGAGTCCAGAAACATTTTCAGAAAATGTTTCCCACTTCTAAAATCTGTTCTGTGCAATCCATAGCTCCAAAAATCATAGGAAAAATTTAGGCAAGCTCTCTGAGACATACTTGGGATTGTAGTTCAATTAATTGGGCATGAAAATGCACATTACTATAGAATTAATTCTTTTGAGTACAAATGCTTAAAGAATTGTTCTGGGAGAACTACTCAAGAAAAAGGGCTGGATTTTGGACCAGGTTACTCTCATGTGATCAAGAACTCGTATGTAAATTATCAGCCCAAGATGAGTCCTTGAACTCCCTGTGCTTATTCTCCATACTTGTGTATATGTGGGAATACATAAGAGATATTGTGATAATTAGGAGGAACACAATATGACTCCACATTAGCTGCAATTTGGCAAGCTAAATCCTTAGGTAGTATAGAACCTGCTGTAAAAAGTTTTGAGGCCATTGGAGTTCTTGTTCTTCAGTTACGCTCAAATCCTTTCAGCTTATCTATTATGTTCATTAGGGAACATGATTAGTGTATAGCTAAAGCCTTTAGGACAAATTAGTTTATTTCTGTTCTTTGCACAACAGAGGCAAACCAAGCCATGCTTGGCTTTTCCACACAACCTCTGTCCTAAGAGATTAATTCTATAACTTCTTTCCATTACATTCTATAAAACATGTGCATATGCATTTCAATAGGAACCACAATGAAGGGGATTCAAAGGAGCGATTCATCGAAGTGGATCAAGCTCCGGAGAATCAAGGGTGGATCTGCAAGGACACTAACTGTTATATACGACTACCCTGCAAAACAGGCAAGCTCCGGTTTGCATTTAACATCTATTAAGTTTTTCTTTTGTATTCACTTTCGGTTAAGATATGAACTGTGCATTAGGTCTAGTGTTTGATACTCCTCCTGCATAACCAAATGACCATGGAGTATTGGGTAGGTGTCTTTCACCGTGTAGAACTGCCATGCTTAAGTAGGGTTCGGTAGAAGTCGAGCGGTGAGATGCTACTCGCAGTTTCAGGAACAACAGGGGCATACGGGATGGGTTCATAAATGAAGTAGAAAGTTAAAGTTGAGACCTGAAGGTTGTAGGAGCAGCAGGACATAGGGGCCTGGGTGCTGTAGACCTGTCCGTGTCGGTAAAGGACCGATCCGTATGCATCCCTGTTGAACAAGTTTGAGTTGTGTACCGGACTCATGCTTGCTATATGGGACCCAATAAACGGATGTACCTCGGGAAGCTGTCTTTGGGACTTTTCGGGTCGCTTCAGGCGGACGGCCGGTGTGCAGTATGTGGGGAATATTCTCATGACATCTCACGTCGGAAGGTGCACCATGAGAGTAGCTACTGTACGGGGCGACTTGATCGATTCAGCGGGGGTGAAACGGGGGAAAGGCTGCCATGTACGACGTCATTGATGGTTGTTGTAGGCAACGTCGAGTACGGGCGTACGTGTAGTCCGGGTGTTATTGATTCGAATCACCATCGCTCGCAGAATGGACCGAGCATAATTGTTCTCACAGTCGTGACGTAGTAAGAACTTGCATGAGAAAGGAACTATTCATATTGATGTGAAGTATTATACTAGCGTTGTATTGGACCTTGATGAATAGGCTAGTGCAAACTCGATTCTTTTATGCCATGGGCAATTTACATCGGGGGAAAGCGTTTCTTGTTTGATTGTGGACTCCCGGTGTGGCGTGCCCAGGGTTACTTAAAATGCTGCAATTAATATCTGAAAGTAAGGATTCACTTTTAGGCGAGTTTAATTATGCTTATGCCATCCTATGTTAGGTTCATAACCTCACTTAGAGTTTCATGTTTAGGGTGACGGTTAAGTCTTGCTGAGCGTTATGCTCACGGATGCTATCCGAGTTGTTTTGCAGGTAATTGACTCGATGCTTATGAGAAGGGGTGCCGATGAGACTCGGGAACCTCCGAGTGCTTACTCAAAGAGCATCCTCGCCGCTGCAGATTGTCTTCGTGTTGCTAGTAAGAAACGTCCGCGGGCTGGACCGTTTCTTTGTTGCTAGTTTAGATATGAGTTGTGAGAGTGATAGTCTTCCGCTGTAGTTTACTCTGATATAACTATTTGTAAAACATTTTTGTAGGCTTCCGCCAACTATTTATGTAATATGATGTGTGTTTTCTGCAACCCGTGTGCTGTTAGGTGCTGCATAACACGGTACCACCCGACGAGGTCCGGGCCTTCACAGCTTGGTATCAGAGCTGCGTTGGGAACAGAGCACGGATTGAGCATCATATTATGTCAAAAACTTAGGATACGGTGCGATAACGGTACTGGGCCCACATAAGGACTATTATTAGCATATAATGAAGGTGGCAAGCTAACTTATGTGTTATGTCGGAAAATCGTGCATCTCGGGACGTTTATGTCTTGGGGGTGCATGTATGCGCTGTCCACCGGTGCGCACAAGCTGAAGGGTGGAGCCTCACGGGTGGCAGGTAACCCGACTCGCTTTAGTATCCTCTACGACTCTTCATGTCGTTTGGGTATTCGAGCAGCGTCTGTCCCAGGCGTGCGTGCTGCAATTTGGGAGACCCCCTCACGTGGTCAGTAACGTGAACACGTAGCTCAAGGCGTGTTTGGCTTGAAAACACCTGGGCGAGTGATGACGGCCGGGTGTACAAACTGTTTTGGATACCGGGTTCGGTGTGCAGCCGGATCTGATGATTGAGTGTGGCTTATGTAGGCACTAACCACGAAAACCTTAGTGCGTGTAGAACACGTTTGCGAGTGACCGTTTTAGTGCCACCTAAGGATACGTATATGCTGGTGTAATCCGGTTAGGTTTTTCTTTGGTGAGGCAACGTAGTACCGTCATATGTCTTACGGTGCATCGTCAACGTACTACACTGGAAAGTATTCTTACCTATGAAGAAATTATTCATGACTAACTTCCAAACTAAAAATGGATGTGATAAAGCACATATTAGTTACTGATCTCTTCATTTGAACTAAGTTTCAAAGAAGAGACTTGTTAGGCTTCTTTTGATCTCAAAGACAGAGTGCTCTGTTCAGACAGAAATTTTTCTGGTCTTTAACAGAGCGTAACTCTAATTAGTTTGACCCAATGGAGGTGTTTGAGACCGTTCTGGAAAGTTTATTAAGTGCTCTACAACTTTTCTGTAGAACTCCAGAGCCAAATCCAACACCAACTTGGTTGAACGTCCAGATGAATGCAAACTGTTCAGAAAACAGAGCAGCTGCAAACTTCTCTGGATGTTTCTGTAAATTGGCCATAACAATCTGTATAAAAATTTCTAAGGGTCATGTAATACACCGTTGGAAAGGTTATGAAACTTACAACGATTTTGTAGTTCATAGTTTGTTCAGAATTGTACCCCAGTTGTATGTAAAACTGTGATGAAAACAGCCACATACAAAGGAGGTGCTGGCAAATTTTAGCCAGAAATTATGTCAACTTTGAACAATCATAACTTTTGTTACAGAAATGATCTATGGACATATGAGTACTCGTTGAAAAGATACTAAAGTTAACTTTAACTTTGGTATTCAACTTGAGTTCTGAAAATGCTGGTAACTGGATCCAAATCTGGGTTAAGTACAGAAAGGTCGGTTCTGTACAGCAAATGGGGATGGTTTTCTGTTGGCTTTAAAAGGATGTGTAAACATGAAGTATTGTTATGCTTTCATAAAGTTTTAGCATGTTCATGTTTTACATACTTTCACATACTGCTAGGTCAAGTTTTGACTTCCCTCAAAATTATGCTTTTGCAGTATGGTGCGTACTCAGTCTCCGAGTAGGGCTGAAAGTTCTCGCCAAGACGGTGAAGACTCGACTCCACCACGGGCACCGCCATCAACGGTATGGGCGGATGTCATGGCTCAGATGGTCGAGTCATGTCAAGAGAACACAAGACTACTCCAAACCTTGGTACAACAGGGCTTACTCCAACACGCGCAACAGGACGTTCCACCTTAGAACGCCTATTTGGACTTCTTGGCGACACAACCGCCAATTTTCATGGAAGCCAATGAACCAGTGGAAGCTAATCAGTGGCTTCGAGTTATGGAGTCCAAGTTTGGAGTGTTTGAGTGCGATGAGTATCAGAAGACATTATTTGCAGCTCAACAGCTCCATGGAGCCGCCGGAAACTGGTGGTTTGCCTATCTCGCCACCGTTCAGGAAGGCCATCAAGTGGAATGGACGGAATTTCGGGAAGCATTCCGGGCTCGTCACATTCCTATGGGTTTTATCAAGGCCCAGCAGTAGGAATTCAGGAACTTGAAGCAGGGGGACATGAGTGTCCTCGATTATGTCAGACGATTCAACCTTCTGGCACAATATGCTCCTGCTTATGCAACGAGCGAAGCTGCAATGTGTGACTACTTTTTCTATGGCTTGAGTGCCATACTAAAAGAGAAGCTAGCTTTGTTCAATCAAGGCAGTTACACCGAGTTGATCAGTGCTGCTCTGCTACAAGAACAAGCGACACTTGAGTGTCAAGCAGAGAAGAGGGACCGGGAGGATGTGCTAGAAGACACACCAGTTGTTCCTCGCAAATACCGTGTGGTGTATCACACACCATCCGATGAAAGATGGCAAGCGCCAGTGAGATCAACTCCGTACAGATTTCCTGCTCAAGAATCATGTCTTGAAGCAACACCTTTGCCGCGGCAACGAATGACACCTGTGGCATCATTGCTGCAGCCAAGTACATCAACTTCTCAACCACAAGTCAACGAAGAACAAGGGAAACCTCCGTGTTCTTATTGCCACCGTTCAGGGCATTTTAGGCAAGAATGCCGGGAGAAGTTGGTGAACACCGGACAACCATCATCATCAGGTGGTATGCCGCCACCTGCTCCAGTCAACATAACAGCATTGCAATCCGGGAGTGTGCAACATCTGGCTATTGAGGATGTGCCGGAGGGAGCACCGGTGTTAGCGGGCATGTTCACACTCAAAGACGTGCCCGTGCTCATACTTTTTGATTCCGGTGCAACCCACAATTTTATCAGCAAAACATGCGTGGATCAGCACCAATTATCCACCAATACTCCCACAACGAGTTTTCTTATACGATCACCGGGAGGAAATATCTCTGCCAATCAGATTGTGTCCCGAGCAACTTTGTGTTTGGGCGGAAAAATATACCCAACACTGCTGATTATGTTGGATTGGCAGAAGATAGACATTATATTGGGGATGTCTTGGTTAAATCGTCACGGTGCCGTTCTCAATATCGGTAACCGGACTGTCCAGATTGACTCGCCGATTCACGGACAGCACACGCTGTTTTTGGACAGCAAAGATCCAGATATGGTAGAGGCCTACCACACGGAAGCGCTGAAGCTTGAAGATATTCCGGTGGTACGTGATTATCCTGATGTTTTTCCCGATGACTTACCGGGCATGCCGCCCGAACGGGACGTCAAGTTCAAGATTGAACTGGCGCCGGGAACGACGCCTATCCCACGAAGGCCTTACAAGATGGCACCTAACAAGCTAGCGGAGTTGAAAGAGAAACTGAATGAACTCATGAGCAAGGGTTTCATACGACCAAGTTCTTCACCTTGGGGTTGCTCTGCGCTGTTCGTTAAGAAGAAGGACGAAACACTACGGCTATGTGTTGATTACCGTCCTCTAAATGCTGTCACGATCAAGAACAAGTATCCTTTGCCCCGCATCGACATCCTGTTCGATCAACTTGTGGGTGCAAAGGTATTCTCGAAGATGGATCTTCGGTCGGGATATCATCAAATCAAAATCCGACCGAGGACATACCGAAGACAGCTTTCTCGACGAGATACGGACTCTATGAGTACCTCGTCATGTCATTTGGGTTAACCAACACTCCGGCATACTTCATGTACTTGATGAATTCTGTATTTATGCTGGAGTTAGACAAGTTCGTCGTGGTATTCATCGACGACATATTGGTTTACTCCAAATCTGAAGAAGAGCACGTTGAACATCTGCGTATCGTGCTACAACGGTTGCGAGAGCACCAATTATATGCCAAGTTCAGCAAGTGCGAATTTTGGATTGATCAAGTGCCTTTCCTAGGCCATATTATTTCAGCAGAAGGTATCGCCGTGGACCCCAGCAAGATTGAACAAGTGCTGTAGTGGGAATCTCCCAAATCAGTCCACGAGGTCCGAAGTTTCCTAGGTTTAGCGGGGTATTATCGAAGGTTTATTCTGAGCTTCTCAAGATTGCTAAACCAATGACGGAGCTGCTGAAGAAGGGCACTAAATACATGTGGAATGCAGCATGTGAAGCCGCATTCAAAACTTTGGTGAAACATCTCACAACGGCTCCAGTTCTTGCTCAGCCGGACACGACGAAGCCATTTGATGTATACTGTGATGCATCCGGCATCGGTCTCGGCTGTGTTCTGATGCAAGAAGGGCGTGTAGTCGCCCATGGGTCTCGTCAACTGCAAAACCACGAGCAGCATTATCCAACTCACGATCTCGATCTTGCTGCTGTGGTGTTGGCGTTGAAGATGTGGAGGCATTACCTACTGGGTAACTTGTTCACCTCTACACCGACCATAAAAGCCTGAAGTATATCTTCATGCAAAAGGAGCTAAATATGAGGCAACGGAGATGGTTGGAGCTCATCAAGGATTATGAAATGGAGATCCACTATCATCCGGGGAAAGCAAACGTGGTTGCCGACGCGCTTAGTCGGAAAACCCACGTTCACAACTTAGCAGCTGCTGAGTTGGAAGAAGAAGAACCAAGCCTCCGTGTCATTCCGTATGGCGCGCTTTATAATCTCGCGCTCATTCCAACAATCCGTGAAGAGATTGTTGAGGCTCAAAGAAGAGACAGAGGTATGTCTCACATACGGAGAAGACTGGACAACAGAGAGGTGAAATGCTTCCGGAAGGATGAGAACGGTACAATATGGTTTAACGACCGTATAGTGGTACCGCGTAATATGAAACTCCGGAAGAGGATCTTGGATGAAGCCCACCTGTCTAAGTTTTCCATTCATCCCGGAAGTAACAAGATGTACCAAGATTTGAAACAGAAATTTTGGTGGACGAGGATGAAGAGGGAGATCGCTAAATACGTATCCGAGTGTGATACGTGTAGACGGATCAAGGCGGATCATATGCGGAAAGCCGGACCGCTACAACCCTTGAAGATACCGGCGTGGAAATGGGAGGATGTGAGTATGGACTTCATCGTCGGATTACCGCTCACATCCAGGAAGCATGACTCGATATGGGTGATCGTCGACCGGTTGACGAAGTCGGCTCATTTCATACCGGTGAACACTCATTATCGAACAAAGCAATATGCGGAGTTATTCATCTCCAGAATTATTTGCTCACATGGTGTCCTGAAGACCAACATTTCAGATCGAGTTGCGCTGTTCGTTGCTCGGTTTTGGGACAGCTGCATGCCTCGTTGGGCACCAAGCTGATTAGAAGCTCCGCATATCACCCTCAAACCAATGGACAAACTGAGAGGGTGAATCAAGTGCTTGAGGATATGTTGAGAGCGTGTGCCATCCACCACGGTAGGAATTGGGATGAACACCTATCGTTGGCGGAGTTTTCATATAACAATGGTTATCAAGCGAGTATTAAAATGGCACCGTATGAAGCTCTCTACGGCCGGAAGTGTCGCACACCACTGAATTGGTGTGAGTCCGGCGAAAGAGTTCTGTTTGGGATTGATCTTGTCAACGAAGCCGAAGACCGAGTTCGGTTGATACAAGAGAACTTGAAGGCTGCACAATCCCGACAGAAGAGCTACGCTGATCAAAGGCGTAGGCCGTTACATTTTGACGTCGGAGAGCACGTATATCTTCATGTATCTACGATGAAGGGAATTCACTGGTTCGGTGTAAAGGGGAAACTCGCTCCCCGTTTTATTGGTCCTTTTGCTATCACGGAGAAGTACGGACCCGTAGCCTACCGGCTGGAATTACTGGCAAGTCTAGCGGGTGTTCATGACGTATTTCATGTTTCACAGCTGCGGAAGTGCCTCAAATTCATCGCTGCTGTTCGCACCAAGGACATCGACGAATTGAAACCGGACCTGACCTACACCGAGCGACCTGTCCAGATTTTGGATGAAAAGACCCGGGTAACCCGGAACCGGACGATCCGATTTTTCAAAGTGCTGTGGAGTAATCACACCGCGGAAGAGGCGACGTGGGAAAGTGAAGATTACCTCTGCACCAACTATCCGGAATTTTTAGCTTTGTACAGTTTGTAATTACCTCTCCCGTCTCGTTCCTATTTTGTAATCTCGGGACGAGATTCTTTTAAGGGGGGAGGAATGTAAAAGTCCCAAAAATGTGTATGAATAAAAACTAAGGTTTGTGTTCATATGTGTGGCAAAGACATGAAAAATGGGACTTGATGAAACTTTTTCTTCATGCAAGGTAATACATGGATGAACATCCAACATGAGGTTCACCTTTTTATTTAAAAGTGTTGAACCAATAAGGAGTTAAATACCTCTTTGCATGTAAGTTTAAAATTCAGTTTTGAAAGTCAAAGTTCACACATGGGATGACCGAGGACTTTGATTAAAAATGCAGCCATATAGTTGGAAGTATAGGGAGGAGTTTGATCACCAACTTTCTATTTTGTAGGGTGGGCTCAAAAGAGAGTTCAAGAGAAGAATTGGCAAACTTCAACCAAATTCAAATTCGGCAAGCAAAGTCAAACTGAATTGGAAAGATTCAAATTCTAACCCACATTTTAAAACTCGGAATTGTGGGAATTAAGAGGATCAGCTTGAACAGATATTTGGGAGGTACATGTGGAGTGGGACCCACATGTCATAGAGCTAAAGAAAGAAACCTTACACCCTAAGTCACACTTCGGTGGGAAAATTTCCTGAACAGGTCACGGGCTCCACCGAGGAGCTTGCCGCGCCGGCTCCTGCTGCCGGTCTCCACGCGTTGGCGTCCCAGGGTCGGTTCTCACGGTTTCAGCAACGTGATCTCTCCCTCCTCGGACCAAGCCGACAGCAGTTGCTTCCTCTCCTTGTCAGCGCATGCACTGAACCGAGTTCCTCCCTTCCGCCTCTCGGTCCGATCGGAAGAACGGCAAAACCATCGCGCTCTTTCCTCCCCCGAGCTGCTAAACGCTTCCCCGAGATCAGCCTCCACCTCCCCGACACGAAATCAAGCGAGCTTCGGCCTTCCTCGCCCGAGAACGATCGCCGCCGCGGCGACCTAATCTGAGAAAGTGATCGGGCACTCGTGGACATCCCTCCACAGTGGGTTTCACGGCCGAGCGATCACACCTACGGAGGCGCATGGGTGCCGTGCTGCTCTCAGCCCAAGCTCAGGCCGTGCCGCGAGCTATCGGCGGCGAATTTTGAGGTTTTGCTCTGGCGACCTCACTCCGAGCTTCTGGTATGGATTCAACAAATTCCCGCTCTCTAATCCTTCCTAGGTCCTCGAATCTTGCACGTAGCAGCTGTATTAGCCAGCGATCATTTCCCCTTTTGCATCCAGCGCATGAAAATGCCTCAGGCCGACGAATTTCGAGCTTTTCTTGGGTGGTTCACGGCGGACCCATTCGGTCGCACGATGACTACCTAGTTCCAGCCCTTTCCGAGCTAGTTTGAGGTCGTACCGATCTTCCTGGAGGTACGGTGGTGCTGTAGGGCTCGTCGGCACAAGTTTTTGAGGGCTGGAGACCTCGGGCGATGCTGCCGAACGGCCACAGAGGCAGTTACACATCGCCGGCCATATTCCGGTCGTCGGCGGCCCTAGCAAACCTCACAGCCGTGTTCCTCAGTGTCACAAACTCCCTGGCGGAGCGTTGTAGCTACGGCGGTGGTCGGGAAGGCCGGTCCGGCGAGCTTCGGGTTACTCCGGCGAGGGGGAGCGCGCGGGCGCGAGCGAGGGGCGGGAGGTAGAAGAAAGCCGTGGGCCCCGTGTGTCAGCAGCTCAAATTTTAAACCCGGGATCGGGTGTGGCCGGGATCCTGTGTGTTGGTGCGCAGAGACGCTGTGGCCCGGTGGGGCTTCGTTTCTATTGGCTGGAATTCAAAACTGTGGGTCCAGCTGGATTTTCAATAAGAAAATAATTCCAGACTTAGCTCAATCTTTAGAAATTCATATCTCCGTGTAGAAAGCTCCAATTTGAGTGATTCCAATTGGTTTGGATTCATATCTCTGAGTTCTATCCAAATATGAACTCAGATTTGTGTGAAAGTTAATATTATATTCTGGAAAAAATTTGGAAGTTTTTCTGAAAAAGAATTATTGAGGGAGTTTGGATTATCCAAAAATCCCCTAATTTTGCAAGAATAATCTTTAGCATATTGTTGACCTACTAGCAAATTTTCAGCTCATTTGAAGATCAGTTGAGTAGGAATTTGCTAAATGCAAACTACTGTGTTCAAAAGAGTCCAGAAACATTTTCAGAAAATGTTTCCCACTTCTAAAATCTGTTCTGTGCAATCCATTGCTCCAAAAATCATAGGAAAAATTTAGGCAAGCTCTCTGAGACATACTTGGAATTTTAGTTCAATTAATTGGGCATGAAAATGCACATTACTACAGAATTAATTCTTTTGAGTACAAATGCTTAAAGAATTGTTCTGGGATAACTACTCAAGAAAATGGGCTGAATTTTGGACCAGGTTACTCTCATGTAATCAAGAACTCATATGTGGAATACATAAGAGATATTGTGATAATTAGGAGGAACACAATATGACTCCACATTAGCTGCAATTTGCCAAGCTAAATCCTTAGGAAGTATAGAACCTGCTGTAAAAAGTTTTGAGGCCATTGGAGTTCTTGTTCTTCAGTTACGCTCAAATCCTTTCAACTTATCTATTATGTTCATTAGGGAACATGATTAGTGTATAGCTAAAGCCTTTAGGACAAAATAGTTTATTTCTGTTCTTTGCACAACAGAGGCAAACCAAGCCATGCTTGGCTTTTCCACACAACCTCTGTCCCTAAGAGATTAATTCTATAACTTCTTTCCATTACATTCTATAAAACATGTGCATATGCATTTCAATAGGAACCACAACGAAGGGGATTCAAAGGAGCGATTCATCGAAGTGGATATAGCTCCAGAGAATCAAGGGTGGATCTGCAAGGACACTAACTGTTATATACGACTACCCTGCAAAACAGGCAAGCTCCGGTTTGCATTTATCAGCTATTAAGTTTTTCTTTTGTATTCACTTTCGGTTAAGATATGAACTGTGCATTAGGTCTAGTGTTTGATACTCCTCCTGCATAACCAAATGACCATGGAGTATTGGGTAGGTGTCTTTCACCTTGTAGAACTGCCATGCTTAAGTAGGGTTCGGTAGAAGTCGAGTGGTGGGATGCTACTCGCAGTTTCAGGAACAACAGGGGCATACAGGATGGGTTCATAAATGAAGTAGCAAGTTAAAGTTGAGACCGGAAGGTTGTAGGAGCAGCAGGATATAGGGGCCTGGGTGCTGTAGACCCGTCCGTGTCGGTAAAGGACCGATCCGTATGCGGCCCTGTTGAACAAGTTTGAGTTGTGTACCGGACTTATGCTGGCTATATGGGACCAAGTAAACCGATGTACCTCGGGAAGCTGTCGTTGGGACTTTTCGGGTCGCCTCAGGCGGACGGCCGGTGTGCAGTATATGGGAATATTCTCATGACATCTCACGTCGAAAGGTGCACCATGAAAGTAGCTACTGTACGGGGTGACTTGATCGATTCAGCGGGGGTGAAATGGGGGAAAGGCTGCCACGTACGACGTCAGTGATGGTTGTTTTAGGCAACGTCGAGTACGGGCGTACGTGTCGTGTAGTCCGGGTGTTATTGATCCGAATCACCATTGCTCGCGGAATGGACCGAGCATACTTGTTCTCACAGTCGTGACATAGTAAGAACTTGTATGAGAAAGGAACTATTCATATTGATGTGAAGTATTATAGTAGCATTGTATTGGACCTTGATGAATAGGCTAGTGCAAACTCGATTCTTTTATGCCATGAGCAATTTACATCGGGGGAAAGCGTTTCTTGTTTGATTGTGGACTCCCGATGTGGCATGCCCAGGGTTACTTAAAATGCTGCAATTAATACCTGAAAGTAAGGATTCACTTTTAGGAGAGTTTAATTATGCTTATGCCATCCTATGTTAGGTTCATAACCTCACTTAGAGTTTCATGTTTAGGGTGACGGTTAAGTCTTGCTGAGCGTTGTTCTCACGGATGCTATCCGAGTTGTTTTGCAGGTAATTGACTCGATGCTTATGAGAAGGGGTGCCGATGAGACTCGAGAACCTCCGAGTGCTTACTCAAAGAGCATCCTCGCCGCTGCAGATTATCTTCGTGTTGCTAGTAAGAAACGTCCGCGGGCTGGACCGTTTCTTTGTTGCTAGTTTAGATATGAGTCGTGAGAGTGATAGTCTTCCGCTGTAGTTTACTCTGATATAACTATTTGTAAAACATTCTTGTAGGCTTCCGCAAACTCTTTATGTAATATGATGTGTGTTTTCTGCAACCCGTGAGCTGTTAGGTGCCGCATAACACGGTACCACCCGACGAGGTCCGGGCCTTCACATGCCGGGCATTATTTTTCCCTCGCACCGGAACTGAACTGACACCACGGAATTTAAAAATGTGAACTGAACACGAACGGAGGTTAACTCCCCTAAATTACATTCAGTTTGTCGGAAATGCTGGGAATTTTGAATTCAAATGGTGGAGCCACTGTGTTTGGAGGGGGGGGGGACTTCGGCTGGATCCGCAGTTGAGTGGAACAGAGGCAACACTGGAATTTTCCTCTGTGTGTGCTTGACACAGAGAGGAATGCAGCTCCACCGAGCTGCTTGTGTTTCTGCTCGCCGAAGTCGGTTTCACCCAATCTTCCCAGCTGCTCAATAAATATCCTGGGCGTCCTTAGCTGCCGGCTCGGTCTGTTGCTCACACAACCGACGCACGCGTTGCTTCTCTCTCAAGCAAAAACAGAGCCACGCGCTGCGCTGCCGCTCTCGGCTCTTACCCCGATCGGTCTCCAGCCACGGTGGCAACCAGCTGAACCACCCAGGAGATGCGCCGAACCCTCCTCGATGTTTTCCACCGTCCCTCAGCCCGTGACCGGCTTTCTACAGCCGGTGCCGAGCCGTGCTTCACCCTCATAACGGAGAAGAGAAGCGGCCGCACGGATCATCGTCGGCCAATCTCCTCCGTGCTGCTCCGTCCCGACAAAACACCCACGAAGGTTAGCATGGCTGTCTAGATCATGCTCCCGACCTCCCCTTGCTCGTCCCCACTGCCGTCTGGCCGGAATTTGGGTTTTGGCACCGGTGCGCGTGAAGAACCGATCAAAACCAAATCGGGAAATTCTCTCCACACGCTTGATCATCCGTTCCACAATTCAAAACACAGCTACTAGAGCTCCTAAAGCCCCCCCAAGGCGAATACCGAAGCCAACCGTACATCCCATGCCCGGGGAGATGAGAATTCTCCGGCGACGACAAAACGGGTCGATCCTCCGGTGAACCCCCTTTTCCCGCCGTTTGCTGCATGGTTTGGCATTTGTTCCATGTTCCCCGACCACTAGGGATGCTTTAGGGCAACTTATCTCGTCGGGAGAAGCTTGGGACACGCCGGAACATGTCGATGCCGCGCCGCCGAGCGCCGCCTCTGATGCCAACCTGCTTCTGGCTGTTTTCTTGAGGTGAGACTTTGCCCGGCAGCTAAGCCACGTTCCCACGGTCGTGTAGGGTGAAACCGGAGCAAAAACGGCGGAGAAATGAGGGAGAACGAGCCGCGCCACTATCTGTGCCGGTGTGCACGCGCGTTCTCTGGCGGGAGGTTGAAGAAACATCTGACCCGTGGGCCCACGTTTGAGTGCTCTGTGTAAAATCCAAACAGAGAGTTGTTTAAACTTTGAAAATTCATAACTTTTTGTAGGAAACTCCAAATTGGGTGATTCAAATTGTGTTATATTCAGTTTACAAATATCTATCCAAATTTGCAAACCAATTTGTATGAAAGTCAATAATAAATTCTGGATAATTCTTTTAACATTTTCTGTAAAAGAATTATGGAGGGAGTTTGGTTAAGACAAAAATCCCCAAATTTTTCCAGAATATTCTTTAGGGTATTATAGAACATCCAGCAAAGTTTCTGATCATTTGGAGTTGATTTGAGTAGGATCTTTCAGAGTCCAAGCTGCTGTGCTTAAAAGTGTCCAGAAACTTTTCAGGAAAAGTTTCCACTTTGTAAAATTCTTCCTAGGCAATCTTTATCTCCAAAAATAGTGAAACAACTTTTTCTAGAATCCTTAGGAAGACTAGTTTGCATAGGAACAAAGTGCTTGCTATGAAAATGCCCAGTATTTTCTGTTGAATTCTTTTTAGTAAATACTTTAGGGATTAATTCCAGGAAGGACTCTCAATGAAAAATTCCCAATTTTGGGCAGCAAGTGCTTTTCATAGTTCCTGATCTCCAGTAAAAATTTTAGGATTTTTGGAGCTGATTTAGAGGTCTTAATCAGTAGGTTATCTCAGGGTTAAACAAATTAGCTAAAAATCATAGAATTGATTTCCAGAAAAATGGTTCAAAATTCATACCTCCATAACTTTCTGTAGGGATGTACAAAATTTGTGAAACAAATTTTTTTGGATTGCTCTCAGTCAGTATTGCAGAAATGCAAAGAAATTGACCTGAAGATCTATGGATTTCTCCAAAATTCATCAAAGTTAAAATTTTGGGAATTAATTCCAGAATATCCCTGTTATGGAATTTCTTCAAATTTGGACAGAAGATTCCTCATGATATTAGTGATCTTCTATAGAAATTTGAGCTTCATTGGAGTTCGTTTGATCGTCCAAATTGCCTTCCAAAATTCAGTCTTTAAATGGAAATTCAAATTCTACACAGAAACTTTTCAGCACTCCTGTCCAAACTTCAAAAGTTCATATCTCCCTGTTGGTAGCTCCAAAATTGGTGAAACAAATTTTGTTAGAACCATGGAGACCTACCTTAATTAGATCTTCAACTGTTAGTCATGTCAAAACTCCAAATTTGGGCTCAAAATTCAGAGAAGCCTTGTACTTGTGGAAATTTTAGAGACCACAAGGTGCAATGAAATTTCTCCAAATTTTGCCCAGATAATCCTTAGAGAGTCAAGTATCCATTAGAAAAATCCCAAATCCAACTAAGGAACCTAAATAACAGTATCTATAAATAGAAGTGTATTCTTATATAACACTACCACTTATACATATATTTTGCTACATCTCATATTGTGACCGAAGTTAAAGATACACCGGAGCCGTTGGACATCCTCCCACCCGACGCTAACTTCTCTTTTGACTCGCAACCAGGCAAGCCCTGGTTTGCATTTAAGTACCTTTTACAAAGTTTTCCATTTGTATCACTTATGTCTAGGTTGAAATGTTTGCATTAGAGTTAAGGTGTTTGAAACCCCACTTGCATGACTTTAAATCCTATGAAGGGTTGGGTAGTTTACAGACTCGACGAGTAGAGAATTCTGTGCTAGTGTGCTTAGGATCTCAGTAGAAGTCGAGTAGTTGGAATCTACTCGCGAGTTAAGGTTTTATCACATGGTATGGAATAGAGCAGAGAATGGCGTAAGAGTTGTGAAACTGAGACCCAGCAGGGGGCATAGGATGCAGTGAGCAGAGGTCTCACGTGCGTAGCCCTGTTGGTGTCGATTGAGGACCGAGTCGTGTGCGAGCCTGCTGAACAAGTATCGAACAGTACCGGATGGCATACTGACATAAGCAAGAAACCGATGTAATTGGTTAACCTGGGTGCCGAGGCTTACCCAACCGTTTTATAGGAGTGGGTTGATGGTACCATGGTGTAAATCTGCCGGTGGGCACAGTCACGCTCCACGCAGGGACCTCCTGCCCGTTACGGATGGACCGGTTCGACATTTGGGTTTCCTTTGAAAGGTTGTTGCATACAACAGAGTAGGAAGGGGTGTGGAATCATACTTCTAAAAGTGGGTGTATGTGACGTGTTGTCCAGGTGTCTCCTGATTGCAATCACCGTCCCTCACGGTTATTTGAGTACCGCTTGTTCACTGTTCTGTGACGTAGTAAGAATGGAAAGGAGCCAAATGAATGATAATATGCTGTGATGAATTATTATTTTTTTGAAACCATGTCCGCTGTAGATGTAGAGCTAATTAAGTTTATCTTCCACTTTGGGCATCACCACATCGGAGGAAAGCGTTTCTTGTTTGATTGTGGACTTCCGATGTGAGGGCTGACTAAAGCTCATAAAACTGTTGCTATAAAACTGAAAGTAAGGATCAACATGTAGGCGTGTCTTTATTGCAAAGTCTTTGTCCAATATTACACATCCCTGCATGTAGAGTTCCATGCCTAGGGTAGTCGGTTAAGCCTTGCTGAGCCATCGTGTTCACGGTTGCAATATTTGAGCTATGTGCAGGTGAGTGCTATGAGGAGGGGTCCGAGGATGAGGCGATGCCCCCGTTGGGGTACACGGCCGAGCTGGAGCCCTGCACGCTGCCGTGATCTCCAGTTGCATGTTACTAGTGTGTAGCGTCCCCGGGCTGGACGGCTGCACTTTTGATTAGTTAGGATTAGAGTAGCTATGTATATTACTTCTGCTGTATAATTAAGTTTTGTAAAAAGACTTCTGCTGTTTTATATCAAATAAAAGTTTGTATGTTGCTCTTATTCTTTTCTTGTGTGCTGTTGGGTGCCGCATCGTACAGCACCACCCTCTGTGATTCCGGAATGGGTGAACCACGGGGTGGTCCCCATAGTCGTGGTATCAGAGCCGCATTGGGAATAGCACGCCCGAAAAGAGCCTATTTTGAAAATTTAGAAGTAGTCTAGTGAGGATTAGTCACTATTCCCACATAAGGTCTATTATAGTAGTAGTTACTAAGGCTGAAATGCTAACCTACTTGTTATTAATTTGTAACGTTGCTCCGACGTCAGGTAAGAGGTAAGGTATGCCACCGCAGGTGGATCAATTGCGGTAAGCTTGCCATACGAGCCATAGTATGAAATGGTTTACCGTGGCTTGGCACGGTAGTCAATATGAGTCTCTAAACCTCTCCATGGTTCCAAGAGCATATGAAAACGCTGATCTCCAGCGTGCTTGAGGCAAAAGTGAGAATACCCCATCGTGTGGTAAGCAACACGATAGTATGCAGCTCTTGAACGTTCAATATTCAAAGGGCCATACGCAGCGCTCGCCATCGGCGTGCCTCAACGGTCATGAGGCAGTAGGTGGTATCCGTTGGGTTGATAAAATTCCCAACCGTGACGACCCGTTCGCGCTCTACTCCGGTTCCCCGTTGTGTGGTGTGAAAACACGACCATGTACCTTGAGAAGTCGCTTGACTCAAGGACGATCTGTATGGCAATGATACGGACCGTATGTTTTTACTATGATATGGATCTTCCTGCAATGTCAAAACCTTTGTGTGCACCATTATTGTGTGGTCTTCTTGCAGGTACATTAACCACGTTAGTGCATGACGTGTAGAAATCGTTTGTGAGTGACAGTCTTAGTCCCACCATTTGACATGTATATGCTAGAATACCAGCTTAGGATTTTTCTTTGCTGAGGAAACGGAGTACCGAGCTAAGTTATTAGTTGCATAAAAGTATATTTTCAAAGAAAAGAGTCAAAATGAAGTTTAGGATTCCATTTAGGGGTTATTGACTCCCATATTGAACTAAGAGTCAATGGGGAGTATAGATTCAATCTCAAAGACTTTGTAACAACCTCCCCTGTTTTTGGAAGAAATTCTTCTGAATTTAAACAGGGTATAACATAGGATTGGTTGAACCAACGGGTGATCCGGGGCTTCCAAGGCGTGTCTATGATCTGGCGCCAGAGTAGAGGGACGGACAGGAAACACCGTCTTGGCGGGGATGGCTACATACGTCTCGTTAAATGGATGGTATGTGGTACTCAAATCTTATTTTAGTTAATTTCTAGCGCTATCATTGTGCTAACACGTATCCATAGGGGCGTGAGATTGATCAGGAGCCGACCTCTATCTAGGTGTGTAGGAGGGGTCACATGGGAAGTGACATATCGCAGCCTGATCAGATGTCTTCTCAGACGGTGACGGAGACGTTGGTGAGTTCTTTTGTTAACTTAATTGTATTCTCTTTAATACTTCTGATGACTTTATTTGTCCTGTAGTTCCAGGAAAAGTATAGAGAGGAGGTGCGGAGGCTTCGAGGAGAAGACTACGATTGGCAGAACGCGCCGATCGTACCTGAAGCTATAAAAGCCCAAGAATTGACTTGCTAAAATGTTCCTCACATCAAAAAACCACAGCTCATTCGGTGGATAGCTCATGAACATTTGTGAAGAGCAAGTAAACACCATCAAGAGGGTGATTAGAGGAAAAACACATCACTCCAAAAAGTAGGAGCTCACACACATAAATATGAGAGGATAAATTTACCATTAGGCCCTAAACATTCTTAGGGGTGCTTGGGCCAAGTCTCATGCAAATCCAAATCAGTTTGAGGCTCTTTTGGAGACATTTGTAAAAAGGGCTAATTCGAATGCAATTTCAAATTTTAGCTACTTTCATCACTTGAATTCAAAAATTGGCTTCATATTCAAACTCAGCACATTTTTCTGAGTTAGTCCACCAATTTTCATCCCCATTGGAGTTCATCTTGTTGGGAGCTATATTTGGATTAATTCAAAACTGAATTTGAATTTCAAATTCAAATGTCAATCAAATATGGCCAAACAAACTCCAAGTAGATGAATTCAAATTCATCCCCTGAATTGGTGGCTAAGTCTTCCATTCAATTTTGAGTAGCTGAGACATTTGCACAAACAAAGGAAAAGGATTAGGGGGAAGCATGGGCCCACCTGTCAGTCAAACGCACTGATCAAAGCACTCACACGGCCTCTGTTTCTATGGGACACTTCACCGGGCGCCACCGAGCAGCTTCCTAACAGCCACCGCGGCGAGCTGGTGTCGCGCTGGAGGATAGCGCAGGGTCCTTTCTTGCCCACGAAGCCAGCTCTCACAGCACACACCGAGACTCTGCCAGCTATCGCACACGCTCGACCGAAAGCACTGCCATTTTGGCCGCCCTCTTGGTTCCCCGGTGCGCCGCCGTTCTAAGCACTCTCGTGACCGACGATCAACAGCAACTAGACGCGCATAGGCTTCTCGGACTCACATTGAAAATCCTACCCCCTTTCGTGCCCTGTCGGGAGAGAATTTCCCCGTTTACTTCTCGGTGTTCAAAGAACTGAGTCGCTCAAAACTCCAAAATTTGTAATGATTAGTCCACCACAGTGGATTCTGAGGTACACACACGTTCTGCACCTGTCCAGGGCCATCTAGGATCAACAACCAGCGAAAACCATTGACTAGGGTTGCTGTTCATTGAGTTTTTCTGATCACCGCAGTTTTAGCCCTAGGTCGACGGTGAGGTATTAGCTCTGGCCGTTTCTGTGGCAAACCGAGTCCAAGTTCGTGCTCAACATGTCACCGCGGAGCTGTAGAAGGAAACCGTTCCAAAAATAGGGCCCTGGGTAGCTCGGGCGACATCATCGGGGTGGGGGTCGCCGCTGTCACTGTCGCGAGCATGGTTCCATCCATCGCCGAGCTTCGGTGAGTGCACCAACGTGTTCCCTGAGCAAAGTTGGGCACAGGCGGCGAGTTTTGTCGAAGGTCATGCGGTAGAACGACCGGCGGCGAGCTCTCCGGCAAAGCGCCGCCGCGGGGAGCATGGGTTGTCGCGAGAAAGACAAAAAGGGGCTGGGTACACCGGTCAGTCTCTGGTTTTCAGCGGGGATCCATTTTGCAGCTCGGATCCAATGCATCGTGGGTAAAACCCCGTGGGCTTTGGTGTGGCCGCGATCTCAGTGGGTCCGTTTAAAGAGGGGCCCACAATCAGAGTTTAAACATTTATAATATTTTCAGATTTTGTTCAAACTTCAAATGCCTATAACTTTTGCTAGGAAGCTCCGAATTTAGTGAACCAAATTTCGTTGGATTCAGCTCTTCGAGTACTATGAATAAAAACAAGTTTTAGCTTATGAAACTTACTCTTTTTCCATAATTAATTCCATAAATTTTAAATTTTTTGGAATTTTAGGAAAAATTCTGAAATTTTGCTAGAATGTTCACTTGAAAATCCTTGAGTCACAAGAAAAATTTCAGGTCCATCCAAGTTTATTTAGTCGCCCTAATGGTGTGATTAACTGAACTGCCCTGAGAAAATGGAAAAATGTACAGAAACTTTTTTCAGATTTTCTCAAATCTTGTTTAGGGCATAACTTCCTCTAGGATTCTTCAAATAACATGAAACCAATTCAATTAGAACCATCTCAAACTCTAGTTTCCAGAAAGTAATGGTTTGAGCCATGAAAATCCCTGGAAATCATTAGAAGCTCTAGTAATAACCAATTAGAGTTTTATTTGTGCAGAGCTCAAATGAGCTTAGGTTCGAATAAAAGCTAGTCAAGTCTCTGGTTAGGTCCTTACCAAGCCACCATAAAAATTTTAGTGCCAAAGGGGGTGTCTAGCTAGAGTTATGGTCTTTACATACTCAATTTAACACATTGCATTTAAATTGACATATTGTTAAATTGCTCACGTGTAGTCGCTGAAGGCGAGGAGTCCCCGGAAGTGTTGGACTTCCTACTTCCGGACTGTTGGGTGTTTTCTTCACAAAACTCTCACAGATTTGTGATGCAAATCGGGTAGGGGAGTCAAACAAGTGTTGTAGGATCCAATCTCAGGAGTTTTCGTGGAGTACCGAAGAGAGGATGAACTCGAATGAGTTGTGGCGGCGCTCAAAAAACTCCAGCGCTCTTTTCTCCTTTTATTAACCGAAGGGCACATCCTTGCAACAACTTAGCCAGGCTTTGCACCATATGAAATTTGAAAACACGCAGCGCATGTATGTGCCATGCACGTATGACCCAAAGCCCGGGATTTTTAAAAATCAAAATGAAACACACACCTACTAGGACTCGGTGCAACACATGAGACACAGGGCATCCCCCTGGTTCTTGTCACGTGTGCATTATTTCCCTGAAAACACAAAGGAAAAACTAGAAGCTTGATCAATCTTCAGAAGTACTCAACAATCTCCCCCTACTTCTGAGGCATGATCTCTTGAACTCCAATCTTCTCACGAAGCTCTTGAAAAAGTGTGCGTCCCAGTGGTTTTGTGAGAATATCAGCAAGTTCATCCTTTGTCCGAAAATGCTCCAAGATGTCTTCTCCTCGATCAACACATTCTCTGACAAAATGAAACTTGATGTCAATGTGTTTACTTCTATCATGCAGGACTGGATTCCTTGCAAAAGCAATTGCTGCTGTGTTATCCATCTTAATCACTGGTGGAGGTACTTGAATTCTTGTCACCTCTTCAAGCACAAGCCTGAGCCAAACAGCCTGACTTGCTGCTGTTGCTCCTGCCACATACTCAGCTTCAGATGTGGACTTTGCCACATCCTTTTGCTTATGAGACATCCAGCTGATAGGATTCTCACTCAGGAAGAAAATGACTCCTGTTGTGCTTCTTCGGTCATCCACATCTCCCCCAAAATCACTATCACTATGGCCTTTCAACTCAATACTTCCTTCACCTCGGTTGTTAGACAAGCCATATCTTATTGTAGCTGCCACATACCGAAGCAAATGTTTCAAAGCCACCATGTGTTCCTCTTGAGGTTCTGACATGAACCTGCTCAAGTACCTAACACCAAAACTAAGATCAGGCTGAGTATGTAGAAGATACCTCAGTCCACCAATTATGCTGCGATAAGTGGTTGGATCAGTGAGTGGAGCTGTAATTCTGTTGGTAAGCTTCAACCGAGATTCCATGGGAGTGGCACACCCATTCCAACTTATCATCCCACTCCGTTCCAGAAACTTTGCAGCATAAGCTCCTTGAGACAATTCAATACCATGTCTCCCTTGCTTTACTTCGATACCAAGATTGTAAGATAAGCTTCCTAGATCACTCATGCAAAACTTCTCCTTCATTTTCTCCTTGAACCGACTGATATCCTCCATGTTCTCCCCCACAATCAGCAAGTCATCAACATACACACCCACAATGAGTCTTGCCTCACCTCCAAGCTTAGTGTACAAACCATGTTCGTATTTGAACCGTGTGAAACCAAGCTGATTGAGACTTTCATCAAGCTTACAGTTCCATGCCCGAGGAGCTTGTCTTAAACCATACAATGCCTTGTGAAGTCTCAAAACCCACTTCTCCTTGCCTTCAGCTATGAAACCCGGTGGTTGAGTGACATATATCTCCTCTTCAAGACTCCCATTCAAGAAGGAAGACTTCACATCCATGTGATGAACATGCCACCCAAAATGTGCTGCAACAGCTAATACAATTCTCAGAGACTCCATCCTTGCAACTGGTGCGAAAACCTCTTCAAAATCAACTCCTTGCTTCTGCACATACCCCTTTGCAACCAGCCTTGCTTTATGGCGTATAACATTCCCATTCTCATCTTTCTTCAACTTGAAAACCCATTTCAAGCCAATGGCACGATATCCCTCCAGAAGATGTACCCATGACCATGTTTTGTTTTCTTGAATGGATGGGAGTTTCTCAATCATGGCAATACACCACTCCTTGGTCCTCAAGGCCTCTTCTGCTGTGCGTGGCTCTTCACCTATGACAACCAGAAGCTCATCTAGTCCTCCTTCCGGTTCACAATTTGGCACCATCTCAAGAATATTTCTCATGGAACGATAACGAAGTAGTGCTTCTTTCAGATCACTATCCATTTCCGGTGAAAAAGAAGGAGGTGACACAAACTCCACATCCTTGGATGCTTGCTGCCTCAGCTATGTCACTGAAGACACTCCTTCAGCTGGGGTTTTCTCACCCTGACCAGTGTCACAAGAGGAAGAACTCACTCCACAAGGGTTGTCACCACGAAAGATGTACTCCACCCAAAATATGTCTTCATCATTCATCACTTCACATGATTTGGCTGCATCCCACTTCCATGGACGGTTTTCTTCAAACACAGCATCACGTGACACGTGAACGCTCTCCATGTCTTAATTGTAAAACCTCCCGCCATACTTCCTTGCTCATATCCAATGAAGACCATTGGAATACTCCGATCTTCAAGCTTGCTAAGACGCTTGCTTCCCTGTTTCACATGTGCCACACAGCCAAAAGTGTGCAAATGATGTACACTAGGTTTCTTGTCATTCCATATCTCATATGGAGTCCTCTTCTCAACACTCCGAGTAGGAGATCGGTTCAACACATACACAGCAGTGGTCACCGCCTCCCCATAGAACCAACCGGGCATATTCATTGCTTTCAACATACCTCTTGCCATTTCCATGACAGTTTGGTTCCTTCTCTCAACTATCCCGTCCTGCTCAGGAGAATATGGAGCTGTCAAGTGACGTTGAACACCCTCCTTGATGCAATACTCAACAAAAGCCCGAGCTGTGAACTCGCCACCATGATCTGTGTGAAAAGTTCCAATCTTCCTCCCTGCCTCAGCTTCAACACTTGATTGAAAAGTCATGAAGGTACTCATTGCTTGATCCTTTGTGCTTATCAGAAACACCCACATGTATCTACTGAGATCATCCACAAGAAGGAAGAAAAATCTGCTGCCTCTTGGAGTTGCCAGCTTCACTGGTCCACAAAGATCTCCATGCACAAGCTCAAGTTTGTTCTCATCCCGGTACTTTGCCATGCACGGGAACGGTTGACGTCATTGTTTCCCAGCCAGGCAGCTATCACACTTCTCCTCAGTTTGAGTGATAGTTGGCAACCCAAACACAATCTGCTCTTCGGCAATCCTTCTGAGACTCCGAAAGTTCAAATGCCCCATTCTTGCATGCCACATCCATGTTGCATTGCTCCCTTGTGCCATGAAACACCTTGGTTGCACCATCTTAAGATCAATGGTGTACAACCGGTTCACACCATGTTTCACCATTGCCATAGGGGTTCCATCTTTATCCCGAATCTTGACATTACCATCCACCATCAAGATTTGGTGTCCCTCCTCTTCAAGCTGTCCAAAACTAATGATATTTGCCTTCAGCTGAGGAATAAGATAGACTCCAACGAACTCTTTTAGACCGCCACTTTTTCCTTGGAACACCACAGTTCCTTGTCCATCAATCTCTGTCACCAAACCATCTCCCAAATGCACAGTACCATGCACTGTGTTGTCAAGGTTTGTGATCACGTCCCGTTTCCCGGTCATGTGATTTGTTGCACTGGAATCCAGGATCCACCGAGCACTGCCTCCTCCCTCCAAGTCTCCTACTTGAACATGTAACATGTCTTTGTTGAGGCATACCTCCTCCTGGGACGTGATTTGCTCGACCTTTGTATTGGCATATTCCACCAAGAGACTAGATTCAAACTCATGATCAACTTGAGCTGTGTTCACCTCTTCATCCTTCTTCTTCTTCCTGCATTCTCTAGCCCAATGACCTTTCTTACCAAAGTAGCGGCACTCATCTTTGGCCACTCCACAGCCTGAGTTTCCACCGCCACTGTTACCTCGACCACGACCACGCCCTCGGCCATGATCCCTCCTCGGTGCATATGAGTATTTGTGCCGTTCCTGTCCAGCTCCCCGGACATCTTGAGACGTGTCGACAACCATGCAAGTAACTCTTCTTCACTCAGATGCAACTTCTCTTGCGTGTTGCCTTCCCAAGTGCTTGCACCAAGTCTTTCTTCTGCAGCCTTGAGTCTACCAATCAACATATCAACAGACATATCACTTAAGTCAAGCAATGTCTCGATGGAGGCCGCAATCTGCTCAAACTTCTGTGGCCCTGCCTGCAGGAACTTCCGGACAATCTCCTCCTACGAACGTTCACTCCCAAGTGCCACGAGCTGAGACGTGATACGGCTCATACGTACACCAAACTCATCCACTGTTTCACCGTCGTGAAATTTGAGTGCATCAGATTCCCGACGCAATGTACTCGCCCTGGCCTTGCGCACACGTTCAGCTCCCACGTTGCACAACTTGATCGCATCCCATGCAACCTTGGCCGACTCCTTCCCGGCAATGATCCCTACAATTTCTTGTCACACAGCCTTGGTGAGAGCCTCCAATGCCATCCGATCTTCAATGTAATCATCGGTGCCAAGGCTCACCACAGTCCACAAGCCTCTCGCTTGCAACATGTCCCGCATAAGTGCCTCCCAATAATGGTAGTTTGTCTTTGTGAGCATTGGATACATACCACCACTGCTGACTTCCTTCGTGATGCGATGAATCACCAATGCCCCTGATCCTCCTCCTGCCCTGCTGGTGCCACCCGGCGGCATGACGTCCCTCCATGAACGTCAGGCTGGCGATGGAGATCTTCTCCACGACATCAGCGGCCTCTCAATGGACGCGTCACGGTTCAAGGCAACATAATCGGCTCTGATGCCAATTGTTGGGTGTTTTCCTCACAAAACTCTCACAGATTTGTGATGCAAACCGTGTAGGGGAGTCAAACAAGTGTTGTAGGATCCAATCTCAGGAGTTTTCATGGAGTACCGAAGAGAGGATGAACTGGGATGAGTTGTGGCGGCACTCAACAAACTCCAGCGCTCTCTTCTCCTTTTATTAACCGAAGGCCACATCTTTGCAACAACTTAGCCGGGATTTGCACCATATGAAATTTGAAAACATGCAGCGCATGCATGTGCCATGCACGTATGACCCAAAGCCCGGGGTTTTTGAAAATCAAAACGAAACACACACCTACTAGGACTCGGTGCAACACATGAGGCAAAGGATATCCCCCTTGTTCTTGTCATGTGTGCATTATTTCCATGAAAACACAAAGGAAAAACTAGAAGCTTGATCAATCTTCAGAAGTACTCAACACGGACGAGACACTATCTTCTGACAAGCAGCAACAAGGCAAGCCCTGGTTTGCATTTAACAAGTCTTATAAAGTTTTGCTTTATATACACTTAGTGTGAAGTATATATGTACATTAGGTGTAGGATGGATGAAACCCCAAATGCATAACCAGATTATTCTGACCAGAGTGAGGGTAGTATTTAAGTCCTTGCGTAGCTCATGCTGTGCTTACTGTTTATAGACTTCGGTACAAGTCGAGTAGTTAAAATCTACTCGCGAGTATAGGCTTTAGGACACACGGGATTGGTTTGAGTGATGTGAGATCACTTTGGTAAGAAAATGAGACTAGGCAGGGGCTAGGGCGCAGCAATAGGAAGTCTTGTGGGCGCAGCCCTGTCCGTGTCGGTTGAGGACCGATCCGTGTGTGGCCCCGCTGAACAAGTTTTGAATGTACCGAAGGCATATCGGATATTTGGGCCCCGATAAACTGATGTAACCTAAACCTCCGGGCGTCGAGGCATAGCACATGGATTTATAGGTGTAGGTGAGGGCAGCCAGGTGGAAATCTGCTAACGGGCATAGAGAGATTCTCCGTGTAGGGAACCTCCTGCTCGTTTCGGTGCGACTGGTTCGATGCTTGGGCTGTTGGGTGAAAGGTTCTTCCGTACGACACGGGGTGAGCATGTTGTGTGCAGCTCCGCGTGTGGGCGTATGTGACGTGCTATTCGGGTATCCCTGCAGGTGCGTATCGAGTCAATTTGCCGTCCTTCACGGTGATGAGTACCGCTTGTTCACTGAGTCATGACGTAGATAAATTATGGAATATTGTGATTCAATTCTTCTGATATGGATAAATTGTATTGCTACATGTGTGCCACCAAATATTGCTCACTAAATTTTAGATTCATGAACCGTTAACTTATGTCTCAAAGATGAATTAAGGACGAACTTTTAGGTGTGTCCTTTGCTGCAATGTGCCATTCCATGTTGGTTATGAACTGCATGTAGAGTTTCATGTATAGGTGAGTCAGTTAAGACATGCTGAGCCATCGTGCTCACGGTTGCTGCTATGAGAGTTTTGCAGGTGATGACTACCCCATGGACTCGGGGTAAGAGTCCACCGGCGAGGACTACCCTCCGTCGGGGACCACTGCTGAGTGGGAGCCATACATGCCACGCTGAGCTGAGAAGTGAAGCTAGTGTGGGTTGGCCATAGGGCTGGACAACCGACTTTTCCTAGTTAGGTGGGCGTGAGTTGTATAAATTTATCTTCCGCTGTTGTAGACTCTATAGATAAATGTAAACTAATGGTTTGTACTACTTTGTACATATTCAGTTTGTTTCCTATGTAATACATGTGTTCCTTATGGTGTGCGCTGTCGGGTGTTGCATCGTGTGGCACCACCCTCTGAGATCCTGGGCGTACGGATTCCGGTCCATCACAGGCTTGTATCAGAGCTGCTTAGGGGATAGCACACTAAATAAGGACAATATTACGGGAAAACTTAGGATTACGGTGAGAAATCACTAGTATGCCCAAAATAAGGACTATAGTAGTATAGTTACTTAAAGCGGAATGACTAATATATGTGTTATAATTCTGAATTTTGATTATGTAACGACGCACCTACGCTCAGGTAAAAATGGTAAGGAACGCCACCGAAAGCGGTTCAATTTTGGTTAGCTCCCCTGACGAGGAATGTGGTTCAGCGATAGGTCTCACAGCTTGGTGTGGGACGTCAATATGAAACTCTTGAACTCTTCATGTTCCTGAGTTCATATGAAACGCTGGTCCCTGGCGTGCATTAGGAAAGAAAGTGGAAACCCCATCATATGGTCGGTAACACGATAGTGTGTTCTTCTGGAAATAGCCTAGGAGGACATAGCAGCGCTTGCAATCAGCGTGCCCTGCAGGGCAGTAGGTGGTATCTGTTGGGTTGATAAAATTCCCAACCGTTATGACCTGTTCGCGCTCTACTCAGGTTCCCCGTCGTGTGGTGTAAAAACACGATCACATACCTTGAGACGTGGCTTAACTCAAGGACGGCCGTATGACAATGATATGGGCGTATGTATTTACTTTCAAATATGGACCTGCCTGAAATGACAACAACCTTAGAGTGCATCACTATTGAGTGTTCTTCTGCAGGTACTGACCACTTATGTATCCAGTGTAGTACACGTGTGCGAGAGACCGTTTAGTGCCACAATTAAGACGTATATGCCGGTATAATCCGGTTAGGATTTTCCTTTTTGTGAGGAACGTAGTACCGACATGTAATCGGCATTTGCATTAAATATAATGGTAACAAGGAACTAAAATAACCAAGTTTCAATATTTGGGACCCTGGTTGGGTAGAAAAATTCAACAGTTGATTAGTTTAGCTCAAAGAGACTGAACCACAGAGTCATATTTAGAACTTATTTAGGACTGAAAATGATCCAAAGTTTTAAACAAAAATCCTATTTTGAATAAAAGTTTGGGTAAGATGAAGAAAGTGACCCCATTAAATAACACTTTTCAACCCACACCTTGTAAAATAGTCTTTAAGAAAATAGGGTCCTTAAATACGTCCATTTCTACCTAGGTCCACGTTCCTACGGGCAACCTTGGCTCTGATACCACTTCTGTCACACCCGGTTTCTCCGAAGAACAACCGAGTGAATATCACATGTATGCCAGGATCATTTTCTCATACATGTGATGACAAATAGTGAAGCATCAATTATTACAAGCCAGGTGTCAAATATAAATAAGTCTTACATAGCATGCGTCTTGATGGACGATAATAAGTTCATAATATGTAAACAAAACAGCAGCGGAATATAAATCTTGTGGGCTCCGTCACAGGCGTTGCCCGGGGGACTCCATGAACCTAGAATCCTTCTTCGGGTCCAAAGTCTTGGTCATTGAACACCACATCATCCCCTTGACCTGAGCAGCAATTTAAACCAACAAATATGCAAGGTTGAGTACCGTTGGTACTCAGTGAGTGTGGGAAAGTTATGTCATGCATGGCTAGAACAAGGAGAGGTTGAACTCATGGTTAAAGCACTACGCAATTATTACCTACCACCTTAGCTTATTAAGCACCTACATTACTACACAGGTGAAATGGTCCCAATCTCCCAACCCATCATCAGAATCAAATAACCATAACATCATATCCAATGTCGAGCTCCCCGCTTAACATCCTCAACTTCCAAATTCATCCTCCTCTAATCATGAATAAGTCCAAGCCGCTCTTGACCATGAGCACGGCTGTCATGACAGTTTTGACTCTGAAGAGTTTGTACCACTGTACCCACATGTAGTGATTTCATCCCCCGTTGCCGGGTGGACTAAAAGAACCTCCATTATGCCAGTGGCCACGAACCACATTCACACTTCCCAGGTGTGTAGCCAGGAGATTACTACAAAGCCTTTACAAAGGGATTCCCGACGAGCATGGGCCCACTGAGGTTTCACCCCTAACAGCATACAAGAGGCTCCAACCCCGCTGCAGTGGTCCCCTCTTGAGCCTTGCGGTTCATATGGTAGTCCAGCTGACACCTACTCCCTGCACCATCCAACACACCCATACTACGCCGGGGATACACCTAATTAATTGGCTAAGCTGCCCCATCTCAGCATGTGGTTGGCACGGTAAAGCCAGGTTACATGCTCCATGAACCGGTCCTTAGGATCCAGGCAAGTACTAAACACAAACCCGAGTCTCGTGCACCCAGCACCAACCAAATCATCCAACTTGCCTCGATCCCTACCTCTACATATCTCATAATATCTCATTCAAAAGTAAAGTAAATAAATTGATGATCCCATATCCCAATTATCCCATTCTAAGCATGGCTAAGCATATAAATAAATGACATGATAAAATAAATCCCAACCCAAGCCACAAGGAAACAAGGTAATGCAATTCTAGTGAAACTTCCTAACATGGGTTTCATATTTCAATTGACAATGCAAATAATTCTATCTACACATCCTAGTATAGGATCAAAGTGGTCAAGGACACTTGCCTTCTTCCTGCTGCTCTGGGAATGGAAAGTCTTGTTCTTGGAAGGGAAGAACTTGCTCTGGGGCAGGATCTATTCATGCCAACACACATAGCAAAAGAAAACAACAATCCATAAGACATAGTTCACACTTTCACTTCATACAAACCACACATTCACACCTATGAAAGTCATACACATTTCTAAGTGTTGTGGTTACTCTATGTGTGTTGATTTTTGGCTTACATGCACTTTTAAACATGTGTATATGATTTCTAACTTTTGTATTCAGATTTCTGTTTGCACACTATATATGAATTTCCAATTTGAACAAATTCCTTATATTCAATTGATACACATCTTAGCTACCAAGTATGCATGGAAGGTATTTTCCTACTCCAAATGGGTTTTCAGATCTTCTACCAAATCCTAAACTGAAATCTTTGGATCTGGAGACTTCATTTATCATTTTCTAGTTATGCATACCTATTTTCCAATATTTTCAGATTTATTTTCTATACCTAAATGTGAACTTTATTATGAAAATAGTAAGACACATCATCTAAACAGAATAGGTTCTGATCTAAAATATTAAATAATATATTTTTGAACTTCTCCTCTGATGTGAACTAATTTAAATTTATTTTACCAATTTTCAGAATTATTCTCTAACCTAAAAATGTGTCCCTATAACTAATAAATGTGAACAATCAATTAGACAGATTCATTTCAGCTTAAAATCTATTTTTAACTCACTCCAAAGTTTTCCAAGTGCTAGGAGAGTTTAAATTTGAATTTACAATGTGTTTGTCCCACCTTTTAAATTTTAAATCCTAATCACATATTCAAATTCCTAAATTTAATATCATATAGAGTTAAAAAGGTAAACTCACCCCACTACAGGGTCTATTATATTATTTCATAAATTTCCAGGGGTCTAACTACACATAACAGAGGGGTTTTCCTAATTTTTATTAAGTCCAGGGGCTAAAACTGATCTTTAAATGAATTTACATGAATTTCTGAAGTTCCAGGGGCTAGATCAGAAGTTTCCGAGGAAGCTCGTATTTTCCGAGATCCCCAGGGGGTAGCGCGTAAGAATCCCGGTCTTTATAATGTGGGGCTGACGTGGACCGTCCAATTTAAAACAGACGGCTCAGATTAGATCGCCGAACCGGTATGCACGGGTTTTAATTCTACCGTGCGATTTAAAATAGACGGCGCACAAGCGGCCACATCGCCCTGGCCGTGCGTGGGCGGCGCGCGGCGGCGGGAGGCGGCGATCTCGCCGGAGAGCTTTGAGTCTTCGTCTGTACCTCCTAAAACTGGGATTTCATGGCATAGATCGGTAGAGGGGAGGTCGGGGATCTCACCTCGGGGTTTTTCTTGAGCTCGGAGGCCCTGGAAGGCGGTCGGCGACGAGGTCCGAGATGGAATCGCGGCGATGCTCGTCGGAGCTGTGTCTAGGGCGCAATCTACCGAGTTTTCTGCACCTGCGTGATTCCCCGGAGGCGGAGGAACAAGATCGGCGTGTTAGATCAGAAAACCCGAGCAAAGATCGAGAGAAAACGGTGATCGGAGCCTCGGTTCTCACTGGGAGGAAAACAGCTGATCGGTTGGGGAAACGGGGCGACGCCGGCGTTTATATAGATGGGGGAGGGCGGCGTGTCGGTTGTGATCGATTTTGAGTCGTCCGGGACCCGAATTCGGCTGGGGAAACGCGGGTTTTCGGGGTGGTTTGGATTCGGCGCGCGGAGGAGTCCCGGCGGTTGGCGCGATCGTGCGAGGAAGAAGATGACCGTGGGCCCCGCTTGTCAGTGAGAAAGAGAGAGGGGAGCGCGCGGCTGCAGGCTGGCGCGGGGGCGGGTGGGCCGGCTGGTGGGTTTCGGCCCACTGGCCAGGGTTTTGTTTTTTTTCTTTTTCTTTTTCTTTTCTGTTTTAATTGGAATTTGAATTCCAATTTGAATTTGAATTTCTGCACCACATGCAATACGTCTAAAATTTTTAAATTCCCCTCTTAACAGGTTTTGGGGTGTTACAAAATGCCAAGTACCAGTTCAAAATCTGGGATAAGTAGAAACTGGTCATTCTAGGCAGAGGAATGAATAGTTGAACTCATTTGAGAGATTATTATACATATTGGGGTTTGATTACTTTCAATGGGGTAGAACATACTCATGAGTTGTTATATTCAACTAGTGAAAGGTTTGAGTATATTTCTTACTCAAGTTTCCTTTGCTAGAGACCATGTTTGTGTCGTATTGAAGATAAAGGGTAGTATACGTGATGCCAAAGCGATATTAATGTAAAAGCCCAAGAAAAGGGACTTACAAAAACATTCATCACCTCACAACACCACAGTTTTTGTTGTTAATAATTTGTGAATATTTGTGAACTGCAAGTAACCTCCATCAAAAGGGTGATTAGAAGGGAAAGCCCTAACTTTCACAAAGTAGGATTTATACACATGAACATGAGAGGTTGAGCTCACCCCTAGCACTTAAAAAGTCTTGGGAAGGTTCAAGCCAAGTTTCATGCAAATCCAACACTTTTTGAGGCACTTTTGGAGCCATTTGAAAAAGAGGCCAATTTGAATTTAATCTTTCAACACTTAAATTCAAAAGTTAGCTTCATATTAAAACTCACCACATTTTTCTGAGGTAGTCCACCAATTTTCATCCCCATTGGACTTCATCTTGTCGGGAGCTAAATTTGCAAGAATTCAAAACTGAAGTTGAATTTCAGTTCAAATGTGAGGCAAATTTAGCCAAACAAATTTCAAATTTGAGAACTCAAATTCAAACCAATACTTGGGGGCTAAGTCTCTCATTCAATGGAGAGTAGCTGGGATATTTACAGAAGAATTTGGAAAAAGAGGATTAGGGTGATAGTTGGGCCCACAGGTCAGTGGGAGGACTGTTCTCCAACCGAGCGCTGCCTGTTTCTCACCGACGCCGATCGAGCGCAGCGTGCCAGCTCCTGCTCCCGCGCCCGAGTGGGAGGGATACCGCACAGCCGAGCGTGCCGTGGGAGACCGACTGCAGCGGTGATAACATGCGCAGCCACGTGAAGATCGTCACTGCTCACGTCGCCTCGCGCTGAACCGACCCGACTGCCGCCGATCAACTTCCATCGAGAATTAGGCCGAGCCTTCGCGTGCAGTGCCTCTCCTAGCCAAAAGCCACACCAGCTACTCGTTCTCTACCTCCTCAGGCCGAAGACAGTCGTGTTTAGCCGCCCAAACCTAGCTCGGCAACTCTTGGCGGTGACTGAGAAGAACAGCTGACACCGGCTCACCGTGGGCAGCTCGGACCAGAGGCTTTCACGGCCTAGCTAGGCCACTCTGAGACGCGCCGGATAGTCACGCTGCTCCTGACCAAGTCACAGCCCCAATGGTGGACCATCGAGCGTCAATTTGACGTTTTTCTCCCGGCGCATACAATCGGACCTCCGGGTAAGGATCCGTCGAATTCATCCTTAATCTTCGTTCATAGGTCACCAGACTGTGCACACGTGAACTAGACTGTCTAGCGGTCGATTTCCCTTTACAACCCTAGCTAGAAAACTGACGTGGTGCGAGGTATTTCATGTCGTCCCGAGCTCAACCATGCGGCGTGGATCGGGCGCACGGTGAGAACCCATCCGGAGGTGTTTCCATGCGCCGGTTCTTACTTGCCGTGCCTCCCTAGCACCCACTGGTGCTTTAGAATGGATTGTCTGGGTTGTTGGCGAGCTAGGACCGCCGCGCGACGGTGCCGAACATTCCCCGAGGCTGCCGCACGCCGCTGGCACAGTTCCGGTCCCATAGCGCCCGAACCGAGCCCACAACCAAGTTTCCCAATCCCATAAACCCCCAGGCGGCGAGCCTCCGGCCGGGAGACGGCCGGGAAAGGTGAGCCGGCGAGGCGCCGCCTCGGTCCGGCGAGGTAAGCGCGCGCGGGAAGGAGAGATCGTAGGAAGAAGAAGGGTGGGGCTGGCCCACCGGTCAGTGAGTGAAGTTTAAAACCGGATTGGATATGGCTCGGGATCCCGTGTGGCTGCACGCGGGGTAACCCTGTGGCCCGTGTGTTCTCGGATTTCACTGGCTAAGGTTTAAAACATGGGCCCAGGTCCTTTTCCAATAACAAAACAATTCCAGTTTAAGCCCAAACTTTAGGAATTCATAACTTTGTGAGTACTTTCCAGCAATACCAATTTCAGCTCATGAAACCTAATAGTTGTCCAGAATTAATTCCCTAAAATTTAAACTGTTGGGAATTTTATCTGGAGAATTACTTTATGAAAAATTCTGAAATTTAGCTGAGAGGTTCATTGGAAAATCCTTGAGTCACAGTAAAATTTTCAGACCGATCCATATTCATTTAGTCCACCTAATGGGGTGATTAAAAGAACTGCCCTGAGAAAATAGAAAAAATGTACAGAAACATTTTTCAGATTTTCTCAAATCTTGTTTAGGGCACAACTTCCTCTAGAATCCTCCAAATGACATGAAACCAATTCCATGAGACCCATATCAAATTCTAGTTTCCACAAAGTAATGGTTGGAGCTATGAAAACCCCAGGAAATACTTGGAGGCTCAAATATTGACCAAATAGGCTTCCATTTGTACAAAGCTCAAATGAACTTTGTTTCAAATGAAACTTGGTCAAAACTCTGGTTAGGACCATACCAAGCCACCATAAAAATTTCAGAGCCAAAGGGGAGGGCTAGCTAGAGTTATAGTAATTACTTATTCAGGTTTACACATTGCATTTGAATTGACATAAAGCATATGGTTAACGTGTAGTCGCTGAAGGCGAGGAGACTCCGGAAGTGCTCGACTTCCTTCTTCCGGACGAAGACCTAACCACTGACCAGCAGCAACAAGGCAAGCCCTGGTTTGCATTAACCCCTTTCATAAAGTTTGGCTTTGTTACATGTTTAGTGTGATGTATGGAGGTGCATTAGGTATAGGATGGATGAAACCCAATTGCATAACCAGAATTTTCCTATAAGAGTGAGGGTAGTGTCTAAGGTCTTGAGTAGACAGGCTATGCTTAATGATTTATAGGACTTCGGTACAAGTCGAGTAGTTGGAATCTACTCGCGAGTTAGGCTTGGGACACACGGGTTTGGTTTGAGTGATGTGAGATCACTTTAGTAATGAAAATGAGACTAGGCAGGGGCTAGGGCGCAGCAAGAGGAAGTCTTGTGTGCGCAGCCCTGTCCATGTCAATTGAGGACCGATGCGTGTGTGGCCCTGCTGAACAAGTATTGAACGTACCAAAGGCATATCGGATATATGGGCCCCGATAAACCGATGTAACCTAAACCTCCGGGCGTCGAGGCATAGCACACCGATTTATAGGTGTAGGTTGAGGACAGCAAGGTGGAAATCTGCTAACGGGCATAGAGAGATTCTCCGTGTAGGGAACCTCCTGTCCATTTCAGTGCGACCGGTTCGACGTTTGGGCTGTTGGGTGAAAGGTTGTCCCGTACGACATCGAGTGAGCGTGCTGTGCAGCTCCACCGGTGGGCGTACGTGACGTGCTCTTCGGGTATCCCTGCAGGTGTATATCGAGTCGATTCGCCGTCCCTCGCGGTGACGAGTACCGCTTGTTCACTGCATCGTAACATAGATAATTTATGCAATGTTATGATTCAATTCTTCTGTATGATATAATTGTATTGCTATATGTGTGCCACCAAATATTGCTTACTAATTTTCTTATTCATGAACTGTTAACTTGTGGCTAAAAGATGAACTAAGAATGAACTTGTAGGCATGTCCATTTGCTGAAATTTACTATCCCATTTTCATACCAACTGCATGTAGACCTTCATGCCTAGGCGAGTCGGTTAAGTCTTGTTGAGCCATCGTGCTCATGGTTGCTGCTTAAGTGTGTTTTTTAGGTGAGGAGACACCCACGGACTCGGGGACCACGGTTGAGTGGGAACCGTACATGCTGCGCTGAGCTGAGGAGTGCAGCTAGTGTGGGTTGCCGTAGGGCTGGGCAACCGACTTTTGCTAGATAGGCGGGCGTGAGTTGTACAAAAGAAACTTCCGCTGTGTAATATAGACATTAGTTGTAACTGAGTAGTGTACCTGTTTGTACAGTTTCAGCTGGTTTCCCATGTAATAAAAGGTGTCCTTATGATGTTTGTTGTCAGGTGTCGCATCGTGCGGCACCACCCTCTGCGATCCTGGGAGAGCGGATTCCGGTCCGCCACAGGCTAGTATCAGAGCTGCATTGGGGATAGCACAGTACTTAAGGACTGTATTACGGGAAGACTTAGGTTTACGGTGAGGATTCGGTAGTTGCCCAAGTAAGGACTATATTAGCATAGTAATTAAAGTGGCAAGACTAACATATGTGTTATAATTCTGAAGTTTAATTATGTAACGACGCACCTACGCTCTAGTAAGAATGGTAAGGAACGCCACCGGAAGCGGTTCAATTTCGTTTAGCTCCCCTGACGAGGAACGTGGTTCAGGGATTGATCTCACAGCTTGGTGTGAGACGTTATTATGAAACTCTTGGACTCTTCGTGTTCCTGAGTTCATATGAAACGCTGATCCCTAGCGTGCATTAGGCAAGTAAGTGGAGACCCCATCGTGTGGTCAGTAACGCGAGAGTGTGTTTGTCTGGAAATAGCCCAGGAGGACATACGCAGCACTTGCCATCGGCGTGCCCTGCAGGGCAGTAGGTGGTATCTGTTGGGTTGATAACATTCCCAACCGTGACGACCCGTCCATGATCTACTCGGGTTCCCCGTCGTGTGGTGTTGAGACACGATCACGTACTTTGAGACGTGACTTAACTCAAGGACGGCCGTATGACAATGATACGGGCGTTTGCATTTACTTTCAAATATGGATCTGCCTGATATGGAAATAACCATTGAGTGCACCATTATTGTGTGGTCGTCTGCAGGTACTAACCACGTATGTATCTCGTGTAGTAAACGTGTGCGAGAGACCGTTTAGTGCCACTACTGAGACGTATATGCCGGTATAATCCGGTTAGGATTTTCTTTTGTGAGGAACGTAGTACCGACATATCATAGGCATGTGCATAAAATATAATGATAACAAGGAATTAAAATCACTAAGTTTGAACATTTAGGACTCTGGTTGGGTAGAAAAGTTCAATAGTGGATCAGTGTAGTAAAAAGGGATTGAAAAACAGAGTGCTCTGTTTTGGGCAGCAAGTTTGCTGAACATTGACAGGGCAAAACTCGCAGATTATTTAGCCAATGGAGGTGTGGGATATAGTTCTGGAAAGGTGTTTAAGCACTCCACAACTTTGTTGTAGACTTCCAGAGCTGAATTACACCTTAAGATGGCTTAAATTCCGGAGGGATGTAAACTGTCCAGAACCAGGACAGATTCACAACACTCTCTAGACTGGTCTGTTTTTCAAGCATAACTTACGATAGAAAAATCTAAAATTGTCATATCATACATCTTTAAAAAGGGTAGGAGATGTGTTACATCTTTGTAATTAAAAGTGTCTGTATTTGCAGCACGGAATTCAGTGGAAATATGAGTTGAAAACAGCAACTTCCCAAAGGAGGTGCTGTTGAAATTCTTCCAGAAATTCTGTTAAGTTTGAATTACCATAACTTTTTAACCAGAGCTGATCTGAAGGAAATAAATACTCGTTGGAAGGATACTGAAGTTAACTTTAACTTTGGTATTCAACTTGAGTCATGAAAATGCCAAGAACCAGATCAAAATCTTGGATATGTAGAAACTGGTCATTCTGGCAGGGGAATGACAGTTGAACTCATTGGGGAGATTGTTGTACCCTAGGGGGTTTAAGTACTTCCAATGGGGTAGAATCTACTCATGAGTGGTTATCTTCAACTAGTGAAAGATTGAGTATATGCCTTACTCAAGTTCTTTTGCTAGAGACCATGTTTGTGTCGTATTGAAGATAAAAGGGTGGTATACGTGATGACAGAGCGATAGTAACGTCTCGTAGTGACCAAACCTAGTTGTGGTGAGCTTCCAAAGAGGAGGTCCATCAAGTTGGATTTAACTAGCTTGTATTTGTTCTGGTAATGGTGTAGCTTGTGCAAAGTTATTACATTATCTACATACGAGATGCATCGCATGTTTTAATGTCATTATGTTTTATGCCTATTTTATTGGACTGCACGCAATATATTGCGGGACTGATGTTTATTGTCGTATGGTTGCAGATGGTTCGCACTCGGACCACGCACGAGATTGGTGGCTCTAGCCAGCAGGGAGAAGATGACTCCCAGCCACCTACCTACGACAGCACCCCGCAGCAGCAACCACCACCGCCGCCTCCGCTTACCCTAGCGGATCTGATAGCGGCACTGGTGGGTGGTCGTGAGGAGCAGACAGACCTGCTCCGCAGGATCGTGCAAAATACGTCCCAGGAGGGGGCATCAAGAGAGGGGGCCTCGTGAGCCCCATGAGATGACGTACTTGGACTTCATGAGTACGCACCCTCCGGTGTTCACAGAAGCCGCAGAACCACTGGAGGCCGACAACTGGCTGTGGACAGTCGAGTCCAAATTCGGGCTGCTCCAATGTACGGAGCAGCAAAAGACTCTGTTCGCGGCGCAGCAGCTTCACGGTGCCGCTGGTGCGTGGTGGGCGAACTATGTCGCCTCACGTCCGGCTGGCCATGCCAAGGAGTGGGAAAAATTCCGGGAGGCATTCCGCGCCTATCATATCCCTCCCGGGATAATGAAGAGGAAGTTCCAAGAAGTCTTGGAGCTGAAGCAGGGCGGGAGGAGTGCCCATGACTACTCCCGTGCCTTCAACCATTTGGCGCAATATGCGTCAGACTACATCTCCACCGAGGGGGAGAAGCGGGAGCACTTCTATCAGGGGTTACACCCCGAGATGAAGACACATCACGTTCAATGGAATCGCGGCACCTTCAACGACCTCGTCAATGCCACGATTATGCAAGAAGACGCTCAGCGGGAGTTGGCAGCTGAGCAGCGGAAGCGCAGCGCTCCACCCAGCAGCGGGGGTGGCGCTCCTCAGAAGTACCGCATGGTGTATCGGACACCATCCGGACAGCAGTGGCATCCACCTGCGTGACCTCAGTGGTTCGGGGGTCGTTCTTTCCAGGCACCCCCGTTCCGACCACCAATGCCACCACCGCGACCGCAACAGCAGCAGCATACGACACCCCGGGCGTTCCCACCGCCACAACGCGCCACGGGTTTTCGTCCGCCGATCAGCGGAGGACCGCCTTGCTTCACTTGCTTCACGTGTGGCCAGGCGGGCCATTTCGCGAAGGACTGTCCCCAGGGGCAGCAGAGCAGCGCGAAACCCCGGTTCCAGGGCGGTGCTCGAGGCCGACCTCCGGTCAAGAAGGTTGGTCGGTGGACTGGGGGCGTTCGCAACCTCAACAATGAGGACGCCCCAGAGGGAGACAACGTGCTGGCGGGTACGTTTACTCTCAACGACCAAACAATCATCATTTTATTCGATTCTGGTGCAACCCACAGTTTTATAAGTGCATCCTATGTGGCTAAGCATCAAATGCAAGTCTCCCCAACCGACTGCACATTTATGATCTGCTCACCAGGAGGGAAGATTTCAGCAGATATGATGATTCCAAAAGCACCTCTGTGCTTAGGTGGGAAGCTATATCCCACCACATTGATAATCCTTACGGGGCAAAAGATTGGTGCAATCTTAGGGATGTCATGGCTAAGCTACCATGGCGCTGTCCTAGACACTCGGACACGGACGGTTCATTTGAATTCCCCATTCAACCGTCCGCATTCCATGGTGTTAGACAATCCAGTGCGGGAAGTTTCAGAAATAAATAATACTGAAGCTCTCAAGTAAGAGGACATCCCCGTAGTCCGGGAATATCCCGACGTGTTCCCGGACGATCTTCCAGGCATGCCACGTGAGCGGGATGTCGAGTTCAAGATTGAGCTTGCACCCGGGACTACGCCCATATCACGGATGTAAAGGTCCCAAAAATATGAATACAAAGAAACTCTTGTTTACAAAAGTAGGTTACATATGAATGAAAATTGGGACTTGTTAAAAACTTTTCCACATGTGATAACACACATGAGGGTTTTCTTCACACAAGTTCAAATGTTTATTTGAAGGCTTGGAAAACCAAGAAGGATATAAAACCAAGGTGAGAAGTTCCCATATGTGTGAGAAAAACTAAAGTCAGATTTGGAACGAACTTGTTCAACTCAAAATTCAATGTGAGGAACAGGACCTCGTCGGGTGGTGCCATGATATGCGGCACCCAACAGCACACGGGTCGATGAAAACACATCATATTACATAAATAGTTTGCGGAAGCGTACAAGAACGTTTTACAAATAGTTATATCAGAGTAAGCTACAGTGGAAGACTATCTCTCTCACGATTCATCTTTATCTCAGCAACAAAGAAAACAGTCCAGCCCACGGACTGTCTCTTACGAGCAACACGAAGAACAATCTGCAGCGGCGAGGATGCGCTTTGAGTAAACGCTCGGAGGTTCCCGAGTCTCATCGGCATCCCTTCTTTTAAGCATGAAGTCAAATACCTGCAAAACAACTCGGATAGCATCCGTGAGCATAACGCTCAGCAAGACTTAACCGTCACCCTAAACATGAAACTCTATGTGAGGTTATGAACCTAAAATAGGATGGCATAAGCATAATTAAACTCGCCTAGAAGTGAATCCTTACATTCAAATATTACTTGCAGCATTTTAAGTATCCTTGGGCACGCCACATCGGGAGACCACAATCAAACAAAACACGCTTTTCCCCAATGTAAATTTCTCATGGCATAAAAGAATCGAGTTTGCACTAGCCTATTCATCAAGATCCATTACAACGCTAGTATAAAACTTCAAACCAATGTGATTAGTTCCTTTCTCATGCAAGTTCTTACTACGTTACGACTGTGAGAACAAGTATGCTCGGTCCATTCCGCGAGCGACGGTGATTCAAATCAATAACACTCGGACTACACGACACATACGCCCGTACTCGACATTGCCTACAACAACCATCCCTGACGTTGTACGTGGCAGCCTTTCCCCCGTTTCACCCCCGTTGAATCGATCAAGTCGCCCCGTACAGTAGCCACTCTCATGGTGCAACTGCTGACATGAGATGTCATGATAATGTTCCCCACATACTGCACACCGGCCGTCCGCCTGAGGCGACCCGAAAAGTCCAAACGACAGCTTCCCGAGGTACATCGGTTTACTGGGTCCCATATTGCCAGCATGAGTCGGTACACAACTCAAACTTGTTCAACAAGAACGCATACGGATCGGTCCTTGACCGACACGGACAGGTCTACAGCACCCAGGCCCCTATGTCCTGCTGCCCCTACAACCTTCTGGTCTGAACTTTAACTTGCTAATTCATTTTTGAACCAATCCCGTATGCCCTGTTGTTCCTGAACATGCGAGTAGCACCTCACCACTCGACTTCAACCGAATCGTACTTAAGCATGGCAGTTATACATGGTGAAAGACACCTACCCAATACTCCATGGGTCATTTGGCTATGCAAGAGGAGTATCAAACACTAGACCTAATGCACAGTTCCAATCTTAACCAAAGGTGAATACAAAAATAAAAACTTAATAGCTGTTAAATGCAAACCGGAGCTTGCCTGTTTTGCAGGGTAGTCGTATATAATCAGTTAGTGTCCTTGTTGATCCACCCTTTGTGATGGCTCTCTAGGATCATAGACTGTCCCCACATACCTCCGCTCGTCTTTTCTGCGCACTTTGTCCTCACTCGCGCGCACCCGGGAAAACTTCTCGGTCGGTCACCCATCCCCAAATTCCTCCAGGCCAAGCACGCTTAACCCCGGAGTTCTTTGCAGGTGGGCTTCCATAAAAGAAGGTATACCTTGGTGGTATGAGTACTCTATCAATCCTATTAAGCCGGGAGCTAGGATATCACACAATCCACCCCCCTTAGAAGACCGACGTCCTCGTTGGTCAACGCCAAGACAGGAACGTCCCCTCTTAGCCACGTCCGTACGTTCAGTACTGGCATACGCATATCGTACGTCCGGTTAGCAGCATATGTACCATACCGTGTCCCACACAGAGGACCCACGCGTCATGCTTACGTACCTGTGTCCCTGACCCGTACGCTATCGTATCCTTGTCACTGACTCGTACGCACCGGTGATACTGCAAGGGTTGGCTCTGATACCATTTGTGATAGCTCTCTAGGATCATAAACTGTCCCCACATACCACCACTCGTCTTTTCTACGCACTTTGTCCTCACTCGTGCGCACCCGGGAAAACGTCCTGGTCGGTCACCCATCCCCAAATTCCCCCGGGCCAAGCATGCTTAACCCCGGAGTTCTTTGCTAGTGGGCTTCCCGAAAAGAAGGTATACCTTGGTGGTATGAGTACTCTATCAATCCTATTAAGTCGGAAGCCAAGATATCACACAATATGGTATCAGAGCCGACCCTCGCAGTTTCACGTGTGCGTACGGGTCAGTGACAAGGATACGGTAGCGTACGGGTCAGGCACGCAAGTACGTACGCATGACGCGTGGATCCTCTGTGTGGGACACGGTATGGTACGTATGCTGCTAACCGGACGTACGGTATGCGTATGCCAGTACTGAACGTATGGACGTGGCTAAGAGGGGACGTTCCTGTCTTGGTGTTGACCGACGAGGACGTCGGTCTTCTAAGGGGGGTGGATTGTGTTATATCCTGACTCCCGGCTTAATAGGATTGATAGAGTACTCATACCACCAAGGTATACCTTCTTTTCTGGAATCCCACCTTCAAAGGACTCCCGGGTTAAGCGTGCTTGGCCCGGAGGAATTTGGGGATGGGTGACCGACCGGGAAGTTTTCCCGTGTGCGCATGAGTGAGGACAAAGTGCGCAGAAAAGATGAGTGGTGGTATGTGGGGACAGTCTATGATCCTAGAGAGCTGTTACAACTGAGAGGGCCCGACCTCCATCACGGGGTCGTGCCGCCTCGCCCGGGGATCGCATTGGGTGGTGTCGTGTTATGCGGCACCGAACAGCACACATATAAGAAATCCTGTATTACATAAATCAAAAGCGGAAGCTTACAATTGTTCTTTGTAAATAATTTACATAAAATAGCTACATCGGATGTCAATGAATAGCTCACGTTGAATATCTAATAAGCACTCGAGAAGAGGTCCAGCCCGCGGACTCCTCTCGCTAGCAACACACAGACATGGCAGCGGCTAGATTCTCCAAGTGTGACATGACTCGGAAATTCCCGAGTCTCACCGGAAAACCTTCTTTATAGCGTCGAGGTTTACCTGCAAAACCACTTATATAGCAAGAGTGAGCACAAAGGCTGAGCAAGACTTAACCGTCTCTCCTAAACATGAAACTCTACATGAAAGTAACCTACGACTTAAACTGGTCATTTGCGAAAAGACTCGCCTACGAGTTCATCCTTAACTTTCAGATTTTAGCCATAATAATAGTGACCTTGCGCCCAGCAACATTGGAACTCCACAATCAAACAAGAAACGCTTCATTCTAATGTTACTTGTCCCAAGGTGAAAAATAAATTTAGTTTGCTCTATCTCTACTTCAAACAAGGTTCTCATGCAGTTTAACATAATCATAGCAGCAATTATACTTTTGCAAACTGTTCCCACACAACTTGCTTACTACGTCACAACACAGTGAGCAAGCGGTATTCATAACCGCGAGGGACGGTGATTCGAATCAAACACTACCCAGATAACTCGACACATACGCCCGCCTCTGAAGACCCAGCTCTGGGGTCCTTCATTACATCGTATGTGGCAACCTTTCTCAGGCCACTAAACTGTACAACCGGTCACGCCGTCTCAGGCTCATAGGTCTAACGAGTCGATGTGGTATGCCTCTACAATCTAGTGAACCTGGTACATCGGTTTCCTGGTTCTGATATATCAGTAAGCATCCGGTACACAACTCAAAACTTGCTCAGCGGGGCTGCACACGCTTCGGTCCTTAACCGACACAGGCAGAGCTACTCGACCAAGACCTCGTCTTGTCGCTGCCTAACCCCGCTGCCCGGTCTCATCTTTAGAAATGTAAACTTTAGTTTGCTTCCTTTCCCAACCGCACTTATGATATCCTGGACTATAGCTCGCGAGTAGATTCCAACTACTCGTCTTCTACCGGATGCCCTAGTCTATTTAGCATGGCCTTATTCTACAGCGATGACACAATGCTACCCTTGACCTCAGGGTTCATATTTGGTTATGCAAGTGGAGTATAAAACATTCTTGACCTAATGCACATACAAACTTTGACCCATAGTAATGAACAAATGAAAAACTTTACAAAATAGCTTAAATGCAAACCGGGGCTTGCCTTGGTTTTGCAGGTGACTAAAGTCAGACAAGATGAAGTTAGTTGCTGATGATGACTTGAATATCAAACTCTGGCCTTCTTTCCTTGATTCAAGCTTCACCTTTCCTCCACTCTTCCACGTTTAAACACTACATGTTATGGATATGCATACATGTTTAATTGTAAAACTTTTGCTAACAAGTTCTAAAGACAAGTTTTTAAAACTAGAACTCTGTTTAAGAATTTAAAATGAAACTGGTGCTAGTGGTTTGGGTTTGTGTTTAAGTACTAGGATCAAGTGATGAGTGGGGTTTCATCACTTGGGTGGGAATCAACTAATGAGGTTCAACAGGACATAATGATCCAGGGCTCCAATGGAGCTGGAAATTTTCTTGTGATTTCTTGTCACAAGAAGGCCCTCTGGACCCAAATTCAGAATAATTCACTAAGTAGATCACCCAGAATAATTCCCTAAGCATTTAGCTAAACAGGAATTAATTCTGAATAAATTTGCACTTTCATGCAAATTCAAGTGAACTATAATTTCATACATAGCTCAGGGAGTATGCATGAATTTTCCTAAGATTTTTGGAGCTAAGGAATGCCTAGAACTGAATTTCCATGTTTTGGAAATTCTCTGAAAATGCTTCTGTACTCATTTGAATACAGAAACTTGAAATCAGAATTACCTCGAATAAATCAAATCCAAATGAGCTGAAACTTGTACAGGAGTCTCCTAACATCCTAGAATATCCTGGAAAAATTTGGGGATTTTTGGATGAACCAAACTCCCTCTAAAATTCTTTTGCTGAAAAGATTTAAAGCATTTTTCCAGAATTTCCTATAGGTTTTCATACAAATTGGGTTGCATATTTGGATAGAGTTTTTCATCCTGGATCCACACAATTTGAATCACTAAATTTGGAGCTTCCTAACAAAAGTTATGAGGTTCTAAAGTTTCAACTAAATCTGGAATTCAAATTAATTCGGGAAATATTTAAACTCTGCCTGCGGGTCCACCCTACACGTGTCAGCCGCTGGAACTGAGCCACACGGGGCCACCGACCGTTTCCCGCGTTGTCGTAAAGGATCCCGGGGCCGCAGCTGATCGGGGATTTATTTTTTCCGCCACTGACACGTGGGACGCGCCGGTCGTCTTCTTCCCCGAGCCGTTTTCTTTTTCCCGTGCCGCCCCCACACCCGAAACTCGTCGGGGCTCGCCGGAGTCGGCTCCCTGGCTGTCTCCCGGCTCGGTACTTGCCGCCTGGGGGTTTTTCAGGGACGAGCAATCCACTGGTGCATTGATCTCGGGCCGCTGGTGACCGGAAACCGGTCGGCGACGTGCGCACCTTTCGGTACAGCCTCGGCGCCGTGGCCCGAGCACCCTAGCCCGCCAAACGTTCGGCGGATCCGCTCTAAAGCACCAGTGGAGGTCAGGCAAGTTCGGCACGGCCTCAAGCGGGCTAGGAAATGGCGGCAACCTGGTTGTCACCGTGCGCCCGCACGTTCCCGCCATGGCCGCCGATCAGAAAGCTCGGAATTCGCCGCTAACACGAGGTTTCTAGCTAGGGTTGTGAAGGGGATCGTACCGCCGTTAAGCCTAGACCCTTTGGGCATGAGTTGGTGACCTCTACGTGCAAATTCAGCGCGAATTTGAGAAATCCTTACCAGAGGGTCCGAGGTCGTGCTCCGGAAGAAAAACTTCAAATTCTGTCACTGAGGATCACCGTTTGAGCTGAGCTCCGGGGAGAAGCACCGCAGTGGCACGGCGCACCTCTGAGTGTTGCTGCTTGAGCGTGAAACCCACGGTGGTGAGCTGCCCACGAGAGCCCGACGTCGATTTCCAACGTTTACCCCTCAGCTTCGGCGCTGATCCTCAGATTATGGCCAACAGCAGCCCCGAACGCCGGAGCTGAGCTGGGGAAACTCTTGTGCACACGCTGGTGCTCCTCTTTCGTGTTGCTAGCTCGGGCAGCCGGGAAACGATGTTGGCTCCCGATCGGGACGAACAGGCGTGGCGCCGGCGGCTTGTTTGCTCGGGAGGAAAGAGAACAGGGGCTCGTGGGGCGGTTTTGTGGCCGACAGAGCACGGCGTAGGGGAGATAAGGGCGCGGGGGAACCGATGTTGAAGCAGCTCGGGAGCTGGCTGCGTCGTCGCCTCGGTGGCGCGCGCGTGGGCGTCGGCCGTTCAGCGCCTTCGAGCGAAACAGGGAGCCGGTTTGAGTCTGAACAGAGGAAAATATTGCTTAAGTGCTAAGTCTTCCCCTCTCCTCAATGACAATTGGGTCCCACTCATCTCCTCTCCTAAATATCCAAATTTTTGGCACATTGTAAACTTCAGCTATTAGGGATCCAAATTCAAAGGTCATTTTGCCATTTGACAATTTGTGCCACAGTTTCAAATTTAAATTCAAATTTGGATGATATTTACAAGTCCTCTTGATATTCATATCCAAGCACCTCCAGATTTCCTCCAAATTGGTCTCCCTCATAATTTGAACCTTAGGAACTCAAATATGCCCTCTGATCCTTGAGTTGGCCATCGCAATTACAACTTTTTAAACAACAGTTTGAATTTCCTCTTTGGAAATGGTCTTCTTCTCTTTGAAGTAAATCCTTTGATTCAAACTGAATATTTAAGTCCTCTTTTGTGATGACCCATCTGAATTTGGGTGAAACACTTTGGTTTGCTCCTAGCCCATGTTTGATCAATCTTGGTCCGAAGCTGAACTTCACCAGTTCAGTTTGACCATGCCCCTCAAATTTGAATTTTAAGGTGATCTCAAACAATGCTTTGAACAAATGGTACATGAGCTTAACATCCCTCCCATTTTGGAACTTAAGCTCTTCAATACCAGAGGACTGCAATGATCATCTCATATATATGCTTTTGGACCATCTGAACATGAAGGCTTTGCAAGGGTTCAAAAATGGGTTTAAACTTCCCTCCCTCTGCTCATAGAGAGTGTGCATATGAGTTAGCTTTTCGGGAGTGGAAACCTTTCCCGGGCTAACATGTGTTCAACAGGAGTTAAAGAAGATTTTAGCTCTTCCCACATGTCCATGTTTGAGTTTATCATTTTATGTGACATAACTCAAGTCATTCCCTTGTCTAACATGTTTGAATACAGCATGAACTCAACATGATCATAATCCATTCCCTTTTTGGCTCACCCACAAATCATAAAGTTGCCACCACATTCTCCTCAATTCAAATGTATGAGGCTCCATGTGTATATAAAAGTTTGGCAGCAATTTGATCTGAGCCTTTGAGACTAAAGACCTTATTTTTGTTCTTTCTCATGTACATGTATGATTACACCTGAGTTTAACTCCACCTTGGTCCAACACCTTCAAAGGCATGCTTGAACCCATGTGGTTGCACCTCATGTATACCATCCCATGTAAGAAAGTTTTTGTAAGTCCCATTTTTCATGAACAGAAACACAATGACGTTCCATCATCGTTCCTTTGCATTCACGTTTTTGGGACTTTTACACCCTTGACTCTCCGGAGCTTATCCATTTCAATGAATCAGTCTTAGGAACAGAGGTTGTGTGTAAAAGCCAAGAATGGCTTTGTTTGTCTCTGTTGTGCAAAGAAAAGACTTAAACTAAATTGACCTGGCCTTAGCTATACACTAACCATTTTCCCTAATGAACCCAATAGATAAACTGAAAAGATTTGAGTGCAACCGAAGAACAAGAACTCCAATGGCATCAAAACTTTTACAGCAGATTCTATACTACCTAAGGATTTAGCTTGCCAAATTGCAGCTAAGGTGGAATTAAATTGGGTGCTTCATAATTCTTACAATGTCTCTTATGTATTTTCACATACACATAAGTATGGAGAATAAGCACAGGGAGTTCTAGGTCTCAACTTGAGCTGATAATTTACATGTGAGTTCTTGGTCACATGAGAGTAATCCGGTCCAAAATTCAGACCTTTTACTTGAGTAGTTCTTCCAGAACAATTCTTTAAGTATTTCTACTCAAAAGAATTAATTCTGAGAAAATGTGCATTTTCATGCTCACTTAAGTGAACTACCATTTCAAGTATGTCTCAGAGAGCTTGCCTAAATTTTGCTATGATTTTCGGAGCTATGTATTTCACAGAATAGATTATATAAGTTGGAAACATTTTCTGAAAATGTTTCTGGACCCTTATGAACACAACATCTTGTATTTAGCAAATTCCCCCTCAAATGATCTTCAAATGAGCTGATATTTTTCTAGAAGGTCAAAACTATGCCAAAGAATATTCTGGCCAAATTTGGGGATATTTGGATAAACCAAACTCCCTCAATAATTCTTTTTCAGAAACACTTCAAAGAATTTTCCAGAATATAATATTAAATTTCATAAAAATCTGAGTTCATATTTGGATAGAACTCAGAGAGATGAATCAACCCAAGTGGAATCACTCAAATTGGGAATTTCTACCAGGAGCTATGAATTTCCAAACTTTGAGCCAACTCTGGACTTGTTTTCCTACTGAAAATTCGGCTGGACCCAATGTTTTAAATCCCAGCCAATCAGGATTGGGCCACACCGGTGCCACAGCTTCCCAGCGTGCCAACACACTGGATCCCAGCCACAACTGATCACAGGTTTAGATTTTCTGCTGCTGACAGACGGGGCCCAGCCGTCGTCTTCTTCCTTCGGCTCCCCTCCCGCGCCCGCGCGTTCCCCCTCGCCGGAGCAAACAGATGCTCGCCGGACCGGTGTTCCCGGCCGCCATCTGAACTAGGATTCGCCACCAGGGGGTTTAGGGCACCGAGGAACATGATGGTGGTTTCTGCTTGGGCTGCTAGTGGCCGGAACCAGCTCGGCGATGTGCGGCGGCTACTGTAGAGGTTTGGCAGCGTCTGCCGAGGTTTCCAGCTTGCCGAAACCTGTGCCGACGAGCTCTACAGCACCATCACAGCTCTAGGAAGATCGGCACAACCTCAAAGTAGCTCGGGAGTGGCCGCAAATATGGTTTCACCATGCGACCGAAAGGGGTCCACAGCGAACACCCCTAGTAGAGCTTGAAATCCGTCGCGCGGAGGCGTTTTCGTGCGATGGATGCTAAAGGATAATTGACCGCCGGCTAATCCAGCATCTAGGTGCAAAGTTTGATGATCTGCGGAGGATCAGAGAGGGAGAATTTTAAGGAACCGTACCGGATCGTCGGTTTGAAGCCGCCGGGACAAAATTCCCGAATTCGCCGGCGAGAGCTCACGACGTGGCTTGAGCTTCAGGTGGAAGCAGCGTGGAGTCCGTGCACTCCTTTTGCCACCCTTGATCGGCCGTGAAAGTCGCTGTGGTGAGCTGTCCACGAGCGCCTGCTCGGCGGCCGACGTTAGGTCGCCGCTGTGACGGTTGTTCCCAGGCTAGGGAGCCCGAAGCTCGCTTGCTTGCGGTTCAGGGAGATGGAGGCTGAGCTCGAGGCAATGTTTAGCAGCTCGGGGGAGGGATGAGCGCGGTGTTTTCTTTGGTTTCCCGATCGACCGAGAGCGGACGTGAGGGAAGCGGCTGTGCGGCGTTCTCGCGAGAGAGGAAATCAAATAAGCCTTTGTTTGGTCTGAGGGAAGGTGATCACGTTGAAGGAGCGGTCAGGACCGCCCCCTGGGCGCCAGCGCAGGGAGGCAGGCAGCAGGAGGTGGCGCCGGCAAGCTGCTCGGTGGCTCCCGTGAGCTGTTCGAGGAAATCGCCCACCGAGGCTGAGACTTAGTGTGTAAGGCACACTATAGCCCTATGACATGTGGGTCCCACTCCACATTTTCCTCCCAAATATCTTCTCAATCTGATCCTCTGAATTCCCATAATTCTGAGTTTAAAAGGTGGGCTAGAATTCGAATTCTTCCAATTCAGTTTGACCAAATTTGAATTTGGTTGGAATTTGCAAATTCTTCTCTTTAACTCCTTTTTGAGCCCACCCTACAAAAGAAAAGTTTGTGATAACACTTTTCCCTACAAGTTCCATCTCTAGGGCTGCATGTTTATTCAAAGTTTTTGGCCACCACATATATGAACTTTGAATTTCAAATCTGATTTTTTAAACTTGCATGCAAAGAGGTATTTAACACCTTAGTGGTTCAACCCTTTCAAATAAAGATGTGAACCTCATTATGGATGCTCATCCATGAAGAAAAGTTTTAGCAAGCCCCATTTTTCATGTCTTTGCCACACATATGAACTCAGACTTTGGTTTTTATTCATACACACTTTTGGGACTTTTACATTCCTCCCCCCTTAAAAGAATCTCGTCCCGAGATTACAAAAGAAGAACGAGACGGGAGAGGTAATGACAAATTGTACAAAGCTAAAAGTTCTGGGTAGTTGGTGCAGAGGTAATCTTCACTTTCCCACGTCGCCTCTTCTGCGGTGTGATTACTCCACATCACCTTGAAAAATCTGATCGTCCGGTTTCGGGTTACCCGGGTCTTTTCATCAAAAATCTGAACCGGTCGCTCGGTGTAGGTCAGGTCCAGTTTCAATTCGTCGATTTCTTCGGTGCGTACAGCAGCGGTGAATTTGAGGCACTTCCGCAGCTGTGACACATGAAATACATCATGAACACCCGCTAGACTTGTCGGTAGTTGCAGCCGGTAGGCTACGGGTCCGCACTTCTCTGTGATAGCAAAAGGACCAATAAAACAGGGAGCGAGTTTCCCCTTTACACCGAACCGGTGAATTCCCTTCATCGGAGATACACGAAGATACACGTGCTCTCCGACGTCAAAATGCAAAGGCATACGCCTTTGATTAGTGTAGCTCTCCTGTCGGGATTGTGCAGCCTTTAAGTTCTCTTGTATCGACCAAACTCGGTCTTCGGCTTCGTTGACAAGATCAATCCCAAACAGGACTCTTTCGCCGGACTCGCACCAATTCAGTGGTGTGCGACACTTCCGGCCGTAAAGAGCTTCATACGGTGCCATTTTAATACTCGCTTGATACCCGTTGTTGTATGAAAACTCTGCCAACGTTAAGTGATCATCCCAATTCTTACCGTGGTGGATGGCACACGCTCTCAACATATCTTCCAGCACTTGGTTCACCCTCTCAGTTTGATCATCGGTTTGAGGGTGATATGCGGAGCTTCTAATCAGCTTGGTGCCCAATGAGGCATGCAGCATCTCCCAAAAACGAGCAACAAACAACGCACCTCGATCTGAAATGATGGTCTTCAGGACACCATGTGAGCATATAATTCTGGAGATGAATAACTCCGCATATTGCTTGGCTCGAAAATGAGTGTTCACCGGTATGAAATGAGCCGATTTCGTCAACCGGTCGACGATCACCCATATCGTGTCATGCTTCCTGGATGTCAGCGGTAATCGATGATGAAATCCATACTCACATCCTCCCACTTCCATGCTTGGTATCTTTAATGGTTGTAGCGGTCCGGCTTTCCGCATATGATCATCCTTGACCCGTCTACACATATCACATTCGGATACGTACTTCGCAATTTCCCTTTTCATCCTCGTCCACCAAAATTTCTGTTTCAAATCTTGGTACATCTTGTTACTTCCGGGATGAATGGAAAACTTAGACAGGTGGGCTTCATCCAAGATCTTCTTCTGGAGTTTCATATTGCGCGGTACCACTATACGGTCGTTAAACCATATCGTACAATTCTCGTCCTTCCGGAAACATTTCACTTCTCCGTTGTCTAGTCTTCTCCGTATGTGAGACATACCTTTGTCTCTTCTTTGAGCCTCAACAATCTCTTCACGGATTGTTGGAATGAGCATGAGATTATAAAGCACGCCATACGGAATGACACGGAGACTTGGTTCTTCATCTTCCAACTCAGCAGTCGCCAAGTTGTGAACGTGGGCTTTCCGACTAAGTGCATCGGCAACCACGTTTGATTTTCCCGGATTATAGTGGATCTCAATTTCATAATCTTTGATGAGCTCCAACCATCTCCGTTGTCTCATATTTAGCTCCTTCTGCGTGAAGATATACTTCAAGCTTTTATGGTTGGTGTAGAGGTGAACAAGATTACCAAGCAGATAATGCCTCCACATCTTTAACGCCAACACCACGGCAGCAAGCCCGAGATCGTGAGTTAGATAATGCTGCTTGTGGTTTCCCAGTTGACGAGACCCATAGGCGTCTACACACCCTTCTTGCATCAGAACGCAGCCGAGACCGATGCCGGATGCATCACAGTATACATCAAATGGCTTCGTCGTGTCTGGCTTTGGAAGAACTGGAGCTGTTGTGAGATGTTTCATCAAAGTTTTGAATGCGGCTTCACATGCTGCATTCCACATGTATTTTGTGCCTTTCTTCAGCAGCTCTGTCATTGGTTTAGCAATTTTTGAGAAGCTCGGAATGAACCTCAGATAATATCCCGCTAAACCTAGGAAACTTCGGACCTCGTGGACTGATTTGGGAGATGCCCACTTCAGCACTTGTTCAATCTTGCTGGGATCCATGGCAATACCTACTGCTGAAATAATATGGCCTAGGAAAGGCACTTGATCAATCCAAAATTCGCACTTGCTGAACTTGGCATATAATTCGTGCTCCCTCAACCGTTGTAGCACGATACGCAGATGTTCAGCGTGCTCTTCTTTTGATATGGAGTAAACCAATATGTCGTCGATGAATACCACGACGAATTTATCTAACTCCGGCATGAACACAGAATTCATCAAGTACATGAAGTGTGCCGGAGCGTTGGTTAACCCAAATGACATGACGAGGTACTCATAGAGTCCGTATCTCGTCGAGAAAGCTGTCTTTGGTATGTCCCCCGGTCGGATTTTGATTTGATGATATCCCGACCGAAGATCCATCTTCGAAAATACCTTTGCACCCACAAGTTGATCGAACAGGATGTCGATGCGGGGCAAAGGATACTTGTTCTTGATCGTGACAGCATTTAGAGGACGATAATCAACACATAGCCGTAGTGTTTCGTCCTTCTTCTAACGAACAGCGCTGAGCAACCCCAAGGTGAAGAACTTGGCCGTATGAAACCCTTGCTCATGAGTTCATTCAGTTGCTCTTTCAACTCCGCTAGCTCGTTAGGTGCCATCTTGTAAGGCCTTCGTGAGATAGAAGTAGTTCCCAGCTCCAGTTCAATCTTGAACTCGACGTCCCGTTCGGGCGGCATGCCCGGTAAGTCATCGGGAAATACATCGGGATAATCATGTACCACCGGAATATCTTCAAGCTTAAGCGCTTCCGTGTGGTAGGCCTCTACCATATCTGGGTCTTCGCTATCTAAAAACAGCGTGTGCTGTCCGTGAATCGGCGATATAATCTGGACAGTCCGGTTACCAATATTGAGAACGGCACCATGACGATTTAACCAAGACATCCCCAATATAATGTCAATCTTCTTCCGATCCAACATAATCAGTGATGTTGGGTATATTTTTCCGCCCAAACACAAAGCTGCTCGGGACACAATCTGATTAGCAGAGATATTCCCTCCCGGTGAACGTATAAAATAATCGTTGTGGGGGTATTGGTGGATAATTGGTGCTGATCCATGCATGATTTGCTGATAAAATTGTGGGTGGCAAATCAAAAAGTACAAGCACAGGCACGTCTTTGAGAGTGAACATGCCCGCTAACACCGGTGCTCCCTCCGGGACATCCTCAATAGCAAGATGTTGCACACTCCCAGATTGCAATGCTGTTATGTTGACTTGAGCAGGTGGCGGCATACCACCTGATGATGATGGTTGTCTGGTGTTCAGCAACTTCTCCCGGCATTCTTGCCTAAAATGCCCTGAACGGTGGCAATAAGAACATGGAGGTTTCCCCGGTTCTTCGTTGACTTGTGGTTGAGAAGTTGATGTACATGGCTGCAGCAATGATGCAACAGGTGTCCTTCGTTTCTGCGGCAAAGGTGTTGCTTCAAGACATGATTCTTGAGCAGGAAATCTGTACGGAGTTGATCTTACTGGTGCTTGCCATATCTCATCGGATGGTGTGTGATACACCACACGGTATTTGCGAGGAACAACTGGTGTGTCCTCTCGCACATCATTCCAGTCCCTCTTCTCTGCTTGACACTCAAGTGTCGCTTGTTCTTGCAGCAGAGCAGCACTGATCAACTCGGTGTAACTGCCTTGATTGAACAAAGCTAACTTATCTTTTAATATGGCACTCAAGCAATGGAAGAAATAGTCACACCTTGCAGCTTCGCTCGTCGCATAAGCTGGAGCATATTGTGCCAAAAGGTTGAACCTTTTGACATACTCGAGAACACTCATGTCCCCCTGCTTCAAGTTCCTAAATTCTTGCTGTTGGGCCTTAATAAAACCCATAGGAATGTGACGAGCACGCAATGCTTCACGAAATTCTGTCCATTCCACTTGATGGCCTTCCGGAACGGTGGCGAGATAAGCGAACCACCAATTACCGGCGGCTCCATGGAGCTGTTGAGCTGAAAATAATGTCTTCTGATACTCATCGCACTCAAACACTCCAAACTTGGACTCCATAACCCGAAGTCACTGATTAGCTTCCACGGGTTCATTAGCTTCCGTGAAAATTGGCGGTTGTGTCGCCAAGAAGTCCAAATAGGCGTTCCGAGGTGGAATGACCTGTTGTCTATGTTGGAGTAAGCCTTGTTGTACCAAGGCTCGGAGTAGTCTTGTGTTCTCTTGGCTTGACTCGACCATCTGAGCCATGACATCCGCCCATACCGTTGATGGCGGTGCCCGTGGTGGAGTCGAGTCATCACCGTCTCGGCGAGAACCTTCAGACCTACTCGGAGAATGAGTACGCACCATATTTCAAATGCATAATTTTGAGGGGAGTCAAAACTTGATCTCAGCAGTATGTGAAAGTATGTAAAACATGAACATGCTAAAACTTTATGAAAGCATAACAAAATTTCATGTTTACACATCTTTCTAAAGCCAACATATTCAATCCCTCATTCTGTACAGAACAGACCTTTCTGTACTTAACCCAGAATTTGATCCAGTTACTAGCATTTTCATAACTCAAGTTGGACACCAAAGTTAAAGTTAACTTTAGTACCTTTGCAAAGAGTACTCATATGCCTCTGGATCATCCCTTAATCAGAGGTTATGATTGTTCAAAGCTGACAGAATTTCTGGATAAACTTTGCCAGCACCTCCTTTGTATGTGGCTGTTTTCATCACAGTTTTACATACAAATGGAGTACAATTCTGAACAAACTACGGACTACAAATTGTTGCAAGTTTCATAAACTTTCCAACGGTGTATCGTATGGCCCTTAGAAACTTTTCTACAGACTGTGACGGCTAATTTACAGAAACATCCAGAGAGGTTTGCAGCTACTCTGTTTTCTGAACAGTTTGCATTCATCTGGACATTCAACCAAGTTGGCGTCTGATTTTGCTCTGGAGGTCTTCAGAAAAGTTATAGAGCACTGAAAAACCTTTCCATAACTGTATCATACACCTTCATTGGGTCAATATACACAGAGTTATGCTCTGTCAAAATCCAGCAAAAATTTCTGCCAGAACAGAGCAATCTGTTTTTGGATCAAAAGAAGCCTAGCAATTCTCTTCTTTGAAACTTAGGCCAAATGAAGAGTTCAGTAACTATTATGTGCTTTCCAACATCTATTTTTAGTTTGAAAGTTAGTCATGAATTATTTCTTCATAGGAAAGAATACTATTAAGTGTAGTACGGTAATGATGCACCGTAAGACATATGATGGTACTACGTTGCCTCACCAAAGAAAAACCTAACCGGATTTCACCGGCATATACGTATCATTAGATGGCACTAAAAGGGTCACTCGCAAACGTGTTCTACACGCACTAAGGTTTTCTAGGTTAGCATCTACATAAGCCACACTCAATCATCAGGCCCGGCTGCACACCGAACCCGGTATCCATACAGTTCGTACACCCGGCCGTCATCACTCGCCCAGGTGTTCTCAAGACAAACACGCCTTGAGCTACGTGTTCGCGTTACTGACCATGTGACAGGGTCTCCCAAATTGCACAACACATGCCAGGGACAGACGTTGCTCGAATACCCCAAACGACATGAAGAGTCGTAGAGGATACTAAAGCGGGTCGGGTTACCTGCCGCCCGTGAGGCTCCACCCTTCAGCTTGTGCGCACTGGTGCGCTTACGTGCACCCCCCAAGACATAAACCGTCCCGAGATGCACGATTTTCAGACATAACAAATAAGTTAGGTTGCCACCTTCATCATATGCAATAGTAGTCCTTATGTGGGCCTAATACCGTTATCTCACTGTATTCTAAATTTTTAACGTAATATGATGCTCAATCCATATGCTATTCCCAACGCAGCTCTGATACCACGCTGTGAGGGACAGGACCTTGTCGGGTGGTGCCATGATATGCGGCACCCAACAGCACACGGGTCGATGAAAACACATCATATTACATAAATAGTTTGCGGAAGCGTACAAGAATATTTTACAAATAGTTATATCAGAGTAAGCTACAGCGGAAGACTATCTCTCTCACGATTCATCTCTATCTTAGCAACAAAGAAAACAGTCCAGCCCATGGACTGTCTCTTACTAGCAACACGAAGAACAATCTGCAGCGGCGAGGATGCGCTTTGAGTAAACGCTCGGAGGTTCCCGAGTCTCATACGCATCCCTTCTTTTAAGCATGAAGTCAAATACCTGCAAAACAACTCGGATAGCATCCGTGAGCATAACGCTCAGCAAGACTTAATCGTCACCCTAAACATGAAACTCTATGTGAGGCTATGAACCTAAAATAGGATGGCATAAGCATAGTTAAACTCGCCTAGAAGTGATTCCTTACTTTCAAATATTACTTGCAGCATTTTAAGTAACCTTGGGCACGCCACATCGGGAGTCCACAATCAAACAAGAAACGCTTTTCCCCGATGTAAATTGCTCATGGCATAAAAGAATCAGTTTGCACTAGCCTATTCATCAAGATCCATTACAACGCTAGTATAAAACTTCAAACCAACGTGATTAGTTCCTTTCTCATGCAAGTTCTTACTACGTCACGACTGTGAGAACAAGTATGCTCGGTGCATTCTGCGAGCGACGGTGATTCAAATCAATAACACCCGGACTACACGATACGTACGCCCATACTTGACGTTGCCTACAACAACCATCGCTGACGTCGTACATGGCAGCCTTTCCCCCATTTCACCCCCTTTGAATCGATCAAGTTGCCCCGTAGAGTAGCCACTCTCATGATGCACCTGCTGACGTGAGATGTCATGAGAATGTTCCCCACATACTGCACACCGGCCGTCCACCTGAGGCGACCCAAAAAGTCCCAACGACAGCTTCCCGAGGTACATCGGTTTACTGGGTCCCATATAGCCAGCATGAGTCCGGTACACAACTCAAACTTGTTCAACAGGGCCGCATACGGATCGGTCCTTGACCGACACGGACAGGTCTACAGCACCCAGACCCCTATGTCCTGCTGCCCCTACAACTTTCCGGTCTGAATTTTAACTTGCTAATTCATTTTTGAACCAATCCCGTATGCCCCTGTTGTTCCTGAACATGCGAGTAGCACCTCACCACTCGACTTCTGCCGAACCGTACTTAAGCATGGCAGTTATACACAGTGAAAGACACCTACCCAATACTCCATGGGTCATTTGGCTATGCAAGAGGAGTATCAAACACTAGACCTAATGCACAGTTTCAAATCTTAACCAAAGGTGAATACAAAAATAAAAACTTAATAGCTGTTAAATGCAAACCGGAGCTTGCCTGTTTTGCAGGGTAGTCGTATACAATCAGTTGGTGTCCTTGTTAATCCACCCTTGACTCTCCGGAGCTGTCACACCCGATTTCTCCGAAGAACAACCGAGTGAATATCACATGTATGCCAGGATCATTCTCTCATACATGTGGTGACAAATAGTGACACATCATTTATTACAAGCCATGTGTTCGAATGTAAAATGAGTCTTACATAGCATAATGTCTCAATGGACGATAATATGTTCATAACGTGTGAATAAAATAGCAGCGGAATATAAATCTTGTGGGCTCCATCACAGGTGTTGCCCGGGGGACTCCATGAACCTAGAATCCTTCTTCGGGTCCGAAGTCTTGGTCATTGAACACCACATGATCCCCTTGGCCTGAGCAGCAATTTAAACCAACAGAAAAGCAAGGTTGAGTACCGTTGGTACTCAGCAAGTGTGGGAAAGTTATGTCATGCATGGCTAGAGCAAGGAGAGGTTGAACTCATGGTTAAAGCACTACGCAATTAATACCTATCACCTTAGCTTATTAAGCACCTACATTACTACATAGGTGAAATGGTCCCAATCCCTCAACCCATCATCAATATCAAGTTAACATAGTCTCATCTCCGATGTTAAGCTTCCCGCTTAACATCCTCAACTTCCCAGTCCGCCATCCTCTAATCATGAATAAGTCCAAGCCGCTCTTGACCGTGAGCATGGCTGTCATGACAGTTTTGACTCTGCAGAGTTTGCACCACTGTACCTACATGTAGTGATTTCATCCCCCGATGCTGGGTGGATTAAAAGAACCTCCATTGTGCCAGTGGCCGGGAACCACGTCGACACTTCCCAGGTGTGTAGCCAGGAGATCACTACGAGGCCTTTACAAAGGTATTCCCGACGAGCATGGGCTCACTGAGGTTTCACCCCTAACAGCATACAAGAGGCTCCAACCCCGCTGCAGTGGCCCCCTCTTGAGCCTTGCGGTTCATATGATAGTCCAGCTGACACCTATTCTCCGCACCATCCAAAACACCCATACTACGCCGGGGATACACCTAATTAATTGGCCAAGCTACCCCATCTCAGCATGTGGTTGGCACGGTAAAGCCAGGTTACATGTTCCATGAACCGGTCCTTAGGATCCAGGCAAATACTAAACACAAACCCGAGTCTCGTGCACACAACACCAACCAAATCATCCAACTTGCCTCGATCCCTACCTCTACATAACTCATAATATCTCATTCAAGAGTAAGGTAAGTAAGTTGATGATCTCATATCTCAATTATCCCATTCTAAGCATGGCTAAGCATAAGCATATAAATAAATGACATAATAAAATAAACCCCAACCCAGGCTACAAGGAAATAAGATAATGAAAATCTAGTAAAACTTCCTAGCTTGGGTATCATATTCCAAATTGACAATGCAAATTAATTCTAACTACACATCCTAGTATAGGATCAAAGTGGTCAAGGACACTTGCCTTCTTCCTACTGCTCTGGGAATGGAAAATCTTGGTCTTGAAAGGTGAGAACCTGCTCTGGGGCTGGTTCTACTCATGCCAATACAAATAGCAAAAGAAAACAACAATCCATAAGCCATAGTCCACACTTTCACTCATGCAAACCACACATACATACATATGAAAGTCATTCACATTTCCAAGTGTTGTGGTTACCCTAGATGTGTTAATTTTAGGCCCACATACACTTTTAAATATTTATATATTATTTCTAACTTTTGTATTCAGATTTCCATTTGTACACTATATATGAGTTTCCAATTTGAACAAATTCTCTATATTTAATTAATACACTTTTTAGCCACAAGTTTGTATGAAAGATAATTTCCTACTTCAAATAGGTTTTCAGATCTTCTACAAAATCCTAAACTAAAGTTTTTGGATTTGGAGACCTCATTTATCATTTTCTAGTTATGCATACCTATTTTCCTATATTTTCAGATTTATTTTCTATGCCTAAAAGTGAACTTTAATATTAAAATAGTAAGACCTATCACCTAAACAGAATAGGTAATATCTTTGAACTTCCTCTCTGATGGGGATCAAATTATATTTATTTTATCCATTTTCAGAATTACTTTCTAGTCTAGAATTGAATTTCTACCAATAAAACAGCAACCTAAATTCCTACAAAAATTTCTTCTGTTCCAATTTCCCAAACAGAACCTTCATAAATTTTTTCTATCCCTTTTGGTTATTTAGATTCACTTTCCCACAATTTAAACTTATTTTATGCCTAAAGAGCATATTTCAGATATAAATTACAAAAGAGTAATCTTATTGGGTTTAAAAGTTTATCTCCCCTCTAAACTCAGATGTTAGATTGTTTCTACCAATTTTTCACAGGGTTAGAATAATTAAACTGATCATATACCTATGTTTGAATTTTAAATCCTATTCACATACTCAATTTCCTGAAATTTAATAACCCTCAGGGGCTGATGTGCAAATCCACCCTACTGTGTGCAAAACAGGGAGGTCTTCTTAATTCTTATTAAGTCCAGGGGCTAAAACTGATTTTTAAATGAATTTACATGAATTTCTGAAGGTCCATGGGCTAGATCAGAAGTTTCCGGGGCTAGCTCGTGTTTTCCGAGATCACCAGGGGGTAGCGTGTAAGAATCCTGGCCTTTAAAATGCGTTGCTGACGTGGGCCGTTGGATTTAAAATAGACGGCTCAGATTAGATCGCCGAAGGGGTATGCGCCGATTTAATTTCTGCCGTGCGATTTAAAATAGACGACCTACAAGAGGCCACATCGCTCCTGGCCAGAATTCACCCGCGCGCGCGGCGGCGCACGGCGGCAGCGGTGCGATCTCACCGGCGAGGCTGCGGATCTTCATCTACAGACGCTAACATCCGCCCTTTTTGGTAGCAAACGGCAGAGGGGAGGAAGGAGAGCTCACCAGTGCAGTTTTCTTGCATCCGAAGGGGTCGGGAGGGCTTAACGGCAGCGAGGAGCGGCGACCGAAGGTGAGCTTAGGTGGGGGAGCAATGGGGTCGTTGCTCCTCGGATTTTCTTCGGCGATGAGCTTCTCTAGAGGCGGTCAAGCACTGCAAGCACGTTAGCGTGGGAAAAAAATGGAAGAGGGAGCTGGAAGAAGGGCAGCAGAGGCGGCGGTTCTCACCTTGCGTCGGGTGTGGCCGATCGGGGAGGAAGGGGCGGATTTTCGGCGTTTAAATGGCGAGGGAGGGCGGCGGGGTCGGTTGAGATCACGCTGGGGTGCCCGGGACCGAGAATCGGGGCTGGGAGCACGGGTTCCGGAAGCGGCGGTTGTGATCAGGCGCGAGAGAGCCGGAGCGGTTGGGGGCGCGCGGGAGGAGGGGGATGACACGCGGGCCCCGCGTGTCAGAGAGAGGGAGAGAGGGAGGGGGGCGCGCGCTGGTTTTGGGCCGTCTGGGTGGGTTTCGGCCCACTGGCCGGTTTTTTTCTTTTTCTTTTTCTTTTTCCTTTTTCTCTTTCAGTTTTGATTCAAATTTAAATTCCAGTTTGAATTTGAATTGCTACACCACATGCAATACGTCCAAAAATTTTTAAATTCCCCTCTTTAGCAGGTTTTGGGTTGTTACAGCTCTACCCCCCTTAAAAGAAATCTCGTCCTCGAGATTGGTTATTCTAGGAAAACAAATCTGGAAACTGTGCCTTAAGCTCGTCTTCTCGCTCCCATATGGCTTCTGCTTCCGAGTGATGCTTCCACTGCACCTTGCACATTCATATTCTTTTATTTCTTGTGAGGTGTTCCATTGTCTCCAAAATCTTGACCGGTTGCTCGGCATAAGAAAGATCCTCTCGTGCGTCCACCTCATTCATGGGTAACATTTCTTCGGGCGTCCTTAAACACTTCTTGAGTTGTGACACATGGAATACATCGTGCACATCTGATAGGCGAGCCGGTAGTTCTAGTTGATATGCCACTTCGCCTTTCCTCTCCAGAATCTGGAAGGGTCCGATGTATCGCAGTGACAATTTCCCTTTCACCTTGAACCGACGAAGTCCTCGGATAGGGAACACCTTGAGATAGACATAGTCTCCCACGTTGAAAATAAGCTCTCTTCTCCGTACATCGGCATAACTCTTTTGTCGGGTCTGGGCTATCCTCAAGTTGTTGCGAATTTCCGTCACTTTCGCCTCGGCTTCTTGTAGTACCTCGGGCTCAAACACTTTACTTTCCCCTGTTTGGTTCCAAAATAGTGGAGTTCTGCAGTTCCTCCCATACAATGCCTCAAATGGTGACATCTTCATACTATCCTGATAGCTGTTGTTGTAGGAGAACTCCGCATACGGTAAGTTCTTATCCCAACTCCTGTTGTTCTTGAGCGCACAAGCTCTCAGCATATCCTCAAAGATTTGATTGGTTCTTTCTGTCTGCCCGTCAGTCTGGGGATGATAGGCAGAACTAAAATTCAGATGAGTTCCCATGGTTTCATGTAACTTCTGCCAGAACCTTGAGGTGAACTGTGTCCCTCGATCTGACACTATCTTCTTTGGCACTCCATGAAAACACACGATCCTTGACATGTACAATTCCGCTAATTTGGATCCGCTGTAGCTTTCTTTCACGGGGATGAAATTAGCTACCTTAGTTAGCCTGTCGATGATGACCCATATCGAATCATATCCAGATTGGGTCCTAGGTAGTCCCACTATGAAGTCCATACCTATTTCTTCCCATTTCCATTCAGGCACTTTGAGTGGTTGCAATAGTCCCGCGGGTCGTTGATGTTCTGCTTTCACCAACTGACATGTGTCACATAGGGCAACATGTTCCGCGACATCTCGCTTCATGCCATACCATCAATATCTTCTCTTGAGGTCATGATACATCTTCGTGTGAGACCTATGTGTGCTGAATACATTGGCAATTAGGATAAAAGTTAGCATTAACATTCAAAGTTTTGAATATTGCCAAAACATTCTTCTGTGGCAAGGTCCGACAAGTTCTTTGTTAGGTCCGCCAAGTGTTGGCAAGGTCCGACGCAAGGTCCGGAGAGCTCCTGCAAGGTCCGGAGAGCTTCTGTGAGGTCCGGAGCTTGTTTTTAGGGAGCTCCCGTGAAGTTCAACTCGTAGAACTGCAGCGTCTTGTTTTTGCTTTTAACTCGCAATGTTTCAAACTTGCTTTATGGGAAGGTTTGCTTAGTATTAATTTGCTAAGTTTTTGGTGTGTTTTGGTGGTTATGGCTGTTATCATTTGATATGGTTTGCAACATGCTTATGTGACGTGCTCATGTAAGGTGTTGTGGTTTTCGAACTAACGTGAGTCAAGTCGAGGACTTGTGCTCGGAAGAATTGGTTGTTTATTCATGTGCAGGTGTTGCTTGAGTTCAAGACATGGCTGGTGACGGGATCCTTGGACTAGTCTCAGGGAGGAGATGAGGTTCCAACAACCAAGTTCGGGAGGAGCTGTGGTTGAGTTGATCGGGAGGTCCCGCAGTATGTTTGGATCAAGGGCAGTGCATATGAAGGTTGCGTGTACGTCGTTGGAAGGTGTTTGCACGTGTGCAAGGAGTGCATGGACGTGGCAACATTGTTCCAAGGCGTGATGAAGAGAAGTGGACGTAAAGAATTGGTCGGAAAGGTCCAACCGGCTGGATTGCGTACTCAGGCTGAGGCTGAGTCGGTTATGGCTCAAATATGGAAGATTTGAGTTGGTTATGATAGGATTTCGTGCTAGGCACGAAGTTGAGTTGTTTTAGGAAAGTTTAGGACGTTCCTAAGGTGTTTGGAAGTCTCACGATTGCTTCTATCTGCGAATAGGAGAGTCCTGAGCAGTTATGGTAAGTTAGGATACGAGTCCAATTAGGAGTAGGAGTCCTAGATTGGATTGTTTAGCCTGAGGGCTGGCTATAAAAGCAAGGGAGGCCAGAGCTCTCGTGGGTAGAGAACTTTGGGCTGTTCCTCTTGTGTTTCTATTGAATAAAGTTCATAGTTTCGAGTAGCTTTTGTGCCTTGTTCGTCCGACTTGTTTTTCGTCAAGTCTTTCTCGCCGAGTTTCTGGATAGACCGACGTTGCTTCCGTGTTTCGTTCATAACTCGAGTTTTACAGATCCGATTGACGTGATTCTTTTTTGGTTGTCTTCACAACTCAATTATCTATCATCTGTGAATTTTTCACGAGCTTCGGATCTGTAGTTTTGAGATACACTAGTTTCTTTGCAGCGTTGCAGATCTGTTTTATATCGGGTAGAACAGATTGATCTTCGTTTAATGTTTTGATCGTATCTCAAGTTTTACTTCGTGTTTTCAAGTGATTCTTGTTGCATTAGATCCGTGACTTGATTCTCTCTACTTGATTTTTCACGGTTGAACATGTTTGAAAACACTTGCACACATGGTTTCTTTAACCGATTGATTTTTTGCTGAGGGGTTTTTGTTGTTTCCGCTGCGAAAAGTTTTAATCTACCATTTGCCCCCTCTGGTAGCTTTTCACGTGCTCTTCGATCCTACAATTGGTATCAGAGCCAAGGTGCTCTAATCTTTGTGATTTGCACGTGTTTTGACTAACCATCATGGAGAAGTACTCCGCAAAACCTTGTGTGTTCAATGGCATCGATTTTCAGGTTTGGAAGGCGCAAATGGAGGCCTACATACAGGCGCAAGGCTTCACCATATGGGAAAAGGTCTACCGGAACTTCGATGTACCACCCAACGATCAAGTTACGGCTGCGAACTTGAGAGATGTTGACAACAACAACAAGGCTCACAACTTGATCATCCAAGGATTGACTCAAAGCGACTTCGACCGTGTTGCACACCTCCGATCTGTATATGATGTTTGGAAAGCTCTTTGTGACTACCGTGAAGGATCCAATACGATCAAGGATGTAAGGCAAGATATGTTCAAGAAAGAATACATGCGTTTTGAGATGCAACCCGGTGAGTCAATTGACGACCTTTTTGCTCGCTTTAATAAAATTCTCAGCAACTTGCGTAGTGTCAATGTTAACTTTTCAGATGCTGAAAATGCTAGACAATTGTTAGGAGCATTAGATATGTCAATTTGGGAGATGAAAGTTACATCTATTCGTGAATCTACTGTCATGAGTTCTCTTACTTTAGACGTGCTTTATTCTAAATTGAAAACTCATGAAATTGACATCATCTCACGTAAAAACCCCAACAAGTCTATTGCATTTGTTTCGCAACGTGACATGTATAGTTCTAGTCAATCATCATCTAGTGGTGCACTCTCTTTGCTGTCCTCTCTAACCCTTTAACAGATTGAAGAGTTTCTAGAGAAGGAGCTTGCACTCATCTCTACTCGGTTCTCAAAAGCATTGCAAAATGTGAGAACTAGAAGGAGAGAAAGCTCCGGACCTCAACGATGTTTTGAATGTGGTAAGACAGGACATTTTCGTACGGAGTGCCCTAATCTTTCAGGTCCGATGTCACGTGAAGAAAATCAAACAAGGCCGAAGAAATCGTTTGCAAAGAATAAGAAGAAGAAAGATTTATCAATGCACAACATAGTGCATAGTATGATCTCTGCACTTCAAGATTTCGGCTCAAGTGATGTGGACACCGGTAGTGATGAAGATGAAGAAGCTATGGCAAATATGTGCTGCATGGCGAGCAAGTCAAGTTCAAGCTCCGAGGAGGCAGAACACAACAGCAACAATGAAGAGGTATCTCCCACTTGCGAAGAAATGTGTGATGCTATTTCTCGTGCCACTGTTATATTAAAGAAAAAGGATAAAAAACTTAGGAACAATGCTGTTAAAATTGAATCACTAGAATCTGAAATTAATCGTTTAAAAACTTTGATTCCTAGTGATGATTCTTGTTCCTCATGTGATTTGATTTATGAACAATTATCCTCTTTAAGAAGTGCACACACATCTACACTTGATAAACTTGAACTTGAAATTGAAAAGAACAAAGAGCTTGCTGCACTTAATGATAAAAATATGAAAGATGCTTGTTGTTCTACAATTGATTTGCATTGTTCTTCATGTGATGATCTGAATAAGAAACTAAATGATGCTATGAATGAGATTTCTATTTTGAACAATGCTTTACGTGTGCATGAAGTTTAATATTGTTCAAATTGCAAACTAAAAGGAAAAACTTCATGTGAAAACTGCTTTGATCTGTCCAATAAACTTGATGACATGCATAGGACACTAGATCAGTTTTCTAATGCAAATAAGAACCTAAACTTGCTGCTGAATTCTTCCAAGTCTTGTAATGATAAAACTGGTTCAGGTTTTAATTCTCATGCTCATGCTAAGGCACACCCACCTAAAGTTGTAAAGTCATTAGGAAGCGGTTTGATTCAAACAGCTCCTAGACAAAAAGAGGTGATTTTCAAATCTGCAGGGGTACTGTCCCATTCAGGTTCTAATAAACGTGTTGCTTGCTCATCTAGACATGATAATAAGGTTATTTTTCATTGTACCTACTGTGGTAGAGATGGTCATGTCATGGATTTTTGTTATAGACTAGCTAAACACGATAAGAAACAAAGAATACTTGCTAGATCACATAACAACCAAGCAAAATCTGCTAGACTGAATGTTCGGAGCTTGCAACCTGCTGTAATGAGTCAAAAACTTGCTCCCGGACCTACTGTTTTTTGGGCTACATATAACACATCTTCTAAGTAAGTAGTTGGGAACAAAAATTTTCGATGTTTGGCTCATAAACTTGCTGTACCTTCTCAGCTTTCGCGTGTTATTCCTGCTGGACGTCGTGTGACTCAGTACTGGATTCCTAAAAGTCTTTTCACTAATCCCAGTATTGAGTCATCGACGTATTGTGCTGCTGTGTAGGTTTCACGTTTGAGGAAGGAGAACATTTGGATTGTGGATTCAGGTTGCTCACGCCACATGACCGGTAACAAAGAATGGTTCTCCTCTCTCTCTTTTGTGTCACGTGTAGAAAATGTTACTTTCGCCGATAACTCTTCTACTCCCATAATTGCTAAAGGTTCGGTTAGAGTAAACAATCTATACACTTTGAAAGATGTGGCACTTGTTAAAAATTTGAAATACAACTTGCTTTTGGTTTCACAATTGCTAGATGAAAATATAGAGGTTAGCTTTGCTAAAAATTGCTGCAAGGTTGTAGATTCAAAAGGTGAGCTTTTGTTTAACATGTTTAGGTTTGGAAGAGTTTTTAAAGCTGATTTTGATTTGTCAACTTCTAAGCATCGGTGTCTAGTTGCTAATGATACAAAGGATCTATATTTTTGGCATCGTATACTTGGTCACATAGGCTTTGATCATCTCACTCGTGTTAGTGCTCTCGATAGCATACGTGGGCTGCCGAAGCGTAAAAAGGACAATGATATTGTGTGCTCTTCTTGTAGACATGCTAAGTTTGTTGCAGGTTCACATGCTCCTCTCATAATGACCATGACAGCTGAACCGGGACAACTTTTACATCTTGACACAGTAGGTCCGGCACGTGTTCAATCCTTCGGAGGTAAATAGTATGTGCTTGTGATTGTTGATGATTATTCCAGATATTCTTGGGTTTATTTTATGGCATCCAAGAATGAAGCTTTTAGTAATTTTAGAACTTTATTTCTTAGATTATCTATTGATCACCCAGGATCATTAAAAGCAATTAGAAGTGATAACGGAACTGAATTTAAAAACCAATCCTTTGATCACTTTTGTGCTGAAAATGGAATTGATCATTAATACTCTTCACCCTATGTACCACAACAAAATGGTGTCGTAGAAAGAAAGAACAGGACCTTAGTTGAGATGGCTAGGACTATGCTTTATGAATATCAAACTCCTAGGAAATTTTGGGCTGATGCAATTGCAACCGCTTGTTATGTCTCAAATCATGTTTTCTTGCGTGCTAAGCTTGGAAAAACCCCATATGAGCTCCGATTTGGACATAGGCCTAGTGTTTCACACTTTAGGGTTTTTGGTTGCAAATGCTTTGTTAAGAAACATGGTAATCTTGATAAATTTGAAGCTAGATCTGTTGATGGCATGTTTCTTGGTTATCCATCTCATACTAGAGGCTACCGTGTGCTTTTACTTGACACTAACAAAATTATGGAGACTTGCGAGGTTTCTTTTGATGAAGCTAGCCCAAGTACTAGCTCCGATATTGCAGGTCCGGATCCATATCCGCAGGGGGAGAGTATTTTTATTGAAGAAGATGAAGAAGTGGTGCTGCTGCCCGAAAACTCGGAAGTAAATAACGATCAAGCTGCTGATTTTGCACCACATCAAGCACCAACAGTCACTACTGCTGGTTCGGACCTTCCTCAATCAACAATTTGTCCTAATCAAAGGTCCGAACATGAAGAAGAAGGTGCTTGTGAAGTGTCTACTCCCCTCCGAGTACTCAAAAGTCATCCTCCACAACAAATCATTGGAAGCTTGCATGAACGAGTCACTCGGTCCAGGTTTTGCGATCCAAACTCCCATGCTCATTCTGCTTTTGTTGCTTCTTTTGAACCCAAGGATATATCACACGCACTCACTAATGAATCTTGGATTAATGCCATGCAAGAAGAGTTAGAAAATTTTGAAAGAAATAATGTTTGGAAACTTGTACCTACACCTCAAGGTCACACATTAATTGGAACTAAATGGGTATTTAAAAATAAGCAAAGTGAGGATGGGGTTGTGGTTAGGAATAAAGCTAGGTTGGTTGCTCAAGGTTTCACTCAAATTGAAGGTCTAGATTTTGATGAAACATTTGCTCCTGTTGCTAGATTAGAAGCTATAAGAATTTTATTAGCATTTGCTGCATCTAAAGGTTTCAAGTTATATCAAATGGATGTTAAAAGTGCTTTTCTTAATGACTACATAGAGGAGGTTTATGTTAAGCAGCCACCGGGTTTTGAAAATCCAAATTTTCCTAATCATGTTTACAAACTGTCCAAAGCCTTGTACGGTCTAAAACAAGCCCCTAGAGCATGGTATGATAGGTTAACAACATTCTTACTTGAAAAGGGGTTTACCATGGGCAAGGTTGATAAAACTCTTAAGTATGTGGATGATATTATCTTTGGTTGTGCTTCTCATGATCTCGCGTCCAAGTTTTCAGCTATGATGAGTTCAGAATTTGAGATGAGTATGATGGGAGAACTCACATACTTTTTGGGGCTGCAAATCAAGCAAACAAAAGAAGGAACTTTTGGGCATCAAACTAAGTATACAAAGGACCTTCTTAAGCGCTTCAACATGGCCAAATGCAAGCCTCTTCGGACACCAATGGGAACAGCAACAACACTTGAACTTGATGAAGATGGTTACCCGGTCGATAAAAAAGAATACAGAAGTATGATTGGATCACTTTTGTATCTCACGGCGTCAAGACCGGACATACAATTCAGCGTATGTCTTTGTGCATGTTTTCAAGCTTCTCCACGTGCTTCACATCGCCAAGCCATCAAAAGGATTCTCAGGTACCTACATGGAACTCAAGAATTTGGCGTTTTTCTTCCTTCTTCCTCAACCGTTTCTTTAAAAGCTTTTTCGGATGCTGATTTTGGGAGTTGTAGGATTGATAGGAAAAGTACTTCGGGTGCTTGTCATTTTCTTGGTAATTCACTTGTTGCTTGGTCCTCTAGAAAACAAAGTTCAGTTGCACAATCCACGGCCGAATCTGAATATGTAGCTGTGGCTAGCGCTTGCTCACAAATTCTTTGGATTGTTCAAACACTTAAGGACTATGGGGTTGATTTAGATAGTGTTCCACTTTTTTGTGATAACACTAGTGCAATTTGTATTGCTAAAAACCCCGTGACACACTCTAGAACTAAGCACATTGACATTAGATATCACTTTCTTCGTGATAATGTTGAAAAAGGAAACATTGTGCTTCACCATGTCGATACCGAACAACAATTGGCTGATATTTTTACAAAACCTTTGGATTTCACTCGTTTTTGTTTCATTCGTAGTGAAATAGGGGTTATGCATCCTCATGGCTTAAATTGAGGGTGAGTTTTTGAAACTTTGAAAGTCTATGTGTGAATCTGAAACTAAAATAATATGAGCATAGTATTTCATACATATATGACTTTGTGATTCCTTTTACAGGCTGAAAGTTCTTACTACATTACTCATGTTATACATTTTGTAGTTTTTGCCATGACTAGTAATTGAAATAATTACTTACACTAAATCTGGTCATCATCGAACTTTCTTGCTGTTTTGAACTTGTTGCGTGCTCACAAGTGCTTTTAATCATAAAAAATTAATCAAGTGATCAGCTCACATGTTGAGTTTTCAAATAAAAAATTGAGAAAAGATCAAGAGAAGATGCATGCATCGCACTTCTTCTTTTAAGATTGCTTATCATTGCACTAAGATATGAACTTGAAAGGAATTGTGTATGACTAAAACCATGTCCTTAAGCTTCTGATTGTCAAATGACATTGGCTTGGCTTGGTTGGTTAGAATAAGGCTGATGCGGCATATAATCTCTTGCAAATATCATATGATCAACTTTGTGCCTTAAATGATTATGAATTATAAAAATGCAGAAACAAGTGTCATGTTTTTAGGTTTTGAAATAGTGGAGTAAGGGAGATCATGACTTGCTTAAACTGAAAAATACATTTGATCTCTAGCATGGCTTACACTACTTTATGTATCTCATTGATGTGATAGTGTAAGTAACCTGATAGTATGACTTGGATGAGCTTTGTTTTGTATGTATATGTTATAATATGCTCATAACATTTAAAAATTTCTCTTTTGAACCTTGCTGAATACATTGTCAAAGGGGGAGAAATATGTGTAAGGAGAAATTTTTTTTACACTTTGCATATGTTATACACTTTCTTCCTTCTCTGATTTTAAAAAATGTGGAGAAATTAAAAAAGGGGGAGAAATGAGTTTTCAAAGCTTTTCAAAGCTTTTCAAAACTTTTCATAAGCCAATGTTCGGATTTTAATTGGTGTTGCCAATGCATTCATCAAGGGGGACATTGTGAGACCTATGTGTGCTGAATACATTGCCAATTAGGATAAAAGTTAGCATTAACATTCAAAGTTTTGAATATTGCCAAAACAATCTTCTGTGGCAAGGTCCGACAAGTTCTTTGTTAGGTCCGCCAAGTGTTGGCAAGGTCCGACGCAAGGTCCGGAGAGCTCATGCAAGGTCCGGAGAGCTTCTGTGAGGTCCGGAGCTTGTTTTTAGGGAGCTCCCGTGAAGTTCAACTCGTAGAACTGCAGCGTCTTGTTTTTTCTTTTAACTCGCAATGTTTCAAACTTGCTTTATGGGAAGGTTTGCTTAGTATTAATTTGCTAGTTTTTGGTGTGTTTTGGTGGTTATGGCTGTTATCATTTGATATGGTTTGCAACATGCTTATGTGACGTGCTCATGTAAGGTGTTGTGGTTTTCGAACTAACGTGAGTCAAGTCGAGGACTTGTGCTCGGAAGAATTAGTTGTTTATTCATGTGCAGGTGTTGCTTGAGTTCAAGACATGGCTGGTGACGGGATCGTTGGACTAGTCTCAGGGAGGAGATGAGGTTCCAACAACCAAGTTCGGGAGGAGCTGTGGTTGAGTTGATCGGGAGGTCGCGCAGCATGTTTGGATCAAGGGCAGTGCATATGAAGGTTGCGTGTACGTCATTGGAAGGTGTTTGCACGTGTGCAAGGAGTGCATGGACGTGGCAACATTGTTCCAAGGCGTGATGAAGAGAAGTGGACGTAAAGAATTGGTCGGAAAGGTCCAACCGGCTGGATTGCGTACTCAGGCTGAAGCTGAGTCAGATATGGCTCAAATATGGAAGATTTGAGTTGGTTGTGATAGGATTTCGTGCTAGGCACGAAGTTGAGTTGTTTTAGGAATGTTTAGGACGTTTCTAAGGTGTTTGGAAGTCTCACGATTGCTTCTATCTGCGAATAGGAGAGTCCTGAGCAGTTATGGTAAGTTAGGATACGAGTCCAATTAGGAGTAGGAGTCCTAGATTGGATTGTTTAGCCTGAGGGCTGGCTATAAAAGCAAGGGAGGCCAGAGCTCTCGTGGGTAGAGAACTTTGGGCTGTTCCTCTTGTGTTTCTATTGAATAAAGTTCATAGTTTCGAGGAGCTTTTTTGACTTGTTCGTCCGACTTATTTTTCGTCAAGTCTTTCTCGTTGAGTTTCTGGACAGACCGACGGTGCTTCCGTGTTTCGTTCATAACTCCAGTTTTACAGATCCGATTGACGTGATTCTTTTTGGGTTGTCTTCACAACTCAATTATCTATCATCTATGAAATTTTCACGAGCTTCGGATCTGTAGTTTTTGAGATACACGAGTTTCTTTGCAGCGTTGCAGATCTGTTTTATATCGGGTAGAATAGATTGATCTTCGTTTAATGTTTTGATCATATCTCAAGTTTTACTTCGTGTTTTCAAGTGATTCTTGTTGCATTAGATCCGTGACTTGATTCTCTACCTCTCTAATTGATTTGTCATGGTTGAACACGTTTGAAAACACTTGCACACACGGTTTCTTTAACCGATTGATTTTTTGCTGAGGGGTTTTTGTTGTTTCCGCTGCAAAAAGTTTTAATCTACCATTCACCCCCCTCTGGTAGCTTTTCACGTGCTCTTCGATCCTACACTTCGTACTCCCAGGATGAATGGAATAGTTAGAATCATGAGCCTCCTTCAAAATCAATTCACGGATCTCCTTCACTTCAGGCACATAGATTCTTTTCCCATGCCACACCGTACCTTGTTCATCCTCTCTGAACCTAGGGGCTTTATTTTCTTTGATGAGTTCTCTAATCTCTTGTATCTTCTCGTCATTCTTCTGACCGTTGTGTATGTCTTGCTCTAATGTGGAGTCCACTTCATGGCGATGGCCTCGCCACTATTCACCAGACATAGATTGAGTTTTGCAATCTCTTCCTTCAATTCTGTAGGCATGTCCTTTAAGCTCAACATATTGACCTGCACCTTCCGGCTTAAAGCATCCGCCACGACGTTCGCTTTCCTCGGATGATAGTTTATGCCCGCATCAAAGTCGTTTATTAGCTCTAACCATCTTCTTTGTCTGCGGTTGAGATCTGGTTGTGTGAAAATGTACTTTAAGTTCTTATGATCCGTGTATATCTCTGTCCTCTTTCCCATCAAGTAATGCCGCCAAATCTTCAATGCGTGTACTACTGCGGCTAGCTCTAGGACATGCGTAGGATAGTTTTTCTCGTGTTTTTGGAGCTGCCGGGACGCATAAGCAACGACATGCCCCTCTTGCATGAGAACACATTCCAACCCGTGTCCAGACGCATCGCAGTACACCGAAAAATTCTTCTGCATATCTGGCATAACTAGCACTGGGGCTGTTGTAAATCTTTTCTTCAGTTCTTGAAAACTCGTCTCACACTCCGGTGTCCATGTGAATGTGATTCCCTTCTCTAACAATTTGGTGAGGGGTCTCGAAATCTTGGAGAAACCCTCAATGAACCGTCGATAATACCCAGCCAATCCTAAGAAGCTTCAAATTTCCCCGACATTTTCAGGGGTCTTCCACTTCTGCACATCCTCGATCTTGGCAGGATCTACGGAGATTCCTTCCTCCGATATTATATGTCCTAAGAAGGGAACTCTCTTCAGCCAAAACTCACACTTGCTCAACTTGGCATATAGTTGGTGTTCTCTCAACTTTTGCAACACCAATCTTAGGTGTCCCTCATGTTCTTCTTCATCTTTGGAGAAGACGAGAATGTCATCAATGAAAACCACCACAAATTTGTCCAGATATTCCATGAATACCTTGTTCATGAGATACATGAAATATGCCGGGCATTAGTTAGCCCGAACGGCATGACGGTGTATTCATACAGCCCGTACTGAGATACGAAAGTTGTCTTTGGAATGTCAATTTGCCTTATCTTCAGTTGGTGGTATCCCGACCTGAGATCAATTTTTGAGAACACAGAAGCTCCCCTCAGCTGATCAAATAAGTCTTCAATGCGGGGTAATGGGTACTTGTTCTTGATGGTTACTTCATTCAACGCACGGTAGTCTATGCATAACCTTTGGGTTCCGTCCTTCTTGGGCACAAATATCACTGGAGCTCCCCATGGTGAGGAACTAGGACGAATATACCCCTTCTCTGTCAATTCTCTTAAATGTTCCTTGAGCTCTTCCAGCTGTTTGGAGTCCATCCGATAAGGCCTCTTGTATATTGGAGTTGTTCCAGGCACTAGTTAAATCACGAATTCCACTTCACGATCGGGAGGCATAACTGGCAACTCCTCCGGAAAAACGTCTGGATATTCCCTGATAATCCTTATCTTTTCCACTTCCACCTCAACTTGATTGAGTTTAATGTCCCTCCTAGGTTCTTGCACGGCTATGAACTTCACTTTCGTGCCACTAGTGTGAGTTAGTTCCACCGTTCTTGTCGAACAATGGATGATACCTTTATGTTTGGTCAACCAATCCATACCCAAAATGATATCTATCCCTTGGGAGTCTATCACTATGAGGTTTGCAGCAAATACTACCCCATTAATGTCTAGATTCACCTTGGGACACACTTGTCTTGTTCTTTTTTCTCTCCCTGGAGAGTTCACTGCTAACATATGGTTCATTTGTGTTGTTGCTAGATCATGCTTCTTAACAAACCCTTGAGCAATGAACGAGTGGGTAGCACCAGAATCGAACAATAGGGTTGCAATGTGTAAATTTGCAGGAAACTTACCAATTACCACGTCAGGTGCCTGTTGCGCTTCTTCCATGGTCACTTGGTTCACCCGCCCTCGCATCACATTCTGCTGCTGTGGCTGCATGGGCTTCTTCTTTGGGCACTTATGAGCGTAGTGCCCCACTTCACCACAGTTGAAGCATTGTACCCCAATTTTAGGTGTCTGGCCTTTGTTATCTTGGGGTTGGTTTTGTGGCCCTGGTCCTGCTGGTCGAGATTGATAAGTGGGGCGTGGCTGTTGCACAAATTAACGCTGCGGCTGTACTGGTGCTGATGGAGACCTGAAGTTCGGGTTGTACCCTCTCAGGGCTGAGTAGGGTACCACAGCACGGCTCGTCTACCCTGCAGGTTGCTGCATCAGACGTGGACGTGTGTTGCTACTTGACGCTTGGTGTGACCATCCCACCTTCCTCTTATTTTCATTCTCCAATGCCTTCAGCTTCCTTTCCACGACAAACGCACGGTCTACCATCTTTTGGAAGCTTTCATATTCATTGGAAGACATTGCACATTGCATTTCCATAGTAAGTCCTTCCACAAAACAGTCCTGTTTTTGCTCATCAGTTTTGATGTTTCGTGGTGCATAACGGGATAGTTGGGTGAACTTAGTAGGTACCCCCTCACAGTCATGTTGCCTTGCTGCAGTTCCAAGAACTCCTTTCTCTTGTTTTTGAGTTCACCCATTGGTATGTAGTGGTTTCGGAAACTGCGCTTGAACTCTTCCCAAGTGATGTTCTCGGGGTCATGATGGGCTGCCACGTAAGCGGTCCACCAATCAGCAGCAGGTCCATGCAATTGGTGAGAGGCAAACAGCATCCTCACATAACCTTGGCATTGTATGATCCTCATCCTGCTCTCAATGGTTTTTAGCCAATCATCTGCCTTTAGGGGTTCAGCAGCACTGGCAAACTTCGGGGGTTGAGTTCCCAGAAAATCACTCAACCTTGGTTGGCGTGGTGCAGCTTGTGGGGGTGGAGCTTGGTGCAAGTTGGCCACCACTTGAGTTAGACTCTGGATGAGCTGATTCTGATTTTCAATCATTTGATAGATAGGATCAGTTCCTTCACGGCGACCACCCCTGTCTTGTCCTCCAGAAAGGTGAGGATTGCCGGCCTCATCGTTGTTGTTGTTGGGGTTAGCACCATGAACTCTTCCTCTTCCAGCCATCTATCATGATCAACCAAAGGTTAACTTTATTCATTACGTATTAACTTCCCAAATTGCTTGTTTCAACTTAAACTTTTGAGGCCTTAATATTTAAACAATTTCTGAAGGTTTCACATAGATCTTTAGGGCGTCACATCTCATGCGAAAATAAATGCTCTATTCATTCATATGGGTTCACACACCAAAGCAAAGCAACCTAAAGACGAGGTTGTGGACAAATGCCCATGGCTTCCACAACTCCCGTCACACACCAAACATTAACACACAAATAAATAGGGGATTGACTCGACTACTCGATAACCTGCTGAATTAAGGGAAATGACTCTAAACAACTCGCATCACTGAGCTGGCTCGTCGGTGTCTTCCTCATTATTACGGCTGCCTTTTGATTCCGCTTTAGGTGGGGAAGCTGCTGGTGAAGAAGTGCGGCGACGCTTGCTCGCCCGGCGGCCTAGGGAGTCAGGAGTCCACGTGTCATTCACGGTGACACACAGTTCATTCCCATCTCCTCTTTCTCTTGCCCTCAAGCTGGCGCGAAGCAACGCCTCAGTATCCTTAAGGGTGTCACGAACATCGTGAAGCTCCTGCTAGCACTCCTGCAGTCGAGTGTTGAGAATAGCCGCATCCTCCAGGCACAGGTCCATGTGCTCGTGGGAAGTCCCCTGCTACACTGGTGGGTACTTGTACTCCGCGGTGCCACTCTCACGCTGGAGGACATACATGTACTCAGTCCTGTCCAGGTGGCGACGGTTGATGTAACTCTGGCAGGTGATGGCCTCCCAGGTGACATCCTTCTCAGCATCGGCCTGAGTCGCCCGACAAGCTGGAGAGCGGTGGATCTTGAGCAGCTGATTTTCATGGATGATCCTTATCTCTAAGCTCCATTCTTCACGCTTCTCACGGAGGGTCCTGGTGGAGGTGTAGTGTATGATCAGCTTGCCAACATTGCCGGCGGCGTGGAGCATACGTCGAAGACGCCGCAACAAGCCTCCTACTGCCAACCCGTAGGAGTGGTATGTCACCGGACGGTTCTCCTCTCCCAAGGCAAGGGCAGCTACAGGAACTCTCCCTCCGGTGGACTTGCGGCCGGTGCGGATCATGCGAACCATCTAAAACATAAAGCATTTAAAATCAAGTTACATAAGAATTAAATAAAGATTGTATTTTGAATAAAAGTTGGGACAAGGTGAATAAAGTGACCCCATTAAATAACACTTTCAACCCACACCTTTGTAAAATAGTTTTTAAGAAAATAGGGTCCTTAAATACGTCCATTTCTACCTAGGTCCACGTTCCTATGGGCAACCTTGGCTCTGATACCACTTCTGTCACACTCGGTTTCTCCGAAGAACAACCGAGTGAATATCACATGTATGGCAGGATCATTCTCTCATACATGTGGTGACAAATAGTGAAGCATCATTTATTACAAGCCAAGTGTTCGAATATAAAATGAGTCTTACATAGCATAATGTCTCAATGGATGATAATATGTTCATAACGTGTAAATAAAATACCAGCGGAATATAAATCTTGTGGGCTCCGTCACAGGTGTTTCCCGGGGGACTCCATGAACCTAGAATCCTTCTTCGGGTCCGAAGTCTTGGTCATTGAACACCACATCATCCCCTTGGCCTGAGCAGCAATTTAAACCAACAGAAAAGCAAGGTTGAGTACCGTTGGTACTCAGCAAGTGTGGGAAAGTTATGTCATGCATGGCTAGAGCAAGGAGAGGTTGAACTCATGGTTAAAGCACTACGCAATTAATACCTATCACCTTAGCTTATTAAGCACCTACATTACTACACAGGTGAAATGGTCCCAATCCCTCAACCCATCATCAATATCAAGTAAACATAGTCTCATCTCCGATGTTAAGCTTCCCGCTTAACATCCTCAATTTCCCAATCCACCATCCTCTAATCATGAATAAGTCCAAGCCGCTCTTGACCGTTAGCACAGTTGTCATGATAGTTTTGACTCTGCAGAGTTTGCACCACTGTACCCACATGTAGTGATTTCATCCCCCGATGCCAGGTGGACTAAAAGAACCTCCATTATGACAGTGGCCGCGAACCATGTTGACACTTCCCAGGTGTTTAGCCACGAGATCACTATGAGGCCTTTACAAAGGGATTCCCGACGAGCGTGAGCCCACTGAGGTTTCACCCCTAACAGCATACAAGAGGCTCCAACCCCGAAGCAGTGGCCCCCTCTTGAGCCTTGCGGTTCATATGGTAGTCCAGCTGATACCTATTCCCCGCACCATCCAAAACACCCATACTACGCCGGGGATACACCTAATTAATTTGTCAAGCTGCCCCATCTCAGCATGTGGTTGGCACGGTAAAGCCAGGTTACATGTTCCATGAACCGGTCCTTAGGATCCATGCAAGTACTAAACACAAACCCGAGTCTCGTGCACCCAGCACCAACCAAATCATCCAACTTGCCTCGATCCCTACCTCTACATAACTCATAATATCTCATTCAAGAGTAAGGTAAGTAAGTTGATGATCTCATATCTCAATTATCCCATTCTAAGCATGGCTAAGCATAAGCATATAAATAAATGACATAATAAAATAAATCCCAACCCAGGCTACAAGGAAATAAGATAATGAAAATCTAGGGAAACTTCCTAGCTTGGGTATCATATTCCAAATTTACAATGCAAATTAATTTTAACTACACATCCTAGTATAGGATCAAAGTGGTCAAGGACACTTGCCTTCTTCCTGCTGCTCTGGGAATGGAAAGTCTTTGTCTTGAAAGGTGAAAACCTGCTCTGGGGCTCGTTCTACTCATGCCAATACACATAGCAAAAGAAAACAACAATCCATAAGCCATAGTCCACACTTTCACTCATGCAAACCACACACACATACGTATGAAAGTCATTCACATTTCCAAGTGTTGTGGCTACCCTAGATGTGTTGATATTAGGCCCACAAACACTTTTAGACATTTATATATTATTTCTAACTTTTTTATTCAGATTTCCATTTGTACACTATATATGAGTTTCCAATTTGAACAAATCCTCTATATTTAATTAATACACTTTTTAGCCACAAGTTTGTATGAAAGATAATTTCCTACTTCAAATAGGTTTTCAGATCTTCTACAAAATCCTAAACTGAAGTTTTTGGATTTGGAGTCCTCATTTATCATTTTCTAATTATGCATACCTATTTTCCTATATTTTTAGATTTATTTTCTATGCCTAAAAGTGAACTTTAATATTAAAATAGTAAGACCTATCACCTAAACAGAATAGGTTCTGATCCAAAATGTTCAATAAAATATCTTTGAACTTCCTCTCTGATGGGGATCAAATTATATTTATTTTATCCATTTTAAGAATTATTTTCTAGTCTAGAATTGAATTTCTACCAATAAAACAGCAACCTAAATTCCTACAAAAATTTCTTCAGTTCCAATTTCCCAAACAGAACCTTCATAAAATTTTCCTATCCCTTTTTGGTTATTTATATTCACTTTCCCACAATTTAAACTTATTTTATGCCTAAAGACCATATTTCAGATATAAATTACAAAACAGTAATCTTATTGGGTTTAAAAGTTTATCTCCCCTCTAAACTCAGATCTTAGATTGTTTCTACCAATTTTCCACAGGTTTAGAATAATTAAACTGATCATATACCTATGTTTGAATTTTAAATCCTATTCACATACTCAATTTCCTGAAATTTAATAACCCACAGGGGCTGATGTGCAAATCCACCCTACTGTGGGGCCCCATTTCCTAATTCCTAATTTTTAGGTGTCTAAGTGTGCAAAACAGGGAGGTCTTCTAATTCTTAATAAGTCCAGGGGCTAAAACTGATTTTTAAAAGAATTTACATGAATTTCTGAAGGTCCAGGGGCTAGATCAGAAGTTTCCGGGGCTAGCTCGTGTTTTCCGAGATCCCCAGGGGGTAGCGTGTAAGAATCCTGGCCTTTATAATGCGGGGCTGACGTGGGCCGTTGGATTTAAAACAGACGGCTCAGATTAGATCGCCGAAGGGGTATGCGCCGATTTAATTTCTGCCGTGCGATTTAAAATAGACGACCTACAAGAGGCCACGTCGCTCCTGGCTGGAATTCGCCTGCGCGCGCGGCGGCGCACGGCGGCAGCGGTGCAATCTCGCCGGCGAGGCTGCGGATCTTCATCTACAGACGCTAACATCCGCCCTTTATAGTAGCAAACGGCAGATGGGAGGAAGGAGAGCTCACCAGTGCAGTTTTCTTGGATACGAAGGGGTCGTGAGGGCTTAACGGCGGCGAGGAGCGGCGACCGAAGGTGAGCTTCAGTAGGGGAGCAATGGGGTCGTTCCTCCTCAGATTTTCTTCGGCGATGAGCTTCTCTGGAGGCGGTCAAGCACTGCAAGCACGTTAGCGTGTGGAAAAACAGAAGAGGGACCTGGAAAAAGGGCAGCAGCGGCGGCGGTTCTCACCTTGCGTCGGGTGTGGCCGATCGGGGAGTAAGGGTCGGATTTTCGGCGTTTAAATGGCGAGGGAGGGTGGCGGGGTCGGTTGAGATCACGCTGAGGTGCCCGGGACCGAGAATCGGGGCTGGGAGCGCGGGTTTCGGAAGCGGCGATTGCGATCGGGCGCGAGAGAGCCGGAGCGGTTAGGGCGCGCGTGAGGAGGGGGATGACACACGGGCCCCGCTTGTCAGAGAGAGGGAGAGAGGGAGGGGGCGCGCGCGGGTTTTGGGCCGGCTGGGTGGGTTTCGGCCCACTGGCCGGTTTTTTATTTTTCTTTTTCCTTTTTCTTTTTCAGTTTTGATTCAAATTTAAATTCCAGTTTGAACTTGAATTGCTACACCACATGCAATACGTCCAAAAATTTTTAAATTCCCCTCTTTAGCAGGTTTTGGGGTGTGACAGGAGCTTGATCCACTTCAATGAATTACTCCTTTGAATCCCCTTCGTTGTGGTTCCTATTGAAATGCATATGCATATGTTTTATAGAATGTAATGGAAAGAAGTTATAGAATGAAGTTCTTAGGAACAGAGGTTGTGTAGAAAAGCCAAGAATGGCTTGGTTTGCCTCTGTTGTGCAAAGAAAAGACTTAAACTAAATTGACCTTAAGGCCTTAGCTATACACTAACCATTTTCCCTAATGAACCCAATAGATAAACTGAAAATATTTGAGTGCAACTGAAGAACAAGAACTCCAATGGCATCAAAACTTTTACAGAAGAATCTATACTACCTAAGGATTTAGCTTGCCAAATTGCAGCTAAGGTGGAATTAAATTGGGTGCTTCATAATTCTTACATCGTCTCTTATGTATCTTCACATACACATAAGAATGGAGAATAAGCACAGGGAGTTCTGGGGCTCAACTTGAGCTGATAATTTACATGTGAGTTCTTGGTAACATGAGAGTAATCTGGTCCAAAATCATACCTTTTACTTGAGTAGTTCTTCCAGAATAACTCTTTAAGCATTTCTACTCAAAAGAATTAATTCTGAGGAAATGTGCATTTTCATGCTCACTTAAGTGAACTAACATTTCAAGTATGTCTCAGAGAGATTGCCTAAATTTTCCTATGATTTTTGGAGCTATGGATTACCCAGAATAGATTATATAAGTTGGAAACATTTTCTGAAAATATTTCTGGACCCTTATGAACACAGCATCTTGTATTTAGCAAATTCCCCCTCAAATGATCTTCAAATGAGCTGAACTTTTGCTAGAAGGTCAACACTATGCCAAAGAATATTCTGGCAAATTTGGGGATTTTTGGATAAACCAGACTCCATCAATAATTCTTTTTCAGAAACACTTCAAAGAATTTTCCAGAATATAATATTAACTTTCATACAAATCTGAGTTCATATTTGGATAGAACTCAGAGAGATGAATCCAACCCAAGTGGAATCACTCAAATTGGGGGTTTCTACCAGGAACTATGAATTTCCAAAGTTTGAGCTAACCCTGGAATTGTTTTCCTACTGAAAATTCGGCTGAACCCACTGTTTTAAATCCCAGCCAATCAGGATTGGGCCACACTGGGGCCACAGCTTCCCAGCGCGCCAACACACTGGATCGCAGCCACAACTGATCACGGGTTTAAATTTTCTGCTGCTGACAAACGGGGCCCACCCGTCGTCTTCTTCCTTCGGCTCCCCTCCCGCGCCCGTGCGTTCCCCCTCGCCGGAGCAAACAGATGCTCGCCGGACCGGCGTTCCCGGCCGCCATCTGAACTAGGATTCGCCGCTAGGGTGTTTAGGGCACCGAGGAACACGATGGTGGTTTCTGCTTGGGCTGCCGGTGGCCGGAACCAGCTCGGCGACGTGCGGCGGCTACTGTGGAGGTTCGGCAGCGTCTGCCAAGGTTTCCAGCTTGCCAAAACCTGTGCCGACGAGCTCTACAGCACCAGCGGAGCTCTAGGAAGATCGGCACAACCTCAAAGTAGCTCGGGAGTGGCCGCAAATATGGTTTCACTGTGCGACCGAAAGGGGACCACGGCGAACACCCCTAGTAGAGCTTGAAATCTATCACGCGGAGGTGTTTTCATGCGATGGATGCCAAAGGAGAATTGACCGCCGGCTAATCCAGCATCCAGGTGCAAAGTTTGATGATCTGCGGCGGATCAGAGAGGGAGAATTTTAAGGAACCGTACTGGATCATCAGTTTGAAGCCGCCGGGACAAAATTCCCGAATTCGCCGGCGAGAGCTCACGACGTGGCTTGAGCTTCAGGTGGAAGCAGCGTGGAGTCCGTGCGCTCCTTTTGCCGCCCTTGCTCGGCCGTGAAAGTCGCTGTGGTGAGCTGTCCACGAGCGCCTGCTCGGCGGCCGACGTTAGGTTGCCGCTGTGACGGTTGTTCCCGGGCTAGGGAGCCCGAAGCTCGCTTGCTTGCGGTTCAGGGAGGTGGAGGCTGAGCTCGGGGCAATGTTTAGCAGCTCGGGGGAGGGATGAGCGCGGTGTTTTCTTCGGTTTCCCGATCGACCAAGAGCGGACGTGAGGGAAGCGGCTGTGCGGCGTTCTCGCGAGAGAGGAAAGCAAATAAGCCTTTGTTTGGTCTGAGGTAACGTGATCACGTTGAAGGAGCGGTCAGGACAGCCCCCGGGGCGCCAGTGCGGGGAGGCAGGAAGCAGGAGGTGGCTCCCGTGAGCTGTTCGGGGAAATCGCCCACCGAGGCTGAGACTTAGTGTGTAAGGCACACATTAGCCCTATGACATGTGGGTCCCACTCTACTTTTCCTCCCAAATATCTTCTCAAGCTGATCCTCTCAATTCCCATAATTCTAAGTTTAAAAGGTGGGCTAGAATTCGAATTCTTCCAAATCAGTTTGAATTTGCTTCGCAAATTTGAATTTGGTTGAAATTTGCAAATTCTTCTCTTTAACTCCTTTTTGAGCCCACCCTACAAAAGAAAAGTTTGTGATAACACTTTTCCCTACAAGTTCCATCTCTAGGGCTGCATGTTTATTCAAAGTTTTTGGCCACCACATGTATGAACTTTGAATTTCAAATCTGATTTTTTTAAACTTGCATGCAAAGAGGTATTTAACACCTTAGTGGTTCAACCCTTTCAGATAAAGATGTGAACCTCATTTTGGATGCTCATCCATGTATTACTTTGCATGAAGAAAAGTTTTAGCAAGCCCCATTTTTCATGTCTTTGCCACACATATGAACTCAGACTTTGGTTTTTATTCATACACACTTTTGGGACTTTTACATCCAAATGAGAGCAACACTATGAATTTCAAAACTGTTGTGCTACAAATCTCATTTGCAACAGCCAAATTAAGAATCAGATTTCATATTTGAATTCCTTGGGTCCAAATTAGTGGGTGTGCAAAGTTTCATGATTTCCAAAATGGACTTCAAATAAAAAAGAATTCAAATGCATATTTGAATTTGGATGAAACTTGCCCAATTGTCCAAATGTCTCTCAGATTTAAACTTCCACAATTGAATTCCATCATATTCAAACTTTGGAAGATATAGTTTGGAGAGAGATAAGGAGGGACTGAGCTGTGGGACCCACATGTCAATGAAACAGTTTAATTGCAAAAGATCTTCACAACACAGTCTCTGTTTTGCTTCTCACATGCGCTCGACAGCAGAGGGCGAGCCGACAGCGGTACTCACCGCCTCGGACGACCGCCTCCCATGGTAACCGCCTCATCCAAGGCTTTTATACCCCTGCCGTGCTCCCTTTCGCCCTCATCACCGAAGCCCTGAAGCCTCGCGCTGTCTTTCCCTCCTCACGCGAGAAACAACCGAGCGCTGCCGCTGTTCTTCCGGTCGATCAGCCATGCTGAAAGTTCGCGTGCGAGCCTCTGCTGAGCGACCCAACGGCACCACAAACCCCTCGCACCATCCCTGTGTGAGTTTAGCCATCACAACCCGAGAGAAGCGAGTTTCAGCGGCGGCCGTAAGAAACCGCCACCGACGGCTCTCGGGGACAGCCTCACCCGAGGCTTGTCATGGCTGAGCTAGGCCACCGGTGGATGCGCGGGATCCCCCTGCAGCTTCCATCCGAAGCTCAGCTCCAGCCATCGCCTCTCACCGACGAATTTCAGGATTCCGCTCCGGTCGGTGTAAACGGACCCACGGGTATGAAATGTTAAAATTCTCGTGCTATAATTGTTTAGAGAACTTCAAATTGCACACACATGATGTAGACTTGCTTAGCAACAACTCCCCTTTTGAAACCTAGCAAGAAACTCGCTCTATACGGCGTATTTTTGATCTTTCCAACAGCTGTTTTGGTAGAACATGTCGGGCACACGGTGAACCCTAGTTTTGAGCCATTCCCGAGCCCATGTGCGGCCATGCCTAGCTTCTCCAACCTTCACCGGTGCTGTACGGCTTTTACGGGGAGCCTTTGACAGGCTAGCTCATCGGAGCGACCTCACCGGAGTTCCACCGAGCTGTTGCGCCGTCGCGGGCTAGTTTGGGGGCCCTGCCAGCTCGGGAAAATCCCACCAGCGTGTTCCTCACGTTGGATTAGGGGCTAGCGGCGAGTTTGAGCATTTGAGATGGCTGGACGACCAATTTTAGAGGGCCTCCGGCGAACTCCGGTGGCGTGGGCGCGCGGGAGCGCGAGGTTGAAGACGACCTCACTGGGCCCGCGTGTTAGTGGCTCTAAGGGGGAGGCCTGATCATCTGTAACGCCGGATCGTTTGTGTCAACGCGGGAAATAAATCTGTGGCCCGTGTGTCGCCGGTTCCAGCAAGTGACACGTGCCCCCCCCTGGTCCCACTGTTAGTTTAAACTTTTTCCAGATTTATTCAATTTCCAGAATTTTCCCCAAACTTTAGAAGAGCATAACTTTTGCTAGGAACCTCCAAATTTAGTGATTCATATTGGGTTAGATTCAGATTGACAAACTCTATCCAAATATGCAACCCAATTTGTATGAAAGGCTTTATTTAATTCTGGAAAATTCTTTAAAACGTTTCATCAAAAGAATTTTAGAGGGTGTTTGGTTTATCCAAAAATCCTCAAATTTTGCCAGAATATTCTCTAGGGTGTTTGTAGACTCCTGTAAAAGTTTCATCTCATTTGGAGTTGAAGTTGTCAGGAGAATTCAGATTGTAAGTTACTGTGTTCAGAAACATTTTCAGAGAATTTCCCAAAACTTGTAAATTCAGTTCTGGGCAATTTTTAGCTCCTAAAATCCTAGGAAAATTCATGCAAGCTCTATGAACTATAATTGAAATTTTGGTTCACTGAGTTTGACATGAACGTAGGTGTTACCTCAGAACTAATTCTTCTTTGCTTAATTGCTTAGAAAATTGTTCTGAATAAACCACTCAAAGAAAAGTGCTACTTTTTGGTCCAGATAACTTTCTTGTGATAAGGAACTCACATGAAACTTTTCAGCTCCATTGGAGCTCCGGATCACCACTGTTATGTGTAACCTCTTAAGGGGATCAACACTTAAGTGGGAGAAGCACTCAACATTTGATCATAGTGTTTAAACCCAACCCAAACCACTAGCACCAGTGTCATTTTAAATTCTTAAACAGAGTTCCAGTTTTAAAACTTTCATTAGATCTTATTAGGAAAAACTTTTTAATTAAATACATATACATGATCATATCGTGTAGCATCTACGTGAAGAACGTGAGAAGGACTTAAAGTGAAGATCAAGGAGGAAGGAAAGCAAGTGATCAAGCTCCAAGTGATCGTCACTAACTGATTGTAATCTTAGTCACCTGCTAAACAGGCAAGCTCCGGTTTGCATTTGAACAGTTTTATAAAAGCATTTTAATTTTTAGAGATCATAGCTTTGCATCGTTGATTGCATTAAGTCTAGTTGATATTGAAAACCCCACTTGCATGACCAGAAATACCTAAGAGAGAAAGGGTACAATAGAACCTCCGCGAGTGGATTTGGCTACGCTAAATGTTAGTAGGAAAGGTTCGGTAGAAGTCGAGTAGTTGGAAGCTACTCGCGAGTTTAGGGCTGGTTTACTCGGAACGGGTCCAAAATAGAAAAGATGAGGAAAGTTCACACATATGAAATGGAGACCGGGCAGGGAGGTTTAGATGCAGCAGGTTGTGGACCGTGTGTGCATAGCCTGCCTGTGTCGGTTAAGGCCCGTCCGTGTTTGGCCCTGTTGGATAAGTTTGAGTTGTGTACCGGGCGCATACTGGCTATATGGGACCCATGAAACCGATGTACCTTGGGAGATCCATAGTGGAACTTTTCCAACTGCCTTAGGCTTTCGGCGTCAGGGTAGCAGGAGGCAACTCGCTTAAGAACATACCACTGTGGGTATGTACCTTGACGGAGCTTGCATACTCGGGGCAGTTGGACTGCATCCAAGGTGGAAGATCTTGGGAAAGGTGGCCTCATACGACGTCAGTCGAGGTTGCTGCCGGCAACTCGGAGTATGGGTGTATGTGTCGTGTAGTCACTGATTTGAATCACCGTCGCTCGCGGTTATATGAGCATACTTGCCCACTGCGTCTTGACGTAGTAACAACTAGAACTGTTTATCTTTTGAACTTGATAAGATTGTGATGTAACTTGTATTGCAACCATGACTGATTTAGAGATAGGCTCATTAAACTTTAATTTCACTTTGTGCAAGGAGCATCGCAACAAAGCGTTTCTTGTTTGATTGTGGAGTTGCGATGCTTATCAGCTCAAGGTCCGCACAATGAGGCCTAAAATTTGAAAGTTAAGGATCAACTTTAGGCGAGTCCTTTATGCAAATCTATCTAACCCAATTGCAACCGTCATGCATGTAGAGTTTCTTGTTTAGGAGAGACGGATCAGTCTTGCTGAGCCTATGTGCTCACGCTTGCTATATAAGTGGTTTTGCAGGTTAACATTGATGCTAAGATGAAGGTTGTCAGGTGAGACTCGGAGACTTCTGAGTCATGTAACCCATGGAGAACCCAGCCGCTGCAGTTGTCTTCATGTTGCTAGCGAGAGAGTCCGCGGGCTGGACTTCATCTCGAGTGCTCTTAGTTATTCAACGTGAGTTGTTATAGACTTCCGCTGTAGCTATTTGATGTAAATTAAATACAAAAAAAACTTGTAATCTTCCGCTATTGTTTTATGTAATACATTGTTCCTTGTATGTGTGCTGTTGGGTGCCGCACAACACGGCACCACCCAATGCGATTCCCGAGTGAGTGCCCCATCTCCGTGACTAAACGGGAGGCGTTGGGCCGTCTCAGCGGGGTATCAGAGCTGGGACAAGTGGTATCATGAGCTGAGCCCTGTGCCAGTTGGTATCAAGCCTGTTTCAGTTGGTACATGGCGGGCTCGTGACAGTTGGTATCAGAGCCGCATTGGTAATAGCGCACGGAATAAGGATCGTATTACGACAAAAATTTAGGTTACGGTGAGGATACGGTACTAGGCCCACATAAGGATTACTATTAGCTTAATATGAAGGTGGCAAACTAACTTATTTGTTATGTTGGAAAGTCGTGCATCTTGGGACGATTTATGTCTTGGGGGGTGCACGTAAGCACTGTCCACCAGTGCGCACAGGCTGAAGGGTGGAGCCCCATGGGTGGTAGGTAACCCGACCCACTTTAGTATCCTCTATGAATCTTCATGTCGTTTGGGGTACTCGAGCAACGCCCTTCCCTGGCATGCTGCAGGCAAGTTTGGGAAACCCTGTCACGTGGTTAGTAATGTGAACACGTAGCTCAAGGCGTGTTTGGCTTGAGAACACCCGTGCGAGTGATGACGGACGGGTGTGAGAACTGTATGGATACGGGTCTGGTGTGCAGCCGGACCTGACAATTGAGTGTGACTTATGCAGGATTAAGCACGAAACCGTAGTACGAATAGAACACGTTTGCGAGTGACCGTTTTAGTGCCACCTTAGATACGAATATGCCGGTGTAATCCGGTTAGGATTTTCTATTGGTGAGGCTACGTAGTACCGACATGCTTCTTACGGTGCATCGACGCCGTACTAAACCTAATAACCTCTTCCCTCTGAAGAAATTACTCATGAACTAACTTTCGACTAAAAATGGAAGTTTGAAACAAATATTAGTTACTGAACTCTTATTTTGAGCTAAGATTCAAATGAGAGGAAGACTAGGCTTCAAAGATTTCAAAAACAGAGTGCTCTGTTTTTGGCAGGAATTCTTTCTAGACTTTAATAGAGCATAACTCTGAGTAGCTTGACCCAATTAAGGTGTGTGATAGAATTATGGAAATATTTGCAAGTGATCTACAACTTCTTTGTAAACCTCCAGAGCAAAATCACGTGTTAAATGGGTAGAAATTTCAGAGGAAGGTAAATTGTCCAGAACCAGGACAGCGGCAAAAGCCTCTCTGGACCTTTCTGTTTTTAAGCCATAACTTTCTGTAGAAAAATCCTTAAGAATCATATGATACACCGTTGGAAAGGTTATTAATTGTGCCACATTTTTGTAGTTCAGTGTTTGTTCAGATTCTTATTGTATTTACATATACAACTGTGATAAAATAAGCCACGTAGAAAGGAGGTGCTGGCAAATTTTATCCAGGAATCCTGTCAACTTTGAAAAATCATAACATTTAATCCGGAGATGATCTGGCGACATATGAGTACTCATTGGAAAGATACTGAAGTTGAATTTAACTTTGGTATGCAACTTGAGTTATGAAAATGCTCTTAACTAGATCAAAATCTGGATATAGCGCTTAAAGGTCTGTTCTGTACAGATAGGCTGGATAGCTATGCCTACTAAGGAGTTGTGTAAACATGGATTTTGTTACTGCTTTCATAAAGTTTTGACATATTCATGTTTTTGTTAGTCTCACATACTGCTGAGTTCTTGTTTAACTCTTCTCAACTACATTTTTGCAGTATGGTTCATAACCGCTCTAGGAGTAGGGCCGGGAGTTCTCGTCGAGGCGGTGATGTTTCTATTCCACCGTCGGAACCACCATCCACGGGATGGATGGATCTTATGATTCGAGTCGTCGAGTCTAACCAAGAGAACACTAGGCTACTCCAAGAAGCAACGCATGAACACACACGCTCACTCCAAGCTTTGGTACACCAAGGTGTACTCCAGAACACGCAACAAGTCGTTCCACCTCGGAACGCTTATCTGGACTTCTTGGTGACTCAACCGCCAACCTTTACTGAAGCCACCGAACCTGTGGAAGCAGATCAATGGCTTCGTGTCATGGAGTCAAAATTTGGAGTATTCAAGTGTGATGAAGTACAAAAGACAAAGTTTGCCGCTCAGCAACTCCATGGAGCTGCCGGAAACTGGTGGGTTAATCATCTTGCCACCATTTCGGATAACCATCAAGTAACATTGAGTGAGTTTGGTGAAGCCTTTCGTACCCGTTACATACCACTAGGTATTGTCAAGGCAAAGCGGGAGGAATTTTTGGGTTTGAAGCAAGGGGACAAGAGCGTCCTCGAGTATGTCCGAAGGTTTAACCTTTTGGCCCAATATGCTCCCGAATACGTGGCAAAAGAAGAAGCAGGGTGTGACTTATTCTTCCATGGCCTGAGTTCCATATTACAGGAGAAGTTAGCCGTACACAATAACGGCAGTTACACTGACATGGTCGATGCGGCTTTCATCCAAGAGAAGCTGACACTTGAGTGGCAAGATGAGAAGAGAAAGATGAGTGAGATCGAGCAGGCCAGCACAAGTTATGTGCCTCAGAAGTACCGTTTGGTGTATCAAACGCCACCCGGTGAAACATGGAGGCCACCTGTACGATCAACTCCTTAGAGATTGATTGCTGGTCAAGTTCTACAACTTGCACCACCTCCACAGCCGCAGCATCAGACGGTGGTTTGTGCTCCATCGCTGCAGCCATGTGTACCTAGCATCCCACCGCAAGTCAACGAAGAACCGGAAAGACATCTGTGTTTCACTTGTAGGAGTATGGGCCATTATGCTAGGCATTGTCCGAAGGGAACTAGAGGCTGCGGGTCATCATATTTACAACAATACGACCCGTACCTCAATCTGCAGACAGGAGGGCAGATAAAGGGCAACATTCACTATACTGTGATTGATGATGTTCCGGAAGGAGAAGCCGCTTTAGCAGGGATATGTTCTCTGAATCAGCTACCGGTTTTGATTCTCTTTGATTCCGGTGCCACACACAACTTCATTAGCCAATCTTTTGTGGCTCAACATCAGCTCCAAACAGTTTATACAAAGAGGCAATACCTCATATCTTTGCCCGGGGGCAGCAGTACCGCAAGAGAGGTTGTCTCCCGAGCACCTCCTTGTTTGGGGGGGTAGAACATACCCTACGACTCTCATTATTCTTGAGGGTCTGAAGATCGACATCATTTTGGGGATGTCGTGGTTGAATTACCACAGAGCGGTTCTTAACATCAGCTCTAGGACCGTTGAGCTCAACTCCCCACAGCACGGTCTTCATATATTAATTCTGGGCGCCGGATGGCAACAGATTGCAACAGTGAACCACACGGAAGTGGTTAAGATAGAGGAAATTCCGACGGTACGTTAGTATCCGGATGTATTTCTCGATGATTTATCAGGCATGCCGCCCGAGAGAGACGTTGAGTTCAAGATTAAACTTATACCGGGAACAACACTGATATCATGAAGGCCGTACAAAATGGAACCCAATGAACTGGCAGAATTGAAGACACAACTGAATGACCTAATAAGCAAGGGCTTTATATGACCGAGTTCGTCACCTTGGGGTTGTTCAGCATTGTTTGTCAAGAAGAAGGACGAAACACTACGGCTTTGTGTTGATTATCATCCTTTGAACGCCGTTACCATCAAGAACAAGTATCCACTACCTCGCATTGATATGCTCTTCGATCAATTAGTGGGTGCGAAGGTATTTTTGAAGATGGATCTTCAGTCCGGATATCACTAGATTAAAATCCGGGCAGAAGATATTTCGAAGACGGCATTTTCAACGAGATACGGGATGTATGAGTATCTCGTTATGTCTTTTGGTTTGACCAACGCCCCGGCACACTTTATGTACCTGATGAATTCATTGTTCATACCGGAGTTGGATAAATTCGTCGTTATCTTCATCAACAATATCTTGGTGTACTCCAAGTCACAGGAAGAACATGTTGAACATCTGCATATTGTGCTACAAAGATTGTGAAATCATCAGCTCTATGCAAAATTCATCAAGTGTGAATTCTGGATTAGTCAAGTACCTTTTCTCGGACATATCATTTCAGCGGAGAGCATCACTGTAGATCCGAGTAAGATTATCCAAGTACAGAAATGGGAGTCACCAAAGTCTGTGCATGAAATCCGTAGCTTCCTCGGTTTAGCGGGTTATTACTGGAGGTTCATTCCTGGTTTCTCCAAGATCGATAAACCGATGACAGAATTATTAAACAAGAATACCAGATTTATGTGGAGTGCTGCGTGTGAACAAGCTTTCAAGACTTTAGTGAAGCATCTCACAACAGCCCCAGTTCTTGCTCAGCCGGATACGACAAAGCCATTCGACGTTTATTGTGATGCATCTGGCATTGGTCTTGGCTGTGTGCTGATGCTAGAAAGACGAGTGGTCGCTTATGGATCTCGTCAACTCAGAAATCACGAGCAGCATTATCCAACTCATGATCTTTAGTTAGCTGCCGTGGTCCTTGCCTTGAAGATGTGGAGGCATTACTTGCTCGGAAATCTTGTACACCTCTACACCGACCACAAGAGCTTGAAGTACATCTTCACTCAGAAAGAATTGAACATGAGGCAACGAATATGGCTAGAGCTCATTAAAGACTATGAACTTGAGATTCATTATCATCCAGGAAAGGAGAATGTGGTCGCCGATGCGCTCAGTTGTAAGGCGCATATCCATCACCTAGGTATCGCTGAAATGGATGATGACGAATCAAGCCTCCGTGTCATTCCGTATGGAGCTCTCTATAATCTCGCTCTCATTCCTACCATCCGAGAGGAGATCATTGAAGCTCAACGAAAAGACAAGGGTATGTTTCACATACGGCGAAGGATAGACAACGGAGAAATGAAGTGCTTACGGAAGGACGATGAAGGTACTTTGTGGTTCAATGACCGGATTGTAGAACCCCGGGATATGGGACTACGGAAGAAAATTTTGGATGAAGCTCATTTGTCCAAGTTTTCCATTCATCCGGGCAGTAATGAAATGTACCAAGATCTCCGGAAGAAGTTTTGGTGGACACGTATGAAACGTGAAGTTGCAAAATACGTTTCAGAGTGTGATACGTGTCGAAGAGTCAAGGCCGACCATGTGAAGAAGTCAGGCCTGTTGCAGCCATTGCAAGTAGCAGCATGGAAGTGAGAAGACTTGAGTATGGACTGCATCGTTGGGTTGCCGATGACCTCCCACAACCATGACTCGATTTGGGTAATTGTTGATCGGTTAACCAAATCAGCGCATTTCATCCAGGTGCATACTAGGTATAATGCAAAGCAGTATGCAGAGCTGTACATAGCACGGATCTTGTGCTTACATGGAGTTCCCCGCACCATTGTGTCCGATAGAGGATCGCTGTTCGTAGCCCATTTCTGGGAGCAGCTACACACATCATTGGGGACGAAGTTGATTAGAAGCTCTGTGTATCACCCTCAAATCGATGGGCAAACTGAGAGGTGAATCAAATACTGGAAGATATGCTAAGAGCATGTGCCATCCACAACGTTAAGAGCTGGAATGATCACTTACCACTGGCGGAGTTCTCGTACAACAACGGATATCAGACGAGCATCAAAATGGCACCATATGAAGCTCTATACGGCCGGAAGTGCCGTACGCCATTGAACTGGTGTGAATCCGGTGAACGAGTTATGTTCAGGGTTGATCTTGTCAATGAAGCCGAAGAGAGAGTTCGGATAATACAAGAGAACCTCAAAGCTGCCCAATCTCGTCAGAAACGCTACGCGGATCAGAGGCGTTGACCGCTGCATTTCAAAGTCGGAGAGCACGTGTATCTTTGTGTGTCTCCGATGAAGGGTATTCATCGGTTCGGTGTCAAGGGGAAACTTGCTCCCCGATTCATCGTTCCGTTTGCTATAACGGAGAAGTGTGGAACTGTAGCCTACCGGCTGGAGCTACCGGCAAGCCTTGCCGGTATTCACGACATATTTCACGTGTCCCAGCTGCGGAAGTGTCTCAAGTTTACCGCTGCCATCCGCGCCAAAGACATCGACGAGTTGAAGCCAGATCTCACCTACACTGAGCAACCAGTACAGATTATCGACGAAAAGACCCGGATCACCTGAAACCGGACTTTGAGATTCTACAAAGTCCTGTGGAGTAATCATACCCCGGAAGAGGCGACGTGGGAAACCGAAGATTACATCCACAAGAACTATCCAAAGCTTTTATCATAAACTTTGTAATTACCTCCCGTCTCGTTCTTTGTTTGTAATCTCGGGATAAGATTCCTTTTAAGGAGGGAGGAATGTAAAGGTCCCAAAAATATGAATACAAAGAAACACTTGTTTACAAAAGTTGGTTTCATATGAATGAAATTTGGGACTTGTTAAAAACTTTTCCACATGTGATAACACATATGAGGGTTTTCTTCACACAAGTTCAAATGTTTATTTCAAGGCTTAGAAAACCAAGAAGGGTATAAAACCAAGGTAAGAAGTTCCCATATGTGTGAGAAAAACTAAAGTCAGATTTGGAACAAACTTGTTCAACTCAAAATTCAAATGAGAGCAACACTATGAATTTCAAAACTGTTGTGCTACAAATCTCATTTGCAACAGCCAAATTAAGAATCAGATTTCATATTTGAATTCCTTGGGTCCAAATTAGTGGGTGTGCAAAGTTTCATGATTTGTTGAAATGTTTTGCAACTCATTTTCCAAAATGGACTTCAAATAACAAAGAATTCAAATGCATATTTGAATTTGGATGAAACTTGCCCAATTGTCCAAATGTCTCTCAGATTTAAACTTTCACAATTGAATTCCATCATATTCAAACTTTGGGAGATATAATTTGGAGAGAGATAAGGAGGGACTGAGCCATGGGACCCACATGTTAATGAAACAGTTTAATTGCAAAAGATCTTTACAACACAGTCTCTGTTTTGCTTCTCACATGCGCTCGACTGCAGAGTGCGAGCCGACAGCGGTACTCACCACCTCAGACAACCGCCTCCCACGGGAACCGCCTCATCCAAGGCTTTTATACCCCTGCCGTGCTCCCTTTCGCCCTCATCACCGAAGCCCCGAAGCCTCGGCACTGTCTTTCCCTCCTCACGCGAGAAACAACCGAGCGCTGCTGCTGTTCTTCCTGTCGATCAGCCACGCCAAAAGTTCGCGTGCGAGCCTCCGCTGAGTGACCCAACGACACCACAAACCCTCCCACAAACCCCTCGCACCATCCCTAAGGGTGTTTAGCCATCACAACCCGAGAGAAGCGAGTTTCAGCGGCGGCCGGAAGAAACCGCCACCGACGGCTCTCGCAGACAGCCTCACCCGAGGCTTGTCACGGCCGAGCTAGGCCACTGGTGGACACGCGGGATCCCCCTGCAGCTTCCATCCGAAGCTCAGCTCCAGCCGTCGCCTCTCGCCGATGAATTTCAGGATTCTGTTCCGGTCGGTGTAAACGGACCCGCGGGTATGAAATCTTAAAATTCTCGCACCATAATTGTTTAGAGCACTGCAAATTGCACACACATGACGTAGACTTGCTTAGCAACAACTCCCCTTTTGAAACCTAGCAAGAAACTCGCTCTACACGGCGTATTTTTGATCTTTCCAACGGTGGTTTTGGTAGAACACGTCGAGCACATGGTGAACCCTAGTTTTGAGCCGTTCCCGAGCCCATGTGCGGCCATGCCTAGCTTCTCCAACCTTCACCGGTGCTGTACGGCATTTCCGGGGAGCCTTTGATGGACTAGCTCATCAGAGTGACCTCACCGGAGTTCCACCGAGCCGTTGCTCCGTCGCGGGCTAGTTTGGGGGCCCTGCCAGCTCGGAAAAATCCCACCAGCGTGTTCCTCACATTGGATTAGGGGCTAGTGGTGAGTTTGAGCATTTGAGATGGCTGGACGACCGATTTGAGAGGGCCTCCGGTGAACTCCGGCGGCGTGGGCGCGCGGGAGCGCGAGGTTGAAGATGACCTCACCGGGCCCGCGTGTTAGTGGCTATAAGGGGGTAGGCTTGATCCTCTGTAACTCCGGATCGTTTGTGTCAATGAGGGAAATAAATCTGTGGCCCGTGTGTCGCCGGTTCCAGCGAGTGACACATGCCCCCCTGGTCCCACAGTCAGTTTAAACTTTTTCCGGATTTATTCAATTTCCAGAATTTTCCCCAAACTTTAGAAGAGCATAACTTTTGCTAGGAACCTCCAACTTTAGTGATTCAAATTGGGTTAGATTCAGATTGACAAACTCTATCCAAATATGCAACCCAATTTGTATGAAAGTCTTTATTTAATTCTGGAAAATTCTTTAAACTCTTTTCAGTAAAAGAATTTTAGAGGGAGTTTGGTTTATCCAAAAATCCTAACATTTTGTCAGAATATTCTTTAGCGTGTTTTTAGACTACTGTAAAAGTTTCAGCTCATTTGGAGTTTAATGGTCAGGAGAATTCAGATTGTAAGTTACTGTGTTCAGAAACATTTTCAGAGAATTTCCCAAAACTTGTAAATTCAGTTCTGGGCAATTCTTAGCTCCAAAAATCCTAGGAAAATTCATGCAAGCTCTATGAACTATAATGGAAATTTTGGTTCACTGAGTTTGACATGAACGTAGGTGTTACCTCAGAACTAATTCTTCTTTGCTTAATTGCTTAGAAAATTGTTCTAAATAAACCACTCAATGAAAAGTGCTACTTTTTGGTCCAGATAACTTTCTTGTGATAAGGAACTCACATGAAAATTTTCAGCTCCATTGGACCTATGGATCACCACTGTTATGTGTAACCTCTTAAGGGGATCAACACTTAAGTGGGAGAAGCACTCAACATTTGATCATAGTGTTTAAACCCAACCCAAACCACTAGCACCAGTGTCATTTTAAATTCTTAAACAGAGTTCCAGTTTTAAACTGTCATTAGATCTTATTAGCAAAAGCTTTTTAATTAAATACATATGCATGATCATATCGTGTAGCATCTACGTGAAGAACCTGAGAAGGACTTAAAGTGAAGATCAAGGAGGAAGGAAAGCAAGTGATCAAGCTCCAAGTGATCGTCACTAACTGATTGTAATCTTAGTCACCTGCAAAACAGGCAAGCCCCGGTTTGCAACAGTTTTATAAAAGCATTTTCATTTTTAGAGATCATAGCTTTGCATCGTTGATTGCATTAAGTCTAGTTGATATTGAAAACCCCACTTGCATGACCAGAAATACCTAAGAGATAAAGGGTAGAATAGCACCTCAGCGAGTGGATTTGGCTGCACTAAATATTAGTAGGAAAGGTTCGGTAGAAGTCGAGTAGTTGGAAGCTACTCGTGAGTTTAGGGCTGGTTTACTCGGAACGGGTCCAAAGTAGAAAAGATGAGGAAAGTTCACACATAAGAAATGGAGACCGGGCAGGGAGGTTTAGATGCAGCAGGTTGTGGACCGTGTGTGCATAGCCCTGCCTGTGTCGGTTAAGGACCGTCTGTGCTTGGCCCTGTTGGATAAGTTTGAGTTGTGTACCGGGCGCATACTGGCTATATGGGACCCAGGAAACCGATGTACCTTGGGAGATCGATAGTGGAACATTTCCAACTGCCTTAGGCTTTCGGCGTCAGGGTAGCAGGAGGTAACTCGCTTAAGAACATACCACTGCAGGTATGTACCTTGAGGGAGCTTGTGTACTCGGGGCAGTTGGACTGCGTCCAATGTGGAAGATCTTGGGAATGGTGGCCGTGTACAACATCAGTCGAGATTGCTGCCGTCAACTCGGAGTACGGGTGTACGTGTCGTGTAGTCCGGGCGTGTACTGATTCGAATCACCATCGCTCGCGGTTATATGAGCATAGTTGCCCACTGCGTCTTGACGTAGTAACAACTGAAACTGTTTATCTTTTGAACTTGATAAGATTGTGATGTAACTTGTATTGCAACCATGACTGATTTTGAGATAGGCTCATTAAACTTTACTTTCACTTTGTGCAAGGAGCATCACAACAAAGTGTTTCTTGTTTGATTGTGGAGTTGCAATGCTTTTCAGCTCAAGGTCCGCACAATGAGGCCTAAAATTTGAAAGTTAAGGATCAACTTTAGGCGAGTCCTTTATGCAAATCTAGCTAACCCAATTGCAGCCGTCATGCATGTATAGTTTCTTGTTTAGGAGAGACGGATCAGTCTTGCTGAGCCTATGTGCTCACTTGCAGGTTAACATTGATGCTAAGATGAAGGTTTTCCGGTGAGACTCGGAGACTTCCGAGTCATGTAACCCATGGAGAACCCAGCCGCTGTTGTTGTCTTCGTGTTGCTAGCGAGAGGAGTCCGAGGGCTGGACTTCATCTTGAGTGATCTTAGTTATTCGACATGAGTTGTTATAGACTTCCTCTGTAGCTATTTGATGTAAATTAATTACAAAGAAAAACTTATAAGCTTCCGCTATTGTTTTATGTAATACATTGTTCCTTGCATGTGTGCTGTTGGGTGCCGCACAACACGGCACCACCCAATGCGATTCCCGGGCGAGTGCCCCATCCCCATGACTAAACGGGCGGCGTTGGGCCATCTCAGCGGGGTATCAAAGCTGGGACAAGTGGTATCATGAGCTGAGCCCTGTGTCAGTTGGTATCAAGCCTATCTCAGTTGGTACAGAGCTGAGCTGTCTCCATGGAGACCATACAAGATGGCTCCGAACGAACTGGCTGAACTGAAAGAACAGCTCAATGATCTGTTGAGCAAAGGTTTCATTAGGCCGAGTTCCTCGCCTTGGGGATGCTCGGCGCTGTTCGTGAAGAATAAGGATGAAACCTTGAGGCTGTGTGTGGATTACCGGCCGCTTAACGCCGTCACCATCAAGAATAAGTACCCACTACCCCGCATTGACATATTGTTTGATCAACTTATGGGTGCAAGTGTGTTCTCCAAGATGGACCTTCGCTCTCGGTATCATCAGATAAAGATCCGGGCGGAGGATATCCCGAAGACGGCCTTCTCGACGAGATATGGCTTATATGAATATCTCGTTATGTCTTTTGGGCTCACTAATGCTCCAGCATATTTCATGTACCTCATGAACTCGGTGTTCATGCCGGAGCTGGATAAGTTCATGGTGGTGTTCATTGATGATATCTTGGTTTACTCCAAGACAGAAGCAGAACACGCCAAACACTTGAAGGTTGTTCTTCAACGCCTAGGGGACCATAAGCTATATGCCAAGTTCAGCAAATGTGAGTTTTGGATCAGCCAAGTGCCATTTCTGGGACATATCATCTCAACAAAAGGTATTGCGGTTGACCCAAGCAAAATAGAGCAAGTGCTGAAATGGAAAGCTTCCACTTTAGTCCGTGAAGTCAGAAGCTTCCTCGGCTTAGCCGGGTACTATCAGAGATTCGTTCAGAGTTTCTCCAAACTTGCTAAACCGATGACAGAATTGCTGAAGAAGGGAACAAAATATGTTTGGAACACGGCGTGTGAAGGAGCGTTCCAAGCGTTAGTGAAGCATCTCACAACAGCCCCGATCTTAGCTCAACCGGATACAACCAAGCCCTTCGACGTGTATTGTGACACGTCCGGTATTGGGCTCGGCTGCGTGTTGATGCAGGAAGGACATTGTAAAAGTCCCAAAAATGTGTATCAATAAAAACTAAGGTTTGAGTTCATATGTGTGGCAAATACATGGAAAATGGGACTTGCAAAAACTTTCTTCATGCAAAGTAATACATGGATGAGCATCCAAAATGAGGTTCACATTTTTATTTGAAAGGGTTGAACCACTAAGGAGTTAAATACCTCTTTGCATGTAAGTTTAAAAATCAGATTTGGAATTCAAAGTTCACACATGTGGTGTCCAAAAACTTTGAATAAACATGCAGCCATATAGTTGAAATTATAGGGAAAAGTTTGATCACAAACTTTTCATTTGTAGGGTGGGCTCAAAAAGGAGTTAAAGAGTAGCATTTTCGAATTCTAGCCAAATTCAAATTTGTCATACAAATTCAAACTGAATTTGCAGATTTCAAATTCTAGCCACCCTTTTTAAACTCAGAATTCTAGGAATTGAGAGGGTCAGCTTGAGAAGATATTTGAGAGGTAAATGTGGAGTGTGACCCACATGTCATAGAGCTAAAGAGGGTGCCTTGAACACTAAGTCTCAGCCTCGGTGAGAAATTCCACCGAACAGCTCACGGGAGCCACCGAGCAGCTTGCCGGCGCCACCTCCTGCCGCCTGCCTTCCCGCGCTGGCGCCCCGTGGTCGGTCCTGACCGTGCCTTCAACGTGATCACGTGCCCTCAGACCGAACAAAGGCTCGTTTGCCTTCCTCTCTCGCGAGAACACCGAGCAACCCAGTGCCTCACGTCCGCTTTCGGCCGATCAGGAAATCAAAGAAACCATCGCACCTCTCTTCTCTGCGAGCTGCTAGAAAGCGCACCGAGCTCAGCCTCCACCTCCCTGACCCGCAACCAAGCGAGCTTCGGCCTGCCTCGCCTGAGAACAACCGCCACAGCGGCGACCTAGTTCAAGAAAGTGATCGGGCGCACGTGGGCAGCTCGCCACAGCAGTCTTCACGATCGAGCAAGGGCGGCAACGGGGGCGCACGGTTACCGCGTTGCTCTCACCCAAAGATCAGGCCATGCCGTGAGCTATTGATGACGAATTTTGAAGTTTTGCTCCGGCGTCCTCAGCCCGAGCTCCCGGTACAGCTCCTTAAAATTCCTCCTCTCCAATCCTTCTTATGGTATCAAACTTGGCACAGCGAAGCTGGGCTAGCCGGCGATCATTTTCCCTTTTGCATCCATCGCACGAAAACGTCTCAGAGCGACGGAATTCGAGCTCTACTAGGGATGTTCATGGCGGACCCATTCGGTCGCACGATGACAACCTATTTGCAGCCACTTCCGAGCTACTTTGAAGTCGTGCCGAGCTTCCTAGAAGTGCGCTAGTGCTGTAGAGCTCATTGGCACAGGCCTTGGCAGGCTGAGAACTTCGGGCGACGGTGCTGAATCACAACAGAGGCCGTTACACGTCGCCGGACATTTTCCGGCCGCCGGCAGCCTAAACCGACCCCACAATCGTGTTCCTCGGTGTCACAAACTCCCTGGCGGCGAGTCCTAGCTCGTGCGGTGTTCGGCAGCAGCGATCCGGCGAGGGGGGATTTGCTCCGGCGAGGTAGCGGCGGCGCGCGCGGGAAATCGGCCGGGAGGATGAAGAAAGCGTGGGCCCCGTCTGTCAGCAGTAGAAAATTTAAACCCGTGATCAGTTGTGGCTGGGATCCAGTGTGTTGGCGCGCTGGGAAGCCGTGGCCCTGGTGTGGCCCAATCCTGATTGGCTGGGATATAAAATAGTGGGTCCAGCCGAATTTTTAGTAGGAAAACAATTCCAGAGTTGGCTCAAACTTTGGAAAATCATAGCTCCCTGTAGAAAACTCCAAAATGGGTGATTCCAATTGGGTTGGACTCATCTGTCCGAGTTCTATCCAAATATGAACTCAGATTTGTATGAAAGTCAATATTATATTCTTGATAATTCTTTGAATGTTTTCTGAAAAAAGAATTATTGAGTGAGTTTAGTTTATCCGAAAATCACCAATTTGTGCCAGAATATTCTTTAGCATATTGTAGACCTTTTCAGCTCATTTTAAGATAATTTGAGTAGGAATTTGCCAAAAACAAACTGCTGTGTTCATAAGAGTCCAGAAACATTTTCAGAAAAAAGTTTCTCACTTCAAAAATCTATTCTGGGAAATCCCTAGCTCCAAAAATCTTAGGAAACTTTAGGCAAGCTCTCTGAGACATACTTGAAATTGTAGTTCACTTAATTGGGCATGAAAATGCGCATTACTCCAGAATTAATTCTTTTGAGTAGAATTGCTTAAAGAATTATTCTGGGAGAACTACTCATGTAAAAGGGCTGAATTTTGGACCAGATGACTTTCATGTGACCAAGAACTCACATGTAAATTATCAGCTCAAGTTGTGCCCTTGAACTCCCTGTTCTTGTTCTCCATACTTATGTATATGTGAAAATGCATGAGGGACATTATGAGAATTATGGAGAACACAATTTAACTCCACCTTAGCTGAAATTGGGCAAGCTAAATATTTAGGTAATATAGAACCTGCTGTAAAAGTTTTGAGGCCATTGGAGTTCTTGTTCTTCAGTTGCACTCAAATCTTTCCAGCTTACCTATTATGTTCATTAGGAAAAATGGTTAGTGTATAGCTAAGGCATTAAGATCAATATAGTTCAATTCTGTTTCTCTGCACAACAGAGGCAAACCTAGACATTCTTGGCTTTTCCACACAACCTCTGTTCCTAAGAGATTAATTCTATAACTTATTTCAATCACATTCTATAAAACATGTACATATGCATTTCAATAGGAACCACATGAAGGGGATTCAAAGGAGTGATTCATTGAAGTGGATCAAGCTCCGGAGAATCAAGGGGTGGATCAGCAAGGATACTAACTGCTTATATGGGAGAATTCGGCCCTGTTGAACAAGTTTGAGTTGTGTACCGGACTCATGCTGGCTATATGGGACCCAGTAAACTGATGTACCTCGGGAAGCTGTCGTTGGGACTTTTCGGGTCGACTCAGGCGGACGGTCGGTGTGCAGTATGTGGGGAACATTCTCATGACATCTCACGTCGGCAGGTGCACCATGAGAGTGGCTACTGTACGGGGTGACTTGATCGATTCAGCGGGGGTGAAACGGGGGAAGGCTGCCACGTACGACGTCAGTGATGGTTGTTGTAGGCAACGTCGAGTGCGGGCGTACGTGTCGTGTAGTCTGTGTTATTGATTCGAATCACCGTCGCTCGTGGAATGGACCGAGCATACTTGTTCTCACAGTCGTGACGTAGTAAAAAAAACTTGCATGAGAAAGGAACTAATCATATTGATTTGAAGTTTCATACTAGCTTTGGATTGGATCTTGATGAATAGGCTAGTGCAAACTCGATTCTTTTATGCCATGAGCAATTTACATCGGGGGAAAGCATTTCTTGTTTGATTGTGGACTCCCGATGTGGCGTGCCCAGGGTTACTTAAAATGCTGCAATTAATACCTGGAAGTAAGGATTCACTTTTAGGCGAGTTTAATTATGCTTATGCCATCCTATTTTAGGTTCATAACCTCACATAGAGTATCATGTTTAGGGTGACGGTTAAGTCTTGCTGAGCGTTATGCTCACGGATGCTATCCGAGTTGTTTTGCAGGTATTTGACTTCAGGCTTAAAAGAAGGGATGCCGATGAGACTCGGGAACCTCCGAGCGTTTACTCAAAGCGCATCCTCGCCACTGCAGATTGTTCTTCGTGTTGCTAGTAAGAGACAGTCCGCGGGCTGGACTGTTTCTTTGTTGCTAAGATAGAGATGGATAGTGAGAGAGATAGTCTTCCGCTGTAGCTTACTCTGATATAACTATTTGTAATACACTCTTGTACGCTTCCGCAAACTATTTATGTAATATGATGTGTTTTCATCGACCCGTGTGCTGTTGGGGGCCGCATATCACGGCACCACCCGACGAGATCCTGTCCCTCACAGACGTGTGGTCGCATATGGCTCACGCCAACTTCAGAACCATGAGCAGCACTATCCGACTCATGATCTTGAGCTTGCTGCTGTGGTGTTGGTGCTAAAAATGTGGAGGCACTATCTCCTGGGGAATTTGGTGCATCTCTACACCGACCATAAGAGCTTGAAGTGCATTTTCACCCAGAAGGAGCTGAACATGAGGCAAAGGAGGTGGTTAAAACTAATCAATGACTATGAGATTGAGATTCATTACCACCCCGGCAAGGCGAATGTGGTTGCCGACGCGCTGAGTCGGAAATCACATGTCCATAACCTCACCATTACACCGGTGGAGGAGGAAGAGCCGAGTCTATACTTGGTTCCTTATGGATCGCTCTACAACCTTGCCCTCATCCCTACTATTAGGGAGGACGTCATTGCAGCTCAGAAGATTGATTAGGGCATGGCACATCTCTGGAGACGGATAGACAATGGGGAGATCAAATGTTTCCGGAAGGATGAGTAGTACGTATCCGAGTGTGATAGCGGGTGGACACGGATGAAGCGGGAAGTAGCTAAGTACGTATCCGAGTGTGATACGTGTAGACGAGTGAAAGCTGATCATATGAGAAAATCAGGGCTGTTGCAACCCCTGAAAATTCCGGCATGGAAATGGGAAGATGTGAGCATGGATTTCATTGTGGGATTGCCCCTGACTTCCAACAAGCATGACTCCATTTGGGTAATTGTTGATCGGTTAACCAAGACGGCTCACTTCATCCCGGTGCATACACGTTACAATGCCGGCAAATATGCGGAGCTGTACATAGCAAAGATTCTATACTTATATGGGGTACCCAAGACCATCGTCTCGGATCGAGGTGCATTATTTGTATCTCGCTTTTGGGAGCAGCTACACGCTGCATTGGGTACTAAGCTGATCAGGAGCTCCGCCTATCACCCTCAGACCGATGGCCAAACAGAGAGGGTGAATCAAATATTAGAAGACCTGTTGAGAGCATGTGCTATCCACCACGGTACGAACTGGGATGATCACCTACCGTTGGCGGAATTCTCGTACAACAAAGGCTATCAGGTGAGTATCAAGATGGCACCCTATGAAGCTCTCTCGGTTGCAAGTGCCGCACCCCGTTAAACTGGTGCGAGTCCGGTGAAAGGGTCACATTCGGGGTTGATGTGGTGAACGACGCCGAAGAGCATGTTGGGACGATTCGAGCCAACTTGAAGGCCGCTCAATCCCGGCAGAAAAGCTACGCTGATAAAAGGCGTAGACCGCTGCACTTTGACGTCGGAGAGCACGTGTACCTCCGTGTATCTCCGATCAAGGGCGTGCACCGGTTCGGTGTGAAGGGGAAACTCGCTCCCCGTTTCATTGGACCCTATGCCTATAGGCTGGAGCTACCGGCACCTCTTGCTGGTGTCCATGACGTTCTCCATGTTTCACAACTGTGAAAATGTCTGAAGCATACTGCTGCTGTTCCTACCGAAGACATCGGCGAGTTGCAACCGGATTTGACGTATGATGAATATCCGGTGGCAATTATTGATGAGAAAGCCTGGACCACGCGTAGCCGAACGTTGTGGTTCTACAAGATACTCTGGAGCAACCACACCACCGAAGAAGCGACGTGGGTGAGCAAGGAATTCCTTCGCTCAAATTACCCGGAGTTCATGGCATCTCAACACGTGTGAGTTCCTATTACATCGCTGTCTCTTCTTTTGTAATCTCAGGACGAGATTCTTTTAGGGGGGGATGTAAAAGCCCAAGAAAAGGGACTTACAAAAACTTTTCATCACCTCACAACACCACAGTTTTTGTTGTGAATATTTTGTGAAGATTTGTGAAGAGCATGTAACCTCCATCAAAAGGGTGATTAGGAGGGAAAGCCCTAACTTTCACAAAGTGGGATTTTTATACACATGAACCTGAGAGGTTGAGCTCACCCCTAGCACTTAAAAAGTCTTGGGAAGGTTCAACCCAAGTTTTATGCAAATCCAACACTTTTTCAGGCACTTTTGGAGGCATTTGAAAAAGAGGCCAATTTGAATGTAAATTCAAATTGCAGCAGCATTCATCACTTAAATTCAAAAGTTAGCTTCATATTCAAACTCAGCACATTTTTCTGAGTTAGTCCACCAATTTTTATCCCCATTGAACTTCATCTTGTCGGGAGCTAAATTTGCAAGAATTCAAAACTGAAGTTGAATTTCAGTTCAAATGTGAGGCAAATTTAGCCAAACAAATTTCAAATTTGAGAACTCAAATTCAAACCAATACTTGAGGGCTAAGTCTCTCATTCAATGGAGAGTAGCTGGGATGTTTACAGAAGAATTTGGAAAAAGAGGATTAGGGGGAGAGTTGGGCCCACCGGTCAGTGGGAGGACTGTTCTCCAATCGAGCGTGCCTGTTTCTCACCGACGCCGATCGAGCGCAGCGCGCCAGCTCCTGCTCCCGCGCCCGAGTGGGAGGGACACCGCACAGCCGAGCACACCGTGGGAGACCGACTGCAGCGGTGATAACACGCGCAGCCACGTGAAGATCGTCACTGCTCACGTCGCCTCGCGCTGAACCGACCCGACTGCCGCCGATCGACTTCCATCAAGAATTTGGCCGAGCCTTCACGTGCAGCGCCTGTCCTAGCCAAAAGACACACCAGCTACTCGTTCTCTACCTCCTCAGGCTGAAGACATTCGAGTTTAGCCGCCCAATCCTAGCTCGGCAACTCTTGGCGGTGACTGAGAAGAACAGCCGACACCGGCTCACCGTGGGCAGCTTGGACCAAAGGCTTTCACGGCCGAGCTAGGCCACTCTGAGACACGCCGGATAGTCACGCTGCTCCTGACCAAGTCACAGCCCCAACGGTGGACCATCGAGCGTCAATTTGACATTTTTCTCCCGGCGCATACACTCGGACCACCGGGCGAGAATCTGTCGAATTCATCCTTAATCTTTGTTCTTAGGCCACCAGACCGTGAACACATGAAATAGACTGGCTAGTGGTCGATTTCCCTTTACAACCCTAGCTAGAAAGCAGACGTGGTGCGAGGTATTTCATGTCGTCCCGAGCTCAACCATACGGCGTGGATCGGGCGCATGGTGAGAACCCATCCGGAGGTGTTTCCATGCGCCGGTTCTTACTTGCCGTGCCTCCCTAGCACCCACTAGTGCTTTAGAACGGATTTTCTGGGTTGTTGGCGGGCTAGGACCGCCGGGCTATGGTGCCGAACATTCCCCGAGGCCGCCGCACACCGCCGGCACTGTTCCGGTCCTATAGCGCCTGAACCGAGCCCACAACCAAGTTTCCCAACCCCATAAACCCCCAAGCGGCGAGCCTCCGGCCGGAAGACGGCCGGGAACGCTCAGCCGGCGAGGCGCCGCCTCGGTCCAGCGAGGTAAGCACGCGCGCGGGAAGGAGAGATCGGAGGAAGAAGAAGGGTGGGGCTGGCCCACCGGTCAGTGAGTGAAGTTTAGAACCGGATCGGATATGGCTCGGGATCCTGTGTGGCTGCGCGCAGGGTAACCCTGTGGCCCGTGTGTTCTCGGATTTCACTGGCTGAGGTTTAAAACGTGGGCCCAGGTCCTTTTCCAATAACAAAACACTTCCAGTTTAAGCCCAAACTTTAGGAATTCATAACTTTGTGCAGGAAGCTCCAAATTAAGTGAATAAAATTTTGCTGAACTCAGAATTGTGAGTACCTTCCAGCAATACCAATTTCAGCTCATGAAACCTAATAGTTGTCCATAATTAATTCCCTAAAGTTTAAACTGTTGGTAGTTTTATCTGGAGAATTACTTTATGAAAAATTCTGAAATTTGGCTGAGAGGTTCATTGGAAAATCCTTGAGTCACAGTAAAATTTTCAGACCCATCCAGGTTCATTTAGTCCCCATAATGTGGTGATTAAAATAACTGCCCTGAGAAAATAGAAAAATGTACAGAAACATTTTTTAGATTTTCTCAAAATCTTGTTTAGGGCACAACTTCCTCTAAAATCCTCCAAATGACATGAAACCAATTCCATTAGACCCATATAAAATTCTAGTTTCCATAAAGTAATGGTTGGAGCCATGAAAATGTAAAGGTCCCAAAATATGCATACAAAGAAACTCTTGTTTGCATAAAGTTGGTTTCGCATGTATGAAAAATGGGACTTGTTAAAACATTTTCCACATGTGATAATACACATGAGAGCTTTCTTCACACAAGTTCAAATAATTGTTTGAAGACATGGAACCCAAGAGGGATCTAAAACTAAGGTGGGAAGTCCCCATATGTGTGAGGAGGCTAAAGTTTGATTTTGAGAACAAATTGTTCCAATCAAAAATGCAAATGAGAGTAACACAAGTGTTTTCAAACTGTTGTATTAAAAACCTCATTTGCAGCAGCCAAATCAATGATCAGAGTTCACATTTGGATTCCTTAGGTCGAAATTAGGGTAGGCAAAGTTTCATCAATTTTTGAAAAGATTTGCTATCCATTTCTCCAAAAAGGATTTAAATGTGCAAAGAATTCAAATACACATTTGAATTTGGATGAAATTTGCCCAACTCTCCAAATGCAACTCAATTTGCAATTTCAAACATTTGGATGGATTAATTGCCAAACTGTGGAGATATTTGAGAGCTGTTGAGAGGGGATAAGGGGGAAAGTGGGACCCACTTGTCATATGCCCAAAAGATCTTCAGTCTTCAGCCCTCAGTATTCAGTCTTCAGTTTCCCACTCGAAGCAACCGAGCCATTCGACAGAACAGAGGCCTCACCGTGTGCCACCGCGGGAGCAGCTCCGAGCCACCTCCTGCTTCTTTCACCGAGCGCTGGCAACGCGGGGGTGGCTGTGCTCCCTCGCCGTTATCCTTCTCGCACAGCTGTTGCAGCCACTGATTGCTTTCTTCCTAATGCGCTCACCCAACAAAACACCCTGCTGCGCCTCGGTCGATCGCCGTTGAGCCATTCCCACCAGTTGGGCGCCCAGCTGAGAAGTTCAGACGCTGCGCCGACGAGTCCCTGACGTCCTCAACGTGTCTCAGATCGTCCCCGGCCGTTCCCCGTGCTGCTGAGCCATGTTTCTCCCGACAAAATAGAGCCATGGCGCCTCCACGTCGCCTGGCCGTCTCCAAGCCTCCCCGACGTGCTCCAAAGCTCACAGAGGTGCGCCAAGCAGTCTATATACTCATCCCGTCGTCCCCCTGCTCTCCCCCGACGCCGGCTCGCCGGAATTCGATTTTTGGCACCGGCGCACGTATAGAACAAACCGCGTTTAATTCTTGAAATTCTCCCAAACCGATGGATCATACCTCCGACAATTCAAACCACAGAAACTAGATGCCCCAGCGCCCTCTCATGCCGAAGCACGAAGCAAACCGACCCTCCTATGCCCCGGGCGACGAGAAATCGTTGCTGGCGGCCAAAACTGCCATGGTCCACGGTGATGACTAGTTTGCAGCCATGTTCTGCACGATTTGATCTCCGTTCCATGTTCCTAGACCCATAGGGATGCTTTAGGACATCGTAGCTCGCCGGGAGATGCCTTGGACACGCTGGAACGCGTCCATGTCGAGCTCCCGAGCCGCCCCGCCGGTGCCGACCCACCTACAGCCGTTTTCGCGCGAGGAAACCTTGCCCGGCAGCTGCGCCACGATCCCAGAAGCATGTAGGGCGAAACCGGAGCTCATTTGGTGGAGAAATGAGAGAGAACGAGCCATGCCAAGTTTTCTGCCGGTGTGCACCCGCGGGCTCTGGCGGGAGGTTGAAGACGCACCTGACCCGTGGGCCCACGTGTGACTGTTCTGTTTAAAATCAAACAGAGAGTTGTTCAAACTTGTAAAATGCATAACTCGGTGTAGAAAGCTCCAAAAATAGTGAGATAAATTTTGTTGGATTCCTATAAGAGAGTACTATCCAGGGGTACAGCCCAATAATTATGAAAATCGCTGGTTTTGGCTCATTAATTCATATAAGGAAAATTTTGTAGGAATTTTTCCAGGAGCTCTGTGTATTGGAAAGTTCCCAAATTTGGGAAGAATATTCCTCCCAAAATGCCTGAACTCCAGTAAAATTTTCAGAAGCATTGGACCTCATTTGATTGGCCAAATGTGGTGTTAATTCCTTATGTCTCTGAAAATTGGGAAAATAAACAGAGTTCAATTTCAGAATTTTTCCCCAAACTTTAGAACCTCATAACTCTTACTAGGAAGCCCCAAATTTAGTGATTCAATATGGGTTGGATTCCTATTGATTAGTTATGTCCAAATCTACAACCCAATTTGTATGAAACTCATTATTTAATTCTGAAAAATTCTTTAAAGGTTTTCAGCAAAAGAAATTTAGAGGGAGTTTGGCTAATCCAAAAGTCCTCAAATTTTGCCAGAGTAGTCCTTAGGGTGTTAGTGAACCCCTGTAAAAGTTTCAGCTCAATTGGAGTGGATTTGGTCAGGGCAATTCAGATTTGAAGATGCTGTGTTCAATTGAATACAGAAACATTTTCAGAAAATTCCCAAAACTTGGAAATTCAGTTCTGGGCAGATCTTAGCTCCAAAAATGCTAGGAAACTTCATGCAAACTCTATGAGCTATAATTGAAATTGTAGTTCCCTAAGTTTGGCTGAACATGGGTGTGATCTCAGGATTTATTTTTCTTTGCTCAATTGCTTAGAAAATTATTCTGAACAAACCACTCAATAAAAAGTGCTAATTTTTGGTCCAGAGTGTTTTCTTGTGACAAGGAACTCACATGAAAATTCTAAGATCCATTGGAGCTCTGGATCACCCCTGTTCTGTTTAACCTCTTAAGGTGATCAATATAGAAGAGGGGGAAACCACTTAGCACTAATCATGTGCTTAGATCCAGACCCAAAACCTTAGCACCAGTGTCATTTTAAATTCTTGAACAGAGTTCCAGTTTTGAAACTTGTTGTTAGAACTTGTAGCAAAGTTTTACAATTAAACATATATGCATATTCATCACGTGTAGTATCTACGTGGAGGAGTTGGAGTCATCGGGGTAGAAATCAAAGAAGGAGGAAAGCAGTTGATCAAGCCTCAAGTGATCTTCACTAACTGAGTTATATATATATATATATATATATATATATATATATATATATATATATATATATATATATTAGCCCCTGCAAAACAAAGGCAAGCCCCGGTTTGCATCAAAATTTACAAGTTTTTATTTGCATTCACTTTATACGTCTAGCATTTTATTTATTTCATTAAGTCTAGATGGTATGACACCCCAAATGCATGACCCAGAAAAAGCATGGAGTTTAAATGTAGAATAGGTTATCAATTGATTATAACTGATGATCTCAAGTTAACAAAGTGGATTAAAAGAAGCAAAACTCGAGTAGGCAGTTTCCTACTCATGAAACGGAGTTAAGGGGGATCAATCGGAAGAGTTGGGAATTGATCCTCATAGTGGGGAATGGAGACCGGGCAGTGGATGGAAGGTCAAGGACGTGGTCCTGTGAGCCTAGTCTATGTCTGAGTCGATTAAGGCCCGTTCTCGTGTGCGGCCCCGCTGGACAAGTTTGAGATGTGTACCGGATGCATACTGGCTATATGGGACCCAGGAAACCGATGTAACATGTTAACCTGGGTGTCGAGGCATACCTCACCGTCTGATGCCGATGCTGAAAGGATAGAGAAGTCGGCTCTATGAGGGTTTGCCGTAGAGAGACTTAATCCCAATCGGTGGGACCGGTTCGACATTTGGGTGTCGTGTGAAAGGTTGCCACGTACAGCGTCAGTGACGGTTGCTGTGTGCAACGTCGAGTACAGGCGTAAGTGTCGTGTCAGCCGGGTGTTTTTGATTGCAATCACCGTCACTCGCGGTAGTGAGCATACTTGTACACTGAGTCGTGACGTAGTAATAAAGTGGGAAACGTTAAATATGCTTTGTGAGTAATCCTGATAATGGAGATGAGGAACGATCAATACTTCACTAAATTTACTTTCCACCTTGGGCTAGTAGCGTCGAGGCAAAGTGTTTGTTGTTTGATTGTGGAGTCTCGACGATAATGGCGCAAGGTCTGTATGAGTCTAGGGTAGCTCACTAAAGTTACTTTCACCTCGGGCAAGTGACATCGAGATGAAGCGTTTCTTGTTTGATTGTGGAGTCTCGATGTAAATTGCGTGAGGACTATAAAAGTTGCTTAAAACTTGAAGTAAGGATTTTCCTTTAGCTCAAGTTCATCGTTTGTGCAAATTTCTATAATCAGCCCTCTATTTTCATCATGTAGAGTTTCATGACTAGGGTGACGGGTCAGTCTTGCTGAGCTTCGTGCTCACAGATACTGCATAAATTGTTTTGCAGGTAATAACGGTACGCTGAAATGTACGGGTGTCCGATGAGACTCGGAGCTCTCCGAGTGGTGAACTCATTGCAACCCCTGCCGCTGCTATTGTGATAGTGTTGCTTAGCATAGGTATGAGGCGTGAGTTGTAATAGTCTTCCGCTGTAGTTTATTTTGAGAAGTATTTGTAAAATCAACACTTTGTAAGCTTCCGCTTGTTTTATGTAATATGATGCTTTATTATGTCTGCTGTTGGGTGCCGCATCGCACGGCACCACCCAATGCGATTCCTGGGCGAGGTGCCCCGTCCCCGTGAGTGATCGGGATGGCGGGCCCTCACAGAGAACCCCTGGAATTACTTGGAGGCTCAAATATTGACCAAATAGGCTTCCATTTGTACAAAGCTCAAATGAACTTTGTTTCAAATGAAACTTGGTCAAGACTCTGGTTAGGACCATACCAAGCCACCATAAAAATTTCAGAGCCAAAGGGGACGGCTAGATAGAGTTATAGTAATTACTTATTCAAGTTTACACATTGCATTTGAATTGACACATAGCATATGGTTAACTGTAGTCGCTGAAGGCGAGGAGACTCCACAAGTGCTAGACTTCCTTCCTCCGGACGAAGACCTAACCACTGACCAGCAGCAACAAGGCAAGTCCCAGTTTGCATTAAACCCTTTTATAAAGTTTTGCTTTGTTACATGTTTAGTGTGAGGTATGGAGGTGCATTAGGTATAGGATGGATGAAACCCAATTGCATAACCAGAATTTTCCAATAAGAGTGAGGGTAGTGTCTAAGGCCTCGAGTAGACTGGCTATGCTTAATGATTTATAGGACTTCGGTACAAGTCGAGTAGTTGGAATCTACTCGCGAGTTAGGCTTGGGACACACGGGGTTGGTTCGAGTGATGTGAGATCACTTTAGTAATGAAAATGAGACTAGGCAGGGGCTAGGGCGCAGCAAGAGGAAGTCTTGTGTGCGCAGCCCTGTCCGTGTCGATTGAGTACCGATCCGTGTGCGGCCCTGCTGAACATGTATTGAACGTACCGAAGGCATATCGGATATATGGGCCCCGATAAACCAATGTAACCTAAACCTCCGGGCATCGAGGCATAGCACACCGATTTATAGGTGTAGGTTGAGGGCAGCAAGGTGGAAATCTGCTAACGGGCATAGAGAGATGCTCCGTGTAGGGAACCTCCTGTCTGTTTCGGTGCGACCGGTTCGACGTTTGGGCTGTTGGGTGAAAGGTTGTCCCGTGCGACATCAAGTGAGCGTGCTGTGCAGCTCAACGGGTGGGCGTACGTGACGTGCTCTTCGGGTATCCCTGCAGGTGTATATCGAGTCGATTCACCGTACCTCGCGGTGACGAGTACCGCTTCTTCACTGTGTCGTAACGTAGATAATTTATGCAATGTTATGATTCAATTCTTCTGTATGATATAATTGTATTGCTACATGTGTGCCACCAAATATTGCTTACTAAATTTCATATTCATGAACTGTTAACTTGTGGCTAAAAGATGAACTAAGGATGAACCTGTAGGTGTGTCCATTTGCTGAAATTTACCATCCCATGTTCGTTGTAAACTGCATGTAGAGTTTCATGCCTAGGTGAGTCGGTTAAGTCTTGTTGAGCCATCGTGCTCACGGTTGCTGCTTTAAGTGTTATTCAGGTGATGACTACCCCACGGACTCGGGTTACGAGTCCACCGGCGAGGGCTACCCTCCGTCGGGGACCACGGCTGAGTGGGAGCCGTACACACTGCACTGAGCTTAGATGTGCATCTAGTGTTGGTTGCCCATAGGGCTGGGCAACCGACTTTTGCTAGGTAGATTGTGTGAGTTGTATAAACTTAGTTTCCGCTGTTGTAATCTAAACACTAGTTTGTAACTGAAGTCTTGTACTATTTTGTATATTTCAGTTGGTTTTCTATGTAATACAATACGTTCTTATGATGTGTGTTGTCGGGTGTCGCATCGTGTGGCACCACCCTCTGCGATCCTGGATGAGCAGATTCCGGTCCGCCACAGGCTTGGTATCAGAGCCGCATTTGGGATAGCATATTAATTAAGGATTGTATTAGGGGAAAACTTAGGTCTACGGTGAGGATTCACTAGTTTACCCAAGTAAGGACTATATTAGCATAGTTAATTAAAGTGGCAAGACTAACATATGTGTTATAATTCGGAAATTTTGATTATGTAACGACGCACCTACGCTCAGGTAAAAATGGTAAGGAACGCCACCGAAAGCGGTTCAATTTCGGTTAGCTCCGCTGACAAGGAACGTGGTTCAGGGATAGGTCTCGCAGCTTGGTGTGAGACGTCAATATGAAACTCTTGGACTCTTCATGTTCCTGAGTTCATATGAAAAGTTGGTCCCTAGCGTGCATTAGGCAAGAAAGTGGAGACCCCATCGTGTGGTCAGTAACGCGATAGTGTGTTCGTCTGGAATTAGTCTAGGAGGAAATACGCTGTTCTTGCCATCGGCGTGCCATGCAGGGCAGTAGGTGGTATCTGTTGGGGTGATAAAATTCCCAACCGTGATGACCCGTTTGCGCTCTACTCGGGTTCCCCGTCGTGTGGTGTTAAAACACGATCACGTACCTTGAGACGTGGCTTAACTCAAGGACGGCCGTATGGCAATGATACGAGCGTTTGTATTTACTTTCAAATATGGACCTGCCTGAAATGAAAATAGCCTTTGAATGCATCATTATTGGGTGTTCTTCTGCAGGTACTAACCACGTATGTATCCCGTGTAGTATACGTGTGCGAGAGACTGTTATGCCACAATTGAGATGTATATGCCGGTATAATCCGGTTAGGATTTTCTTTTTGTGAGGAACGTAGTACCGACACATCAGAGGCATGTGCATGAAAGAAAATGATAACAAGGAACTAAATCACTAAGTTTCAACCTTTAGGACCCTGGTTGGGTAGAAAAAATACCATAGTTGATCAGGATAGCTCAGAGGGATTGAAAAACAGAGTGCTCTGTTTTGGGCAGCAAGTTTGCTGAACTTTGACAGAGCATAACTCACAGATTATTTAGCTAATGGTGGTGTGGGATATAGTTCCAGAAAGATGTTTAAGTACTCTACAACTTTGTTGTAGACTTCCAGAGCTGAATCACACCTTAGACTATCTGAAATTCCAGATGATTGAAAACTGTCAAGAACCAGGACAGATTCAAAACACTATCTGAACTGTTCTGTTTTTCAAGCATAACTTCCTGTAGAAAAATCCAAAATTATCATATGGTACATCTTTGAAAAGGGTAGGCGATGTGTTACATCTTTGTAATTCAAAATTTCAGTAATTTAATCAAGGAATTCAGTGAAAATGTGAGTTGAAAACAGCAATTTTTAAAGGAGGTGCTGTTGAAATTCTTCCAGAAATTCTGTTGACTTTGAATTATCATAACTTTTTAACCAGAGCTGATCTGAGGGCAAATAAATACTCGTTGGAATGATACTGAAGTTAAATTTAACTTTGGTATTCATCTAGAGTCATGAAAATGCACATCAGCAGGTCTAAATCTGGAATATGTAGCAACTGGTCATTAGGGCAGAGGGATGACAGTTGAACTCATTTGAGAGATTGTTGTATCCAAGGGGGTTTTGAGTACTTCCAATGGAGTACAACATAGTCATGAGTGGTTATCTTCAACTAGTAAAATATTTGAGTATATGTCCTGCTCAAGTTTCTATTGCTAGAGACCATGTTTGTGCCATATTGAAGATAAAAGGGTAGTATACGTGATGACAAAGCGATTTTAACGTCTCGTAGTGACCAAACTTAGTTGAGATGTACTTACAAATAGGAAGTCCATCAAGTTGGATTTAACTAGCTTGTACTTGGTCTGGTAATTGTAAAGGCTTCAGTATTTGACACATGTTTAAAGTGTTCATCACCACACAACACACCTCATTTGAAGAAAGTTGATGAACACATTTGAAGAGAAAGTAACCATTATCAACATGCTCATTAGAGAATAAACTCACAAAATGCAAAAGTGGTATTTCCCACATGCATCATCTAGGGGCTGGGCATATGAAAACTCCTACACCTTGCTAGGAATGTCCATGCCAAGTTTCACCCAAATTCAAAACCTTTTTGAGGTCCTTTTGGGTATAGCTAGAAAAAGGGTAGTTTGAACCCAAATTCAAATTCAAACTGTTTTTATCCCATGGATTCAAAAGTGGGAGGCATATTCTTACTCAGCACATTTTTGTGAGCTCACACACCAATTTTAACTCCATTTGGAGTTGATCTTGACATGAGCTAAGGGTAGCAAATTTAAATTTTATTTGAATTTCAAACTGAACATGTACTGAAATTTAGTCAAACCAAACCCAATTTGAATTCTAACCAATTCAAATGGCTCAGGGGTAGATAATTCAAATCACCATGGGCTTTGTGGGGATTACAGTTTACAACAGTAATATGGAGTTAAGTTCAGAGGTTAAAAGGGAAATGGGACCCATATGTCAGCCACTGGAGAGAATTCTACCGACTGAATACTGAACCCGGTTACTCGCGCCCGACCGAGCTGCCGCCACGGCGAAGAAACGGCGAGGACAGCAGCTGCTTGCCACCCTCGGCTGATGAACCGCCTCTGGGGGCCCTTATCTACGTGCCCGAGCGGTCGCAGGTGGTTTTCACCGCTGCCCCGACGCATCCTGAGAGGGCCCGACCTCAATCACGGGGTCGTGCCGCCTCGCCCGGGGATCGCATTGGGTGGTGCCGTGTTATGCGGCACCCAACAGCACACATATGTAAAAGTCCCAAAAACGTGAATGCAAAGGAACGGATGATTGAACGTCATTGTGTTTCTGTTCATGAAAAATGGGACTTACAAAAACTTTCTTACATGGGACGGTACAGATGAGGTGCAACCACATGGGTTCAAGCATGCCTTCGAATGAGTGGGACCAAGGTGAAGATAAACTCATGTGTAATCATACATGTGGATGAGAAAGAATAAAGATAAGGTCTTTAGACCCAAAGGCTCAGCTCAAATTGCCGCCAAACTTTTCTATACACATGGCGCCTCATACATTTGAATTGAGGAGATTAGTGGTGGCAACTTTCGGATTTGAGGGTGACCTAAAAAGGAATGGATTATGATCATGTTGCATTCATGCTGAATTCAAACATGTTAAGCCAAGGGAATGTTTTGAGTTATGTCACATGAAATGATAAACTCAAACATGGGCATGTGGTGAAAGCTAAAATGTTCTTTAGCTCATACTGAACACATGGTAACCTAGAGAAGAATTTCACTCCAAAAGTCTAACTCATGTGCCATTCTCTATGAGTAGAGGGGAGGGAAATTTAAACCCCATTTTTGAACCCTTGCAAAGCATTCATGGTCAGATGGTCCAAAAGCATATATATGAGATGACCATTGCAGTTCTCAGGTATTAAAGAGCTTAAGTTCCAAATTTTGAGAGTGTTTGAGCTCATATACCATTTGTTCAAAGCATTGTTTGAGATCACCTCCAAATTCAAATTTGAGGGGCATGGTCAAAACTGAACTTGTGAGGTTCAGGTTGGGACCAAGGTTGATCAAGCATGGGCTAGGAGCAAACCAAAGTGTTTCACCCAAATTCAGATGGGTCATCAACAAAGTGGACTTAAAAATTCAGTTTGAATCAAAGGGGTTATTTCAAAGAAAAGAAGACCATTTCCAAAGAGGAAATACAAACTGTTGTTTGAAAATTTGTGTTTGCAGTGGCCAACTCAAAGATCAGAGGGAATATTCAAACTCTCCAGGTTCAAATTATGAAGAAGGCAAATTTTGAGAAAATTTGGAGGTGCTTTGATATGTGTATCAAAGATACTTGTGAATTGTCATTAAAATTTGAATTCGAATTTGAAACTGAAGAAAAAATTTCCAAATTTCCAATTGGCCTTTGAATTTGAGCTCTTCATAGCTGAATTTGCCATGTGCCAAGATTTGGAGATATTTGTGAAAGTTTTGGGGATAAGAAAGGGGGTGGACCCCACATGTCATAGTAATATTTAAACTTACCCTCGAAGAAAACTTCCTGTTTCTACCGAGCGGCCGAGGCTTTTCCCCGGACGACACCGGGGCACCACCGAGGCCACCACCTCACCCTTCCCCTCGCGCTGGCGACCTCCTTGAGTCGGTCATCACGTCTCGGCGTGATCTTTTGCCCCAGCCAACCCCCACTCGGGCCTATTAGTCCCGCGCCGAACACCGAGAGCCGCCGCTCGACCAAACCTCAGCACCGATCCCCGCTCGGCGCTGCTCGTTCTTCGCACGGCCATCTGAGCTCGTGGAGACAGGCGTAAGAACCAACTGATCGTCCTCGAGCTACTCAACCCCTTCCACCAGCCCTTGTGCGCGGTACACAACAAGAACTTGCCGTGAAGCTTCGGTTCAAGCCACCGCCGCGCCTCCTCAACGCCCCGGTGATACAGAGCGTATCACACCGATGCCTGAACAGAAAAAAGGTGTGCCACTCCCTCCTCTTCACACTGCCAAAAGCCCTAGGCAATTCATCCACGGTAGCCAGGGAATTTCTAGAAAAACCGACGAGGTGTCCATAAGCCGTGGTGGGGGGATTTCCCAAAATTTGTGATCAACAGTAGTTCTTTACTCATTCTGATCACGGGATAGGCTAGAGACATCCTGGTGTGTTGCTGACATCAAAAATCCGGAAGAAAAATAGAGCCTCGACGGTGTTCTTCGAGTTTTAGCGTCGGACACCCGTTTTTGAGCTAGGGCGCACGGTGACTTGGTAGTTGGGGGCGTCCCCGAGCTTTGTGGCTTGCATGACGACCTCGGCCATGAGTCACAGGTGCTCTGGAGCAAGAAATCCGCGGATTTGGGTCAGTACGGAGGCCGGCCGACGTCGCCGGACAAGGGCCGAGGCCGCTGCCCGTCGCCCGACCCCTTGCGGTCCTCTACAGCCCACGCAGACCCCGGGAATGGTTTTTCCGCCCTCAAAACCCCCAGGCGGCAAGTACCGAGCCGGGAGACGGCCGGGAAGCCGACTCCGGCGAGCTCCGACGAGTTGCCGGCGAGGGGGCGGCGCGGGAAAGGGGACGGGCCGAGGAGGAAGAAGGACCGGCGGGTCCCACGTGTCAGTGGTGGAAAAAAAATCAAATCCCCGATCAGCTGTGGCCCGGGATCCTTTGCGACTGCACGGGAAGTAGTCTGTGACCCCGTGTGGCTTAGCTCCGGCAACCGACACGTGTTGGATGGACCCACTGTCAGAGTTTAAACATTTCCCCGGTTTAATTGAATTCCAGATTTACTTCAAACTTTAGAACCTCATAACTTTTGCTAGAAAGCTCCAAATTTAGTGATTCAAATTGGGTTGGATTCCGGAGGTAAAACTCTATCCAAATATGCAACCCAATTTGCATGAAAATCGATAGAAAATTCTGGAAAATTCATTAAGGCTTTTCTGCAAATGAATTTTAGAGGGAGTTTGGTTCATCCCAAAATCCCCAAATTTTGCCAGAATATTCTTTAGCATCGTAGGAGACTCCTGTAAATGTTTCAGCTCATTTGGAGTTGATTTAGTTAGGGTAATTCTAATTTCAAGTTTCTGTATTCAAATGAATACAGAAACATTTTCAGAGAATTTCCAAAACTTGGAAATTCTGTTCTGGGCATTCCTTAGCTCCAAAACTCCTAGGAAAATTCAGACATACTCTCTGAGCTATGTTTGAAATTGTAGTTCACTTGGATTCACATGAAAGTGCAGATTTTTTCAGAATTAATTCCTTTTTGCCTAAATGCTTAGGGAATTGTTCTAGGTGATCTATTTAGTGAAATATTCCAAATTTTGGTCCAGCTGACTTTCTTGTGACAAGGAACTCACAAGAAAATTTCCAGCTCCATTGGAGCCCTTGATCAGTAGTGTTCTGTTCAACCAATTAGGTGATCACCATCCAAGTGATGAACCTCACTCCTCACTTGATGATAGTGCTTAAACACACACCCAAACCGCCACCCAAGTGTCACTTTAAATTCTTAAACAGAGTTCCAGTTTTAAACTTGTCCTTAGCACTTGTTAGCAATAGTTTTATAATTAAACATGTATGCATATTCGTAATGTGTAGTGATTAAACGTGGATAAGTGAAGATTTGATCAAGGAGCAAGAAGGCAGGGATTAGGCTTCAAGTCATCAGCAACTAACTTCATACATCTCTGACTTTAGTCACCTACAAAACCAAGGGAAGGCCCGCTTTGCATTTAAGTTGTTTTCTAAAGTTTTTACTTTGTTCACTACTATGGGTCTAAGTTTGTATGTGCATTAGGTCAAGGATGTTTTATACTCCACTTGCATAACCAAACATGAACCCTGAGGTCAAGGGTAGAATTGGGTCATCGCTGTAGAATAATGCTGTACTAAATAGCTTACGACATCCGGTAGAAGACGAGTAGTTGGAATCTACTCGTGAGCTTTGTTTTAGGATCACATAAGTGGGGTTGGAAAGAGAGGCAAACTAAAGTTTACGTTTCTAAAGATGAGAACGGGCAGGAGAGTTAGGTAGCGACAAGACGAGGTCTTGGTCGAGTAGCTCTGCCCGTGTCGGTCAAGGACCGAAGCGTATGCGGCACGGGGACCAAGTATTGAGTTGTGTACCGGATGCTTACTGATATATGGGAACCAGAAAACTGATGTACCAGGTTCACTGGATTGTAGAGGCATACCACATCGTCTCGTTAGACCTATGAGCCCGAGACGGCGCGACCGGTTCTACAGTTTAGTGGCCTGAGAAAGGTTGCCACATACGACGTAATGAAGGACGCCAGAGTTGGGTCTTCAGAGGCGGGCGTATGTGTCGAGTTATCCGGGTAGTGTTTGATTCGAATCACCGTCCCTCGCCGTTATGAGTACCGCTTGCTCACTGCGCTGTGACGTAGTAATCAAGTTGTGTGGAAATAGTTTGCAAAGTTTTAAATGCTGTTATGATAATTGTAAAGTTGCATGAAAACCTTGTTCGAAGTAGAGATAGAGCAAACTAAATTTATTATTCACGTTGGGACAAGTAACATTGGAATGAAGTGTTTCTTGTTTGATTGTGGAGTTCCAATGTTGCTAGGCGCAAGGTCACTACTATTATGACTAAAATCTGAAAGTTAAGGATGAACTCGTAGGCGAGTCTTTTCGCAAATGACAGGCTTAAGTCTTAGGTTACTTTCATGTAGAGTTTCATGTCTTAGGAGAGACGGTTAAGTCTTGCTGAGCCCTTGTGCTCACTCTTGCTATATAAGTGGTTTTGCAGGTAAACCTCAACGCTATAAATAAGGTTGTTCGGTGAGACTCGGGATCTTCCGAGTCAGGTCACACTTGGAGAACCTAGCCGCTGCCATGTCTTCGTGTTGCTAGCGAGAGGAGTTCGCGGGCTCGACCCCTTCTCGAGTGCTTCTTAGATAATCAACGTGAGCTGTTATTAGACTTCCGCTGTAGCTATTTTATGTAAAATTATTTTCGAAGAACAATTGTAAGCTTCCGCTTTTGATTTATGTAATACTGTGTTCCTTACATGTGTGCTGTTGCGTGCCGCATAACACGGCACCACCCAATGTGATTCCTTGGGCGAGGCGGCACGGCCCCATGATGGGGGTCAGGCCCCCTCAGCGTGGTATCAGAGCCGCATTGGTAATAGCGCATGGAATAAGGATGGTATTACGACAAAAACTTTGGATACGGTGAGGAAACGATATTAGTCCCACATAAGGACTATAGTAGTGTAGTTACTTAAAGTGGCAAGACTAACATATGTGTTTTAATTCTGAATTTTCATTATGTAACGACGCACCTATGCTCAGGTAAACATGGTAAGGAACGCAACCGAAAGCGGTTCAATTTCGGTTAGCTCCCCTAACGAGAAAAGTGGTTCAGGGATAGGTCTCACAGCTTGGTGTGAGACGTCAATATGAAACTCTTGGACTCTTCATGTTCCTGAGTTCATATGAAATGCTGATCCCTAGCGTGCATTAGGCAAGTAAGTGGAGACCCCATCGTGTGGTCAGTAACGCGATAGTATGTTCGTCTGGAAATAGCCCAGGAGGACATACGCAGCGCTTGCCATCGGCGTGCCCAACAGGGCAGTAGGTGGTATCCGTTGGGTTGATAACATTCCCAACCGTGACGACCCGTTCATGATATACTCGGGTTCCCCGTCGTGTGGTGTTGAAACACGATCACGTGCCTTGAGACGTGACTTAACTCAAGGACGGCCATATGGCAATGATACGGGCGTTTGTATTTACTTTCATATATGGAACTGCCTGAAATGAAACAACCTTTGAGTGCACCACTATTGAGTGATCTTCTGAAGGTACTAACCATGTACGTATCCTGTGTAGTACACGTGTGCGAGAGACCGTCTTAGTGCCACTGATAAAACGGATATGCCCGTATAATCCGGTTTAGGATTTTCTTTTTGTGAGGCAACGTAGTACCGACATGTTCTTACAGTGCAACGACACCGTACTACACATAATAACCTCGTCCCTATGAAGAAATGATTCATGAACTAACTTGCAACTAAAAATGGAAGTTTAAAACAAATATTTGTTACTGAACTCTTATGAGCTAAGACTCAAATGAGAGTATAACTAGGTGTCCAAGTTTTCAAAAACAGAGTGCTCTGTTTCTGGCAGAAATTCTTGCTGGATTTTGACAGAGCATAACTCTGAGTAGATTTAACCAATCGAGGTGTATGATACAGTTCTGGAAAGATTTTCAAGTGCTCTACAACTTCTTTGTAGACCTCCAGAGCAAAATCACATGTTAAGTTGGTGAAAAGTCCAGTTGAAGGCAAACTGTTCAAAACCAGGACAGTAGCAAAACCTCTCTGGACCTTTCTGTTTTTAAGCCATAACTTCCTGTAGAAAAATCCTTAAGGAGCCTATGATACACCGTTGGAAAGTTTATGAAATTTGCAACATTGTTGTAGTTCAAAGTTTGCGCAGATTCTTAACGTATTTTCATATACAACTGTGATAAAAGTAGCCACATACAAAGGAGATGCTGGCAAATTTTATCCAGGAATTCTGTCAACTTTGAGAAATCATAACTTTTGATCCAGAGATGATCTGGAAGCATTTGAGTACTCGTTGGAAAGATACGGAAGTTAACTTTAAGTTTATATTCAACTTGAGTTATGAAAGTGCTGTTACACGGATCAAAAGATGGGTGAGGACAGAAGAGTCCGTTCGGTACAGCAAAGAGAACGGGCTAGGCCTATCCCACGAGAGTGATTAAACTTGAGGATTTTCTGGTGGGACGTGAATATTCAATGTGTTTCCGATGAGTTACCGGGAAATGCCGGCTAACGAGACGTCAAAATTCAAGATTGAACTGACGCCGGAAACAACACCGATTTCACGAAGGCTGTATATGATGGCACCCAATGAACTAGCGGAGTTGAAGGAGCAACTAAGTGCACTTATGAGCAACGGTTTTACACAACCAAGCTCATCACCATGGTTGCTCTGCGCTGTTTGTTAAGAAGAACGATGAGACACTAAGATTAAGTGTTGATTTTTGTTCACTCAATGCCGTCACTATAAAGGGCAATGAGGGTACTCTATGCTTTAAAGACCATATAGTTATACCTCGTAAGATGAAGCTCTACAGTCAGAAATGTGCACACCGTGGAAGTGGTGTGAGTACGGTGAAAGAGTACTGTTCGGGGTTGATTTGTCAACAAAGCCGATGGCCGAGTTCGAACGGTAGAAGCGAACTTGGAGGCTGTTCAATCCCGACAGCAAAATCACGATTGTCAAAGGCATCGACTATTGCATTTCGACGGCATAGAACACGTTGTCTTTGCGTGTCTCCGATGAAAGGAATTCACCGGTCCGATGTAAAGGGGGAATTTTGCTCCCCGAGCCTTAGATCCACATGTTATCACGGAGATGTGTGGACCCGTAGCTTACTGGCTGGAACTACCGGCAAGACTTGCTAGTGTTCACGACATATTGCATATGTCACAGCTATGGAAGTGGCTTAAAGCTACCATTGCTGTCCACACCGAAGAACTTGACTAGTTGAATCCGGATCGTACCTACACCGAGCGACCGGTTCAGACTATCGATGAAAAGAATCAGGAACACCAAGATTTTACCAGGTGCTGTGGGGTAATCATACCATGGAAGGAACAACGTGGAGAGCAAAGATTACCTCCGCATGAACTATCCGGAGTTTTTATCGTCCTACCACTTGGCATTACCTCTCCCGTCTCGTTCTCCTATTAGAATCTTGGGACGAGATTCTTTTTAAGGGGGGAGGAATGTAAAAGTCCCAAAAACGTGAATGCAAAGGAACGGATGATTGAACGTCATTGTGTTTCTGTTCATGAAAAATGGGACTTACAAAAACTTTCTTACATGGGATGGTACACATGAGGTGCAACCACATAGGTTCAAGCATGCCTTTGAATGAGTGGGACCAATGTGAAGATAAACTCATGTGTAATCATACATGTGGATGAGAAAGAATAAAGATAAGGTCTTTAGACCCAAAGGCTTAGCTCAAATTGCCGCCAAACTTTTGTATACACATGGCGCCTCATGCATTTGAATTGAGGAGATTAATGGTGGCAACATTTGGATTTGAGGGTGAGCTAAAAAGGAATGGATTATGATCATGTTGCATTCATGCTGAATTCAAACATCTTAAGGCAAGGGAATGATTTGAGTTATGTCACATGAAATGATAAACTCAAACATGGGCATCTGGTGAAAGCTAAAATGTTCTTTAGCTCATACTGAACACATGCTAACCTAGAGAAGAATTTCACTCCAAAAGTCTATCTCATGTGCCATTCTCTATGAGTAGAGGGGAGGGAAATTTAAACCCCATTTTTGAACCCTTGCAAAGTATTCATGGTCAGATGGTCCAAAAGCATATATATGAGATGACCATTGCAGTCCTCAGGTATTAAAGAGCTCAAGTTCCAAAATTTGAGAGTGTTTGAGTTCATATACCATTTGTTCAAAGCATTGTTTGAGATCACCTTCAAATTCAAATTTGAGGGGCATGGTCAAAACTGAACTGGTGAGGTTCAGGTTGGGACCAAGGTTGATCAAGCATGGGCTAGGAGCAAACCAATGTGTTTCACCAAAATTCAGATGGGTCATCACCAAAGAGGACTTAAAAATTCAGTTTGAATCAAAGGAGTTACTTCAAAGAAAAGAAGACCATTTCCAAAGAGGAAATTCAAACCGTTGTTTGAAAATTTGTGTTTGCAGTGGCCAACTCAAAGATCAGAGGGCATATTCAAACTCTCCAGGTTCAAATTATGAAGAAGGCAAATTTTGAGAAAATTTGGAGGTGCTTTGATATGTGTATCAAAGATACTTGTGAATTGTCATTGAAATTTGAATTCAAATTTGAAACTGAAGTAAAAATTTCCAAATTTCCAATTGGCCTTTGAATTTGAGCTCTTCATAGCTGAATTTGCCATGTGCCATGATTTGGAGATATTTGTGAAAGTTTTGGGGATAAGAAAGGGGGTGGACCCCACATGTCATAGTAATCTTTAAACATACCCTCGAAGAAAACTTCCTGTTTCAACCGAGGGGCCGAGGCTTTCCCCCGGACGACACCGGGGCACCACCGAGGCCACCGCCTCACCCTTCCCCTCGCGCTGGCGACCTCCTTGAGTCGGTCATCACGTCTCGGCGTGATCTTTTGCTCCCAGCCGACCCCCACTCGGGCCTATTAGTCCCGCGCCGAACACCGAAAGCCGCCGCTCGACCAAACCTCAGCACCGATCCTCGCTCGGCGCTGCTCGTCCTTTGCACGGCCATCTGAGCTCGTGGAGACAGGCGCAAGAACCTACTGATCGTCCTCGAGCTACTCAACCCCTTCCACCAGCCCTTGTGCGCGGTACACAACAAGAACTTGCCGTGAAGCTTCCGTTCAAGCCACCGCCGCGCCTCCTCAACGCCCCGGTGATACAGAGCGTGTCACACCGAGGCCTGAACAGCAAAAAGGTGCGCCACTCCCTCCTCTTCACGCTGCCAAAAGCCATAGGCAATTCATCCACTGTAGCCCGGGAATTTCTAGAAAAACCGACGAGGTGTCCATAAGCCGTGGTGGGGGGATTTCCCAAAATTTGTGATCAACAGCAGTTCTTTACTCATTCTGATCACGGGACAGGCTAGAGACATCCTGGTGCGTCGCTGACATAAAAAATCCGGAAGAAAAATAGAGCCTCGACGGTGTTCTTCGAGCTAGGGCGCACGGTGACTTGGTAGTTGGGGGCGTCCCCGAGCTTTATGGCTTGCATGACGACCTCGGCCATGAGTCACTGGTGCTCTGGAGCAAGAAATCCGCGGATTTGGGTTAGTAGGGAGGCCGGCCGACGTCGCCGGACAAGGGCCGAGGCCGCTGCCCGTCGCCCGACCCCTTGCGGTCCTCTACAGCCCACGCAGACCCCGGGAATGGTTTTTCCGCCCTCAAAAACCCCCAGGCGGCAAGTACCGAGCCGGGAGACGGCCAGGAAGCCAACTCCGGCGAGCTCCGATGAGTTGCTGGTGAGGGGGCGGCGCGGGAAAGGAGACGGGCCGAGGAGGAAGAAGGACCAGCGGGTCCCACGTGTCAGTGGCGGAAAAATCAAATCTCGATCAGTTGTGGCCCGGGATCCTTTGCGACAGCACAGGAAGTATTCTGTGACCCCGTGTGGCTTAGCTCCGGCAACCGACACGTGTTGGATGGACCCACTGTCAGAGTTTAAACATTTCCCCAGTTTAATTAAATTCCAGATTTAGTTCAAACTTTAGAACCTCAAACTTTTTCTAGGAAGCTCCGAATTTAGTGATTCAAATTGGGTTGGATTCAGGAGGTAAACTATATCCAAATATGCAACCCAATTTGCATGAAAATCAATAGACAATTCTGGAAAATTCTTTAAGGGTTTTCAGCAAAAGAATTTTAGAGTGAGTTTGGTTCATCCAAAAGTCCCCAAATGTTGCAAGAATATTCTTTAGGATATTAGGAGACTCCTGTAAAGGTTCAGCTCATTTGGAGTTGATTTAGTTAGGGTAATTCTAATTTCAAGTTTCTGTATTCAAATGAATACAGAAACATTTTCAGAGAATTTCCAAAACTTGGAAATTCAGTTCTAGGCATTCCTTAGCTCCAAAACTCCTATGAAAATTCAGACATACTCTCTGAGCTATGTTTGAAATTGTAGTTCACTTGGATTTGCATGAAAGTGCAAATTTACTCAGAATTAATTCCTTTTTGCCTAAATGCTTAGGGAATTGTTCTAGGTGATCTATTTAGTGAAATATTCCAAATTTTGGTCCAGCTGACTTTCTTGTGACAAGGAACTCACAAGAAAATTTCCAGATCCATTGGAGCCCTGGATCAGTAGTGTTCTGTTCAACCAATTAGGTGATCACCATCCAAGTGATGAACCTCACTCCTCACTTGATGATAGTGCTTAAACACACATCCAAACCACCACCCCAGTGTCACTTTAAATTCTTAAACAGAGTTCCAGTTTTAAACTTGTCCTTAGCACTTGTTAGCAAAAGTTTTATAATTAAACATGTATGCATATTCGTAACGTGTAGTGATTAAACGTGGATAAGTGAAGATTTGATCAAGGAGCAAGAAGGCAGGGATTAGGCTTCAAGTGATCAGGAACTAACTTCATACATATCTGACTTTAGTCACCTACAAAACCAAGGCAAGCCCCGGTTTGCATTTAAGTTGTTTTCTAAATTTTTTACTTTGTTCACTGCTATGGGTCTAAGTTTGTATGTGCATTAGGTCAAGGATGTTTTATACTCCACTTGCATAACCAAACATGAACCCTGAGGTCAAGGGTAGAATTGGGTCATTGCTGTAGAATAATGCCGTGCTAAATAGCTTAGGACATCCGGTAGAAGACGAGTAGTTGGAATCTACTCGCGAGCTTTGTTTTATGATCACATAAGTGGGGTTGGAAAGAGAGGCAAACTAAAGTTTACGTTTCTAAAGATGAGACGGGGCAGGAGAGTTAGGTAGTGACAAGACGAGGTCTTGGTCGAGTAGCTCTGCCCGTGTCGGTCAAGGACCGAAGTGTATGCGGCTCTGAGAGCAAGTATTTGAGTTGTGTACCGGATGCTTACTGATATATGGGAACCAGGAAACCGATGTACCGGGTTCACTGGATTGTAGAGGCATACCACATCGTCTAGTTAGACCTATGAGCCCGAGACGGCGCGACCGGTTCTACAGTTTAGTGGCCTGAGAAAGGTTGCCACATACGACGTAATGAAGCACGCCAGAGTTGGGTCTTCAGAGGCGGGCGTATGTGTCGAGTTATCCGGGTAGTGTTTGATTTGAATCACCGTCCCTCGCGGTTATGAGTACCGCTTGCTCACTGCGCTGTGACGTAGTAATCAAGTTGTGTGGAAATAGTTTGCAAAGTTTTAAATGCTGTTATGATAATTGTAAAGTTGCATGAACACCTTGTTTGAAGTAGAGATAGAGCAAACTAAATTTATTATTCACCTTGGGACAAGTAACATTGGAATGAAGCGTTTCTTGTTTGATTGTGGAGTTCCAATGTTGCTAGGCGTAGGTCACTACTATTATGGCTAAAATCTGAAAGTTAAGGATGAACTCGTAGGCGAGTCTTTTCGCAAATGACAGGCTTAAGTCTTAGGTTACTTTCATGTAGAGTTTCATGTCTTAGAAGAGACAGTTAAGTCTTGCTGAGCCCTTGTGCTCACTCTTGCTATATAAGTGGTTTTCCAGGTAAACCTCGACGCTATAAAGAAGGTTGTTCGGTGAGACCCGGGATCTTCCGAGTCAGGTCACACTTGGAGAACCTAGCCGCTGCCATGTCTTTGTGTTGCTAGCGAGAGGAGTCCGCGGGCTGGACCCCTTCTCGAGTGCTTCTTAGATAATCAACGTGAGCTGTTATTAGACTTCCGCTGTAGGTATTTTATGTAAAATTATTTCCGAAGAACAATTGTAAGCTTCCGCTTTTAATTTATGTAATACTGTCTTCCTTATATGTGTGCTGTTGGGTGCCGCATAACACGGCACCACCCAATGCGATTCCTCGGGCGAGGCGGCACGGCCCCGTGATGGGTGCAAAAGCCCAAGAAAAGGGACTTGCAAAAAACTTTTCTTCACCTCACAACACCACAGTTTTTATTGTGGATATATTAGGAAATATTGTGAAGAGAAAGTAACCTCCATCAAAAGAGTGATTAGAGGGGAAAGTCTTCATTTTCACAAAGTGGGATTTGTACACATGAACAGGAGAGGTTGAGCTCGCCCCAAGAACTTAAAAAGTCTTGGGAGGGTTCAAGCCAAGTTTCATGCAAATCCAACACTTTTTGAGGCACTTTTGGGGGTATTTGAAAAAGAGGCCAATTTGAATGTAAATTCAAATTGCAGCAACTTTCATCACTCAAATTCAAAAATTTGCTTCATATTCAAACTCAGCACATTTTTCTGAGTTAGCCCACCAATTTTCATCCTCATTGAAGTTCATCTTGTCAAGAGCTAAATTTGCAAGAATTCAAAACTGAATTTGAATTTCAGTTTAAACATGCAGCAAATTTAGCCAAACACAGTTCAAATTTGAGAATTCAAATTCAAACAAAGACTTGGTGACTAAGTCTCACATTAAATTGTGAGTAGCTGAGGATATTTTGGCACCCCAGAATTGAGAAAATTTTGAAAAAGAATTAGGGGGGGGGAGGTCCCACCTGTCAGTAGACTTAACAGAGAAGTTTTCCACTGATTTTCCCTCTCTCAGCCGAGCCTGCGCGCCAGCTGCGGACAGCACCGGCGTCCGATCGCCTCACCTCGCCACCTCCTGCTCGGCGACCGAGCACACGCGTGCTCAACGCGGTTGAAGTCCCCAGCCCACGTGAGCCGGCCTCACCTCCTCCGCTCTGCCCGTTCCCACCTGTAACACCCCAAAATTCTGTTAAAACCCAAAATCCTGTTAAGAGGGGAATTTAAAAAATTTTGGACGTGTTGCATGTTTTGCAACAATTTAAATTCAAACTGGAATTCAATTTAAACTCAAAACAGAAAAGAAATAGAAAAAGAAAAAAAGAAACAGAAAAAACCGGCCAGTGGGCCGAAACCCACCAGCCGGCCCACCAAGCACCCGCGCCAGCCCGCAGCCGCGCGCGCCCCCTTCCTCCCATTGACAGGCGGGGCCCGCCAGCCCTTCTTCTACCTCGCGCCCGCGCCGCGATCGGCCGGGACTCTCTCACCCGAATCAAAACTGATCGGGAATTCTTGCGTACCCCAGCCGATTTCCGGACCCCGAAGACTCCAGCTCGATCTAAACCAACCCGACGCCCTCCCCCGTCTATAAAAACCCCAGCCTCGTTCTGTTTTTCCCACGCGATCCGCCGTTTTTACTCCGGTGAGAACCCGAGCCTTCTCCGGCGAATTCTGGCCAATCTACGCTCGGAAATTCCGATCTAACTCGCTGGTCTTGATCCACCGCCTCCGGGGAACCTCGCAGGTGCAGAAAACTCGGTGACTTGCGGTTCAAACACAGCGCCGACGAGCTTCGCCGTGGTTTCACTTCGGACCTCATCGCCGGTCGCTTTCCAGGACCTCCGAGCTCAAGAAAACCCCCGAGGTGAGATCCCCGACCTCCCCTCCACCGATCTATGCCATAAAATCACAGTTCTAGGAAGAATTCCCGAAGATCCGAAAATCTCCGGCGAGATCGCCGCCTCCCGCCGCCGTGCGCCGCCGGGCAGCGCCGCCCGCGCTCGGTTAGAGCGACGTGGCCGCTTGTGCGCCGTCTATTTTAAATCGCACGGTAGACTTTAAATTCCCGCGTACCGGTTCGGCGATATAATCTCAGCCGTCTGTTTTAAATCGGACGGTCCACGTCAGCCCCGTGTTATAAAGACTGGAAATCTTACGTGCTACCCCCTGGGGTTCTCTGGAAATAAGAGCTAGCCCTGGAAACTTCTGATCTAGCCCCTGGAACTTCAGAAAATCATGTAAATTCATTTAAAAATCAGTTTTAGCCCCGGGACTTAATAAAAATTAGGAAAAACTCCTCTGTTATGTGTAGCTAGACCCCTGAAAATTGTTAAAATAATATTATAGACCCTGTAGTGGGGTGAGTTTACCTTTTTAACCCTGTTTGATATTAAATTTTGGAAATTGAATATGTGGCTAGTATTTAAAATTGAAAAAGTGGGACAAACATATTGTCAAATTTAAATTAAAAACTTTCTCAGTACTTAGAAAACTTTGGAGTGAGATAAAAATAGATTTTTGTCTGAAATGAATCTGTTTAATTTATTATTCACATTTAATTAGTTATAGGGACACATTTTTAAGTAAAGAATAGTTCTGAAAATAGGGAAAATAAATGTAAAATAGTTTACATCAGAGGAAAAGGTCAAAAATATATTATTAAATATTTTAGATCAGAACCTATTGTGTTTAGATGATGTGTCTTGTTATTTTCATAATAAAGTTCACATTTAGGCATAGGAAATAAATCTGAAAATATAGCAACTAGTAAATGATAAATAAAGTTTCTAAAATCCAAAGAATTCAGTTTAGGGTTGGTAGAAATTCTGAAGACACATATGGAGTAGGAAAATACCTTTCATGCATACTTGGTCGCTAAAAGGTGTAGTAGTTAAATATAAGGAATTTATTTAAATTCGAAACTCATATATATAGTATGTAAGCATAAATGTGAATACAAAAGTAGGAATCATATACACATGGTTAAAAGTACATGTAAGCCAAAGATCAACACACATAGAGTAACCACAACACATATAATTGTGAATGACTTTCATAAATGTGAAGGTGTGATTTGTTTGAAGTGGAAGTGTGAACTATGTCTTATGGATTGTTGTTTTTCTTTTGCTATTTGTGATGGTATGATGTAGAACCTGCTCCAGAGCAAGTTCTTCCTTTCCAAGATCAGGACTACCCATTCCAAGAGCAGCAGGAAGGAGGCAAGTGTCCTTGACCACTTTGATCCTATGCTAGGATGTGTAGCTAGAATTATTTGCATTGTCAATTGAAATATGAAACCCATGCTAGGAAGTTTCCCTAGAATTGCATTACCTTGTTTCCTTGTAGCTTGGGTTGGGATTTATTTTATCATGTCATTTATTATTATGCATATGCTTAGCCATGCTTAGAATGGGGTATTTGGAATATGAGATCATCAGTTTATTTTACCATACTCTTGAAATGAGCTATTGTGAGTTATGTAGAGGTAGGGATCAAGGTAAGTTGGATGTTTTGGTTGGTGCTGGGTGCACGAGACTCGGGTTTGTGTTTAGTACTTGCCTGGATTCTAAGGACCGGTTCATGGAGCATGTAACCTGGCTTTACCGTGCCAACCACATGCTGAGATGGGGCAGCTTGGCCAATTAATTAGGTGTATCCCCGGCGTAGTATGTGTGTGTTGGATGGTGCGGGGAATAGGTGTCAGCTGGACTACCATATGAACCGCAAGGCTCAAGAGGGGGCCACTGCAGCGGGGTTGGAGCCTCTTGTATGCTGTTAGGGGAGAAACCTCAGTGGGCCCACGCTCGTCGGGAATCCCTTTGTAAAGGCTTCGTAGTGATCTCCTGGCTACACACATGGGAAGTGTGAATGTGGTTCGTAGCCACTGGCATAATGGAGGTTCTTTTAGTCCATCCGGCAATGGGGGATGAAATCACTACATGTGGGTACAGTGGTACAAACTCTGCAGGGTCAAAACTGTCATGACAGCCGTGCTCACGGTCAAGAGCGGCTTGGACTTATTCATGATTAGAAGAGTGATAGCTTTGGATGTTAAGAATGTTAAACGGGGAGCTTAACATTGGAAATGATGTTATGGTTATTTGATTATGATGATGGGTTGGGAGATTGGGACCATTTCACCTGTGTAGTAATGTAGGTGCTTAAAAAGATAAGGTGATAGGTATTTAATTGCGTAGTGCTTTAACCATGAGTTCAACCTCCCCTTGTTCTAGCCATGCATGACATAACTTTCCCACACTTGCTGAGTACCATCGGTACTCAACCTTGCATATTTGTTGGTTTATATTGCTGCTCAGGTCAAGATAATGAGGTGGTGTATAATGACCAAGACTTTGGACCCGAAGAAGGTTTCTAGGTTCATGGAGACCCCCGGGTAACGCCTCTGATGGAGCCCTCAAGAATAATATTCCGCTGATAGTTTATTTACTTGTGATGAACTTATTATTGTCCATCGAGACATTTGCTATGTAAGACTTATTTATATTCGACACCTGGCTTGTAATAAATGATGCTTCACTATTTGTCATCACATGTATGAGAAAATGATCCTGGCATACATGTGATATTCACTTGGTTGTTCTTCGGAAAAACCGGGTGTGACACCACCCGAAACGAAAAACGGCACCTGCCACTCCCCTTGGCTCCTCGTCGCGCCGTTGATCCAGGCGACCTCGCGACCGGAGCTCAACAGCAATGATACACGCCGGGGACTGCTCGAACTCACGGTGAAGACCCTACCCTCTTACATGTTCGGTAGGTGGAGTATTTCCCCGTCTACTCCTCAGTGTTCGACAAAAACGAGTGAGCAGACATTCTGAAATTCACGGCGATCGGTCCTGCACGGCGTAAACCCAGCCAAGAACATGTTCTACACGTCCCCACGGCCACCTAGGATCCAAAACCATCGAAAACCGTCGAGTCTTTGCGCTGATATCCAAGTTTTTCGAGCAACAGCCGATATCGGGCCTAGGTCGATGGTGAGGTCCTAGTTCCGGCCATTTCCATGGCCAACTGAGCTCATATTCGTGCGCAGCATGCCACGGCGCAGCTGTAGGAGCAAACAGCTTGAGAAATAAGGCCCGGAGTAGCCCGGGCGACGTCGCCGGAGTAGAGGGAAGCTCTGTCACCGCCGCGGGCATAGTTCCGGCCATTGCGGAGCTCCGGTGAGGGTACCAGCGTGTTCTCCGAGTCGAGTTAGGCACGGGCGACAAGTTTCGTCGAAGGTCGGGCGGTGAAACACCCGGCGGCGAGCGCTCCGGCGAAGCGCTGCCGCGGGAGCTGCGGGAGAGCGCGAGGTAGACGAAGGGGGGCCGGGTCCACCGGTCAGCCTCTGATCTCGCGCGGGGATCGCTTTGCGGCCGGGATTCGGAGCGGCAGCGCGGGTAAAACCCCGTGGGCCGCGGTGTGGCCGCATTCTGAGTGGGCCGGCTCGAGGAGTGGGTCCCACCCGCAGGATTTAAACATTTTTAGAATTTCCAGTTTTAGTTCAAACTTCAAATGCATAGAACTTTTGCTAGGAAACTCCAAATTTGATGACCCAAATTTTGCTGAACTCAGAATTCTGAGTACTTTCCAGCAATACCAAATTCAGCTCATGAAAGTAAATAGTTTTCCAGAATTAAATCCCTAAATTTAAACTGTTAGGAATTTTATCTGAGGAACTACTTTATGAAAAATTCTGAAATTTGGCTGAGTGGTTCCTTGGAAAATCCCTGAATCCCAGTAAATTTTTCAGACTCATCCAAGTTCATTTGGTTACCCTAATTGGGAGATTAATAGAACTGCCCAGAGAAAATAGAAAAATATACAGAAACATTTTTCAGATTTTCTCAAATCTTAATTAGGGCATAACTTTCTGTAGAATTCTTCAAATGACATGAAACCAACTCCATTAGAACCATCCTAAATTCTAGTTTCCAGAAAGTAATGGTTGGAGCCATGAAAACCCCTGGAATTATTTAGAGGCTCAAACATTGACCAAATGGGCTTTTATTTGTACAAGGTTCAGATGAACTTTGTTTCAAATGAAACTTGGTCAAGACTCTGGTTAGGACCCTACCAAGCCACCATAAAAATTTCAGAACCAAAGGGGAGGGCTAGCTAGAGTTGTTAACAGTTAAGTATTCAAGTTTACACATTGCATTTAAATTTACATGTCGTATTTCATTGAACGTGTAGTCACTGAAGAAGAGACTCCGGAAGTGCTGGACTTCCTCCTTCGGGAAGAAGAGCTAACTACTGACCAGCAGCAACAAGGCAAGCCCCGGTTTGCATTAACTCTTTTATAATGTTTTTACTTTGTTTACATACGTAGGGTGAAGTATGTATGTGCATTAGGTATAGGATGAGTGAAACCCCACATGCATAACCAAAGGTTCCTAAAAGAGTGAGGGTAGTGTCTAATACCCCGAGTAGACAGGCTATGCTTAATGAGTCATAGGACTTCGGTACAAGTCGAGTAGTTGGAATCTACTCGCGAGATAGGATTGGGACACACGGGTTCGGTTGAGTGATGTGAGATCACTTTAGTAAGGAAAATGAGACTAGGCAGGGGCTAGAGCGCAGCAAGAGGAAGTCTTGTGTGCGCAACCCTGTCCATGTCGATTGAGGACCGATCCATGTGCGGCCCTGCTGAACAAGTATTGAACGTACCGAATGCATATCGGATATATGGGCCCCGATAAACCGATGTAGCCTAAACCTCCGGGCGTCGAGGCATAACGCACCGATTTATAGGTGTAGGCTGAGGGCAGCAAGGTGGAAATCTTCCAACGGGCATAGAGAGATGCTCCGTGTGGGGAACCTCCTGCTCGTTTCGTTGCGACCGGTTCGACGTTTGGGCTGTTGGGTGAAAGGTTGTCCCGTACGACATCGAGTGAGCGTGCTGTGCAGCTCCACGGGTGGGCGTACGTGACGTGCTCTTTGGGTTTCCCTGCAGGTGTATATCGAGTCGATTCACCATCCCTCGGGGTGACGAGTACCGCTTGTTCACTGTGTCGTAACGTAGACTAATGTATGAAATGTTATGATTCAATCTTGCTGTTATGATATAATTTTATTGCTACATGCGTGCCACCAAATATTGCTTACTAAATTTCAGATTTCCAAACTGTTAACTTGTTGCTAAAAGATGAACTAAGGATGAACTTGTAGGCGTGTCCATTTGCTGCAATATTACTACCCTATGTCATTGTACACCTCGTGTAGAGTATCATGCTTAGGTGAGTCGGTTAAGCCTTGTTGAGCCATCGTGCTCACGGTTGCTGCTTAAGTTTTTCTCAGGTGAGGAGCCACCCACGGACTCGGAGTACGAGTCCACCGGCAAGGGTTACCCTCCATCGGGGACCACGGCTGAGTGGGAGCCGTACACGCCGCGCTGAGCTGAAGAGTGCAGCTAGTGTGGGTTGCCCTAGGGCTGGTCAGCCGACTTTTGCTAGATAGGCGGGCGTGAGATGTATAGTGTAGACTTCCGCTGTGTAAGATAAATAATATTTTGTAACTGGAGTTTGTACTACTTTGTACAGTTCAGTTGTTTTCCCATGTAATATATTGTGTTCTTATAAAGTGTGCTGTCGGGTGTCGCATCGCGCGGCACCACCCTCTGCGATCCTAGATGAGCGGATCCCAGTCCGCCACAATGGGGGTCGGGCCCCCTCAACATATAAGGAACACTGTATTACATAAATCAAAAGCGGAAGCTTACAATTGTTCTTTGTAAATAATTTACATAAAATAGCTACAGCGGAAGTCTATAAACAGCTCACGTTGAATAACTAAGAAGCATTCGAGAAGAGGTCCAGCCCGCGGACTCCTCTCGCTAGCGACACGCAGACAAGGTAGCGGAAAGGTCCTCCCTGTGTAACATGACTCGGACGTTTCCGAGTCTCACCGGACAACCTTCTTTATAGCGTTGAAGTTTACCTGCAAAACCACTTATATAGCAAGTGTGAGCACAAAGGCTCAGCAAGACTTAACCGTCTCTCCTAAGACATGAAACCCTACATGGAAGTAACCTAAGACTTTAACCGGTCATTTGCGAAAAGACTCGCCTACGAGTTCATCCTTAACTTTCATATTTTAGCCATAATAGTAGTGACCTTGCGCCCGGCAACATTGGAACTCCACAATCAAACAAGAAACGCTTCATTCCAATGTTACTTGTCCCAAGGTGGAAAATAACTTTAGTTTGATCTATCTCTACTTCAAACATGGTTTTCATGTAATTTATAATTAGCATAACAGCATTTAAAACTTTACAAACTATTCCCACACAACTTGATTACTACATCACAGCGCAGTGAGCAAGCGGTACTCATAACCGCGCGGGACGGTAATTCGAATCAAACACTACCCGGATAACTCGACACATACGCCCGCCTCTGAAGACCCAACTCTGGCGTTCTTCATTACGTCGTATGTGGCAACCTTTCTCAGGACACTAAACTATAGAACCGGTTGCGCCGTCTCGGGCTCATAGGTCTAACGAGACGATGTGGTATGCCTCTACAATCCAGTGAACCTGGTACATCGGTTTCCTGGTTCCCATATATCAGTAAGCATCCATTACACAACTCAATAATTGCTCCCAGGGCCACATACGCTTCGGTCCTTAACCGACACAGGCAGAGCTACTCGACCAAGACCTCGTCTTGTCGCTGGCTACCCTCCTGCCCGGTCTCATCTTTAGAAATGTAAACTTTAGTTTGCCTCTTTTTCCAATCCCCCTTATGTGGTCCTTAACCAAAGCTCGTGAGTAGATTCCAACTACTCGTCTTCTACCGGATGTCCTATCCTATTTAGCACGGCCTTATTCTACAGCGATGACACAATTCTACCCTTGACCTCAGGGTTTATGTTTGGTTATGCATGTGGAGTATAAAACATCCTTGACCTAATGCACATACAAACTTTGACCAATATTAGTGAACAAAGGAAAAGTTTAAAAACAACTTAAGTGCAAACCGGGGCTTGCCTTGGTTTTGCAGGTGACTAATGTCAGATAAGGTGATGTTAGTTACTGATGACTCGAAGATCAATTCCTTCCCTTCTTGCTCCTTGATCTAAGCTTAACTCCTCCTTCTTCACATTCCACGTTTTATCACTACATGTTATGAATATGCATACATGTTTAATTATAAAACCTTTTGCTAACTGAAAGTGCATCTAGGGTATCCCTTGTGGGTTTTTCAGAATTGATGAAAAGCATATGAGATCCTAATGAAATGATTGCAGGACAAACAAAGTGAACTAGCTCGGTGCACACAAAAAGGTGAAAAATAAAGTGCTGCCGAAAAAGAAGACTTTAGTGGAATTTAGAAGAGCAAATTAGATGTAAATGTATAGGGTGTGTGTGAGAGACACATCCCAAGAGCTCATGACTTTTTGTAAGGGTAAGGGGTTAATAATCAACTAAAATCCACTGGACACCGGACTAGTCCGTTCATGGACCGGACTAGTCCGGTCAGCTTACTGGAATGCAACCCGGACAAGTCCGGTTTTAGACCGGACTAGTCCGCTCATATCTCTGTTGTCCTCTTTAGAGGACTGCGGACTAGTCCATCCATGTGACAGGACTAGTCCGCTAAACTTTCTGGAACCCCACTTCACATAGCACCGGACAAGTCTGGTTAACCCACTGGAAGTAGACCGGACAAGTCCGATCATATACCGGACTAGTCCGATATTAGGTTTTACAATGATAACCTTTTTGGACACCATATAAATGGGTGATCCACGGCCTTCCAACAGAGATACACGACTCATACTGCTAGAAACTCAAACCCTAGCGCCGCCACCTGTCCCAAGAGCCCAAAAAACACATCTCCCCGCACATCTAAGGTGCAAAAAGGTGAAAATCAATCAAACACTTGGATTTGGGATTGGGAGATCGCTGTTCCTTCGTTGTGAGCTCTTGGGGTTTGATCTCTCCACACTCATATTCTGCATTGTAATCTTTTTGAGTGTATTTGATCGCTTTCCCATTGTAATTCTTGTGGGAGCCCTCAATGTGTGAGTTTGCCCCACAAACTCGGTGATTACCCGTGCTAGTGGAGTCAAGTCGGCCTTGTGTGGTGACTTGAAGAGGGAAAGGGTTAGAGACCCGGCTTTGTGTGAGCTTCCTCAACAAGGACGTAGATCTCTTGGTGAGATCGAACCTCGGTAAAATTTGTGTCTCGCATGCCTCCTTGTTTTTTGTTGATTATAACATCTAGTTGCTAAACTTCATAATTTGAGTTGCTAAGTCTCATTCACGGGCATATTCACACCTCACATTATAAAATCAAAATAGAGTAATTGTTGTTCTTATTTCCGTTGCTAAACAAGTTATTTCTCCTGCACAACACCTATACAATCTACACACTTCAGCCACACCGTACTAGTCCGCTCAGACAACCGGACTAGTCCGGTCAATCAAGTTTTTGACAACTACTTTAAGTGTGCAGGAAACTCTATAAGGCCTATTCACCCCCCCCCCTCTAGGCCACATTCAATTGGTATCAGAGCCAAGTTCTCCATCAACGAGACTCACATCTCGGAGAGATCAATGGCCTCTGAGAAGAACAACGATATCCCAAAGACGAACAACAACGATGAGGAGCAAAAAGCCAAAGCCTTCGATGTGCTGAAAGAAAGTCCACATGACGATGAAGAAGTGAGACAGCTAAAGGCACTACTGATAAAGAAATTAATGGCACAAAAGGGAAAAGAGGAAGAAAAGACGATGGGGAGTGGTCATCACGACTACTCCCGATATCCTTACAACTACAACCGTCTCAATTCAAATAATCATTATCTCTCCATTCCTATGGGAAGGCCCCCGCAGTTTGACGGAAGTGACTATACCATGTGGAAGTACAACATGAAAATGCATCTAATATCCTTGAATCCCAGCCTCTGGCATATTGTCTGCATAGAAATAGATATCCTAGACACGGATGAAGAACTCACTCCGGAACAAGAACAAGAGATTCACAGAAATGCACAAGCCGTTGCAGTAATCGCATCGTCACTGAGCAGAGAAGAATTCACCAAAATCGATGGACTGGAGAGTGCAAAAGAAATCTGGGATACACTCAAAACAGCTCATGAAGGAAATAGGTCTGTACGTGAAGCCAAAATTGAGATGCTTGAAGGAGAGTTGGGGAGATTTGCTATTGAAGAAGGCGAATCAGCTCAAGACATGTACAACCGGATGAAGGAACTCATCAACAAAATCCGTGCCTATGGAAGTAAGAAATGGACTGATCACGAGGTTGTCAAAAGGATGATAAGAGCCTTCATGCCAAGAAATGCCACCCTTTGCTCAATGATTAGAGAAAGCCCCGGGTTTCACAAAATGACTCCCGATGAGTTATTGGGGAAGATCATAAATCATGAAATGATGGAGAAGGAGGCTCAATACGTCAAAGACTTAGCCGAGCTCACCTCTTCCAAAAACAAAGAAGTTGCTCTCAAAGCAACGTGCAGACCCAAACTCAAAGAAACCCGTGAAGACCAAGATGACGGAGATACAAGCGACGTGAGTACCAACCTAGATGACGAGGAAATGGTACTCTTTATCAAAAAGTTCAAGCGCATGATGAGGAGAAGACATGGCAACAACTCAAATGAAGGGAAAAGCAAGGATAAAGGAAAATCCAAGGCTAGACGTACTTGCTATAATTGTGGAGAGTACGGTCACTTCATGGTGGACTGTACTTATGAAGAAAACAAGAAGAAGAAGAAGGAAACAAAAGAACATGAGAAGAAAAATTTCAGAAAAAGGAGACAAGCTCATCAGGCTCACATTGGCAAGGAGTGGGACTCAAACGATGAGTCCTCCTCCGATGAAGAAGAGGAGATGGCCACCATTGCTGCTTAAACCCACCATGAGAGCTACACTCTTCCCAAACATGGGAGGATGGGATATGAACAACCATACTTGCCTTATGGCTAAAGAAGGCAAGAAAAAGGTTCGACTTACTTCTCCTGCGTTAAATACCTCTATTGGTGACTTTGATAGCTCTAGTGATAATGAAGAAATGTTTAGAGGATTAAGTAAAATTGCTTTAAAGAAAATGGAAATATTGTCGAACGAAATCTTTGAAAAGGAGGAACTTGTCAACCGACAAGAAGATATGCTCATCCGTGAAAGGAAGAGATATCAAGAGGTTGAAAAACTTCTTGAGCTTGAAAGAGAGAAGAACAAGTCACTTGAGGTTGAGCTAGCCTTGAGTAAGGAGACTTACTCAAAGCTAGAGGACTCACATATTGCAATCAAGGATGAGCTTGCTAACTTGTCAAGAGTTAACAAGATCCTAGAGGTGCAAGTTGAGTCGCTAAAGCAAAGTGACTCATCTTCCTCCAAGAGCTCTTCCTCCAAAGATATGAGTTCGACAACAATTGGAACCTGCACATGCTCTAGTAAGAAAAATATCATTTCTAATACTTCAACTTCTCATGATGTGCATCCTTCCCAAATCGGCATCTTTGATATGGAGAAGATCAAATATGCACGTAGCGCATATATGGTCACTACACCTCCCATCGTCAAAGATGGTCTTGGGTTTGATAGGAACAAACGCATATCCACTCTTAATCATGCAAAGAAAAGAATCACCTTTGTTAAGGAAAAATCACATGAATCTAATTTACAAATATTGTTTCGTACATTTGATGTTTCCTATGTTCTTATGAAAAACAAATATGGAAAAGTTATTGCTAAATACACGGGGCCATGCCACAGGAACTCGAAAACTAGTGTGTGGGTGCCCAAGACTCTTGTGACTAACCTGAGAGGACCCAAGCAAGCTTGGGTACCTAAAACCAAGGAATAATTCTGTTTTGCAGGCTTACTCCTCCGGTGGATCTAAGTGGGTGCTAGATAGCGGATGCACAAATCACATGACCGGAGAGAGAGATATGTTTGTGGAGTATGAGTACAACGAGGATCCAAGTGAAGGCATATACTTTGGAGACAACAGCCAAGGAAATGTCCTTGGTAGCGGTAACATTGAAATATCTCCTCAACACACTTTATCTAATGTTTTACATGTAGACTCCCTAGATTATAACCTTTTGTCAATATCTCAACTATGCGACAAAGGTTATAACTGTTTATTCACTAATGAGGGTGTGACCGTTTATAGAAGAAGCGATGGCTCGATTGTATTCAAGGGAATGTTGAAGGGAAAGCTTTATCTTGTTGATTTCAACAAAGATAAAGCCGAACTCAACACTTGCTTGGTTGCTAAAACCAACATGGGATGGATGTGGCATAGACGGCTAGCCCATGTTGGGATGAGAAATCTGTAGAAACTTCTAAAAGGTGGTCACATCCGAGGTCTAAAGGATGTGGTTTTTGAGAAAGACAGGTCGTGCAGCGCTTGCCAGGCGGGAAAACAAGTCGGAGCACCACACCCTGCCAAGAACATAATGACCACTACAAGACCACTGGAACTTCTTCATATGGATCTATTTGGTCCAATTGCTTACATAAGTATCGGCAGTAATAAATACGGTTTAGTAATTGTTGATGATTTTTCAAGATTTACCTGGGTATTTTTCTTGTATGATAAATCAGAAACTCAGGGAATCCTCAAGAAGTTCCTGAAAAGAGCCCAGAACGAATTCTCATCAACCGTGAAGAACATCAGAAGTGACAACGGGACATAATTCAAGAATACACAAGTTGAAGAGTATCTCGATGAAGAAGGGATAAAGCATGAGTTCTCAGAACCCTACTCTCCTCAACAAAACGGGGTGGTCGAGAGGAAGAACAGAACATTGATTGAAATGGCAAGAACAATGTTGGACGAATACAAGACATCAGATCGATTTTGGGCAGAAGCGGTGAACACTGCTTGTCATGCCACAAATCGGTTGTACCTTCACCGACTACTGAAGAAAACTCCATATGAGCTCCTTAATGGTAAAAAGCCTAATGTTTCTTATTTCAAAGTTTTTGGTTGTAAATGTTTTATTCTGAACAAGAAACCGAGGGCTTTGAAGTTTGCTTCGAAGTCCGGTGAAGGGTTCTTGCTCGGCTATGAATCGAATGCCTACGCCTATCGTGTCTTCAACAAGTTGTCCGACCTTGTTGAAGTAGCACGTGACATAGTGTTCAATGAAACTAACGGCTCACAAGTGGAGAAAGTCGATAAGTGTATGCTAGATAAAGAGGAACCTCCATGTGAAGCGCTGAAGAAAATGGCACTTGGTGATATTCTACCACAAGAGCAAACGCAAGACTCAAATGCACAAGGTGAACCTCAACGAGGAAGCAATGATCAAGGGGGAGCTTTCACACAAGATCAAGTGGAGGAAGATCAAGAAGATCAAGATAATCATGGAAGCAATGATCTAGGGGGAGACAATGAACATGAAGATGATGGAGAACAAGCAGCTACACAAGTTCCTCACCCAAGAGTACATCAGAGTGTACAAAGAGACCATCCTGTCAACAATATCATTGGTGATATTGCTAAGGGAGTAACTACTAGATCTCGCGTTGCAAATTTTTGTGAATACTATTCTTTTGTCTCTTTTCTGGAACTATACAGGGTAGACGAAGCCTTAAGTGATCCAGACTGGGTGATGGCAATGCAAGAAGAATTGAACAACTTCAAAAGAAATGAAGTGTGGGAGCTGGTGGAAAGACCAAGGGCGAACATCGTTGGAACCAAATGGGTCTTTCGGAACAAGCAAGATGAACATGGAGTAGTAACAAGAAATAAAGCGAGGCTGGTGGCCAAGGGTTATTCTCAGGTCGAAGGTTTGGACTTCGATGAAACTTTTGCTCCCGGAGCTAGACTTGAGTCCATTCGTATTTTGTTGGCATATGCTACTCACCATAATTTCAAGTTGTATCAAATGGACGTCAAAAGTGCCTTCCTCAACGGTGCGATAAAGGAGGAAGTTTATGTGGAGCAGCCACCAGGATTCGAAGACCAAGAGTATCCTAACCACGTCTATAAACTGCGTAAGGCTCTCTATGGCCTCAAACAAGCTCCTCGAGCTTGGTATGAGTGCCTTAGAGATTTTCTAACTCAAAATGGATTCAAAATTGGTAAAGCTGACTATACACTCTTCACTAAACATTTTGATGATCATCTATTTGTATGTCAAATTTACGTTGATGATATTATTTTTGGATCCACTAACAAGTCTTTCTGTGAGGAATTTAGCAAAATTATGACAGATAGGTTCGAGATGTCGATGATGGGCGAATTGAAGTTCTTCTTAGGATTCCAAGTGAAGCAACTGAGAGAAGGCATATTTATAAGCCAAACCAAATACACACAGGACATCCTCAAGAAATTCAATATGGACAAAGCCAAGCCCATCAAGACACTCATGGCAATCAACGGACATCTCGATCTCAATGAAGAAGGTCCAAATGTGGACCAAAAGGTATATAGGTCAATGATCGGCTCCTTACTTTACTTATGTGCATCTAGGCCATATATTATGCTTAGCGTATGCATGTGTGCAAGGTTTCAAGCCGCACCTAAAGTGTGTCACTTAATTGCTGTAAAAAGAATCCTAAGGTATCTTGTGCACACACCAAACTTGGGCCTTTGGTATCCCAAAGGATCCAAGTTTAACTTGATAGGTTATTCCGATGCCGACTATGCAGGATGCAAAGTCGATAGAAAGAGCACTTCAGGGACCTGTCAATTTCTTGGCAGATCCCTAGTTTCTTGGTCATCTAAAAAGCAAAACTCTATTGCTCTTTCAACAGCAGAAGCAGAGTATGTTGCAGCAGGAAGTTGTTGTGCACAACTACTTTGGATGCGACAGACTCTTAGAGACTACGGCTACAATCTAAATCATATCCCCCTTCTATGTGATAATGAAAGCGCGATAAAAATTGCACACAACCCAGTAGAGCACTCAAGAACTAAGCACATAGATATTCGTCATCACTTTCTTAGAGATCACTCATTAAATGGTGACATTGAAATTTCACATGTTAGAACTGAAAAACAACTAGCAGATATTTTTACCAAACCATTAGATGAGAAAAGGTTTTGTGAGCTAAGAAATGAACTTAATATTCTTGACTCTCGAAATGTGGCTTGAAATGTTGCATACCTGATTGCAACCTCAAATGTTACATTTTATTGTAAAAACCGCTCCTCATCTCTTTTTCTTCTAAGAAAACTATTTTAATGAAGAAATCTTGTGAAATATGACCATTGTTTGATTGTTGCTTGCCTACTGGTCATAATTACCAAGATTATTTGCAAAAATTAGTGTCCTTGGATCACCTCTAAACTCTACTATCTGCATCAAGTCTGTTGGAACCGGACTTGTCCGGTTGTCGACCGGACTAGTCCAGATAGACGACACAATTAGGTTAATTCAGGGGCACCGGACTAGTCCGCTACCATGACCGGACTAGTCCGGTCAGTCGCATATAGAAGCAGTTCGCCGGACCAAACCCCTCCCTCTCCACTCATAAGCACTTTGTCTCACCCCCTCCCCTAAACCCTAGCTCCCAAAGTGATTTTCGAGTTGGGCCCTCAAACTCGGAGTTTTCTCCGGTAAAAAGCCTCTCCTCGACGAGTGGATTCTACTCTCCGGACTCATCCAGATAGACTCTTGCTCCTTCAACGCGAATCTTCAAATCTTGGTAAATCCCCCCCCCCTTAAAACCAAAATCTCAACTTTTCTAGTTCTAGCTAGATTCCTTTGATTTCAAAAGGATGTACATTGCCTCAATAGATGCATTCCTACCACTTTCCTGCCCTTGTGTCCTTAGATAGAAGATTTGATTCAAATGAAACATTAGGGTTCTTATGCCAGGCCGGACTAGTCCGGCGCACAGACGTGGACAAGTCCGGTCTACCGGACAAGTCCGCACTCTGAAACCAGACAAGTCCGGTCTCTGACAATTGAACCCCTACATTCCCATTTGAAGTCAATAATGAGTCCATTGGCATCTAATCCTTGAACTCCTTATCAAGCACCATGTCTTCAGGCTCAGATGACGGCTCTTTTCACCTTGACGAAGAAGTTCAACGTGAAAGAGTGAGGAGAGCTAAGGAGGGAGTGATGAAGAAAAGACATGATGTCAATGTCCACTCTTCACCTTCCGACGAAAATTTGCCTAAGAAGAGGAAAGTAATTGTGAAGAAGCCTTGAGGGAAGGCTATGGCCGAGAGTTCCTCAGGACCTAAGAGGACTCTCAATAAAGGGAAGGGGCTTGCTAGTGGCCCCATTGGGCCTCTGAAAATGAAAAATCCCATTCATCGCAACAGGCAACCTTCAGATAATGATTACACTGGAAAAGGGGGTGAACTAGCTGACAAGTTCAGAAAAGTAGAAGTGTATAATCAGCCCAAAAAGTCAGCTGACCCCATGTTTTGGAGTAATTTTCATGTTGATTACTATGAACATGTGTATCGGAAGATGAAGCATCCCGTTGTCGAAAAATCAGTGGGTTGATATTGATTATCTACAGTCCAAGAGATGTCAAGCTTATCAGGAGGTTGTGACAGCCCTCGAGTTTCATGGACTAAAAGAACTACTCTCCTTCCAGTGTGACTGGAATGACGAAGTCATCACGCGATTCTACTCCACTCTCTACTTCGCTCGTGATGACAACGACAAGATGGTTTGGATGACACATGGGTCTCAGTACAGTGTCACATATGAAGAATTTGCAAGGATCCTTCATCTTGAGGACACCTTAGACAATGAACATGTGATTCACAACCTAAAACCACTGGAGAAAGATCAACTGGACTTTCTCTATGATACACGGATGTCATTCAAGCCTCCCACCATCAAATACATGAAGCCCTTCTTTGTAGTCCTCAATCGGATATTGAGGAAGACTATAGCTCCCAAAGAGGGAGATGCAGGGACTGTTCAAGGCACCCTCAGAACCTTGATGAAGGTCATAAGCAAGAAGAGAAAATTCAATGTGTTTGAGTACATCTACAATGACATTGTCAATATCTCTATCAATCCCATCCGGTCTTGCGGCTATGCACCCTACATAATGTTCATGATTGAGAAAGTGACAGGACTGGAGTTCGTAAAGGATGTGGCTCACACTAGACTTAGGCCCCAAAAGCCCACTATATATTCTGCTCCTTCTGCTCCTGCCTCAACCGGAGAAGAAAGAAGATCCAAGAGAGCTCAAGAGGAACCAAGATCTGAGGCTGCAGCTACCACTCATGCAACCTCCTCTACTCGAGAATCCTCAAGTGGCATCTTCAAGATGCTATCTTCTATCTTTGCCTCTTGCCGCAAAATTGAAGTTAAGCAACATGAAGAGAGATTGGCCAGGAAGAAGCATCAGAGATATGTAAAAGCCAACATCCAAGCCATCTGTGCCAAACTGGAAATTGAGCCACAAGGGTCACTTGAGGTTTCTGAGGACTCAGCTGAAGACTTCACTGAAATGCCAACCTTCACTGACCAAGGGTTGAGCTCCCTTGGGTTTGGTGGTGGTTCAGCTGCTAACCCTCTACATGGTCAAGATGATGAAGATCAATGTGGAGAGGAAGATGAAGATGAAGATAGGACTGAGAGTGAAAGTGGGAACGGCGATGAGTGATTCCACTCGATTTTTCCCTTTTTGGTGCCTTGATGCCAAAGGGGGAGAGATTATCTAGGATAAGTTATTAAGGACTTGTGATCGAGGACTTGTACTTATTTTTAAAACTATTGTAATTTGACTATTTACCATATGTGTGATGCTTACATCTATGGTTGTTATCTTTTATCCTCGTTCATCACATTTTTGTTGATCACACATTTGTTGGGCACCCCACCATAAGGTGTGTGTATATGAGAGAAGGTTTTCTTGTAAGTTATTCATTATTCTCATATATGCACACGTTATGAAAAATCAATTTTTTCTCTTAATTGTGATATCTCAAATGGTTGTCATCAATCACCAAAAAGGGGGAGATTGAAAGTGCATCTAGGGTATCCCTTGTGGGTTTTGGAGAATTGATGACAAGCATATGAGATCGTAATGAAATGATTGCAGGACAAACAAAGTGAACTAGCTCGGTGCACACAAAAAGGTGAAAAATAAAGTGCTGCCCGAAAAGGAAGACTTTAGTGGAATTTAGAAGAGCAAATTAGATGTAAATGTATAGGGTGTGTGTGAGAGACACATCCGAAGAGCTCATGACTTTTCGTAAGGGTAAGGGGTTAATAATCAACTAAAATCCACTGGACACCGGACTAGTCCGTTCATGGACCGGACTAGTCCGATTAGCTTACTGGAATGCAACCGGACAAGTCCGGTTTTAGACCGGACTAGTCCGCTCATGTCTCTGTTGTCCTCTTTAGAGGACTGCGGACTTGTCCATCCATGCGACAGGACTAGTACGCTAAACTTTCTGGAACCCCACTTCACATAGCACCGGACAAGTCCGGTTTTAGACCGGACTAGTCCGGTGTATGATCAGACTTGTCCGGTCCACTTCCAGTGGGTTAACCGGACTAGTCCGGTATTAGGTTTTACAACGATAACCATTTTGGAAACCATATAAATGGGTGATCCACGGCCTTCCAACAGAGATACACAACTCATACTGCTAAAAACTCAAACCCTAGCGCCGCCACCTGTCCCAAGAGCCCAAAAAACACATCTCCCCACACATCTAAGGTGCAAAAAGGTGAAAATCAATCAAACACTTGGATTTCGGATTGGGAGATCGTCGTTCCTTCGTTGTGAGCTCTTGGGGTTTGATCTCTCTACACTCATATTCTGCATTGTAATCTTTTTGAGTGTATTTGATCGCTTTCCCATTGTAATTCTTGTGGGAGCCCTCAACGTGTGAGGTTGCCCCACAAACTCGGTGATTACCAATGCTAGTGGAGTCAAGTCGGCCTTGTGTGGTGACATGAAGAGGGAAAGGGTTAGAGACCCGGCTCTGTGTGAGCTTCCTCAACGAGGACGTAGATATCTTGGTGAGATCGAACCTCGGTAAAATTTGTATCTCGCATGCCTCCTTGTTTTTTGTTGATTATAACATCTAGTTGCTAAACTTCATAATTTGAGTTGCTAAGTCTCATTCACGGGCATAATCACACCTCACATTATAAAATCAAAATAGAGTAATTGTTGTTCTTATTTCCGCTGCTAAACAAGTTAATTCTCCTGCACAACACTTATACAATCTACACACTTCAGCCACACCGGACTAGTCCGCTCAGACAACCGGACTAGTCCGGTCAATCAAGTTTCTGACAACTACTTTAAGTGTGCAGGAAACTCTATAAGGCCTATTCACCCCCTCTAGGCCACATTCACTAACAAATGCTAAAGCCAAGTTCAATACTGGAACTCAGTTTAAGAATTTAAAATGACACTGGTGCTAGTGGGTTGGGTGTGTGTTTAAGTACTATCATCAAGTGAGAAGTGAGGTTCATCACTTGGGTGGTGATCACCTAATTGGTTGAACAGAACACTACTGATCCAGGGCTCCAATGGAGCTGGAAATTTTCTTATGAGTTCCTTGTCACAAGAAAGTCCTCTGAACCAAAATTAAGAATGTTTCACTAAGTAGATCACCCAGAATAATTCCTTAAGAATTTAGGCTAAAAGTAATTAATTCTAAATAAATTTGCACTTTCATGCAAATTCAAGTGAACTACAATTTCCAACATAGCTCAGAGAGTATTCCTGAATTTTCCTAGGATTTTTGGAGCTAAGGAATGGCTAGAACTGAATTTCCATGTTTTGGAAATTCTCTGAAAATGTTTCTGTATTCATTTGAATACAGAAACTTAAAATCAGAATCATCCTAATTAAATCAACACCAAATGAGCTGAAACTTTTACAGGAGGCTCCTAATATCCTATAGAATATTCTGGCAAAAATTGGGGATTTTTGGATGAATCAAACTCCCTCAAAAATTCTTTTGCTGAAAAGTTTTAAAGAATTTTCCGGAATTGTCCATTGGTTTCAATGCAAATTGGGTGGCATATGTGGATAGAAGTTTACCTCCTGAATCCAACCCAATTTGAATCACTAACTTTGGAGCTTCCTAGCAAAAGTTATGAGGTTCTAAATTTGAACTAAATCTGGAATTCGAATTAATTCGGGAAATGTTCAAACTCTGTCAGTAGCCCCATCCTACATGTGTCAGCCGCTGGGACTGAGCCACACGGGGCCACAGACCTTTCCCGCGCAGCCACACTGGATCCCGGGGCCGCAGCGGATCGACGATTTAAAATATCGCCACTGACATGCGGGGCCCCCGGTCGTCTTCCTCCTCCTGACGCCCGCGCGATCCCCCCGCCGGGCTCGCCGGAGTTCTCACCGGGAGGGGCTTCCGGTGCTTGGAACTTGCTGGTTCTCGCCGCCCCCACGTATTTTCGTGCGAGGAACACGTTGCCGGCCTTATCTCCGATCGCAGATGGCCGGAACCCTAGGCGCGATGGTGACAGTGACCGCGGAAGCTCCTGCGACGTCGCTAGGGCGCGGTGCCACACAAAACGCTGCGCTGTTTGCTTCTAAAGCACCAGTGAGTCGTGGGCATGCTTTACAGAGACTCGGTTTCGAGCGAAAATGGCTCTAAATAGGTTCCCACCGTGCGCCCGAGGTGGATTTTCCGACGGCAGCGAAAAACACGGCGTTGTACGGCTAGGGTTGATGGAAACCAGCACCGGTTGGACGAGGAGGACCGTCGGAGTCTACAGAACATGACCGAAGCTCATGACTGGAAACGCCTAACCATAGGGACCTAATTTTGGATTTTTGGCATGGCCGCCTGAAGAACCCGCCGTTGAGAAACCTCAAATTCCGTCCAGGTGGTCCTATGAAATGATCCTGAACTCGGTGGACAGCAAGGGGAGGTGGTAACCAACCTTATTCGTGGCTTTGTTGGGGGTGAAACACCGGAGGGTCTTGATTTGAAGTGAAGTCGCCGAGGTCGGTCCGCCGGGGAAGAACCGGCTTGCCGAGGCGATTGCAGCCCGCTGCACCCTCGGAACTTGCTTTGATGGCTTCAGGGAGCGTGGGTGACGCTGCTTCCGGGCTTGTACGGGCGTTCACGGCTCGGGGAGAGGTAAGCGACGGGACCCCGAGCGTGTGGCCGTGGCGGCGGCAAAAGCCCCTGGAAATGGCGCTGTGGCGTGGAGGGGGGGGGGGCGTGGCTCGGACGTGGGCTCGGTGCTGTGAGGTGTGCACTCGGTGGGAGACCGATAAGGGCACGGGGGAACCGCCTCTGAAGCTGCTCGGGAGCTGGCGCCGGGGTGCTGCTGCTGTAGTGCGCTCGGGAGAGGAGAAACAGAGTCCGGGTTCCCTCTCACAGACAACTAAGCCCCACTGAACAGAAGACTTAAGAAGCAAGTCTATATGGCTCAATGGTAAGTGGGTCCACCCCTGTTCCTCCCTAAAAGATCTTCTAAACTTTGGCACAAGCAAATTTACCTTCTGAAGAGCTCAGATTCAAAAGTTGTTTGGAACTTTGACATGGTGTCCTTCAGTTCAAATTTGAATTCAAATTTGAAGGAAATTCATAAGCCCTTTGATACTAATATCAAAGCACCTCCAAATTTGCCCAAAATTTGCCTCCCTCATAATTTGGACCTGAGGAATTCAATTATGCCCTCTGATTCTTCAGTTGACCATTGCAAATACAAATTTTCAAACAACAGTTTGAATTTCCTTTTTAGAAAGGGCCTTCTTTGCCTTAAAGTAAACCATTTAATTCAAACTGAAATTTAAGTCCTCTTTGGTGCTGACCCATCTGAATTTGGGTGAAACACTTTGGTTTGCTCCTAGCCCATGCTTTATCAATCTTGGTCCCAAGCTGAACCTCACAAGTTCAGTTTTGACCATGTCCCTCGAATTTGAATTTGAAGGTGATCTCAAACGATGTTTTGAACAAATGGTATATGAGCTTAAAATCCCTCCCATTTTGGAACTTAAGCTCCTCAATACCTGATGACTGCAATGGTCATCTCATATATATGCTTTTGGACCATCTGAACATTAATGCTTTGGAAGGGTTCAAAAATGGGGTTTAAACTTCCCTCCCCTCTACTCATAGAGAATGTGCATATGAGTTAGCTTTTTGGGAGTGATATCCTTTCCCGGGTTAACATGTGTTCAACAGGAGTTAAAGAAGATTTTAGCTCTTCCCACATGTCCATGTTTGAGTTTATCATTTTATGTGACATAACCCAAGTCGTTCCCTTGTCCTAACATGTTTGAATTCAACATGAACTCAACATGATCATAGTCCATTCCCTTTTGGCTCACCCTCAAATCATAAAGTTGCCACCACCTTCTCCTCAATTCAAATGTATGAGGCTCCATGTATATATAAAAGTTTGGCAGCAATTGGAGCTGAGTCTTTGAGACTAAAGACCTTATTTTTGTTCTTTCTCATGTACATGTATGATTACACATGAGTTTAACTCCACCTTGGTCCAACACCTTCAAAGGCATGCTTGAACCCATGTGGTTGCACCTCATGTATACCATCCCATGTAAGAAAGTTTTTGTAAGTCCCATTTTTCATGAACCAGAAACACAATGACGTTCAATCATCCGTTTCTTTGCATTCACGTTTTTGGGACTTTTACATTCCTCCCCCCTTAAAAAGAACCTCGTCCCAAGATTCCAAAAGAACACTGAGATGGGAGAGGTAATGCCAAGTGGTATGATGATAAAAATTCTGGATAGTTCATGCGGATGTAATCTTTGCTCTCCACGTTGTTTCCTCTGTGGTATGATTACTCCACCCCACCTAGTAAAATCTTAATATCTGATTTCAGGTGTCCCAGATCTTTCCCTCGCTAGTCTGATCCGGTCGCTCGGTGTAGGCACGATCCGGCTGCAACTAGTCGATTTCTTTGGGGAGGACAGCAATAGTAGCTTTAAAGCACTTCCGCTGCTGTGACACATGAAATGTGTCATGAACACCAGCAAGATTTGCCGGTAGTTCCAGCCGGTAAGCTACGGTTCCACACATCTCCGTGATTAGCAAGTGGGTCTAAGGCTCGGGGAGCAAAATCCCCCCTTTACATCGGACCGGTGAATTCCTTTCAGCGGAGACACGCAAAGACAACGTGTTCTCCACCGTCGACATGCAACGGTCTATGCCTTTGACCATCGTGACTTTTCTTCCGGGATTGAACAGCCTCCAAGTTCGCTTCTGCTGTTCGAACTCGGACATTGTCTTTGTTGACTAACCAACCCCGATCTGTACTCTTCTGCCGTACTCACACCACTTCAGTGGCGTGCGACATTTCCGGCAGTATAGAGCTTCATAATACGAGGTATAACTATATGGTCTTTAAACCATAGAGTAGCCTCATTGCCCTTTATAGTGACGGCATTGAGTGAACGAAAATCAACACTTAATCTTAATGTCTCATCGTTCTTCTTAACGAACAGCACAGAGCAACCCTAAGGTGATGAGCTTGGTCATATAAAACCTTTGCTTATAAGTTCACTTAGTTGCTCCTTCAACTCCGCTAGTTCATTGGGTGCCATCTTATACAGCCTTCGTGAAATCGGTGTTGTTTCCGGCGTCAGTTCAATCTTGAACTTGACGTCCCATCAGCCGACATTTCCCGGTAACTTATTGGAACACGTTGGATATTCACGTCCCACCGGACTATCCTCGAATTTAATCACTTTCTTGGGATAGGCCTATCCAGTCCTCCTTTCGGTACAGAACAGACTCTTCTGTCCTCATCCAGATTTTTATCCGTTTATTAGCATTTTCATAACTCAAGTTGAATACAAAATTTAGAGTTAACTTCAATATGTTTTCAACGAGTATTCATATGCCTTCAGATCATCTCTGGATCAAAAGTTATGATTGCTCAAATTTGACAGAATTCCTGGATAAAATTTACCAGCATCTCTTTTGTATGTGGCTACTTTATCACAGTTGTATATGGAAATACAGTAAGAATCTGAGGAAACTCTGAACTACAACAATGTTGCACATCTCATAACCTTTCTAAAGGTGTATCATAGGATCCTTAAGGAATTTTCTACAGGAAGTTATGGCTTAAAAACAGAAAGGTCCAGAGAGGTTTTTGGTATTGTCCTGGTTCTGAACAGTTTGCCTTTAACTGGACTTTTCACCAACTTAACGTGTAATTTTGCTCTGGAAGTATACAAAGAAGTTGTAGAGCACTTGAAAATCTTTCCAGAGCTGTATCATAAACCTTAATTGGTTAAATATACTCAGAGTTATGTCCTGTTAAAGTCCAGCAAGAATCCATGCCAGAAACAGAGCACTCTATTTTTGGAAACTTGGACACCTAGTTATACTCTCATTTGAATCTTAGCTCAAAATAAGAGTTCAGTAACTAATATTTGTTTCAAACTTCCATTTTTTAGTTGAAAGTTAGTTCATGAATTATTTCTTCATAGGGAAGAGATTATTAAGTGTAGTACGGTGACGATGCACCGTAAGAACATGTCGGTACTACGTAGCCTCACCAAAAGAAAATCCTAAACCGGATTATACCGGCATATCCGTTTTATCAGTGGCACTAAGACGGTCTCTCGCACACGTGTACTACACGGGATACGTACGTGGTTAGTTCCTGCAGAAGAACACGCAATAGTAGTGCACTCAAAGGTTGTTTCATTTCAGGCAGTTCCATATTTGAAAATAAATACAAACGCCCGTATCATTGCCATACGGACGTCCTTAAGTTAAGTCACGTCTCAAGGTACGTGATCGTGTTTCAACACCACACGATGGGGAACCCGAGTATGTCATGAACGGGTCGTCACGGTTGGGAATGTTATCAACCCAACGGATACCACCTACTGCCCTGTGGGGCACGCCGATGGCAAGCGCTGCGTATGTCCTCCTGGGCTATTTCAAGACGAACACACTCTCTCGTTACTGACTACACGATGGGATCTCCACGTACTTGCCTAATGCATGCTAGGGATCAGCGTTTCATATGAACTCAGGAACATGAAGAGTCCAAGAGTTTCATATTGACGTCTCACACCAAGCTGTGAGACCTATCCCTGAACCACGTTCCTCGTCAGGGGAGCTAACCGAAATTGAACCGCTTTCGGTGGCGTTCCTTACCATGTTTACCTAAGCGTAGGTGCATCGTTACATAATGAAAATTCAGAATTAAAACACATATGTTAGTCTTGCCACTTTAAGTAACTACACTACTATAGTCCTTATGTGGGCCTAATATCGTTTCCTCACCGTATCCTAAGTTTTTGTCGTAATACCATCCTTATTCCGTGTGCTATTACCAATGCGGCTCTGATACCACGCTGAGAGGGCCCGATCTCCATCACGTGGTCGTGCCGCCTCGCCAGGGGATCGCATTGGGTGGTGCCGTGTTATGCGGCACCCAACAGGACACATATAAGGAACACTGTATTACGTAAATCAAAAGCGGAAGCTTACAATTGTCCTTTGTAAATAATTTACATAAAATAGCTACAGCGGAAGTCTATAAACAGCTCACGTTGAATAACTAAGAAGCACTCGAGAAGAGGTCCAGCCCGCGGACTCCTCTCGCTAGCAACACGCAGACAAGGCAGCGGCTAGGCCCTCCCTGTGTAACATGACTCGGACGTTTCCGAGTCTCAGCGGACAACCTTCTTTATAGCGTTGAAGTTTACCTGCAAAACCACTTATATAGCAAGAGTGAGCACAAAGGCTCAGCAAGACTTAACCGTCTCTCCTAAGACATGAAACTCTACATTTAAGTAACCTAATACTTAAACCTGTCATTTGCGAAAAGACTCGCCTACGAGTTCATCCTTAACATTCATATTTTAGCCATAATAGTAGTGACCTTGCGCCCGGCAACATTGGAACTCCACGATCAAACAAAAAACGCTTCATTCCAATGTTACTTGTCCCAATGTGGAAAATAACTTTAGTTTGCTCTATCTCTACTTCAAACATGGTTTTCATGTAATTTATAATTAGCATAACAGCATTTAAAACTTTACAAACTATTCCCACATAACTTGATTACTACGTCACAGCGCAGTGAGCAAGAGGTACTCATAACCGCGAGGGACGGTGATTCGAATCAAACACTGCCCGGATAACTCGACACATACGCCCGGCTCTGAAGACCCAACTCTGGCGTCCTTCATTACCTCGTATGTGGCAACCGTTCTCAGGACACTAAACTGTAGAACCGGTCACGCCGTCTCGGGCTCATAGGTCTAACGAGACGATGTGGTATGCCTCTACAATCCAGTGAACCTGGTACATCGGTTTCCTGGTTCCCATATATCAGTAAGCATCCGGTACACAACTCAATACTTGCTCCCAGGGCCGCATACGCTTCGGTCCTTGACCGACACAGGCAGAGCTACTCGACCAAGACCTCATCTTGTCGCTGCCTACCCTCCTGCCCGGTCTCATCTTTAGAAATGTAAACTTTAGTTTGCCTCTTTTTCCAATCCCCCTTATGTTATCCTGAACCAAAGCTCGTGAGTAGATTCCAACTATTCGTCTTGTACCGGATATCATATCCTATTTAGCACGGCCTTCTTCTACAGCGATGACACAATTCTACCCTCGACCTCAGGGTTCATGTTTGGTTATGCAAGTGGAGTATAAAACATCCTTGACCTAATGCACATACAAACTTTGACCAATATTAGTGAACAAAGGAAAACTTTAAAAACATCTTAAGTGCAAACCGGGGCTTGCCTTGGTTTTGCAGGTGACTAAAGTCAGATAAGGTTATGTTAGTTGCTGGTGACTCGAAGTTCAATTCCTGCCCTTCTTGCTCCTTGATCCAAGCTTAACTCCTCCTTCTTCACTTTCCACGTTTTATCACTACACGTTATGAATATGCATACATGTTTAATTATAAAACCTTTTGCTAACAAATGCTAAAGCCAAGTTTAAAACTGGAACTCTGTTTAAGAATTTAAAATGACACTGGTGCTAGTGGGTTGGGTGTGTGTTTAAGTACTATCATCAAGTAAGAAGTGAGGTTCATCACTTGGGTGGTGATCACCTAATTAGTTGAACATAACACTACTGATCCAGGGCTCCAATGGAGCTGGAACTTTTCTTGTGAGTTCCTTGTCACAAGAAAGTCCTATGAACCAAAATTAAGAATGTTTCACTAAGTAGATGACCCATAACAATTCCTTAAGCATTTAGGCTAAAAGGAATTAATTCTAAATAAATCTGCACTTTCATGCAAATTCAAGTGAACTACAATTTCAAACATAGCTCAGAGAGTATGCATGAATTTTCCTAGGAATTTTGGAGCTAAGGAATGGCTAGAACTGAATTTCCAAGTTATGGAAATTCTCTGAAAATGTTTCTGTATTCATTTGAATACACAAATTTGAAATCAGAATCATCCTAACTAAATCAACTCCAAATGAGCTGAAACTTTTACAGGAGTCTCCTAATATCCTAAAGAATATTCTGGCAAAATTTGGGTATTTTAAGATTAACTAAACTCCCTCAAAAATTCTTTTTCTGAAAAGTATTAAAGAATTTTCCAGAATTTTCCGTTGGATTTCATGCAAATTGGGTGGCATATTTGGATAGAATTTTTCCTCCTGAATCCAACCCAATTTGAATCACTAATGTTGGAGCTTCCTAGCCAAAGTTATGAGGTTCTAAATTTGAACTAAATCTGGAATTCAAATTAATTCGGGAAATGTTCAAACGTCAGTGGCCCCATCCTACACGTGTCAGCCGCTGGGACTGAGCCACACGGGGCCATAGACCTTTCCCGCGCAGCCACACTGGATCCCGGGGCCGCAGCAGATCGACGATTTAAAATATCGCCACTGACATGCGTGGCCCCCGGTCGTCTTCCTCCTCCCGACGCCCGCGCGATCCCGCCGCCGGGCTCGCCGGAGTTCTCACCGGGAGGGGCTTCCGGTGCTTGGAACTTGCTGGTTCGCGCCGCCCCCATGTATTTTCGTGCGAGGAACACATTGCCGGCCTTACCTCCGATCGCAGATGGCCGGAACCCTAGGCGCGACGGTGACAGTGACCGCGGCAACTCCGGCGACGTAACTAGGGCGCGGTGCCACAAAACGCTGCGCCGTTTGCTCCTAAAGCACTAGTGAGTCGTGGGCATGCTTTACAGGGACTCGGTTTGGAGCGAAAATGGCTCTAAATAGGTCCCCACCGTGCGCCCGAGGTGGATTTTCCGACGGCAGCGAAAAACACGGCGTTCTACGGCTAGGGTTGTTGGAAACCAGCACCGGTTGGATGAGGAGGACCGTCGGAGTCTACAGAACATGCCCGAAGCTCATGACTGGAAACGCCTAATCATAGGGACCTAATTTTGGATTTTTGGCATGGCGGCCCGAAGAACCCGCCGGTGAGAAACCTCAAATTCCGGCCAGGTGGTCCTATGAAATGATCCTGAACTCGGTGGACAGAAAGGAGAGGTGGTAACCAACCTTATTCGTGGCTTTGTTGGGCGTGAAACACCGGAGGGGCTTGATTTGAAGTGAAGTTGCCGAGGTCGGTCCGCCGGGAAGAACCGGCTCGCCGAGGCGATTGCAGCCCGCTGCACCCTCGGAACTTGCTTTGACGGCTTCAGGGAGCGTGGGTGACGCTGCTTCCGAGCTTGTACGGGCGTTCACGGCTCGGGGAGAGGGTTGGCGACAGGAGCCCGAGCGTGTGGCCACGGCGGCGGCAAAAGCCCCTGGAAACGGCGCTATGGCAAGGAGGGGGGGGGCGTGGCTCGGACGCGGGCTCGGTGCTGTGAGGTGTGCACTCGGTGGTAGACCGATAAGGGCGCGGGGGAACCGCCTCTGAAGCTGCTCGGGAGCTGGCGCCGGGGTGCTGCTGCTGTCGCGCGCTCAGGAGAGGAGAAACAGAGTCCGGGTTCCCTCTCACAGACAACTGGGCCCCACTGAACAGAAGACTTAAGAAGCAAGTCTATATGGCTCAATGGTAAGTGGGTCCACCCCTGTTCCTCCGTAAAAGTTCTTCTAAACTTTGGCACAAGCAAATTTAACTTCTGAAGAGCTCAGATTCAAAAGTTGTTTGGAACTTTGACTTGGTGTCCTTCAGTTCAAATTTGAATTCAAATTTGAAGGAAATTCATAAGCCCTTTGATACTAATATCAAAGCACCTCCAAATTTGCCCAAAATTTGCGTCCCTCATAATTTGGACCTGAAGATTTCAATTATGCCCTCTGATTCTTCAGTTGACCATTGCAAATACAAATTCTCAAACAACAGTTTGAATCTCCTTTTTAGAAAGGGCCTTCTTTGCCTTGAAGTAAACCATTTAATTCAATCTGAAATTTAAGTCCTCTTTGGTGCTGACCCATCTGAATTTGGGTGAAACACTTTGGTTTGCTCCTAGCCCATGCTTGATCAATCTTGGCCCCAAGCAGAACCTCACAAGTTCAGTTTTGACCATGTCCCTTGAATTTGAATTTGAAGGTGATCTCAAACAATGTTTTGAACAAATGGTATATGAGCTTAAAATCCCTCCCATTTTGGAACTTAAGCTCTTCAATACCTGAGGACTGCAATGGTCATCTCATATATATGCTTTTGGACCATCTGAACATGAATGCTTTGCAAGGGTTCAAAAATGGGGTTTAAACTTCCCTCCCCTCTACTCATAGGGAATGTGCCTATGAGTTAGCTTTTTGGGAGTGAAATCCTTTCCCGGGTTAACATGTGTTCAACAGGAGTTAAAGAAGATTTTAGCTCTTCCCACATGTCCATGTTTGAGTTTATCATTTTATGTGACATAACTCAAGTCGTTCCCTTGTCCTAACATGTTTGAATTCAACATGAACTCAACATGATCATAGTCCATTCCCTTTTGGCTCACCCTCAAATCAGAAAGTTGCCACCACCTTCTCCTCATTCAAATGTATGAGGCTCCATGTGTATATAAAAGTTTGGCAGCAATTTGAGCTGAGCCTTTGAGACTAAAGACCTTATTTTTGTTCTTTCTCATGTACATGTATGATTACACATGAGTTTAACTCCACCTTGGTCCAACACCTTCAATGGCATGCTTGAACCCATGTGGTTGCACCTCATGTATACCATCCCATGTAAGAAAATTTTGTAAGTCCCATTTTTCATGAACCAGAAACACAATGACGTTCAATCATCCTTTTCTTTGCATTCACGTTTTAGGGACTTTTACACATCCCCGCCCAGAAAACTGAAGCTCCTCGCCGCCCGGTCAAACTCTCGGTTCCTCATTGCTCGGCCGATCCAGTGATCCTCCTGGCGATCTGAGACCAGCACCAGGTGCGCCAAGCCATCTTCAACCCCCTCGCATTGGTTCCAGGCTTGGAGCAGTCCTCCCCGAGCTCCACCGCGACGATCTTTTCTCTGCCGGGTCAGCTCGAGCCGCTACCGCGGGAACGATCCATCCGGCCACCACAGCCCACCGTTCACCGGGCTGTGAACAGCAAAGAGGTTCGCCTTCAGTCCCTCTTTCATTGCCGCGAGCTCCGGCGGCGTGACAAAGACTGCTCACGCCGGAATTTCATGTTTTCGCGACGGTGTGAAAAAGTGGAGTCTGCACCGATCCGTGAAATTCGTAATCCACACTGCACGACTCATCCTATCGTGGAGAGGATCACTTCTAGATGCCCGTAAGAGTCCATAGGAGCAGGAACCACGAAAAACCGTCGAGGGAAACCGCTGTTCTTCTAGTTTAGTAGAAATCCCGATTTCTGGCCTAGGTCGCACGGTGACAGCCCAACACAACCCTTCCCGAGCTCCGTGGAACCGATGTCGACCTTTCCTAAGGTCCACTGATGCTTTCCGACCGTTTTCTCGATCGATTGGGGTGCTAGGGAGGTCGGCCAACACGGCCGAAGTTCTCCCGAGGCTGCCGCTCGTCGCCAACCATGTACGGGCCATTTTCATGACGAACTGAGCACGGAATCATGTTCCTCGAGTGGAAGTAGGCAGTGGCGGCCAGAATCAGGAAGTTTGGAGCACCACAGAGGCTGCCGGCGAGCTCTCCGGCGAGGTGTCGCGACGGCAGAGCGCGGGCGGCGAGAGGTAGACGAAGGGGTGGGTCCCGGCTGTCAGCGGCTCGGATATTAAATCGGGATCGGTCTGCGGCTCGGATCTAGTGTGCTGGCGCGCAAAAACCCCGTAGACCCCGGTGTGCCATCGCTCCAGCGTCCGACACGTGTACTGTGGACCCACCGGCAGATTTGAACTTTTCCCCGATTTTCAGAATTCATTCAAACTTCAAGTCATCATAACTTTGTCTAGGAAGCTCCAAATCAGGTGAACCAAATTTTTTTGGATTCAGCTCTCTGAGAATTTCCAGAAAATCAAGTTTGACTTTATGAAAATCCCTATTTCTCCTGAATTAATTCCTCAAAGTTTAAACTGTTTGGAATTTTAACTGGAGAATCCTTTGGGTAAAAATTCTGAAATTTTGCTGGGAGGTTCACTAAAATATCACTGAACTTCCATAAAAATTTCAGATCCATATGAGCTCATTTGATCCACCTAATGGTGTGATTAATAAAACTGTTCCAGAGAAAATAGAAAATGTTCAGAAACATTTTCAGAATTTTCTCTGAAATTGTTTGGCTCATATCTTTAGCTAGGAACCTTCAGATTAGGTGAGACCAACTCCATTAGAACCCTCCGAAAATCTAGTTTTTATAAAGTCGTGGCTTGCTCCATGAAAATCCCTAGAATACCCTAAGAGTTCCAATTAAGGTCAAGGACATAATTATTTGTGGAGAGCACAAATGAGCTTTGCTGCAACTAAAACTTGACCAAGTCTCTGTTTAGGTTGTATACAAACTACCGTAAAAATTTCAGAGTCATTGAGTCTGTCTAGTGGGACTTATAGCCTTCACAAGTTTAAAACTCAATTCAAATGCATTTAAATTAATACATGTACTTGTTACCTCATGTAGTCGCTAAGGTCGAGGAGGAACCCGAAGTCCTAGACTTCGTTACTCTGGAGGAGCAGCTAGCCTACGACTAAGAGCAGCAAGTCAAGCTCCGGTTTGCATTCACCTTTTTATAAAATTTTATTGTTTTGGGCACTTACTTGAGTATCATTATTTCTTGCACTAGAGTCTTGTTTGAAAACCCAAAAGCATAGCCAAGAAAGCCATAGGTTGGGATTAGGATTGAAAACCCCGTTAGATACTGCAATGCTAAGATAGTGTAGGATTCGGTACAAGTCGAGTAGTTGGAACTACTCGCGAGCATAGGCTAGAGGCACTCGACTCGGGTAAAGATAGCACAAGATACACATGGCAAAAAAATGAGACCGAGCGGAGAGTAAGGGCAGCAGAACTTTGGGGCCTGTGTGCTATATGGGAACCGGGAAACCGATGTAACTCGAGTAGCTGGGTGTTGAGGCATAGATGGTCGTTCAGAGGGTAGGTTGAGAGCTCGAGGTGTAAATCGGCTGGCGGCACTGAGATGCGCATGCAGAGACCACTTCCTCTGGACAATTGGACCGATTCAACATTTGGCTAATGGGTGAAAGGTGCTTGCGTACGGCGTCCATGATGGTTGCTGTAGGCAACATCGAGTATGGGCATACATGACGGGTTATTCGGGTAACCCTGCATGTGTAAATCGATTATAATTGCCGTCCCTCGTGGTCAGTGAGAACCACTTGTTCACTGTACCGTGACATAGAAAGAACAAGCTAGTTACATGTTAAAATGTTGCTGATTGAAAGATGGACATTGATTGTTAATGATTTGTTGTAGTTAGAGCTAACTAAAGTTATTTTCAACTTTGGGCAAAGTACATAAGAGAAATGTGTTTCATGTTTGATTGCAGCTCTCTCATGTGCCTTAGCGTAAGGTTCTCCACAACCTGCTGCTAAAACTTGAAAGTAAGGTTCCAATAATTAGGCGAGTCCTTTGCAAATTGTTTTATCTCATGTACCCATCACCCCTCATGTAGAAGTTCCATGTTTAGGAGAGACGGATCAGTCTTGCTGAGCCTTCGTGCTCACTGCTTGTGTGTGAAGCTTTTGCAGGGTTCTATGCGGAAGGGACTCCCTAGGAGGAGACGGAACCCCAGGAGGGGAACCCCGTAGAGTGGGAGTCATGCACGCCGCCGTGTTAGTGTGTGTGCGTGCTAGCGGGGACACGTTCACGGGCTGAACGTGAACTCGATGCGTAGTCTACGCCCGTGAGTGTAGAATGAACATATTTTGTTGTACAAATGTTCATAAACCTCTTTATGTAATAAACTTTGCTTCCGATTTGTACCTTTGATGTGTGTTATCCGGTGCTGTGCAACGCAGCACCCCTCAGCGTGATCCTGGCTCGACAAGACCATGGGGTCATGTCAGCGTTGGTATCAGAGCTCGCTTGAGGTTTAACGCATTAGAAAGGTCATCTTTTTCAAAAATCCAGTGACGAACGAGTTAGTAGCCCATATAAGGATGTTATTAGTATATAGAAAGTAGCATACTAACCTAATTGCTTATGTCGGAAAATCGTGCATCTCGGGACACTTTATGTCTTGGGGGGTGTATGTAAGCGCTGTCCACCAGTGCGCACAAGCTGAAGGGTGGAGCCCCACGGGTGGCAGGTAACCCGACCCGCTTTGGTGTCCTCTACGACTCTTCATGTCGTTTGGGGTATTCGAGCAACGTCTGTCCCTGGCGTGCGTGGTGCAATTTGGGAGACCCCGTCACGTGTTCAGTAACGTGAACACATAGCTCAAGGCGTGTTTAGCTTGAGAACATCCGGGCGAGTGATGACGGCCGGGTGTATGAACTGTATGGATACCGGACTCGCTGTGCAGCTGAGTCTGACGATTGCTTGAGTTATTTGCAGGTAGTCTAACCACAAAACGGTAGACGTGTAGCATCCGTGTGCAAGTGATGATTACTGCCACTGATCTAACGAAGCCGGCTAAGTCCGGTATAGGTTTTTCTTTGTGAGGACGTGGTACCGACATGATCTGGTGACGCATCGACGTCACACCCCACTAAATGAACCACTTCATTGTAAAACATGAAAATTTAAATCCGGAGCATTAAAAATTTTCTGTAACCTCTTCCCTTAATCAGGATATTTAAAGTTAACAAGTTTTTAACTGATAGGTTGTTAAGGACAGAGCACCCTGTTTTCAGCTGAATTAAGGCTGAAGTTAATCAGAGGTTGGAGATTGAGTTATTTCGAGGTTGGGGTTATATTGTACATTTCTGGAAATATTTGAAAGAGCTTTACAACTTTTCTGTTGAGGTCCATAGGTGTTTCATCCCTTAACCAATCGAAAAATGCGGTAGAGTTGAAACTGTCCAACAAACAGGGCAGAGCGAACACTCTCTGTAACTCTCTATAAATTGAGCATAACTTCCTGCATAAAATCAAAAAATAGAAAATGAGGTAGTTCTGGAAATCTTATGAGATGGGTTACAACCTTGTAACAGAAAGTTTTGTCAGATTGGGAGCAGAATTAACTGGAATTCTTGGATCAAATCAGTACCTAAAGCAGGGAGGTGCTGTCCAATTTTCTCCAGAAATTCTGTTAGCTTTGACATCTCATAACTTTTGAACTAGGACAGATCTTAGGCCAAGCAAATACTTTCTGGAAGGCTATTGAAGTTAGCTTAAACTTTGATGTTGAGCTCCAGGAGTGGTTTTGTATTTAGCATGGCCTAAATCAGGTTGAAATGGAAACTGGTCAGGGCTGTCATGTTGGACAGCAGATCAGCAGTCAAATTTGTTTAAATTTGAACTATATTTCCAAGTTTTATGGGTTCAATGACATGTTTGGTTTGCCTCCGCGAGGCTGTACCTTGGGCAACCTGGATCGGTTGCCTCCCGGTACCTCCCTTCCCACACATGATGAGCCCGTCCGTCCACCGGAACAAGCGCGTATGGAGTGCCCTCCATCGCTCCCACGTGTAGCTGGCAGAAACGTGACATGGTGTCACGGGCCGCCACTTGCCACATTCCCTCGGGTTGTCTACCTCTCACCGTAACGGCGGCCACCCGGGTGGCGTAGGTCCTGCAGGAACCTCGACATGGATTGTCCATGTCTTGTTCCCCTCCTCGCCTTCTTCCTTGGCGAAGTACTGCAGCATCTGGTTGTACCCGAAATATTGAAGCATCTGCCTCAATGCTTCCGGATAGCCGCTGTGGTGAGAACAGTGAGATTCCACCCACCCGTTCTCGAACTGTTTATCCGCTGTCATATGTAAAAATATATTTGAGAAATGTCAAATATTTATTTAAACAGTAAACCATTGAGTTATAACACCAAGCGGTACTCATAACCGCGAGGGACGGTGATTCGAATCAAACACTACCCGGATAACTCGACACATACGCCTGCCTCTGAAGACCCACCTATGGCGTCCTTCATTACGTCGTATGTGGCAACCTTTCTCAGGCCACTAAACTGTAGAACCGGTCGCGCTGTCTCGGGCTCATAGGTCTAACGAGACGATGTGGTATGCCTCTACAATCCAGTGAACCCGGTACATCGGTTTCCTGGTTCCCATATATCAGTAAGCATCCGATACGCAACTCAATACTTGCTCCCAGGGCCGCATACGCTTCGGTCCTTGACCGACACGGGCAGAGCTACTCGACCAAGACCTCGTCTTGTCGCTGTCTAACCCCTCTGCCCGGTCTCATCTTTAGAAACGTAAACTTTAGTTTTCTCCCCTTTCCAACCCCACTTATGTGGTCCTGGAACAAAGCTCGCGAGTAGATTCCAACTACTCGTCTTCTACCGGCTGTCCTAGCCTATTTAGCACGGCCTTATTCTACAGCGATGACACAATTCTACCCTTGACCTCAGGGTTCATGTTTGGTTATGCAAGTGGAGTATCACACATCCTTGACCTAATGCACATAGAAACCTTGACTAATAGTAGTGAACAAAGGGAAAACTTTAAAAACAACTTAAGTGCAAACCTGGGCTTGCCTTGGTTTTGCAGGTGACTAAAGTCAGATGATTATGAAGTTAGTTGCTGCTGCCTTGAAGCTGAATCACTGCCTTCTTGCTTCTTGATTCAAGCTCAACTCTTCCTTCTTCACTTTCCACGTCTAAGCACTACACGTTATGAATATGTATACATGTTTAATTATAAAATTTTTGCTAACCAGTGCTAAAGACAAGTTTTAAAACTGGAACTCTGTTTAACAAGTTAAAATGAAACTGGTGCTAGTGGTTTGGGTTTGTTTTTAAGCACTAGGATCAAGTGATGAGTGGGGTTTCATCACTTGGGTGGGGATCAACTAATGAGGTTGAACAGGACATAATGATCCAGGGCTCCAATGGAGCTGATAATTTTCTTGGGAGTTCCTTGTCACAAGAAAGTCCTATGGACCAAAATTCGAAATATTTCACTAAGTGGATCACCCAGAACAATTACCTAAGAATTTAGGCAAAGAAGAATTAATTTTGAATAAATTTGCACTTTCATGCAAATTAAACTGAACTACAATTTCATACATAGCTCAGGGAGTATGCCTGAATTTTCCTAGGGTTTTTGGAGCTAAGAAATAGCCAGAACTGAATTTCCAAGTTTTGGAAATTCTCTGAAAATGTTTCTGTATTTATTTGAATGCAGAAACTTGGAATTAGAATTACCCTAATTAAATCAACCCCAAATGAGGTGAACCTTTTACAGGAGTCTCCTAATATCCTAAAGAATATCCTGGCAAAATTTGAGGAATTTTGGATGAACCAAACTCCCCCTAAAATTCTTTTGCTGAAAAGCTTTAAAGAATTCTCCAGAATTTTCTATTGGTTTTCATGCGAATTGGGTTGCATATTTGGATAGAGTTTTTCAACCTGAATCCAACCCAATTTGAATCACCAATTTTGAATCTCCCTAGCAAAAGTTATGCAGTTCCAAAGTTTGAGCTGAATTTGTAATTCAAACTGAATTGGAAACAGTTTAAACTCTGACCGGCACACGTGTCAGTCCCTCGCTGTAGCCACACCACTGACCACAGCTGCCCAGTCTGTAGCCGCAGCAGATCGGGTGGCCGCAGCAAATCCCAGTCGACCGCCATGGCCACTGACCAGTGGGGCCAGCAGCTTCTTCTTCCTCCCGCCCCCCTTTTTCCCGCGCGCTCCACGCCCCTCGCCGGCGCGGTGCTGACCTCGCCGGACTTGACTTTCCGGCCATCCCACGGCCTGCTACTCGCTGCCCGGGGGTTTTCAGGGTCGGGAAACATGTCTACGGGGTTGGCTCGCGCTGCCGGTGGCCGGAAGTAGGCCGGCGACGAGCCGCGGCCTTCGGTGATGATCGGCACCGTCGCCCGACCCCTGTAGCCCGCTAACAGCTCAACTGAACCACCTAAAAGTACTAGCAGAGGGTGGGCTAGCTCGGCATGGCATCAACGAGGCTCAGAAACGGCGGCAAGTGGGGGTTCACCGTGCGCCCGAGGGTCCCCGCCATGATCGCCGTTCGGAAACTTCAAAATGATCTGCTAATATGGGGTTTCAAACAATGATTGGGGAGGGGATCGGGTCGTCCTCGAGTCTAGGTCCTTTGAGCACAGTTTAGTGGCCTAAAGACGAGAAGGGAGTGCAAATTTGGAGAATTCGTACCAGAACGTCACCCAGTGGCCGCCGGCGAAGTTTTTCCGAATTCTCGCTCGGTGGTTCACGGCTTGCCTTGTGGTTTGGGTGGAAGCAGCAGGGCTCACTGGCGCGTCCGGGGACGTCCTTGCTTGACCGTGAAATGCGCTAGACTCCGCTGTCCATGGGAGCGATGAGCTGCTGTGCAGTTCGGTTGTCGCGGAAACGAGCTTTGCTAGGGAAGTGAGGCCGGAACCGGACTGCTCTTGCGCTGAGGGAGTGGAGGACGATCAGGCCTTGCCGTTTTGCGGCTCAGACAGTGCTGCGCGCTGGTTTTGCATGCACCTCCGGTCAGACCCGAAGCGGCTGCGAGCTCTGGGTTTATCGGGCACGAGGAGGAGAAGAGAAACACCGTTGGCTCGGTTCAGAGGAAAAAGATCACGCCGAGGTAGGGAGGGAGGCGGTAAGCTGGTCGCCAGCGCGCGAGGGTGGGTGAGGCGGTGGCTTCGGGTTAGCCTCGGTGGCGCCCGCGCGGTGATCACGCTCGTGCGTTACCCGAGAGCAAGACTTGGGCAGTAAGTTTTGATCTCTCCTCTCAATGACATCTGGGCCCACAGCCCCCCTCAGCACCAAAAGATCTCCAACTTTTGACACCTTGCAAATTCAGCTGTGAGGGGTCCAAATTCAAAAGCCAATTTGCCATTTGACAATTTGTGCCACAGTTTCAAATTTAAATTCAAATTTGGATGGAATTCACAAGTTCCTTTGATATTCATATCAAAGCACCCCCAAATTTGCTCAAAACTTGGCTCCCTCATAATTTGGACCTGAGAAACTCAAATATATCCTTTGATCTTTGAGTTGGCTATTGCAATTACAGCTTCTCAAACATCAGTTTGCATTTTCCTTTTTGGAGATGGCCCTCCTCTTTTTGGAAGTGACCCTCTTAGTTCAAACTGAATTTAGAGTTTTATTGCACATGCCAACATTTTCATGAGTAACACAAAAGTTTTTGTAAGTCCAATTTCTTGCATATAAACTCAACTTTATTCATAGCTCAAGTTTTCTATTTACATGTTTTGGGACTTTTACATTCCTCCCGCCTTAAAAAGAACCTCGTCCCGAGATTCATGATTAAGGACAAGGTGGAGAGGACAACTACTACATATAAGCCTCTAACAACTCCGGATGATTGCGTTGCAAATACTCCTTGCTTTCCCATGTAGCTTCGTCGGACGTGTGATTTTCCCATAGCACCTTGAAAAATCGCAGCGTCCGATTTCTGGTTTCGCGAGTCTTTTCATCAATTATACAGGTTAGTCGCTCAACATAAGTGAGGTCCGGCTTCAAATCTGCTATGTCTAACGTGAGAACCTCCGTTGGAGCTTTTAAACACTTCCGCAACTGAGATATGTGGAATACGTTATGAACTCCGGCTAGGTTGCCGGCAGCTCCAAACGGTATGCCACGGGTCCACACCTTTCAATGACAATGAAGGGACCGATAAAACGTGGAGCTAGTTTTGCTTTCACTCCAAATCGGTGAATGCCCTTCATCGGAGCGCGGAGGTATACGTGGTCCCCAACATGGAAATCCAGAGGACGACGTCTCCTATCTGCAGAGCTCTTTTGTCTGGACTGAGCGGCTTTCAGATTTGCTTGAATAAGCCTTACCCGCTCTTCCGCTTCATTTACGAGGTCAATCCCGTAAATCACTCTCTCACCAGATTCACACCAGTTCAAGGGTGTGCGACACTTCCGGCCATAGAGAGCTTCATAAGGCGCCATTTTGATACTTGATTGATACCCGTTGTTATATGAGAACTCCGCCAACGGTAAGTGATCATCCCAGCTCTTACCATGATGAATGGCACATGCTCTCAGCATATCTTCAAGTATTTGATTCACCCTCTCAGTTTGCCCATCGGTTTGAGGGTGATAAGCGGAGCTTCGAATAAATTTAGTTCCCAAGGATGTGTGTAGCTGTTCCCAGAAGCGGGACACGAACAACGATCCTCTGTCGGAGACAATGGTACGGGGAACTCCATACAAGCAAAAGATTCGTGCTATGTACAACTCCGCATACTTCTTGGCGCTGTATTTGGTACGCACCGGAATGAAACGTGCTGATTTGGTTAACCGATCCACGATTACCCAAATCGAATCATGCTTATTAGCCGTGAGAGGTAGTCCAATAATAAAGTCCATGCTAATATCCTCCCACTTCCATGCCGGAACACTTAGCGGTTGTAGGGTTCCCGCTTTCTTCATGTGGTCGGCTTTAACTCGCCGCCACGTATCACATTCTGATACGTATTTAGCAACTTCTCTCTTCATCCGGGTCCTCCAGAATTTAGTCTTCAATTATTGGTACATCTTGTTGCTGCCCGGATGAATAGAAAATTTGGATAAGTGAGCCGCATCCAAAATTTTCTTCTGCAGCCTCATATCACGGGGTACGACTATCCGGTCCTTGAACCATAGAGTGTCTTCATCATCTAACCGGAAACATTTCATTTCCCCGTTCTTCAATCTCCTTGTGATATGAGCCATGCCCTTGTCTTTCTTTTGAGCTGCCATAACCTCCTCTTTTATTGTGGTTATGAGGGCTAGGTTATGCAGAGCTCCAAATGGAACCAATTAAAGACTTGGTTCTTCCTCTTCTATTGGCGTGATGGTTAGGTTATGAATATGAGACTTCCGGCTGAGTGCATCGGCAACCACATTTGCCTTGCCCTGATGATAATGAATTTAAATCTCATAGTCCTTGATCAGCTCCAACAATCGCCGTTGCCGCATATTCAACTCCTTTTCAGCGAATATGTACTTCAAACTTTTGTGGTCGGTGTAGAGATGAACCATTTCCAATAGGTAATGTCTCCACATCTTCAAAGCTAGTACCACGGCAGCAAGCTCGAGATCATGAGTTGGATAATGTTGCTCATGATTCCGTAACTGCCGTGATCCATATGCGACCACGCGTCCGCCTTGCATGAGTACACAACCAAGCCCGATGCCCGACGCATCACAATAAACATCAAAAGGCTTGGTTGTATCCGGTTGAGCTAAAACCGGGGCTGTTGTGAGGTGTTTCACCAACGCTTGAAAAGCTTCCTCACATGGCTTGCTCCAATCATATTTGGTGCCCTTTTTCAGTAGCTCAGTCATAGGTTTGGAGATTTTTGAGAAGCTCGGGATGAACCTCCGATAATATCCCGCCAAACCCAAGAAGCTACGAACTTCATGTACTGATGTTGGATACTTCCACTTCAGCACTTGCTCAATCTTGCTGGGATCAACAGCAATGCCTTCTGCTGAAATAATGTGTCCAAGAAATGGCACTTGGTCGATCCAGAATTCACATTTACTAAACTTTGCATAGAGTTTGTGATCTCTCAGTCGTTGGAGCACAATATGCAAATGTTTAGCGTGTTCCTCTTCAGATTTGGAATAGACCAAGATGTCGTCGATGAATACCACGACGAACTGATCCAGCTCCGGCATGAACACCGAGTTCATAAGGTATATAAAGTGGGCCGGAGCATTGGTCAACCCAAATGACATGACAAGATATTCATAGAGCCTATATCTTGTCGAGAATGCTGTTTTCAGTACATCTTCTGCACGAATCTTGATTTGATGATATCCCGACCTTAAGTCCATCTTGGAGAAGAATTTAGCACCCACTAGCTGATCGAAGAGGATATCAATTCTTGGTAGTGGATAGTTGTTCTTTATTGTCACAGCATTTAAAGGACGATAATCGACGCATAGCCTTAGCGTCTCATCCTTCTTTTTCGCAAACAAAGCTGAGCAACCCCATGGTGATGAACTTGGACGAATAAACCCCTTGTCCATCAGATCCTTGAGTTGCTCCTTCAACTCTGCTAACTCACTCAGAGCCATTTTGTATGGTCTCCGAGAGATCGGCGTGGTTCCCGGTATCAACTCTATTTTGAACTCCGCCTCGCGCTCAGGTGGTAGACCTGGAAGATCTTCGGGAAACACGTCCGGATATTCACGGACTACCGGAATGTCTTCTAACTTGTACGCCTCGGCATTACATACTTCCGGGTCTTTGGAAACCGCCTCGCCGAGATACAATGTTTGATGTCCGTGAAGTGGAGAGTCCAAGTGAACACTCCTGTTCTCGATGTCCAGAACAGCCTTATGGAAGATCAACCATGATATTTCCAATATGGCATTGATTCCTTGGTCTTCGAGAATGATGAGGGTGGTAGGATAAATTTTTCCACCCATGCAAAGTGGTGCTCGGGAGACGACTTCATTAGTGGATATGTCTCCACCCGGCGAATGAATAAGGTATGAACCTTTTGTGACAGTGGTGGAGATCTGATCCCGGATTACCGTTGCCCGGCTAATGAAGTTATGTGTTGCACCAGAGTTGAATAAAATGACAACCGGCTTATCATTTAAAGTGAATCTGCCGGCAAGAACAGGTCCTCCCTTTGGCAGATCATTGACTGACACATAATTAACTGTCCCCACTTTGGACATAGCTTTTCTTGGCTGCCCAAGATCACTCTGTGGAACTGGACCCGCAGACACATTGTTGCTGCTCGGTTCAGTTGCTTCATTGACCTTAAGATCATTGTCAAGCTGAAGTGGGACAGCACTTGGTTCAGCTGAGAATTCACCTTGATCATCTTCAATCCCTTGAGGGAAAAAGTATTCTGGTGCACCTTGTTGGTACTGAGGTGCATAAGAAATAAGTTGCTGCTGCGTGGAGGTGAATAAGACCTCTGTGGAGTAGAAGAGTCGTCGCACTCCCAGAATGATTGCACTTCTTGTGGAATCTCTCGACCGGAAGGTGAACGGATCACCCACCGATATTTCTGAGGTGGATGATTGCATTCCTCCTGTGATGAGTCCCTCTCCCTCTTTTCTTTGAGGTAGAGGTTGGAATAATATTCTTGAGCGATAGCACAGCTCACAAACTCATCAAAATTCTCTTGGCTAACTTGAGCCAATTCACATCGCAGCCTAGCAGTCAGCCCTCGATAAAAATGATAACCCCTCATGGATGGTCATTTCACATAGTCAGGTACATATTGAGCTAAGCAATTGAATTCCTTCGCATACTCAATAACACTCATGTCCCCTTGCTTCAGACTCCAGAACTCATCCAGACTGATTTGCATTATGCCCGCAGGGATGAAACGAGCACGAAATGCAGCCTGGAACTCCGCCCATGTGACACGATGACCTGCTGGTTGGACAGCAAGGTAGTCTGCCCACCATGCTCCAGCAAAGCCGTGAAGCTGCTGAGCGGCATATAGCGTCTTCGAGAAGTCATCACATAGGATCAACCCAAACTTGGACTCGATGACACGTAACCGGTGATTTGCTTCACAATGGTCAGCCGCCTCAGAGAACACCGGCGGTTGTGTCGCCAAGAAATCCAGATACGTGCTCTGGGTTGGCATGTGACGTTGAGCTTCTCGATCTATGACTTTCTGAACTAGAGTTTGGAGAGTTTCATTCATTTTGGCCATAATTTCCGCCAATCCGGTTGGCGATGGCTCTTGTGATGAAGTCGAGTCATTCCCACCTTGACTTGAACCTCCAATCTCCATTTGAGAATGTGTGCGTACCATACTGCATGAAACAAAATTTTGAGTCAATCAAAATTCTAACTCAGTAGTAAATAAAGATAAGCAAAACATGAATATGTCATGAACTTTATGAAAGCATAACCACATTCATGTTTAAACAAATCTTAAGTACGCTTAACTAATCAGCGGGACTACCCTGACCAGTTCACACAAACTCCAAATTTTACTCAAGTTATCAACAGATTCTTGACTTGAGTTCAATACCAAAGTTGTAGTAAACTTCAGTAGCTTTCCAACATGTACTTATGTGCTCCTTAAGGATTTTTCTACAGGAAGTTATGGCTTAAAAACAGAAAGGTCCAGAGATGTTTTTGCTACTGTCCTGGTTCTGAACAGTTTGCCTTCAACTGGACTTTTCACCAACTTAAAGTGTGATTTTGCTCTGGAAGTCTACAAAGAAATTGTAGAGCACTTGAAAATATTTCCAGAACTGTATCATACACCTTAATTGGTTAAACTACTCAGAGTTATGCTCCGTTAAAGTCCAGCAAGAATTTCTGCCAGAAACAGAGCACTCTGTTTTTGAAAACTTTGACACCTAGTCATACTCTCATTTGAATCTTAGCTCAAAATAAGATTTCAGTAATAATACTTGTTTCAAACTTCCATTTTTAGTTGAAAGTTAGTTCATGACTCATTTCTTCTTAGGGAAGAGGATTATATGTTTAGTACGGTGTCGATGCACCGTAAGAAACATGTCGGTACTACGTTGCCTCACCAAATGAAAATCCTAAACCGGATTATACCGGCATATACGTATTATCAGTGGCACTAAGACGATCTCTCACACGTGTACTACACGGGATACGTACGTGGTTAGTACCTGCAGAAGATCACTCAATAGTGGTGCACTCAAAGGTTGTTTCATTTCAGGCAGTTCCATAATTGAAAGTAAATACAAACGCCCGTATCATTGTCATACGGCCGTCCTTGAGTTAAGCCACGTCTCAAGGCACGTGATCGTGTTTCAACACCACACGACGGGGAACCTGAGTATGTCATGAACGATTCGTCACGGTTGGGAATGTTATCAACCCAACGGATACCACCTACTGCCCTGCAGGGCACGCCGATGGCAAGCGCTGCGTATGTCCTCCTGGGCTACTTCCAGACGAACACACTACCGCGTTACTGACCACATGATGGGGTCTCCACTTACTTGCCTAATGCACGCTAGGGATCAGTGTTTCATATGAACTCAGGAACATGGAGAGTCCAAGAGTTCATATCGACGTCTCACACAAAGCTGTGAGACCTATCCCTGAACCACTTTCCTCGTCAGGGGAGCTAACCGAAATTGAACCGCTTTCGGTGGCGTTCCTTACCATTCTTACCTGAACGTAGGTGCGTCGTTGCACAATGAAAATTCAGAATTATAACACATATGTTAGTTCTGCCACTTTAAGTAACTATACTACTATAGTCCTTATGTGGGCCTAATATCGTTTCCTCACCGTATCCTATGTTTTTCTCGTAATACCATCCTTATTCCGTGCGCTATTACCAATGCGGCTCTGATACCACGCTGAGGGTGCCCGACCCCGATCACAGGGCCGTGCCGCCTCGCCCGAGGAATCGCATTGGGTGGTGCCGTGTTGTGCGGCACCCAACAGCACACATATAAGGAACACAGTATTACATAAATCAAAAGCGGAAGCTTACAATTATTCTTTGTAAATAATTTACACAAAATAGCTACAGCGGAAGTCCATAAACAGCTCACGATGAATATCTAAGAAGCACTCGAGAGAGAGATCCAGCCCGCGGACTCCTCTCGCTAGCAACACGAAGACATGGCAGCGGCTAGGTTCTCCAAGTGTGACATGACTCGGAAGTTCCTGAGTGTCACCGGACAACCTTCTTTATAGCGTTGATGTTTACCTGCAAAACCACTTATATAGCAAGAGTGAGCACAAAGGCTCAGCAAGACTTAACCGTCTCTCCTAAGACATGAAACTCTACATGAAAGTACCCTAAGACTTAAGCCTGTCATTTGCGAAAAGACTCGCCTACGAGTTCATCCTTAACTTTCAGATTTTAGCCATAATAGTAGTGACCTTGCGCCCAGCAACTTTGGAACTCCACAATCAAACAAGAAACGCCTCATTCCAATGTTACTTGTACCAAGGTGAAAAATAACTTTAGTTTGCTCTATATCTACTTCAACCATGGTTTTATGCAATTTATAATTATCATAACAGCATTTAAAACTTTTGCAAACTATTCCCACACAACTTGATTACTACGTCACAGCGCAGTGAGCAAGCGGTACTCATAACCACGAGGGACGGTGATTCGAATCAAACACTACCCGGATAACTCGACACATACGCCCGCCTCTGAAGACCCAACTCTGGCGTCCTTCATTACGTCGTATGTGTCAACCTTTCTCAGGCCACTAAACTGTAGAACCGGTCACGCCGTCTCGGGCTCATAGGTCTAACGAGACGATCTGGTATGCCTCTACAATCCAGTGAACCCGGTACATCGGTTTCCTGGTTCCCATATATCAGTAAGCATCCGCTACACAACTCAATACTTGCTCCCAGGGCCGCATATGCTTCGGTCCTTGACCGACACAGGCATAGCTACTCGACCAAGACCTCATCTTGTCGCTGCCTAACCCCTCTGCCCGGTCTCATCTTTAGAAACGTAAACTTTAGTTTGCTCCCCTTTCCAACCCCACTTATGTGGTCCTGGAACAAAGCTCGCGAGTAGATTCCAACTACTCGTCTTCTACCGGCTGTCCAAGCCTATTTAGCACGACCATATTCTACAGCGATGACACAATTCTACCCTTGACCTCAGGGTTCATGTGTGGTTATGCAAGTGGAGTATCACACATCCTTGACCTAATGCACATACAAACCTTGACCAATAGTAGTGAACAAAGGGAAAACTTTAAAAACAACTTAAGTGCAAACCGGGGCTTGCCTTGGTTTTGCAGGTGACTAAAGTCAGATGATTATGAAGTTAGTTGCTGCTGCCTTGAAGCTGAATCACTGCCTTCTTGCTTCTTGATTCAAGCTCAACTCTTCCTTCTTCACTTTCCACGTCTAAGCACTACACGTTATGAATATGTATACATGTTTAATTATAAAATTTTTCCTAACCAGTGCTAAAGACAAGTTTTAAAACTGGAACTCTGTTTAAGAAGTTAAAATGAAACTGGTGCTAGTGGTTTGGGTTTGTGTTTAAGCACTAGGATCAAGTGATGAGTGGGGTTTCATCACTTGGATGGGGATCAACTAATGAGGTTGAACAGGACATAATGATCCAGGGCTCCAATGGAGCTGATAATTTTCTTGGGAGTTCCTTGTCACAAGAAAGTTCTCTGGACCAAAATTCGAAATATTTCACTAAGTGGATCACCCAGAGCAATTCCCTATGCATTTAAGCAAAGAAGAATTAATTTTGAATAAAATTTGCACTTTCATGCAAATTAAAGTGAACTACAATTTCATACATAGCTCAGGGAGTATGCCTGAATTTTCCTAGGGTTTTTGGAGCTAAGGAATTGCCAGAACTGAATTTCCAAATTTTGGAAATTCTCTGAAAATGTTTCTGTATTTATTTGAATGCAGAAATTTGGAATTAGAATTACCCTAATTAAATCAACCCCAAATGAGCTGAAACTTTTACAGGAGTCTCCTAATATCCTAAAGAATATCCTGGCAAAATTTGGGGAATTTTGGATGAACCAAACTCCCTCTAAAATGCTTTTTCAGAAAAGTTTAAAGAATTCTCCAGAATTTTCTATTGGTTTTCATGCAAATTGGGTTACATATTTGGATAGAGTTTTTCATCCTGAATCCAACCCAATTTGAATCACCAATTTTTGAAGCTCCCTAGCAAAAGTTATGCAGTTCCAAAGTTTGAGCTGAATTTGTAATTCAAACTGAATTGGAAACAGTTTAAACTCTGACCGGCACACGTGTCAGTCCCTCGCTGTAGCCACACCACGGACCACAGCTGCCCAGTCTGTAGCCGCAGCAGATCGGGTGGCCGCAGCAAATCCCAGTCGACCGCCACGGCCACTGACCAGTGGGGCCAGCAGCTTCTTCTTCCTCCCGCCCCCCTTTTTCCCGCGCGCTCCACCCCCCTCGCCGGCGCGGTTCTGACCTCGCCGGACTTGACTTTCCGGCCATCCCACGGCCTGCTACTCGCCGCCTGGGGGTTTTCAGGGTCGGGAAACATGTCTAAGGGGTTGGCTCGGGCTGCCGGTGGCCGGAAGTAGGCCGGCGACGAGCTGCGGCCTTCGGTGATGATCGGCACCGTCGCCCGACCCCTGTAGCCCGCTAACAGCTCAACTGAACCGCCTAAAAGTACCAGCAGAGGGTGGGCTAGCTCGGCATGGCATCAACGTGGCTCGGAAAAGGTGGCAAGTGGGTTCACCGTGCGCCTGAGGGTCCCCGCCATGATCGCCGTTCGGAAACTTCAAAATGATCTGCTAATATGGGGTTTCAAACCATTATTGGGGATGGGATCGGGTCGTCCTCGAGTCTAGGTCCTTTGAGCACAGTTTAGTGACCTAAAGACGAGAAGGGAGTGCGAATTTGGAGAATTCGTACAAGAACGTCACTCAGTGGCCGCAGGCGAAGTTTTTCCGAATTCTCGCTCGGTGGTTCACGGCTTGCCTTGTGGTTTGGGTGGAAGCAGCAGGGCTCGCTGGCGCATCCGGGCACGTCCTTGCTTGGCCGTGAAAGGCGCTAGACTCCTCTGTCCACGGGAGGGACGAGCTGCTGTGCAGTTCGGTTGCCGCGGAAACGAGCTTTGCTAGGGAAGGGAGGCCGGAACCGGACTGCTCTTGCGCTGAGGGAGTGGAGGACGATCAGGCCTTGCCGTTTTGCGGCTCAAACAGTGCTGCACGCTGGTTTTGCATGCACCTCCGGTCAGACCCGAAGCAGCGGCGAGCTCTGGGTTTATCGGACACGAGGAGAAGAGACACACCGTTGGCTCGGTTCAGAGGAAAAAGATCACGCCGAGGTAGGGAGGGAGGCGGTAAGCTGGTCGCCAGCGCGCGAGGGCGGGTGAGGCGGTGGCTTCGGGTTAGCCTCGGTGGTGCCCGGGTGGTGATCGCGCTCGTGCGTTACCCGAGAGCAAGATTTGGGCAGTAAGTTTTGATCTCTCCTCTCAATGACATCTGGGGCCCACAGCCCCCCTCAGCACCAAAAGATCTCCAACTTTTGACACCTTGCAAATTCATCTGTGAGGGGTCCAAATTCAAAAGCCAATTTGCCATTTGACAATTTGTGCCACAGTTTCAAATTTAAATTCAAATTTGGATGGAATTCACAAGTTCCTTTGATATTCATATCAAAGCACCCCCAAATTTGCTCAAAACTTGGCTCCCTCATAATTTGGACCTGAGAAACTCAAATATATCCTTTGATCTTTGAGTTGGCTATTGCAATTACAGCTTCTCAAACATCAGTTTGCATTTTCCTTTTTGGAGATGGCCCTCCTCTTTTTGGAAGTGACCCTCTTAGTTCAAACTGAATTTAGAGTTTTATTGCACATGCCAACACTTTCATGAGTAACACAAAAGTTTTTGTAAGTCCCATTTCTTGCATATAAACTCAACTTTATTCATAGCTCAAGTTTTCTATTTATAAGTTTTGGGACTTTTACATTATATTCTGAATTCAGTTTGTGGATTACATGTGTATGTGTGATGAACATCCTGGCACACATATGCATTCACTTGGTTCTATTTTCGGAACCGGATGTCACGGATTGGTATCAGAGCCATGTTGACCGTAGGACGCAAGCCTAGGTAGAATGGACACTATAAAACACATAGGTACACCCCTCAAAACTGCTATTTTCTAAAATTGCTTGCTGCTGCACTTTACTTGTCAATTCAGCCACCGCAAAGTGCTATTTTCAGCCCCTCTTTTCTCTTCTTTTGGACAGCAACACTTTTGCTTTCTTGCTCTTTAGCTTATGAAGTTTGGAGTTATTTCTTCCTTCTCTCGCACACCACTGAATTTGTGTGAGTCTGGCGAATGGGTCACCTTCGGGATTGATTTGTCAACAACACGGAGGAAAAGGTTCGACTAATTCAAGAGAACCTAAAAGCCGCCCAATCCCAACAAAAACAGTATGCGGACCGGAGAAGACGCCCATTACAATTCGAAGTTGGGGATCACGTATATCTACTTGTTTCTCCAATGAAGGGCGTGAACAGATTCGGGGTGAGAGGAAAGTTGGCACCCCGATTTATCGGTCCATTCCAGATTACATAAAGATGTGGATCGGTAGTATACCAGCTGGAATTACCAGAAGCACTCTCCGGTGTGCACGACGTCTTTCAGATTTCCCATCTGAGGAAGTGTCTTAAGCTATCAACTACTATTCAGCTGGGGGATATTGAAGAACTGAAACCGGATCTCACGTATCGGGAGAAACCGGTTCAGATCATTGATGAAAAGGCCCGAACTACACGCAACCATACGTTGTGGTTCTACAAAGTTCTCTGGAGTAATCACTCCGTAGACGAAGCAACATGGGAAAGTGAAGTATTTCTTCACGCTAACTACCCCGACTTTTTAACGTCGCACATACGGTAATTTTCTACCGTCCTCTCTCTCATTTTCACCTTATAATATCGGGAAGAGAGTCTTTAAGGGGGGAGGAATGTAAGGGCCTAAGTTTCACACATCCAAAGTGTTCATCACACCACACACAACTCATTTGAGGAAAATATATGAGCACCTCTGAAGAGCAAGTAAACACCGTCAACATGGTCATTAGAGAATAAACTCACAAAAATGCAAAAGTGGCATTTCCCACATGCATCTTATAGGGGCTGAGCATATGAAAAACTCCAACACCTTGCTAGGAATGCTCATGCCAAAATTCACCCAAATCCAAAACCTTTTTGAGGTATTTTTAGGTATAACTAGAAAGAGACTAGTTTGAACAGAAATTTAAATTCAAACTACTTTTGTCCCATGACTTCAAAAGTGGGAGGCATATTCATACTCAGCACATTTTTGTGAGCTCACACACCAATTATTACTCCATTTGGAGTTGATCTTGACATGAGCTAATTTTAGCAAATTCAAACTCAATTTGAGTTTCAAACTGCATATGTGCTGAAAATATATTCAAACACTCCACAATTTGAATTCTATCCAATTCAAATGGCCAGTCGGTAGATAATTCAAATGTAAAAGGGTATTTGGGTCTCTACTGTTTAGAGCAGTGGGGAAAATTGAATTTCAGAGGTTAAAACGGGAGTGGTGTAAAAGCCCAAGAAAAGGGACTTGCAAAAACTTTTCATCACCTCACGACACCACAGTTTTTGTTGTGGATAGCTTGTGAAAAATTGTGAAGAGCAAGTAACCTCCATCAAAAGAGTGATTAGAGGGGAAAGCCTACACTTTCACAAAGTGGGATTTCTACACATGAACGTGAGAGGTTGAGCTCACCCCTAGAACTTAAAAAGTCTTGGGAAGATTCAGGCCAAGTTTCATGTAAATCCAACACTTTTTGAGGCACTTTTGGAGGTATTTGAAAAAGAGGCCAATTTGAATGTAAATTCAAATTGCAGCAACTTTCATCACTAAATTCAAAAGTTAGCTTCATATTCAAACTCAACACATTTTTCTGAGTAAGCCCACCAATTTTCACCCCCATTGGAGTTCATTTTGTCAAGAGCTAAATGTGGAAGAATTCCAAAACTGAATTTGAATTTCAGTTCAAACATGAGGCAAATTCAGCCAAACAAAATTCAAATGGGAGAACTCAAATTCAAACAAAAACTTGGGGGCTAAGTCTCACATTAAATTGTGAGTAGCTGGGGAGATATTCAGCAAAAATAGAAATGAAAAAAATGGAAACAGAATTAGAGGGGAGGCCCACATGTCAGCAGTCTTAACAGAGAAGTTTCCTGGGGGATTTTCCCTCCCTCGGCTGAGACCGCGCGCCAGCGCACGGGAGCGTCGGCGCCCGACCACCTCGCGCTGCCACCTCCTGGTCTCCTGCCCGAGCTGGCGAGCTGCTCCCAGATCGATCAACCCCGAGGCAGTCGGTCGCCCACAGCACGAAACCACCGAGGCTCGGGTCCTGTACGCACGAACAGAGAACCATACGCTTGCCGCCGATTTCGCTCGATCAAGAACCCGGCAAACCACCACGCACAGTGCCTCCCGAGCAGCAAAACCACCATGGGCGCTCGTCCTCTACCTCCTCGGCACAAGAACGGTCGAGTTTAGCCCTCCCCAACCCTAGCTCCACGGTTCCAAGCAACAACCGAGAAACTGCCACAGCTCGGCTCACGGTGACAGCCCAAAAGATGGCCTTTAACGGCTGGGCAAGAATGGTCTCAGACACGTCAGGGGCCGGTGGTGCTCGTATCCGAAGCTCAGGCCGTGACCTGGTCCACAGAGCTCGAATTTGAAGAAAGTTCCCGGCGGGCACGAACGGACCTTCCGACACGGTAACGTCGAATTCACCCGCCACCCTTGTTCTTAGGTCATGCAATCATGCACACAGGACCGCCACTCATCGACGCTCGTTAGCCCCTCACGGCCCTGGCTGGAAACCGCACGTAGGCCGAGTATTTCTAGATTTTATTACGGCAATTAAGGCAGGGAGGCTCGGGCTCACGATGAGACCTAGGATAGAGCCATCTCCGGGCGGTTTCACCACTAGGACGAGCTTCCTTAGCACCCACTGGTGCTATAGTGCCGTTCCACCAGTGTTTTGGCGGGCTAAGCTGGCCGGGCAACGTGGCCGAAAGGTTGCCGAGCCGCTGCACCGTCGCCGGCTAGGTTAGAGCCACCGCCGGTCGGGGGAGAGGGTGCCAGCATGTTCAGCAGGTGGAACTAGGCCCTGGCGGCGAGGGAGAGCGCGAGTTGGCCGTATGGTAAGTAGCAGCGTGGCTCCGGCGAGCCCAGCGGCGCGCGGACGCGGGAACACGAGGAAGAAGATGACCCGCGGGCCCCGCGTGTCAGCGACGGGAAGTTTAAAATACGGATCCACTGTGGCCCCGGGATCCAGTGTGGCTGCGCGGGAAGGGTTCTGTGGCCCCGTGTGGGTCAGCTCCATCAGTGACACGTGTGTGATGGGCCCACGGTCAGAGTTTAAACTTTTCCCCGGTTTATTTAGAATTTGAGATTTAGTTCAAACTTTAGAACCTCAGATTGGAAGGTGCTGTGTTCAATTGAATACAGAAACATTTTCAGAGAATTTCCAAAACTTGGAAATTCAGTTCTGGACAAACCTTAGCTCCAAAAATACTAGGAAAATTCAAGCAAACTCTATGAGCTATAATTGAAATGTTAGTTCACTAAGTTTGGCATGAACAGGGGTGTTATCTCAGAATTAATTCTTCATTGCTTATTTGCTAAGAGAATTATTCTGAACAAACCACTCAATAAAAAGTGCTAATTTTTGGTCCAGAGGGTTTTCTTATGACAAGGAACTCACAGAAAAATTCTCAGCGCCATTGGAGCTCTGGATAACCCCTGTTCTGTTTGACCACTTGAGGTGATCAATATGGAAGAGGGGGAAGACCACTTAGCACTTGATCATGTGTTTAGATCCAAACCCAAACCACTAGCCCCAGTTCCATTTTAAATTCTTGAACAGAGTTCCTGTTGTTAAAAACTTGTTATTAGAACTTGTAGCAGAAGCATTACAACAAACTCATGTGCATATTCATTAACATGTAGTATTTCCTTAATGTGTAGTCGCTGAAGGCGAGGAAGCTCCGGAGGTGCTCGACTTCCTCCTTCCGGAAGAAGAACTAACTACTGACCAGCAGCAACAAGGCAAGCCCCGGTTTGCATTAAGCCTTTTATAAAGTTTTTACTTTGTTCACATGTCTAGAGTGAAGTGTGTATGGGCATTAGGTGTAGGATGGATGAATACCCAACTTGCATGACCAGAACTTTCCATAAGAGTGAGGGTAGTGTCTATGACCTCGAGTAGACAGGCTATGCTTAATGATTCATAGGACTTCGGTACAAGTCGAGTAGTTGGAATCTACTCGCGAGTTAGGTTTGGGACACACGGGTTTGGTTCGAGTGATGTGAGATCACTTTAGTAATGAAAATGAGACTAGTCAGGGGCTAGGGCGCAGCAAGAGGAAGTCTTGTGTGCGCAGCCCTGTCAGTGTCGATTGAGGACCGATCCGTGTGCGGCCCTGCTGAACAAGTACTGAACGTACCGAAGGCATATCGGATATATGGGCCCCGATAAACCGATGTAGCCTAAACCTCCGGGCGTCGAGGCATAGCACACCGATTTATAGGTGTAGGTTGAGAGAAGCCAGGTGGAAATCTGCTAACGGGCATAGAGAGATGCTCCGTGTAGGGAACCTACTGTCCGTTTCGCTGCGACCGGTTCGATGTTTGGGCTATTGGGTGAAAGGTTGTCCCATACGACATCGAGTGAGCGTGCTGTGCAGCTCCATGGGTGGGTGTACCTGACGTGCTATTTGGGTTTCTCTGCAGGTGTATAACGAGTCGATTCGCCGCACCTCGCGGTGACGAGTACTGCTTGTTCACTGCGTCATAACGTAGTTAATGTATGAAATGTTATGTTTCAATATTGCTGTCATGAGATAATTGTATTGCTACATGTGTGCCACCAATTATTGCTTACTAAATTTCAGATTCCCGAACTGTTAACTGGTGGCTAAAAGATGAACTAAGGATGAACTTGTAGGCGTGTCCATTGATGCACTGTTACTCTTCTATGTTCATTGTACCCCTCATGTAGAGTTCCATGCTTAGGTGAGTCGGTTATGTCTTGTTGAGCCATCGTGCTCACGGTTGCTGCTTAAGTGTTTTTCAGGTGAGGAGCTACCCACGGACTCGGAGTACGAGTCCACCGGCGAGGGTTACCCTCCGTCGGGGACCACGGCTGAGTGGGAGCCGTACACGCCATGCTGAGCTGAGGAGTGCAGCCAGTGTTGGCTGCCCTAGGGCTGGGCATCCGACTTTTGCTAGATAGGTGGGCGTGAGTTGTATAGTGTAGACTTCCGCTGTGTAATATAAACAATAGTTGTAACTGAAGTTTGTACCTGTTTGTAAAGTTCAGTTGTTTTTCCCATGTAATATATGGTGTTCTTATGACGTGTGCTGTCGGGTGTCGCATCGTGCAGAACCACCCTCTCCGATCCTGGATGAGCGGATTCCGGTCCGCCACAAGTGGGTCCCACTTGTCAGCCACACAAGCCAAAGAACCGACTGAAGTCACCGAGACTCGGTTCTTGCGCGCACCCACGCGATCACCACGGTGCTGCACGCCGCTGCCACCTACTGATCGCCGACCACAGCTGCAAACCGACGTCCTAAGCTATTTAGCCTTGAGCTGCCGATGGCAGCAGCCGGTTTTCACGCGGCCTCGATGTTTCCCGCACTGAGAAACTGAAGCAAGTCGCCACACACCCCCAACTCACCACCCCGCCATCGACGGGCCAAAGCAGTCCTTCCCACCGCAAGATGAGGCCACAAACGGAACCGCCGACCTTTGCTCGACGTGCTACCGCCCTCAGCTGCTCGTGATCAGCTTCTGTTGAGATTGTCCGAGCCGATCTTCCACCGCTCTGTCAACCCAAAAGCTCCTTCGACTCGACACCATCGTCTGAGAAGCTTTTAGCTTCTCCAGCACAGCAAAGTGGTCTCTGAGGTTAGCATCGAAGTCTAGTAGCTCTCCCCGTGCTCCCTAGCTCCCTCTTAGCACCGGTTAGCTGGAATTTCAATTTTTCCGATGATCACCGTATAGACTACCGATAACCAAAACTCAAAATTCATCTCGATCACTTGATCACTGGAAATCCTGGTCGAGCTGAAGCTAGAGTAGCACCTCACGGTTACCTCAGCCAAATCCTAGCGATGATAATCAACCCAGTGAGCAGAGCACCTGATTTTGGCCACCCGGTGAAAACGGCTCGGGTCGCCGGTGAAGTCTACTTTCCCGGCGATCTACGGCCAAGGGGAGGGCAGGGTTAGCTTCCCCGTGCCCCAGAGGTGCTTTGCGACCCATTGGTTGATCGTGTTCACCGCCAAGGCGAGCTAGCACCGTCGGACCCGAGCTCAAGTTCCGCCGCCACCGTCGCCGACTATGTTCCCGGCGATGTCAAGGCACGAGAAGTTGCCCGGCGTGTGCGCCGTGCTCCAAGGGTCACGTAGGAAGAAACAGTGTCGAGAATTAGGCAGTAACGGCCGAGAATGAACCGCTCCACAGTCGCTGTGCGTCATGCGCTCGGGCGCTGGCGGGAGGTAGATGAAGACACCGTGCATGGGACCCACGTGCAGTGTTTTAAACATTTCCCCGATTTTCAGATTTAGTTTATATTAAAACCCACATAACTTTGGCTAGGAAACTCAAAATCGAGTGAACCAAATTTTGTTGGATTAAGCTCCCTGAGTACTTTCCAACAAATCAAGTTTCACTTTACGAAAATCCTTAGTTCTCCAGAATTGATTCTTCAATTTTTAAAATGTTTAGAATTTTAACTGGAGAACCCTTTGGAGGAAAATTCTGAAATTTTGCTAGGATGTTCACCAGAATATCCCTGAGCTACCATAAAAATTTCAGATCCATTTGAGTTAATTGGATCTACCTAATGGTGTAATTAATAAAACTATTCCAGAGAAAATGGAAAATGTCCAGAAACATTTTTCAGAAATTATCTGAACTTGTTTAGCTCATATATTTGGTTAGGAACCGTCAAATTAAGGGAAACCAACTCCATTAGAACCTTCCAAAAATCTAGTTTTCATAAAGTCATGGCTTGCTCCATGAAAATCTTTAGAACACCCTAGGATCTCCAATTAAGGCCATGTACATAATTATTTGTGGAGAGCTCGAATAAGCTTTGCTGCAAATGAAACTTTGTCAAGTCTCTGTTTAGGTTGTATCCAAACCACAATAAAAATTTCAGAGTCATTGGGTCTGTTTAGCTAGATTGATAGCTCACGCAAGTTAAACTTCAATTCAAATGCATTGAAATTGACACATATTTGTATTTATCACATGTAGTCGCTAAGTTTGAGGAGGAACCCGAAGTCTTAGACTTCGTCACTCCATAGAAACAGCTAGCCTACGACCAAGAGCAGCAAGGCAAGCTCCAGTTAGCATTAACCATTTTTACAAATTTTACTGTTTTGAGAACTTACTTTGAGCACCCACTTAATTTTGCATTAGAGTCTTGTTTGAAAACCCAAATGCATAGCCAAGAAAACCCTGGGTTGGTATCAGGTTTGTAAACCTCGTTTAGCTACTGCAATGCTAAGATAGTGTAGGATTCGGTACAAGTCGAGTAGTTAGAACTACTCGCGAGAATAGGCTAGAGGCGCACTACTCGGGTAAAGGTAGCAAAAAAACACATGGCAAGAAAAATGAGACCGAGCGAAGAGTAGGGGCAGCAGGACGTTGGGGCCTGGGTGCCATAGCTCCGTTTGTGTCGACTGAGGACCGACCCGTGTTTGGGCCTGTTGAACAAGCTAGAACAGTACCGAAGACCTACCAGATAAATGGGAACCGGGAAACCGATGTAACTCGGGTAGCTGGGTATTGAGGCATTGCTTGTCGTCCAGAGGGTTGATTGAGAGCTAGAGGTGTAAATCGGCTGGCGGCACTTCAGATGCGTGCGCAGAGACCTCTTGCTCGGGACGATAGGACCGGTTCAATATTGGGCTGACGGGTGAAAGGTGGTTGCGTACGACGTCCGTGATGGATGCTGTAGGCAACATCGAGTACGGGCGTACGTGACGGGTTATTCGGGTAACCCTGCAGGTGTAAATCGATTATAATCGCCATCCCTCACGGTCAGTGAGTACCACTTGTTCACTGTACCATGACGTAGAAAGAACAGGCTAGATACATGTTAAAAGTTTGCTGATTTGAAAGCTGTACATTGATTGTTAATGAGTTGTTGTAGTTTAGAGCTAATTAAAGTTCTTTTCGACCTTGGGCAAAGTACATGAGAGAAATGTGTTTCTTGTTTGATTGCGGCTCTCTCATGTGCCTTAGCGTGAGGTTTTCGACAACCTGCTGCTAAAACTTGAAAGTAAGGTTCAAATAATTAGGCGAGTCCTTTGAACTTATTTACCTCATGTACCCTACAACCCGTCATGCAGAAGTTCCATGTATAGGAGAGACGGGTCAGACTTGCTGAGCCATCGTGCACACTGCTTGTGTTTGAAGCTTTTGCAGGGGTTTATGAGGAACGGACTCGCGAGGAGGAGACAGAACCCCAAGAGGGAAACTCCGTCGAGTGGGAGTCGTGCACGCCGCCGTGTTAGTGTGTGTGCGTGCTAGCGGGGACACGTTCACGGGCTGAACGTGAACTCGATGCATAGTCTATGCCCGTGAGTGTAGACTGAACTTATTTTGTTGTAAAAATGTTCATAAACTGGTGTATGTAATAAAACTTTGCTTCTGCTTTGTATCTTGGATGTGCGTTATCCGGTGTTTTGCAACGCAGCACCCCTCAGCATGATCCTGGCTCGACAAGGTCGTGGGGCCGCATCACTGTATAGATCTCACATCGGTGACCAAGGATGTAGTGTCTCCAAATCTTCAATGCGTGTTCTACGGCTGCAAGTTCCAGATCGTGCGTAGTGTAATTGAGCTCATGTTTCTTTAACTGCCTCGATGCATAGGCAACCACTTGGCCTTCTTGCATAAGGACACATCGAAGTCCCTGTCTTGAGGCGTCACAATATATATCGAAGCTCTTGCTCACGTCTGGCAATACTAATACCGGTGATGTTGTCAATCTCTTCTTTAACTCCTCAAAGCTGTCTTGACACGCTTGTGTCCACTGAAATGCTTTCGCTTTCATCAGCAATTCAGTCATAGGCTTCGCTATTTTGGAGAAATCCTTGATGAACCGGCGGTAGTATCCAGCCATCCCAAGGAAACTACAAATGTCCCCCACATTACGTTGTTGATTCCAGTTTAAAAATGTAAAAGCCCAAGAAAAAGGGACATGCAAAAAATTTTCATCACCTTACAACACCACAACTATTGTTGTGGATATCTTGTGGAACCTTGTGAAGAGCAAGTAACCTCCATCAAAATGATGATTAGAGGGGAAAGCCCTAACTTTCACAAATTGGGATTTCTACATATGAACATGAGAGGTTGAACTCACCCCTAGAACTTAAAAAGTCTTGGGAAGGTTCAGGCCAAATTTCATGCAAATCCAACACTTTTTGAGGCACTTTTGGGGGCATTTGAAAAAGAGGCCAATTTGAATGTAAATTCAAATTGCAGCAACTTTGATCACTTAAATTCAAAAGATAGCTTCATATTCATACTCAGCACATTTTTCTGAGTTGGTCCACCAATTTTCATCCCCATTGGACTTCATCTTGTCGGGAGCTAAATTTGCAAGAATTCAAAACTGAATTTGAATTTCAGTTCAAATGTGAAGCAAATTTAGCCAAACAAATTTCAAATTTGGGAAACCAAATTTAAACTATGACTTGGTGCTTAAGTCTCACAGTTAATTGGGAGTAGCTGGGGATATTTTTCAGCAAAACAGAGGTGAAAAATTGGAAAGATAATTGGAGGAGGGTCCACTGGTCAGAGACTGTGAGCAACAGGGAACCGACTCGGTGGTCGTCGGTCAGCCGCCATGACCGGTTACCGCCTCACGGCCGCGCCAGCGCGCACCTGGGATTAACTTGCGCCCCCTCCCGATCACCACGTACACAGCACAAACCAGAATTCGCTGCCTCCGTCGCCTGCTTCTCACATCAGCGTCCGCGTGCGCGAATGACTTGTCGCAGCATCCGCACCTCCGATCCCCGTGTGCACCAGGGCTGATCATCGAGCACTCGCGATCCCTGTGGAAAAAAGGAGCGCCAGGGCGTACTCTAGCTGTTCCCCGTGCTGCTTCTGCAAGCTGCACCCGACTGTGAGCGGTGTAAGCCGTCGAAGTCGAGGAACCGGGAGGTACCGGCGGAGCAGTGTTCGGCTCACCGGTGACAGCCCCATCCAGCCATCGTCACCGACCGCGTTCTACACAAGAAAGGTGCGTGGGGATCCCTAGATGGTGTAGCCACAAACCATTCGGCAAATGATCCGTCGGGTAGCAAGAATTTTAGAAAGTCCCGAACCCTAGTGCAACTGACCTAGCTCGGCAAGAATCCAAAATTTGGATTACACTCTGAGTCAATGATCCAGCTAGCTCACAACTAGCTCTGACACCTCCTATCGCCCCTCCTCAAGAAAGAACCGAGCAAAACTGTCCAGAAAGGCCGAGTTATAGCCATTTCCATAGCCGCCGGAGCAAACATGGCTCGGGTCACCGTCGAGAGTGGGTTTGCCGGCGTTTTTAGCTTCCGAGACTGCTCACGTCAAGTTCCTTGTGACCCACTGGTGCTTCTCGAGAAAACCACAACCCTTTTCATGCCCCAGAGAGTGAGAACGACCTTGACGGAGCCCTAGCCTCCGCGGTGGACGTCGCATGGCCGTTTCCGGTCACCGCCGGCGAGCTCCGACCCCCGAGACAAGTTCCACAGGGCGAGGTAAGGCTGGGCGGCCAGTTCTAGCACTGGGGGTGGTCGGGAAGGCGGTTCCGGCGAACCTCGCCGGAGTGCACCGCCGCTGGACTCACGGGCGCACGCAAGGAGGAAGAAGGCGGGTGGTGGGACCCACCCGCAAAAGTTTAAACTTTTTGGGGGAATTTTCAAGTTTAGTTCAACTTCAAATGCATAGAACTTTTGCTAGGAAGATCCAAATTCAGTGAACCAAATTTTGCTGAACTCAGAATTTTAGTACTTTCCAGCAATACAAATTTCAGCTCATGAAAGTTTATAGTTTTCAAGAATTAAATCCCTAAATTTCAAACTGTTAGGAATTTTATCTGGAGAATTACCTTATGGAAAATTCTGAAATGTGGGGACCACCCCGTGGTTCACCCACTCCAGGATCGCATAGGGTGGTGCCGTGCGATGCGGCACCCAACAGCACACACAAAAATAATAGAGAACAACATACAAACTTTTATTTAATATAAAACAGCGGAAGTCTTTTACAAAATATAAATATACAGCGGAAGTAATGTACAATAGTAGCCTCTCATCCTAACTATGCAAAGTGCAGCCGTCCAGCCCGGGGACGCTACACGCTAGCAGCATGAAACCGGAGATCACGGCGGCGTGCAGGGCTCCATCTCGGCCGTGTACCCTGACGGGGGCATAGCCTCGTCCTCGGAACCCTCCTTATAGCTCTCACCTGCATATAGCTCAAATATTGCAACCGTGAGCACGATGGCTCAGCAAGGCTTAACCGTCTGACCTAGGCATGGAACTCTACATGCAGGGAGGTGTATGATAGGAAAAGGAATTTGCGACAAAGACACGCCTATAAGTTGATCCTTACTTTCAGTTTTATAGCGGCAAATTCATGTGCCTTAGGCAGCCCTCACATCGGAAGTCCACAATCAAACAAGAAACGCTTTCCTCCGATGTGGTGATGCGCAAAGCGGAAAGTAAACTTAATTAGCTCTACATCTACAGCAGACATGGTTTCCAAAACATTAATATATCATCACAGTATATTATCATTTAACTGGCTTACTTCACTTCTTACTACTTCACGAAACAGTGAAAAAGTGGTACTCAAATAACCGCGAGGGACGGTGATTGCAATCTGGAGACACCTGGACAACACGTTGCATATACCCACTTTCAGAAGCGTGATTCCACACCCCTTCCTACTCTGTTGTATGCAACAACCTTTCAAAGGCAATCCAAATGCCGAACCGGACCATCCGTAACGGGTAGGAGGTCCCCGCGTGGAGCGTGACTGTGCCCACCGGCAGATTTACACCTTGCTACCCTCAACCCGCTCCTATTTACGGTTGGGTAAGCCTCGGCACCCAGGTTAACCATTTACATCGGTTTCCTTCTTATGTCAGTATGCCATCCGGTACTGTTCGATACTTGTTCAGCAGGCCCGCACACGATTCGGTCCTCAATCGACACCAACAGGGCTACGCACGTGAGACCTCCGCTCACTGCTTCCTATCCCCCCTGCTGGGTCTCATTTTTACCACTCTTAATCCATTTTCTATTCTGACCAAACCGTGTGATAAACCTTACCTCGCGAGTAGATTCCAACTACTCGACTTCTACTGAGCTCCTAAGCATATTAGCAGGGCCTTGTCTACTCATAGGCTCTGTAAGCTACCCAACCATTAATAGGATTTAAAAGGTTATGCAAGTGGGGTTTCAATCACCTTAAATGTAATGCAAACATTCACCCTAGACATAAGTGATACAAATAAAAAGCTTTATAAAAGGTACTTAAGTGCAAACCGGGGCTTGCCTGGTTGCGAGTTAAAGGGGAAGTCAGCTTCAGGTGGACGGACGTCCAAGGGCTCCGGTGCGTCCTCAACTTCGGTCACTATTATGAAATGTAATAAAATACATGTGTAAGTATTAAGGATTTATAAGAATTGAACTTCTATTCATAGCTACTGCCATTTAGAATCCTTAATTGGCTTTGGGACTTTTACAGTGGATACTAGACTCTCTAAGGATGATCTAAGCCAAATTTGGAGATATGTCATTGCACAATGTAGTATTTAAAATTCCTACAAGTACAATGCTTCTCTGAATTTTGATCCCAATTCAGGAGCTTTGACATAACTAATAGCGGAAGATATGATTAGGGTAAGTCTCCATGGTGCTAACAAAATTTGTTTCACCATTTTTGGAGCTACCATCAGAGAGATATGAATTTTTGAAGTTTGGACAGGAGTGCTGAACAGTTTCTGTTTATATTTGAATTTCCAAATACAGGCTGAAGTTGGGAAGGTAATTTGACCTAGCAAATGAACTCCAATGAAGCTAAAATTTTTACTGGAGATCAGTAATATCATGAGTAACTTCCTGGCCAAATTTGAAGAAATTCCATAACAGAGATATTCTGGACTAAATTTCCAAAGATTTAATCTTGAGGAATCTTGGAGAAATATCCAGAGATCTTCAGATCAATTTCTTTGCATTTCTGCAAAGTACTGACTGAGAAAAATCCAACAAAATTTGTTTCACAAATTGTGGACATCCCTACAGAAAGTTATGGAGGTATGAAGGTTGAACCATTTTTCTGGAAATCAATTCTATGATTTTTAGCTAATTTATTTAATCCTGGGATAACCTACTGATTAAGCGCTCTAAATCAGCTCCAAAAATCCTAAAATTTTTACTGGAGGTCAGGTACTATGAAAAGGACTAGCTGCCCAAATTTGGGAATATTTCATAAAGAATTGCTCCTGTAATAAATCCCTAAAGGATTTACTAAAAACAATTCTACAGAAATTCCTGGGCATTTTCATAGCATGCAATTTGTTTCTGTGTGAAGTACTCCTCCTCAGTATTCAAACAAAATTGGTCTCACCCTTTTTGGAGTTGTCTACACAAAGTTATGAATTTTTCAAACTGTGATAGCTCTCTGTTTAGAACCTACACTGAGACTTAACAGGGGGGCCCACTCGTCAGGTCCTTCTTCAACCTCCCGCCAGAGACGCGCGTGCACACCAGTTCAAATCGTGGCATGGATCGTTCTCCCTCATTTCTCAACCAAATTAGCTCCGGTTTCGCCCTACATGCTCCTGGGAACATGTCGCAGCTGCCGGGCAAGGTTTCAACGCATGAAAACGGCCGAAAACAGGCCGGCACCGGTGGGGCGGCTCGGGAGCTCGGCATCAACGCGTTCTGGCGCGTCCAAAGCTTCTCCCGGCGAGCTACCTTGCCCTAAAGCATCACCGACGATCGGGGAACATGGAACGCAGGCTAAACCTTGCAGAAAATGGCCTGAACATGGGGTTCACCGGAGGACCGACCCGTTTTTACCGCCGCCGGTGATTTCTCGTCGCCCGGAGCCTGTGGTGGATGGTTTGCTTCGGTATTTGGCATGGAGTGCGCTAGGGTCACTAGTTTCTGTTGCTTGAATTGTAGAACCGATGATCAACCACGTTGGACGAATTTCCAGTTTTGGTGTGGGTCGGTTCTTCACGTGTACAGGCGCCAAAATCCAAATTCGGGCGAGACAGTGATGGGGAAGGGCAAGGGGACTGTGGTAGCTTGATCTACACACCTTGGCGGACCTTAGGGAGGTGCTGGACATGCAGGAGAGGCGTTGGAGCTGCTGGAACACGAGGAGCAGTGAGGGCGATGGTGCTCTGCTTTGTTCCGGCGAAGAACGGCTCGGGCACAGCGAGGGGAGCTCGGGGATGAGCTGAGGAGTGGTGGAGCATGTTGAGGAGGTGCTGGCGCAGCTCCTGGTCGACTCATCTAGTCGCTAAAGCGGCCGGAGGCCGAGCAGCAAGGATGACAGCACGGTGCACTGTTTTACCGAGTGAACGCATGAGAGGCTGCGGCACTGAGGGAATTTGCTCGTGCAGGGAAGAAAAGGAACCGCGTTTGAGTTCGGCAGGTGCAGATTTTTACCTAGTAGCGATCCACAGTGCTGAAAATTACCTCGGTGGGAAACAGGGGACAGCTGCGTGGCTGCCCCGGTGTGCAACTCGCACAGAAGCAAATTCCTCCAATGTGGTTCATGTCTCACTGCCATGTGGGTCCCACCATTTCTAATTCTTATCCAATTTTCCACTGATATTTCCTCCCCAGTAACTCAACATTAAAAGCTTTACTTCATCCTAAAGTTAAGTTTGAATTTGCAGAATTCAAATGGTTTGAATTCTGGTGTAGAATTTGAATGGGGTTTGATCATTTGAATTTGAAATGGAGTTTGAATTCTCCACTTTGTATTGCCTCAAAAATATAGCAAACCAGCTCCAAAATTTCCAATTTTTGGCGTGGCTGCTCATTCCAAGGTGGAGAACACATTTGTGAAACCCATCTTTCAAATTGAGAGAATTGGAATTTGAAACTGAATTTGAAATTCAGATTAGAGGGCTCTTCCTTTTAATCCCAAACAAATATGAAAACTCCTCCAAATGAGCTGAAATTTGGAAGGGTGAATATTTGGACTATGAAGATCCAATTTATGAACTTAGACCCGCATGTTTGGAAGTTTTTGGGAAGTCTAAACCCTCACTTTGAACTTATACCATTATAATTCAAAGTTTTAATTCCCCTCATTTTTCATAAGTGTGTATGAGCAGAATTTTCTTGCTACCACTTTTGGGGATTTTACATCCCTCCCCCCTTAAAAAGAATCTCGTCCCGAGATTCCAAAAGAAATGCAAAGCGGGGAGAACTTTACCGGATGATGTTAGCAAGTCCGGATAATTTGTTCATAGATATTCCTCGCTTTCCCATGTCGCCTCATCAGAGGTATGGTTACTCCACAAGACCTTGTAGAACCATAAGGTCCGGTTTCTTATGGCACGAGTCTTTTCATCGATGATCCGGATGGGATACTCCATGTACGTGAGGTCCGGTTGAAGAACTTCTATGTCTTCTGTGCGGATTTCAGCGGAGGGTTTGAGACACTTCCTCAGCTGAGAGATGTGGAAGACGTTGTGAATGCCTGCGAGAGACGCTGGTAACTACAGGCGATAGGCCACAGGTCCGCATCTTTCAATAACGGCGAACGGGCCAATGATCACGGTGCAAGTTTACCCTTCACTCCGAAACGGTGAACTCCGTTCATCGGAGACACACGGACATAAACATGGTCCCCGATGTTGAAGTGGAGAGGGCGGCGTCTTTTATCCGCATAGCTCTTCTAACGAGATTGAGCAGCCTTGAGATTGGCTTGTATTACTCGCACTCGTTCTTCAGCTTCATTCACAAGTTCAATGCCGTAGATGACTCGCTCGCCGGACTCGCACCAGTTGAGAGGTGTGCGGCATTTCCGGCCGTAGAGAGCTTCATACGGCGCCATCTTGATGCTAGCTTGATAGCCATTGTTGAATGAAAACTCTGCCAACGGCAAATGATCGTCCCAATTCTTGTCGTGGTGGATGGCACAAGCGCGTAGCATGTCTTCAAGCACTTGATTCACCCGTTCAGTTTGACCATCCGTCTGCGGGTGATACGCGGAGCTTAGGATCAGTTTGGTCCCCAATGATGCGTGCAGCTGTTCCCAGAACCGAGAGACGAACAGCGCACCGCGATCTGAAATGATGGAACGGGGAACACCGTGTAAACACAAAATCCTTGCAATGTACAGCTCCGCATATTGCTTGGCCACGTACTTTGTATGTATGGGGATAAAATGAGACGACTTGGTTAGTTGATCGACTATCACCCAAATCGAGTAATGTTTGTGAGACGTGAGAGGTAACCCGACTATGAAGTCCATGCTGATATCCTTCCACTTCCATGCCGGAATGTTCAATGGTTGCAGCTGTCCGGCTTTACGCATATGGTCGGCCTTCACACGCCGACACGTATCACATTCGGATACGTACTTTGTGATTTCTCTCTTCATCCATGTACACCAAAACCTAGTTTTCAGATCCTGGTACATCTTGTTGCTGCCCGGATGAATAGAATACTTGGACAAATGAGCTTCGTCTAAGATTTTCTTCCGAAGCTTCATGTCACGGGGTACCACTATACGGTCTTTAAACCATAGTGTACCGTTATCATCTCTTCAGAAGCATTTCATTTCACCATTCTTCATCCTTCTCCGGATGTGCGACATTCCCACGTCTTTCTTCTGTGCTTCCATAATCTCCTCTCGTATTGTAGGGACGAGAGCAAGGTTATACAATGCCACATATGGAACCAAGTACAGACTCGGCTCCTCCTCTTCAAGTGGGGTGATGGACAGACTGTTGACATGGGATTTGCGGCTTAAGGCATCGGCAACCACGTTTGCCTTACCGGGATGGTAGTGAATCTCGATATCATAGTCTTTGATCAGTTCTAACCATCTCCGTTGCCGCATATTCAACTCCTTTTGAGTGAATATATACTTCAAACTCTTGTGGTCGGTGTAGAGGTGCACTAAGTTCCCAAGCAAATAGTGCCTCCACATCTTCAAGGCCAACACCACAGCAGCAAGCTCAAGATCATGAGTCGGATAGTGCTGCTCGTGGTTACGGAATTGACGTGAGCCATAGGCGACCACTCTTCCTCCTTGCATCAATACACAGCCAAGCCCGATGCCAGACATATCACAATATACGTCAAAGGGCTTGGTTGTATCTGGTTGAGCTAACACTGGGGCTGTTGTAAGATGCTTCACTAATGTTTGGAAAGCTTCTTCGCAAGTTGAGCTCCATACATATTTGATCCCCTTCTTCAACAGTTCCGTCATCGGCTTAGCAAGCTTGGAGAAGTTCGGTATGAATCTTCGGTAATATCCTGCTAACCCGAGGAAACTCCTGACTTCGTGGACTGATGTGGGGGACTTCCATTTCAGCACTTGTTCGATCTTGCTTGGATCAACTGCGATGCCTTCTGCAGAAATAATGTGACCAAGGAATGGCACTTGGCTGATCCAAAACTCGCACTTGCTGAACTTGGCATAAAGCTTATGGTCTCTTAATCGTTGAAGTACGATATGCAAGTGTTTGGCATGTTCTTCTTCAGACTTGGAGTAAACCAAGATGTCGTCTATGAACACTACCACAAACTTGTCCAACTCTAGCATGAATACTGAGTTCATGAGATACATGAAGTGTGCCGGGGTGTTGGTGAGACCAAAGGACATGACGAGGTATTCATATAACTCATATCTCGTCAAGAAGGCCGTCTTTGGAATATCTTCTGCCCGGATCTTGATTTGATGATATCCGGAGCGAAGATCCATCTTTGAAAACACACTTGCACCCACAAGTTGATCGAATAATATATCGATGCGGGGCAGTGGATATTTATTCTTGATGGTGACGGCGTTGAGAGGTCGGTAGCCCACACACAACCTCAAGGTTTCATCCTTCTTATTCACAAACAGCGCCGAGCATCCCCATGGTGAGGAACTCGGTCGAATGAAAACCCTTCTTCATTAAACCATTGATCTGCTCCTTCAATTCAGCCAGCTTATTCAGAGCCATCTTGTACGGTTTCCGTGATATCGGTGTCGTCCCAGGTACGAGTTCAATCTTGAACTCGACATCCCTTTCGGTTGGCATGCCCGTGATATCATCCGGAAAGACATCCGGGTATTCACGGACAACACGAATATCCTCAAGTTTTGTGGCTTCCGTATTATATGTGGCTGGGGCTTCTTGAACCGAATGGTCAAGAATAAGAACATGTGGTTCATGTAGTGGAGAGTTTAAACGAACCACACGTGGAATGATGTCAAATGCATAAACTCTTCGACTCCAAACTCCCAACTCGCTGTTTCACAACAGCCACTGGATGTCGAGTTGTGAAACTAAGTGTTTTGGTTGAAACACTTCAACAGGGTGCCCTGCCCAGCTTCTGATCCAGCTGACCAGCCTGGATAATCCAACAGTTTTGCCCACCTTAGAGGCAAAATCTGGACTAGTGTTCAACAACAAAGTTGTAGCACATTTCCTGCAGTTTCCAACAGTGTCTTACTTGACCCTTAGAAATTTTTCTACAGGCAATTTTGGTTGAAATACAGAAAATTCCAGAGAGCATTTTGGTCTGCCCTGTTTCTGGACAGTGCCCACTCATCTGAGATTATCATCCCATTGGAGAGAGATTTTGTTCTGAAGCTCTACAGAAAAGTTGTAGAGGACTTCTAAACCTTTCCAGAATGATATTTCACACCTCCATTGGTTCAACCAATCCTATGTTATGCCCTGTTCAAGTTCAGCAAAATTTCTGCCGAAAACAGGGGAGATTATTCCTAAGTTTTTGAGACTGAATCTATACTCCCAATTGACTCTTAGTTCAATATAGGAGGTTACTAACCCCTAAATGAAATCCTAAACTTCATTTTGACTCTTTTCTTTGAAAATAAACTTTTATGCAGTCGGTACTACGTTTCCTCACCAAAGAAAAATCCTAAACCGGTATTCCGGCATATACGTGTCAAATGGTGGAACTAAAGTCATCACTCACAAATGGTTTCTACACGTCATGCACTAACGTGGTTAATGTACCTGCAGCAGAACACACAATAATTGTGCACACAAGGGTTTTTGACATTTCAGGCAGTTCCATATCATAATAAAAACATACGGTCCATATCATTGCCATATGGATCGTCCTTGAGTCAAGCCACGTCTCAAGGTACATGGTCGTGTTTTCACACCACACGACGGGGAACCCGAGTAGAGCACGAACGGGTCGTCACGGTTGGGAATTTTATCAACCCAATGGATACCACCTACTGCCTCATGACCGTTGAGGCACGCCGATGGCGAGCGCTGCGTATGACCCTTTGAACATTGAACGTTCAAGAGTTGCATACTATCGTGTTGCTTACCACACGATGGGGTATTCCCACTTTTGCCTAAAGCACGCTGAAGAACAGCGTTTTCATATGCTCTCAGAACCATGGAGAGGTTTAGAGACTCATATTAACTACCGTGCTAGGCCACGGTATATCATTCCATACTATTACTCATATGGCGAGTTACCACAATTGATCCGCCTGCGGTGGCGTACCATACCTCTTACCTGACATCGGAGCGTCGTTACAGAATGTATTACACATATGTTAGCTTTTCCACCTTAGTAACTACTACTATAATAGACCTTATGTGGGCTTAATGACTAATCCTCACTCGACTACTTCTAAATTTTAAAAATAGGCTCTTTTCGAGTGTGCTATTCCCAATGCGGCTCTGATACCACGACTGTGGGGACCACCCCATGGTTCACCCACTTCAGGATCGCATAGGGTGGTGCCGTGCGATGCGTCACCCAACAGCACACACGAAAAGAATAGAGAACAACATACAAACTTTTATTTAATATAAAACAGCGGAAGTCTTTTACAAAATATAAATATACAGCAGAAGTAATGTACAATAGTTGCCTCTCATCCTAACTATGCAAAGTGCAGCGGTCCAGCCCGGGGACGCTACACGCTAGCAGCATGAAACCGGAGATCACGGCGGCGTGCAGGGCTCCATCTTGGCCGTGTACCCTGACGGGGGCATCGCCTCGTCCTCGGAACCCTCCTCATAGCTCTCACCTGCATACAGCTCAAATATTGCAACCGTGAGCACGATGGCTCAGCAAGGCTTAACCGTCTGACCTAGGCATGGAACTCTACATGCAGGGAGGTGTATGATAGGAAAAGGAATTTGTGACAAAGACACACCTATAAGTTGATCCTTACTTTCAGTTTTATAGCCGCAAATTCATGTGCCTTAGGCAGCCCTCACATCAGAAGTCCACAATCGAACAAGAAACGCTTTCCTCCGATGTGGTGATGCCCAAAGCGGAAAGTAAACTTAATTAGCTCTACATCTACAGCAGACATGGTTTCCAAAACATTAATATATCATCACAGCATATTATCATTTAACTGCCTTACTTCACTTCTTACTATGTCACGAAACAGTGAACAAGCGGTACTCAAATAACCGCGAGGGACGGTGATTGCAATCAGGAGACACCCGGACAACACGTTGCATACACCCACTTTCAGAAGTGTGATTCCACACCCCTTCCTACTCTGTTGTATGCAACAACCTTTCAAAGGCAATCCAAATGCCGAACCGGTCCATCCGTAATGGGTAGGAGGTCCCCGCGTGGAGCGTGACTGTGCCCACCGGCAGATTTACACCTTGCTACCCTCAACCCATGACACGACCCCACGGTCTTGTCGAGCCAGGATCACGCTGAGGAGTGCTGCATTGCACAGCACCGGATAACACACGTCAAAGGTACAAAGCGGAAGCGGAATTTTATTACATATACAAGTTATGAACATGTTTACATCAAAATAAGTTCAGTCTACACTCGCGGGCATAGACTAAGCATCAAGTGCACGTTCAGCCTTCGAACGTGTCCTTGCTAGCACACACGCACACTAACTCTGTGGCGTGCACGACTCCCACTCGACGGGGTTCCCCTCCTGGGGTTCCGTCTCCAATTCGGGAGTCCCTTCCTCATAGAACCCTGCAGAAGCTTCAAACACAAGCAGTGAGCACGAAGGCTCAGCAAGTCTGACCCGTCTCACCTAAACCTGGAACTTCTACATGAGGGGTAATGGGTTACATGAGGTAAAAATCATTTGCAAGGACTCGCCTAATTAGTAGAACCTTACTTTCAAGTTTTAGCAGCAGGTTGTGGAGAACCTTACGCTAAGGCACATGAGAGAGCCGCAATCAAACAAGAAACGCATTTCTCTCATGTACTTTGCCCAAAGTTGAAAAGAACTTTAGTTAGCTCTAAGCTACAACAAGTCATTAGCAATCAAGTCCATCTTTCAAGCAGCAACATTTTAACATGTAACTAGCCTGTTCTTTCTACGTCACGGTACAGTGAACAAGTGGTACTCACTGACCGTGAGGGACGGCGATTATAATCGATTTACACCTGCAGGGTTACCCGAACAACCCGTCACGTACGCCCGTACTCGATGTTGCCTACAACAACCATCACGGACGCCGTACGCAACTACTTTTCACCCGTCAGCCAAATGTTGAACCGTTCCAATCGTCCTGAGAAAGAGGTCTCTGCACACGCATCTCAGTGCCGCCAGCCGATTTACACCTCGAGCTCTCAACCTACCCTCTGAACGACCAGCTATGCCTCAACACCCAGCTACCCGAGTTACATCAGTTTCCCGGTTCCCATATAGCCGGTAGGTCTTTGGTACTGTTCTAGCTTGTTCAACAGGCCCGCAACGGCTCGGTCCTCAATCGACACAAGCGGAGCTACAGCACACAGGCCCCAAAGTCCTGCTGCCCTTACTCTCCGCTTGGTCTCATTTTCTTGCCATGTGTTTCATGTGCTAACACTACCCGAGTCGAGTGCCTCTAGCTTATGCTCGCGAGTAGTTCCAACTACTCGACTTGTACCGAATCCTACACTATCTTAGCACGGCAGTAGCTAACGGGGTTTGCAATCCTAAACCCAACCCATGGTGTTCTTGGCTATGCAATTGGGTTTCCACACAAGACTCTAATACAAAGAATAAAGTAAACAAGTATGTGCTCAAAACAATAAAAATTTGTAAAAAGGTTAATGCAAACCGGAGCTTGCCTTGCTGCTCTTGGTCGTAGGCTAGCTGCTCCTCTGGAGTAACGAAGTCTAGGACTTCGGGTTCCTCCTCGACCTTAGCGACTACATGATATAAGACATACATGTATTAAATTGAATGCATTTATATTAAGTTTGAACTTGTGACGCTTATAACCTTTGCTAGACAGACCTAATAACTGTGAAACTTTTATTGTGGCTTGGTTACAACCTAAACAGAGACTTGGTCAAGTTTTAGTTGCAGCAAAGCTCATTTGAGCCCTCCACAATTAATTATGTCCTTGACTTTAATTGGAACTCTTAGGGTGTTCTAAAAATTTTCATGAAACAAACTATGACTTTCTGAAAACTAGATTTTCAGAGGGTTCTAATGGAGTTGGTCTCACTTAATTTGGAAGTTCCTAACTAAAGATATGAGCTAAACAATTTCAGAGAAAATTCTGAAAATGTCTCTGAACATTTTCTATTTTCTCTGGATCAGTTTCACTAATCACACCATTAGGTGGATCAAATTAGCTCCAATGGGTCTGAAATTTTTATGGTAGTTCAGGTATATTTTGGTGAACATCCCAGCAAAATTTCAGGATTTTCCTCCACAGGATTCTCTAGTTACAATTCCAAACATTTTAAACTTTGAGGATTTAATTCTGGAGAATTAAGGAATTTCATGAAGTGAAACTTGATTTGCCGGAAAGTACTCAGAGAGCTGAATCCAGCAAAATTTGGTTCACTCAATTTGGAGGTTTCTAGCCAAAGTTATGAGGATTTGAAGTTTGAAGGAAATCTGAAAATCAGGGAAAAGTTTAAACTCGCGCGTGGGCCCAGGGGACACGCGTCGCATGCCGAGGCGACAGCACACCGCGGCCCACAATGATTTTGCGTGCCAGCACACCTGATCCCAGCCGCAGCCGGATCCCGATTCAAAATATCTCCCGCTGACAGCTGGGGTCCACCCCCTTCTTCAACCTCGCGACGCCCTCGCTCCGCCGCCGAGGGACCTCGCCGGAGAGCTCGCCGCCGGCTTCTGTACAGCTCCAAACTTCTCGATTCTGGCCGCCCCTGCCTACGTTTACTCGGGGAACAGGATTCTAGGGTCAGCTGCTCATGACAATGGCCGGAGCATGGTCGGCGACGAGCCGCCACCTCGGAACGACTTCGGCCATGTCGGCTGACTTCCCTAGCACCTCAACTACTTGGTGAACCGGTCGGGAAGCATCAGTGGACCTCAGAGAAGGTCGACATGAGCTCTAGGCAGCTCGGGGAAGGCCCGAAATAGGTCCTCACCGTGCGCCTGATGCTGCCCGTTCATTCCGCCATTGGTAGACCTCGAATTACGCCGGGTACAGAGGTTCTCCAGCCCAGAGTTGTGAAGGCAACTTGTGCGTTACCGTGTCTAGCTTGTGTGAGAGCGGCTTGAGGATCTCTAATCCTTTCTAGAGCACAAATTAAACAGAATCGCACCCGAATTTCGTTCTGCACACAGAAAGGGGAAAAATGGAAATTCGCCTCCGGTGAGCAACCACCCGAGCTGTGGCTCGGGGATGAGCAGCACCGGTCACCAGCGCGTCCAAGGGTGCCTTGGCTCGGGCGTGACAACGCCCTGGTTGCGCTGTCCACGGAAGCCCTAGGTGCGGCTGTTCCAAGTCCCGAATTTGATCTTTCGGCACAGCCGATATCAATCGGTTTCAACTGAATTCTAGCCGCGGGGAGGACGGAGGAGGTCTCTAGTATCTTGCTGGGGCTCTGGAGTGGACGGAGGGAGCCGTGATCGGCGTTCTCCCATCGATTCCGAGCTGAGGAAAACATCGGCCGGCGCTGAGTTCTTGCGGGGAAGAACGGCGATTCCTCGGCCAAGGAGGGGGGCAGGCGCCTTAAGAAGGCTCTGCACCGCCTCACGCCCTCGCGTGGGCAAGCAGCTGCTGGCGCGGCGGCTGCCCTCGGTGGCGATCGCAGCGGCGGCTCGGCGACCCGAGTGAGAAAAGTCTCAGTCGGTTTGATCTGAGCAGTGACTGACATGTGGGACCCACTTCCAGTTTTAACCTCTGAAATTTACTCCTAATCACTGTTGTAAACAGTGATCCCCATAGTACCCCTGGTAATTCAAATTATCCACCCATGAACCATTTGAATTGATCAAAGTTCAAATTGGGTTTGGTTTGAGTGAATTTCAGCACAAGTGCAGTTTTGAATTCAAATGAAGTTTGAATTTGTCCCACATAGCTCATGTCAAGATCAACTCCAAATGGAGTGAAAATTGGTGTGCGGGCTCACAAAAATGTGCTGAGTAGGAATATGCCTCCCACTTTTAAATTCATGGGATAAAAACAGTTTGAATTTGAATATAGTTTCAAACTGCCCTCTTCCTAACTATACCCAAAATGACCTCAAAAAGGTTTTGAATTTGGGTGAAACTTGGCATGGACATCCTTAACAATGTATAGGAGTTTTTATATCTCCAGCCCACCTATATCACATGTGGGAAATACCACTTTTGCAATCTGTGAGGTTGTTCTCTAATGAGCATGTTGATGGTGGTTACTTGCTCTTAATTTGTGTTCATCATCTTTCCTCAAATGAGGTGTGTGGTGTGGTGAACACTTCAAATGTGTGCCAAAAACAGAGGCCCTTACATTCCTCCCCCCTTAAAAGAATCTCGTCCCGAGATTATAATGTGAAAATGAGAGAGAGGACGGTGGAAAATTACGGGATATGCGACGTGAAAAAGTAGGGGTAGCTAGCGCGAAGAAATTCTTCGCTCTCCCATGTCGCTTCGTCCATGGAGTGATTACTCCATAGAACCTTGTAGAACCACAACGTACGGTTGCGTGTGGTTCGGGCCTTTTCATCAATAATCTGCACCGGTTCCTCCCGATAGGTGAGATCCGGTTGCAGTTCTTCAATGTCTTCCAGCTGAACGGTAGTTGATAACTTGAGACACTTCCTCAGCTGGGAAATGTGAAAGACGTCGTGCACACCGGAAAGTGCTTCTGGTAATTCCAGCCGGTATGCCACTGATCCACATCTTTCGATAATCTGGAATGGACCGATGAATCGGGGTGCCAACTTTCCTCTCACCCCAAATCTGTTTATGCCCTTCATTGGAGATACCCGTAGATATACGTGATCTCCCACTTCGAATTGTAATGGGCGCCTTCTCCGGTTCGCATACTGTTTCTGTCGGGATTGAGCGGCTTTTAGGTTCGCTTGAATCAGTCGAACCTTTTCTTTCGCGTTGTTGACGAGGTCAATCCCGGAGGTAACCCTTTCGCCAGACTCACACCAGTTTAACGGTGTGCGACACTTTCTTCCGTATAGCGCCTCGTAAGGTGCCATCTTGATGCTGGCTAGGTACCCATTATTGTACGAGAACTCGGCTAACGGCAAGTGATCATCCCAATTCTTGCCGTGGTTGATAGCGCAAGCTCGTAGCATGTCTTCTAAGATTTGATTTACCCGCTCCGTTTGCCCATCCGTCTGCGGGTGGTAGGCTGAACTACGGATCAGTTGCGTCCCCAAGGCAGCGTGCAGCTGCTCCCAAAAACGGGACATAAATAAAGTGCCCCGATCCGACATGAAAGTACGGGGTACGCCGTACAAGCATAGGATCCGTGAGATGTACAGTTCAGCGTACTTCTTGGCGTTGTAGTTGGTGTTGACCGGGATGAAATGGGCAACTTTGGTGAGCCGATCGACGATCACCCACACAGAATCATGTTTCTGCAAGGTGGTGGGTAAACCGACGATGAAGTCCATGCTCATACCCTCCCATTTCCAGGCAGGAATGCCCAGTGGTTGCAGCAGTCCCGGTTTCCGCATATGATCTGCCTTCACCCTTCGACATGTATCACACTCGGACACGTATTTTGCAACCTCGCGCTTCATCCGTGTCCACCAAAACTTGTTTCTGAGTTCTTGATACATCTTGTTGCTGCCGTGGTGAATAGAGAACTTTGATAAGTGAGCCTCATCAAAGATCTTCTTCCGTAGTTCCGGGTTTTGGGGTACGACAATCCGGTCCTTGAACCATAGGACGCCGTCTCCGTCCTTCCGGAAACACTTCAGCTCCCCACTGTCTACACGTCTCCGCAAGTGTGACATGCCCTTATCATTCTTCTGGGCTGCCGCTATCTCTTCACGGATGGTGGGGATCAAAGCTAGGTTGTAGAGAGCTCCGTGTGGAATCACATGTAGTGGTGGTTCGCTCTCTTCCAACGGTGTGATGGTCAGATTATTGACGTGTGACTTGCGGCTCAGCGCATCTGCCACTACGTTTGCCTTGCCCGGATAATAATGGATCTCTATCTCGTAATCCTTTATCAGTTCTAACCATCTTCGTTGCCTCATGTTCAGCTCCTTCTGAGTGAATATGTACTTGAGGCTTTTGTGGTCGGTATATAAATGTACGAGGTTACCGAGTAGGTAGTGCCTCCACATTTTTAGTGCAAGTACCACGGCAGCGGGCTCCAAGTCATGAGTTGGATAATTTTGCTCATGGTTTCTAAGCTGCCGTGATCCATACGCGACCACTCTTCGGTCTTGCATCAGCACACATCCGAGCCCAATGCCGGATGCATCGCAGTACACATCGAACGGTTTTGTTGTGTCTGGCTGCGCCAAAACCGGTGCTGATGTCAGGTGCTTGACTAAAGCCTTGAATGCTGCTTCACATGCTGGACTCCAAACATATTTGGTAGCCTTTTTCAGCAGCTCTGTCATTGGCTTGGCAATCTTCGAGAAGTTTGGAATGAACCTCTAATAATATCCCGCGAGTCCGAGGAAACTCCGTACCTCGTGAACAGTTCTCGGGGATTTCCAATTCAGGACTTGAGTGATCTTGCTCGCGTCTACAGCGATACCCTCCGCTGAGATGATATGCCCGAGGAAAGGCACTTGCGATATCCAAAACTCGCATTTGCTGAATTTTGCGTATAACTTGTGATCCCGCAGCCGTTGCAAGACTATACGCAGATGCTTCTTCTGATCTTCCTCCGACTTGGAATATACTTGGATGTCATCGATGAAGACCACGACAAACTTGTCCAGCTCCGGCATGAATACCGAGTTCATCAAGTACATGAAGTGAGCTGGAGCATTGGTGAGGCCGAAGGACATGACCAGGTACTCATAAAGCCCGTACCTTGTCGAGAAAGCTGTCTTTGGAATGTCCTCAGCCCTTATCTTAATCTGATGGTACCCGGATCTTAAATCCATTTTGGAAAAGATCTTTGCTTCGACCAACTGATCAAACAACATGTCGATCCGTGGCAACGGGTACTTGTTCTTGATGGTTACGGCATTTAATGGATGATAGTCCACGCAAAGGCGTAACGTCTCATCCTTCTTCTTGACAAATAATGCCGAACAGCCCCATGGCGAGGAGCTTGGCCTAATAAAACCCTTCTCCAGAAGGTCCGTGAGCTGAGTCTTCAGTTCAGCCAACTCCTTGGGTGCCATCTTGTACGGCCTTCGGGATATTGGCATGGTTCCCGGTGCAAGTTCAATCTTGAACTCCACCTCTCTATCAGGCGGCATCCCCGGCAGATCGTCCGGGAATACATCAGGGAACTCTCGGACCACCGGAATATCTTCCAATCTGATAGTTGTGGACTGATAGACACTTGGAAGTTTTATTTCTGGACTGTCCAGAAATAAAGAGTGAGACCCGTGCACTTCTGAGTTTAAGTGCACGACTCGAAGGACGGTGTCTAAAACAGCGCCGTGGCGGGTTAGCCACGACATCCCTAGGATGACATCGACCTTCTGTCCCTCTAAAATTATGAGAGACGTAGGGTAAACTCTACCCTCTAAGCACAATGGCGCTTTTGGGACCATCATGTTTGCTGAAATTTTCCCACCCGGTGAACAAATCACATAAGGACTATTGGTGGGTAGTATTTGCAAGCTACACTTATCTATGAAAGTTTGGCTAATGAAGCTATGCGTGGCGCCTGAATCAAATAATATTATGGCGGATGCTGGTGGAGTTGGAACATACCCGCAAGGATTGGCTCGCCCTCCGGCACGTCCTCAATGGCAAGCTGGTGGACGGTGCCGGTCCTAGGGTTTGCCCGCCGCACATTAGTAGGGTTCCGGGGTTGATTCCTCCCTGGAAACTGCGGTGCCATTCCGCCGCCTTGCCTCTCCGGGCAACTGCTCGCGAAGTGTCCTGGACGACCACACTTGTAACATGTGGCCGTTGCCGGTGTAGTGCTCGGGGGACGAAAGCCCGGCATGCGCTGCTGAGGTGCATACGCACGCGGCCTCGCCCGCTGCTGTTGTTGTTGTGGAGGTGGTACTGGCAGTGCCGGCCTGAATGCCGGTGCAGAGTACGGCCGACTGCGGAACAGCATCGACCGCGGTGGTGGCTGCCAGCGTGGACCTGATGGTGGGCGATTCACCATCCGAAACTTCTGAGAAGGACCGCCTCCTTCTCCGCTGCTCTGCGGCGCGCTTCGCTTTCGCTCTGCCGCCGCCAACTCCTTGCCGGAGTCCTCCTGAACAATCGCAGCATCAATGATGTCGTTGAGGCTGCCACGATTGAACATCGCCAACTTGTCCTTCAGGAGCGGGTTAAGACCCTGGTAGAAATGGTTCTGCCGCCTCTCGTCGGTATCAGCATGATACGACGCATATAGCGTGAGATCGCTAAACGCCCTGGAGTATTCCAGCGCGTTCCGGCTCCCTTGTTGCAGGTGTAAGAACTCCTGCATCTTCCTCTTCATTAAACCTGGCGGTATATGATAGGCCCTGAAGGCCGTCCGGAACTCCGTCCAGGTCATCACTCGGTCGGTGGGCTGTGAAGCACAGAAGTTGGCCCACCACGCGCTCGCGGATCCTTGGAGCTGCTGGACTGCGAACTGAGTCTTGCGCTGCTCGCTGATCTGGAGCAGCCCGAACTTCATCTCTATGGCGCGGAGCCAGTTGTCCGCGTCAAGTGGTTCATCCGCCCTTGAGAATACCGGGGGATGAGTTGCCAGGAAGTCGGAGTAGGAGCTCTGTTGACGCTCCTCACGATCTTGACGTCTTTCTGGGCGAGCCGTATTGGCGATAAGCGTTTGCAGAAACTCCGTGTGCTGCTGATGTGAACCCGCCATTGCCGCGACGATGTCGGCCAATGTAACCGTTGGCAGCGGCGGTAGCAGTGTTTGCTGTTGCTGTTGCTGCTGTTGCTGTTGTTGTCCTGAGGAGTCCTCGGGAGGTGGTTGGGAGGTCTCTCCCCCTTGACTGGTACCCCCAACGTCAGGGTTGGCACGAGTACGCGTCATTCTGAAATGCAAAACAGCAGCGATTAGCACATGTCTTACTTAAAATTCCATAAGCAACAGTAGGTATTGAAGTGACACATGATTAATTTGCACAACATTCACATATATTGATAAAGCATAAACTTTATACAAGATACATTATTCTCGGATCTCCGAGAAGTTGTGCTCATGTCTTCACTACCTATACCTATGCTACTGTCTACACGACATGTCACCGATTACAAAAGTTGGGTTACGCTACTCTAGCTGCCCTACTTGGCAACCGTAACCCCCTACTCGGAGTAGAACTCGACCTCCTGTGGGTCGTCCTCCTCCGGTACCTCTACTGGTGGCTCTGGATCTACCACCTCTTCTCCCATTCCGGGTTCTCCCATTGCTGGAAGACCCAAGACCACCGGTACACCCAATACCGGAGGTACGAGGTCCTGCAAAGCATGCACCTCGTCCATAGCCTGGTTGTAATCTTCTTCCCAGCCTTGTCCTTCCTCAATAGCGTCATCCCGCTCTTGAGTAAGTTCCTCATTCTTCTGGGTTAGATTTTGTACCAGTTCCTGTAACGCCGCGATGTCGACACGGCTTTTTGTCTTCGCCTTTTTCATGCGATGCAACTGATTATGCTGTTCATTCAGTCGCTTAATCGTTGGAAGGAGAACATTGCGGAGTGCGCTGTGAGCACTCTCGAAATGATCTCCACGGCTTGTGCTCTCCTTGAGCTTTGTTGCGAGATGCTCCGTGTGAACAGCTTGACTGTCCATCACGGCATTTCCCGCCCTCATCTAGAGGCTGAGATTTGCCTCCGCGGGGTTGTACCTTGGGCAACTCGGATCCGTTGCTTCCAGGTACCTCTCTTCCCACACATGCTGAGCCCGTCCTTCCAACGGAATGAGCGCGTATGGAGTGCCCTCCATAGCCTGCACGTGTAGTTGGCAGAAATGTGACATAGTGTCACGGGCTGCCACTTGCCATATTCCTTCCGGTTGTCTTCCTCTCACCGTGACGGTGAACGGCACCCAACCGGGTGGCGTAGGTCCTGCAGGGACTTCGACATGGATTGTCCACGTCTTGTTCCCCTCTTCGCCTTCTTCCTTGGTGAAGTATTGCGGCATCTGGTTGTACCCGAAATATTGGAGCATTTGCCACAATGCTTCCGGGTAGCCGCTACGGTCAGAACAGTGGGAAACCACCCACCCGTTCTCCAACTGTTTATCTGCTGCCATCTGTAAAAATATATTTGAGAATTGTCAAATATTTATTTAAACAGTAAACCTCTGAGTTATAACATAAAACATGTCATTGAACCCATAAAACTTGGAAACATAGTTCAAATTTTAAACAAATTTGACTGTTGATCTGCTGTTCCCATGACAGCCCTGACCAGTTTCCATTTCAACCTGATTTAGGCTATGTTGAAGGCAAAACCAATTCTGGAGCTCAACATCAAAGTTAAAGCTAACTTCAATATATTTCCAGAAAGTATTTGCTTGGCCTAACATCTGTCCTGGTTCAAAAGTTATGAGATGTCAAAGTTGACAGAATTTCTGGAAACATTTGGACAGCACCTCCCTGCCTTAGGTACTGATTTGATCCAAGAATCCCAGTTACTTCTGTTCCTAATCTGATAAAACTTCCTGTTACAAAGTTGTAACCTATCTCATAAGCTTTCCAGAACTACCTCACTTTCTATTTTTGGATTTTTATGCAGGAAGTTATGTTTTATTTACAGAGAGTTTACAGAGAGTGTTTGCTCTGCCCTGTTTTCTGGACAGTTTCAACTCTACTGCATTTTCCGATTGGTTAAGGGATGAAACACCTATGGAACTCAACAGAAAAGTTGTAAAGCTCTTCCAAAGATTTCCATAAATGTATCATATGACCCACCCCTCGAAAGACCTCAACCTCTAACCTCTGATTAACTTCAGCCTTGATTCAGCTGAAAACAGAGTGCTCTGTCCTTAACAACCTATAAGTTGAAAACTTGTTAACTTTGAATATACTGTTCATAGGAAGGAGCTACATCAAGTTTTACTACTTTGGATCAAAACCTTCAAGTTTTAAATGAATTTGTTCATTTAGTTGGGTGTGACATCGATGCGTCACCAGATTATGTCGGTACTACGTCCTCACAAAGAAAAACCTATACCGGACTTAGCCGGCTTCGTTATTTCAGTGGCACTAAACGTCACTCGCACACGGATGCTACACGTCTACCGTTTCATGGTCAGGCTACCTGCAGAAACTCAAACAATCATCAGACTCGGCTGCACACCAAGCCCGGAATCCATACAGTTCGTACACCCGGCCGTCATCACTCGCCCGGGTGTTCTCAAGCCAAACACGCCTTGAGTTACGTGTTCACGTTTTAGACCACGTGACGGGGTCTCCCAAGTTGCACCACGCACGCCAGGGACAGACGTTGCTCGAATACCCCAAACGACATGAAGAGTCGTAGAGGATACTAAAGCGGGTCGGGTTACCTGCCACCCGTGGGGCTCCACCCTTCAGCTTGTGCGCACTGGTGGACAGCACGTACGTGCACCCCCCAAGACATGAACGTCCCGAGATGCATGATTTTCCGACATAACAAATAGGTTAATATGCCACTTTCTATATGCTAATAACATCCTTATACGGGCTACTAACTCGTTCCTCACTGGATTTTTGACAAAGAAGACCTTTGTACTGTGTTAAACCTCAAGCGAGCTCTGATACCACGCTGACACGACCCCACGGTCTTGTCGAGCCAGGATCACGCTGAGGGGTGCTGCGTTGCACAGCACCAGATAACACACGTCAAAGGTACAAAGCGGAAGCGGAATTTTATTACATATACAAGTTATGAACATGTTTACATCAAAATAAGTTCAGTCTACACTCGCGGGCGTAGACTAAGCATCAAGTGCACGTTCAGCCCTCGAACGTGTCCTTGCTAGCACACACGCACACTAACTCTGCGGCGTGCACGACTCCCACTCGACGGGGTTCCCCTCCTGGGGTTCCGTCTCCTCTTCGGGAGTCACTTCCTCATAGAACCCTGCAAAAGCTTCAAACACAAGCAGTGAGCACGAAGGCTCAGCAAGTCTGACCCGTCTCACCTAAACCTGGAACTTCTACATGAGGGGTAATGGGTTACATGAGGTAAAAATCATTTGCAAGGACTCGCCTAATTAGTAGAACCTTACTTTCAAGTTTTAGCAGCAGGTTGTGGAGAACCTTACGCTAAGGCACATGAGAGAGCCGCAATCAAACAAGAAACGCATTTCTCTCATGTACTTTGCCCAAAGTTGAAAAGAACTTTAGTTAGATCTAAGCTACAACAAGTCATTAGCAATCAAGTCAATCTTTCAAGCAGCAATATTTTAACATGTAACTAGCCTGTTCTTTCTACGTCACGGTACAGTGAACAAGTGGTACTCACTGACCGCGAGGAACGGCGATTATAATCGATTTACACCTGCAGGGTTACCCGAACAACCCGTCACGTACACCCGTACTCGATGTTGCCTACAACAACCATCACGGACGCCGTACGCAACTACCTTTCACCTGTCAGCCAAATGTTGGACCGGTCCAATCGTCCCGAGCAAGAGGTCTCTGCACGCACATCTCAGTGCCGCCAGCCGATTTACACCTCGAGCTCTCAACCTACCCTCTGAACGACCAGCTATGCCTCAAGACCCAGCTACCCGAGTTACATCAGTTTCCCGGTTCCCATATAGCCGGTAGGTCTTCGGTACTGTTCTAGCTTGTTCAACAGGCCCGCACACGGCTCGGTCCTCAATCGACACAAGCGGAGCTACAGCACACAGGCCCCAAAGTCCTGCTGCCCTTACTCTCCGCTTGGTCTCATTTTCTTGCCATGTGTTTCATTTGCTAACACTACCCGAGTCGAGCGCCTCTAGCCTATGCTCGCGAGTAGTTCCGACTACTCGACTTGTACCGAATCCTACACTATCTTAGCATGGCAGTAGCTAACGGGGTTTGCAATCCTAAACCCAACCCATGGTGTTCTTGGCTATGCAATTGGGTTTCCACACAAAACTCTAATACTAAGAATAAAGTAAACCAGTATGTGCTCAAAACAATAAAATTTGTAAAAAGGTTAATGCAAACCGGGGCTTGCCTCGCTGCTCTTGGTCGTAGGCTAGCTGCTTGTCACACCCGGTTTTTCCGAAGAACAACCAAGTGAATATCACATGTATGCCAGGATCATTTTCTCATACATGTGATGACAAATAGTGAAGCATCATTTATTACAAGCCAGGTGTCGAATATGAATAAGTCTTACATAGCAAATGTCTCGATGGACAATAATAAGTTCAACACAAGTAAATAAACTAGCAGCGGAATATTATTCTTTAGGGCTCCGTCACAGGCGTTGCCCGGGGGTCTCCATGAACCTAGAAACCTTCTTCGGGTCCAAAGTCTTGGTCATTATACACCACCTCATTATCTTGACCTGAGCAGCAATATAAACCAAAAAAATATGCAAGGTTGAGTACCGATGGTACTCAGCAAGTATGGGAAAGTTATATCATGCATGGTTAGAACAAGGGGAGGTTGAACTCATGGTTCAAGCACTACGCAATTAATACCTATCACCTTAGCTTATTAAGCACCTACATTACTACACAGATGAAATGGTCCCAATCTCCCATCCCATCATCATAATCCAATAACCATAGCATCATTTCCAATGTTAAGCTCCCTGCTTAACATCCACAACTTCCAAAACCATCACTCCTCTAATCATGAATAAGTCCAAGCCGCTCTTGACCGTGAGCACGGCTGTCATGACAGTTTTGACTCTGCAGAGTTTGCACCACTGTACCCACATGTAGTGATTTCATCCCCCGTTGCCGGGTGGACTAAAAGAACCTCCATTATGCCAGTGGCTACGAACCATATTCACACTTCCCAGGTGTGTAGCCAGGAGATCACTACGAAACCTTTACAAAGGGATTCCCGACGAGCGTGGGCCCACTGAGGTTTCACCCCTAACAGCATACAAGAGGCTCCAACCCCGCTGCAGTGGCCCCCTCTTGAGCCTTGCGGTTCATATGGTAGTCCAGCTGACACCTATTCCCCGCACCATCCAACACAACCATACTACGCCGGGGATACACCTAATTAATTGGCCAAGCTGCCCCATCTCAGCATGTGGTTGGCACGGTAAAGCCAGGTTACATGCTCCATGAACCGGTCCTTAGGATCCAGGCGAGTACTAAACACAAACCCGAGTCTCGTGCACCCAGCACCAACCAAAACATCCAACTTGCCTTGATCCCTACCTCTACATAACTCACAATATCTCACTCAAGAGTAAGGTAAATAAATGGATGATATCATATCCCAATTATCCCATTCTAAGCATGGCTAAGCAAAAGCATATAAATAAGTGACATGATAAAATAAATCCCAACCCAAGCTACAAGGAAAACAAGGTAATGCAATTCTAGGGAAACTTCCTAGCATGGGTTTCATATTTCAATTGACAATGCAAATAATTCTATCTACACATCCTAGTATAGGATCAAAGTGGTCAAGGACACTTGCCTCCTTCCTGCTGCTCTTGAAATGGGTAGTCCTGATCTTGGAAAGGAATAACTTGCTCTTGAGCAGGTTCTACATCATACCATCACACATAGCAAAAGAAAAACAACAATTCATAAGACATAGTTCACCCTTCCACTTCATACAAACCACACATTCACATTTATGAAAGTCATTCACAATTATATGTGTTGTGGTTACTCTATGTGTGTTGATTTGTGGCTTGCATGCACTTTTGATCATATTTATATGATTCCTACTTCTGTGTTCACATTCATACTTACATACTATATATATGAGTCTCCAATTTAAATAAATTCCTTATATTCAATTACTACACCTTTTAGCTACCTAGTATGCATGAAAGGTATTTTCCTTCTCCATATGTGTCTTCATAATTTCTACCAACCCTAAACTGAATTCTTTGGATTTTAGAAACTCCATTTATCATTTATTAGTTGCTATATTTTCAGATTTATTTCCTATGCCTAAGTGTGAACTTTATTATAAAAATAACAAGATACATCATCTAAACAGAATAGGTTCTGATCTAAAATATTTTCTAATATATTTTTGACCTTTTCCTCTGATGTAAACTATTTCACAATTATTTTCCTTATTTTCTAGAACTATTCTTTACTTAAAAATGTGTCCCTAAATGTGAATAATAAATTAAACAGATTCACTTCAGCCCAAAATATGTTTTTATCTCACTCCAAAGTTTCCTAAATACTGAGAAAGTCTTTAATTTAATTTTGACAATATGTTTGTCCCACTTTTTAAGTTTTAAACACTAGCCACATATTCAATTTCCCAAATTAAATATTAAACAGGGCTGAAAAGGTAAACTCACCCCACTACAGGGTCTATACTATTATTTTAAGAATTCTCAGGGGTCTAGCTACTCATAACAGAGGAGTTTTTCCTAATTTTTATTAAGTCCAGGGGCTAAAACTGATTTTTAAATGAATTTACATGATTTTCTGAAGTTCCAGGGGCTAGATCAGAAGTTTTCGGGGCTAGCTCTTATTTCCGGAGAACCCCAGGGGGTAGCACGTAAGATTTCCAGTCTTTATAACGCGGGGCTGACGTGGACCGTCCGATTTTAAACCGACGGCTGAGATTATAACGTCGAACCGGTACGCGGGGATTTAAACCCTACCGTGCGATTTAAAATAAATGGCGCACAAGCAGCCCCGTCGCTCTGATCGAGCGCGGGCGGCGCTGCCGGCGGCGCACGGCGGCGGGAAGCGGCGATCTCGCCGGAGATTTTCGGGTCTCCAAGAATTCTTCCTAGAACTGTGATTTTATGGCATAGATCGGTGGAGGGGAGGTCTGGGATCTCACCTCGGGGGTTTTCTTGAGCTCGGAGGTCCTGGAAGGTGATCGGCGACGAGGTCCGAGGTGAATTCACGGTGAGGCTCGTCGGCGCTGTGTTTACACCGCAAGTCACCGAGTTTTCTGCACCTGCAAGGTTCCCCGGAGGCGGTGGATCAAGACCAGTGAGTTAGATCAGAATTTCCGAGCGTAGATCGGCCAGAATTCGCCGGAGAAGGCTCGGGTTCTCACCGGAGGAAAAACAGCAGATCGCGTGGGAAAAATAGAACGAGGCTGGGGTTTTTATAGACGGGGGGGGGGGGGGGGGGCGGCGGGGTGGTTTAGATCGAGTTCGCGTCGCCCCCGAGCGAAATTCGGCTGGGATTTGCAGAAATCCGGATCGGTTTGGATTCGGGGTGAGAGAGTCCGGCGCGGGCTCGAGGTAGACGAAGAACTGGCGGGCCCCGCCTGTCAGTGGGAGGAAAGGGGCGCGCGCGGCTGCGGGCTGGCGCGGGATCTGGTTGGGCCGGCTGGTGGGTTGCGGCCCACTGGCCAGTTTTTTCTATTTTCTTTTTTTTCTTTTTCTATTTATTTTCTGATTTGAGTTTAATTTGAATTCTAGTTTGAATTTGAATTTTTGCAAAACATGCAACACGTCCAAAAATTTTTAAATTCCCCTCTTAACATGATTTAGGGTCTTAACAAGAATTTTTGGGGTGTTACAGCTCTACCCCCCTTAAAAGAAATCTCGTCCTCGAGATTGGTGGTTCTAAGAAAACAATTCCGGAAATTGTGCCTTTAGCTCATCTTCCCACTCCCAGGTGGCTTCCTCTTCTGAGTGATGCTTCCACTGCACCTTGCACATCCGGATTCTTTTATTTCTGGTGAGGCGTTCTATTGTCTCCAAAATCTTGTATGGTTGCTCGGCATAAGACAAATCCTCAGCTACGTTCACTTCATTTATGGGTAACACCTCTTCAGGTGTCCTCAGACATTTCTTGAGCTGTGATACATGGAATACATCGTGCACATCCGATAGGCGAGCCGACAGTTATAGTTGATATGCCACTTCGCCTTTCCTCTCCAGAACTTGAAAGGGTCCGATATATCGAGGTGATAACTTCCCTTTCACCTTGAACCGATGAAGTCCTCGGATAGGGGATACCTTGAGATAGAAATAGTCCCCCACGTTGAAAACGAGCTCTCTTCTTCGTACATCGGCATACCTCTTTTGTTGTGTCTGTACTATCCTCAAGTTGTTGCGGATTTCCCTCACTTTCGCCTCGGCTTCTTGTAGTACCTCGGGTCCAAACACTTTACTTTCCCCTATTTGGTTCCAAAATAGTGGAGTTCTGCACTTCCTCCCATAGAAAGCCTCAAATGGTGACATCTTCATACTAGCCTGATAACTGTTGTTATAGGAGAACTCCGCATACGGTAAGTTCTTATCCCAACTCCGATTGTTTTTGAGTGCACACGCTCTCAGCATATCCTCAAGGATCTGATTGGTTCTTTCCGTCTGCCCGTCAGTTTGGGGATGATAGGCAGAACTAAAATTCAGATGGGTTCCCATGGTTTCATGCAACTTCTGCCAGAACCTTGAGGTGAACTGTGTCCCTCGATCCGACACTATCTTCTTTGGCACTCCATGGTAACACATGATCCTTGACATGTACAACTCCGCCAATTTGGATCCGCTGTAGCTTTCTTTCACGGGGATGAAATGAGCTACCTTGGTTAGCCTGTCGATGATGACCCATATCGAATCATATCCTGATTGGGTCCTAGGCAATCCCACTATGAAATCCATACCGATTTCTTCCCATTTCCATTCAGGCAATTTGAGTGGTTGCAATAATACCGCGGGTCGTTGATGTTCTGCTTTGACCAACTGACATGTGTCACATAGGGCAACATGTTCTGCAACATCTCGCTTCATGCCATACCACCAATATCTGCTCTTGAGGTCCTGGTACATTTTCGTACTCCCAGGATGAATGGAATAGTCAGAATCATGAGCCTCCTTCAGAATCAATTCAGGGATCTCCTTTACTTCTGGCACACAGATTCTTCTCCCGTGCCACACCGTTCCTTGTTCATCCTCTCTAAAACCAGGAGCTTTATATTCCTTGATGAGTTGTCTGATCTCTTGTATCTTCTCGTCTTTCTTTTGACCCTCGCGGATGTCTCGCTCGAGTGTGGAGTCCACTTCCATGGCGATGGCTTCACCACTATTTACCAGGCATAGATTGAGCCTCATAACCTCGTCCTTCAATTCTGCAGGCATGTCCTTCAAGCTCAACTTATTGACCTGCACTTCCGACTTAAAGCATCGGCCACGACGTTTGCTTTCCCAGTATGATAGTTGATGCCCACATCAAAGTCATTGATTAGCTCTAACCATCTCCTTTGTCTGAGGTTGAGGTCTGGCTGTGTGAAAATGTACTTCAAACTCTTATGATCCGTATATATCTCGGTCCTCTTCCCCATCAAATAGTGCCGCCAAATTTTCAACACGTGTACCACTGCGGCTAGTTCTAAGTCATGTGTAGGATAGTTTTTCTCGTTCTTCTGAAGCTGCCGGGATGCATATGCCACGACATGCCCTTCTTGCATGAGAACACATCCCAACCCGTTTCCAGAGGCATCGTAGTACACCGTGAAGTTCTTCTGCATATCTGGCATAACCAGCACTGGGGCTGTTGTCAGTCTTTTCTTTAACTCCTGAAAACTCGTTTCGCACTGTGGCGTCCATGTGAATGTGATTCCCTTCTCTAACAATTTGGTAATGGGTCTCGAGATCTTAGAGAATCCCTCAAGAAACCGTCGATAGTATCCAGCCAATCCCAAAAAGCTTAGAACTTCCCCGACATTTTCAGGGGTCTTCCACTTCTGTATATCCTCGATTTTGGCGGGATCTACGGAGATTCCTCCCTCCGAGATTATATGTCCTAAGAAGGGAACTCTCTTCAGCCAAAACTCACACTTGCTCAGCTTGGCATATAGTTGGTGTTCTCTCAGCCTCTGCAACACCAACCTTAGATGTTTCTCATGTTCTTCTTCATCATTGGAGAAGACGAGAATGTCATCTATGAAAACCACCACAAATTTGTCCATATATTCCATGAATACCTTGTTCATGAGATACATGAAGTATGCTGGGGCATTAGTTAGCCCGAAAGGCATGACGGTGTATTCATACAGTCCGTACTGAGATATGAAAGCTGTCTTGGGAATATCAGTTTGCCTTATCTTGAGTTGGTGGTATCCCGACCTGAGATCAATTTTCGAGAACACACAAGCGCCCCTCAACTGATCAAACAAGTCTTCAATGCGGGGTAATGGGTACTTGTTCTTGATGGTTACCTCATTCAAGGCACGGTAATCCATGCATAACCTTTGGGTTCCGTCCTTCTTGGGCACAAATATCACCGGAGCTCCCCATGGTGAGGAACTAGGGCGAATATACCCCTTCTCCGTCAATTCTCTCAAATGATCCTTTAGTTCTTCTAGCTGCTTGGAGTCCATCCGATAAGGTCTTTTGTAAATCGGGGCTGTTCCAGGTACTAGCTCAATTGCGAATTCCACTTCACGATCGGGAGGCATACCTGGCAACTCTTCCGGAAAAACATCTGGATATTCCCTGATGGTCCTGATTTCCTCAACTTTCACCTCAACTTGATTTAATTTAATGTCCCTCCTAGGCTCGTGTATTGTTATGAACTTTACTCTTGTGCCACTAGGGTGAGTTAGTTCCACCGTTCTGGTCGAACAATGGATGATTCCCTTATGTTTGGTCAACCAATCCATACCCAAAATAATATCTATCCCTTGTGAATCTATCACTATGAGGTTAGCAGTAAATACTACCCCATTAATATCTAGGTTCACCTTGGGACACAATTGTCTTGTCCTTATTTCTCCACCCGGAGAGTTTACGGCTAGCATATGGTTCATTTGTGTTGTTGCTAGGTCATGCTTCTTAACAAATCCTTGGGCAATGAACGAGTGGGTAGCACCAGAATCAAACAGCAGGGTTGCAATGTGTAAATTGGCAGGAAACTTACCAACTACCACGTCGGGTGCCTCTTGTGCTTCCTCCATAGTGACGTGGTTCACCCGTCCTCTCATTACATTCTGCTGTTGTGGCTGTGTGGGCTTCTTCTTTGGGCACTTATGGGCATAGTGCCCCACTTCACCACAGCTAAAACATTGCACCCCAATCTTAGGGGCTTGGCCCTTATTGTCTTGGGGTTGGTTTGGAGGTCCTTGCACTGCTGGTCGAGGTGGATATGCGGGGCGAGGTTGCTGTGCAAACTGACGTTGTGGCTGTGCTGGTGCTGCCGGAGGCCTGTAGTTCGGGTTGTACCCTCTTGGTGCTGAGTAGGGTACCGCAGCACGGTTCGTCTGCCCTGTAGGTTGCTGCATCAGACGTGGGCGGGTGTTGCTCCCTGAGGCTTGATGTGACCACCCGACCTTCCTCTTATTCTCATTTTCCAAGGCCTTCAGTTTCCTTTCCACCACAAACGCTCTGTCCACCATCTTTTGGAAGCTTTCATACTCATTTGAGGACATTGCACACTGCATCTCCGCGGTAAGTCCCTCCACGAAACAATCTTGTTTCTGCTCATCAGTCTCTATGTCCCGTGGGGCATAACGGGATAGTTGAGTAAATTTAGTGAGGTATTCCCTCACCGTCATGTTCCCCTGCTGCAGTCCCAAAAACTCCTTCCTCTTGTTTTTGAGTTCACCTCTTGGGATGTAATGGTTGCGGAAACTACGCTTGAACTCTTCCCAAGTGATGTTCTCAGGGTCATGATGGGCAGCCACGTAGGCGGTCCACCAATCAGCAGCAGGTCCATGCAAATGATGAGAGGCAAACAGCACCCTCTCATACCCTTGGCACTGGATGATCCTCATCTTGCTTTCAATGGTCTTTAGCCAATCATCTGCCTCCAGAGGTTCAGCAGCACTTGCAAACTTTGGAGGTTGAGTTCCTAGAAACTCACTCAACCTTGGTTGGCGTGGTGCAGCTTGTGGAGGTGGAACTTGATGCAAGTTGGCCACCACTTGAGTCAAGTTCTGGATGAGCTGATTTTGATTCTCCAGCATTTGGTGGAGGGGATCAACTCCTTCACGGCGACCACCCCGGTCCTGGCCTCGAGGAAGATGAGGGTTGCATGCCTCATCGTTGTTGTTGGCGGGGTTGGCAGCACGTCCTTTTCCTCTTCCGGCCATCTGGCAGAATCAACCAATGTTAATTTGAAAGCATTTAGTATCATCTTACTACTTTCATTTGTTTGTACTTTGAAGTGTTGAGGCTTTGTTATACTTTTCTGAGGGTTCACATCTCACACAAAAATAAATGCAATATTATTTCATGTGGGTTCACGCACCAAAGCAAAACAATCTAAAGACGATGCTGTGGACAATTGCTCATGGCTTCCACAACTCACGTCACACACCAAGCATTAACACACCATTAACTTAACGTAACGACTCGACTATTCGACATCTTGCTAACTAAGGGAAGGACTCTACACTACTCATTTTCTTGAGCTGGCTCCTCGGGATCTTCCTCATCATTTCGGCTGCCTTCTGACTCTGCTTTGGGTGGGGAGGCTGCTGGTGGAGAAGTGTGACGACGCCTTATCGCCCGACGATCTGGGGAGTCAGGAGTCCTTGTATCATTCGCGGTGACACACAGTTCATTCCCATCTCCTCTTTCTCTCGCCCTCAGGCAGGCTCGCAGCAACGCCTCCGTTTCCTTCAGGGTGTCCCGAACATCCTGAAGCTCTTGCTGACACTCCTGCAGTCGAGTGCTGAGCATAGCAGCATCCTCCAAGCACAAGTCCATGTGCTCATGGGAAGTCCCTTGCTGCACCGGCGGGTACTTATACTCCATTGTACCACTCTCACGCTGGAGGACATACATGTACTCAGTCCTGTCCAGGTGGCGACGATAGATGTGACTCTGGCAGGTGATGGCCTCCCAGGTGACATCCTTCTCCGCATCTACCTGTGTCGCTCGACAAGCTGGAGAGTGGTGGATCTTAAGCAGCTGATTTTCGTGTATGATCCTCATCTCTGAACTCCATTCTTCCCTCTTCTCACGGATGGTCGTGGTGGAGTTATAGTGGATGATTAGCTTGCCCGTATTGCCGGCGGCTTCGAGCATACGTCGAAGACGGCGTAACAAGCCTCCTACTGCCAATCCGTAGGAAAGGTACGTCACCGGACGGCTCTCCTCTCTTTCGGCAAGGGCAACTACGGGAACTCTCCCTCCTGTGGACTTGCGAGCGGTGCGAATCATGCGAACCATCTAAAAACAAAAAACATTTAAACTTAGGTTAGATAAACTTTTTAAACAAAAATCCTGTTTTGAATGAAAATTGGGGTAAGATGAAGAAAGTGACTCATTAAATAACACTTTTTAACACACATCTTGTAAAAATAGTTTTTAAGAAAATAGGGTCCTTAAATACGTCCATTTCTACCTAGGTCCACGTTCCTACAGGCAACCTAGCCCTGATACCACTTCTGTCACACCCGGTTTTTCCGAAGAACAACCAAGTGAATATCACATGTATGCCAGGATCATTTTCTCATACATGTGATGACAAATAGTGAAGCATCATTTATTACAAGCCAGGTGTCGAATATGAATAAGTCTTACATAGCAAATGTCTCGATGGACAATAATAAGTTCATCACAAGTAAATAAACTAGCAGTGGAATATTATTCTTTAGGGCTCCGTCACAGGCGTTGCCCGGGGGTCTCCATGAACCTAGAAACCTTCTTCGGGTCCAAAGTCTTGGTCATTATACACCACCTCATTCTCTTGACCTGAGCAGCAATATAAACCAACAAAATATGCAAGGTTGAGTACCGATGGTACTCAACAAGTGTGGGAAAGTTATATCATGCATGGTTAGAACAAGGGGAGGTTGAACTCATGGTTCAAGCACTACGCAATTAATACCTATCACCTTAGCTTATTAAGCACCTACATTACTACACAGGTGAAATGGTCCCAATCTCCCATCCCATCATCATAATCCAATAACCATAACATCATTTCCAATGTTAAGCTCCCTGCTTAACATCCACAACTTCCAAAACCATCACTCCTCTAATCATGAATAAGTCCAAGCCGCTCTTGACCGTGAGCACGGCTGTCATGACAGTTTTGACTCTGCAGAGTTTGCACCACTGTACCCACATGTAGTGATTTCATCCCCCGTTGCCGGGTGGACTAAAAGAACCTCCATTATGCCAGTGGCTACGAACCACATTCACACTTCCCAGGTGTTTAGCCAGGAGATCACTACGAAGCCTTTACAAAGGGATTCCCGACGAGCGTTGGCCCACTGAGGTTTCACCCCTAACAGCATACAAGAGGCTCCAACCCCGCTGCAGTGGCTCCCTCTTGAGCCTTGCGGTTCATATGGTAGTCCAGCTGACACCTATTCCCCGCACCATCCAACACACCCATACTACGCCGGGGATACACCTAATTAATTGGCCAAGCTGCCCCATCTCAGCATGTGGTTGGCACGGTAAAGCCAGGTTACATGCTCCATGAACCGGTCCTTAGGATCCGAGCAAGTACTAAACACAAACACCAGTCTCGTGCACCCAGCACCAACCAAAACATCCAACTTGCCTTGATCCCTACCTCTACATAACTCACAATATCTCATTCAAGAGTAAGGTAAATAAATTGATGATATCATATCCCAATTATCCCATTCTAAGCATGGCTAAGCAAAAGCATATAAATAAGTGACATGATAAAATAAATCACAACCCAAGCTACAAGGAAAACAAGGTAATGCAATTCTAGGGAAACTTCCTAGCATGGGTTTCATATTTCAATTGACAATGCAAATAATTCTATCTACACATCCTAGTATAGGATCAAAGTGGTCAAGGACACTTGCCTCCTTCCTGCTGCTCTTGAAATGGGTAGTCCTGATCTTGGAAAGGAATAACTTGCTCTTGAGCAGGTTCTACATCATACCATCACACATAGCAAAAGAAAAACAACAATTCATAAGACATAGTTCACCCTTCCACTTCATACAAACCACACATTCACATTTATGAAAGTCATTCACAATTATATGTGTTGTGGTTACTCTATTTGTGTTGATTTGTGGCTTGCATGCACTTTTTATCATATGTATATGATTCCTACTTCTGTGTTCACATTCATACTTACATACTATATATATGAGTCTCCAATTTAAATAAATTCCTTATATTCAATTATAACACCTTTTAGCTACCTAGTATGCATGAAAGGTATTTTCCTTCTCCATATGTGTCTTCATAATTTCTACCAACCCTAAACTGAATTCTTTGGATTTTAGAAACTCCATTTATCATTTATTAGTTGCTATATTTTCAGATTTATTTCCTATGCCTAAGTGTGAACTTTATTATAAAAATATCAAGATACATCATCTAAACAGAATAGGTTCTGATCTAAAATATTTGCTAATATATTTTTGACCTTTTCCTCTGATGTAAACTATTTCACAATTATTTTCCTTATTTTCTAGAACTATTCTTTACTTAAAAATGTGTCCCTAAATGTGAATAATAAATTAAACAGATTCACTTCAGCCCAAAATATGTTTTTATCTCACTCCAAAGTTTCCTAAATACTGAGAAAGTCTTTAATTTAATTTTGACAATATGTTTGTCCCACTTTGTAAGTTTTAAACACTAGGCACATATTCAATTTCCCAAATTAAATATTAAACAGGGCTAAAAAGGTAAACTCACCCCACTACAGGGTCTATACTATTATTTTAAGAATTCTCTGGGGTCTAGCTACTCATAACAGGGGAGTTTTTCCTAATTTTTATTAAGTCCAGGGGCTAAAACTGATTTTTAAATGAATTTACATGATTTTCTGAAGTTCCAGGGGCTAGATCAGAAGTTTCCGGGGCTAGCTCTTATTTCCCGAGAACCCCAGGGGGTAGCACGTAAGATTTTCGGTCTTTATAACGCGGGGCTGACGTGGACCGTCTGATTTTAAACCGACGGCTGAGATTATAACGTCGAACCGGTACGCGGGGATTTAAACCCTACCGTGCGATTTAAAATAAACGGCGCACAAGTGGCCACGTCTCTCTTATCGAGCGCGGGCGGCGCTGCCGGCAGCGCACGGCGGCGGGAAGCGGCGATCTCGCCGGAGATTTTCGGATCTTCGAGAATTCTTCCTAGAACTGTGATTTTATGGCATAGATCGGTGGAGGGGAGGTCGGGGATCTCACCTCGGGGGTTTTCTTGAGCTCGGAGGTCCTGGAAGGTGATCGGCGACGAGGTCCGAGGTGATTTCACGGTGAGGCTCATCGGCGCTGTGTTTACACCGCAAGTCACCGAGTTTTCTGCACCTGCAAGGTTCCCCGGAGGCGGTGGATCAAGACCAGCGAGTTAGATCGGAATTTTCGAGCGTAGATCGGCCAGAATTCGCCGGAGAAGGCCCGGGTTCTCACCGGAGAAAAAACAGCAGATCGCGTGGGAAAAACAGAATGAGGCCGGGGTTTTTATAGACGGGGGAGGGCGGCAGGGTGGTTTAGATCGAGTTCGCGTCGCCCCCGAGCGAAATTCGGCTGGGATTCGCAGAAATCCGGATCGGTTTGGATTCGGGGTGAGAGAGTCCGGCACGGGCTCGAGGTAGACGAAGAACTGGCGGGTCCCGCCTGTCAGTGGGAGGAAAGGGGCGCGCGCGGCTGCGGGCTGGCGCGGGTTCTGGTTGGGCCGGCTGGTGGGTTGCGGCCCACTGGCCGGTTTTTTTCTGTTTTCTTTTTTTTTCTATTTCTATTTCTTTTCTTATTTGAATTTAATTTGAATTCCAGTTTGAATTTGAATTTTTGCAAAACATGCAACACGTCGAAAAAAATTTAAATTCCCCTATTAACATGATTTAGGGTCTTAACAAGAATTTTTGGGGTGTTACACTGCTCCTCTGGAGTAACGAAGTCTAGGACTTTGGGTTCCTCCTCGACCTTAGCGACTACATGATATAAGACATACATGTATTAATTTGAATGCATTTATATTAAGTTTAAACTTGTGAATATTATAACCTTTGCTAGACAGACCTAATGACTGTGAAACTTTTATTGTGGCTTGGTTACAACCTAAACAGAAACTTGGTCAAGTTTTAGTTGCAGCAAACCTCATTTGAGCCCTCCACAATTAATTATGTCCTTGACCTTAATTGGAACTCTTAGGGTGTTCTAGGAATTTTCATGAAACAAACTATGACTTTCTGAAAACTAGATTTTCATAGGGTTCTAATGGAGTTGGTCTCAATTAATTTGGAAGTTCCTAACTAAAATATGAGCTAAACAATTTCAGAGAAAATTCTGAAAATGTCTCTGAACATTTTCTATTTTCTCTGGAACAGTTTCACTAATCACACCATTAGGTGGAACAAATGAGCTCCAATGGGTCTGAAATTTTTATGGTAGTTCAGGGATATTTTGGTGAACATCCCAGCAAAATTTCAGGATTTTCCTCCACAGGATTCTCTAGTTAAAATTCCAAACAATTTAAATTTTGAGGATTTAATTATGGAGAATTAAGGAATTTTATGAATTGAAACTTGATTTGCTGGAAAGTACTCAGAGAGCTGAATCCAGCAAAATTTGGTTCACTCAATTTGGAGCTTTCTAGCCAAAGTTATGAGGATTTGAAGTTTGAAGGAAATCTGAAAATCGGGGAAAAGTTTAAACTCGCGCGTGGGCCCAGGGGACACGCGTCGCACGCCGAGGCGACAGCACACCGCGGCCCACAATGATTTTGCGCACCAGCACACCCGATCCCGGCCGCAGCCGGATCCCGATTCAAAATATCTGCCGCTGACAGCTGGGGTCCACCCCCTTCTTCAACCTCGCCACGCCCGCGCTCCGCCGCCGAGGGACCTCGCCGCCGGCTTCTGTACAGCTCCAAACTTCTCGATTCTGGCCGCCCCTGCCAACTTTTACTCGGGGAACAGGATTCTAGGGTCAGCTGCTCATGACAATGGCCGGAGCATGGTCGGCGACGAGCCACCACCTCGGAACGACTTCGGCCATGTCGGCTGACTTCCCTAGTACCTCAACTACTTGGGGAACCGGTCGGGAAGCATCAGTGGACCTCAGAGAAGGTCGACATGAGCTCGAGGCAGCTTGGGGAAGGCCCAAAATAGGTCCTCACCATGCGCCTGATGCCGCCCGTTCATTCCGCCATTGGTAGACCTCGAATTATGCCGGGTACAGAGGTTCTCCGGCCCAGAGTTGTGAAGGCAACTTGTGCCTTACCGTGTCTAGCTTGTGTGAGAGTGGCTTGAGGCTCTCTAATCCTTTCTAGAGCACAAATTAAACAGAATCGCACCCGAAGGTCATTCTGCACACAGAAAGGGGAAAAATGGAAATTCGCCGCCGGTGAGCAACCACTCGAGCTGTGGCTCGGGGATGAGCAGCACCGGTCACCAGCGCGTCCAAGGGTGCCTTGGCTCGGGCGTGACAATGCCCTGGTTGGGCTGTCCACGGAAGCCCGAGGTGCGGCGGTTCCAAGTCCCGAATTTGATCTTTCGGCACAGCCGATATCAATCGGTTTCAACTGAATTCTAGCCGCGGGGAGGACGGAGGAGGTCTCTAGTACCTTGCTGGGGCTCTGGAGTGGACGGAGGGAGCTGTGATCGGCGTTCTCCGATCGATTCCGAGCTGCGGAAAACTTCGGCCGGCGCTGAGTTCTTGCGGGGAAGAACAGCGATGCCTCGGCCGAGGAGGGGGGCAGGCGCCTTAAGAAGGCTCTGCACCGCCTCACGCCCGCGCGTGGGCAAGCAGCTGCTGGCGCGGCGGCTGCCCTCGGTGGCGATCGCAGCGGCGGCTCAGCGACCCGAGTGAGAAAAGTCTCAGTCGGTTTGATCTGAGCAGTGGCTGACATGTGGGACCCACTTCTAGTTTTAACCTCTGAAATTTACTCCTAATCACTGTTGTAAACAGTGATCCCCATAGTACCCCTGGTAATTCAGATTATCCACCCATGAACCATTTGAATTGATCAAAGATCATGTTGGGTTTGGTTTGAGTGAATTTCAGCACAAGTGCAGTTTTGAATTCAAATGAAGTTTGAATTTGTCCCACTTAGCTCATGTCAAGATCAACTCCAAATGGAGTGAAAATTGGTGTGTGGGCTCACAAAAATGTGCTGAGTAGGAATATGCCTCCCACTTTTAAATTCATGGGATAAAAACAGTTTGAATTTGAATATAGTTTCAAACTGCCCTCTTCCTAACTATACCCAAAATGACCTCAAAAAGGTTTTGAATTTGGGTGAAACTTGGCATGGACATCCTTAACAATGTATAGGAGTTTTTATATGTCCAGCCCACCTATCACATGTGGGAAATACTACTTTTGCAATATGTGAGGTTGTTCTCTAATGAGCATGTTGATGGTGGTTACTTGCTCTTCATTTGTGTTCATCATCATTCCTCAAATGAGGTGTGTGGTGTGGTGATGAACACTTCAAATGTGTGCCAAAAACTGAGGCCCTTACAACCCACTTCTATTTACGGTTGGGTAAGGCTCGGCACCCAGGTTAACCATTTACATCGGTTTCCTGCTTATGTCAGTATGCCATCCGGTACTGTTCGATACTTGTTCAGCAGGCCCACACACGACTCGGTCCTCAATCGACACCAACAGGGTTACGCACGTGAGACCTCCGCTCACTGCTTCCTATCCCCCCTGCTGGGTCTCATTTTCACCACTCTTAAGCCATTTTCTATTCTGACCAAGCCGTGTGATAAACCTTACCTCGCGAGTAGATTCCAACTACTCGACTTCTATCAAGGTCCTAAGCATATTAGCAGGGCTTTGTCTACTCGTAGGCTCTGTAAGCTACCCAACCCTTCATAGGATTTAAAAGGTTATGCAAGTGGGGTTTCAATCACCTTTACTCTAATCCAAACATTCACCCTAGACATAAGTGATACAAATAAAAAGCTTTATAAAAGGTACTTAAGTGCAAACCCGGGCTTGCCTGGTTGCGAGTTAAAGGGGAAGTCAGCTTCAGGTGGACGGACGTCCAAGGGCTCCGGTGCGTCCTCAACTTCGGTCACTATTATGAAATGTAATAAAATACATGTGTAAGTATTAAGGATTTATAAGAATTGAACTTCTATTCATAGCTACTTCCATTTAGAATCCTTAATTGGCTTTGGGACTTTTACAGTGTATACTAGACACTCTAAGGATGATCTAAGCCAAATTTGGAGATATGTCATTGCACAATGTAGTATTTAAAATTCCTACAAGTACAATGCTTCTCTGAATTTTGATCCCAATTCAGGAGCTTTCACATAGCTAATAGTGGAAGATCTGATTAGGGTAAGTCTCCATGGTGCTAACAAAATTTGTTTCACCATTTTTGGAGCTACCATCAGAGAGATATGAATTTTTGAAGTTTGGACAGGAGTGCTGAACAGTTTCTGTTTAAATGTGAATTTCCAAATACAGGCTGAACTGTAAGGGCCTCAGTTTTTGACACACATTTGCAGTGTTCATCACCACACCACACACCTCATTTGAGGAAGAATGATGAACACAAATGAAGAGCAAGTAACAATTATCAACATGCTCATTAGAGAACAAACTCACACATTGCAAAAGTGGTATTTCCCACATGTGATATAGATGGGCTGGACATATGAAAACTCCTACACTTTACTAATAATGTCCATGCCAAGTTTCACCAAAATTCAAAACCTTTTGAGGTCAGTTTGGGTATAGTTAGGAAGAGGGCAGTTTGAAACCATATTCAAATTCAAACTGTTTTTATCCCATGAATTTAAAAGTGAAAGGCATATTCTTACTCAGCACATTTTTGTGAGCTCACCCACCAATTTTCACTCCATTTGGAGTTGATCTTGACATGAGCTAAGGGGGAGAAATTCAAACTTTATTTGAATTTCAAACTGAACTTGTGCTGAAATTCATTCAAACCAAACCTCATTTGAACTTTGATCAATTCAAATGGCTCATGGGTGAATAATTTGAATTGCCAGGGGTAGTATGGGGTTCACTGTTTACAACAGTGATTAGGAGTAAATTTCAGAGGTTAAAACTGGAGGTGGGACCCACATGTCAGCCACTGCTCAGATCAAACCGACTGAGACTTTTTCACTCGGGTCGCCGAGCCGTAGCGGTGATACCCACCGAGGGCAGCCGCCGCGCCAGCAGCTGCATGCCCACGCGCGGGCGTGAGGCGGTGCAGAGCTTTCTTAAGGCGCCTGCCCCCCCTCCTCGGCCGAGGCACCACCGTTCTTCCCCGCAAGAACTCAGCGCCGGCCGAAAACTTCCGCAGCTCGGACTTGATCGGAGAACGCCGATCGCAGCTCCCTCCTTCCACTCCAGAGCCCCAGCAAGGTACTAGAGACCTTCCTCCATCCTCCCCGTTGCTAGAATTCGGTTGAAACCGATTGATATCGGCTGTGCCGAAAGATCAAATTCGGGACTTGGAACCGCCGCACCTCGGGCTCTCATGGACAGCCCAACCAGGGCGTTGTCACGCCCGAGCCAAGGCACCCTTGGACGCGCGGGTGACCGGTGCTGCTCATCCCCGAGCCACAGCTCAAGTGGTTGCTCACCGGCGGCGAATTTCCACTTTTCCCCTTTCTGTGTGCAGAACGACCTTCGGGTACGATTCTGTTTAATTCGTGCTCTAGAAAGGATTAGAGGGCCTCAAGCCGCTCTCACACGATCTAGACACGGTAACGCACAAGTTGCCTTCACAACTCTGGGCCGGAGAACCTCTGTGCCCGGCGTAATTTGAGGTCTACTAATGGCGGAACGAACGGGCGGCGTCGGGCGCACGGTGAGGACCTATTTCGGGCCTTCCCCGAGCTGCCTCGAGCTCATGTCGACCTTCTCTAAGGTCCACTGATGCTCCCCGACCGGTTTCCCAAGTAGCTGAGGTGCTAGGGTAGTCAGCCGACATGGCCGAAGTCGTTCTGAGGTGGCGGCTCGTCGCCGACCATGCTCCGGCCGTTGTCATGAGCAGCTGACCCTCGGATCCTGTTCCCCGAGTAAAAGTAGGCAGGGGCGGCCAGAATCGAGAAGTTTGGAGCTGTACAGCGGCCGGCGGCGAGCTCTCCGGCGAGATCCCTCTGCGGCGGTGCGCGGGTGTCGCGAGGTTGAAGAATGGGGTGGACCCCAGCTGTCAGCGGGAGATATTTTGAATCGCGATCCGGCTGCGGCCGGGATCGGGTGTGCTGGTGCGTAAAATCATTGTGGGCCGCGGTGTGCTGTCGCCTCGGCGTGCGACGCGTGTCCCCTGGGCCCACGCGCGAGTTTAAACTTTTCCCCGATTTTCAGATTTCCTTCAAACTTCAAATCCTCATAACTTTGGCTAGATAGCTCCAAATTGAGTGAAGCAAATTTTGCTGGATTCAGATCTCTGAGTACTTTCCAGAAAATCAAGTTTCACTTCATGAAATTCCTTATTTCTCCAGAATTAATTCCTCAAAGTTTAAACTGTTAGGAATTTTAACTGGAGAATCCTTTGGAGGAAAATCCTGAAATATTGCTGAGATGTTCACCAAAATATCCTTGAACTACCATAAAAATGTCAGATCCATTTGAGCTAATTTAATCCACCTAATGGTGTGATTAGTTAAACTGTTCCAGAGAAAATAGAAAATGTTCAGAAACATTTTCAGAATTTTCCCTGAAATTGTTTGGCTCATATCTTTAGTTAGGAACCTCCAAATTAAGTGAGACCAAACCCATTAGAACCCTCTGAAAATCTAGTTTTCAGAAAGTCATAGTTTGTTTCATGAAAATCCTTAGAACACCCTAAAAGCCTTTAATTAAGGTCAAGGACATAATTAATTGTGGAGGGCTCAATTGAGCTTTGCTGCAACTAAAACTTGACCAAGTCTCTGTTTAGGTTGTAACCAAGCCACAGTAAAAGTTTCACAGTCATTAGGTCTGTCTAGCAAGGATTATAGACTTCACAACTTCAAAGTTAATACCAATGCATTTAAATTAATACATATATTGCTCTTATCATGTAGTCGCTAAGGTCGAGGAGGAACCCGAAGTCCTAGACTTCGTTACTCCGGAGGAACAGCTAGCCTACAACCAAGAGCAGCAAGGCAAGCTCCGGTTTGCATTAACCTTTTTACAAATGTTTATTGTTTTGAGCACATCTTTGAATATTGTTCTTTGCATTAGAGTCTTGATTGGAAATCCAACTGCATAGCCAAGAAAACCATGGGTTGAGTTTAAAATTGAAAACCTCGTTAGCCACTGCATTGCTAAGATAGAGTAGGATTCGGTACAAGTCGAGTAGTTGGAACTACTCGCGAGAATAGACTAGAGGCACATTGCTCGGGTAGAGGTAGCACATGATACACATGGCAAGAAAATGAGACTGAGCGGAGAGTAAGGGCAGCAGGACTTTGGGGCCTGTGTGCTGTAGCTCCGCTTGTGTCGATTGAGGACCAAGCCGTGTGCGGGCCTGTTGAACAAGCTAGAACAGTACCAAAGACCTACCGGCTATATGGGAACCGGGAAACTGATGTAACTCGGGTAGCTGGGTGTTGAGGCATAGCTGGTCGTTCAGAGGGTAGGTTGAGAGCTCGAGGTGTAAATCGGCTGGCGGCACTGAGATGCGCGTGCAGAGACCTCTTGCTAGGGACGATTGGACCGGTTCAACATTTGGCTAACGGGTGAAAGGTAGTCGCGTACGACGTCCGTGATGGTTGTTGTAGGCAACATCGAGTACGGGCGTACGTGACGGGTTGTTCGGGTAACCCTGCTGGTGTAAATCGATTATAATCGCCGTCCCTCGCGGTCAGTGAGTACCACTTGTTCACTGTACCGTGACGTAGAAAGAACAGGCCAGTCACATGTTAAAATGTTGCTGATTGAAAGCTGGACATTGATTGTTAATGATATGCTGTAGCTTAGAGCTAACTAAAGTTCTTTTCAACTTTGGGCAAAGTACATGAGAGAAATGTGTTTCTTGTTCGATTGCGGCTCTCTCATGTGCCTTAGCGTAAGGTTCTCCACAACCTGCTCCTAAAACTTGAAAGTAAGGTTCTACTAATTAGGCGAGTCCTTGCAAATGATTTCTACCTCATGTAACCCATTACCCTCATGTAGAAGTTCCATGTTTAGGTGAGACGGGTCAGACTTGTTGAGCCTTCGTGCTCACTGCTTGTGTTTGAAGCTTTTGCAGGGTTCTATGAGGAAGGGACTCCCGAAGAGGAGACGGAACCCCAGGGGGGGAACCCCGTCGAGTGGGAGTCATGCACGCCGCAGAGTTAGTGTGCGTGTGTGCTAGCAAGGACACGTTCGAGGGCTGAACGTGCACTTAATGCTTAGTCTACGCCGGCGAGTGTAGACTGAACTTATTTTGATGTAAACATGTTCATAAACTTGTTTATGTAATAAAATTTCTGCTTCCGCTTTGTACCTTTGACGTGGGTTATACGGTGTTGTGCAACGCAGCACCCCTCAGCGTGATCCTGGCTCGACAGGATCAATGGGGTCGTGTCATGAACTTGGGAAGGTAATTTGACCTAGCAAATGAACTCCAATGAAGCTAAAATTTTTACTGGAGATCAGTTATATCATGAGGAACTTCCTGGCCAAATTTGAAGAAATTCCATAACAGAGATATTCTGGACTAAATTCCCAAAACTTTAATCTTGAGGAATCTTGGAGAAATATCCAGAGATCTTCAGATCAATTTCTTTGCGTTTCTGCAAAGTACTGACTGAGAGAAATCCAACAAAATTTGTTTCACAAATTGTGGACATCCCTACAGAAAGTTATGGAGGTATGAAGGTTGAACCATTTTTCTGGAAATCAATTCTATGATTTTTAGCTAATTTATTTAATCCTGGAATAACCTACTGATTAAGCCGTCTAAATCAGCTCCAAAAATCCTAAAATTTTTACTGGAGGTCAGGTACTATGAAAAGGACTAGCTGCCCAAATTTGGGAATATTTCATAAAGAATTGCTCCTGTAATAAATCCCTAAAGGATTTACTACAAACAATTCTACAGAAATTCCTGGGCATTTTGGTAGCATGCAATTTGTTTCTGTATGAAGTACTCCTCCTCAGGATTCAAACAAAATTGGTCTCACCCTTTTTGGAGTTGTCTACACAAAGTTATGAATTTTTCAAACTGTTATAGCTCTCTGTTTAAAACCTACACTGAGACTTAACAGGGGGCCCACTCGTCAGGTCCTTCTTCAACCTCCCGCCAGAGACGCGCGTGCACACCAGTTCAAATCGTAGCATGGCTCGTTCTCCCTCATTTCTCCACCAAATTAGCTCCGGTTTCGCCCTACATGCTCCTGGGAACATGTCGCAGCTGCCGGGCAAGGTTTCAACGCATGAAAACGGCCGAAAACAGGCCGGCACCGGTGGGGCGGCTCGGGAGCTCAGCATCAACGCGTTCTGGCGCGTCCGAAGCTTCTCCCGGCGAGCTACCTTGCCCTAAAGCATCACCAACGATCGGGGAACATAGAACGCAGGCTAAACCTTGCAGAAAATGGCCTGAACATGGGGTTCACCGGAGGACCGACCCGTTTTTGCTGTCGCCGGCGATTTCTCGTCGCCCGGAGCATGTGGTGGATGGTTTGCTTCGGTATTTGGCATGGGAGGGCGCTAGGGTCACTAGTTTCTGTGGCTTGAATTGTAGAACCCATGATCAACCACGTTGGACGAATTTCCAGTTTTGGTGTGGGTCGGTTCTTCACGTGTACCGGCGCCAAAATCCAAATTCGGGCGAGACAGTGATGGGGAAGGGCAAGGGGACTGCGGTAGCTTGATCTACACACCTTGGCGCACCTTAGGGAGGTGCTGGACGTGCAGGAGAGGCGTTGGAGCGGCTGGAACGCGAGGAGCAGTGAGGGCGACGGTGCTCTGCTTTGTTCCGGCGAAGAACGGCTCGGGCACAGCGAGGGGACCTCGGGGATGAGCTGAGGAGCGGTGGAGCACGTTGAGGAGGTGCTGGCGCAGCTCCTGGTCGACTCAGCTAGTCGCTAAAGCGGCCGGAGGCCGAGCAGCAAGGATGACAGCACGGTGCACTGTTTTACCGAGTGAACGCATGAGAGGCTGCGGCACTGAGGGGATTTGCTCGTGCAGGGAAGAAAAGGAACCGCGTTTGAGTTCGGCAGGTGCAGATTTTTACCTAGTGGCGATCCACCGCGCTGAAAATTACCTCGGTGGGAAACAGGGGACAGCTGCGTGGCTGCCCCGGTGTGCAACTCGCACAGAAGCAAATTCCTCCACTGTGATTCATGTCTCACTGCCATGTGGGTCCCACCATTTCTAATTCTTATCCAATTTTCCACTGATATTTCCTCCCCAGCAACTCAACATTAAAAGCTTTACTTCATCCCAAAGTTAAGTTTGAATTTGCAGAATTCAAATAGTTTGAATTCTGGTGTAGAATTTGAATGGGGTTTGATCATTTGAATTTGAAAAGGAGTTTGAATTCTCCACTTTGTATTGCCTCAAAAATATAGCAAACCAGCTCCAAAATTTCCAATTTTTGGCATGGCTGCTCATTCCAAGGTGGATAACACATTTGTGAAACCCAATTTTCAAATTGAGAGAATTGGAATTTGAAACTAAATTTGAAATTCAGATTAGAGGGCTATTCCTTTTAATCCCAAACAAATATGAAAACTCCTCCAAATGAGCTGAAATTTGGAAGGTTGAATATTTGGACTATGAAGATCAAAGTTATGAACTTAGACCCCCATGTTTGGAAGTTTTTGGGAAGTCTAAACCCTCACTTTGAACTTATACCATTATAATTCAAAGTTTTAATTTCCCTCATTTTTCATAAGTGTGTATGAGCAGAATTTTCTTGCTACCACTTTTGGGGATTTTACATGAAATCTGGCTGAGAGGTTCATTGGAAGATCCTTGAGTCTCAGTAAAATTTTCAGACTCATCCAAGTTCATTTAGTCCCTCTAATGATGTGATTAAGTGAACTGCCCTGAGAAAATAGAAAAATGTACAGAAACATTTTTCAGATTTTCTCAAATCTTGTTTAGGGCATAACTTCCTCTAGGATTCCCAAAATGACATGAAACCAATTCCATTAGAACCATATCAAATTCTAGTTTCTATAAAGTAACGGTTGAAGCCATGAAAACCCCTGGAATTACATAGAGGCTCTAATATTGACCAAATAGGCTTTTATTTGTACAAAGCTCAAATGAACTTTGTTCAAATGAAACTTGGTCAAGACTCTGGTTAGGACCATACCAAGCCACCATAAAAATCTCAGAGCCAAAGGCGGAGGGCTAGCTAGAGTTCTAGCAATTACTTATTCAAGTTTACACTTTGCATTTAAATTGACATATAGCATATGGTTAACATGTAGTCGCTGAAGGGGGGGAGACTCTGGAAGTGCTCGACTTCCTTCTTCCGGACGAAGACCTAACCACTGACCAGCAGCAACAAGGCAAGCCCGGGTTTGCATTAACCCTTTTTATAAAGTTTTGCTTTGTTTACATGTCTAGTGTGAAGTATGTATGTGCATTAGGTGTAGGATGGATGAAACCCAATTGCATAACCATAATTTTCCTATAAGAGTGAGGGTAGTGTCTAAGGCCTCGAGTAGACAGGCTATGCTTAATTATTTATAGGACTTCGGTACAAGTCGAGTAGTTAGAATATACTCGCGAGTCTAGGCTTGGGACACACGGATTTGGTTCGAGTGATGTGAGATCACTTTAGTAATGAAAATGAGACTAGGCAGGGACTAGGGCGCAGCAAGAGGAAGTCTTGTGTGCGCAGCCCTGTCCGTGTTGGTTGAGGACCGATCCGTATGCGCCCTGCTGAGCTCGTATTGAACGTATCAAAGGCATATTGGATATATGGGCCCCGATAAACCGATGTAACCTAAACCTCCGGACGTCGAGGCATAGCACACCGATTTATAGGTGTAGGTTGAGGGCAGCAAGGTGGAAATCCGCTAACAGGCATAGAGAGATACTCCGTGTAGGGAACCTCCTGTCCGTTTCGGTGCGACCGGTTCGACGTTTGTGCTGTTGGGTGAAAGGTTGTCCCATACACATCGAGTGAGTGTGCTGTGCAGCTCCACGGGTGGGCATACGTGACGTGCTCTTTGGGTATCCCTGTAGATGTATATCAAGTCGATTCGCCGTCCCTCGCGGTGACGAGTACCAGTTGTTCACTGCATCGTAACGTAGATAAATTATTGAATGTGATGATTCAATTCTGCTGATATGTATAATTGTATTGCTACATGTGTGCCACCAAATATTGCTCACTAAATTTACTATTCATGAACTGTTAACTTGTGGCTAAAAGTTAAAATAAGGAGGAACTTTTAGGCGTGTCAATTTGCTGCTACTTACCACCCCAGGTCCATTGTACACTACATGTAGAGTTTCATGCCTAGGTGAGTCGGTAAGTCTTGTTGATCCATCGTGCTCATGGTTGCTGCTTGAGTGTTTTTCAGGTGAGGAGCCACCCACGGACTCGGGTTACGAGTCCACCGGCAAGGGTTACCCTCCTTCGGGGACCACGGCTGAGTGGGAGCTGTACACGCCGCGCTGAGCTGAGGAGTGCAGCTAGTGTGGGTTGCCCTAGGGCTGGGCAACCGACTTTTGCTAGATAGGCGGGCGTGAGTTGTACAAATTAAAACTTCCGCTGTGTAATATATACCTTAGTTTGTAACTGAACAGTGTACTACTTTGTACAGTTTCAGTTTGCTTTTATGTAATGCAATGTATCCTTATGATGTGTGCTGTCAGGTGTCGCATCGTGCGGCACCACCCTCTGCGATCCTGGATGAGCGGATTCTGGTCCGCCACAGCCTGGTATCAGAGCTGCATTGGGGATGGCACAGTACTTAAGGACGGTATTATGGGAAAACTTAGGTTTACGGTGAGGATTCGGTAGTTTGCCCAAGTAAGGACTATATTAGCATAGTTACTTAAAGTGGCAAGACTAACTTATGTGTTATAATTCTGAATTTCAATTATGTAACGACGCACCTACGCTCTGGTAAGAATGGTAAGGAACGCTACCGAAAGCGGTTCAATTTCGGTTAGCTCCCCTGACGAGGAATGTGGTTCAGGGATAGATCTCACAGATTGGTGTGAGACGTCAATATGAAACTCTTGAACTCCTCATGTTCTTGAGTTCATATGAAACGCTGATCCCTAGCGTGCATTTGGCAAGTAAGTGGAGACCCCATCGCGTGGTCAGTAACGCAAGAGTGTGTTCGTCTGGAAATAGCCCAGGAGGACATACGCAGCGCTTGCCATCAGCGTGCCCTGCAGGGCAGTAGGTGGTATCCGTTGGGTTGATGTCATTCCCAACGGTGATGACCCGTTCATGATATACTCGGGTTCCCCGTCGTGTGGTGTTGAAACATGATCATGTACCTTGAGATGTGACTTAACTCAAGGATGGCCATATGACAATGATACCAGCATTTGTATTTACTTTCAAATATGGTCCTGCCTCAAATGAAAACAACCCTTGAGTGCATCATTATTGGGTGTTCTTCTGCAGGTACTAACCACGTATGTATGCCGTGTAGTATACGTGTGCGAGAGCCCGTTTAGTGCCACAACTGAGACGTATATGCTGGTATAATCCGGTTAGGATTTTCTTTTGTGAGGAACGTAGTACCGACATATTATAGGCATGTGCATGAAAGATAATGATAACAAGGAATTAAAATCACTAAGTTTCAATATTTAGGACCCGTGTTGGGTAGAAAAATTTGATAGTTGATCAGTGTAGTTCCAAAGGATTGAAAAACAGAGTGCTCTGTTTTGGGCAGAAATGTTGCTGAACTTTAAAGAGCATAACTCATAGATTATTTAGCCAAGGGAGGAGTGGGATATAGTTCTGGAAAGGTATTTAAGCACTCCACAACTCTGTTGTAGACTTCCAGAGCTGAATCACATCTTAAGATGGTCTAAATTCCAGAGGGATGTAAACTGTCTAGAACCAGGACAGATTCAAAACACTCTCTGGACTGTTCTGTTTTTCAAGCATAACTTCCTGTAGAAAATCTAAAATTATCATATGACACATCTTTGGAAAGGTTAGGAAAGGTGTTGCATCTTTGTAATTCAAAGTTTCTGAAATTTCTGAACGGAACTCAGTGGAAACCAGAGTTGAAAACAGCAACTTCCAAAGGAGGTGCTGTTGAAATTCTTCCAGAAATTCTGTTGACTTTGAATTACCATAACTTTTAAACCATAGCTGATCTGAGGGCAAATAAATACTCGTTGGAAAGATACTGAAGTTAACTTTAGATCTGGTATTCCACTTGAGTCATAAAATGACACGACCCCACGGTCTTGTTGAGCCAGGATCACGCTGAGGGGTGCTGCGTTGCACAGCACTGAATAACACACATCAAAGGTACAAAGCGGAAGCAAAACTTTTATTACATAAAGTGGTTTATGAACATTTTTACATCAAAATAGGTCCAGCCTAAACTCACGGGCGTAGACTGCGCATCAAGTTCACGTTCAACCCGTGAACGTGTCCTTGCTAGCACGCACGCACACTAACACGGCGGCGTGCACGACTCCCACTCGATGGGATTCCCCTCCTGGGGTTCTGTCTCCTCTTAGGGAGTCCCTTCCTCATAGATGTGGCGGACCGGAATCCGCTCATCCAGGATCGCAGAGGGTGGCGCCGCGCGATGCAACACCCGACAACACATGTCATAAGAACACAATATATTACATGCGAAAACAACTGAACTGTACAAAGTAGTACAAACTCCAGTTACAAAATATTAATTATCTTACACAGCGGAAGTCTACACTATACAACTCACGCCCGCCTATCTAGCAAAAGTCGGCTGCCCAGCCCTAGGGCAACCCACACTAGCTGCACTCTTCAGCTCAGCGCAGCGTGTACAGCTCCCACTCAGCCGTGGTCCCCGACGGAGGGTAACCCTCGCCGGTGGACTCGTACTCCGAGTCCGTGGGTGGCTCCTCACCTGAAAAACACTTAAGCAGCAACCGTGAGCACGAAGGCTCAGCAAGGCTTAACCGACTCACCTAAGCATGAAACTCTACATGAGGGGTAATGACTGTAAGGGCCTCAGTTTTTGACACCCATTTGTAGTGTTCATCCCCACACCACACACCTCAGTTGAGGAAGAATGATGAACACAAATGAAGAGCAAGTAACAATTATCAACATGCTCATTAGGGAACAAACTTACACATTGCAAAAGTGGTATTTCCCACATGTGATATAGATGGGCTGGACATAGGAAAAACTCCTACACTTTGCTAAGGATGTCCATGCCAAGTTTCACCCAAATTCAAAACCTTTTTGAGGTCATCTTGGGTATAGATAGGAAGGGGGCAGTTTGAAAACATATTCAAATTCAAACTGTTTTTATACCATGAATTTGAAAGTGGAAGGCATATTCTTACTCAGCACATTTTTGTGAGCTCACACACCAATTTTCACTCCATTTGGAGTTGATCTTGACATGAGCTAAGGGGGAGAAATTCAAACTTTATTTGAATTTCAAACTGAACTTGTGCTGAAATTCATTCAAACCAAACCTCATTTGAACTTTGATCAATTCAAATGGCTCATGGGGGAATAATTTGAATTGCCAAGGGTAGTATGGGGTTCACTGTTTACAACAGTGATTAGAAGTAAATTTCAGAGGTTAAAAGGAAGGGTGGGACCCACATGTCAGCCTCTACTTCAACACAAACCGACTGAGACTTTTCACTCGGGTCGCCGAGCCGCAGCGGTGATCGCCACCGAGGCCAGCCACCGTGCCACCAGCTGCTTGCCCACGCGCGGGCATGAGGCGGTGCAGAGCCTTCTTAAGGCGCCTGCCCCCCTCCTCGGCCGAGGTACCGACGTGTTTTCCCGCAAGAACCCAGCACCGGCCGAAAGTTTCCGCAGTTCGGACTTGATCGGAGGACGCCGATCGCAGCTCCCTGCTTCCACTCCAGAGTCCCAGCAAGGTACTAGAGACCTTCCTCCATCCTCCCCATTGCTAGAATTCGGTTGAAACCGATTGATATCGGCTGTGCCGAAAGATCAAACTCGGAACTTGGAACCGCCGCACCTCGGGCTCTCGTGGACAGCCCAACCTGGGCGTTGTCACGCCCGAGCCAAGGCACCCTTGGACGCGCGGGTGACCGGTGCTGCTCATCCCCGAGCCGCAGCTCGAGTGGTTGCTCACCGGCGGCGAATTTCCACTTTTCCCCTTTCTGTGTGCAGAACGACCTTCGGGTACGATTCTGTTTAATTCGTGCTCTAGAAAGGATTAGAGGGCCTCAGGCCACTCCCACACGAGCTAGACACGGTAACGCACTAGTTGCCTTCACAACTCTGGGCCGGAGAACCTCTGTGCCCGGCGTAATTTAAGGTCTACTAATGGCGGAACGAACGGGGGGTATCGGGCGCACGGTGAGGACCTATTTCGGGCCTTCCCCGAGCTGCCTCGAGCTCATGTTGACCTTCTCTGAGGTCCACTGATGCTCCCCGACCGATTTCCCAAGTAGCTGAGGTACTAGGGGAGTCAGCCGACATGGCCGAAGTCATTCCGATATGGCGGCTCGTCGCCGACCGTGCTCCGGCCGTTGTCATTAGCAGCTGACCCTCGGATCCTGTTCCCCAAGTAAAAGTAGGCAGGGGCGGCCAGAATCAAGAAGTTTGGAGCTGTACAGCAGCCGGCGGCGAGCTCTCCGGCGAGGTCCCTCGGCGGCGGGGCGCGGGTGTCGCAAGGTTGAAGAAGGGGGTGGACCCCAGCTGTCAGCGGCCGATATTTTGAATCGGGATCCGGCTGCGGCCGGGATCGGATGTGCGGGCGCGCAAAATCCTTGTGGGCCGCGGTGTGCGATCGCCTAGGCGTGCGACGCGTGCCCCCTGGGCCCACGCGCGAGTTTAAACTTTTCCCCGATTTTCAGATTTCCTTCAAACTTCAAATCCTTATAACTTTGGCTAGAAAGCTCCAAATTGAGTGAACCAAATTTTGCTGGATTCAGCTCTCTGAGTAATTTCCAGAAAATCAAGTTTCACTTCATGAAATTCCTTAATTCTCCAGAATTAATTCCTTAAAGTTTAAAATGTAAGGAATTTTAACTGGAGAATCCTTTGGAGGAAAATCCTGAAATTTTGCTGAGATGTTCACCAAAATATCCTTGAACTACCATAAAAATTTCAGATCCATTTGGGCTCATTTAGTCCACCTAATGGTGTGATTAGTAAAACTGTTCCAGAGAAAATAGAAAATGTTCAGAAACATTTTCAGAATTTTCTCTGAAATTGTTTAGCTCGTATCTTTAGTTAGAGACTTCCAAATTAACTGAGACCAACTCCATTAGAACCCTCTGAAAATCTAGTTTTCAGAAAGTCATAGTTTGTCTCATGAAAATTCCTAGAACACCCTAAGAGTTCCAATTAAGGTCAAGGACATAATTATTTGTGGAGGGCTCAAATGAGCTTTGCTGCAACTAAAACTTGACCAAGTCTCTGTTTAGGTTGTAACCAAACCACAGTAAAAGTTTCACAGTCATTAGGTCTATCTAGCAAAGGTTATAGACTTCACAACTTCAAACTTAATACAAATGCATTAAATTAATACATGTAATGTTTCTATCATGTAGTCGCTAAGGTCGAGGAGGAACCCGAAGTCCTAGACTTCGTTACTCCGGAGGAACAGCTATCCTACGACCAAGAGCAGCAAGGCAAGCCCCGGTTTGCATTAACCTTTTTACAAATATTTATTGTTTTGAGCACATCTTTGAATATTGTTCTTTGCATTAGAGTCTTGATTGGAAACCCAACTGCACAGCCAAGAAAACCATGGGTTGGGTTTAGGATTGCAAACCCCGTTAGCCACTGCATTGCTAGGATAGAGTAGGATTCGGTACAAGTCGAGTAGATGGAACTACTCACGAGAATAGGCTAGAGGCACATTGCTCGGGTAGAGATAGCACATGATACACATGGCAAGAAAATGAGACCGAGTGGAGAGTAAGGGCAACAGGACTTTGGGGCCTGTGTGCTGTAGCTCCGCTTGTGTCGATTGAGGACCGAGCCGTGTGCGGGCCTGATGAACAAGCTAGAACAGTACCGAAGACCTACCGGCTATATGGGAACCGGGAAACTGATGTAACTCGGGTAGCTGGGTATTGAGGCATTGCCCGTCGTTCAGAGGGTAGGTTGAGAGCTCGAGGTGTAAATCAGCTGGCGGCACAGAGATGCGCGTGCAGAGACCTCTTGCTCGGGACGATGGGACCGGTTCAATATTTGGCTGACGGGTGAAAGGTAGTTGCGTACGGCGTCCGTGATGGTTGTTGTAGGCAACATCGAGTACGGGCGTACGTGACGGGTTGTTCGGGTAACCCTGCAGGTGTAAATCGATTATAATCGCCGTCCCTCGCGGTCAGTGAGTACCACTTGTTCACTGTACCGTGACGTAGAAAGAACAGGCTAGTTACATGTTAAAATGTTGCTGATTGAAAGCTGGCCATTGATTGTTAATGATATGCTGTAGCTTAGAGCTAATTAAAGTTCTTTTCAACCTTGGGCAAAGTACATGAGAGAAATGCGTTTCTTGTTTGATTGCGGCTCTCTCATGTGCCTTAGCGTAAGGTTCTCCACAACCTGCTGCTAAAACTTGAAAGTAAGGTTCTACTAATTAGGCGAGTCCTTGCAAATGATTTTTACCTCATGCAACCCATTACCCTCATGTAGAAGTTCCATGTTTAGGTGAGACGGGTCAGACTTGCTGAGCCTTCGTGCTCACTGCTTGTGTTTGAAGCTTTTGCAGGGTTCTATGAGGAAGAGACTCCCGAAGAGGAGACGGAACCCCAGGAGGGGAACCCCGTCGAGTGGGAGTCGTGCACGCCGCAGAGTTAGTGTGCGTGTGTGCTAGCAAGGACACGTTCGAGGGCTGAACGTGCACTTGATGCTTAGTCTACGCCCGCGAGTGTAGACTGGACTTATTTTGATGTAAACATGTTCATAAACTTGTTTATGTAATAAAACTTCCGCTTCCGCTTTGCACCTTTGACGTGTGTTATACGGTGCTGTGCAA